>CM039675.1:133543049-134861218 GCA_022496015.1 Hordeum marinum | reverse complement strand
ATGACGGTCGTCTGATCGACCAGTTCCCCAACCAGGACGGTTGCTACATCATCTTCACTAGTGAAGAGACGGGCAAACACACTCAGCGCCATCTCCGCCGTGAGATGAACGCCACTATGCCAGCAACTCCCTAGTTCATGCACTGGTCGGAGAAGCCGGTCACTTGGAGCCAGGCCGATCACCTTGCCGTGATGCCAAATCCCGGCAGCTATGCCTTGGTCCTCGACCCCACCATCGCCACAAAGGAGCAGGCTTGCCGCTTCTCACGGGTGTTGATAGATGGCGGCAGCAGCATCAAAATTCTCCACCTCGACATGATGCACAAGCTGGGGCTGAAGATAGAAGACTTGCAGGCGAGCCGGGCGGTCTTCCACGGCATTGTGCTTGGGAAGTCCTACTCCCCTGTCGGCAAGATCACGCTCGACGTCCTCTTCGGTGGACCCAGCCACTTCCACCATGAGCCAGTGTTATTCGAGGTCATGGACCTCGCGAGCCCCTACCACGCGATGTTGGGCCGGCGGGCTCTTGTCAGCTTCATGGCGGTCCCCCATTATTCCTACCTCAAGCTCAAGATGCTGGGCCGCAAGGAAATTATCACCATCAAGGGCGACTACAAGATGTTGCTCGAGTGCGTCGAGGCCCTGGAGATCGCCAAGGAGAAACGACAGCTTGACCGTCTCGTGGCCCTTGCTGCCAGCCAGCTGCCCGTGCCGACTCCTCCCTTGCAATCCATTGGCGAGGCCTCCTTCCAGCTGTCCAAAGACACCAAGCAAATACCGCTCGATCCGGCCAACCCGGCTCAATGCGTCACCATCGGCTCCCACCTCAACAGCAAATAGGAAGGCGAGCTCATCGTCTTCCACCGTGAGAATCAGGACATCTTTGCATGGTCCGCCAAGGACATGCCGGGTGTTCCGAGGAAGTTCGTCAAGCACAAATTCCGTGTCCGGCCGGACGTCAAGCCGGCCAAGCAACCCCTGCGCCGCTTCTCCGAGGAGAAGCGGCGTACTATAGGCGAAGAGATCGCCCGGCTGCTCGCAGCCGGATTCATCATGGAAGTGTTCTACCCGGACTGGCTAGCCAACCCAGTCCTAGTGCTGAAGAAGAACAATACCTGGTGCATGTGCATCAACTACACTAGCCTGAACAAGGCGTGTCCCAAGGACCCATTCGCCCTGCCGTGGATCGATCAAGTCATTGACTCCATGGCCGGCTGCGATTTTTTGTCCTTCCTGGACGCCGACTCAGGCTACCACCAGATCAAGATGGATCCGGAAGACCAGCTCAATACCTCCTTCATCACACCCTTCGGGGCCTACTGCTACATCACCATGTCCTTCGGTCTGAAGAACGCGGGCGCCACGTTCCAACGGTGCATGCAGAAGTGCCTCCTGCCTCAGATAGGCAGGAACGTCCACGTCTACATCGATGACATCATCGTCAAAACCAAGAAGCACTTCAGCCTCCTCGACGATCTTCGGGAGACCTTCGTGAACTTGCATGAATACAAGATCAAGCTCAACTCGGATAAGTGTGTCTTCGGCTTTCGCACGGGCCAACTCTTGGGTTTCTTCATGTCCACTCGTGGCATCGAAGCTAACCCTGAGAAGATCAGCATGATCGAGCACATGCCAAAGCCCACCCGGCTCCGCGACATCCAGAAGTTGACCGGCTGCCTCGCCTCGCTGAGCCGGTTCATCAGCCGGTTGGGGAAGAAGGCCCTGCCCCTCTATGGGCTCCTTCGCAAGACGGCTCTAATCGAGCCAGGGCAAACCAAGAGGCCGGGCATCTTCGACTGGCCTGACGAGGTGGACGAGGCCTTCCGCGGCCTCAAGAAGGCTATCACCCACGTGCCCATCCTGGCCGGGCCGGCTGAGAAGGAGCCGCTGCTCGCCTACATCGTGGCGACCACCCGCGTCGTCAGCGTCGTCCTAGTGGTCGAACGACCGGAGGAGGGCAAGTCAATGCCGGTCCAACGGTCTGTATACTACCTCAGCGAGGTCCTCTTCGCGCCCAAGCAAAACTACCCCCACTACCAAAAGATGTGTTATGGCGTATATTTCGCTGCCAAGAAGGTCAAGTAGTACTTCCAGGAGCACACCATTACCATGGTGAGCACGGCCTGCTCGGCGAGATCATGAGCGGCCGGGACTCCACCGGCTGGATCGCCAAGTGGGTCATCGCCCTCGCCGATCATGAGATCCGGTACGAGCCAAGAACCTCCATCAAGTCACAGGCGTTGGCGGACTTCCTCGTCGACTGGGCAGAGACGGAGTTCGTTCCGCCTCCCCCAGACTCTGCTCATTGGCACATGCACTTCGACGGCTCGAAAATGAGGACTGGCCTGGGTGCCGGCATAGTCCTCTCCTCCCCGAAAGGTGATCAACTCAAATACACCCTCCAGATCCACTTCGTCGCCTCCAACAACGTGGCCGAATACGAGGCCATCATCCATGGCCTCCGGCTTGCCAAGGAAATCGGCATCACGCGCATCCTCTGCTTCGGCGACTCTGACCTTGTGGTGCAGCAAGTCTTCGGCGAATGGGACGCCAGGGATGCCAACATGGCCAGCTACCGCTTCCTCATACAACAGCTCACCATCTCCTTCGAGGGCTATGAGTTTCATCACGTCCCCCGGGCGGACAACGAGGCGACGGATGCGCTGGCTAAGATCGGCTCCACCCGGCAGCCATCCCAACCCGCGTCTCCCTCAAACGGCTCCTCAAACCGTCAATCAAGCCTTCCCAAAAATCGGAGTCAATCTTCGTGCCGGCGGGCGCCGCCGGCCCTTCAACGGCTCTGGCCGCCTCCCGGCACCTTTGCAACCGGCCACCGAACCGTCGGCCGCCCAGCCGGCTCCAATCGAGCCGGCGGCGCCCGAGGCAGACGGCTCCTGCAACACGGTTGTCATGATGACCATCGACCAGCCGGCCCCGGGGGCTGGCGAACCAGCCCTAGGGGCTGACCAACCAGTCCCGGGGGCTCTCGAGCCGGTCCCGAGGGCTGGCGAGCCGGTCCCGGGGACTGATCAGCTCGTACCGAGGGCTCCCGAGCCGGCCCCCGTCTTGGCCCTCTCGTGGGCGCAGCCCATCTTGGCGTTCCTCCTATGTGGCGAGCTCCCTCCGGACAAGGCCTTGGCTAGGCAAGTCCAACGCCGGGCCATGGCCTACGGCATCATCAACAACGAGCTCGTCCACTGGCGTCTTCCAGCGATGCGTCGAGCCGGAAAAGGGTATGGAGATCCTCCTCGACATTCACCAGGGCAAGTGCGGGCATCATGCTGCCTTCCGGACCCTGGTGGCCAAGGCTTTCCGCCACGGAATTTTCTGGCCGATGTGTCACGCCCAAGATGCGGTCCTATCCTTATTTCAGCACGAGGGCCTCGCGAGGGATAGAAACACATCTCGTCGTGTTGCAAGAATGGATATTATTACAAGTACATGTAAAGAAGAGATGAGTATATGGATCTCGCTTACACTCGCCACAAGCTACATCAGAGTCACATTAATACAACAACATACTCAAACATCATACAGAAGAGCAGGGTCCGACTACAGACGAAATCAAATGATAAAATGACATCCATCCTTGCTATCCCAGGCTGCCGCCTGGAACCCATCCTAGATTGATGAAGAAGAACAAGAAGAACTCCAAATCAAACAAGCATCGCGCTCACGTCAAATCATCGCATTACCTGAACCTGCAACTATTGTTGTAGTAATCTGTGAGCCACATGGACTCAGCAATCTCATTTCCAAGGGTATCAAGACTATTAAAGCTTAATGGGTGAGGTATGGTTAAGTGGTGAGGCTGCAGCAAGCGACTAAGCATTTGTTTGAGTGGCTAACTTACGAGTACAGAAAGTAAAGTATGGTGGTATACGCATAACGAACGTGAACTAGTAATGATCACTAACTGATCCTGAACACCTACTTACGTCAAACATAACCCCACCGTGTTCTCTTCCGGATAAGAACACACCAGAAGAGACAGTCACGGTTATGTACACAGTTGGTGTATTTATTAGAGTTTACTTCAAGTTTGCTCTGACCGGGTGTTAAACAAAATATCCAAGTTTGCCACATAACCGCGGGCACGGCTTTCCGAAACATTTAACCCTGCAGGGGTGCTCGAACTCATCCATCACAAATTAACCACACGCAGCGGGAATAACCTCGACCACGGATCTCATGATCTTCCTAGGCAATTCCAAAGAAAATCCGACACCTCGAGATATCCCAAAGAATAATCGTAATTCCTCACTCAAGATGTTGAGAAAGGTAAAACATATCCAGCAAGGCCGCCTGACGTGCTGACAATCCCGATAGGAGCCGCGTATCTTGTTCTCAGGGCACGATAGATGAGCTACGCGTACAGTGGCCTGATAGAAATCTCCCGAGTTGCCCCGGGTTGGCCCTGCACAGTACTCTAGTTTGGACCAACACTCATGAGGAGCACTGACCCGGGGGTTGATTAATTATCCGCGGGTGCCGGCGGGTCCCTATGCAATTTTATTAGTTATTAGGCAAATGGAGTACCAATGTTGGGCCTTGCTAGATAAGTTTTATCCCAAAACGAAAATCAAGGGGGTCCCCATAACAACCCCGAGCATGTTAGGAGCGCTCAATTATGGAACATAACACCGGTTCGCAAGGAACTAGGGGCGGCAAGAGTAGAACAAAACACCGAGCAAAAGGCCAAGCCTTCGACCTTTGCCAAGTATATATGTGCATTAACTTAAATAGCAGCAATATTGTGATATAACAAAAGAATGTCCATGTTGACACATGGAAGCAACTGCACCTGCAACTAGAAACGCTATAAGAAGGGCTTAGCAAGTGGTAACATCAGCAAACAAAGGTTTTCTCGGATGTGGAGGGGGTAGAGGCTTTTCATGGCAATATTGGGAGGCTTGACAAACAAGTGGTAGGTAGCGTGACATAACGATAGAAAACGAGACATCTAGCATGGCAACGATAGTAATGGTATCCAGGGAAATGTGTCATCTTGCCTGAGATCCCGCTCGAAAGAAGAACAAGTCCATGAAGAAGACGAGGCAACTTAGTCGAACGAATCCTCACACTCCGAACGCTTTCGGAACTCTATCGAGAAGAAGCAATCCGAAACAAACAATCAACACAAGATACACCACAACATATGCATGACACGATGAACAAACAAATATGATGCATGTCCAGTTTAAATATGCAAGGCATGACAATTCATATCAAACAACTACTACACATTAAAGTGAAACTTAATATGCAACGAGTTGCATATTGACGAAACTCGACATTCGAATTATTTAGTTCACTCCTGTTTGGTACACGACAATATTAAAAAAAATTAAACATGGCAAGAGGTGAAGCATAACTAATCTATATATCTAGGCATCTTAAATGAGGCAGGAAACAACTTATAGTATTTCCGAAACGACCTCATGTGTTAATTTCGAAATTGGTCTAGATCTGAACTAATTATATTTTATATTTTTTAAACAATAGAATAAAGCACATCATACAATTCTACATGTCATTCTAATCGATTTACATATATAGAACATCTCAAACGGAGCTACGGTCTAAAAGATATGAGCAACAAAAAATGGACATGTGATGAATGCAAATGTATGGAAAATACAGTCACAAACATTTAAAATCATGAACGCAGCAAGTTATTATAAAACTAAATTATATTCTAAGCAATTTTCATATATGGCATGTCCAAATCGGAGCTACGGTTCAATCACAACCACCAAAACAAGTTTTATAAGAAATCTGTCCAAAACAGCAACATGGCATTTTGCACGCATGAAAACAACAAGCTACAAGATTCTAAAATGCACAAACTAAGCATGGGTCAGTAGCATATAACACACACTTCATTTCATCTTCACATATCATATTCAAAACATGCATGGATCACATGGTAGGAAGCTCACAAGATGGCTACTTGAAAACAGTTTTTGACAGCACAGTTTTTTTATCACGAAGGCATATTGACAGCAGTGCAACTATATGCTACAGGGCATAAAATGGCATGAAACTTAACAGAATACTAAAGGCCAATATCAACTACAAATAACTCCATTACACCTACCACAAAAGGGTTCTAGATCACTAGCAAAACACATAGCAAGACAGCAACAAAATATTACAGATTCCAGACTTAGAAATATTTGGACCCTCAAAACAGCAGTATTTTATAGCAAGTTGTCAATAATAAAATAACACCTAAACATGCATTTCTATGACAAGCAAAATGTCCAGGGGCTAGGACACATGTCAAAGGGCACATCTCATGTTCAAAATCATTTCATATCATGCATGGATTAAATCACACAAAAATAGCAAAAGGGCATCATAGGAAAAATGACATGCATACAAAAATGCTCAAATGACAAAACTAAATGCACAGACAAATTATATGGATTTTTCTACGCCGGGAACATATATAATATGCATGGTTCATGTGGAAAAATAAGTCACAATTAATTAAGCAAGTTTATGGCCTAATCGCCTTATAGCAATCATAAATGCAAGTTAAATGCAACTATTTCAATAAACAGATTTTTCATGCATGAAAGTGCGATGCTGATAATATGAACATTTTTAATATATGGTTGGATTAAATCCCGATGCACGTTGAATGAATATGTCAATGCAACATAATATAATGCAGGCACAATGATGCAAAACCGCAAGCTACTAAACATATCATGGATGAAAATGACATATACACCATCAATGCATTTATTTTATTGCAATCTACATATTTAAAACATTTTATTACGGCAAACGGTTAGTTAATTATTAACGTTTTAAAAAATGCAATCGGGCCTACACGCGAAAATAGATAAAAACGCGCAGGGGGAGCGAAGGCTGGCTCACCATGGGTCGAGGCCCATTCGGCAGGATAGGGGGCAGGCCGGGCCGGCTGGGGCGAGGCCCACGAGGCATTGGCGGCTCGTCCCATGCTCGATCCCGTTCGGGAGCGAGGCCATGGCGCGGCGGCTGGGCAACTCCGACGACTGGGAGGCGCGGGATCCGGTGAGGGGAGGCCGGGGAAGGCCAGATCCAGCGAGGGGGTGGTCGTTCCCAACGGCGGTGCGGTGGCAGAGCTCCAGCAGCGGAGGCGAGCAAGCACCTGCAAGAGAGAGGCGAGGTGAGAGAGAGGAGCAGGGAAGGAGGAGAGAGGATGGGAGGGAGGAGGTCCGGCAAGGACTCCGGCCTGATCCCGACGCTGGTACAGCAGACGTCGACGGCTCTCCGGCACGGGGCCTGCGCAAAGGAGCTCGGGAGGAGCTGCGGGGCTGGCTGGCGGCGGGGTGCTACATGGCCAGATGGGCTTGGCGGTCCTAGCTTCGGGCCCGGGCGGGCCTTGCAGCCGGAGGAGAGAGGAGCTGCGCTGAGGGCTGTCTGGCACGGGATTCGAGGGAAATTAGGGTTAGCTACCAAATTAGGAAGGGGAGGGGATCTATTTATAGTTTAGGGGGCTAGGGTTGATGGTTTCAATCCGTTTAAGGACCTTCGGATGTCGATTTGATGGTCCGGAAGCGGAGGGGGGCTATGGTGACTGTGTAGATGGGCTAGGTGGGGAAGAGAGGGAGGTTTGTGGCCCGTGACACGAAGTTTGAAAACACCAAGAACGTCCGACGAATAACTAATGACCGCACTGCTACGGATGATCGACGGGGTAACAAACGAACTCGGAACGCGATGAAATTTGGTAGGCGTCCTACCTACAATATAACAAGACCGCACGCCATGTTTCGACCCAATCCAAGAATATTTTTTGCGCGCTTTAAAACGGTTTTTTAAAACGATGCCGTGGGCGCGTGCATGTGTGGTTGGTCTAGAAACAGGCAACGACAAGAATGGAGACAACCGGCAACTACCAACGGATGCAAGTTTTCAAAAACATGTGATGATGCTATGTAGATGAGTTGAATGATGCATTGATGAATGCAACAACCAAACGAAACACATACGGGAATGGAAATAAAAGGGGAATCTTCTGGAATCTTCTGGAACGTCGGTCCCGGGCTGTTACAACTCTCCTCCACTACACGAGGATCACGTCCCGAGATCTAGAATGAAAAGGGGAAGAGAAAGAGCAAAAGGTAAAACTTAGTTGCTTCTTGAAAAATGAGTGAAACCATGAATCTTGAAGGATGCAAAGATATGAAGAATGAAGAACAAGCAAAAATTCACAAGAAATTTCGGCAGCACTTCGGTAGGAAAGAGAGGCAAAATTTATATGATGGAAGGAAATTGAAAGTGATACACCAAACTTTGGTTGGAATAACATCAAAACTTCATAAGATGGAAGGATCATGAAAAATTACATAGCACTCTAGTTAAATGAATAAGCAAAGAAAGAACATGATCTTGATAAAACAAGATGATGGTTTGAAGAGAGCAACAACACCACACCTCCAGAACAAAGAATAGAAGCTAGATCTTTGGAGAGAAGAGAACGGAGAAGAAAATAACAACTTCTACCACCATTGAACTTGAAAAACATGGTTGAACGGAGTTGATGGAGAATCAACATCGAAAGAATACCTTGTTATGGGATTGTGAAAAACATCTCAAAATTATGAGGTGACAACCTGCCACAACAAAAACAATTGATCGCTTGAGAGCAAAAAGATATTCAAAACTTCTTTCACCAAGAGGAGGAGGAGAAAGCTTGAATCATTTATGACACCATGATAGCAACAATCCTTAGGAAATGCATTAGGTGAAATCCAATCCAAGATAACTCCGAGAAAACAAGATGGGCTTGCTTATCTTGAACTTGACAATTTCCTTCGAGACTCCTCGTACTCAAGAATTTAATAACACCATCTCAAAAGAAAATGGAGAAGGAATTGAACTAGAAATCCAAGATAAAGAACACTTGAGCGCCTCCAACAAGAATCTTGAAGAACACTTGAAAATGAAAGAAATCTTGATTAACCACCATGAAGAACCTCCGAAAGAACTCTGAAACGGAAGGACATTAGAAAAGAATTGAAGTATGCAAAAGAACAAGATTGGGGCCTTCCAATGAATTAGATGAAGCTTAGCGACAAGATACTTGAGCAAAACTAGGGACTCCAGAAAAGAAAGATGACCACTTGGGATAAGGAATTGATATCATGAACAACTCTGGAAGAAGGATTGAGATACTTGAATGAACAAGAATAATAATTATGATATGACTATCCTTCATCAAGTTAAATTAATGACAAGCAACGGATTTCACACATCACTTATTCTTCTTGCAAGTAATTGAAGAGAGAGAGAGAGAGATCACAAACTTGAAGAAGTCTTGAATGAGAACACCGGTAAGAATTCAAAATGAAAGAGGATAAGGCAAATGGATGATATAACCTGAGAATGAAGAGAGCATGATCCACCGAATAGAAAACTCCACAAGGCACCTGAATAATTGAGGTACGAACGAAGGGACAACAATTGAGAATAATTTGAGAACGAAAGTAGAAAGCTGAGAATGAAGAAATCTTCTGAAATGATGGTCTTCGGAGGATCGAGGAATGAAAACAATTATGAAATGCACCAGATAGATAAGAATGGAATTTCTCATGATCGAAAACAATTGATATGATGCAACAAGCTGAAATCATGAATCTTTGAAGAATGAAAAACGATTTAAGAGAAACTCTCCTTCGGTCTTCAGTGCTAGGAATGATGACGAGAAACAACACCATGAATTACTGAGACACTCCGGAACAATGAATAAAGAAAATGTTGAGCCAACAATGAAAATGATTTAGAAGCAATCATGGAAGAGGAATATGACTGATGAAAATCATTCTTACATCATATTTAAAAAGAACTTGAGGACATCTCCGAAAATATTAGAAGACTCAGGTAGGATCCTGGGAAAAAACCTATGGGTTATGGGCCCACTCAAAAGAAACCACGATTGAAACAATTGATTAAAAGAGATATTGCACTGGTACAAATTAAGAACTTGATGATATGAGACCCTTGAAATAATTTAAGAGGATAAGAATGAAAATGAATGTGTTTTGAGATATTTTCAACACTCCGGATAGAATAGAGATATGAATAAGCAAGAGAGGTGTCGTGGATTTATCATCCCAGATGTCCGGGTTAACGGACTTGGATTCGAGGCCATCGCTAACGTGATGGACTCAAAGGGGTTAACAGAGACGAAGGACACGAGTTTACCTAGGTTCGGCCCCTCAAGGTGAGGTAATAGCCTACATCCTGCTTATGTTTGTATTGCTTGTTGTATCAATTACAAGGGAGCTAAAGCTTGACCTAGCTCTTGATAACCTGACCTCTAAGTCGCCCCGGGTCTTGCCTTCATATACCGAGGTCAAGACCATGGGTCATACAAGTCGTAGCCAACTCTCATTACACGTCCGAGTCTGCCTCTATCTTCTCTTGCCTATCCTGACCAAGTTGTCCCCGGGCGGCTAACACGCCCGGGTCTTCTCATCCGGGCCACCCTGTCGGCCCATCCTGTGAGCCGCTACGCTTGCTGGGACCTCCGGTCCTCACAGCTCACCCTTGGGCTGGCTACGAGTCGTTCGGTTTAACCCGGAGCCCTCCGGGGCGGGTCTCACCATGGGGTTATATCCCCAACATTAGGCCCCAGGTTGATTTGAGCTTGCTCATTTCATCCTTCTCTTCTGTTCCTCGGCGAGTCACCCGGTAGTGACCCGCCTTGACATCACGTGGACTCTGCAAAAAAGGTTCGCTGACGCACCGCCAAATCCTTCCATTAAATGGTTAGCCCGAAAATCGAGGCGTCCTCCTCGGTCGGACGATTTGTATCACCTGGATTTTTGCGCCTGCCCCGTTTTCCTTTTAAATAGGACTACCGTGGGCGGCATTTCCTTTCTCCTGCTCGCGCTGTCATCTCCCTCTTCTCCGATACCTCTGCTCCTGCTCCGGCGCCGTCTCCGTCTCATTGTCGACTGGCCGCTGCATCAACCTGTTGCGAACCAGAGTCCATCTCGCGCTCCTCTCGCCGGTAAATCTTCTTCCCTTAGACCCATAACCGTCTCCGGTAGGTTTTCTATAAGCTCCACCACCGTCGTCGCTTAGAACTCGAACTCCATTGCCGCCCGCCGTGCTCAGCGTATGAACTCCGGCCAGTTACCCGACCTCGCGGCGCCGCTGCATAATAGGCAGTGGGTAATAATACATAAATCGGTCCCTACTCAGCCTGCCATTTTAGGTTTTCATCTGCCTCGCCCGTTCTTCCTTAGGTCTAAAAATAGAGGCATTTTTCCTGCTTTTGTAGATCTGTTATTTTAGCTGAACTTCACGAAATCTGTTTCTTGGGACTTAGCCGTTTTTCGCTCCTCCTCTTTTCTTTGTTGACTCACCAGGCCCCTCCGTCTCTCATCAGCCGGCATATTATTTGTATAACCCTTAAAATTGTAAGCCGTCGTAGATATTTGTTTTGCTCTTGACTCGCCATACTTTTTAATTTGCACAGTCCTTAAGCCGCCAGCATGTCTCGCGCCTCCAACTCATGCAACTGGGTTGGGTCTTGCATCACGGAGGAATACTTATTGGATTTTGTTCACGCGGGTACCCTTCCTTCCAAGGAGGTCCTTAATTGGCGGGCCCCGGGTGATGAAACGCGGCCCACTCCTCAAGAAGGCGAAGTAGTGGTCTTCTCCGATCATATCGAGCGAGGATTCGTGCCCCCCGGCTCGAAGTTCTTTCGTGACGTCCTTCACTTTTACAAGCTTCACCCCCAAACTTGGCCCCCAACTCCGTCTCCAATATATGCAATTTTCAAGTGCTCTATGAAGTCTATCTGCAAGCCAAGCCGTCTGTGGGGTTATTTCGAGAGTTTTTCTACGCCAACCGGCAGACTGAGGTGAAGGCCGGTCCGAGTCTAGAGCTTGGCAGGATCTCCATTCAATGGCGTAGGGATATTACTTTTCCAGCCATGCAGATGCCGAGTCATCCAAAGGACTGGAACAAGACTTGGTTCTACTGCAAGGATACCTCTCCTGAGAATGAGCGTCCACTGCCGGGTTATGTCCCTCCTGGCTCAAGACAACTTCAGAGCTTCCGGGCCGGCTGTCAGCTTCGGAACGTGCAACGTACGAGCCGGCTCACGCAAAGATCAAGGCCCTCATGGCCAATGGTTTAACCGGGCTGGATTTGATCCGCGGTTGGATTTCTTGGCGGATTATGCCCTTAAGTCATAGAAGCTGGCTCATGTGTGAATACGAAGGCAAGTATGATAGTTCACTATGCTTCAGCTAATCAACCCTGACGGAGGATGACGTCACCATCGTCATCCGGAGCCTTGTCCATGAAGCATCCGGATCATGCAGTGCCATTGGCCTGGCGCCTTTTAACGCCAAAAATCTGCCTCCAGATGTAAGGCGACTCTTCACCACTTTTCTCGTTATCACTTATACCTTTTTGACGCATTACTGTTTAACCGGTTTAACCTTTCCAGGCCAACTCTGATTTCTGGAAGAAGGAGTATGTTCCTCCTTTTAAGAAGCCCAAGAAGAAAGTTCTAGCTAAGAAGTCCAAGCAGACCACCCCACAAGAAGGATGGTTTGACCCGCCGCAATCGTCCGACTCAGAGGTAAACCTTGGCTGCTTTCTACCATCTTATTACCTTATTTTACTTACACTTGTTTTACTCACAGGATGATGTTGAAACAGGCCGCACCAACGCCCCTGAGGTAATCTATATTTCTTCTGGCTCAGAATATTTTATCCCCCGGAGGCCACGGAGGGTTATTGGAAAAGTTCCTCTTTATCATCCTCTTGCTTATCTGGCTCCCGATTTTCTTTTGAAGAAGCAACAACAGGTTGAGCATCGCCAGACCCAGAGCGCTGGTTCTACTGAACTTATGTCCGGCTTGCCAAACTCGCAAGCTCCAAAGAAACGCCCCGCAGAGGTATGTATCTCCATTTTAATTAATCTCACTTTGCAACCTCGATGCTGTCTCATCTTTCTTAAATTGTCTCTCAGAAATCACCCTCTTATGGCGATTCTTCGGCGACCGCTCTGCCGCCTCCCAAGATCAATCCATTGTAAGTATTTCTTTTAGTTGTGCATTTCTATTCGCTTTGGCGGCTGTAATCCTTGGGTTCTGACACTTCATGTTCTCCAGGGCTCAAGCGAAGCATCGCAAGACGAACAAATCCTTCCCTAGCCCTACAGCCCAAGAGCCAGAGCGTGAACAACTGGAAGAGTCACGACCGGACGTAGATCCGCCAGCCGCATCCACTGGGCCGGCTGTTGAAGATAACATCCCAGAGAGCCCTCCAAGGGGTCCTTCGAAACCAACGAGTCCTGCCCAGATGACCAAGACCACTGCAACTTCGGACGTCATGATCACCGGGTCTGCCTTTCAGTCTCCCCCGGCTCACGTGCTGACCAGGCATAAAGAGCCGGCCGAGGCTTCAAATAAGCTGGATTTTGACTCTTCTTCCTTTGAGAAGATGACGGCCAAAGAACTTCACGCCGGTTAAGTGAACTAGCTTTCCACTAGCCGAGATCTGGAGCTTCGGCTAGTCAGCTTGATGAAGAAAAAAGATGAGGTACTCCTCTTCTTGCTATAACCTTACTTAGCCCCCAAGGGCCAGCTCAATCTAATTAAGAGTTGAACCGGGTCTTTCCTGATCCTCTGTAGAAAATCTAAATCCGTAGTCCCCAAGGGCCGGCTCAGCTTTCGTAAAGCTGAGTCGGAGCTTCATTGTAGATAGTTTGAACAACCAATTTTAGCCCCCAAGGGCCAACTCAATTTTGATAAAGTTGAGTCGGAGCTTCAATGTGGATAGTTTTAAGAGCCAATTGTAGCCCCCCAAGTTCCGGATTAACTTGATGAAGATGAGCCGGAACTGCACTGTAATCTTGGAGATCAAATATACATTAGCCCCCAAGTGTCAAACATATTGCTTGCAATCTGCTTGAAACTTGCATAATTTTTTCTTAATCTTCATCATCTGATAAAATTCCATCCTGGCGACTGATTCTGCATTTTGATATGCCATAGGAAGCTTTAAACGAGGTCGGGTCACAGTTGACAGGTCTGAAGACCAACCTGGCAGCTCAACAAACGGCTCGAAGTGCCACCGATGAAAAGTGTCGGCTCCTCTCTAAGGAGTTGGCCACAATCAACGCCGACTTTGCTGCTTTTAAAGAGTCGGCTGAGTCTGAGAAGATCTCTTTGACCAAACGGGTGGATGACACCGATCAACGGCTGATAGCTGTATCCGATGAACTCCAAGCCCTGAAGCGCCACATTACCAAGATGACAGCCGCCCTCTTTGGTCAGCTTCTGACAACTTGTGCTTCAGTGGCTATATAACACTTGTACTGGCGACTCATCCTGAAATGTCCGTCTTATGCAGGCCCTAGGAGTCGGCAACTGGCTTCAGATAGTCTGTTTCCATTGAAGGCCATCTACACTTTGACTGAGCAACTGTATTGCAGCGTGGTGTGCACTATTAAAGCCGTGCAATACAAAGACAAGATTCCGGCGACTCTCAAGGGCGTCTTGGAGCTCTTTTCCACCATGCCTAAGCAGATTGCTGAACTCAAGAAGTCAGCCACCCGCCAAGGGGCCATTGCGGGCATCACCCGGGCTTTGGACTTTTCTCCGGGTCTAACATCAGCCGAGATGATGGATGGCTTCCCTTCAAAGAAAGACGACGGCTCAGAGTTCACTGATGCTGACTACAACCGGTGCGTGAAGGAATCCCGAGTACTAGCTTCCGTCTTAGCGGAGGAAGCTGATATGACGACCTACCAGGCGGCTTATGGCCCAGATCAAAAAAGAATCTGCGGCCCACTTTACGAGTGCAAAGACTTGACGCCTGCCCACAGTAAGGACTTCTTCGCTCCTGACCTTGACCCATCTCCTTATTTTGACGAAAGCTCTTTTGCGGCTCTAACGAACTGCAACTGGGATTTGGACAACCTCCAGATCGAGGCCACTAAAGAGCCGGAGCAGAATGACCTGGCAGCTAGTTAGTCCCTTCTTGAAAAAACTTGTAACAATCGAGTCTCCTTAACCCGCCGTGTGGCGTTTGAAAAGACTTGTCTGAAATTCTGAGCTCCTCTGGGAGTGTATGTAATAGACTAGATGTTTAATTTCGCTTCTCCTGAACCTTGTGTCATTATGCTTTATAAGATGATCCGGCTTTTTAGTTGCCATTGTGTTTGTATGCTCTTGAACCATTTAAACTGCTTTGTCATCATAGAAGACACCTGCGGCCAAGATTAGGTAAACTATACCCGGAGGTGGCAATTCCCTTTTGGCAATTACGGCTAATCTGGTTAGCCATAGATGGCATAAAGCCTGGCTGATAAGGCGTTTAAAAGATACACCCAGAGGTAATAATACGGCATAAATGCTGGTGGATAAGCGTTAGAAGATGTACCCGAAGGTAAGAAGCCGCTCTCGCCGCGGCTAATTTTCCTTAGCCGTATTTTTTTGTCATAAGGCCGGCTAATAGGCGTTATAAGCTATACCCGAAGGTAAGAAGCCACCATTCGTCGCAGCTAATTTACCTTAGCCGTTTTTACGTGGCCTAAAGCCGGCTAATAGGCATTGTAAGCTATACCCGAAGGTAAGAAGCCGCCGTTCGCGGGTCATGAGACGTTAACTACCCGTAGGTAAAAAACCTCTCATAACCGCGGCTAACGTGTTAGCCGGAAATTTGGCATAAAGTCAGCCGATAGGGTGTTAGAAGTGATACCCGTCGGTAAGAAGCCCCCCTCAGCAGTACGGCGTAACCCGCCGGCGGATAGGCGTTAGAAGCTGTATCCAAAGGTAAGAAGCCGCCCTCGCCATGACTCATTTTCCAGAGCTGGTTTTTTTTGTGGCATAAAGCCTGGTGCCGCGACTCATTTTCCTGAGATGGGATTTTGTGGCATAACGCCTGGTGCCATGACTCATTTTCCTGAGCCGGGATTTTGTGGCATAATGCCTGGTGCCGCGACTCATTTTCCTGAGCCAGGATTTTGTGGCATAACGCCTAGTGCCACGACCCATTTTCCTGAGCCGGGATTTTACTTTGGTAGTGATACTATTTGATATAACTGTGACATGTACAATGATAGTGTACGATGAGGGGTCTCTACACCCTTAAGTGAAATAAGGCCGGAGATGCACGATGTTCCACGGCCGGTGGGTCTCCTGACCCGCCGTATCTGAGTCATCTCGGATATCGATGAGGTAATATGACCGATTGTTGAGATTTCTGCTGACTACAAAAGGTCCTTCCCATGGAGGAGAGAGCTTATGAATATTTGTTTGATCCTGAATCAGCCGGAGCACTAAGTCGCCCTCCTGGAACGTCCGGGTCTTGACCCTGTGGCTGTGATAGTGATGCAAGTCTTGTTGATAAATTGCCGATCGGGCCGCTGCTAACTCTCGCGCCTCTTCCAGAGCATCCAATGTGTCTCGACGTGTCGTCTCATTGTCCGCCTCAACGTAAGCCGCCACCCTTGGCGAGTCATGCCGGATGTCACTGGGCAAAACTGCCTCGGCCCCGTACACCATAAAGAAAGGCGTGAAACCCGTAGATCTGTTAGGGGTGGTCTTGATGCTCCATAAGACGGAGGGTAATTCTTCTACCCAACACCCGGGTGTTCGCTCCAAAGGAACCATAAGCCGCAGTTTAATCCCTCTTAAAATTTCCTAATTGGCACTCTCCGCCTGACCGTTGGATTGTGGATGCGCCACTGCTGAAACATCAAGCCGGATATGCTCTTCGTCGCATAATATTTTCATAGCTCCCTTGGACAGATGTGTACCATTATCAGTCATGATGCTGTGTGGGTAACCAAAATGGTAGATCAACTTTTTGATAAATAAAACCGCTATAGCCGCGTCATATTTGCTGACCGGCTCTGCCTCTTGCTGAGCCACCAGATCTGAGTCGCCCAAACACCTGACTCGGCTCAAATTCATCTCCTTGGCTAACCGAAGACCATGAAGCAAAGCTTCATATTCAGCCGCATTGTTAGTGCAGGGGAACATCAGCCAGAGCACATAAAAAAATTATCACCCTTGGGGGATGTCAGAACAACTCCTGTCCCTGACCCCTCTAATTGCTTGGATCCATCGAAGTGTATAGTCGAGTATGTGTTATCCGGCTTTTCCTCGGGATCTTGACACTCCGTCCAATCATTTATGAAGTCCACAAGGGCTTGGGACTTGATAGCTATGCGAGGCACATATTTTACATTGAGAGGTCCCAGCTCCAATGCCCACTTAGCAATCCTTCCTGTGGCTTCTCTGTTCTGGATAATATCCCCCAGCGGAGCAGAACTGACCATAGTTATCTGGTGCCCTAAGAAATGGTGTTTTAACTTGCGGTTGGCCATGAAGACCCCATATACCAGCTTCTGCCAATGTGGATACCTTTGCTTAGACTCTGTCAGGACCTTACTGATATAATAAACTGGCCTTTGCACTGGATACTCCTTTCCAGCCTCCTTGCGCTCGACCATGATTGCAGCACTCACTACCCAGTTATGAGCCGCCACATAAAGGAGTAACGGTTCTTTTTCAGCTGCAGCAGCCAACACTGGTGGCTCAGTGAGCTATTTTTAAGCGCCTCAAGTGCTTCACCTGCCACTTTACTCCAGACAAATTTGTCTGTCTTCTTCATCATTTGATATAAACGAATAGCCTTGTCTCCAAGACGGCTTATGAACCGGCTCAATGCAGCAATCCGCCCTGCCAAGCACTGAACATCATTAATGCAAGTCGGCTCTCCCAAAGAGGTAATAGCCTTGATTTTGTCCGGGTTAGCCTCGATACCACGCTCAGAGACCAGGAAACCCAAAAGCTTGCCCGCCAGAACACCAAAGACACACTTGGTCGGGTTAAGCATCATCTTGCAGATCCGGAGATTATCAAAAGTTTCTTTTAAATCCTCCAAGAGAGTCTCCTTCTTTTTGGATTTGATCACGATGTCATCTACATAAGCATGAACATTACGGCCAATCTGACTGTGAAGGCAGTTCGGCATGCATCGCTGGTAAATCGCCTGGGCACTTTTGAGCCTGAAAGGCATAGAGACATAGCAGAATGCCCCAAAGGGTGTCATAAAAGCCGTTTTCTCCTGGTCTTTAACCGCCATCTTGATTTGATGATAACCTGAGTATGCATCCAGGAAGAACAAACTTTCACACCCTGCTGTAACATCAATGATCTAATCAATACGCAGGGGAGCAAATGGATCAGCCGGACAAGCCTTGTTAAGGTTCGTGTAGTCCAAACACATACACCATGTGCCATTCTTTTTTAGTACGAGCACCGGATTAGCCAACCATTCCGGATGAAAAACTTCAATGATAAAACCCGCTGCCAAAAGTCGGGCAACTTCTTCCCCAATAGCCTTGCGCCTCTCCTCATTGAACCGCCGCAAAAACTGTTGAATCGGCTTAAACTTTGGATCCACATTAAGGTTGTGCTCAGCGAACTCTCTCGGTACACCCGGCATGTCATAAGGTTTCCATGCAAAGATGTCCCGATTCTCACGGATGAATTCGATGAGCGCGCTTTTCTATTTGGGATACATGTGAGATCCAATGATGAATTGCTTAGATGAGTTGCCCGGAGTAAAATCTACTGTCTTGGTATCATCCGCTGAAAACTTGAGGGGCAGCTCAACCTTTGTGGTGGGCTTTTTTAGTGGGGTCATATCCTCCAGATCGACATTCTCCTTATAGAACTTAAGTTCCTCCTGGGCACAACTGGACTCTGCGAAGCCGCGTCTCCTTCTTCACACTCAATAGCCATATTTAAGTTACCATGAACTGTAATGGTACCATTTAAGCCAGGCATCTTGAACTGCAAGTAACATAGCAGGGCCTAGCCATGAACTTAGCATAAGTCGGCCGTCCAAATATCGCATGATAAGGACTCGTGATCTTGACCACTTCGAACCACAAGGATTCCACCCTGTAATTGTACTCATCGCCAAAAGGCACTTCCAACGAAATCCTGCCCACCGGACGCGCCGACTTACCTGGAACCACACCACGAAAGACGGTGGATGATGGTTTTAAATCCTTGTCAAGCAACTTCATCCACCGGAAAGTGTCATAGTAAAGGATGTTTATGCTGCTGCAGCCATCCATAAGCACCTTGTTCACCGTATATTCGCCCACCTAGGGGGCTACAACCAAAGCCAGCCGCCCTGGGTCATCGACATGCGGCGGGTGATCTTCTTGGCTCCACGTTATGTCATATTCAGACCACTTTAAGTACTGCGGAAGAGCTGGTGTAACCGCATTAACTGCCTGCTTACGCAACTTCTGGTCCCGTTTGTTGAGATTGGTCATGAAAACATGGTACTGCCGGGAGCTGAGCTGCGGCGGATTACTCTGAAAACCAGACTGATTACGCTGTTGTTGCTAATTATTGTTACCAAAATGCGGCTGGTGTCCCCCTTGACCATCTTGACCCGGATGATGGTGGACCGGATGACCGGACCCTGAGCCGCCAGAATAAAAACCAGCACCTGACCCGTCATGTCCTGAGCCGCCTGGCAGACCACCATCTCGATTGTTAGGTTGTGTGAAATACCGCTTGTACTTCTGCATGAAATTGCAATTCCCCCGTGTGTGGTTTGCCGGCTTATTAGGCAGACTGTGATTTGGGCAAGGCCACTTAAGTAACTCCTCCATGTTCGAGGAAGAGCTATCCCTGCCAAAGGGCGGTCTAAACCTCCTATTGCCTTTAGGGTAATTCTGCTGGGTGTTTGTATTAGCCACTAGCTCTGACCCGGCCTCTGTATTCTTACATTTGCTCTGGCTACCATTGTTTGCCGCACCCTTGCCTTGATTGCCTTTCTTACCTTGGCCATCTTTCTCATCATCGGAACCCGGATCTTTCGTACTGTAAGAGTCGACATATTTCGTGAGAGCCGTCATGAGCTCTCCCATGTCCCGACACGTACGTTTGAGCCGGCCGAGTTTCTGTTTCAGAGGAACAAAATGGCAGTTCTTCTCCAAGATCAGTACCGCCTGGGCCACTGTGATTTGCTCCGAGGAGTGGATGATTGTCGAGACCCGCCGTACCCAATGATGGGCCGACGTGTTCTCCTATTGCACACAGTGATCAAGATCCACAATGGTCATTGGTTGCTTGCACGTCCCTTGAAAGTTTTTAATGAACCTGGCCCGGAGCTCTGCCCATGAATTGATGGTATTAGGCGGCAACCCCTTTAGCCACGTGCGAGTCGGGCCTTCAAGCATCATGATGCTATACTTGACATAAACCGCCTCACTGACCTCCAGCATCTCCATGGCCAGTTCATAACTCTCCACCCAGGCCTCTGGGGGTAAATCAGCGGTATAATATGGGACCTTGCGGGGCCCTTTGAAGTCTCTTGGAATCTGTTCACTCTACAGAGCTAGCGACAAACACGACAGCCCTCCCGTCCTAGAGTTTACTCCTGCCCCCACCGAAATGGAAGGTACTGGCTCCTGGTTAGCCGCCCTAGCTGGCGCCTCTTACGGGCTTCCCGCATGGTTTACAAATGCTGACGTATCTCTACTCGACCAGTGATCCGTCGGAATTTCTCTGTGTCGGTTGCTGCTGGAACCTGCGGGTGACTCGTAGCACCGGCTAAAGCTACGGCTAGGAAGAGGGGTTGAATGAACACGGCTCCCGCTGTGAGTATATTTCTCCTGCTGGACCACGGCCGTCTGTAGGTACCCGATGGTGTTCCGCACATCCTCTGCCAAGGGTGCCTCATCTGGGATAGGAATTGTCTCAAGCCGGGTGGCTGCTGCAACCATATTCTCGGCCGGGTTAGAATAATGACCCGCCGGCGTTGGAAAGCCATCAGGTGAAGCTTGGTTACGTCGGGCCGGATGAATCGTTGGTCGCTTCGTCGGGCGGCTTTCGGGCGCGTCTGTTACTCGTCTCGCGCCAGGAGTATTGAAGAGGTTCTTTGTTTCATAGCGCTCTGGTAGACGGGATTGATGCCTCCTTCGATGTAGCGCTGCTGCTGATATCTACTCCAGCCCTAGACAGAAAGCGTCTGCGTTGATACGTTCTGCCTCTTCCTCCATCTGGATCTTTAGCTCATCCATCCTTTCTCGTTCCTCTATCATCTGGCCCTTGATCCTTGCGATCTCTAAATTCCGAGCTGCTTGCTTATCTGGTGTGACCTCAGTGGGCATTAAAGCCGCGAGCTCGTCCATCAGCTGCACAAGAACTTGAGCCGGTGGCGGCGGGTTATCACCCGAGGTGGCGGCTCCTGCGGCTGTACTACTCGTGCCTGGGGCTGACCCTGCCATGAACACGGCAGCATGAACCGGAAACTCAAGATTATCCGACTCTGAGCGATCTGACTCAAGGCAGACGTCACCGTAGCCCCCAAGGCCGCCGTTGCGGAGATGGTGCATCGACTCCGTTTCTCCACTTGAAGATTCGTCCTCCGAATAGACGAGAGTTTCCTGTGATCCGGAAGCTTCCAGATCCGTACCTTGAGTGAAGCCTACGAAGACATGCTTCTGACCCGGATTAGCACGGGTAGGATGCATGTTACACACAGGTCGCAGATGCCGAGACGGCTCGATGATGTCGGTGCAGACGTCCGGCCCGGGTGTAGATCCATCAACCCTTCCGATGAAGACATGGATCCCACCGAATGGAACCCAGAATCCGTACTCCATGAACTCAGCATCAAGCCCCCAACCAGCATCGTCGATGTAGAACCGCCACGGCGACTCTTGCTGATCCTTCCGACCATGTATCCTTTGAGCCCCGGGAGAGAGCCCTTCGAGAAATCAACACCACCAAGCGTCAGCCCCACGGCGGGCGCCAACTATCATGGATTTATCACAGCAGATGTCCGGGTTAACAGACTTGGATTCGAGTCCATCGCTAACGTGATGGACTCAAAGGGATTAACAAGGACGAAGGACACGAGTTTACCTAGGTTCGGCCCCTCAAGGTGAGGTAATAGGCTACGTCCGGCTTATGTTTGTATTGCTTGTTGTATCGATTACAAGGGAGCTAAATCTTGACCTAGTTCTCGATAAACTGACCTCTAAGTCGCCCCGGGTCTTGCCTTCATATACTGAGGTCAAGACCACGGGTCATACAAGTCGTAGCCGACTCTCATTACACGTCTGAGTCTGCCTCTATCTTCTCTTGCCTATCCTAACCAAGTTGTCCCCGGGCGGCTTACATGCCCAGGTCTTCTCATCCGGGCCACCCTACCGGCCCATCCTGTGAGCCGCTACGCTTACTGGGCCCTCTGGTCCTCATGGCTCACCCTTGGGCTGGCTACGAGCCATTCGATTTATCCCGAAGCCCTCCAGGGCGGGTCTCGCCATGTGGTTATATCCCCAACAAGAGGCTTAGATAAGAATTCCAACATGGGAAAGAGAATAGAGAATGAAAATGATATGATGAACACCAAGAACTTGAATTGAATCCACCGGAAAAGAAAAACAAAGATGAATACTAATAAATGATAACTTGAGCACTGAGCATCTTCATAAAGAAACACCGGAGAAGAATAACAACGAGAACAAACAAAATGTAGATAGATCTTGAAATTGAAACCCCTGAGAATATTCACAAAGAATCACCGGAAACAAGATAGAAGAAAAGATAGCAGAAGCATCACATGAATAGAAAAGGCACTTGGATGAGAATTTAATCATTGAAGAAAAAGGGCAGGAGGGCGGGAAAACAAAGAAAACTTGGGACAGATGAGAAGAACTCTAGAAAGCAACATGAGGATTGATCTTGCAAATATTGAAGAGGATAGAATTATCTTGAAGAGAAGCACACCGGTAGGAAAAGAATTGATATGATAACTTGATTGGGCAAAAGAATTAGCAATCCCACAGAAATATGAGAACACTACTTAGCAAGATATGAAATCACCACTTGACATTGAAGCAACTTGAATACCATAAACAAAGCAAAACAAAGGATGAGGCTTACGAAACAAGCCAGAAACAAATACATACCCACTATGTACTTGTTGGAAAGATAATCCTAGGTACCTACTTGAATTCCCACCTAAGAACTTCCGAAAACTTTCTGGTTATGCAATGCGGTGTGGGGGATACAAGGAGGAAATATCTCACACAACTAACAAACCTACACCCCAACTGTATCCATCCTTCAACACATAACCAGAGGCTTTCGCAAATTCATCTACCTCAAATCCTCGAATTCACAACGATACTAAAACAATGGTGGTACCCCGGACGCCTCCCCAGTACTGGGTGACTCCGACCTTATCTCACCACGACAAGTATTGAAGCAATTCCGAACATCCTCCGTCTTGAGATACTGATGTGCCAACATTCCCTGGAGCTCGACTCCTTGGAAGAAATCAAGTCACACAGGAGGCACCAAGACAGAACCCTGTCACATCGGCATCATATAGTTTCCAAAATACCCGCGTGATCCAAAAAAAATTTGAGAGAGAAGAGGAGTAGAATCAAAATTCCTAAGTTGAATACCTCACCAGAGCATAGAAGAGGAGTAAAAAGAAACCTACTCTCCGATATAACTAGACTCAAAACAGTTTTTCACTAGACTCGACTCGGCCAAGTTCGATCAATCTAGGGGGGCTCCTAGGTTGGTGCAAGCTCTGATACCAACTTGTTATGCCCAAGATGCGGTCCTATCCATATTTCAGCACGAGGGCCTTGACAGGGATAGAAGCGCATCTCGTCGTGTTGCAAGAATGGATATCATTATAAGTACATGTAAAGAAGAGATGAGTATATGGATCTGCCTTACACTCGCCACAAGCTACATCAGAGTCACATTAATACAACAACATACTCAAACATCAAACAGAAGAGCAGGGTCCGACTACGGACGAAATCAAATGATAAAATGACATCCATCCTTCCTATCCCAGGCTGCCGCCTGGAACCCATCCTAGATTGATGAAGAAGAAGAAGAAGAACTCCAAATCAAACAAGCATCGTGCTCACGTCAAATCATCGCATTACCTGAACCTGCAACTGTTGTTGTAGTAATCTGTGAGCCACAGGGACTCAGCAATCTCATTTCCAAGGGTATCAAGACTATTAAACCTCAATCGGTCAGGTATGGTTAAGTGGTGAGGCTGCAGCAAGCGACTAAGCATTTGTTTGAGTGGCTAACTTAAGAGTACAGAAAGTAAAGTATGGTGGTCTACACATAATGGACGTGAACTAGTAATGATCACTAACTGATCCTAAACACCTACTTACGTCAAACATAACCCCACTGTGTGCTCTTCCGGATAAGAACTCACGAGAAGAGACAGTCACGGTTACGCACATAGTTGGTGTATTTATTAGAGTTTACTTCAAGTTTGCTATGACTGGGTGTTAAACAAAATATCCAAGTTTGCCACATAACCGCGGACATGGATTGCCGAAAAGATTTAACCCTGCAGGGGTGCTCCAACTCATCCATCACAAATTAACCACACGTAGTGGGAATAACCTCGACCATGGATCTCGTGATCTTCCTAGGCAATTCCAAAGGAAATTTGACACCTCGAGATAGCCCGAAGAATAATCAGAATTCCTCACTCAAGACGTCGATAAAGGTAAAACATATCTAGCAAGGCCGCCCGACGTGCCGACAATCCTGATAGGAGCCTCGTATCTCGTTCTCAGGGCACAGCAGACGAGCTACGCGTACGGTGGCCTGATAGAAATCTCCCGAGTTGCCCCGGGTTGGCCCTGCACAGTGCTCTATTTTTGACCAACACTCATGAGGAGCACTGGCCCGGGGGTTGATTAATTATCCGCGGGTGCCGGCGGGTCCCTATGCAATTTTATAAGTTATTAGGCAAATGGAGTACCAATGTTGGGCCTTGCCAGGTAAGTTTTATCCCAAAACGAAAATCAAGGGGGTCCCCATAACAACCCTGAGCATGTTAGGAGCGCTCAATTATGGAACATAACACCGGTTCGCACGTAACTAGGGGCGGCAAGAGTGGAACAAAACACCGAGCAAAAGTCCAAGCCTTCCACCTTTGCCAAGTATATATGTGCATTAAATTAAATAGCAGCAATATTGTGATATAAAAAAAGAATGTCCATGTTGACACATGGAAGCAACTGCACCTGCAACTAGAAACACTATAAGAAGGGCCGAGCAAGCGGTAACATAGCCAAACAAAGGTTTGCTGGGATGTGGAGGGGTTATAGGCTTTTCATGGCAATGTTGGGAGGCTTGACAAACAAGTGGTAGGTAGCGTGACATAATGATAGAAAACGAGACATCTAGCATGGCAATGATAGTAATGGTATCCAGGGAAATGTGTCATCTTGCCTGAGATCCCACTCGGAAGAAGAACGAGTCCATGAAGAAGACGAGCCAACGTAGTCGAACGAATCCTCACACTCCGAACGCTTTCGGAACTCTATCGAGAAGAAGCAATCTGAAACAAACAATCAACACAAGATACACCACAACATATGCATGACACGATGCACAAACAAATATGATGCATGCCCAGTTTAAATATGCAAGGCATGACAATTCACATCAAACAACTACTACACATTAAAGTGAAGCTCAATATGGAATGAGTTGCATATTGACGAAACTCCACGTTCGAATTATTTAGTTCACTCCTGTTAGGTACACGACAATATTAAATGTTGTTAAACATGGCAAGAGGTGAAGCATAAGTAAACTATCTATCTAGGCATCTTAAATGAGGTGTTAACTTCCAAATTGGTCGAGATCTGAATAAAGCATACCATGCAATTCTACATGTCATTCTAGTCGATTTACAGATGTAGAACATCTCAAACAGAGCTACGGTCTAAAAGATATGAGCAACACAAGATGCACATGTCATGAATGCAAATGTATGGAAAATACCATCACAAACATTTCAAATAATGAATGCGGCAAGTTACTATAAAACTACATGAGATTCTAAGCAAGTATCATATATGGCATGTCCAAAACAGAGCTATGGTTCAATCACAACCACCAAAAAAGGTTTTATAAGAAATCTGTCCAAAACAGCAACATGGCATTTTGCACACATGAAAACAACAAGCTACAAGATTCTAAAATGCACAAACTAATCATGGGGCAGTAGCATATAACACACACTTCATTTCATCTTCACATATCATATTAAAAACATGCATGGATCACATGGTAGGAAGCTCGCAAGATGGCTACTTGAAAACAATTTCAGACTTAGTGAAAATAGCAGTTTTTGAAACGATGCCGCGGGTGCGTGCATGTGGGGTTGGTCTAGAAATAGGAAACGACAAGAATGGAGAGAACCGGTAACTACCAACGGATGCAAGTTTTCAAAAACATGTGATGATGTTATGCAGATGATGCGAATGATGCATTGATGAATGCAACAACCAAACGAAACACAGAAGAATGGAAATAAAAGGGGAATCTTCTGGAACGTCGGTCCCAGGCTGTTACACAACGGCTCTTGAGGTGGCCAAGAAGCTGGTCGACGAGTGCGAGGGCTCCCAACGCTTCAGCATGCAAAGCCACCTGCCGGCAACGGCCCTCCAAACCATCCCCCTCTCGTGGCCCTTCGCCGTTTGGGGGCTGGACATGGTGGGCCCATCCAAAACCGCTTGAGGCGGCATGAGGCACTTGCTGGTGGCCGTCGAGAAATTCACCAAGTGGATCGAGGCATGACCAATCAAGAAGCTGGACGTCCCCACGGCCGTCCGGTTCATCGACGACATCACGGTACGATACGGTGTTCCCCACAGCATCATCACCGACAACGACACCAACTTCGCCATGGGCGCACTCGAGCGTTTCTACTCCAAGCAAGGAATCCGGCTCGACCTGGCCTCCGTCGCTCATCCACAGTCAAACGGCCAGGTCGAGAGGGCGAACGGCCTTATCCTGTCCGGTATCAAGCCCAAGCTCGTGACGCCGCTGGTAAGGTTGGCCGACTGTTGGATCGACGAACTGTCGGCCGTCCTTTGGACTCTCAGGACTACCCCGAACCGGTCAACCGGCTACACTCCCTTCTTCCTTGTGTATGGGTCCGAGGTGATCATCCCCACCGACATCGAGTTCGATTCGCCTCGGGTCGCCCTATACACAGAGAAGGACGAAAAGGAGGCAAGAGAAAATGGCGTCGATCTACTTGAGGAAGCTCGCGAACTGGCCTTGAGCCGGACGATGATCTACCAGCAGAAGCTCTGGCACTACCACACCAAGCGGATCCAGCCACTCTCATTCCGCGAGGGGGACCTGGTCCTCAGACGGATACAGTGAACCGCCGGACAACACAATTTGTCCTCACCATGGGAGGGCCCATTCATCATCAGCAAGGCGCTACACAACAATGCATACTACCTGATAGATGCCCAGAAGCCACAGAAGCGCAAAAGAGATGCCTCCGGTGAAGAGACGGAGCGCCCATGGAACGCGGCACTCCTGTGCCCGTTTTACTGCTGAAAAAAATCAATGTATGTATGTATCCCCACCCTTTTGGGCTTATGAATACAATGGGCGCCCAAGCCGGCTCTTGGGGCGTGCCCCATTTCGTTTCTCTCTAAAGTGTTCCTCACTCCCCGGCTCCCCGACCCGGCTCCCGGGCCCGGGGGCTAGACGGCTGGGCCTAGAAGCGCCTCTCTGGAAAATGGCTAAGTAATGTGAGCCATCCAAACTTCCCCACCCTTACTAGCTACAGAACCGGCTCCCGGTTGTACGGCTGATGGGGCCTCGGGGCGGAAAGGTTTGGCTCACACGAAAGGTTGAAACAAAGGGAGACCCCTTTGGGGCCCAGCCGGACCATCACCGCGTCTCTACTGCTCTACTTATCCCGAAAAACCCTCGTGATTCCTAAGTTTTGAACCAGCTCCCTTGAGGCGGACGCCCCGACCTAGCTACAGACCGGTTCCCGGGTGTTGGGCTGGCTAGGCCGAATCCAAAGGGGAAAATGAATAGAAACAAAAAGAGTCAAGGCAGGCAAAAAAGGATAAGGATGAGGCGGCATGAGTCACAAGCCAAACATGACAAAATATTCATGGCATAAATATTAAGGCAAAAGCGGCCCACGGCCAGCATTCAGTTCGTTACACAAACACCCCAAGTGGGTGGATTCAAGTTTTGCATGCAGGGAGAAAAAGAGAAAGATAAAAAAGACGCCCAGGGGCTCAGGCCACCGGCGGGTCGCCAGCCAGCGTGCCCCTAGCTGGTACGTCGCAGGGCGGCTCGGTCCTCGCCTCGGAGGTGGTCGCGGCCTTCAGGTCAGCCTCCTTGGCTTTCGAGGCGGGCTCCTCCGTCTTGGACGTCTTGCCGCTCGAGTCGGTGCTCTTGTCGGCGACTTCATCATCCGCCGGGCCCGAAGGGATGCCGAAGGAGTCCTCGGGCAGTGGCTCGCCATCCTCACCAAGGGCCGGCAGGAACTCGTCCGCGTCGACATACGATGCGAGCTCGTTGGCCCCCTAGACAAGGGCCGGCTCACGGGCCTCCCGTTCTGCAGCCGGCACGTCCCGCATGGTCGCCAGCCAGCCCAGGTCCACGCCATGGTACCAAGACATGACGAACCGGAGCACCATCTGCGCCCCAACTCGGGTTGCCGACGCCTTCCAGGCTTCGAGGCGGGGGACAGTGTGCTCCAGCCACTGAGCCACGCGGTGTGTCAAAGCTCCCCCGCGACCGGGCCACCGCGTGGCGATGACCTCTTTGCCAGCGTTTTTGAGCCGCTCCATGCTCTGCTCAAGATGGGTCATCCGCATCTCGACGGCGAGCCCGATCTCGTCCATGTCCCACGCGGCATGCTCCTTGATGGAGCAACCCCACTCCCGAAGGTATTCCCAGTGGTCCTCAACGGCGCGCGCAGCGCGGCTATGCGTTTCCGGGAAGCGCCCTAGAAGGAAGAAGAAGAGAAGGAAAGAAAGGCAAGTTGAAACACGAGAAACAGCAAAGGGAAAAGCAACCGGCTAGGGAAGAGAAAGACTGGCACCTACCTTTGATCACGTCGTCCACCCCAAGGGCGAAGTGGAGCACCACCTTCTGCTCTGATGCCAGGGCCGCCTCCGAGGTGGCGAGGGAACCCTTAACCTCCTCGAGCATCCTCTCGAGGTGGGTCTCCTCGCCTTGAAGGGCGGAGGTCCTCAGGGCGGTGTCAGCCGCCTCCTTGACGGCCGTCTCCCAGGGCGCCACCTCCTTTGCCGCCTCGGCCTTGAGCCAGTCCCGGGCTGCCTCCTCGTCGACCAGTAGCGTGGCCAGCCGGTCCGTCTCCTGCGTAGCCGCCTTGACGTCTCGTGCCAGCCGGTCCCACTCGGAGATAGGTCCGGTCTTCTCCCTCTGAAGCGTGGCCAGCTCACCTACAAGACACAATGGGCATCAGCCGGCTCTCAGGGGCTACGTGCCCCTCCTACGAAGTGCAACTGACCTTGCACGCGAGTCTGCTCCTCCTCCAGGCGGTAGAAGCCGTATTTGCCGTGGTCGTGGATGGCAACCGCTTCCGCGAATAGCTTCTGCCGTAGGGAGGTTCCCTCGTGTCGCAAAAAAGGCAAAGGTCAAGACATGCTCAAAAGAGATCCGGCCCGGCTACCCATCAACCGGTCAGCCGGTCCGCATCTCGGGGGCTACACCCAGTGGGTGCGCTCGTGCACCCCCACTAAAAATTCTAAGGCAAAGATCTGTGGCTGCGGGCCGTCCGGTATGTTCTGTCGCACCAGCAGCTGCGATCAGCACATCAAAGTAAGTTCTCCAGCCGGCTACTAGCTGGGGAATATCAAACAAAAAAGAACTGCCTCGACGGAAAACATACCAGGGGAGACCGGTTGATGCGGTCATACGGCTCCATGTCGAAGGACCACGAGGCGGGCTTCAGCTTGAACGTCATGAGAGCGTTCACCCGCTTCGCCACCTGAGCCGGTGTCATCTCGACGGTGGACAGCCGGCAGGGGTCGTGCTGGCCGGACATGTCGCAAATCTGGTGTGGCCTCATCTGGAGGGGCGACACCCGGCGCGAGATAAAGTCCGCCACCAGGTCGGCGGCGATCAGCCCCTCGGAGCTCTTCAGCTGCGTGAGCCGGCCAAGCCCGTCCAGGGCCACGCCGTAGGGGGCAGTCCCTAGCCAGTTCTGCTAGGAGGACTGCCTATCCTCAAACGGTGGCAGCCAGATGTAATCCGTCCTCGGGTCGACGTTATTCACGTAGAAGAACGTACGGTGCCACCCCTTGATGGAATCGATGAGGGAAAGAAGAGGAAAGAAAGCGACGCCACGGTAGCACACTACTGTGCCCCCGCAGGCGTCGCTTTTCAGAGATTTGAGGTAGAAGAGGGCGTTGAAGAGGTCGATGAAAGGAAGGATACCGAGGTACCCCTCGCACAACGTCACGAAGGCGGAGAGGTAAAGGATCTAATTCGGACCGAGGTTGTGCGGCTGGAGGTCAAAAGTATCTAGAAGGAGATGAAAGAAGATACTCACCGGGAGCCGGAAGCCCCGGGAGAAGTGTCAGAGGAACACGATGTGTTCCCCTGGCTGTGGAGCCGGCTTTATCTCGTCGCTCGGCACATACGGCCACCCACTCCTCCGGCAGCAGCATGCGCGTGCGGCGCAGCTCAGCGATGTTCGCCTCGACCACGAAGGATCTAGCCCACCGCATCCATCGGGCATCGCGGTAGCGGTGCGTTGTGCGGGCACGGGTGCGGGCTCGGGTGCAACGGCGTGCGAGGAAGGAAGAGAGGAGGAAGAAGGGCAACAAGGAGGCAAGTGGGGCACGGGTACCTCCGCCTCCTGCCCTTCCTGTCCTTTTATATTGGAGGCCGCGACCGGGGGGCGTGGGATTGATTGTGCCCATTCCCCCTGGAAACTCCGTGCGCGTGGGTGGCCCCGAGCCGTAACGGCCACTTTGGGGTGCAGAGGATCCTGCCCTGCGCCTCGAGGCCTACTGGGCTACGCCTGGGTCCTAGCGGGCTAGGCCCAGGCGATGTCCCGTCTCCCCGCGTGCATAGGACCCACCACATCATTACTCGCCGCGTGCCGGCGCGGGTCCCGGGGCAGCATGCTAGTACCCAAGGTGTCGGGTCCAACGGCCGACCCGGCTGCCCCTTTGCCTTCGAGCCAGAGGCGGGTAATGCTGAGGGGGAAGCCGCTGGCTCCCCACCATTCGCCAGACGCGGGCCCCTGCCGGCTTCGGGGACTACTCACGGGGTTATTAACCCTAGGTATGCCAAAGCAACGGGGTCTTCCCCCTTTCGCTTCGAAGAAAAACTACGTGACCGGCTGGCCGTGGCCGGCTGGAGGACGTCCGGTGCGAGCCAATGCCGGCTGGTGCCCCAGTTGGCTGGTCAAGCAGTCGGCTAGACCCTCGGCCGGCTAGGCATGGCCGGCTGCCCACGGGCCGGCTCTTCCACTGACCTTGAAACGGACATGCCCCGTCCGTCCCTCTGCATGTCGGTACGACGATGTGACGTGACCGGTACGACGTGCGGCCCTGTGGCTATAGTGGTCGCTTACGCACTACGGCGCGTGGCTATAGTCCAACCGTCCCGGCCGCTGACCTTGGTGAGCACGACCGGGTGGGGGAACAGTGCCGGCATGCCGGCGCCACTCGATTACCTGCCCCGGCATGGCTATAGTGCCGCCGGCCGTACCGGAGACTTCGGTCGGCTGGCGCTAGACGACGCCCCCCCCCCCCCCGAGTGGCCCGTGCCGTGGCAGGTGGGTGAGGGCCAATCGCAAAGCCGGCTGGCGGGCCCCAATGGGAGATGGGACCGTTCGGTCGGCGGGCCCCACCAACGAGGAGACGGCGCGAGCGGCGGGACCCCCTGGCTAGCCGGAGAGACTGCCAGCGGGGTCCCCCCACCTTTGTACTTATAACATATTGTAAGAGCCGGGGGGTTGGCCTATAAAACTCGCCGAGCCCCCATGCAACGGGGAGATACACACTCGCACGAACTATCATCTCCATACACACAACCCCTATTAGAAGTGGAGGAAGAGGAGCCGGCTGCCCCCTCTTCCTCCTCTGGACACAGCTCCAGGAGCACCTTTGTACTTATACCCATCCATCCAACCAAACCAAGCAAGACTAGGGGTATTACCTCCCTTGGAGGGCCCTGAACCTGGGTACGTTGTGTGTCGACACCACTTGTGCCCAATCTCGCACCCGAAGCCCGTCGGCGTCCTTCGGCCCCAACCATCTACGATAAGCCACCCCATGGCATCTGTCGTGAGAAAACGACGACAAAGATCACATCCCACCCGCACTTGCAGCAGCACCCATCAAAGCAGGTGGGATGCCTCGCCATCGCGCCGGAGCTCCATCCAACCACATGGTCTTGCAAGTTCAAACCCGATTTGCCGCCTCTCTACGACGGTATTGTGGACCCTGCCGAGTTCCTACAACTCTACTCATTAAGCATTCGGGCTGCCGGCAGAGGCAACAAGGTCATGGCATGCTGGTTCGCCATGGCGCTCAAGGGCGGTGTGCTCTCATGGTTCCTAAACCTCCCGGTGGGATCCATCACCTACTGGGAATACCTGCGCAAACGCTTCGTCACCAACTTCTAAGGCACCCGTGAGCGCGCGCTGACCGTAAATGACCTGCGGTGCGTGAAGCAACAGGGTGGGGAGACCCTGCACAATTATATACAATGCTTCACCACCACGCGCCTCAAGATCTCTAAGGCATCGAATAAGGCCATAATTTATGCCTTCGCTAACGATGTCATGGACACCAAGATGAATGATGAGCTCTCCATGAACAACGAGCTGTGCTCTGCCCTAGAGATGTTCAACCTGGTGAACAGGTGCGCCAAGGCTAAAGAAGGCCGCTTGTCTCTCCGTGAGCTTCCGACAGTAGAGCCCGGGAAGAAGAAGACCAAGGCCAAGGAGGCGAAGTGCAAGGCCCCAGCGGTACTCACAGACGAGCCTGAGCCGAGGCGCGGCCGAAGCGAGGAGCACCCTGCAGGGGGGAGGTTGACCTGCATCTTCCACGACACCACGACACCGCCGATTACCAGGAGCTCAGGCTGGTCCGCGTTGAACACTTCGGCCAACGCCTAGGATGCACCGATCGTGGCTTTGGACGCTGCGGAGGCTGCTTGGACAACAAGGACCAACGCTAGGGGTGGCGCGACCAGCCTCGGGAGGACCGCTGGCGCGATTAGCCTCAAGAAGACCGCTGGCACAATCAGGCTCGCGAGGACCGCTGGCGCGATGACCCTCCCGAGGGGTCGCAACACGGCCAACCTCGGGAGGCCCACCCTTGTGAGGCCGGCCTGCTTCCACTATGAGCTCCACCCAGAAGGAAGGAAGAGGATAGGCAGGACGACAGGGCTAGAGGCTTCCAGGAGATCAGGGTCGTGCCCTGCATCCTAGGCGGCGCTCAGGCCCCGGCCTCCAACCGCATCTTCAAGTAGTTCACGTGGGAGGTGAAGGCGGCACTCCCAAAGCTCGAGGCCATGCGCCCCCTCAAGTGGTCCCACGCTACCATCACCTTCGACTCAAGGGATCAGCTCAGGTGCTCAGCCATGGCCGGCAAGCTCCCATGCTGTGCACCCCGACCATGAGCAACGTCCTTGTCATCAAGACCCTCATCGACAGTGGATCCGGGCTTAATGTCCTCTCCATCGAGACCTTTGAGACACTCCAAGTACCATACGACCAACTTATAACGACCAAGCCCTTCTCAGGAGTCACTGACAGCTCCACAGTGCCCATTGGGCAAGTATGCCTACCCATCACTATCGGTGGGCGCAAGAACTACCGCACCAAGATCATCGTGTTCGACGTCGCCCACATCCACCTCCCATATAGTGCCATCTTCGGGTACCCGGACCTCGCCAAGTTCATGGAGGTGACCCATCACGGCTACAATGTCCTCAAGGTGCCGGGGAGTGGTGGCATCATCACCATCGCCTGCGATGTGAAGGATGTCGTCTACTCCCTCGATCGTGCTTATCGCACGGCTACGGCCAAACGCTCGGACGATGAGGAGGAATCCCTGCCATGCAAAGATGAACGCAGCATGCCCCCTTGGGTTGGGAACGGGGGCTTCCACCTAGAAGGCACCCGTATGGGCCGGTCAGACAAGGGAGGAGTTTGGGCACAACCTCAAGGCGCGTCCTAACGCGCGACTGTCAGAACTAGGGGCATGACGCGAGGTGCCAAGCTCACAAGAGTCGGACATTGAGGTGATCAAGGAATTTTTGGAGGCACATACTGGGAAAGGAAGGGGTTGCCCTGCACAACCAATCGCAATCCCCCTCGTAGGCCCGGTCGATCGGCCGCGCGCCTGCGTCAACGAGCTCGCCATCAACAGGGCATCATCCTAGGGTCGTTTTTGGCCGGGCCCAGGGAGACAATGGGCTTGTGAGGGTCGTGCTCATGGAGGCACAAGATCAGGATACAACGACAGATTTGACTCTTCAGCGGCATGGCCGCCAGGTGACTTTTTGTTGATCTATGCCAGGTCACTTTTTGGCTTGTTCCGTTTAAGGGCGCCCGCCGGGTCGTGTCATCCTCAGGCAACTAGGGCGTACCCCTGCAGCTGCCGTATCTACTCATATTTCAATAGTTTTTCCATGCATTTCCTAACATTTCCCCTTTGCCGGCATGGCATTTTGCCGGCGTGAATGTTGTCACTCGCGAGCAGGGCCACCTTCGTGTGGGGACCCCGACTCATAAGTCGTGATCACCAAACGTACGTGCATAGTGATCCCAGAGATCAATGCTCACTGAATACATAGAAACTGAATAACAAGAGTGTAACATCCATTACATACCGGTTTACTCAAATATGGCCTTCATGACCAAGCCTTCATATGATTGCAGCGGAAATATTCAATGATAGCGTGAACCCATGCCATCTGCCTTAACCCTACAGGCATTGTGACTGGGAAGCGTCATAGCTCGCATGCCCGTCACCAACGTAATCTTCATCATAACTTGATCTTTCATGCCCGACCAATAAAATAACCAGTGGCAAGCCAATGAGTACTTTGAATGTACTCGCAAGCAACCCATATTTGGAACAAGGCAATAACAATGCATTATATAACACTAATAGGTAAGTTTTGCAGAAAGCTAATTTTGAGTGCAATGACATGATGAAGTAATTTAAGTACGCATGCATCAACCCTGAACAAGTGTTCATAAGAACATGTCATAGTCATCATCATAAGCAGGGGGGTGGGCGTATCATGTTCAACCATCACACCAAGTCCTCACACTTGCCTCATGTACCGTCTGAACGTCTCATGTTCAGTCATCATGCCAAGTCATCCGACTCGACTCTAATATCATCCTTGTCACCACACACACACACACCAAGTTTGCAAAAACATCTGGACGTAGTTTAAGAAGGACCTCCAACTGTCCATGACCGCGGACACGGCTATTTGAATAGTTTTACACTCTGCAGAGGTTGCACACTTTACCCACAAGATTCGGGGACCTTCTGTGTCATCCGCGACTCATGGTATATTACATACCCGAGGTAAGCACCCGAACAATGCCTTTCCCCTACTGATACTAAACAAAGAGTCCACTCGATTGGTACCCAGCCCTCATGATGTACATCATACGAGCCTCGGTCTAGATCGTACCTTCCATGAGGGGACCAACGATGTGCCCGGTGCCTGTAAAGACAACGCATGATCATCCATTCCGGTACGACCCCGTATCAGGAGTGACCACGCCACTCCCGCCACTAGTAATGAGGGCTCCTTGCCAGTACCCACCAAGGTAATCAACAAAGCCCCTTCCCATATAGGGGTAGAGTGGTTGCGCATGTAAGGTTGGGACGGTCAGCATACCTTAAATCTAACCCGTTTTCGAAAACACACATATTCACTTGCTTCGATACACCACTTCTTTCTCAAGTGGTCACCCAATTCATCATCATCTCCCTTGGGAATTAGTGGCACCCGGCAGGGTTTTCGAAAAGTCTTTGAAATCATTTGTATTGCCATCACCATGCATAATCCCGATCCCACTTGTGTAGCATCTACTAGCATCCTATCAACACCCACCCGCATAACCCTCATAAGGTTGTAGGGTCATGCACAATGCAAGTGTCAACGACAAAAGCATCAGAAGCAACCCACCAGAGGGGTCATTACCCAACATGATCAAATATGACAAAAGTAAGGTGCTATATGTCATGTAATGAAAATGGTTTCTTAACATGGTCAAAGGGCTGCTTGCCCGGCTTAGCAATGTCTTCGAGGTATTCACCCGCTTCTTGTCCACTCCGAGCATTTCCTCCACTTCATCAACTATCGCCGGAAACAACCGCAATAAGCAACACAACAAGCAGAAAATAAAAGTGCTCTATAAATAGGAAATATATTCTCCTTAGACCTCTCTGGTCATGATAAAAATTTATAAAATGGCTGAACTAGAGTTGGATCAACGATGATTTTGGAATGGAGGTATGGAGGAATTTATGTCCCGATAAGATGTCTACAGAAAACCTGTTTACAAATCTGGGTGAAGGCACCCATTTAATAGGGCATGATTTTAGAAACATTTAGGAAGTGGTTTTTCTGGTTTTGGAGTTGGTAAGAATATCCTAGGGAGTTTCAAAGTGGGTTATACATGAATAAATAGCTCAATTATTCCGATGGCAGAGAGGCACCAAGAAATTTTTTCCCTAATGAGGGCATGAATTTAGACACACCTAGGAACTTGAATCACTCCATTTGGAGCTGTAATGGATGATCTATAGATTTTACAAAGTGGTCCTAATAGTTCAAATTTGAATTTAAATTTGAACATGACAGAAAGGTGTGGAGGAAAATAATGAAAGTGACACCATTAAATAGGTGGCATTTTTAGGAGGATGTGGAAATTCGAACCATCAAAATTGGAGGTCATATGAATTTTATTTAGAATTTACAAGTTCTACAGAAATCAAAAATAAAAAGGTCCATACCTGTGCGCTATTTAGCGCACACGGCGCGGGATAAGCAGAGGGATGACTCATCAGCCTGACCGCGCATGGGGGGTGGCTGATGACGTCGAAGGCGCCCCCCTACGGAGTGTGCCTTCCCCGCAGGAACGCGGGTCGACGGGGAGGGCGCCTCTACTTAAACGCCGGGCCCGGCCTTTTGGTCGCTTCCAGGCGGTGCCCACCGGTCAGGGTCATCCCCTCCTCCCGCCCGAACAGGGGAGAGTGGGGGAGGCGAGACCGAGCGCCCGCCGACGCCGTTCCGACGGCTCCGGCTACCATCCGTGACGCCCCGACCACCGGAGGGCTCACGATGGAGCCCCGCATCCGCCAGGGTGCCCCATTCTCCCCGGGGGGCACCAAGGAGGTTGGCCTTGGTTAGGGCGGAGTCCGGCGACGGGTGGCTGCGGAAACAGAGCTTCGGCCACCGGAAGGGAGGAAAGGAGAGCGGGGGGGGAGTGGCAGCGCTGGGAGGTGGCCTGGTCAGGTTCAAGGGAGAGGAGAGGCATGGGGGAGCTCAAACCCAAGCGGTGGCCGTGGTGGGGATCACCGGCCAGAGGATAAGGAGAGATCGGGAGGAGCAATGGGGAGGTCCGGGCGGTCCACGGGGAAGGAGAGAGCGAATGGAGGCCGCAGGGTGCTCAGGTGCGTGCTTAAGTAGCCTTGTCGAGGTGCACCGTGGACGGAGCCCATGGGCAACGCTCGGGCATGCCTGACAGGGGAGAGAGCAGGGCCAGGGAGGAGGGGCCCAACCGTCTCGCGTGTTGAGGACGCCGAGGCGACCTCGGGAGACACGACCCCGGCGCCCTAGGCTGCCGGGTGCCTTTGATTGGGCAAGCTACAATGCGTGGGTGCACTGTAGCATGCTTCAGAGCACGAGCCTTGCATGCCAAGGCATATCTTTGGCGTGTAGGGCGCGGCCATTGGTGTCTAGGGTATCTAGGATGGTCTAAGATAAGTCCTACTGGCCTTGGATGCCCTGGGTAGCTGATATAATATGAGAGAGAGGGGAAAACTTGTTGTCCATGGGGTAAATGGAGAGTTTTACCAGGCCAATCATTGAGCTAAGGCCATGCCAAGTTTACTGGAGGTAAAGGGGAACTAGTAAGGGCTCTGGTAAAATTGTGAGCTCAAGGGAAGAGTAAAAGTGGTCAAAATAGTGAATCCTAGAATACACCAAAAGGTGTTTGATAGAGTTCTAGGCAAGCAAAAGGCCTCCACTTGCTGTGGGTTTTGACACGATAAAATTATGGGTAATATTACGAGTGACAAGTTTTGAGATCATTTTAGAAAAGTTGGCAGTACAAATGTTGTAAACCCTAGAAATGGGCAGAAATGCATTTTCTTAGATCTAGCTATGCAAATCCATTGCCCTTGATGCACCACTTGATGTGGTGATATATTCTAGGGAATATGACATGCAAAAAAAGTTTGGGGCCCAATGTGAAAAGTTGGCAATGTAATATTACCAAATTCTTGAAATCAATAGAAATGGTTTTGAGGCGAGTTGGACAATTTAATATGTTCTCCTTGATGCACCACTTGGTGTGGATGCATTATTGGAGGATTATAACATGTCCTCAAAGTTTGAGCTTAAGGGGAGACAGTTGGTAATGTAGAGTTGCTCAAATTTGGATCTGGACAGAGAGCGTTTTGGGATATTTTGGTGAACCAAAACAATTGGGATTGATATGAAACTTGGCAAGATGACCACATATATCATATGTGACATGCTAGAATTTTCTAGTATTTAATTGAGAATGTTTCTTATAGAAATATTTCAAAACCTTTGTAACAACCCGGGACCGATGCTCCAGAAGATTCCCCTTTTATTTCCATCCTCGTTTGTGTTTCATTTGGGTGTTGCATTCATCATCACATCATTCATATCATCTCCATAGCATCATCACTTGTTTTCGAAAACTTCAATCCGTTCGTAGTTGCCGGTTCTCTCCGTTCTTGTCGTTTCCTGTTTCGAGGCCAACCACACACGCACGCTCCCGTGGCATCGGTAAAATATTGTTTTTTAAAAGTGCCTTTAAAACATTTTCGGATTGGGTTGAAAGTTGGCATGAGGTCTTATTATACCGTAGGTAGCCCGTCTACCAAATTTCGTCGCAATCAGAGTTGGTTTGATACCCCAACGGTCGCCCGTAGAGGCACCGTCATCGGTTATTAGTGGACGGTTTACGGGGTTTCAACTCGTGTCACGGGCCACCACCTCCCTCTCTCCTCGGCCCACACCACCTCTCGACAGCCCACATAGCCTTGCTAGCCCCCTCTACTTCCGGACCGTCGGATCGAAATCCGAAGGTCTGAAAACGGAGCAAAACCCGCTTCTATTGTCTCCCTGCTATAAATATGGATAACCTAGAATTTAGGGAAGATGTCCCATCATTCCCCGTCAGCTGCTGCCATCCCCTTCATCGGGATCTCATCCCGATCCAGCCACCCGACACCTCTCCTCATTTTCAGCCATCGACCAATCTTCTGGTGCCCGACCCATCCAGCAGCCACCTCGCATCACCAGATGCATCGATCCAACTAGCCGGAGCAAGCTCCCTCGCCCGCCACCCAAATTCTAGGAGCTCCTGGCGAGCGTGCCTGTCTATGCCCTTGATCTCGCCGACCACATCGTCGGAGTCCAGCAGCCGGTCAAGCCATCACGGAGTAGCACCAGGCCAGGACCCCGATGACCTCTCCTTCCCCGTGTTCTCTCCCTCCCTCTAATTCCTTCTCTGTTTTTCTGTGTCTCTCATTTTGTTTCCTCCGTCTCGGTCTCTCTAGGGAACCCCGACGCCCAAGGAGCATCAAGTTCGCTGGACCTCCATGGATGACCGAGCTTGTCGGGAACGGAGGCCCCTGCCCAGCTCCGCCAGGTTGGCCGAGCCAAGTCATCGCCGTTCCTTTTTTTCTTGGGTCCCTCTCATTCCGCTGCATGGTGCCCTCATAGATTGCTGCCATGGCCATTGACGAAAAGTTGTCATTGCCTGAAGCTCGAGCAGCCTGCCGCTGGTCTCCCTTTTTGATGCGCCGTCACCGGATCTGGTGTTGAAATGTGAGAATGGGCCTTAGGCCCATAAGACAATTTCAGAAAAATCTCTAAGGGCCCATGTAGGTGGCATGACAAGTGGAGTGGGAAGTTTAGTCCCACCTTGCTAGTGGAGAAGGAGTTGCACCTCTTTATAAGGGTCTTTCTTCCACACGCTATTAGAGCATGAGAAGAGAAGAGGCCCTCATGCACTCCTCCTCCGCCGCCCGCCTTGCCACGCCTCGTCACGCCGCGCCGCGCCACGCCGCGGGTTGCGGGAATGAGCCGAGCCGAGCTCACACCTACGCGCTTATTTTTGCCGGTCGGGAACGGAGAATACGTAACGCCACGATCTGAGACGTTGGATCGTGGGCTACCGACTCGGACATGGGTCCAGCCCACGTCTCTCCACCCGGACGCCGCCTATATAAGCAGGGCCTCGGCCAACCCTAGCCGCCACAGAAACAGATCGCATCTGCCTCCACGCGCTCCGCCCACGTCGTTCCTTTTGCTGCTGCTGCCACCGGCGACTCCGTCCCGTTCACCGCGTACACGGTTGACGGGAGAGCAGGCCTCCGAAACCATGCCTCTCCAGGTCCTGTACGGGGAGAGGGGCAATTAGGTTTTTGGGGAGCGACTACGCGACTGCTCGCTTCCGTTCGTCTACCTCGTCTACGTCCGCGTCTACACCATGTCGTCCACAACCGCCGTCGATCGCGCTGCTGCCGAGAAGGCCGAAGCTGACAGGAAGGCGGCCGAGGACGCTGCCGCCGCCAACTCTGCTGCTACGGCCAACTGGCCTATTGGAGGGTATAACACGTTTAACTCGCTCCTATTTATGTTAATTGTAGCACTGCTAGCGTTATGCGTAGATACATCTACTGTTAGCATAGTACGTGCTTGCATGATTGAGTATCAGTATGTTTGCGCTTATGCCAATGCCCTGATAGTTATTATTTCGTGGATTAATCTGATCGGAAAATTGCCTATATTCTCAACATCTGGAACCCCCACCAACGGATCCGTCAGTTTTCCCCGCCTCCTCGCTGTCCTGCTCCCGGCTGTCCCACCATCCGGCGAAATCCCGCATCTCATCCGTGTCAAGGTCCGGTTTCCTCTCCTAGTTCCTTGAATTCACGAAGCAAAGGCCTGGGTTTTGGCTTAGTTCAATAGGACCTGCCCCAATTTGTGTTCAACAAAGCTCAGTAGCTTAGCTAGTTAACCCAGCGAACCATCAACAAGAGGTCGTGGGATCGATTCCCAGTGAACCCAATATTTTTGCCTTTGCTTTTCTTTTTTCCCAACCGTGCACAACCGATTTGTGGTCAGATCTGTTGTTGGGCTTGCCCAGTGCACTGCGTTTGTCCCATTCCTGTTTTTCTTCTATCCCTATGATTTTGCCAATTAACTCGTGAATTACAGATTTATAGAAAGTCCCTCTAGATCATGCATTTATTAACCAATTAACCGTGCATTATATGTAAAAACTTTAAACATGTAAAATGCTTAGAATTTTGTCTAGTTTTACAATATCCAACTTTCACACATGTTAAAAATGTTTAACACTGCTGTTTATTTAATTTGCATATATGCCATGCTAAAATGATTTCCTTCATAACTCATTAACCGTAGCTCCGATAAAAAATGTTTCACATATGTAACTTGATTAGAAAAATGTGTAGAATCACATGGTGACATTTATTTTCCTGTTTAGCAACGCTAAAATATGGTTAGTACAGATCTGGACCAAATTCATAATAAGCATATGGGGTTGTTTTGGAAATGATATATATTGCTTCCGGCCCCATTTAAAATGCCTAGATGATATAGTTGTTCATGCTTCACGTCTTGCCATGTTTAACAATATTTAATATTGATGAGTACCTAAACGAGAATGAACTAAATATTTAACTTAATGTGTACTAGTTGTTTGTTATTCTTGCCATGCCATGTCTTGCATATTAAACTGGACATTCATCATATTTATTTGCGCATCATATCATGCATATGCTGTGGTGTTATCGAGTGTTCATTGTTTGTTTCGGATTGCTTCTTCTCGATAGTGTTCCGAAAGCGTTCGAAGTGTGAGGATTTGTTCGACTATGTTGTCTCGTTTTCTTCATGGACTCGCTCTTCTTCCAAGCGGGATCTCAGGCAAGATGACACATTTCCCTGGATACCACTACTATCATTGCTATGCTAGTTGTCTCGCTTTTATCGTTATGTCTCTCTACCTACCCCATGTTTGTCAAGCCTCCCAACATTGCCATGATAAGCCTCTAACCTCCACCTTCCAGCAATCCATTGTGTGGCTATGTTATCGCTTGCTCAGCCCTTCTTATAGCGTTTCTAGTTGCAGATGCAATTGCTTCCATGTGACAACATGGACATCCTTTTGTTATCACAATATTATTGCTATTTAATTTAATGCACATATATACTTGGTAAAGGGTGAAATGCTTAGCCTTTTGCTTGGTGTTTGGTTCCACTCTTGTCGTACTAGTTACTTGTGAACCGGTGTTATGTTTCATAAATGAGCGCTCCTAACATGCTCGGGGTTGTTATCGGACTCTTTTGATTTTTCGTTTTAGGATAAAGCTTTTCTGGCAAGGCCCAACATTGGTACTACATTTGTTAATCACTAATAAACCTGCATAGGGAGTAATTAACCCGAGGATCTTAATCAATAACCCGGGCCAGTGCTCCTCGTGAGTGTTGGTCCAAACTAGAGCATTGTGCGGGGCCAACTCGGGACTTCTATCAGGCCACTATACGCGTCGCTTATCCGTCGTGTCCTGAGAACGAGATACGCGGCTCCTATCGGGATCGTCGACACGTCGGGAGGCCTTGTTGGATTTGTTTTACCTTTCTCGAACGTCTTGAGTGAAGAATTCCGATTATTCTTCAGGCTATCTCGAGGTGGCGGATTTCCTATGGAATTTCCTAGGAAGATCACGAGATCCGTGGTCGAGGTTATTCCCGCTGCGCGTGGTTAATTTATGTGGGATGAGTTGGAGCACCCTTGCAGGGTTAAATCTTTCAGAAAGCCGTGCTCGTGGTTATGTGGCGAAGTTGGATACTTTGTTTAACACCTAGTCATAGCAAACTTGAAGTAAAATATAATAAAATACACCAACTATGTGCGTAACCGTGATTGTCTCTTCTCGTGAGTCCTTATCCGAGAGAGAACACGATGGGGTTATGTTTGACGTAAGTAGGTGTTCAGGATCAGTTACTGATTATTACTAGTTCACGTCTGTTATGCGTAGACCACCATACTTTACTTTATGTATTCATAAGTTAGCCACTTGAACAAAGGCTTAGTCGCGTGCTACAGCCTCACCACTTAACCATACCTCACCTATTAAGATTTAATAGTCTTGATACCCATGGAAATGAGATTGTTGAGTGCCTGTGGCTCACAGATTACTACACCAATAGTTACAGGTACAGGTAATGCGATGATTTGACGTGAGCGCGTTCCTTGTTTGATTTGCAGGGTGGGTTCCAGGCGGCAGCCTGGGGTAACAAGGATGGATGTCATTTGTCGTTTGTTTTCGTTCGTAGTCGGACCCTGCTCTGCTGTATGATGTTTGCCTATGTTGTTGTATTGATGTGACTCTGTTGTAGCTTGTGGCGAGTGTAAGCCAATTCCATATACTCATCTCTTTTGTACATGTACTTGTAATGATATCCATTCTTGCACCACGACGAGATACGCTTCTATCCTTGTCGAGGCCCTCGTGCCGAAATAAAGATAGGACCGCATCTTGGGCGTGACAAGTTGGTATCAAAGCTAGGTTCCGACCTAGGAGCCCCCTTGATGGATCGAACTTGGCCGAGTCAAGTCTAGTGAAAAACTATTTTGAGTCTAGTTATATCGAAGAGTAGGATTATTTTTACTCCTCTTCTATGCTCTGGTGAGGAATTACGACTTAGGAATTTTCATTCTACTCCTCTTGTCACTCAAATTTTTTTAGGATCACGCGGGTATTTTGGAAACTATATGATACCAATGTGACGGAGTTCTGTCTTGGTGCTTCCTGTCTGACTTGATTTCTTCCGGGGAGTTGAGCTCCAGGGAATTCTTGGCACATCATTATCATTTAGTTTCCTTAGTATCTCAGGATGGAGGGTGATCGGAATTGCTTCAATACTTGTTAGATAAGGTCGGAGTCACCCAGTACTAGGGAGGCGCCTGGGGTACCACCATGGTTAGTATCATTGTGCTTTCGAGGATCTGAGTTAGATGGACTTGTGAAAGCCTCTAGTTATGTGTTGAAGGATGGATACAGTTGGGGTGTAGGTTTGTTAGCTGTGTGAGATATTTCCTCCTTGTATCCCCAACACTGGATTGCATACCAAGAAAGTTTTCGGAAGTTCTTAGGTGGGAATTCAAGTAGGTACCTAGGGTTATCTTTCCAACAAGTGCATAGTGGGTATGTCTTTGTTCTGGCTTGTTTCATAAGCCTCATTCTTTGTTTTGTTTTTGAATATGGTAATCCGAGTTGCCTTGATGTCAAGTGGTGATTTCATATCTTTCCCAAGTGTTCTCATATTTCTGTGGGAATGATAATTCTTTTACTCAATCGGAGTTGTCATATCAATTCTTTTTATAAAGTGTGCTTCTCTTCAAGAGAATTCTGTCCTCTTCAATATTACAAGTTCAATTCTCATTTCTTTCTGGAGTTCGTCTGGTTTGTCTCAAGTTCTCTTTGTTTTTCCCCACCCTCCCACCCTTTTTATTAAATTCTCATCCAAATGCCTTTCTTTTTCGCCGATGCTTCCTCTATCTTTCTTTTGTATTGTATCCAGTGATTTCTTGTGGAGATTCTCAAGAGTTTCAATTTCAAGATCTATCCTCATATTCCTTGTTCTCGTTGTTATTCTTCTCCGGTGGATTCAATTCAAGCTCTTGGTGCTCATAATATCCTTTTCATTCTCTAATTGCTTTCTCGTGTTGGAATTTCTTTCCAAGCCTCTCTTGTTTGTTCCTCTTTCTATTTTATCCGGAGTGTTGAAGATATCTCAGAAGATTTGTGTTTTCGTTCAAAATCCTTTCAAATTATTTTGAGGTTCTCACCTCATCAAGTTTTCATTTCTACTGGTGCAATCTCTCTTCCTAAGCAATTGTTTCAACGGTGATCTCTTTTGAGTGGGCCCATAACCCATAGGTTTTTTCCCCAGGATCCTACCTAACTCTTCTAATCTTTCCGAAGATGTCCTCAAGTTCTTTTCAAATATGATACAAGAATGATTTTCATCAGTCATATTCCTCTTCCAAGATCGCTTCGAATCATTTTCGTCATTGGCTTAACCTTTCCTTATTCATTATTTCGGAGTATCTCAGTAATTCACGGTGTTGCTTCTCGTCATCAGCCTCTGTGTTGAAGACCGAAGGAGAGTTTCTCTTAATCTTGGTCCATTCTCTTGATGATTTTTCATGTCATCTTGATGCTTTCCTGTCAAATTGTTTCCATTCATGAGTAATTTCATCCTTATCTATCCGATGCTTTCAGTGTTATTTTCATTCTCGATCCTCCGAAGGCCATCATTTTAGAAGATTTCTTCGTTCTCAGTTTTCATCTTTCGTTCTCAATACTTCTCAAGTATTGTCCCTTCATTCGTATATCAATTATTCCGGTGCCTTGTTCAATTTCTATTAGGTTAATTTTGATCTCTTCATTCTCATGTGTCCTGTTTAGTTTCTAATTCTTTCCGGCGTATCGTTCAAGACCTCTTCAAGTTTGTGTTCTATCTATTTCTTCATTCTTTTCAAGAAGAATACGTGGTGTGCGAAATCCGTTGTTTGTCATCAATTTAACTTGATGAAGGATAGACATATCATCATTCTTATTCTTGTTTCATCCAAGTGATTTCAATCCTTCTTCCGGAGTTGTTCATGACATGAAATTCCTTATCCCAAGTGGTCATCTTTCTTTTCCGGAGTTCCTAGTTTTTCTCAAGTATCATCTCGCTAAGCTTCACCTAATTCATAGCAAGGCCCCAATCTTTTTCTTTTCAACCTTCACTTCTTTTCTATCATCCTCTCATTTCTGGAGGTTCCTCATGGTGGTTCTTCAAGGAGTTAATTCTTTCTCGAAGTATTCATCAAGATTCTTGTTGGAGGTGCTCAAGTTTTTTTCTTTATCTTGGATTTGTAAGTTCAATTCCTTCTCCATCGTCTTTTGAGATGATGTTATTAAATTCTTGATTACGAGGAGTCTCGAAGGTAAATTGTCAAGAATGATATAAGTAAACCCATCATGTCTTCTCGGAGTTGTCTTGAGTTGGATTTCACCTAAAGCATCTCCTAAGGATTGTTGCTATCATGGTGTCATAAATGATCCAAGTTTCCTCCTCATCCTATTGGTGAAATAAGTTTTGCATATCTTGTTGCTCTCAAACAATCAATTGTTTCTGTTGTTCAGGTTGTCACCTCATTATTTTGAGATGTTTTCCATAAGCCCGTAACAAGCTATTCTTTTCGGTGTTGATTCTCCATCAGCTCGTTGTATCCTTCCATCCAAGGGTGCTTTCAATTAATTGGTGGTAGAAATTGTCATTTTCTTCTCCTTTCTCTCCTCTGCAAAGATCTAGCTTCTATTCTTTGTTCCGGAGGCATTGTGGTGTTTCTCTTTTCGACTCACATCTAGTTTGATTAAGATCATGTTCTTCCCTTGCCTGTCCATTAACCGGAGTGCTGTGATACCTTTTTCATGATCATTATGTCATATGAAGTTTTGATTCTAATCCAACCGAAGTTTGGTGCCTCTTTTTCAATTTGTTTCCATCATATCAAATTTTGCCCCTCTATCCTATCGAAGTGCTGCCAAAATTTCTTGTCAATTCTTGCTTGTTCCTCATGTCATTCTTCATCTCCTTGCATCCTTCAAGATTCATTGGTTTCACTCGTTTTTCAAACAAGCAACTAAGTTTTACCTCTTCCTTTTCTCTTGCTCTTTCTCTTCCCCTTCTCGTTCTTAGATCTCGGGACGAGATCCCCATGTAGTCGAGGAGAGTTGTAACAGCCCGGGACCGACACTCCAGAAGATTCCCCTTTTATTTCCATTCTCGTCTGTGTTTCGTTTGGGTGTTGCATTCATCACTGCATCATTCGCATCATCTGCATAGCATTATCACTTGTTTTCGAAAACTTGCATCCGTTCGTAGTTGCCGGTTCTCTTCGTTCTTGTCGTTGCCTATTTCGAGGCCAACCACATATGCACACGCCTGCGGCATCTTTAAAATACCGTTTTCAAAAGTGCTTTAAAATATTCTCGAATTGAGTTGGAAGTTGGCGTGTGGTCTTATTATAGCGTAGGTAGCCCGCCTACCAAATTTCGTCGCAATCAGAGTTTGTTTGATACCCCAACGGTCGCCCGTAGCGGCACCGTCATTGGTTATTAGCGGACGGTTTACGTGGTTTCAACTCGTGTCACGGGCCACCACCTTCTTCTCTCCTCGGCCCACACCACCTCTCGAAAGCCCACATAGCCTTGCTAGCCCCCTCTACTTCCGGACCGTCGGATCGAAATCCGAAGGTCTGAAAACGGAGCAAAACCCGCTTCTATTGTCTCCCTGCTATAAATATGGATAACCTAGAATTTAGGGAAGATGTCCCATTATTCCCCGTCACCTGCTGCCATCCCCTTCGTCGGGATCTCATCCCGATCCAGCCACTTGACACCTCTCCTCGTTTTCAGCCATCGACCAATCTTGTCGTGCCCGACCCATCCAGCAGCCACCTCTCACCACCAGATCCATCAATCCAGCTAGCCGGAGCAAGCTCCCTCGCCTGCCACCCAAATTCCAAGAGCTCCTCGCGAGCATGCTTGCCCGTGCCCTTGATCTCGCCGACCATCTCGTCGGAGTCCAGCAGCCGGTCAAGCCATCGCGGAGTAGCACCAGGCCAGGACCCCGATGCCCCCTCCTTCCCCGTGCTCTCTGCCTCCCTCTAATTCCTTCTCTGTTTTTCTCTGTCTCTCATTTTGTTTCCTCCCTCTCGGTCTCTCAAGGGAACCCCGACGCTCAAGGAGCATCAAGTTTGCTGGACCTCCATGGATGACCGAGCTCGTCGAGAATGGAGGCCCCTGCCTAGCTCCGCCAGGTCGGCCGAGCCAAGTCATCGCCGTTCCTTTTGTTTTTTTTTTCTCTGGTCCCACTCATTCCGCTGCGTGGTGCCCTCGTAGGTTGCTGCCATGGCCATTGACGACAAGTTGTCGTTGCCTGAAGCTCGAGCAGCCTGCCGCTGGTCTCCCTTTTTGATGCGCGGTCACCGGATCTGGAACCCCCACCTCCGGATCCATCAGTTTTCCCCGCCTCCTCGCTGTCCTGCTCCCGGCTGCCCCGCCATCCGGCGAAATCCCGCGTCTCAGCTGCGTCAAGGTCCGGTTTCCTCTCCTAGTTCCCTGAATTCGCGAAGCAAAGGCCTGGGTTTTGGCTTAGTTCAATATTACCTGCCCTTGTATCCGTTCAAGAAAGCTCAGTAACTTAGCTGGTCATCACAGCGAACCATCAACAAGAGGTCCTGGGATCGAAACCTAGTGAACCCAATATTTTGCCTCTACTTTTCTTTTTTTCCCAAACATGCACAACCGTTTTTCTGGGCTTGCCCAGTGCACTGCGTTTTTTTATCCCTGCGATTTTGCCAATTAACTCGTGAATTACAGATTTATAGAAAGTCCCTCTAGATCATGCATTTATTAACCAATTAACCGTGCATCATATGTAAAACTTTAAACATGTAAAGTGTTTAGAATTTTTTCTAGTTTTACAATATCCAACTTTCACACATGTTAAAAATGTTTAACATTGTTGTTTATTTAATTTGCATATATGTCAAGCTAAAATGATTTCCTTCATAACTCATTAACCGTAGCTCCGATAAAAAATGTTCCACATATGTAACTTGACTAGAAAAAATGTGTAGAATGACATGGTGACATTTATTTTGCTGTTTAGCAACGTTAAAGTATGGTTAGTACAGATCTGGACCAAATTCATAATAAGCATATGGGGTTGTTTCGGAAATGATATATATTGCTTTCGTCCCCATTTAAATGCCTAGATGATATAGTTGTTCATGCTTCACTTCTTGCCATGTTTAACAATATTTAATATTGATGAGTACCTAAATGAAAATGAACTAAATAATTCGAACGTGGAGTTTCGTCAATATGCAACTCGTTGCATATTGAACTTCACTTAATGTGTAGTAGTTGTTTGTTGTTCTTGTCATGCCATGGCTTGCCTTGCATATTAAACCGGACATGCATCATATTTGTTTGCGCATCATATCATGCATATGTTGTGGTGTTATCGAGTGTTGATTGTTTGTTTCGGATTGCTTCTTCTTGATAGAGTTCCGAAAGAGATCGGAGTGTGAGGATTCGTTCGACTATGTTGGCTCGTCTTCTTCATGGACTCGTTCTTCTTCCAAGCAGGATCTCAAGCAAGATGACACATTTCCCAAGATACCACTACTATCATTGCTATGCTAGTTGTTCCGCTTTTATCGTTATGTCTTGCTACCTACCACTTGTTTGTCAAGCCTCCCAACATTGCCATGATAAGCTTCTAACCTCCACCTCCCAGCAAACCATTGTGTGGCTATGTTACCGCTTGCTCAGCCCTTCTTATAGTGTTTCTAGCTGTAGGTGCAATTGCTTCCATGTGACAACATGGACATCCTTTTGTTATCACAATATTATTGTAATTTAATTTAATGCACATATATACTTGGTAAAGGGTGGAAGGCTTCGCCTTTTGCTCGGTGTTTTGTTCCACTCTTTCTGTCCTAGTTACTTGTGAACCGGTGTTATGTTCCATAAATGAGCCCTCCTAACATGCTCGGGGTTGTTATGGGGACCCTCTTGATTTTCGTTTTAGGATAAAGCTTGTCTGGCAAGGCCCAACATTGGTACTACATTTCCTAATCACTAATAAACCTATATAGGGAGCAATTAACCCAAGGATCTTAATCTACAACCCGGGCCAATGCTCCTCATGAGTGTTGGTCCAAACTAGAACACTGCGCGGGGCCAACCCGGAGCAACTCGGGGGATTTCTATCAGGCCACTTACGCGTCGCTTATCCTCCGTGTTCTGAGGACGAGATACGTGCTCCTATCGGGATCGTCGACACATTGGGAGGCCTTGCTGGATTTGTTTTACCTTCGTTGAATGTCTTGAGTGAGGAATTTCGATTATTCGTCGGGCTATCTCAAGATGGCGGATTTCCTATGGAATTGCCTAGGAAGATTATGAGATCCGTGGTCAAGGTTATTCCCGTTGCGTGTGGTTAATTTATGATGGATGAGTTGGAGCACCCTGTAGGGTTAAATCTTTTGGAAAGCCATGCCCGCGGTTATGTGGTAAACTTGGATACTTTGTTTAACACCCGGTCATAGCAAACTTGAAGTAAAATCTAATAAAATATACTAACTGTGTGCGTAACCGTGACTGTCTCTTCTCGTGAGTCCTTATCCAAGAGAGAACATGCTGGGGTTATGTTTGACTTAAGTAGGTGTTCAGGATCAGTTAGTGATGATTACTAGTTTACGTCCGTTATGCGTAGACCACCATACTTTACTTTATGTATTCATAAGTTAGCCACTTAAACAAAGGCTTAGTCGCTTGCTGCAGCCTCACCACTTAACCATACCTTACCTATTAAGATTTAATAGTCTTGATACCCTTGGAAATGAGATTGCTGAGTGCATGTGGCTCATAGATTACTACAACAACAGTTGCAGGTACAGGTAATGCGATGATTTGACGTGAGCGCGTTCCTTGTTTGAATTGGAGGGTGGGTTCTTCATCGATCTTGGGTGGGTTCCAGGCGGCAGCCTAGGATAGCAAGGATGGATGTCATTTGTCGTTTGTTTTCGTCTGTAGTCGGACCCTGCTCGTCTGTATGATGTTTGCCTATGTTGTTGTATTGATGTGACTCTGTTGTAGCTTGTGGCGAGTGTAAACCAATTCCATATACTCATCTCTTATGTACATGTACTTGTAATGATATCCATTCTTGCAACACCACGAGATGCGCTTCTATCCCTGTCGAGGCCCTCGTGCCGAAATAAGGATAGGACCGCATCTTGGGCGTGACAACCTTGAAACAGATAGATATGGTTTTGAAGGGTTTTTTCCAGTATTTTGAACATGACCATGTGTTGAAAGTCTTATATATGGATAATATATGTCCACTAAGTTTCCCTAAATTTTCTCAAATATTTATAAATTATTTAAATAATTTTTCCCTATGAAAAACCATTTCTGGCCTTAAGAAAAAGCTTTTAAATAAATTCTGAAAATAATATTTTGTGGTTTTGGGAAGTTATATATATAGTAGGTTCCAAATAAAGCATTTGGGGAAAAGGATCCACCCAATTTGGGGACTTGCAGTGCAAATCTCAAATCAGGGGGTTTTGCAAACCAAATTTGAATATGACCTTTTTGACCAAAATAATATTTTGTAAAAATATAATGAAGTCCTATTCACATGGCATGATCATTGGACAAGAGTGGGGATCAAGGAAAGGAGTTTTGTGAGTAGGAGAGGTTTTATGAATATAGAGCACTATTAAACAATCAGACAATCAGCAATCAAGTCAAGCATAACAAGCACACAAAATTTTTAATTTGCCCTGATTTTTGAGTCATGATAACTTAGTCATGAGGCAAATCACCGGGTGTGACAGACCAACCCCCCTTACAAGAATCTCGTCGTCGAGATTCCTAGGCTAGGCGTGGGAAGGATGCGGAAATTCAGAGGTGAGGTAGTCTTCACGTTCCATGTTGTTTCCGCTCTAGCGTGGTTGTCCTTCTGGATCTTGAAGTGCTTGATGATATGTCTTCGAGTGCATCATTGAGTTCGTCTCACGGTGAACGGGGTTCCAGCAACCTGCTAGGCTTGCCTAATGGTCAAGGGCTTGGTGGATGAGGTCTTGGCAAGGCCTGGCTTGCGTGTGTATCCCAAAGTTGGGATACATGGCCAAGTAATGTGACTGTGCTAGTCTCGGGGTTGCTCACGTTGGTTAGTGACATCTAGATGTCTCGCGTTAGAATAGAAGGTCAAGTCTTGGTGTAACTTCTCGTTGACGGGGAAGTCCTTATCTTCCTTAAAGCAGGGGTCTTCAGCCGTAGGGGGTCTCCATCCTTGAGAGTGCTGAGGTGTGTTGTCGTGGGCTTCTCGTCGAGATCTTCTGCTTGAGTAAGCTTCACAGGTAGGTTCTTCAACCTTCTTTGGTCGTTTGTCTTCATCATCATGGATGCACGTTTCTGGAGGGTCTTTGAGCATTTGGTCTACTCGTCTCTCCGTGGCAAGACCTGCACTGAGTCTCGTCCCTAAGACTGAGCTTAGAGACTTGGTGTCAAAACGGGTTCTACTATATGGGAAGGTTTCAGTGGTGTTCTAGATGAGCTGACTATTCAGAGTACAGACCAGTCATCTAATCCCCAAGGTCTAAGTCTTGGCAAGCGGGGTGAACTACCTTTGACAGGTGGCTTACCATGGTTGAGCCACGGTTTACGTCCTTGATTGAACCAAAAAGGGGCTAACAATGAGGTCATGACAGTCGTTCCACTCCGTTCCAGGTATCTAAAGGAAGTAGGGATGTCATGCTCATCTTACACCATCAAAGTGGTGGAGTGAAGGGTGTTATCAACTCCTCGGTCCCTTCCTAGTCAGGAACTAATAGGTGACCATTTAAAGCGAGGAGCTCCTTAATCCTCTTGATGTCCAAGGGCTTCATCGGGCTTGAACGTCGGTGCTTCTGGATATAGTCTAGTTGTGGTAGCTAGCAAAGGAGTGGAGGTTGACTTCTTTTGCTTCTTCTTCATCATTGTCATGGCTTCACAATCGCAGTGTTCCTTTATCTTGCTTGGGCAAGAAAGTCTTCTCCTGTAGGCAGGGTGCTTTGTGGAGTCCAACTCCCTCAAGGTGAGACCTTATACTTGAGAGGCATGGCAGTTAGTGTTCTTGGGGCCGGTCCAAACTGGACTAATTTGTTCCTCCTCTCATTGGGTAAATAAGTATGTCATCCCTGAGGACAACAACCTATTTCCCGAAGTATCACATAAACACATTGCTTGTGGGATACGTGAGAGGAGCGGGCATTCGTCCCAGATGGTCACTAGTCTCAAGGTTTCAAGGTCCAACCTAGTAGAGGTCTTCGTGGCCACCTTCCTTATGGAAAGGGTGGGGGGTGGTCACGATGGGGTATCGACCATGGTCTTTTGACTTAGAGCCAGAGCCTATTGTCTTGACCCGACCGCGTCATGGTCCGGTAAAGCTTGAGGTTTCAAGGAGTTCAGGATGTGAGTGAATGTCTAACACCTTATCCTGAGCACAACTATTAGATGCCAACAGTACTACCTATTACTCCAAACAAAATCACCATATATCCTTGAAGGTATCATCTCAAATAAATCAACTCCAATACTACACATGCTACTCATATCTGCAAGGCGTGAGGGAAGGACTATGCTGAAGATCTCATATACATACTACAACTAGCTCACATATACCCCTATATAAAAATCCTCGGGATAATTTACAAGCCGCTAAGCTTGATCAAGACATTACCAATCCAATTGTCCTTTTGGCCTATCCAAGGTCTAAGGTACTGCATTACTATGCTAAGGAAACACGTAATAAACCAATCCAAGATCTTGTTTCCTTCCCACGAATCCAATTAATCGATCCTCGAATATCAACCACTATTACCTGATCCATTACTGCTACAAATCAAGCATCGATGGTGTCCAACATAATCTCCTCGAGTTCATATAATCCACATATCATTGCAAGGACTGTTGGCATGAACTTAGAATCTCATGGCCCACTAAAATCCAAGGTCGAGCTTATATAGATCCCTAAATTATCCCTAAAATCATCCGATTGCTTCTACTATCATCCACCAAGAAACATGGTATCATGATCAAGATCATTGGACTGAGTCCAAGTTACTCTGAACCATGTGGTTTAATTGATCCCGCGCACCTAGTAGGTTCACCTATTTAAATCCAAGCTTCACATGTAGTAAGGATTTCCTACTAGTTACTCCAGTTACTATAATATCACCATCAATCCACCATTAATCATTACTTGCCAAAGTCAAGTCATGTATCCACCAAGCATTTCAGCTTGTGACCATATTTGTCCTACTAATCCAATTTTCTCAAGGGATGAGTAAGTTATGCTATTCTATCAATCTTGATCCACCCAGCTCATCTACCAACATTAAGCCTCGTAATCCACCCAAGGGTCTCAACTGCCTCCTCAACACATCTATTATGGCTAAATCAAATCACTGTCCACAAATCATATACCCTTAGAACATTCCTTCCTATGGCATCAAGGTTCTTGTACTAGAGTAAGAATGAAGGGTGTTTGTTCACTATGATCACTAGTTCCATAATGAACCTAGTGCAAAGTAGGGGATTACTGAAGCTCAATAAGTGCTCTGGTAAATCTGTGTATTAAACACGTGATCAGAGACTTGTGTTGGGGAGCTTGTGAGGTATAAGTTGGGCAAGGGAAGGTTTTCTAGTCTTGAGGGAAGAGCCAAATCCCTATGGGGTTGCGTTTAGTTGAGTTCGTTGTAGTTGAAGTCCTCGGTGTCAGTTGTTTGTCAAGGTGGATCCTTGGTGCATCTTGTCTTGCCAGTCTTTAGTTGATGAGAGGGGAAAGAGGGAAAGTATCATAGAGGAGGGCGCCTAAGGGGGTGGTATAGTGCAAGTGCAATCAAGCAAGTGCCGAAAAGGTCGAACACAAACATCAAGGTAAGGTAGGTGATATAGTCACGCACTTGTTGCCTAGGGCATAAGTGTGACTCACACCAAAGCACAAATAGGAAAAACAAGAAACACACATAATGGTTCCATTCGAACCATCATATGGACTCGGCTTCGCATGGGGGACACACGACTTATCCTACCCTAGGGGTTCTCGGACTCAGTAGTCATGCTTGCTTCTTGTCTTGGAGAGTAGTCCGCTTAGTCTTTTGGGTCTTCTTCATGTGTCGCTATGTCTCACGTTGTTGTTCATCAAAACGATCCTGGTTGCGCCTAAAGAGTCCTTGATGACTTCGGATCTAGTGTGTTGACGATGAAGGTGATTCTTCATAGTCGTTGTAGATAGGGTCTTCTGGTGTTCTTGTGTTCGTGACAATGCCTTCTTGTCTTCCGAGATGTCGAGCATTCCATGTAGGCAATCTTTTATGTAATGACTTTAACAAGGCATGGTAGAGTTGTATCCTGTCGGTCACGTTGATGATATCATCGGCACCATGAATGGGGGATGATGAGAACCGTTTTCCTGCTCACTATAGTGAGGCAGACCAAATGGCGAGGTTCTCATCCACCGGTGGTTACCGATATAACAACGAAAAGGACAGGATTTCTCTATTAGCGATGCATATCATGACATTGCATGTCTTGTGCCTTAGTCATCGAAGGCTAAGGTGGCATCATCCTGGGGTTGTGTCGAGGGTGTCACCATCATCTAAGTCTTGACATCCTCATCCTTCGAGAAGGTATCCTCTGCTGGTAGCTCCTTGTCATGGGGTCGTCAAACTTATGTGAATGTCTGACAAGGTGGCTTCCTTCCAGGTTACCCACGAGGATATCAAGGAATCCCGTGGTCAGGGGCCCAAGGTTAGTGACGACCATTTGTAGGGTTTTGAAAAAGTATACGAGGAGATTTATGAGAAATATGGTGGAAATGCTAAGGCGAAAACCTTGGCTTCCTTTGAAAGCTTGGGAGAGGTGAGAAATATAGAGATTTTGTAAGTGATTTTGAAGGGTCTGGAAAAATAGTTTTGTCCTAACTAACGCCCGTGCTAACTATGGGCTTCCTACAGTCAGGATGGCTCTGATACTAGCTCTGTGGGGACCTCGACTCATAGGTCGTGATCACCAAATGTACAAGCATAGTGATCCCAGAGATCAATGCTCACTGAACACACAGAAACCGAATAACAAGAGTCTAACATCCATTACATACCGGTTTACTCAAATATGGCCTTAATGACCAAGCCTTCATATGATTGCAGTGGAAATCTTCAACAGTAGCATGAACCCATGCCATCTGCCTTAACCCTACAAGCATTCTGACTGGGAAGCGTCCTAGCTCACATGCCCATCACCAAGGTAGTCTTCATCATAACTTGATCTTTCATGCATGTTCAGTAAAATAACCAGTGGCAAGCCAATGAGTAGTTTGAATGTACTCGGAAGCAATCCATGTTTGGAACAAGGCAGTAACAATGCATGATATAGCACTAATAGGTAAGTTTTGCAGAAAGGTAATTTTGAGTGCAATGACATGATCAAGTAATGTAAGTAAGCATGCATCAACCCTGAACTGGTGTTCATAAGAACATGTCAGAGTCATCATCATAAGAAGGGGGTTGGACGTTTCATGTTCAACCATGATACCAAGTCCTCAGACTTGTCTCATGTACCGTCTGAACATCTCATGTTTAGTCATCATGCCAAGTCATCCGACTCGACTCAAATAGCACCCGAGATTTCACTATGCGGAGGTTGCACACTTTACCCACAAGATTCGGGGAACTTCCGTATCATCCACGACTCGCGGTATATTACATACCCAAGGTAAGCACCCGATCCCTCACGATGTACATCATACAAGCCTCGCTCTAGATTGTACCATCCATGAGGGGACCAACGGTGTGCCCGGTGCCTGTAAAGACATCGCATGATCGTCCATTCTGGTATGACCCCGTATCAAGAGTGACCATGCCACTCCCGCCACTAGTAATGCAGGCTCCTTGCCAGTACCCACCAAGGTAATCAACAAAGCCCCTTCCCATATAGGGGTAGAGTGGTTGCGCATGTAAGGTCGGGACAGTCAGCAGACCTTAAATCTAATCCGTTTTCGAAAACACACATACTCACTTGCTCCGGTACACCACTTCTTTCTCAAGTGCTCACCCAATTCATCATCATCTCCCTCGAGCATTAGTGGCACCCGACGGGGGTTTCGAAAAGTCTTTGAAATCATTTGTGGTCCCATCACCATGCATAATCCCAATCCCACTTGTGTAGCATCTACTAGCATCCTATCTACACCCACCCGCATAACCCTCATAAGGTGGTAGGGTCATGCACGATGCAAGTATCAACGGAAAAAGTATCGGAAGCAACCCACCGGAGGGGTCACTAATCCACATGATCAAATATGACAAAAGTAAGGTGCTATATGTCATGCAATGAAAATGGTTTCTTAATATGGTCAAAGGGCTGCTTGCCTGGCTTAGCAATGTCTTTAAGGTCTTCACCCACTTCTTGTCCACTTCGAGCATTTCCTCTACTTCGTCAACTATTGCCGGAAACAACCGCAATAAGCAACACAACAAGCAAAAAATAAAAGTGCTCTATAAATAGGAAATATATATTTTTCCTAGACCTCTCTGGTCATGAGAAAAATTTATAAAATGGCTGAACTAGAGTTGGATTAACGATGATTTTGGAATGGAGGAATTGATGTCCCGATAAGATGTCTACCGAAAAGATGTTTACAAATATGGGTGAAGGCACCCATTTAATAGGGCATCATTTTAGAAACATTTAAGAAGTGGATTTTCTTGTTTTGGAGTTGGTAAGAATATCCTAGGGATTTTCAAAGTGGGTTATACCTGAATAAATAGCTCAATTATTTGGATGGCAGAGAGGCACCAGGAAAAATGTTCCCTAATTAGGGCATGATTTAGACACACCTAGGAACTTGTATCACTCCACTTGGAGCTATAATGGATGATCTATAGATTTTACAAAGTGGTCCTAATAGTTCAAATTTGAATTTAAATTTGAACATGATAGAAAGGTGTGGAGGAAAACATTGAAAGTGACACCGTTAAATAGGTGGTATTTTTAGGAGGATGTGGAAATTTGAACCATCAAAATTGGAGTTCATATGAATTTTATTTAGAATTTACAAGTTATACAAAAATAAAAAATAAAAAGGTCCATACCTGTGCACTATTTAGCGTACACGGCACAGGATAAGCAGACGGGGCGGCCCATCAGCTTGGCCGCGCGCTGTGGGGGCTGATGACGTCGAAGGTGCCCCCCTGCGGAGTGCGCCTTCTCCGCAGGAACACGGGTCGGCGGGGAGGGCGCCTCTACTTAAATGCTGGGCCCGACCTTTGGGTCGCTTCCAAGCGGGGCCCACCGGTCAGGGTCGTCCCCCTCCTCCCGCCTGAACATGGGAGAGCGGGGGACACGAGACTGAGCGCGCGCCGGCGCCATTCCGGCGGCTCCGACCACCGTCTGTGACGCCTCGACCACTTGAGGGCTCGAGATGGAGCCCCGCATCCTCCTGGGTGCCCCATTCTTGCCGGGGGGAACCAAGGAGGTTGGCCATGCTCGGGGAGGAGTCCAGTGACGGGCGGCTGCAAAAATGGAGCTCCGGCCACCGGAAGGGAGGAAAGGAGAGAGGGGGAGTGGCAGCGCTAGGAGGTGGCCTGGTGAGGTTCAAGGGAGAGGAGAGGGACACAGGAGCTCGAACCCGAGCGGGGGTCGCTGGCCAGAGGAGAAGGAGAGCTCGGGAGGAGGATTGGGGAGGTCCGGGCGGTCCACCGGGGAGGGAGAGAGCAAAGGGAGGCCACATGGTGCTCAGGTGCGGGCTTAAGTAGCCCTACTGAGGCGCACCATGGACGGAGTCCATGGGCGACGCTCGGGCGTGCTTGAAAAGGGAGAGAGGATGGCCAGGGAGGAGGGGCCCGACCATCTGGCATGTTGAGGACGCCGAGGCGACCTTGGGAGACACGACCCCGGCGTCCAACGCTGTTGGGTGCCTCTGATTGGGGAAGCTACAGTGCTTGGGTGCACTATAGCGAGCTCCAGAGCGCGAGCCTTGCATGCCAAGGCATGTCTTTGGCATGTAGGGCACGGCCATTGGTGTCTAGGGTATCTAGTATGGTCTAAGATAAGTCCTACTGGCCTTAGATGCCCTGGGTATCTTATATAATATGAGAGAGAGGGGAAAACTTGCTGTCCATGGGGTAAATGGAGAATTTTACCAGGCCAATCATTGAGCTAAGGCCATGCCAAGTTTACTGGATGTAAAGGGGAAGTACTAAGGGCTGTGGTAAAATTTTGAGCTCAAGGGGAAGAGTAAAAGTGGTCAAAATAGTGAATCCTAGAATACACCAGAAGGTGTTTGATGTCGCTCTGGGAAAGCAAAAGGCCTCCACTTGCTGTGGGTTTTGACAGGATAAAATTATGGGTAAAATTAGGAGTGATCACAAGTTTTGAGATCATTTGAGAAAAGTTGGCAATACAAATGTTGTAAACCCTAGAAATGGGCAGAAATGCATTTGCTTAGAACTAGCTATGCAAATCCATTCCCCTTGATGCACCACTTGATGTGGTGACATATTCTAGGGAATATGACATGCACAAAAAGTTTGGGGCCCAATGGTAAAACTTGGCAATATAATATTACCAACTTCTTGAAATCAACATAAATGGTTTTGAGGGGATTTGGACAAGTTGTTCTGTTCTCCTTGATACACCACTTGGTGTGGATGCATTATTGGAGGATTAAACATGTCTTCAAAGTTTGAGCTTTAGGGGAGACAATTTGTAATGTAGAGTTGCTCAAATTTGGATTTGAACAGAGAGGGTTTTGGGATATTTGGGTGAACCAAAACAATTGGGATTGATATGAAACCTGGCAAGATGACCACATATATCATATGTGACATGCTAGAATTTTCTAGGATTTAATTGAGAATATTGCTTATAGAAATATTTCAAAACCTTGAAAGAGACTGTTATGGTTTTGAAGGGTTTTGTCCAGTATTTTGAACATGACCATGTGTTGAAACTCTTATATATGGATAATATATGTCCAATGAGTTTCCCTAAATTTTCTCAAATATTTATAGATCATTTAAATAATTTTTCCCTACAAAAAACCATTTTTGGCCTTAAAAAAAGATTTTAAATAAATTAGGAAAATAATCTTTTAAAATAATATTTTGTGGTTTTGGGAAGTTATATATATAGTAGGTTCCAAATAAAGCATTTGGGGAAAAAGATCGACCCAATTTGGGGACTTGTAGTGCAAATCTCAAATCAGGAGTTTTTACAAACCAAATTTGAGTAAGACCTTTTTGACCAAAATAATATTTTGTAAAAATATAATTAAGTCCTATTCACATGGTATGATCATTGGACAAGAGTGGGGATTAAGGAAAGTTGTTTTAAGAGTTGGAGGGATTTTATGAATATAGAGCACTAGCAAACAATCAGACAATCAACAATCAAGTCAAGCATAACAAGTACACAAAAGTTTTAATTTGCCCTGATTTTTGAGTCATGATAACTTAGTCATGAGGCAAATCACATGGTGTGACACTTTGGCTGCCTCATGAGAGGGCTGGCACGGCGACCGTGCTCCGGTGCATCCCTACAACGTCGAAAAATCAAGTGACTGAGCTCTGTTTGGCGGGCAAGTCCCGTTCACTTCATCTCATGGGGTCACTGGTGCTTGACCCTCCCATGGCCTTAGGGAAAATGCTCGGTGCAATGAATACCACAAGACCTCAGCTAAAGGCATCAACAAGTAGACCCAGACGCAACCCACCTCGAGGTAGGGACCTCATGAGGCCAAAGCGCCCTCCTGAGCTCCCACATACACCTCCCAGTTCTACCGTGCCAGCCACTCGTATGAACTCAATGGGTTGTACACACCCGGAGGCCCCCGAGGATGCGGAGGGGTTCCCTCCCATGCAATGTGGCAGCCACAGCTCCGTCCTGGCGGAGAAGTCAACACTGCCCACCAATGGCTATGCCCACGCAATGTGGAAGCCACAGCTCCATGCTAGCGGAGAAGTTAACACTGCCCACCAATGGCTATGCCCACGTAATGTGCTAGCCCTATGCTCAGTCCTGGGGATAAAGAACAGAGGGAGCCCCAGTAGTTGCATCCAACCTCAGGATGGCTCCTTGCGGCCCCGTCTCACTACATTCCCTGGGATGCACGCGCGAGGGAGATGCTTGGGGGCGATTACCGTGTCAGGCCTGGTACTCGCCACCTTCTCAGGTCTGCCAATCCTGGTCCCCTCTTAGGAAAAGCTAGCGAGGAAAGGTATGGGACCCACTCTTATGTCAAGGGGGACTCCTAAGAATGGTGAATCAGCAGCCTCACTGGCTTCGTAGCCCCTCACCCTTTGGGGCCGTCCTTGCTGATCCGGTCAGCCCCAACAACGGCTAAGGCATGCGCGGGGCCAGGCCCTACCAAGGTAGAGCTCAGTGCGCTCAAACAAGAAACATTAGGAGGGCACTAGAGCTCGTACGTCAAGGGGGCTCCCAAGCATCGCAACTCAGGAGGTTGAGGTATGCGCGGGGCCGGGCCATGCCAATGCAGAGCACAAGGTGTTCAAAATTTCCAAGCTAAACCCATCTTCACCATATTTCCTTCACGATGGTGGCTCGTACGTCAAGGGGACCCCTGAGCATCGCGACTCAGGGGCCTCGTTGGCCCCTCACCCCTCACCCCTTGGGACCGTCCTTGGTGATCAGGTCGGCCCCAATGGCGGCTAAGGTATGCGCGGGGCCGGGCCTTGTCGACGCATAACGATCCATCAAGCAAGAAGAAACAAGGCAAAGATGAATCAGGAGGAGCCTTCACCGCCACGCGCCCCATCCACATCACCGGCATCGTCCTCCTCACCACTAACTTCTGCAGTTTTAGGGGGTGGTAGAACGGTGATGCGGGTGAACCTCTTCACCACCGTCTCCACGGGGGCCTTTGCTACTTCCGCAACGCTATTGCAGACCTCGGGGGCGACCGGGCGGATCACGGAGTCGAAGTAGAACCCTGTCTCGTGGAGGTGAAGATGGCTAAAGACGCGCGCCGCGACTTCAGAAAAGTGGTCGCGACACTCGTTATCCAAGACCCCTTCCACCTTGGGGACGGCTCCTTCTAGCGCCTCGACGAACCTCGAAGCGAGCTCTGCGAAGTTGCTCTCCAGAGCCACCAGGGGTTCCTCAAACCCTTCCCGGCAGATGGAATGGAGCGCTCGATGAATCCTGAGCTCGACCGGGGGAAGGGAACTTAGCTTCGCGGCCCTTCTCCTCCCGGCCTCAACTAAAGCCTTTTTCGCGGTTTTGAGCACGACCTTCTCCAGAGCTGCCTCCTTCTCACGCGAGTCTAGGCGGCCCCACGCCGTGGCACCATCGGCCTTCTCCTTGGATAGCACGGAGTCCCAGTCAACAACCTAGGGCTTGCAGGTCTCGAGGGCCTCCCTCTACCCACGTAGTTCTTCCTCTAGCACAAACTTCTCTTCTTGAAGGACCTTCAAGAGGGACTCCACCTTGTTGTGGCGCCCTTCGGCAAACGCTTCGTCGGCTAGCGCCACCCCGAGGACTGATTTGGCCAACGTGACCTCCTTCTCGCTCCTCACCTTGGCGGACTTGGCTTGGCCGAAGGACGCCACGATAGAGGCGTTGGCCCGAAGCCACCCGGAGAGGAGCCCTAGAAGCTCGCTTGCGAGGCGATCGTCAGCACCCGTGAGGGCATCCTGAACCTCGTCTAGGATGTCAAGACCACGTGGAGGGGGCACCAAGGCCCCCTATGGAGGAGTCGCCAACACGACCGCAGGCGGCGCCTCCTGGGAGACGACAACACAAGGGGCAGGTGGCCCTAGATACTGCTTACAAACCAAGGGCAAGACGATCGTAGACTGATCGATGGGAGGCTAGCCCTCGGGGCTGGCCCTTCGGATAGCGGCACCAACACGCCCTCGAGAACAGGAGCGAGCACAGCGATAGGTATTCATGGCACCGGGGGATTCACGGTGGTGGCTAGGAGGGTTGCCTGGCGAGCCTTCACCCCCTCGCCCGCAGGCACCTCGTAAAGCGACGTCGGCATGACGGGAGCAGATGGTGCATTGGAGGACACCTTCAGCTTGACGCCCGCCTTCTTCTTCCTCATCTTCAGCGTGGGGATGTTCCTAGTTGCCAGGCAAAGGAAGAATCATCAGCACCCAAGCTACCGAAGGGCAGGCAAGGTCAAACCGGGTACTTACTCCTCAACGTCGAGCCACTTCCTCTTCCCCTCCGCTCCGACGATAGCGACGCCCTCACCCCCCTCGGTGTGGGCACTGCCGTAGCAGGGGACGGGGGCTCCACATGGTAGCACCACTGTCGGAGGGATCGCCGCGGCCTCTCCCACTTGACCCACATGATGAGACTCGGACGGGGGAAAGGCCGACACCTGAACCACCATGCTTGCTGAGGCAGGGTGCACCGATGAACACTTAGCCCCTCGTTTCCTAGGGGTCGTCAGGCAGGCAGACCGCGTGGCACAAGGGGCTGCACGATCCCCCTAGGAACTTTGGCAGGAGGCGGAGAGCCCCTAGCAGAAACTTCACCAGCATCATTGTCGCCCGCAAGATCGCGTAGGAGCATGCTCTGCGGCAGGGGGGATGCCCCTGCCTGAGGTGTCACCGGAGGACACCGTCACCGGGGAGCCAAGGCCCTCGACTGGGGAGAGTCCCCGTTCATCGAAGGCAGGCATCTTGGCAACTAAAGCGGCCACGTCGTCGCGACGATACAGCAGGGCACATGCCTCGGGAAGATCACTGGGGTTGCCGTTGAGCAGGGTCGCCACAACCCTGCTCAGCTCCTCAGGTGTTATGAATGCAGACCGAAGCCTGAGGTTGTCGTCGCTGCCCTGATAGTCCCACAGGGACCTGGAGTAAGACTGGAGGGGTGCCAGGCACTCCGTCAAGAACTCGTTCACTGTCATCCCCCGAGTTAGTTTCCTGGCGCTGATGTCGCGGGAGATCGGCTCCAGGACGGGCTTGGCCTAGGGGTCAGAAAGGTTCGCGGAGCTCCACGCGGGAGTCTTCTCCGGCAGCCCCTTCGGCAGGTCCAACCAGGAGTTGGGACTCACATGATCCATAAAGACCCAGCGGTGCCGAAAGTTCTCCAACTTCTTCCCGGCCTTTAAGAGCATGTTGCAGCTCTGGACCGCGATGAAGGACAGGCATGCCGACCATTGACGACCGTCGTGTACGCACAAACTAAGGAAATGCCGGAAGAGGGCCACCGAAGGCTTCACGCCCACAAAGACCTCACACTAAAAGGTGAAGACGAACAAGAGCAAGATGGAGTTGGGATGAAGGTGAAGGGCCTGGATACCGTAGTGATCGAGGATGGTGATGAAGAACGCGGAGAAAGGCGGGACAAGCCCGACGTAGACGCTATGGAGGAAGAAGGGGTAGGCTGACCTGGATAAGGGCCGCCTGTTTGAGGAGCCTCCCCATATCAGGGTCCGCCCATGCTCGTTGGTCCCATCCGCCGTTGACGGGAGCAACGGGACTAGGTCGCCATCCTTTGTGATTGTGGACTCGGAGAGCGCTAGCGAGATGGGAGCGAAGGCCGAACCCTATGCCTCTGGCTTAGACTTGCCGGCGAGGGCCATTCAGAGGGAGAACAGAGCGACGCCGGATCTGGAGGGATCTTAGATAAGGTTGGGATGTGGGAGCAAGATCAAGCGCGTAGAAGATGAAAGCAATAATGGCGTTGTGCTGGAAGTCAGGCTTTTGTCGACTCGAGCGGTGGCCACCAGGACTCCCCACGTCATACGCACGATGCGCGCTGGTCTTGGCCCCTGCAGGCATTTGGGCCCATGGCGCTTCGGGCCGTCCTCAAAGCTTCTCCCTGAGGCCATCTCGAGCGCGCCTTGGGCCCCGGGGCTACTATCGGCATTTTGGGAACGGGGGTACCTAGTCCTGCCTGCCAACGACCCAGGACATGGCCCACCTCGTCAGCCAGGCATGGTCTAGCGCGGCACTACTAAAGACAAGGCCCTCGCAAGGACCCTGGGCTCGCGAGGAAGGACGACATCAAGACCTGCAAGGACGGGCCTCCTCAGCCCCCTCCTGAATGGCAGAGATATCTATCCAAAGCCCGGCCTTAGGAGTCCAAGGTGATGCAACAAAGGAGAGGCGGGCGCCAGCGCACGAGGCGGCGCAGTTTCCTTTTTGGTGCAAAGGGAGCAAGGACGTACGAGGGTTCCCAAAGCACCACCCAAAGGTTTACCTTCCGCTGCATCAAGACCAAGACCACGAGCCCTGCATGACAGATGTCATCGCCGAGCCCACCACTACATGACCAACAACTACTTTGTACGCGAAGACCGCCTTTGGACAGGACGTAGATGTACTCCTGTCCTCCTTCAAAATTGGCCGTTGTGGGATTCCTTCCCGGCATTGTGATAAGGGAAGAGGACCCGGGCCACCTCTATATATAGAAGCTAGGCCGCACCATAGAGAGGACACCACCCCCGGGGCGGATCCGATCTAACACTTAGCCACTCAGCGCACCACTACAAGGCAGAGAGCCAAGAACACCTCTTGAGCGCCCTCGCGAAGCTCAAGCTGACTATACTAGTTCATGCATCCAAACCTCCACAAGAGGCAATCCACTAAAGGAGGAGTAGGGTATTACACTTCAAAGTGGCCCGATCCTGGGTAAACTATCATGTTCATCTTCTTCCTCGTCATCGAGTGAATTCGCCGTAGTAACCATCGAGTAACAAGCTAGGTTGGTGAGGCCACAGGAAACCTTCGCACACGCCCCCATGTTCTAACCTTATGGGTTTTGCGGAGCCCGAAATCTCACAATTCTCCCTGTTTGTATATCACCAAAGATTTGGTTTAGGGGATGGTTATTATTCACTTGTGCTCGAACTATGGGTAGCTTTGGCTTGTTAGTTGGAGGAGTTTCTTATTCTTCATCATCTCCTTCATCTCCGTTGTTGTCGAAGTGGTCGTCTCCTTGATGTGGTGGCGAAGGAGGTTGGGGTCGATTTTCATGATGTACCTCCTCCTCCCCTTCATCTTGTTGTGTGGATGCTTCGTTTTGTCGGTAGCCTTGATCCGAAATAGGAGCTTCCACTTGGGTTGATGAAGTACTTTCCTTCACCTCCATGGGATGAATCTTGCCTATGGGCATATCGTAGATATCTTCCGAAGGATCTTTATCACCTACATCATTTGACAATTGTTCAACTTGCGAACCATTAGACTCGGCAAACTTCACATGTACCGTCTCTTCAACTTTTTGAGTAAAGTTGTTGTAGACACGGTAGGTGTGAGAGTTCGATCCATAACCAAGTAGAAAGTTTCATAAGATTTAGGAGCAAATTTAGCATGACGATGCTTATCAAGAATGTAACACTTGGAGCCGAATACTCGAAAGTATCCAACTTGGGTTTGTTACGGTGAGAAGCTCATGTGCCGTTTTACCAAGAAGCTTGTGCAAGTAGAGTCGGTTTGTGGCATGACATGCTGTTTCAACGGCTTCTGCCCAAAAGTGTCTTGGCAACTTGTATTCGTCAATCATCGTTCTTGCCATCTCAATGATGGTTCGGTTCTTTCTCTCAACAACTGCATTTTTTTGAGGCTTGTACGTAGCCGATAACTCATGTGAAATACCCTCTTCGTCAAGAAAGGTATCCAGATGGGTGTTGTTGAACTCCATTCCATTATCGCTTCGAACCTTCTTGATCTTCTCTTCAAATTGATTTTGAACTTTGTGTGCAAAGTTCTTGAAGATCTTTTGTACCTACAACTTATCATCAAGAAAGAATACCCACATAAATCTGGAAAAATCATTAACTATTACTACACCATAAGAGTTTCCACCGAGATTCTTGTAAGCATTGGGACCAAAAAGATTCATATGAAGTAACCCGAGTGGTCTCCTGGTGGTCATGATGTTCTTAACTAGATGACTTCCACCTACTTGGTTTCCTGCTTGACAAGCGCTACAAAGCCTTTATTTGTCAAAGATAACATCTTTAACACCAATAATGTGATCGCCCTTGATAATCTTGTCTAGATTGCCCATGACTACATATCTTAACCTTCCATTCCATAGCCAACCTTTAGATAATTTTGCAATGAGACAAGTATGAGGTTGGGCCTTTTTAGTGAAATCGACAATGTATAGATCACCTCTACAAATACCAGTAAAGACAATTTTATGATTATAAAATCAAAACACTTGGCAATCTACTTTGGTAAATAGCACATTGAAACCGAAGTCCGCTAGTCTACATACGGAAAGAAGATTCTAGCCAAGGGATTCAACAAGCATCACATTTTGAATGGAGCTATCGTGAGATATCACCACCTTACCAAGGCCAAGTCCCTTACCCTTAGAGTTGTCTCCAAAGATCACGTACCTTCGAGGATCTCGATTAGGCGTCATCGTTTTGAACATGTCTTTATCACCAGTCATGTGATCAGTGCATCCACTGTCGAGAATCCACTCTTTTCCACCAGACATGTACTCCTTGAAGTTTTCCATTAGACTTAGATTCTTCATGATCTTTTCATGCTCGATGTTAAGCAACTCGTCTTCATCATAGTAGCCATGTTCTTCATTGTCATCATTTGGTAGAATCTCCTCGTCATAGAAACCAATATATTCGTTAGAATCATAACCATGACAATGTCCAAGTTTATGAATGTGAATGGCTTCAATAATAATGTTATTGATAGTTGTGACATTTCCTTTAGCATGCGTAAGATCACGTATCTCAAATAGGCATTTATCAAAGTGTGGATCACTAGGCTTCATTTTGTGAAAAGCAAGTGTTTTATGAAGAATTTTATCAAGATTACCTAATGAAAGATTTGTATATCATTTCTTCAAATCATTCCACAAAGTATAAGCACATGCAAAGTTCTTCAGTTGAGAAAGCACGAATCTTGGTAAACCTCTAACAATAAGATTGACATTTTTAAGGTTACCAAGCATGTTAATTTCCTCTTCGTGTGTGGGATGCAATTCATCAATGGGGAGCACATAGGGATTTTCAATATCTTTTCTCAAATGGAATTTGTCAAATAGGTCAATCATGGCATTCTTCCATCGACTATAGTACTCTCTATCAAGAATGGACACTCTACAATACAAACTCTCCACACTAGACACATCCATCTTCCTCCACGGTGATGAAACCGAAGTAACGGAGACCAATGCTCTGATACCAATTGCGAGATCACTAGAAGAGTATGTCTAGAAGGGGGTGAATAGACTACTAGCAGGAATTTAAAATCTACACAAAGGTGCAAAGATAAGTGTCGGAAGATTTTAGCAATTATAGAAAGTCTAGAACACCCTACACATGCATGTCATCAAGTATAGGGGCGGAAAGTAAGGACATTGCACATGAAAGTAAAGAGTAGAGATAGGAAGATCAAACGCGTGAAGGATACGAAGATTTTTCCCGAGGTTCCGATAGGTGGTGCTATCGTACGTCCGCATTTATGGAGTCTTCAACCCACGGAGGGTAAAGGTCACGAGAGTCCACGGAGGGCTTCACCCATAAGGGTCCACGAAGTAGCAACCTTGACTATTCCATAACGGCTTCCGTCCACGAAGGACTAGCCTCACTATGGGTAGATCTTCACGAAGTAGGCGATATCCTTGCCCTTACAAACTTCTTGGTTCACTCCACAACACGAACTAGGAGGCTCCCAAACGACACCTAACCAATCTAGGAGGCACCACCCTCCAAAAGGTAATATGTTCGATAATGTCAATGAACTCGTTGCTCTTGTGCTTCAAGATGATAGACACCTCAACACACAATCACTATCTCACAGATTTGGCTTTGGTGGAAAAGATTGATTGGGTGGAAAGCAACTTGGGGAGGCTAGAGATCAAGATTCATATGGTTGGAATGGAATGGCATGATATCAACACATGAGTAGGTGGCTCTCTCTCAAAAAATCTTTTAGGATAAGTGGGAATCGTTTCTGAGTGCTTCTCTATTGAGTAGGTGGTGGTGGAGGGGTAGATATAGGCATCTCCAAAAATCCAACCGGTACACCTAATAAGTCAAACTCGGTGACATCGATGTGTTAATCTCGGTGGTACCGAGTTGCCTCAAATGTAGTGGATTTTGAATCTCGGTGAGACCAATACATAAAACTCGGTTGCACCGATAAGGTGACCAATGGCCAGATTGCCAAAGTTGGTGACACCGTTTCAACAAACTCGGTGGTACTTATTTTGTGAGTTTGTGTAACGGAAAGTTGGCAACCCAAACTCAGTGGCACCAAAGCAGAATCGGTTGCACCGAAGGGCTAGGGTTTGGCTGAGTCTGTCTGAGGCCGAGAATCGGTGGCACAGAGTGGAAAGTGTTGGTTCCATCGATTTTGAGATTTTGGCTTTGGACAGACTTTTGTGGAAGGCTTGTGGGTGTATGTGGTGACTATCACTTGTGCACGTATGAGCATTTTGTTCACCAATAGTACCTTACCCCCTTTTAATAGTATTGGCTTTCCCATGGAATCAAAGTGATGTCTCACAAAGTAAAATGTAGAATCATTTTCCTTGAAGCTTTGCTAATGCTATTTCTTCTCCTTCTTTTCATGGCGATACTTTCCACACTCCTTTTTGCCAACCCATCTCTCTCTATGGAATTTATCTGAAATACACTGGATGAAGGTATTAGTCCAAAAGAAAATGTATATTGTCATGAATTATCAAAACCACCAAGGGAGCCTATTGTGCTTTCACATTGCACTGACAACTGATGTTGCTGGGGAAGGAGAGGTACTTCCGTAGCATGCTCCATCGGGTATCCCTCTTGCCGTAGTTCTTGTTTCCCTTGCACCCTTCTGTTATGTGTTTTGCTGACTCTTGATTTCCATACTCCTATCTTGTTGTTTAATTCAGCAGCCCCACTTTTTGAAGAGCCTGAATTGTTGGAGGAGGTTGCTGTCATTGGGAAAGACACTGCCACAGAAGCGGTGAAGATTACTGCTGCAGAAGAACAAGGCGCGACTGCTGGGTATATTCCGAGATCCCCGAAGAGAAGGGAACAAAATCCCGGTAATGCGTCCGTTCTAAGATCTGGGGTTGAACATAACATTCCCCTCCAAGTCATGATACCTTCCCCGTCCAGCTATCATCTGGCATCGATTCCGCTATCTTCGCAGAGCTATCTGGCACTGATCACTGCGCCATTAAGGCACACATCCATCGACTCGCCCTTCTTAGTGGGTGAGAATCTTGATGAGGAGATCAACAAGATCCTGGTGCCAGTATCCTAGAGGGATGAAGGTGTCCAAAGCATCGTTGATGCCACCAAGGACCTAGTTTTCATGGAGTCCATAGCAGCAGGGCTTAAGGAGATGCAGAACAGGTACAACCTCCAACGACAAGTAGTCCAGGAGCAACAAGATTCGTCCGAGCTTGTGGACCAGCAGTTGAGGAGAAAAGGAAGCGAATTGCGTGACTGGTGCAACCTGCAGGTCCATTCTGTGGAGATGCAGCATGAGATGTAGTCCATGGAAAAAGAGAATGTCGCTGCCGAGAAGGGCCATTTGGTGGAGCGAGACATGCTTCTAGACGCCAGCGAGGACGACATCTCCATATGGGAAGGAAACCTCGAGGCCACTCTTCATGCCAAGGACGATGAGTTAGAGGACCACATCCGATAGCATACCAAGTAGCTTGACGATGGCAACAAGATTGCTCTTGACACACTTTCTTCGAAGTCTGCTGCTCTGCTGAAGGCGGTGACTGATGACTTGGCTGCTGCTTCCGGTGCCAAAGCTGAACTTGAAAACCAACTGGCCATACTTAAGGAGGATCTTGCTAGGAGTGCCAATGAGATCGAGGCCCTCAAGGGAGAGCCGTGCAAAGCAGCAGCGACTCTGGAGGAGGCACAGTCACAAGTTTCCTCTAGGGGCCGAGATCTTGATGCCGCCAATGGTACCATCTCCGAGATGAAATCCAGGCTTGCTTCCTTGGAGAGTACTCTTGAATCTGCTGAAGCCCGCGAAAAGCTATTCCTGACAGACTTGACCCACTCTTAGTCCCTCCGGAAGGATGCTGAAGATAACATGGGGAACATGGTTGAACAACGTGACCTCTAGATCAAAAGGATGGTTGATATTGCTGAGTGCCTAACTGCCCAAATTGCCAAGATGGATATGCAAAGCTGGGCCTATTTCGCCGGCAAGCACGAAGCCCCCAGCGTGAAGCTGACAATCTTCTTCGATGGTCTGGTTGAGGCGTTGAAGACGTATTAGGAGGACAAGGCCGCTTCCTATGCCAAAAAATCTCGGAAGCTGGCGCACATTGCCCTCTTCCTGGTTTTGAGCAACCTTGCCTTCTTTCATCCGGAGCTTGATCTTTCTGATGGTTTCAAGAAGTTGCCTCCGTACACCGACACCTTAGCTGCTTCAGAGAAGGCTGGTCCTCTCGCCAACATGATCCTCAGAGTTGCAAGGACCCAGTGGAGCCACCGGAGTTAATCCTTATATCTTGCTTGTCGCCATATTGACCTATACTTTAAGACACAATAGGTATCTCGTATTAGTGTGCGAACTCTCTTTCCGTTATCGTTTGCTGAACTGATGTTTCTATGTAATCGTATACTATGCCCTTCCTTTCCCTCTTGTTGTTCATATGACATTCACTATCGTGTGTTTCTAATTACCCGCCAACGACATGCTTCCGCGAATTGCTTTGAGGAACGGGTCCTTAGCTTTCTGCTAGCAGGGGCGCGTTGCCAATGGGGTTAGCCTCGGCAGTATCAATGCTGCTGCATGTTTCATTGAGCAGGCTCGAAACAAAACATAGTTGCGAACGAACACTGTGAGGTTGAGCCACAAACTAGGTTGCATTCAGCATAAGAAACCTTTTTGGTCTGACAAGAGGGCATATAAATGCATGTCTTGATGGAGATTGGCTGTGAAGTCAACTTAGCTTTTTTTCCTTGGTCTTCTGCGTCACCTATGTGTCTTCCTTCCCTCGTGCCCTCTATGGCACGCGTACAAGCATGTGCTCACCGCAGTCCTGGAAGAGGGGGAACATAGAGTGAGGCAAAATGGGGATGCTCGAAGATCCGTTAGTTGTGCATACGACCCGTGGCAAGAGCCTGTCGAGTCGACGCTACATTCATGATTAATTCGGGAATAGAAGAGGAGAGGAGGTAGGACTGGCCGTCTCTTTTCTCCCCTCCTTGCACCCAAGGTCCCGTGGCACCTCTCGAGGGGTGTTCGGGACCATGCCGTGGTTAGCCTGCCGGGAGCGTCTATCAGCGGATATACTCTACCACATGGCTCAGGATTCCTCCCTCGGCAGGACAAATGCCGGAATGAACTCCGTGCGAGTTTATTAACACTGATGACATCGTCACCTGAACAAAGCCAACCATTTTCGGGGGAACGAAGAGGAGGAAGAAAGATGCGGCTAGGTACCTCTTTGTCTCCTTGACCTACTGAATTGCGTCGTATCCCCTAGGTTCAAGCGGACCAATACTGTGCCGCCTGCGCCGACCATGTAGCTCAAGACATCTCCCTCGGACGTCGTGGCGACCGCAAGCGAAGGGTTCCTCGAAATAGAAGGATGCACGGCAGCGCCGGGCTTCTTGTTTGGATCGATTGTCGAAGAAGATGATGATGAAGATCGACTCGTCGTCCGGGAACTCGGGTTCGTGCAAATGATGCACGCCCCCTACCTGGCGCACCAAAGATGTCGGGGCACGGATGTTCTCGATCACCTATGGGACCATGGATCACTTGTTGTTCGGCAAGGGGGGTCACGTTGCACAAAGAGCGGAGATCACGAGACGACGTGACGATCAGGACGCATGTGTTTTACCCAGGTTCAGGGTGCTGCTAAGCGTAAAACCCTACTCCTACTTTTTGGTGGATTGATTAGGGGAACACAAAGAATATAGGGCTCCTAGCCCGGCAAGGACTGCTGCCGAGGAAGGAACGGCTGCGTTAGTACAAGTGTTCGGGGGTAGGAATTGCCAACCTTGAGCAAGGTTGCCTTGGGCCTCTTTTTATAGTGCAAGGGGTGACCATAATGGAAAAATAGACATTATCTATCGATTAGATAGATAAACAGAGCTACCATACCTAACTCTACCATTTAGGACAAAATACCATGATTATCTACCTAGGTGGCGCTTGGGGTGAATCCTCGGCAGGCTCTGGCCACTGCTTGGTAGGTCGTTGCTTAAGAACTTTACACACTGGAGGGTAGATGTCGAATGAGCAGAACTTCCATTCGATCATGTCGCCACGTGCTTAGAGAGAGCTGATTAGCCGCCTGAGGGCTCGACACCACATCGATAATTGATGGGCATACCGATGAGGTGGAGCGGTGGCTAGCTGGCTCATGCCCGCCGGGGGATGTCCTTCCAGGTCTTCTGGGAGGCGAGTGCGCCTTGGTCCTCGGAAAGCGTCCAGGGCATGGTTGGAACGCCGCAGCCTAGGACTAGGCTACTGTGTTGAGCTTGTTGGAGTCCTATCTTGTTTGCTGGCGGGGTTGTTTGCTTCTACTGCATGTGCAGGTTGTGGCTGCCGGGCGTTGGTGGCTGACCGTCCGGGCACGAGTAAACAGAAAAGTGAACACCCCTGTTCATTTACCCAGACACAAGTGAACACGTGAAAAGGAAATGATTCACCTTTATATATGTGGAGTAGATGTGGCACGTGTCACTTGCCAAATGGACTCTTTTCATGGTTATGTTCATAGGATGCTCCGCATCATCCCCTCCCCCTTGTGAAAGATCCCTCCTTAGATCAAAATACAAATCGCCATGGGAAGGAGATGGTGTCTATGTGTAGACACTACAGGAATCAGGCAATTTGCCAACCGCCATGGCAAACGGCAAAGGCGTGGACAGCGGACGGCAAACGACTTTGCCAACAGCCAGCAGTTAGCAAACGGCCGGCTGAATAAGCTACGGTAAAGGCTTCTTCGCTGTCTGCTGCCAGTTGGCAAAGAACTTTGCGCCTTTGCTGTCAGCTGGCCGATGGCAAAGACACTGTATGACATAGGGACGGGGTTAGCCCCATTAGGAGGCTAACGGCGTGCTTTGCCATCCGCCGGCTGATGGCAAAGGCTGCAGGCTCTTTGCCGTCTGCCAGTTGATGGGAAAGGTTGCAGGCTCTTTGGCATCAACCAGCAGATGGGAAAGAGACCAAAATAGGCTAGCAGAGTGTTTTCCAAGTTGAATAGGTATCTGCCATGTGGCCTCTTTTCCATCAGCCAGCGGATGGCAAAGCGCTTTGCCATGTGGCAACGGATGGCAAAGTGCCTATATTGCCCCATTCAATTATGGTTTTTCTTAATTTTCATAGAAAATCAAACACAAATATATATATATATATGACCAATATAGCATATTCAACACATATTACCAGTAGTCATGAACACATATATATCCAACACATATCCATGAACACATATCCATGAACGCATATCCAACACATGTTACCAATAGTAGCAAGTTTCATCCACACATATTCATAGTTTCATCAATTTTACACAGTTCCATCCATAGGTAGCAAGTTTCACAAAGTCAAAACAAAAACTAAAGACAAGCACTCCATCAACCCAAGCTTCCGTGATCTGAAGCAAATCTGCAAAATGGGAAAGAAGAAAGTTAGAAGAAGAAGACTAGAAGAAGAAGATTATTATGATGCCTACGAATCAAATCAAGGAAACTAAGTACAAGGGCACACATGCAAGAAATGATCATCGGCTCAATCATGACACCATTCGGGCACGGTTCATATTGCTAACACAATGGCCATGACCCCAAAGTGGTATCACTAAGGAGAGACGAGGGTTACCACCACTCGCCCATCTCCATCGCGTTGTGCATATCACCATCGAAACTCCGCAAGCGAGACCAATTTCAATAACAGGATAGTCACAATCACAAGATTGTGGTGGATGGAAGACCAATTTCGATAACAGGATCATCACAACCACAAGATTGTGGTGGCTGGAAGACTACTACCAGAGACAACATAGCAACATAACTAAACCCTCTATCATTGGCTTGAATCTCGATCACCGGCACCACGTAGACATGGGATAGTGGTCTCACCTAGCAGTACCAAAAGAACATGGCTCGTGTGTCGTTAGTTGCCAGTGGATATCATCAGTGGCAAGCTGCTCGGCAGATCAACGATACTTGTTACCTGTACCCAAAAGTAAGTACCATTTAGATACAGGAAGAGTAATTAATAACCATGTAATTTCAAAGATTTATACAAAACAAAATGAGACTGGCACTCTAGTACAACGTCTAGTAAACCCAACAAAAGAGTTCTGCTGTAGTGGAAGACAACAAACTTAAATAAAAAAATATCCAGCGGCCAACAAACTATGAGAGTCAAATCGATATAGTGCAGACCAATGTGACTCTAAAATCAGTGAAGCAGCATAAATAAGACATGCAAGCATAAGGAAATGGCAAAGCATCTGCATGCATCAACTAAGAGTCATGGGTAAGGCTCAGGCAGAGAATCCGTACAGTTAGTACTAGGGAGAGTCAAATCGATATAGTGCAGACCAATGTGATTCTAAAATCAGTGAAGCAGTATAAATAAGACATGCAAGCATAAGGAAATGGCAAAGCATCTGCATGCATCTACTAAGAGTCATGGGTAAGGCTCAGGCAGAGAATCCGTACAGTAAGTACTGGGGATAGGAAACCAAACAATAAGTATTTTGCAGCTATTTTCCTGCCATGCTATTTTGAAATTGATTCATTTATGCGAAGTACTTCTAAATATTTATTAGGAAGTGTTTGGAAGTTGGAGGCATATTCTACATGATAGTCATATAAGTTTCTTTCTCGATTTCTCTCCCTTGAGTAACTGTGTAAATGCATCAATAACTTGATCTCCCACGTATTTATAGCGAACATTAGTTTGACAATGTAAAAAATAGTAGGATGTGGGTTAATTTTGGTCCAGCCTCTTCTGGTACTATGTAGTCTTGGATGCTTTGCTATCTGGCATTATTGTTGTATTTGTTTGTTCTAGCACAAATCTGTACTATCACATTTGATGTCCTGGTATACTGTCCTAGGCGTGACTCACTTCTTGAATGTCCTTTTCTTTGTCGATGTCATTTCACAGTGGCTCCCTGTTTGGAGAGATGGATGGTTTTGATTTTTTTCGGAGAGAACTATAGGAATGACGGGAGAGAAAATCATGTGACAAAAAATGCAGCCAAACTGAATTAACATTCCTACATGGCGTAACAAACAAATGCATAAGCATTCTCCAATATGAGGTCAAAAAAGAAAAGTGTGTTTCTTGCAGTGTTGATGATGACTTGGATGTTTTTAATTGGTATTACAGCGATTGTCATGACGACAATCAGTTGTAAAGGTGTAGGGTGTTATGCTTGTGTCAGTACTAAGAGGTAAAGCCTGTGGTCTATGAATTAGCATTGCACTTGGAAGGTTCAGCTTTAACATATCTTCAGAATTATACCTTTTTAATGTGTTCTTGCAATTGGGTGGACTCCTATAATATATTTCTATGTAATCACATCCTGGTTTGCCGGGACTTGAAGTTTTTTATGCAGTGAACTGTACTTGCTTCCAAAAATGGTATTCTGTTTTTGATTACCTTTCATTGGCCAGTTAATGCTAACCAACTATCAAAGTCTTAGGTTAGCTTGAAATTACATTTCTTCGCCTATATGATTATTATAACACTACCTATATGTCCCCGTAGATTTCATGTACGTAAAGAAAAAAAATATAGTTAGCTTATGAACTATCAACAGTTGCTTATAACATTTATTCTTCGATCCTTATTCTATGTAGCACAACTAGGATGACTATGTGCTTGATCTGCCACTACCATGATGTATTCTAATACATATCTCTTGCACGTGTTTTCGGTTTCGACTCTTAGAACCTCGCCAACACCTGTACCCTTATGTGTACTTTACGTTGTTCTCTATCAAACAGTTCAATTTATGTATCTATGCAAAATAAATAAACATGGCAGTATGGCCAAAAATGAAGAAAGAGCAATCAAAGAAGAAAAAACCCCAGCAAATACAATACCAATCAAATATACATCAGACTATTCACTACCAACAAAACTTGGTCGGTGAACCAACCCTTTCACTGCACTTCATGTACCAATTGTTTAATGACACAAACAACATATAATTAGGCGGGCACTCGCTGCGCCTCTTCAGCACTAGTAGTCTATCTGATCAGGTTATTATTTTTCTTCATCTATGCTCTACGCTTGTATTAAAAAAGGTAATAAGATACCTCTACTGAGCATTTATATGCATTTATTATTTTCATTTACCACTACTTGATGGTCGTGGGCGGAGAGAGCATGAGAGAGAGAGAGCAGAGGAGATGAATCAGTGGCTTACCTGTGGTGCAACTGAAGTGGAAGCGGACACATGAGGGGCAGTGCGGTAGGCAACAGAGTGAGAGTCGGAGCAAGTAGAGATTCTTCGGCAGCCATACTTGTGCCGGATAGCGCCGGCGTCCTGGAAGGTATGCCCAGCAACAACACTACAAATGTGAGTGAAAACCAAAATCATTAGTTCTCAAGACATGGAAACTAAAGACTCGGTTTGTCAAGCACTAAGACAACCATGATAATCCAAAATATTAAGATAGGCACAAGCAGTCAGAGCTATTCAGCAAACCCAAAACAACCATAGGACACCATCTTATTTTCTATCACACATGCTTCTAAACAGGAGCAAAAACCTCATCAGATTTACTATTACAAATCACATATTCACAAATAAGATAGAGATGTCAATTAAAGTGAATAAATAGGAGTAGGGTGGTCATACAAGCAGTTTAATAATAGAGCTGCTTCTACGAGTAAGCATAATCAGACTTCCAACCCTTGGAAGACATGAATAAGTGTCGAATGTAAGAATACCATTACCATCATGCTTGGACCACAAATTAATCACGAAGCATATTATTGACAGGTGAGATCAAATATACATCTACAATTGAGGAGTGTATGCACAACATAGATAATTTTATCTAATGTCCACTGACTCTGGGGTCATTCAAGATAACACACATACACCACATTCATACAAGTACACAAGTTAGTATCCAGACACATATTGTAGTCCAAATAATGAGTTATTTAACCATACAACTCCCCTAGGTCCAGCTGGGAAACATGACATGCGCGTAATTAAAAGTATTGCAATACTCAAACAAAATGATGGATCACCAACAGACAAGTGAGACTAAACATTACCCATAACAGAGGAGAAAGAAGATACCATGGACTCAACTATGGCCATAGCTCAAATGCTAGGTATTAGAGCTGACAGAGGAGAAAGAAGCAGGTACTAGGGGTGGGGTCAGGTTGGAGCGGGGCTCGAGCGGCAAGGGATGGGGCAAGGATGGAGGAGATGGCTGGCGGCGAGGGGTATGGGGCGGAGCTGGGGGAGACGGCTGGCGGCGCCTGGAGGTGAGGGCAGGGTGGGGTCAGGCTGGAGCGGGCTGCGGCAGCGAGGGACGGGGCGGGGACGGAGGAGACGGACGGTGGCGGTTGGTGGGGGGCGGAGCTGGGCGAGATGGCCGGCGGCGCCTGGCAGTGAGGGCGGGACGGGGTCGGGGTTGGAGCGGGGTGTGGTGGTGAGGTATGGGGCAGGGACGGAGGAGATGGCCATCAGCAAGGGGTGTGGGGCAGAGCTGGGGAGACGGCCGGCGGCGCCCTTGGGTGGTGGGGGAAAACCTAGCTCGGGGGAGCGGCCGAAGGAGGGAGCGCGAGGAGGGAGAGAGCGGGTGTGGCCAAAGCGAGCGGGGGCTCGGTGGCTATCGATTTTTTTTAGGATCACTCGGTGGCGAATTCTATGTGTCGGGCTGGGATAGCCCAACCTCCCCACCTCTTTGCCGTCTGCCAGCGGTTGGCAAAGAGTCTTTGCCGTCCGCTGGCAGATGGCAAAGAAGTGGTGTTAGTGGTCCGTTACAGCGCCGTCGTCCACTGGACCACCCACCTATTTGCCGTCTGCCAGTAGGCGGCAAAGATTCTTTGCCATCCACTGGCAGACGACAAAAAGGTAGGTTTATAGTCCGTTTGTAGCAACGTCAGCCACTGGACCCGACCAACCTCTTTTCTGTCTGCCAGTGGACGACAAAGACTCTTTGCCATCCACTGGCGGATGGAAAAGAATTGGCTAATGGCAACAAGGTTCGTTGCCGTCTATTAGTTCTTTGCCATATGTTTTCCTTTGGCAGACGTCAAAGACGTTCTTTGCCATCCGTTGGTAGACGACAAAGAAATGACTGATGGAAAATTTCCTGTTTCCAGTAGTGAGAAGTGGACAATCACCAAGCACTCATCATCATCAAGCTCTAAAGGGGCACTCTCCAATGTCTCACTGTCTCGCAATTCCTTCAAAAGGAGCAAATACGATATACAATTGGAAAAACAAATGCGGTTATCGTTAGTGCAAAACCAAGAATTCAAGTGGTGAATGACCGCACAAGTTTTGTCATCATTTATAACATATGGTGTGACAAGGGATTGTGTCATGACATGTAAGCATACAAATTGAGCGCAAGCAATGTAATCATGGGAACACGCATGCCAAGGTGAGGTAGGGATGCGAATATTTGTGACAATATAACAAGCATCTACGTCATGGTCATAACATCATGCAGAAAGCAGTCAATGAAAGGTCTATGGTAGGCATAGTAATCATTCACAACACCAACTAAAATGAAGTGTCTATACACATGGGGCACTCCAAAATGCAAGGCAATCCAATCATAATGTGCACATGGTGTAGTGAAGATAGTGTGGAACTCAACACAATAGAAAGAGCAATTGGTCATCATGTGTGAGGCAAGCAAGTCAAGCATGTAGCTAGCAATGTGGTATGGCAAAAGTGTAGAATGGACATTGTTTCAACAAAGCATATGATAAGAGCAAACAATCCACAAGTTGGATGCAACACACAAGGCATATATGTCATGAGGCATGGAACGATGGCAATGATGAGTGAAAGCAATATCTCTAACTTGTGTGCAAGTAAGTGGTCCAATATGACCAATATATTTCATGTTACAAGCAAGACAAGTATTATGAGCCACAATATCCATGCTCAAGAAAGATGTCGCCTCAAAAGCGTGACCTTGTGCATCCATCACAATGCTGACGCGCAAGCAAATGCGATTTAGAAACTCGCAGTGTAGCATGGGTTGCTCTCGAGAGCTCGAATGGTCAACTCACTTAAAGTGGAGGTTGACATGTATTCAAAGTATCCTACACATACACACAACAAAGCAAAGAATGTATGTGCATGGTAGACAAACACATCATCCATCATGATGGTTCTCTTCTCTTGCACATAACCATTAGTATCACAAGTGTATGAATAATGTGATGCAACAATGTCTATTTTCATGGCACTAGGAATATGGTGCAAAGAAGGAAGACAGACATGCTTCACATGAATGATGTCAAAAGCTCCAATAATATGAGAAAAAGCTATGGGGGCAATCTTATCATCAAGATAAATAACATTGTTGCAATCAATACATGGCAAATCTAACATGTAAGAGGCAACACATGGAGACACAAGACAACATGAAATATCAATCATGTGCGAAGCATGGCAATGGCTTTCATCAACCGCATGAAACATGCAAGTGTGAATCATGGGCAATGCAACAAGGCAAGTAATCATAATAATCAAGGCATGGAATCTAGTAATGTGAAGATGCAACATACTAGATGTAATCATGGGAAATATGTCATGTGTAAAAATACTAGGCATAAGTAATGCACATGACACATCGCGAGCATGAACACAAAACATGATCAATGCATCATCATAGGCATGGGGCACAAAGCAAACATGGAAATAGCAAATAATGTCTCCACCAAGATTGTAAACACACACACACAATTACGAGAACCAAGTTCTGTGTGAGATGCAAGGCATGAGTTGCTAATTCATGGCAAGGGCATATAAATGATCATATGATGCAAAGTTAACATGGAAAAATGGGCATAATATGTGTAATGGACACTAAGCCGTAACCATGTGACGGCCATGTAGAACAAATTCGAGAAGTATGTGCACAAAGAGGGTGGGTGGAGGGTAAGCACTCCATGGTGGCGCACGTCTTCATTGCTCTGTAGATCTCATTTCGTCAACTCATGGGATTGTGAGGTTAAAAAGGAATCATGTGTACCTACACATCAAGGAGACACATGAAACAAAGTGTGTGCATGGTAAATGTACACATCATCCGTTAGGATGTGTGTGTGCTAGTGTTTGTTAGCACAAAATCTCAAATGCTCAAATAAATGGTATGCATGATATAGGAACATGTCATCCATCATGAAATGTTTGTTATTTTGTATAGCATAATGGAGACTTGAAATATGTAGTGCATCGCTTGAAATATCAAGAGCATTGTTATTCATGATATGCGAATGGTGCACACAAGAATTGGGAACATGCAATCGATTGGATGGAACAAAATCTCCTAACATGCATGAGGAAACTATGGGTTTCTCAGCGGTAGCATAATTCGAAGTATATGGACAACATACGAAACTAGGCATATCCAAAGCTATGTTGTCATGGCATGACATATGTGAATAATTGCGCAAATGATGCAAAGGAAGAATGGCAATACCATCGCAAGAAAAACAAATGCCAATAATCATGGGTATATCATCTATTCCAAATTCACAAATTGGATTAATTTTTATGGGATATGCATAGTTACTATGAAGAGATTGCAAATATGCAACATGTTTGATCTCATGCATATCATATGACAAGTCAAGCGGATTATCAAACATGAGGTGACCAATAGAATTTTCACATGATATCCTATGGAGTATAGCATCGCAACTAGGTAAGTCAACATACTCATCATCATATTCATAAAAAAATTGGTGGCATACCTAAGCATGAAGAAGACATAGCATGTGGTGTGTCCATAAGGTGATCAACATCATGTAAGCAATCAATGGAAAGATAGTCCACTAGTGGGACAAGAGCATCACCTTCACCTATTTTACCTTTCTCATTCTAGTCACGTGGTGTGGATGAGGTGGAAGAAACCAACTCATGATCATCTTCACTGTGATGGAACCATTTGGGGGGTGCATCATCATCCGCCATGGCCATCCTAATTCCCATTGGAGGGATGGACTTGTCGAGGGAATGCGCGTCGACATGTATGAGACCTAACACGAGAGAAGAAGAAACAATAGGAGTAGAGGTTAAGTTGTTAGAAATCATAGTGGCCTCGCATGGCATCTCAACTAACTCACTCACTAAGTGGTGTGGCTCGCTTACTCCCTCTAGGTAGGTGTACTCAAACTCACATATGGTGAAGTCATTCATGTCACTCAAATGGTGGGGTTCTGGCTCTCCTCACATGGGAATTGTGGCAAATCATCATATATGGGGATAGTGGTGGTCACGCTCATCCTCTCATCGAAAATGCACTAGATGTCACATATGGTGGAGTCACTCATGTCACTCATGTGGTGATGGCTCTCCTCACATGGAAATTGGGGCATCTCATCATATGTGGGTCTCGGAGAGATGTAGGTGCAAACGTCTCCATGCTTAACTCCTTTTCCCATGTTGGTTGAAGGGATAATCCCATGCTCAACTGTCTCGTCGCCGTCGTCATGGATGGATGCCGAATATGGAACCTCCTCGTGCGCCTTCATGACCAAAGGGATATTCCCATGCTCGGCCATCTTTCCTGGGATGGCTCCGAAGATGGAAGGGTTATCCATGCATGTAGTCGATCATCGTGATGTTGGCGTCGCATCTTGTAGTTGATGGTATTCTCCGTCTCCGCGCACTTGTTTCTTGGAGGTGGTTTGCCCTTTGCAATGATGTAGAGAACGTGATGGTTGTCATGGCGGTCATCTCGAAGATGAGGACATGGCCGACGGGGACCAATCCCATGCATACCTCGACCCCCGTTGGGTCGTCCGGATCACCACGACGAGACCAAGGGGAGAGGGGCTACATGACCAGTGAGGCCCATGAGTCATGATGCTTAGGGATCCCACTTGACATATGAGTGGCGTCTGTGAGGTGAGCTCATACCTTTCCTCGCCATATTTTACCTGGGAGGGACGCGAGAAGACCAGGTGCCGGAACTTGGTGATGTGGCTCACGCCAGGCCAGTCCTAGGTATAGACCCTGGCCAACCCCCTCTCGCGTGCATTCCCGAGAGCGCTACATGACGGGTCTATGCGAAGAGCCAGTAGGCAATGATGAGGTTGGTGCAGCTGGAGAATGGGGCTTCCACTAGGCATGGGCATAGCTGCTAAGCGACAGTGTCATCCGCTAGCACGGAGCATGGGCTTCCACTTGGGTGTGGGAAGGGAGCTCTGTGTGAGAGTCTCCGGGCGTGTACATCCCAATAAGTTTGCACTTGTGGCTTGCACGACTGAACTGGGAGGTGTATCTGGGCACTTGTGAGCCAGCACGGGACTCATGGGTCCCTACATCAAAGGCGGGTTGCACCTGAATTTTTATAACGTGCGACGCTCTTCTGAATTTTTATAGCATGAGGCACTCTTGCGAGACCTGTAGGGTGCGGGTAACCTGCGCCGAATGGATCTCCAGAGGCCATTGCATGAGAAGGCCAAACACCAATGACACCAGGAGGTGATGTGTGTTGGGCTAGGCCGCTAGATAGAGCTCAGCCATTGGGTTTCCCGATGCTACAGGGATGGACCCGAGCACAGATGTCGTGCCTAGTATTGTCATGTGACAAACCCGAGGAAAAACTTCCGACGCATGGCTCCCGTGACGGCGAAGCGCCGAACAACAGTTATTGGAACCGAGCCGCGCACCCCGACTCACCCACGCTTGATTAGCTCATGCGAGGACAAGCACCAAGAGCCTCAACAAGGTGACGTACATGGGGCTGGCCCGCTAGACAGAGCTTAGCCACTTGGATTTATCAACGCTTCAAGGATGGACCCGAGCACAGACGCCATGCGAGCCCTTAATCATGAGGCGGTTGAAGGAGGGATTGTAAGGCCGTGGTGACATTCATGGTGATGAAGCACCGGGCATGCAGTTGGATGTCACACCCTGTTTTGCCTCATGACTAAGTTATCATCACTCAAAATTAGGGACAATTAAAACTTTTTGAGTGCATTTGAATGCTTGACTTGTGTGTTATTTGCTTGCCAGCTTGATTGCTTTCTAGTGCTCTATAATTCACAAAACTTCCTCCTACCCTCAAGAACTCTTTTCCTTGATCTCAACTCATGTCCAATGATCATGCCATGTGAATAGGAATTAAAAATATTTCGTTTTTACAAAAAAATATTTTGGCCAAAAAGCATTTATTTAAATTAGGTTTTCAAAAACCCCTGATTTGAGATTTGCACTACAAGTCCCCAAATTGGGTGGATCCTCTTTCCTCAAATGCTTTATTTGGAACCTACTATATTTATAACTTACCAAAACCACAAAATATTATTTTAAAGATTATTTTCATATTTTATTTAAAGGCTTTTTCTTAAGGCCACAAATGGTCTTTTATAGGGAAAAATTATTTAAATGCTTTAAAAATATCTGAGAAAATATAGGAAAACTGAGTGAACATATATTGTGCACATATAAGAGTTTCAACACATGGTCATGTTCAAAATATTGGACAAAACCCTTCAAAACCATTTCTGCCTATTTCAAGCATTTGAAATATTTCTATAATAAATATTCTCAATCAAATCCTAGGAAATTCCAACAAGTCACATATGTCCTGTGAGATGATCTAGCCAAGTTTCATCTCAATCCCAATAGTTTTGCTTCACAAAATTATTCCAAAGCCCCTTCTGTCCAGGACCAAATTTGAGCAACTTTACATTGTGAAGTTTCTCCTTTTGATCTCACAACATGTGGACATGTTCTAATACCCAAATAATGATGTTACACCATGTGGTGCATCAAGGGGAGCAGATAGACTTGTCCAAATCCCCTCAAACCCATTTCTGTTGATTCCAAGAATTTGGTAATATTACATTGCAAAGTTTCCCCATTGGTCCCCGAACTTTTTATGCATGTTATTGTCCCTATAATATGCCACCACATCAAGTGGTGCATCAGGGAGGATAGTTTTTCTTAGTTAGATCTAAGCAACTCCATTTCTTCCCATTTCTAGGGTTTGAAATTTTTACATTGGCCACTTTCTCTAAATGTTGTCAAAACTTGTGATCAAGCTCATTTGTACCTATTCCTCAATCATGTTAACTCTCATGTTAATCACAACAACTTGGCTGGCCCAAAACTCCATCCAACACCTTCTGGCAGAAAGCAAAAACTGTTGTATTCACCTCTTCCATTGATCTCCTTAACCTCAAATTTTTACCATAGCCTCTTATGGATACCTTGCACCTCCAGTAAGTTTCCTTGGCCATGGATCAATCATTCAGTTGGGTAAAACCCCATGATTCCCCTCTGGACAACCCTTGCATTGCCCTCCCCCACCTCTATTTTCTTTCCCCTCCTATATCCTAGCTTCCTTGTACCCGAGGGAATCTCCAATAAACCCTCACAACTAGTGGACATGGTGGGTGAGTCGAAAACATCCTAGAGCACGCCATGCCAACCATATGCGAGCTCTGGAGCGTGCTACAGTGCATTCCGGCACTATAGCCGCCCCCAATCCGCAAATCCGACAACCTTATGCCTCCCGCTTGTGTCCCCTCTAACGGCCTCGGCGTCTGCGACATGCCTCCCTGCCGGCCCCCTCCCCTCTCTCCCTGCTCCAGCCTCCCTCGCACAGGCACTACGCCGCCCGAGTGCCCCTATGGGTGTGCTAGAACGCGCGGGCCTCTGACGCCCCTCGCTCCTCCTCTCCTTTTCCGCTAGTCCTAGACCAAGCCCATGAAGACCATGGACACATTCGGGAGCAATGGTTTGGCCTATGGAGCTTCCTTCGCCTCCTAGAACCCATGTGAACCACCCAGACCACCCACATCTCCCCCCGTGACCTCTCCTTTCGACCACGGCTGACATTGCCGCCGCGGATCTTGCTCGAAGTGGAGCACTCTGGTACCTCTACTCCCCTCCTAACCACAGCACCAGACCTGAGCAACCTCCACGAGCCTCCCCCTTCCACATGCCCTCTCTCCTTGGCTGTGGCGTCGAGTGCTTCATCGCCGTCGGCCACTTCCGCGGCCATCCGAGCCCTCATCGCAACGTCTCTCTCTGGTGGGCGCGCATCACCTCAATGGGTGTGGCTCACCGCGCTAAGCATGCTTATGGCCTCACCTCTCGAAATGGTCACCGGAGACACCGACAATCATCATCAGGCCACCCTCTCCCCTCGGTTGTGCGCAGGCACGCGAGGAAGGAGATGAACCCGACAGGCAGGGCCCGCTGGTCGGGCCCAGCGCCTAAGTGGAGGCGCCCCCTCCCGACCCCGCCTTTCTACCGGAGAGGCATACTCTGCAAAGTACGCGTCCGTCGTGGCTCTATGCAGGCGCGAGCTGAGCCGTTGGGCCGGCCCAGTAAGGACGCCGCTATCCTACGCCTAGGGCATGGTGTAGCCATGATGCTTTTTGGTAATTTCGTTTACCATTTTATTTTCCAGGGAGGGGAAATAATTAATATTAAATTCATTTCAACTCCAAATTGAATGATTCAAATTCCTATAGCCTTGTAATAATTCCAGATATATTTTGGCACCACCTCCAAAAATTTTCATCACAAGTTTAGGCCCTTTTCAGATTCAAACTCAATTCTTGACACTTAGGAATCCCATTGCAAAAATCCTAGAGCCTTCAAATTAAATACAAATGGGGTGATTCAAGTTCCTAGGTGTATATAAATTAATTCACTAAGTGGTGAGCACTTTTCCTTACACTTATTTTGCTATGACAATTATTGGGCCATTTATTCATATGTGACCCACTTTGAAAACCCATAGGAAAATTATGCCAACTCCAAATCCAGTGAAACCACTTCCCACATGTTTCTAAAATCATGCCCTATTTGTTGGGTCCATCCACTCCTTTTTGCAAAAATATTTTCTGTAGAACTCAAGTAGGATCATCATTTCATCTATTTCGACCATTCAAAAGTACCCCTTGACCCTCATACACTAAAACATCCTTGGTTATTTTTCTTATGACCAAAGGCATCCTAGAAAAATAAAAATCCTATTTGTAGAGCACTTTTATTTTCTGCTTGTTGTGGTGCTTATTGTGGTTGTTTATCGACGATAGTTGGCAAAGTAGATGAAGTGCTCAGAGTGGACGAGAAGCGTGTGAAGACCTCGAATACTTTGCGAAGCCAGGCAAGCAACCCTTTGACCATGTTAGGGAACAATTTTTATTGCATGTCATATAGCACTTTACTTTCGCTATATTTGATCATGTGGAGTATTGACCACTTCGGTGGGTTGCTTCCAATACTTTTGTCATTGACACTTGCATCGTTCATGGCCCTACCTCCTTATGAGGGTTATGCGGGTGGGTGTAGATAGGTTGTATAGTAGATGCTACGCAAATGTGATCAGGTTTATGCATGGTGATGGAAACAAAGGGATGATTTCAAAGTCTTTTCGAAAACCCCGTCAGGTGCCACTAATGCCCGAGGGAGATAATGTTGAGTTGGGTAACCACTTGAGAAAGAAGCGGTGTACCGGAGCAAGTAAGTGTGACTGGTTTTCAAAAATGGATTGGTGTAAGTTGGGACTGTTACTCCAACCTTACATGCGCAACCATGATACCCCTTATGGGACAGGGCTCTGTTGATTACTTTGGTGGGTACTAGCAAGGAGCCCGCATTACTAGTGGCGGGAGTGGCGTGGTCACTCTTGATACGGGGTCGTACCAGTATGGACGATCATGCGTTGTCTTCACAGGCACCGGCACACCGTTGGTTCCTACATGGATGCTACGACTGATGTACATCATGTGGGATGGGTACCAATCGAGTGGACTCTTTGTTTAGTATCGCCAGGGGAAAGCCATTGCTCGGGTGCTTACCTCCGGTATGTTATATACCGCGAGTCATGGTTGACACGGAAGTTTCCCAAGTCTTGTGGGTAAAGTGTGCAACCTCTACAGAGTGTAAAACTATTCGAATAGCCATGTCCACGGTCAAGGACAGTTGGATGACCACTCTTGTGCTCCAAATATTTATTAAACTTGGTGTGTGTGCGGGTGGATGGCACAAAGATGATAATTGAGATAAGTCAGATGACTTGGCGTGATGACTGAACGTGAGATGGTCAACCCCCCATGATTATGGTGATATATGTAACTTGTTCATATGGATATCTTCCAATGGTTGATGCATGCTTACATAGTTACTTGATCATGTCATTGCATTCAAAATTAGCTTTCTGCAAAATACCTACTTAGTGCTATTTCATGCATTGTGATTGCCTTGTTCCAAAGATGGGTTGCTTGCGAGTATATTCAAAGTACTCATTGGCTTGCCACTAGTTATTTTATTGGCATGAAGATTACCTTGGTGACGGACCCATGTGAGCTAGGATGCTTCCCAGTCAGAATGCCTGTAGGGTTAAGGCAGATGGCATGGGTTCATGCCATCGTTGAAGATTTTTGCTGCAATCATATGAAGGCTTGGCCATAAAGGCCATATTTGAATAATCCGGTACGTAATGGATCTAAGACTCTTGTTATTCAGTTTCTGTGTGTTCAGTGAGCATTGATCTCTGGGATCACTGTGCACGTACATTCGGTGATCACGACTTATGAGTTGGGGTCCCCACATTGGAATACTTAGGAAATTCATTAGATGCAGAATCAGTCTGGTGCATGTGGAAAACAATACAATTGTGGGGTGATGAACTCTTTGGCTCCTGCCGCCCCGCGCCTTGATTCTTGCTTGCGGGGGTGCGCGTTGAATCACACCTCCGGGTTGTGACCGAGCACCTCCCCTGTCGCACCGGTCAGTCCTGGAGCAATCTGGCTAGAGGCCCCCAAGCCTCCCCTGAGGGAGGCACCAGGCATGCCTTCCTATGTGAGAGGGGGGAGGCACCCCAGCAGCGGGCGCGGGGCCTGATATGCCAGTGGTGGAGGTCCCAACCCCCTGGCGTCTCTTCGGGAGGAGCTTCTTCTTCTTCTTATGGGTGTCCTAGGGAGGCAAAATGTCGCGCTCGTCGTTATACTTTTTGGTTGTCGTGAACTAGAAGGCACGCTCGAGGGAGCAGACCACATCCTTCTCGTCGCAGGCGACCGTGATGATGTCGTGGCATCCCGACATCTTGAGGATGTTGTAGCCATGGTGAACCGCTGCCACGAACTTGGCGAGGGCAGGGTACCCAAGGTTGGCGTTATACGGGAGGCCAATGTGGGCGACGTTGAATTCGATGAGCTCGATGCAGTAGTTCTCGTGCCTGTCGAAGGTGACCAGGAGGCGCACCTGCCACAGTTGTGTGGTCGAGCCGTGAGTCACTCCTGAGAACGTCCTGGTCGGCATGAGCTAGTCATAGGGCACCTGGAGTGTCTCGAAGGTCACGATAGAGAGGACATTGCGTCCAGCACCACCGTCAATGAGGGTCTTGGTGACGAGGACATTGCTGATGATGGGTGCGCAGAGCAAAGGGAGCGCGTGTCCGGTGGCTGAGCACTTGAGTTGGTCCTTGTAGTCAAAGGTGATGCCCCAATTTGACTAGTTGAGGGGACACGTGGCCTCAAGCTTCGGGAGGGCGTCATTCACCTCGTGGGAGAACTAATTAAAGATGCGGTTGGAGGCTGGGGCCTGAGCGCCGCCTAGGATGCAGGCGACCGCACGGGGCTCCTAGAAGCCCCCAGCACCATCATCCCTCTGGTCATCTTACATGTCTCCTTGGTGGTGGCGGCAGCGGCGGAAGGTCGTTCCTGTCCCGAGAACAGGCCTCCCGGGGCTGATCGCCCCATTGGTCCACGCGAGGCTAGTCACACCAGTCCTCTCATGAGTCGCGGTTGTCCCGATGACCTCCGCTGCAGCCTCCTCCACAACCATAGGCATGACCACTGCGCTTGGGGCGGTGACCAAGGCGTTCGCCATGGAGCTCCCTGAGCTCTTGGCTGTCACTGGTCCTGTGGGTGTTGGTTTAGCAGAAAATGCAGTATGGATGGTTGCTTTTGGGGGGTCTCAGTCGCGCTTCGTTTTGGGCTCTGCTGCCAGCACGGTGCGGTTCTTGTGTTTCACGTCCTTGGACTTAGCCAACTTGTCCTCGGGGTCTTCCTAGGCCTTCGCGCACTTGCTCTCCAGGTTCAACATCTCCAGACCAGAGCACAAGTTGTCATGGATGGTGAGCTCCTCCCTCATCCTAAGGTGCCTGACACCATCGGTCAATGACGAGATGATGGCATCATCTAACGCCTTCGGAATCTTGAGGCGGACGCTTGTGAAGCACATTATGTACTTGTGCAGGGTCTCTCCCTCCTGCCGCTTCACCCGCCGCAGGTCGTTCACCGTTACGGGGTGGTCTCAAGTGCCCTAGAAGTTGGCGGTGAAGCACTCACGAAGCTTGTCCCAGGAGGAGATCGATTCCTTCGGGAGGTTGAGGAGCTAGGAGTGTGCGCGGTCCTTCAGAGCCATGAGGAACCAATTCGCCATCACCTTGTCATCGCCACCTGCCGGCTCGATGCTCATCGAATAGAGCTAATGGAACTCTATGGGGTCGCCGGTGCCGTCATAGCACAGAGGCAGGTCGGGCTTGAACTTGCTGGGCCAGGCGACACGACGCAGCTCCGAGGTGAAGGCGTGGCAGGCCATGTCATTCTCTGGCACAACGTGAACTGGAGGAGCCTAGTCTTGATGTCCGTCAGCCGCCACTTCTAGCGACGCATGACCTTGGTGCTGGTGCTGCGGCATGCGGAGCGTGCGCGTGTCGCCCTACGGCCGAGGCACTACCTGGCAGCTCGCCTCCTCTCAAGAAATAGGGCGTCATCACCAGACACTGAAGAGGACGTACCTCCTCCCGCCCCTAAGAACGCATGTCGGCCGCCGTTAACTCTGCCCGACAGTTAGGACTCAAATACCGAGTCCGAAGATTTGAAGAAGGTTCCTCAAACGAACCTAAGGGTTAAGCCCCCAACTCGAAGGTAGGAATCCGAAGACTAACTAAGCAATTAATACCAAGTTTTTAAATGTTATTTATATGCGAGCGCCTATTAATCTGCAGCCCATAACGCATTCTCCCCACCGACCAAGTTTTGGACAGGGAGACCCCGCCCGACGAGCTATCAGAAAGCGGGACCGCGTCGCATCCCACTCCTCCAGGCGTCACAAAGGATGTCGTGGAGGCGTCATCCCAGCGGGCTCCTTTATAGCGGAGCACTAGCGGTGGCGGCGATGACCTCATGGTCGAGGCTAACATCTCGGCCATCGAAGACCCGGGGGAGGAGCCCCTCCCGAATACTGAAGAGACCGGGCGAGGGGAAGTCCAGTCCCCTCCAAAGTTGTCTCCGGAGCGCACAACCCGTCCGGAGGCACTGGTTCAATCCTAGTTGGAGATCGGTTTAACCGATCACCACCAGTGCCACCGACCAATAGGTTGCCGGTGATGGGGGAGGCTCTATCAAGCGCCTCCATCTCCGAAGAACACCGCACCCATATGGGTGTGGTTTTACAAAGCATTCAGTCCATTAATAGAGGACTGAAGGAGGCTTTCAACGGTCTCCTGACAGGCTTCCAGGTGAGCCACGTAATACTCTATTTGCGGAATATTAATTTCCTTGTGCTATCGTTATATAGATGGCAGCCCCCGAGCCCTAGGTGAGTTTGAAAAAAACTTACCTGGTGGTCAATCATAGACCATTATCTGGACAATGTACGAGAAGATATTTGTTCGAAATGTTCTAATAGCCCATAAGAGGACCGGACATAGGATCATATTTATGATAGTTCGGAGGTTTGAACCCATGTAACCTGATAGGGGTTTGTTATTTGTAGGCTTTGTCAGCGGCGGCGGCTGCTAATGCCGCCGAGCTAGACAAGCTAAATCAGAAGCTCAAGAGCTCTGAAGATGAGCTTGACGCTTTGAATAAGAGATTCGACAAGCCGCAAGGTAAGCCGGATTATAATATCCGAATTTTTCATCACTATACCGTCGACTTAGTATTTATATGTTTGATGCTTACGCAGCCACAGAGATAGAAATTGAGAAGCTCAAGGTCGAGCTGCAAAAGGCAAAGCAGGAGGCCACGGATGAGATGGCGGCGACCGACCAAGCGGCTGCCGCGCTTTCTGCTCTAAAAGCTACCAGTGCCAAGCATGATGCTCAGGTGGAGGAAATCCAGCAGGAGCTTAAAGATGCCAGAAGAGCACAGTGGACGCGAATCAGTTTTATGCTTCGTAGGGAGAGGGAGATGAAGCTCGGCTATTTTGGGCACAATTCGAAGCCTCCGAGCGCTCTCCTCTTCTCATCGAGCAGCTAAAGCAGCTGATGGAGCCGCATCGGATGGCGAAGATGTCCATGAAGGATCTCTTTATCTGGCTATGGCCCGATGGGCCATTGCCGAGTAGCTACTTCGGCCTGGTGCAGACGCTGAGCGATGCCTCGCGTCGGATCGACGCACTAAGGCGTTCCTCCTGTATCGAGGGAGCTCAGATGGCCTTCACAAGGGCCAAGGTGCACTGGCCGGGTCTTGATTCGAAGAAGATAGCCACCACTCCTCCACCCCCTGGAAAGGAGCGTAGGTGCCTTGAGCGATACTTCACCATAGTGATGGAGGGTGCTCGGGCAATAGATGCTCAGTGCTCGAAAGAAAACATTTATGAGTAGATGCATTTGTAATATGTCTGAAGACCTTTTAACATTTTATGGTTATGAAGCAGGGTTTATCATGTTTTTAATGTTTTGCATACCTTATAACTCCTGTGTGGTCGTTGAAACTAAAAGCTACGAGTCGTCAGCTTCAGCCCCCATGTAGATACTACATGGGGTGTCTCTACCTATGCACTATAACCCTTAGCCGAGCTATTAGTACCCGAAGGCGGTAGAGTGCGACGGACTAGGCAATCGGACCATAATGCTTTATTGCTGTTACTTAGCCGTAGGAACGCGAAAAAGGATGCGGGGGCTAATCACTACACCTAGTGATTTGTGATGTTCGGATGAACCGTGGCTAAAGCCGATATCATATGGTTTGAACGAATACCAAACCCATCGTATGACATGGAATAACCTCGAACGAGGTTTTCAGTATAACACTTAAGCTCGGGTTCACAGACCGGTTCTCGTATACTATGACAGTCAGTTTTCGACATTCTCCCCTAAGGTGCTTGACCAGGCAAGCTGGAAACACAATCATAGTGTTTCTCCCTTTTCCCTTTTAGCCGAACGAGCGGAATGTAAAGGGGCAAGCACAGGAGCCGGGCAACCCAACTACTAACCCAAGACATAGTTCGGAACCAATGCGTATAAAGTGAATTCCAAGATGCCGAACGCATAATCAATTGTGCATAAGGTGATTTTCTTAAAAAAACTCGAGCCCCCAGTATATTAGCTGGTTGCATCTTGATGTGTATCGAACAGTTTCGCAAGAAGAGGGAGAAAATAGAGTATGTGCCAAAAAAGACAGCAAAACGACCATGTATAATGGTTTTGTATTTTGCTCAACAACTATTATTACTCAAATTGCCGAGGCAACTATTCACATGTATCTTAAAATGAAATGTAAAGTTTACAGGAGTGGTTGTACCAAGGGTCTTTGATGGGTGACCTGATGTCCTCGATGTGCACTGTCGCTTGTCTGCTCCTGCGCCTCTTAAGGAGTTGTATACCCCTATGGGTTTTGCTGTTCGGCGAGCACACTTTGGAAAGCAAATCTTGAGAAGTCGTCGAAGTGTGGATGAGCTTTACGCCTTTAGCAGGCCCTTGATGGTACCTGAAGTTTGTCCGAAGACACTTAATGGCAGTAGTTCGTTCTAGCCGAGCACTTACCGTTTGATGGTTTTCCCTATCGCCGCCCATGGAATGTTGAGAATGAAGTTGTGCCACCTCGGCACGTGCTTTGTCGGTACTACGGTTGTGCAATGGGGGGTGAGTCCCTATTTATGGTGAGAAGAAGGTTCTAGGAGTTCAGGCTGAAACTGAGCTCGCTTCCCAACCTCACGTGCCTTTACGGTAGATGTCGGTGTTTGCCGATCTTGATTGTAATGGAATTCGGCCGCCAAGGCGAACGCATGTTCCTTAGTTTCAAGGGAGTGCTTTGTGTTGCCGTTGACAGTAATGACCCCCTTTGGGCCTGGCAGCTTGAGCTTGAGGTACGCGTAGTGTGGGATGTCGTTAAAGCGAGTGAACATTGTACGGCCTAGCTAGGCGTGATAGCCGCTGCGAAAAGGTACAATGTCGAAGATCAAGTCTTCAGTTTGAAAGTTATCGAGTGAGCCGAACACTATTTCCTGGCTTACAGACCACTTGCACTGGGCCTCGACACCTGGGATCACTCCTTTAAAGGTAGTGTTGCTGGGTTGGATCCTTGACAGATCTATACCCATCTTCCTCATCGTCTCTGAGTAAATCAAGTTAAGGCTACTCCCTCCGTCCATTATAACTTTAGTAAGGTGATACCCGTCTATGATGGGGCCTAGGATGAGTGAGGTCGAACCGCCATGAAGGATACCGATCGGGTGGTCACGACAATCAAAGGTGATCTGGTATGCCAACCATGGGTTATACTTCAGGGCTACAGGCTCTATGACGTAGACCTCTCGAATGGCGCTCTTCCTCTCCTTCTTGGGTATATGGGTGGCGTATATCATATTTACTGTTTTCACCTCTAGAGGGAACTTCTTTAGTCCACCACCGATTGGACCCTGAGGCTCATCCTCGTCCTTGCTGCATGGGCTCTTGCCTTGATCCTCCAGATACGAGTTTGCCGACCTGTTTGAATACCCAAAAGTTCTGGTTGTTGTGGTTGGCGGGATTCTCTTGAGTGCCATGGATCTAAAAAGGCATCTCCATGATCTTGTCTAGCGGGTTGGGTCCATCGTGATTGCCTTTAGGTGGCTTCTTCCTCTGCCTGCGTCGGGAATTGAGGAAGCCTACGTTAATGGTCATATCATCGGCATCACTATTGTTGTGTCAGCGCTTATTCTTGTTGCGCTTCGGTTTCCCGTTTTTGTCCCAAACTTTGAAGGTTCCATGGTCTTCGGGGTTGTGGCTCTGCCTTGCTAACTAGTTATCCTTGCCCACGCAAAAGTGAGTCATGAGTGATGTAAGGGCAGACATTGTCCTAGGTGTATCCTAGCCAAGCTGGCGAGCCAACCATTCATCCCCAATATTTTGTAGAAAGGAGGCTATTGCCTCGGCTTCCAGGCAGTCAACAATCTGTTTTTTCTTGGTCAAGAACCGATTCCAGACTTGCCGTGCGGACTCTCCTAGCTTCTGGATGACGTTGCTTAGGTCGGAGGAGTCCGGTGGCCAGACATAGGTGCCCTGGAAGTTAGATCAGAATGCAACCTATGGATCTTCCCAAGACCCGATGGAGTTTTTGGGGAGGCTATTTAACTAGTGTCGAGCTAGCCCCTTAAGTTTTAGGGGTAGATATTTGATGGCATGGAGATCATGTCCTCGCGCCATGTGGATGTGGAGTAGGAAATCCTCAATCCATACGGTTGGATCAGTTGTCCCATCGTACTACTCTATGTTCATGGGTTTAAGCCCCTCCAGGAACTGATGCTGCATCACCTTGTGCGTGAAGCATAGTGGGTGGGCAGGGTCTGTGACCCGATCTATGTCGCACCGGTAATCGGTGTCTGTGCTAGCCCGGTTTCATTGACGGCCTCTATCATTGCGGTCGAGCCAGGGCAGGTACCCTTCCCGTCTATCGGGTGAGTACCTTGTGAATCCCTAGATGGATCTCGTACGACCTGCTCTGTAGTCCAAGTCGCGCCGCAGGTCGAACCTATCATCAAGATCTATTGGCTCTTTTCCCCTTCTTCAGGGTATCGTCGACCTATAACCGGTGTCGTCAGCCATACTGTCTCGTCCTCGAGGAGGGCGGTCTGGCTTGTCATATGGGGTATGTTTGGGAGACGACGTATCAGTGAGCTCGTCTTCGAATTGTGGCAGCAGCCTTCTGCATGGATAGCACTTAGGTTGGTCCGATAGACCGGTACCGTATCCTTCCTCAGCTGAGAGGACTCTGGTCCATCCATCGTTGAGGTTGTCCTGTTCGGCTTTAAGCTACCGTTCTTTTGCTTTCAGGTTGCGGGCCGTGGCTATAAGTTGTTGCTTGAACAGTTCCTGATCTTCAAGATTATCGTGGATGGCGAAGTCATCGTTTTTCGGGATGTCATCCTCCTCGAAAGGTGGTGGTGGGGGGGTAATTGTCGTCCTAGGAATCATTTAGGTCATCAGGGTTGCGCTAGTCTTCAGGCCTCTCCTGACACTCTAGAGGGTGTTTGGGGATATCGGGATCGCAGAGGTCTTTTGGGTATCTCCGTCCCTAGTGCCGATGATAGGTTTCATTCCCTTTTTGCCTTTTGACCGCTTATGCGGCTTTTGACGCCTTGACGATGCTTCACTCGATTTGTCGCCATCGTTTTTGGGTGTGTGCTCGCCATTAACGGCTAGAGTGTCCACCATGTAGACGTCGTATGTGGAGGTGGCGGCCCATCGCCCGGTGTTAACGAGGGTGGGAGCGCAATCCTCCTCATCCACGTATTCTTCCTCCTCGGAGGCATAGTCCAACATGTCGGTTAAATCTTCGATTGTGGCTATCAAGTGGGTGGTGGGTGGGACGAAAAATTCGTCTTGGCCCACCCTGAGATAGATCTGAGCATGAATCGGGGTGGGTCATCGGTAATCTTCATTGACAAGATCCGATCTAGGGCATCGTTGAGTATCGAGAGCTCAATCGGGTCAACCCGCTCAGAGCTTTCGAAGTTGACCTCCATTGTGTTCACACTAGGGGAGTGTTCGGCAAGAATAGGTATCTGGTCAGATGGCACTATGGTCGGATCCAGACTAAGAGTCAGGTCATCACCGGGGTAGATCCCGTGGGCGGGACCGAAAGAGGAATGCGAGGTTAAAGCCTTGGAGTGTTCGGGCGCAGCAGGCGAAACTGCGATCCCGGTTAGAGAGAGATCACCCCGAGAGTCTATGGAGAACTCTAGATTCCCGCATCTGACCTCTTGGTCAGGGGAAAAGCTTCCGACCTGGCCTAGATGGTGTCGGTTGCGTCAGCGTGCAGCACAATGTTGCTGAATGCAAAGATCTGTCCGGGGACAAAAGTGTCCATCACTACAGGAATCACACACTTTGCCGTCAGCCATCCCGAACGGCAAAGGCATGCATCCCGGACGGCAAAGGCTTTGTCGTCCGCCAGCAGACGCCCAACCATCCGGCTGAATAAGCCACGGTAAAGGGCGCTTTGCCGTCTGCTGGCAGACGGCGAAGACCTTTGCATCTTTGCCGTCTGCCAGCGGACGGCAAAGGGCATGGACGACACACGTGGCAACGTAGTTCCGTTAAGTGCTTAACGGCGTGCTTTGCCATCTGCTGGCAGACGGCAAAGAAGACTAGCTAGAAGAAGAAAAAGAAGAAAAAGAAGAAGATTGGCTAGAAGAAGAAGAAGAATTTATATTCTCTTTCTTTTTCTCCTCTCCTCTCCTCTTCTCCAAGGTAGTAATGCCATTTTCTAGTTAACTAAGCATATCAAGTCATTTTGGAGGAAAAAAATGCTAAATATAGGTCATTTTATATCTATCCTAGGTAGAATATATCAATTCGGAGCTAAGTAAGGTTATTATGTCATTCTTGAGGAAAATAAGCTAAGTTCAGGTCATTTTGGAGGTAAACCAAGGTTATTATGCCATTTTTTACCTAAGTGAGCTAATTATGTCATAAATGAACTAGCTAAGCAAATTATAGATCATTATTGAGCTATCCTAGGTAGTTATGCCATTTTGTACCTAAGTGAGCTAATTATGTCAGAAATGAACTAGCTAAGCTAGCTATAGATCATTATTGAGCTATCCTAGGTAGTTATGCCATTTTCTAGCTAACTAAGCATATCAAGTCATTTTGGAGGAAAAAAATGCTAAGTATAGGTCATTTTATAGCTAACATAGGTAGAATATATCATTTTGGAGCTAAGTAAGGTTATTATGTCATTTTTGAGGAAAATAAGCTAAGTATAGGTCATTTTGGAGCTAATTAGGTCATTTCTTAAGCTAAGTATGCATTTGTTAAGCAAAACACTTGGGAAAACTTACCATCATCACGGAGGTGGAGGACCGGTCGGGTTTGCGCTAGGGTGAGACGTAGAAGGACCGATCGGGGTTGCGGCAGACGCAGAAGGATCGGTCGATGCTTGTCGGGAGGCATGCTGCACCAAAGATCATTTGAAATGTATCCTTAGCATGATGCAAATCAAATATGAATACTATTAACTAATGACCATTCAAATGAAACACACCGTGGCTGCTATAGCAATATGGGGCATCGACGGAGGGGTCTGACCATTGTTCTGGCACACGGTCTACACATTTTGTTTTCATGAGTCATTCATATTAGTTAGTGATGAAACAAACATTATGTGCATGATTTGGCTAATATGCAGGAGAAACTTGCCACGAGGAGCTCGTATTGGGCCCGGTGAGACGCGTCGTTCTAGTTCCTCTCCTCCTCCAAGAGCCTAACCGTCCTCTCCTCCATGTCCCTCTCCCTCTGTGCCGCCTGCCTGTTAGCCTCGGCCAGAAGCTCCTGGGCCCTAGCCTCAATGGCGAGCTCCATTGCCCATGGACAAGGCCTTATCTCAGGATCAGAGCTCGTTTGGCGCTTCTTGATATCTGGGAGAGTTATAGGACAACATATCAGTCCATCCCCAATAGCTATCGAGCCATGGGGCGTCCCGCCACCAGATATCATCACGAGCTCTGGATCAAAAGGACTCTGGTTCGGGTTGATGTCCTCCCCTTTCCTCGCCTTCCCCTCATCTCTACACCTCACAAGATTGTTGTGGGAGGAGATGTTGCTGAAGCTCTCTGGATGATCGAGGTCATCCTTAGAGAATGCCTTGGCCTTCTTGTATGAGGCAGTATGGGCCATGGCATAGAGGTCGAACAGAGGTGGCACCTCCTTCTTGTTTTCTCGCGCTTAAAGGAGAGGAACAAAATATTAGTTAAGGGCTCAAGCTAGCTTGAAGAATGAAATTGCATGAATCATGAAGCAAACCACATACCTAGTGATCCCCGTACTCAAACAGGTTGGAGCTCCCTTGATAGTGTGGCACACCTCTCATTTGGGCACGCTTATCCTTGGCCTTGTTGTTTTAGGCTAGCCATTGGGGAGAACACCACTCATCCACCAATGCCTCCCAATAGTTCATCCTATCCGCACACCATCTCGGGGGCACATAAGTTAGATAAGGGAAATTCCAGCGCTACGCCTATGAATCAAATCAAAGAAACTAAGTACAAGGCCTTAAGAATAGATAATTACCTTCATTAACTTCTCCTTACATAGATAATTTTTGCGGCACTTCTTCTTGGCCCTCTTAATGTTAGTCGAGGCGTAGTAGTCTCGAATAGCCTACACCCGAGCCTCGTGCCGTAAGTTCTGAAGTAGGCGCTTGCACTCGGCTGCGAGAACAACAACCGCTTTCGCCTCGTCTTCCTCAAGACACCTGTATAAGGTCTGCAATCAAACAAGACAACACTGATTAGTACAATTACTAGATGCTATTGATTTTTAATTTTGTAAAGGAGAAATTACCCAAAAGTGATGGATCACAACGTCAGCCACCATCTCGCACAAGACACCGTCGATTATCTCCTCCGACGGGGCCGGGGCAGCCATGTACAGCTCCCAGGTCAGTGCTACCCGTGGAGTCTCACCGAGCAACTGGACCTTCCCCGGGAAGTTGTGTCGGAGAAGGAAACCAAGGACCTGGTTGGGCCTACGGACACCACGCTCGTGTTTCCATCCCCTGTAGTATGACAAGGCCAACACATTACATATGAATTTGAAGAAACATGAAGGCAAAAGGTTAAAAAAGAGTAAATGCACTTACTTCTCCGCATTAGGCGCAATCAACCACCTCTGCTCGCGGGTCGTTGGCACGGGCGGGAGCTTTGTACAACCACACTGGTAGACCTTCTTGCCCTTCTCAACCAGCTCGTCCTCGCTAGAGGTGTCCTCAAACAAGTTGTCCTCGCCACCATCAGCATGGCCACTAGCCTCCGGAGTCACGTGGGACGAAGACTCTGGGACCCGAGTCTCTTGAGACGAAGACTCTGGGACCGGAGTCTCCTAGGACGAAGGCTCGGTGATTCGAGCCCCGTCGACCCGAGGCTCGTGGACCGGAGTCCAAGACGGGTCCAAGTCAGATGGGTCCACCTGAGACGGAGCACTCCTGTGGTCAGGAGAATCAGCTGGGGGTGGCGGCGAGGAAGGTGCAGCAGCCTTCCTACCTCTAGCACCTCTGTTCGTCTCCCCCTGACCACTCTCGGTCAAAGAAGAAGCACCCGCCAGTGTTTGCATGCTATGTACCAGCGCTCTCTGGAGTTGCTGGGGTGGAATAATAGCACCCCTCCCAGCACGCGCCGAGGAAGGAGGCTCAGAACCCTCTCGACCCGAGCCCACCATCTGTCAACACCTGCAATGACAAAGAGTGAACGAAATTAGTTCAACATAAAAAAATTGAATACCTAATAACATGAACTAATTAATAATATATATGTACATAATAATAATTGAATACCTCACATTACCAATATATGACCTAACTCATAATTCACAAATATATGACCCGTTGGCCTCTGGAAGGCCGAAGAGCACCTTTTTGGGGATCGGGGTGTCGGGGGTGTCGGGTCAGTGTGTCGGGTCGAGGTAGGGGTGTGTCGGGGTCCGAGGTGCCGTGTCAGGGTGTCAGAGTGTTGTGTTGGGTGTCGGGGTGTCGGTGGTGTCGTGTCGGGGTAGGGGTGCTGTGTCAGGGTCAGGGGTGCTGTGTCGGGGTGTCGGGGTGTCGTGTCAGGGGTCGGGGTGTCGGTGGTGTCATGTCGGCGATCCTCGACCTGGTTACGTCGGTGCCGACGCACCCCGTCACTGATCCTCAACTTGGTTACGTCGGCGCCGATGCACCCCGTCGCTGATCCTCGACCCGGTTTTCCTTTTTCCATTTGTTCTTCTCCTCTTTTCCTCCTTTTCTTCTTCTTCTCCTTCTCCTCCTCCTCCTCCTCTTCTTCTTCTTATTCTCCTTCTTCTTTTTCTTCTTTTCTCCTCCTCCTCCTCCTCCTCCTCCTTTGCTTCTTCTTTTTCTTCTTCTCCTTCCTCTCCTTCTTCTTCTTCGTCTCCTTCTTCTCCTCTTCTTCTTCTCTCTTCTTCTAATTAACTACAACTAATTAACCTAACTACAACTAAACTAGATTTAACTAAATTACTAACTACAACTATTAAAAAGACTAAATTACTAACTAAATTACTAACTACAACTAAATTACTAACTAAATTACTAACTACAACTAAACTAGATTTAACTAAATTACTAACTAAACTATTAAAAAAATGAAAAAATAGAGAGGGTGAGGGGCTCACCGGAGTGGGGGAGGTGCAGGCCGGCGTTGGTGGAGGTGGAGGAGGCCGACGCTGGCGGTGCGGCATCGGGGGCGGTGGGTGGCGCGGTGGGGACGGTGGTGGTGGGGTGTCGGGGGCGCTAGGGAGGGAGAGAGGGGCGCGGTGGCGGTGGCGTCAGGGCCACGCGGAGGCAGGGGCGCGTGATGGCGAGGGCTGTGGGCGCAGGCGGGGGCGCACGATGGCGGGCGCGCGCAATGGCGAGGGCGATGGGGCGGCGGTGGGCGCTGGCGGTAGGGTTGTGGGGTGACAGGGAGGAGGGAGGGAGAGAAAGAGAGAGAGAGGCCGGCTGGGGGCGTTAGCCGTTAGTTAAGCCCCCTCTTTGCCGTCTCTTTGCCGTCCGCTAGCTGATGCCAAAGAGGGGGGCCCGTTAGGTCAAGTTGCGGGCTGGGTCGTTAGTGGGCCCCCTCCCTCTTTGCCGTCTACTAGCGGACGACAAACGTCCTTTGCCGTCCGCTAGCAGACGACAAAGAAGTGGCTGATGGCAAAGCCACCCTTTGCCGTCTGCACCTCTTTGCCGTCTGCTTTCTGCTAGCTGATGGCAAAGCCACTCATTGCCGTCCGCTAGCAGACGACAAAGAGGTGGCAGACGACAAATCTTCTGATTCCAGTAGTGCATGTTGCGGACCTCTTCATTGATGATGACATGAGCCATCGATTCCTTTGGCTATCACAACGAAACTCTCAATGAAAGCACAAATGTTGGTGTCAAAACCGGTGGATCTTGGGTAGGGGCTGCCAAGCTATGAGACTAGGATCGATCGTAACAGGAGACGAAGGAGACGATGTTTACCCAGGTTCGGGCCCTCCTATGGAGGTAATACCCTACGTCCTGCTTGATTGCATTGATGATATGTCGGTTACAGAGTTGATCTACCTCGATATCTAATAGCTAAACGCTAGATGAGTTATTCTCTCTCCTACAACCTAAAACCCCCCGGCTTATATAGATGCCGAGGGTACCTAGGGTTTACACATGGTCGGTTACACATCAAAGGGATAAACATGCCTATTCACTACTGCAAACATGGAGGATACGTCGCGATTCCCAAAGTTTCCTTCCTGCAGGCAGGGCCTTCTATCAATCCAATGCTTGGTAAGCGGCCCGTATAGTCCGGCCCATAAGAAATAGGTCGGCCACCCGAGGTCCCCTTAAACCAGGACTCCCTCACTTTTCGCGAGCGGCAGGCGGGTACCGCTACCTATACGTCACAATCGGCAAGTTAACCAAGTGGGCGAAGGTGGAGCCCGTCCGCACCATCCCTACCGGATCGGCCATCAAGTTTATCAAGGGCCTCGCGAGCCGCTTCAGCATCCCCAACTGCATCTTCACCGATAAAGGTTTGCAGTTCACAAGTAACCTCTTTTGGACCTATGGTGCTAACCTTGGAAAGCAGATATGCTATGCCTCGATGGCCCACCCACAGAGCAACGGCCAGGCAGAGCGCGCCAACACGGAGGTCCTGCGGGGCCTCAACACAAGAAGTTTCAAGAAGAAGCTTGCAACTTGTGCCAAGGTTGGGTCGATGAGCTTTAGTCCGTGTTGTGATCCAGCCTCACCACAATGCCTGAGCCCACTCGCAAGACCCCGTTCTTCATCGTCTATGGAGCCGAAGCCGTCCCCCCACACAAGATCAAGCACCGGTCCCTGCAGAGCTTGGCATTCGATGAGGAGCGTCAGGATGCTGCGTGGGGAATACACCTTGTCCTCAGTGAGGAGGCCCGTCATCGAGCCTCACTTCGAGCTGCGATGTACCAGCAGGCGCTGCGACGTTAGCATTGGCATAACATACGCCCCAGGACCCTCGAAGTCGGAGACATTGTCCTGAAGCTAGTCCTCCCCAGGGAAGGTTTCACAAGCTCTCGCCCATGTGGGAGGGCCCGTTGAAGGTCGCTCACGTCTCCAGGCCTGGCACCGTACGCCTGGAGATTCGGGATGGGGTCCCATCTAGAATGCCTGGAACATCCAGCCCCTCCGCAAGTTCTACCAGTGACACTCTCATGTACTAATGAGTGGGCTGTATACGCTCGGAGCCCCCCGAGGACGCGGAGGGGTTCCCACCCATGCCCAAGTGGAAGCCCCATGCTCCGCGCTAGCGAACAACACTGCCCTCCAATGGCTATGCCCACGCAACATGGATGCCCTATGCTCCGTGCTAGGGGAATATGAATATGAAGACTAGTCTACGCCAGACGTGGTTGTTATTTTCTTTTCAGGTGTTCGAATTTGCCAATTTTTCTAGAACAAAACTCGGGGTTTTCTCCAACCATGTTTTAAACAAAAGGGTCTGAGGTTTCTTCTCATCTCCGTTTCCTATCTAAAGTTCTCTTTCTTTGAGTCGAGCACTCGCCTGCTTCCCTTCCCCTCGCACCCAGCGAGCGGGGGCTTGGGGGCACCGGCGTCGCACCTTGCCAAGGCCTTGGCGCCCGGATCCTCAGGTGGTGCTCCCGTGTGAGTCAGCAAGCGCGTGGTGCTTCATACTCGCTCGGGGGCTCCGCCCAAGGCCCGACGCGCCATCTCGAAGCTTCGGGAGGCTTGCACCTCCCGGGGTAGGAAACAAAGTTTTTTTTGGGGGGGCGAGCCGCTTGAGCGTCAAGGGGGGCTCCTGAGCAATGCGCCTCAGGAGCCTTACCGGTCATATAGCTAATCGACCCTTGGAGCCGCTTCTTCAGCAGAGGAGTGATGCACCGGCGACTGGCTACCCCCCGAGGTCCAAGCGTGCTGACGTGGTGGTGTGCGATAACTTCTATCACTCGGGCTCTCCTCGGAGGGGGTGTCACCGCTGCTGGAGACGCGGCACCCATCGTCAAGGGCAAGCTCATCTCCAAGATCACCGCGGCCGTCATCTTCTAGGCAGCACACCAAGCGCTTGCCCTCTCCCCCAAAGATCTCGACGAAGAGCGTCACCACCCAGTCATACTTAAAGTGAAGGGTGCACCTCCCCTCCATGCCACGGGCGCGGGAAAACGTTTGCCACCCACAGTTCAGATGCACATAACCCCTGGGGGTGACCTCGACCTCCACCCACGAGGCCGCGCTGCAGCAACCGTCGGCTTGCAGGCATAGGCCAGTAGGCCCCCCGGCCGGTAGAGCCTCCGAGAAGAAGCACGGGGATTGAAACCAAGTGGTCGCTGGCCTGTCCGCCCACACCACAAACTCCTGGGCCGTGTCGGTTGAATGGAGCCGCAAGCACGGCTACCGGGTGGCCACCGCCAGCCTCCCACCACAGGTGCCACCATCACTATTGGAAATATGCCCTATAGGCAATAATAAATTAGTTACTACCATATTTCCTTGTTCATGATAATCGTTCATTATCCATGCTAGAACTGTATTGATCGGAAAATCAGATACATGTGTGGATACATAGAAATCACCATGTCCCTATTATGCCTCTAATAGACTTGCTTATTGATCAAAGATGGTTAAGGTTTCCTAGCCATGAAAATGAGATATCATTTGATAACGGGATCACATCATTAGGAGAATTATGTGAAGGACAAGACCTAAACAATAAAGGTAGCATATGATCGTGTCAGTTTATTGCTACAGTTTTCTCCATGTCAAGTATCTGTTCCTATGACCATAAGATCATGCAACTCACTGACACCGGAGGAGTACCTTGTGCGTATTAAACATCGCAACATAACTGGGTGACCATAAAGGTGCTCTACAGGTATCTCCGAGGGTGTCTGTTGAGCGGTTATGGATCAAGACTTGGATTTGTTACTCCATGTGACGAACAGGTATCTGAGGGCCCACTTGGTAATACAACATCACAACAAGCCTTGCAAGCAATGTGACTAAGTGTTAGCCATGGGATCTTTTATTACGGAATGAGTAAAGAGACTTGCCAATAACGGGATTAAACTAGGTGTAGATATATCGACGATTGAATCTCGGGCAAGTAACATACCGAAGAAAAAAGGGAACATCATACGGGATTAGCTTAATCCTTAACATAGAGGTTCAACTGATAAAATTCTTCATAGTCCTGTTTTGGTCTACATAGTTCTCGAACCCGGTCCGCACAGTTAAGGTTCGGTGACGTTTTAGTAGTATAGAGTTATGTATGGTGGTGACCTAAGGTTGTTCAGAGTCCTGGATAAGGAAGTCCTGTTTAGGTCGCCGGAAAAGTTTTGGGCTCATCGGTAGTGTACCGGGAGTGTTGGGAGGTTACCGGGGACCATCAGGAGGGGTGTTTTGACCCAAGAGGCTACCTGGGCCATGGGAGGAGGTATACCATCCCTTAGTGGGCTGGCCGAAGCCCCACAAGAGGCCCATGTGGCTGTGAGGAGAAACCCAAGATGGAAAGAGGGTTTCAAGTGGGAGAGAAGGAGTCCTAATCCTACTAGGATTGGAGGACTCCTCCTCCTCCTCCCACTTCGGCCGAAACAAGGGTTGGCCCCTTGGGGGCCAAGTCTCCTACCTCCATCCTCTTATACATACTAGAGGTACTTAGGGGTTTGTCACAATAGAAATCAGCAACGTGCTACCTTCTCCCCTAGATCGTTTCGGCGGTGCTTAGGCAAAGCCCTGCTGGAATAGTTCCACCACCACCGCCACCGTGCCATCGCACTGTTGGAGAACTCATCTACCTCTCCACTCCCTCTTGCTGGATCAAGAAGGTAGAGATCGTCATCGATCTGTACGTGTGCTGAATGCCGAGGCGCCGTCCGTTCGGCGCTATATCAGAAGGAACGTGATCAGGATTGTCCATAGTTTTTTTAGTTTTGAACCGGTAGGTTAGATTGTTTTATTATTATTTTAGTTAGATCTAAAACGTGCGGTTTTTTTAAATATTTGGAATAGATAAACACACACACACAATCTAGCCTGGGTTTATGTGTGTTTATTTATTTTGCGATAGATTGTCCGGAGTGTGAAGCAAAGTACTACCACTCCCTAGAACTTCACTCCCAGCACGAAGGCAAGTTACATTTTGATCATACATGTTTTACCTATGGTTTATTTTTGCACATAGGCCTTTGATGTCGGATTGCATTGGTAAGATTTTATACTTGTTGGTTTTACTAGCACCAAGTAGTTCATTTGAGGTAGGTCTGAACCGTACCAACTTTGTCGCCATCGTGTTAAATTATTATGCTTCGCCAAGTAGACGTGGACTGGGGAGTGTTAACATCTTGAGATGTGAGTGAGAAAGTAGTAATTTGGACAAACTTTAATGAACTACCTGGGTGGAAATTGGTTTGTATGGTTGCGAAGTACAATGGGAGCATTCATGGGAATCCAAGGGATTGCACACTAGTGGTCTGCCCACCCAGGCTCAAAGGGATCAACCTTATTTTCATGTCTATAAGCTTCCATGTGCAGCCGCAAGCCAATATGGGCTCTGGCTTAGTTGAGTAGATGGTGTGACCTCTTCCGGGATAGGCTAGCAGATGTAGATGATGTAGGTGTACCGGCCTATCCGTGGGTTCGGGGAAATGCTTTTGAAAGACTATGTCTCGATCTTCCGATCAAGGATGTGGTCGAGTCTTGTGGGGAAAAGTGCACAACCTCTGCAGAGTTAAAATCTAATCGACTAGACGTGTCCCCGGTCATGGACAACTTGAGATTTTAGTAGTGGAAATGTAGGGAGATCTCATCACTCTTAACTAATCAACTGGGTACAAAATTTTGGAATGACTGAGATGGGCATCATCTCAGACTTACGATATTTGTAGAAGTAGAACAATTATTTTTGATAGGGAAAAACTAGCTTTATGCAAAACTAAACTTAGAGCTTTCCACCAGCCATATTGCATGTACTATGTAGGCTCACTACACTTTATGATGTGACTTGCCAGTACATTCCATATACTGACCTACACAGCTGCAACTTATCATGTTGGAGATTTATCCGACGACGAATAAGGTGCGATAGGTCATTGTTCTGCACTCAGCTTGCTCGTGGAGTTGATGGACTCGTTACACTTATTGCTTCTGCATGATTTTGTTTTACTTGGCCTTAGGCCACATTAATGTAATAAATACTCTTTGAGGATTCTCCATGTAATAAATGTGTGATTGAACTTTGTTGTAAATCCTCAAGTACTGTGTGTTAGCATATCGATCCTGGGATGACATTTAAGCACAGGGACTCCGATCCCTTGAGATTGGGTTGCTACAGAGACGATTTGTGATTTGATCGTCGGACGGATCGTGACGGGGTTGCGGGACGGATCATGATTGCATCGTGAGATGGATCGTGATGGGATCGCGGGACGCTTGGCGATTTGTATCGCGAAGACGTCTGACTACATCAACCGCATTTCTTAACGCTTCCCGCTTAGTGTCACATCCCTAGCTTTAGCATGCACTAGGATCCAAGCTTGTGATTGCATCATGTTTAAATTCTATTTAAACTTGAAATGGGGATGATCAAAACCCTAGCACAATTTGAATTCAAATAGGTTCAACCGAAATATTTTTCAATGATCCAAAGTGGCTCTGAAAAATGTTCATCTTCTCTGGAATAATGTGGCAACATAAACCAGGAGTGGTGCATATTTTACAATGTCATTTTTGGATATTGAATTAAATCAATAACTATTTAGATTGGAGCTTTTAAATGCTATGAATACTTTTAAAAGGCCCAATAATTCTGAAAACTTTTATGTGGCTTTAGATTTTTTTATATATAACCACATATTTATTTTCAGAATTAATCAAATTAATTTGGTATTTTTACTAAATCAAAAACCTATTGAAATCAATAGAAAACAAATAGAAAACAAACAAAAAAAGGAGTAAGGCTACGTGTCTCACCTGGCCCAGCGAGAAAGTGACCCAACCCAGCCCACCAAGGGCAGGGGGGTCTTCTTCCACCTCCTGCCAGGAGGACAGGCAGGTGCGTGGTGCGGCGCCAGCGACCCCCTGGCCACCTCCTACTCGCATGCCTGCCTCTGGAGGCCCCTTTAAGCTCCACGGAGCCTCCCCAAGCCATCCCCATCCATTCTCCGCTCTCTCCCCTCTCCCCTCGATCTGTCGCCATTGCCGCCGGAACCATCGCCGCCGTCGATTTGCCACTCCAGAGCATCACTGACCACACCGCCAGCTCCCGAAGAAGTGTCGTGAGCCTCTCCGTCGATTCCTTCCTTTTCCCTTATGTTCAAGCCTTCGTAGTCGCCACTACCCCGCCGGAGCCAAGAGGTGCTCGCCGCCCATGACCACAACAGCTGTAGCCCATGCCCGGGCATGTCCTCTTGCTCAGGACCTCTTCAGGAGCCCGTAGCCACCTCCAGCTCCTCCTCCCGTAGCTAGTAGCACCTCTATGGCCCTCGCCCTAGCTCTGACCGCGGTGAGCGAGCTCACCGCCCTCAGCTCCCGCCGCCCCTCGCCTCCCCGCATGTCCCACGCGATGCAGGCGAGCTCGGGCCACGCCCCAGTGCCCTCAGCTCGCCCGGAGACCCCCTATAGTGTCGCTCCGGCCGGTCACCGCTGCGGTCCATGGTTGCCGGCGGCTAAACGCCGGTGGCCGATGTGGCGAGCCATTAGTGCTACCCCCCCGCACTGTTAGTTAACTTTAGCAACTGTTAGTGGGGCCCGCAAGCAAATCAAACCGCAGTCAGCACGGGATTGGACCTTGAGTTCAAACCTACTTCACTGAAATCTGTTGCTACATGCATTAACCCAAACACATCATATTGCCATGTCATATTCATGCATCATATTGCTGCATTTGATGTGTATTGATTTGTTCCCCCTTCGATGGTTGTTCTTTGTGTTAGGCACTATTTCGGAGGATACGGTCGAGTATCCATCTGAGGAGCAGTAACGTGTGATCGTCTTATCAGGAAAGTAACCCCTCTTGAACATATCTAATACAATCCCACTCTCTCGCTCTTGCTCTCATTTATTGCATTAGGACAAAATGTTTCAACTTTTACATGTTCCCGTAGTTGAACCCATTCCTCTGCATAACCTGTCATTGTCACAGTGAATAGCTGAACCATGCAACCTAGCATACCTGGTAGATGCTTGAGCCATGTTGTGCCTTTAACCTGCTATGCTTAGAGTTGTGTCAGGTCTGATTCATCTGGGTGATGAACCAGAGTGAACTGAACTTGTTATGATGATGAGAGTTAAGTTGTGAACCCGATTTGGTAAAGGTAGAGATGAGAGGACATGTAGGAGTACATGGCGGGTTGTCTCATTGGGACCATCCTTAAGAACTGAGTCCTGTGTATGTTATCCAAGACTAGCTACTACTGCACATTGGGATCCTTAATTGACTCTCTCGACTTATTAATCGACTTGATCTCTGTCTATGAGTTGCAACTAGTTTCATGGCCTGAGTGACACCCCGTACAGGTGGGATTGTGACAGACTAGGCATCATGACCCGGTGTACCAAGTGTAGTACCATCCATCGAGGTGGGCTTGCGAACTCTATACACATCGTTTGGGACCATTGAGGAAACGTCGACCGAACTTCCTTGCGGGTTCAGTCTCAAATAGCCGATAAACTTGGACTAGAGTCTTGTGTGGTTAGTCAGGTCGTGGCCAACTCCCTCGTTGGGCTTCCGCTTGAAGGTTGCCGAGGTGCTTTTTTATGAGCAAATGGCGGTAAGTGGCAGGAGTATGCGTGACGAAGTACAACCTTGCAGGGTAATCATTCTATTGGAATAGCCGCGTCCGCTGATATGGACTACTTGGAGACTTATATGGTTCATAGACAATTTAAAGGATTACTCATAAAAGGTTCAAGACAAGTGTGAGTACTGTGGATGGCACTCTCGTAGGAAGACGGGAGCGGATCCATGGTGGTGTATTGATGTGGTGTTAGTGGACTCGTGTACGCTTCACAAAACTTTTCAAGGTTATGAAAGTTGTAGTACACTATAGCCACCGAGTCAAAGCTAGCTTGCTGCATTAAACCCCACAACTCCCTTGTTGATACCGATGCATATGTAGTTAGTTTTGATGTAAGTCTTGCTGAGTACTGAGTACTCACTGTTTGTTAATTATGTTTTTCCAGGAGACTCCAGTCTTGCTAGTGGTTTCTACGATAAGATCGATGTTGGACATTTAGCTTGGGAATCCCAACCAGTGGTTTCTACGTGACCCCTGTTTGTAATATCACACTATGTTGGCTCTTATGAGCCTCCTAAATAAATGTTGTGTTGTTGTATGGTTATGTTGTGATGACATAGTTGTATCTATGCATATCGGGCATGTCGTGCGTACGTGTGACATGCAATGATATGTATGGGATTCGACACCTAGTTGTGTGCCTTTCGTAGTACTCTTTACAGGGAACTGCCTCTTTGTGCTTCCACCGAGCCCTGGTAGCTTGCTACTGCTCCGGACACATTGATTGACCGGCATGTATCCTTCTTTGCTGCTGTGTCTATCCCTTCGGGGAAATGTCTCGTAGTGTAATGGAGTCCCTGTAGCCTGCTACGACTTGTCTACATGCAGTGATGACATTTATGTTCCACGATGTAATGGAGTTCCTGTAGCTTGCTATGACTCGTCTACACATGCTAGAGACCAACACCTGCCTGGCTGGGTTACGTATGCCTGTTCCTGTACGGATGTGCCACTTGGGTTCTACGACTAGTCATGTCGACCCGTGTTCTTTGACGTTTGAATGCTAGCAACATATTTACATACGTGAGCCAAAAGACGCAAATGGTCCCGACCCAGGTAAGGTGGTAGCCGTGCAGTTAACCCTGCATGAGGCTGCAAAGTGATGTGATGTGTTACATGCTAGATTCCGATGGCTTAGGATCGGGGTCCCGACACTTAGCCATCTACAAGGGTATGTAGATCCACTCCCCCCCTGCAAGATGCTCATCACCATGGATAGATCTTGCGTGTGTGTAGGGATTTTTTTCCCATGCAACGTTCCCCAACAGTGGCATCATGAGCTAGGTCTATGTGTTGATGAGAACATGAGTAGAACACAAAGGAGTTTGTGGGCGTTGATGCTTAGATTGGGATCAAGATTCCCAGACCATCCTTACTCGTACGCTTATGAGAGACCGATTCCATCGACTTGCGTGTAACTTTGTTGCACAAAGATGGCCGACGGGTGTTTGTTTCTCCTAGTTTACTTGGATCGAATTCGACAAAGGCGGTCCTTGAGAAGGTTGAAAAGAAATTTATGTATCACCGTTGTGGTTTTTGTGTAGGTGAGAATTGTTCATGCTAGATACCCATAGCAGCCACGTAAAACTTGCAACAACAATTAGAGGACGTCTAAGTTGTTTTTGCAGGGTATGTTGTGATTTTATATGGTCAATTACATGATGAGATATATGTAATGTATGAGATGATCATGTATTGTATAGAATATCACGACTTGCATGTCGATGAGTACGGCAACCTACAGTAACCATAGGGTTGTCTTTAATTATTGTATGACTTGCTGTCAATCATTAAGCACTATGTAATGGTTTACTTTATCGCTAAGAGGTAGCAATAGTAGTACAAGCATGGTGGGTGTGACAACCCTGACGGCGACACGTTGATGGAGATCAAGATGAAGGAGATCATGGTGTCATGCTGGTGACAATGGAGATCATGCCGGTGCTTTAATGATGGAGATCAAAAGCATGAGTTGATGGCCATATCATGTCACTTATGATTTGCATGTGATGTTAATCCTTTCATGCACCTTGTTTTGCTTAGGACGATGGGAGCATTACAAGGTGATCCCTCACTAAAATTTCAAGATAAATTGTGTTCTCCCCGAGTGTGCACCGTTGCGAAAGTTCGTCATGTCGAGACACCACATGATGATCGAGTGTGATAGACTCTACGTTCACATAGAACGGGTGCAAGCCAGTGTTGCATGTGCAGAACACTCGGGTTAAACTTGACGAGCCTAGCATGTACAAAAATGTCCTCGAAACACAAGAGACCGAAAGGTCGAACATGAGTCATATAGTAGATATGATCAACATGATGATGTTCACCATTCAGACCGCCTCAACTCACGTGATGATCGGACTTGAGTTGGTGAATTTGGATCATGTATCACTCAAATGACCAGAGGGATGTCAATTTGAGTGGGAGTTCTTAGGTAATATGATTAATTGAGCTCATTATCACGAACATAGTGAAAGTGTCTTTGAAATTATGTTGTAGATAGCACGCGTTGTAGCTCCCCTATTTTATTGATACGTTCCTAGAGAAAAGTAAGTTGAAAGATAATGGTAGCAATTATGCAGACTAGGTCTATGGTTAGAGGATTGTCCCCAGTTGCTCACAGAAGGCTTATGTCCTTGATGCACCGCTTGGTGCACCACCCCCTCTAGCGTCGTCTGTGGATGTTATGAACATATGACATACACATTTTTGATGACTACTTGATAGTTCAGGGCATCTTGCATTATGGCTTAGAATTCATGCTTCAAATATGTTTTGAATGTCACGGAGCATATGCGATGTTCCAAGGGCTGAAACTGCATTTCAGGCTCGTTCCCGTGTTAGAGGTATGAGACCTGCAACAATATTCATTGCATGCAAGATGGAGGAGAATAGCTCAAATTGTGAGCATGTGCTCAGATTGTCTGGGTACTGCAATCGGTTGAAATGAGTGGGAGTTGATGTTCCAGATAAGATAGTGATTTACATAGTTCTCCAAGTCACTCTCACGAAGCTACTAGAGCTTCGTGATGAACTATAAAATGTCAGGAGTGGAAATAAAGATCACTGAGCTATTCGCGATGTTTGACACTGCGAAGGTTGAAATCAAGAAGGAGCATCAAGTTTTGATGGTTAGTGGAACCACTAGTTTCGAGAAGGGGAAAGGTTACGAGGTAAACTTCATGGATGGCAAGTCAATTGCAGCTCCAGTGAAGAAACCCAAGGGAAACCTAAACCCTAGACTAAGTGCTTCTATTACGAGGAGAACGGTCTCTAACGTAGAACAACCATAGATACTTGGTAGATAAGAAGGCTGGCAACGTCGACATAAGTATATTTGATATATGTGTTATTTATGTGTACCTTGTTAGTACTCCTAGTAGCAACTGGGTATTGGATACCAGATCGGTTGCTAAATATTAGTAACTCGCAATAAAAGCTACGGAATAAACAGAGGCTAGCTAAGGGTGAGGTGACGATGAGTGTTGGAAGTGTTTCCAAGGTTAATGTGATCACTATCGCACGCTCTCCCTACCTTTGGTATTAATGATGAACCTTAATAAATATTTGGTGATTGTGTAGAGCATGAACATGATTAGATCATGTTTATTTAATACGGTTATTCATTAAAGTTAGAGAATAATAGTTATTCTATTTATATGAATAATACCTTCAATGGTCATGCACCCAATGTGAATGGTTTATTGAATCTCGATCGTAGTAACACACATATTTATAATGATGATACCAAAAGATGCATGTTAGTAATGATAAGTACCACATTGTTGTGGCACTGCCGTGAAGGTCATATTGGTTTAGAGCGCATGAAGAAACTCCATGCTGATGGATCTTTGGACTCACTAGATTTCAAATAAGTTGAGACATGCGTACCATGCCTCTTAGGCAAGATGACTGAGACCCCTTTTTCGGTATGATGGAGCGGGTAAATGACTTATTGGAAATGCTACATGTTGATGCATGCGGTCCAATGAGTGTTGTAGCGTGTGGTGGATATCGTTATTTTCTTACCTTCATTGATGATTTGAGTGGATATATATGGGTATACTTACTTAATGAAACACAAGTCTGAATCATTTGAAAAGTTCAAGCAAATTCAGTATGAAGTTTGAGATCATCGTGACAAGAAGATCAAATGTATAAAATATGACCGTGGAGGTGAATATCTAGGTTATGAGTTTGGTATACAAACTAAGACAATGTGGAAGTTGTTTCACAACTCACGCCACCTGGAATACCATAGTGTGATGGTGTATCCGAACGTCATAGTCGTGCTCTATTAGATATAGTGCGTACTATTATGTCTCTTATCGTTTGCTACTATCGTTTTGAGGTTATGCATTAGATAGAACTACATTCACTTGAAATAGGGCACCATCTAAATCCAGTGAGATGATACCATATGCATTATGGTTTGGCAGAAACATAAGCTCTCAATTCTCAGAGTTTGGGAATGCGACGCTTATGGCTGATGAGCTCGAACCCAAAGCGGAAAGGTGCATCTTCATAGGATACCCTAAGGTAACAGTTGGGTATACCTTCTATCTCAGATTCGAGGGCAAAAGAGTTTGTTGCTAAAAAGGGTCCTTTCTTGAGAAAGAGTTTCTCTCGAAAGAATTGAGTGGGAGGAGGATAGAACTTTATGAGGTTGTTGAACCTTTGTTTCAACCAGAGAGTAGCGCAACACAGAAAGATGTTTCTGTGGAGCCTACGTCAGTTGAAGAGGATGTTAATGATGATGATCATGAAGCTTCAAATCAAGTTACTATTGAACCTCGTAGGTCCACAAGGACGCATACTCCTCCTGAGTGGTATGACAACCCTGTCTTGGAGGTCATGTTGTTGGACAACGATGAACCTACAAACTATGGAGAAGTGATGGTGCGCCTAGATTCCAACAAATGGCTAGGAGCCATGAAATCTGAGAAAGGATCCATGTATGAAAACCATGGATGGACTTTGGTAGACTTGCCCGTTGAATGGCAGGTCGTTGAGTACAAATGGACCTCTAAGATGAAGACAGCCGCTGATGGTGAATGTCACCATTTATAAAGCTCGACTTGTCACGAATAAGTTTTATCCAAGTTCAAGGAGTTGACTACGATGAGACTTTCTCACCTGTAGCGATGCTAAAAGTCTCATGGAATTATGTTAGCAGTTGCTGCATTTTTCAATTATGAAATTTGGCAGATGGATGTCAAAACATCGTTTCATTAACGGTTTAATTGAGGAAAGGTTGTATGTGATACAACCAGAAGGTTTTGTCAGTCCTAAGGATGCTCAAAGGTGTGCAAGCTCCAACAATCCTTCTACAGGCTGGAGCAAGCATCTCGGAGTTGAAATATATGCTTTGATGAGGTGATCAAAGTTTTTGAGTTTGTACAAAGTTTATGAGAAACTTGTATTTAGACGAAAGTCAGTGGGAGCACTATATAATTTCTAATAAGTATATGTGCTAGACATATTGTTGATCAGAAATGTTGTAGAATTTCTAGAAAGCATAAACAGTTGTTTGATAAGAGTTTTTCAAAGGAAGACCTGGATAACTCTAGCTAATTGTTGGGCAGCAAGATCTACAGAGATAGATCAAGCCAAGATTTTGAAAGACACTTTCAATGAGTACATACATAAAATAGATTTTGAAAGAGTTCAAAATGGATCAGTTAAGGAAGGAGTTCTTGCCTGGTTTGTAAGGTGTGAAGTTGAGTGAGTCTCAAAGCTCGACCACGACAGAAGAAAGAGAAAGGACGAAGATCGTCCCCTATGCTTTATCCATAGGCTCTATATAGTATGCCATGCTACGTACCACACCTATGCGTGTGACTTGCCATGAGTCTGTCAGAGGGGTACAAGAGTGATCCAGGAGTGGATCACTAGACAACAGTCAAAATTATCCTTAGTAACTAGAGGACGAAGGAAATATTGCTCGATTATGGAGGTGATAAGGAGTTCGTCGTAAAGGGTTATGTTGATGCAAGCTTTAACACCAATCCGGATGACTCTTAGTAGCAATCTGGATACGTATAGTGGAGTAGCCATTTTGAATAGCTCCAAGTGGAGCATGGTAGCAGCGTCTAGAGTATGACATAGAGATTTGCAAAGTACATACGGATCTGAATGTCGCAGTCCCATTGACTAAAACCTCTTTGACATGCAAAACATGATCGAACCCTAGAACTCATTGGGTGTGAGATTAATAACAAATCACATAGCGATGTGAGCTAGATTATTGACTCTAGTGCAAGTGGGAGAGTATTGCAAGTATGCCCTAGAGGCAATAATAAATTAGTTATTATCATATTTCCTTTATCATGAAAATCGTTTATTATCCATGCCAGAATTGTATTGATCGGAAACTCAGATACATGTGTGGATACATAGACAACACCATGTCCCTAATATGCCTCTAATAGACTAGCTAGTTGATCAAAGATAGTTAAGGTTTCCTGGCCATGGACATGAGATGTCATTTGATAACGGGATCACATCATTAGGAGAATCATGTGATGGACAAGAACCAAACTATAAACGTAGCATATGATCGTGTGAGTTTATTGCTATAGTTTTCTACATGTCAAGTATATGTTCCTATGACCATGAGATCATGCAACTCACTGACACCGGAGGAGTACCTTGTGTGTATCAAACATCGCAACGTAACTGGGTGACTCACTATTGGAATTTAGTTATTTGCCATCTGCCAGATCTTTGTCGTTTGACAGCAGATGAAAAAGAAACAACTGATGGCAAATAGAGTCTTTGCCGTCAGCTGGCTCTTTGACGTCCGCCAGCTGACGGCAAAGAGGAAAATGGCAGACGACAAAGAGCATGGTGGGCCCCATGAGGGTACGACATTGGCTAGATCACCTTTTTGCTGTCTGTTGCCTTTTTGCTATTTGCTCGCAGACGGCAAAGAAAGGCTAGGCAGACGGAAAAGAGGGTAGGAGGGGCCCACCGGGGCACACTATCGACTAGCTAATGGGCACCCTCTTTGCCATCACACCTACGCCCATGCCCGAATCCCGGCCCCACTCCCCTCGCACGCGCCTCTCTCTCACACACACACAACCAGACGCAGCCGCCTCCCTGCCTCCCCGCCGGCCGACCGCCCACCCGCCTCCTGAGGAGCGCCGCCTTGTCGTCGCCCCTACCACCCCGGCTCTGCCTTGTCGTCGGCCAATCCACGGTGAGCCCCACTACCACCCCCTTTTTATGTTTTTTCGGGTTTTTTCTGTTTTTCTTTTCTGTTTTAGATATTAGATATAGTTTTAGATAAATATCTGATAGTTTACATATTAGATAGTTTTATATATTTGTTTTAGATAATAAATAGTTTTAAATAGTTTACATATTAGAAAAGAAGAAGGAAAAAAAGGGGAAAAAGAAAAGGAAAAGAAAAAAAAAAGAAGAAGAAGAAAAAGAAAAAGAAGAAAAGAAGGAGGACAAGAAAAGAAGAAGAAGAATAAGAAGAAAAGAGGAGAGGAGGAGACTAAGTAGAGGGGAAAGGATAGGAAGAAGAAGAAGAAGAGGAGGAGGAGGAGAAGAAAAAGAAGAAGAAGAAGAAAGAGGAGAGGAGAAGAAGAAGAAAAAGAAGAAGAAGAGAAGAAGAAGAAGAAGAAGAAGAAGAAGAGGAGGAGGAAGAAGAAGAAGAAGAAGAAGAAAAGGAAGAAGACGAAGAAGAAGAAAAGAGGAAGAAGAAGAAAACGACACCCCGACACCCCGAGCCGGCCCTGAGACGGCACCCTCACACCCCGACAGCCCGACCCCGACATGACACCTCGACCCCCACCCCGACCCCGACACCCCGACAACCTGACCCCGACACGGCACCCCGACCCCGACGACACTGACCCCATTGAACCCAGACGCTATGGACCCCCGACCACCGACGCCACCCACCCCCGACGCCACTGACCCCCTACCCCCGTCCCCCGACTCCCGAGGCTAGCGACCGCCAACCCCCGACGAAATCGACCCCTACCCCGACCCCCGAGGCTAGCGACCCTCGACCCCCGACGCCATCGACCGCCGACCATAGACGCCGCCGACCCCCGACCCCCGAGTGTGACATCCCAAGTGCTGCCCATGCCATTTATGGCCATGTAACCTATGTGGACCCTTGTTGCCATGTGTTAATGATATGATGTTTCTCATTGCCATTCCATCTCATGCATCATGCATCATGCATCTCATCTTCTTGTCACGCATTACATATTTTGTGGTGTGCTTCCATGTGACCTTTATTGTGAGGTATTAGTAGATCTTGTGTGATTTGTGGATGTGTGCATGTGTGGGAAACAACTCCCTCCCTCTCCCTTATTTTCAAAACTAAACCTAAACCTATTTATTCCTTTTGTTTTCTACAGCAGAATTAACTTGCTAACTAATTCTGTTAAAAATGTTCATGGTGTAGATAATATTATTTTTAGTTCAGGTGTGTGCTCTCTTTGGTGTTTGAGATTTGGACTCATGAGATTTTGCTATAAACATGGGCTGGTTATATTTAAAAGTATTTAATTTGCTTGTCCCAAAAATCATCTTGTTAATTTTATTAAATAGTACATATTATTTTCAATGACAAAGTATTTTTGTTCTTGAAAAAATCCTTTTATTTTTCTCTGGAGGGTTTTCTTGTGTTGCTGTTATTTTAAAAAGAAAACCTCTGTTTGTTTTCTGTGTGTGAGAGAGAGAGTCAGGAACTGGTCCTTCCCCCTCCTGCACGGCCCAGTCCAGCTTCTAGCGGAGACCTGCTCTCGTCTTCCTCCGTCAGGTTCAGAGAGCGTCATCAGAGAGAGAGAGCTCGCGAGAGAGCCCACGCCGTCGCCGTGAGAGGCTCACAAACGTCGAGGCCGCTCCTTTAAAAGGGGGTAGATCCCAAGAGTTTTCCTCCTCTCCCTCCTGGCCACTGTCGCTCCCCTTCTCCCTCTTTCTCCCCTTCTCCTTCTTATCTATCAGGTAAGACGAGAGTGGGTGAGGTTTAGAGAGTAGAGCGTCGTCTATCTTCGGTCGCCAACGTCGCCTCCGGTGCCTCTTGACGCCGTCAGAGATGGCCTAGTGCACGCTGTTGCTGTACGGGCCCCGTTCCCAACGCTAGGGCGCGGAGAGAGTCCCTATAGCATCGTCTTCCTCGCGTCACCGAAGCTTGCGTTGTCTTCTTCCTCTGCTCTGCCCTGCTTTGAGCATAGTTGTCGCCCCCCATGAGCATCTGTGCATCCCCTGCTCTCTTCTTCTCTCTTCTCATAGCGTAGCCATAACATAGCATTTCGTCGCCGTAGTGCTCGCCGACGCTGCCGGCCGGGCAAGGCGTGGCCTTGAGGGATCGCCTCCGTCCCCTCGTCGCGAGACAAGTGGGGGAATGGAAACTCCATAGTTGTCGCAGATCTCGCAGCAGTTTTCCCTTGTCAGAGAGGCCCTGTAGTCGCCGAAATCATCATCGCCGTGCCGCTGTCGCCGGTGGTCGTTTTAATTCAGTTGCATTAGTAGCCGCTTGGCATGTTAATACTAGTGGTGTTGATGCCCCCTTCTGTTAAGCTTTGAAGCCGTAGCACAGCGTTGTTTGCGCTCGGGAGATGACCGCGAGGTCACGGGTTCGATCCCCGGCTCCCCCCTTTTATTTCCTTTTTATTGATTGGCTGTGGGTGGTGTTTTCTGTGTTGGATCTGGTGCGACCACAACCCAGATCTGGTGTGGCTGTGCTCTGTGTGTGTACCTGCGTGTGTGAGTGTGTGTGTTGGATCTGTTGTGGCAGCAGATCCAGAATGTGTGTGTGTGTGGCAGGTGTGTATGTGTGTATTTGTGGTTGTGGGTGTATGCCAAGTGGGCCCTGGCCCCACTTGTCATCCTCTAGGGGGGCCCTGGTGACTATGCCACGTGCCCCCCTTCTTCTTGTTTTTCTTTGGGTGTTTTTTTCTTTTATGTGATTAAATAGGTTATCTACTTCTGCTAATATTCTAAAACTGGATATGAGCATAACATGAGCATATTAGGTAAGTTTTCACTTATAGGAATGATGGGTATTTTGCTATCTAGTTTTTTGCCATGTTGCTCCATGCAAACATATGAGTATGATACATGATTTTGGGGTAGAATCAACCAAGAAATTCATTGGTGCAACTTATTTGGTAACATGAGCATAACATGATTTTGTCTCAAAGTGCCATTTTGTCATTTTAGTTATAATTAATCCATGCATGACATGATAATTGTGTCAACATGAAACTGGTAGCCTTTGATGAGTAGAATGCCATGGTATTTACTTTTGTGATGTTAATCTTGCATACAAGTGGGAACCATTCTCCAAAGTGGCTACTAAAATGTTGTTGTTTTCAACCATGCTAAATATTTCTATGTCTGAGAATCTGTTAATATTTTATGCCCTCTGGTGTGGATGCTACCAAGTGATATGTTGTGAATTAGCTCAAGCTCAGTGCTAATGTTTTGAAGTAGATGTTGCCCTCTACCATCCTGTTAATTTTCAGGCTATGTGGTGGTCTCTATCACCATTAGTTTCTGCTGTCAACTTGCTATCAGCTTAACTCAGGTTCCAGAAAACTGTGATTTTCACCAAGTCCCTAGAATTTGTTTCATCATGCCAACTTCTGAGGTTCATGCTTATTCATATGTGCCTCCTTTCCATTTTGTGTAGTTGGATGATTTGATAAGAATGATATGTAGATTCTGTGAATGACTTGTTTGAGGTTGGAAACATCCTGTAGCTCTAGATATTTGCTATGAAAGTTGCCAAGTGGCTGTTTTGTGGCAGATTGTTTGTCTTAGTGTTTTGTGACTTGTGAGAGCTATGATCCATGGAATTGCTTGATCATTGACTCTATTGTGTTTGTTTTTTCATTGCCTAACCAGTGTCTACCTTGGAAACTATTGCATGAGAAAGATGACTAGTTTAGGATGCCATGTTAAATACTTCAAATGAATCATGCATCAAGTTGTTTGTGCATTACACCTCGGTTGGTTGTTTATTGTTGCTGTTTCTCTTGGGTAGACGCGAGTTTGGAACCTGAGTACGAGGATCCAAGTGAGTACCACTATGAGGACCCTGCTCTTTGTCCCTCTGAAGAACCAATAGGCAAGATGATCGTACCCGGATCCCGACACTATTTTTGCCTTGATAGATGTCTCGCTCTTATCGTTACATATGCGTTACCTACCACTTGGATGTCAAGCCTCCTACCTTGCCATGATAGCCTCTAAACCCTCCACATCCTAGCAAACCTTGTTTGGCTAAGTTACCCCTGCTTAGCCCCTCTGATAGCGTTCCTAGTTGCAGGTGTAGGTTGTTTTTCCATGTGATAACATGGATATCTGCCATATCACAATAGTATTTGCTATTTAATTTAACGCACATATATATGTTGGTATGGTGGAAGGATTGGCCTTTTTCTCGGTGTTTTGTTCCACTTTTACCGCCATAGTTTCTTGTTACCGGTGTTACGTTTCCATATTTTGCGCTCCTAACATGCTCGGGGTTGTTATGGGGACCCCCTTGATTATTCGGTTGAGATTAAAACTTGTCTGGCAAGAAATAACATTGGTACTATTTTGTTTAACAACTTAATAAAATTCCATAGGGCTTAGCTACCCCATGGCTAATTAATCAACCCCCAAGCCAGTGCTCCACATGAGTGTTGGTCCAAACTAGAGCACTGTGCGGGGCCAACCCGGGGCAACTCGAGAGATTTCTATTAGGCCTCTGTACGCGTCGCTTATCCGTCTTGTCCTGAGAATGAGATACGTGGCTCTAATTGGGTCCATCGACACGTTGGGTGGTCTTGCTGGACTTGTTTTACCTTTATCGAGTGGCTTGCATGAGGGACTCTAATTTTATTCGGGCTATCTCGAGGTGTCGAAATTACTTTGGAGTTGCCTAGGATGATCACGAGATCCGTGGTCGAGGTTATTCCCGCGGAGTGTGGTTAATTTATGATGGACTAGGTGGAGCACCCCTGCAGGGTTAAAACTTTCGGAAAGTCGTGCCCGCAGTTATGTGGCAACCTAGATATTTGTTTAACACCCAGTTATAGTTAACTTGAAGTAAACTCTAATAAAATACACCAACTATGTGAGTAACTGTGATCGTCTCTACTCCTGAACATGAACCGAGAGAGAACACGGTGGGGTTATGTTTGATGTAAGTAGGTGTTCAGGATCTCTTAGAGGTCATTCTAGTTCTCGACCGTTATCGTAGACCACACATTTACTTTCATGTTCTCGTAAGATTAGCCACCATAAATGCTTAGTGCTGCTACAAACTAAACACTTATCCCCCATCCAACATATAAGATTGAATACTCTGGGTACCCGGGCGCAAGATTGGTGAGTCCCCATGGCTCACAGATTACTACAACAATACAGGTGCAGGTACAGATGAGATCGTACCAGATGATGTGATGCAGCTCCAGTGGGAGTATGACGAGGAGTGTAGCAGGATGTACGTCACCTATCCAGACGAGTAGTGTGGCCGTGGTCGTCATCTTCGGGGATAGCAAGCCAGTGTCATTGCATCATTTTATCGTTTGTTTTTGTTCGTAGACGGACCCTGCCTTTGGATTTATGTTTGAATAAATTGTGTGGAATTGTAATTTAGCATGTGGCGAGTGTAAGCCAACTCATATAATCCTCTCTTAATAAATGTATGTAATGATGTTGTACTTGCGAACGACAAGATGCGCCTCTATCCCTGTCGAGGCCCCCGTGCCTAAATATGGATAGGCACGCATCTTGGGCGTGACAAGTTAGTATTGAGAGCCATACGACCATAGGAGCCCTTTGCTTGACTGAACTTGGCTGTGTCGAGTCTCGTAAAAAAACTATTTTGAGTCTAGTTATATCGGAGAGTATGTTTCCTTTTACTCCTCTTCTATGCTCTGGTGAGGTATTCGACTTAGGAATTTTGATTCTACTCCTCTTCTCGCTCAAATTTTTTTAGGATCATGTGGGTATTTTGGAATCTATATGATATCAATGTGACGGAGTTCTGCCTTGGTGCCTCCTGTCTGACTTGATTTCTTCCGGGGAGTTGAGCTCCAGGGAATTCTTGGCACATCGTTATCATTCAGCTTCCTTACTATCTTAGGACGGAGGGTGTTCAGAATTACTTCAATACTTGTCGTGGTGAGATAAGGTCGATGTCACCCAGTACTGGGGAGGTGTCCGGGGTACCACCATGGTTAGCATCGTTGTGCTTTCGAGGATTCGAGTTAGATGGATTTGTGAAAGCCTCTTGTGATGTGCTGAAGGATGGATACAGTTGGGCTGTAGGTTTGCTAGTTGTGTTAGATATTCCTCCTTGTATCCCCCACACCGGATTGCATAACCAGAAAGTTTTCGGAAGTTCTTAGGTGGGAACTCATATAGTTATCTAGGATCATCTTCTTCAGATGTATGACGGCATATACATTTGTTCCGAGCAACATAATCTCAATACCTTTTGTGTTATTGCAAGTGGCTTCTTAATATCTAATGTGTTATCGCAAACCCAAAGAAGGCATTCTTACTAATTTTTTCATTAGGAAGTCTGTTATGTTGTTTGTTCAATTTCTTTCAAGCATTTGATTCAGCTTTTGAATTCATCCTTGTCAATGAGGTGCTGATGTTTTTTCCATCTTCGGGATGGCTCCACCAACTCGCGGGAATCCGGGTCATGGTGAGGAGCAGCCTGATGTTCCACCACCCCCGCCACCACCTCCTCCTCCAGAAGCTTGGCAACCTGTGATGGCTGCAACCAATGCGAATACTCAGATGTTGCTCAGGCTGTTGCAAGAAAGAGCTCAGGGGCAGCAAGGCTTTCAAGGGAACTTTCAAAATCAACATTAGTTTGCGACGCTCAACTAGTTCCTTGCCAACCATCCCAAATCTTTCACCTGTTGTGAGCAGCCTTTTGATGCTGATGATTGGCTCCATGACATGAGTAAGCATTTTGAGTGCAGCAATGTCAGACCAGAGGACTTTGTCAGATTCGCATCGTTCCAGCTCAAGGGTCAGGCAGCTGATTGGTGGCAGCAGTACAAGGACTCCAGGGGCGATCGTGTTGTTACTTGGGACGATTTCTGTCGTGACTTTAGGGCCCATTACATTCTGTTGTGGTTTTATCGCGACAGATGTCTGGGTGAATGGACTTGGATTCGAGGCCATCGCAAAGGTGATGGACTCAAAAGGGTTGCTTGGGACGAAGGACAAGAGTTTACCCTACGTCCTGTTTGTGTTTGTATTGCTTGGTGTATCGATTACAAGGGAGCTGATTGCTCGGCTAAGTTCTCGATATCTCATCCCTAAGTCGCCCCGGGTCTCGCCTTTATATAGGAGGTCAAGACCATGGGTCATACAAGTCGTAACAGACTCTCACAATCGTGTCCGGTTCTATCTCTACATCAGCTTCCCTTTCCTGGGCAAGTTGTCTCCAGGCGGCTCACACGCCCGGGTCTTCATACCTTCTTCGTCCGGTCCACGTCCCGGCCCATCTTGGTAAGCCGCCAAGTGTCTTGGGCTTATGTCTTCACGGCCCGCTCTTGGGCTGGTGTACGAGCCGCCTTGTGTGACCTGAAGCCTCAGGGGCGGGTCTCACCATGGAGTTATATCCCCAACATTAGGCCCCAGGTTGGTTTGAGCCCGCTCACTTCAGCCTTCTTCGTAATCATCGGCGAGTCCCACTTATCTCACGTGAGAGTAAACAATAACCCGCCGTGACGTCACGTTCAAATCTGTCAGAAGTATCCTTTGATGTCCGTAACGAATCTTCCCTTATTAAATGGACGCTCTGAGAATCGAGGCATCCGCCTTGGTCAAATAATATCTGTCGCCTAGATTTTCCCGGCTGTTTCCACCTTTGCCTATTAAATATGACCGCAAGGGGTGGCATTTTCTTTCCTCCCCGCGTGCTCTTCGTCTTCTTCCTTCCTTCCGCTGCCGCTCTAGTGCACCTCCCTCTGGCAACCTTTTCACACCGTCGTCGTCGAGGCCCCTACATCAACCTGTTTGCTCCAGAGTTCTGCCCGCGTCCGCTACGCCATCTCCGTAAGTCCTTCTTCCCCTAGATCTGTAGCCATTTCATTAGGGTTTCACGGACTTCTTCAGCCGCTTAGAACACGATTTTCTCTCCAATGCCAGCCATGCTTTCTCCATAAAAACGCGATGATACGTTTTCCCCATTCCGGCGTTCTGTAGAAAACCGATAGCAGCACCGCGCAGATCTGCAATCGCTCCGCCTGCCGTTTTTAAACTTTCGCCGTTTCGATAGTTCACCGTTTAGGTTTGAAATAAAACCATTTTTCTCTGTTTTGTTGATCCGTAATATCACAGATATGTTGTGAAATCTGTTTTCCACACTTAACCAAATTTTGCGTTGTCTTCTCATAAAATTGACCCGCCATGAAGTTCCGGCTCTCACTAACCGACTCTCGGTGGCTTAATCTTATAAAATCTTAGGTTTTTAGCCGCCTTTAGCTGCCTGGCATCTCCTGACCCACCGTACGTTGTTTGCTTTGTGTAGTATTGAGTCGCCACCATGTCTCGTGCATCCAATTCATGCAATTGGGTCGGCCCTGCCATCACTGAAGAATTCTTGATGGATTTTGTCAATGCAGGTACCATACCTGCCAAGGATGTCATTCATTGGCAGGTTTCGGGTAACGAGCTAAGGCCCATTCCTCAGGAAGGTGAAGTAGTTGTGTTTTTGGATCATTTTGAATGCGGGTTTGTACCCCCGACTCCGTTTCTAATATATGCAACTTCCAAGTACTCAGCGAAGTCTACTTGCCGACAGAACCATCTATTGGTCTCATTCGTGAGTTTTTCTATGCAAACCGCTAGATGGAGGTAAAGGACGGACCAAGCTTAGAACTTGGTGGGATTTCTATTCAGAGATGCTGGGACACAACCTTTCCGACTGTTCAGATGCCAAGCCATCCAAAGGACTAGAACAAGACTTGGTTCTATTACAAAGATACTTCCCCAGAAGGAGAGCATCCCCTGCTGGGTTATCGCCCATCCCAGCTTAAGACGACCTCTGAGCTTCCTGGCCGGCTGTCAGCTGCTGAACGGGCGAAGCATGCTCCGGCTCACGCCAAAACAAAAGCCCTTATGGCCAATGGACTAACAGGACTGGATTTGATCCGCTGCTAGATTTCTTGGAGGATCATGCCCTTGAGCCGGCGAAGTCGCCTTATGTGCGAATACCCAGGCCAGTATGATGACTCCCTCTGCTTCAGCCGAACAACGTTATCAGAGGATGATATCACCACTGTCATCCGAAGCATTGTCAATGAATCTTCAGGAGCATGCATGGCCATTGGGCTGGCACCTTTCTATGCTGCAAACCCGGCCCCAGATGTAGGGCGACTCTTTATACTCTCTTTTCTGTATTAGTTATATCTTGGCAATCTCTTTACCTTTTGACGGCTTATATTTTCAGGCTAATTCCGACGTTTGGGAGAAGAAATATGTTCCTCCTCGGAAGAAATCCAAGAAGAAAACCGTAGCCTAGAAGAAGTCCACTCCTTAGGAAGAATGGTTTGAGCAGCCGGCATCAGACGGCTCGGAGGTATAACTTGTCTATTTTTTGCCGCCTCTTTATTCATCTTATTGACAACAACCATTCATAGGACGAGGCAGAGACCAGCCATGCCAACGCCCCTGAGGTAACTTACGTTTCATCCGACTCAGACTACTTTGTACCCCAGAAGATACGGCGGGTCATTCGAAGTTCCCCTTTCTCATCCTCTTGCTTACTTAGACCCCCCAATTTCTTTTGAAAAAGCAACAGCAAGCCGACCGACGCCAGACCCAGAGCGCCCTCTCTACCGTGCTCATGTACGGGTTACCTAACTCTCGGGCTCAAAGAAAACGTCCAGCTGAGGTAGACATTCCTTTTTCGCTTGATTTTACTAATCCTTCCTTTGCAATTTCAAGATTGCCTTATATTACTTGAACTTCTTTTCAGGGATCGTCTCCTTTGTCTAGCGACTCTACAGCCACTACACTGCCGCCTCCAAAGATTAACCCGCTGTATGTGTTTTTCAAATCTTACATCTGAGTCTTTGGTGGTCATAAACCTTTTGGCTCCTAATCTTTGTGCTTTTTAGGGCTCAAGCTAAGCGAAGGAAGACCAACAAATCCTCCCCTGGCCCTAACGTTCATGAATCGGAGCGTGCCAACCCGGATGCTCCCATGCCGGATCCTTCCGTGGCTTCCAAGGAGGCACCTGAAGAAACTTGTCCTTCTACAGAGCCGGTGGCTGATGATATGATTCCTGAGAGTCCTCCAAGGGACCATTCCAAGCCGCCCAGCCCCGCAAAAGTTGCCGATGAAACAGCCGCTCCGGATGTTTTTACTACTCGCGCCGGCTTCCACTCTCCTCAACCTCATGTTCTGACAAAGTATAGTGATACGGTGAAGCCTCCAAGAAGCTGCAGTTTGAGCTCCCCACCCTTGAGAAGATGACAACTGACAAACTTCATGCTGGTTATTTGAACCGCCTGTCTACAAGCCAGGAATTGGAGCTCAAGCTTGTCAATTTAATGAACAAGAAATATGAGGTATTCTTCACTCTCCATATACCCTTACGTAGCCCCCAAGAGACGGGTTAATATTGGCTAATGATAATCCGGGTCTTCAAAACAAGCTAGAAGTAGAAATGTTTAGCCTATAGGCCTCAACTTGTTTAGAAGTAATAGTAAATCATCATTGTTAGCACCCAAGGGCCGGCTCAAAGTTGATAGCATTGAACCGGAGCTTTATAGAAGATAGGTAATAGAGCCAATGGTAGCCCCCAAGGACCAACTCAATCTTGTCGAAGTTGAGTCGGGACTTTCATTCTGAATAGTTTGGAAGGGCATTATGTAGCCCCCAAGTTCTGGGTTAACTTGATAAAGATGATCCGGAACTGCCTTTTAATCTAGGAGATCAAATAGACATTAGCCCCCAAGTGTCATACATATTGCTTGCAATCTATTTGAGACTTGCTGAGTCTTTTAAACTTCTCATTCTGACAGATCGTTCCATACTTTGATATGCCATAGGAAGCTTTAAACGAAGCCGGGTCAGAAGTGGCCGGCTTAAAAAATAATCTAGCCACACAGCAGGCCGCCCGAAGTGAAGCCGATTTAAAATGCTGGGTCCTTGCTGAAGAAATGACCAAGATCAAGGCCGACTTTGCAGCCTTCAAAGAGTCTGCTAAAACTGAACAATCCGCCCTGACTCAACGGGCGGATGATGCTGACCAGCGGCTGATAATCGTGTCCAATGAACTACAGTCTTTGAAGCGCCATATTAAAAAGATGACAAGCGCCATCTTTGGTAAGTATTTGATAACTTAACCCAATTTGTGTATGTATTGTTGTACTGGCGACTTATGGCGCTTAATCTGTCTTATGTAGGTCCAAGGAGCCGCCAACTTGCTACTAACAGCTTGCTGCCCCTGAAGGCGATTTATACTCTGACGGAACAGCTTTACTATGGGGCTGTTTGGACGATCAAGGTTGTGCTCTACAAGGATAACACCCCCTCAACTATGAAAGGGGTCTTAGAGCTTTTTTCTATGCTGCCAAAGCAAATAATAGATTTGAAGAAATCAACCACCCGACTGGGAGCTATTGCAGCTATAAGCCGGGCGCTGGCGTTTGCTCCGGAGTTGACTCCTATAGATATGATGGATGGGTTTCCCTCCAAAAAAGATGATGGCTCCGAGTATATGGACGCTGACTATGCACGATGTGTGAAGGATGCCAAAGTCCTTGCCTCCATGTTAGCAGAAGAGGTCAACTTGGCGACTTATCAGGCGGCTTACAACGCAGATCAGAAGAGAATCCGCGGCCCCCTCTTTGAGTCTAAGAATTTGACACCCGCCCACAGTGAGCACCTTTTTGCTTATGAACTTGACCCGTCCCCCTTCTTTGAAGAAGGAAACTTTGCAGCTTTAACCCACTAGAATTGGGATTTGGACCATCTTCAGGTCAAGGAGGTTGAAGACCCGGAGCAGGGTGACCCACCGGCCAGCTAAAGGAGTCGTGAACGCCGTTGACATCCGACTCTTTCTAACCCGCCATGAGAGGTGTAAAAAACTTTAAGATAGTTTTGGGATCCACAGAGAGCATATGTAATAGACTGGTAGTACCTTTGCCTTTGCTTGAACTATGCCATCATGCACATATTAAATAGTCTGGCTTAATATATATATATATATATCATCTTTCTTGCACTTCATATTGGATGCTTACCGACTCCTGGCAGCTTAATTGACATGCAAGAATAGATGTATCTTGACATTATTAGGAGGGAGGCTTCAAAGCATAACCTAAAAGATTCTGTATCTTCCTAACATGTTTTTCAAAAACGGCTCATGTGCTGGTTCTACTAGGCTGACCCACCACATAAAAACCAATCAAGATAGTGTGTAAGCTACACCCGGCGGGTGAGAAGCTCCTTGGACGATCAAGTTGACTTGTCAACTTTTTGGCATAAGAGATGACCGATAGGGTCTGATAAGCTACACACGGAGGGCAGGAAGCCCCCTGGACGGCTATGTTGACTTGTCAGCATTTTTGGCTTAAAAGCGGACTGTTAGGGTTTGATAAGCTACACCCGGAGGGTGGGAATCCCCCTTAGACAACCAAGTTGACTTGTCAACTTTTTTGGTTCAAGAGTCGGCCGATAGGGTTTGATAAGCTACACCCGAAGGGTGGGAAGCCCCCTGGACGGCTATGTTGACTTGTCAACATTTTTGGCTTAAAAGCTGGCTGTTAGGGTTTGATAAGCTACACCCGGAGGGTGGGAAGCCCCCTTAGACAACCAAGTTGACTTTTCAAATTTTTTGGCTGAAGAGCCGGCCGATAGGGTCTGATAAGGTACACCCGTAGGGTGGGAAGCCCCCTTTACGGCTATTTTGACTTGCCAACATTTTTGGCTTAAGTGCCGGCTATTAGGGTTTGATAAGCTACACCCGGAGGGTGGGAATCCCCCTTAGACAACCAAGTTGACTTGTCAATTTTTTTGGCTTAAGAGCCGGCCGATAGGGTCTGATAAGCTAGACCTGGAGGGTGGGAAGCTCCCTTTATGGCTACGTTGACTTGTCAACATTTTTGGCTTAAGAGCCGGCTGTTAGGGTTTGATAAGCTACACGCGAAGGGTGGGAAGGCCCCTTAGACAACCAAGTTTTCGATCTTTCTTGCATGGATGAAGATATGCGAAATGGCAGAGGCCCCGGCTTGCAGGGATGCTACTTTATTCATATATAAATATGATATGTACAATGATAGTGTACAATGTCCAATGTAGAGTCTCAATGACCTAAGTGTAGTAAGGCCACAGATGCGCTACGTTCCACGGCCGGCGGGTCTCCTGACCTGAGGTATTTGAGTCATCTCGGATGTCAATGAGGTAATACGACCCGTTGTTGAGATTTCTGCTGACCACCAAAGGTCCTTCCCCTTGGACAGATTCATGCCATTATCCGTGATGATGCTGTGAGGGTAACCAAAACGGTAGATCAGCTTTTTGATGAACTGAACCGCCATAGCCGCATCACACTTGCTGACCGGCTCAGCCTCTACCCACTTGGTAAACTTCTGAACCGCCACCAAGAGGTGCATTTTATTGTCCTTGGATCTCTTGAAAGGCCTGACCATATCAAGCCCCCACACTGCAAACAGCCAAGTAATTGGTATCATACGCAATTCTTGAGCCGGAAGATGAGCACGCCGACCAAAATTTTGACAGCGGTCGCACTTGCGGACCAGATCCTCTGCATCCTTGTGAGCCGTCAACCAAAAAAACCATTCTGGAAAGCCTTGGCCACCAGAGATTCTGAGCCGGTGTGATGTCCGCAATCACCAGCATGCATTTAATTTAAGAAATCTTTGCCCTCCTCTGGTGAAACACAATGTTGAAACACTCTGGTGAGGCTGCATTTGTGCAACTCGCCATAAACTATCGTCATGGCGTTAGATCGCCGGGTGATCTGTCTGTCCAGATTTTCATCATCAGGTAACTCACCCCGGATCAAAACGCCAAGCAAGGCACAGTCCAATCTGGAATAGCATGTAGAGCCGCCACCAATTGTCCCTCCGGGTCAGGAACAGCCAAATGTTCCTCTGAGGGTAATTTCACAGTCGGGTGATGTAAGACGTCCAGAAAGATATTGGGCGGCACCGGCTTTCGCTGAGAGCCAAACCTTGACAGGGAATCAGCCGGCTCGTTCTTGTGACGATCAATATGATCCACCTGATAACCCTTGAAGTGACCAGCAATGATATCCACCGCATGACGATAAGCCGCCATCCGCGGATCCCTGGAATCCCAAGTGCCTGAAACTTGCTGGGCCACAAGATCTGAGTCACCGAAGCACCTTACCCGGCTTAAGTTCATCTCCTTAGCTACCCTGAGGCCATGAAGGAGGGCTTCATACTCAATTGCATTATTAGTGCAAGGGAACATCAACCAGAGCACATAACAGAACTTATCAACTTTGGGAGACGTTAAAATAACCCCTGCCCCTGATCCTTCTAGTTGCTTGGATCCATCAAAGTGTATTGTCCAGTATATGTTATCCGGCTTTCTTTGGGCGTCTAACACTCGGTCCAGTCGTTTATAAAATCCACAAGGGCTTGAGACTTGACAGCCGTACAAGGTACGTACTTCATATTGAGAGGTCCCAACTCCAATGCCCACTTAGCAATCCGACCAGTGGTTTCTCTGTTTTGAATTATGTCTCCCAACGGAGCAGAGCTGACCATGGTGATGTGATGTCATAAGAAGTAATGGTTTAATTTGCGGTTGGCCATTAACACCCCATACACTAGCTTCTGCCAATGTGGATATCTCTACTTTGACTCTATCAGGACCTCACTGATATAATAAACCGGCCTTTGAACCGGATACGCTTTCCCTGCTTCCTTGCGCTCGACCACAATTGCAGCGCTGACAGCCCGGTTGTTAGCCGCCATGTATAGGAGCAAAGGCTCTTTTTCAGCCAGAGCAGCTAAAATCGGCGGCTTAGTGAGCTTCTTCTTGAGTGCCTCAAATGCTTCACCCGCCACCGTACTCCAAACAAAATTGTCTGTCTTTTTCATCATTTGATATAGAGGGATGCCTTTCTCACCAAGGCGGCTTATAAACCGGCTCAACGCGGTGATCCGCCCTGCCAGGCGTTGGACATCATTGATACAAGCCTGCTCACCCAGGGAGGTGCTAGCCTTGATCTTATCCGGGTTAGCTTCGATACCACGCTCAGAAACCAGAAATCCCAAGAGCTTGCGAGCCGGAACACCAAAGACACACTTTGTTGGGTTAAGCATCATCTTATAGATCCGCAGATTGTCAAAGGTTTCCTTTAAGTCATCAAGAAGGGTCTCCTTGTTCCTTGACTTGATCACACTATCATCCACATAAGCATGAACGTTGCGTCCAATCTGACTATGAAGACAATTCTGCACACATCGCTAATAAGCCGCATGGGCACTCTTAAGCCCAAAAGGCATAGACGCATAGCAGAAGGCTCCAAAAGGTGTCATGAAAGCCATCTTCTCTTGGTCCCTAACCGCCAGTTTGATACGATGATATCTCGAATCAGCATCAAGGAAGCATAAACTTTCGCAACCTGCCGTAGCATCAATTATTTGATCAATATGAGGGAGAGCAAATGGATCAGCCGGACAGGCCTTGTTAAGATCCGTATAGTCCACACACATACGCCACGTGCCGTTTTTCTTGAGCACAAGCATTGGGTTATCAAGCCACTCCGGGTGAAAGACCTCGACGATGAATCCCGCCGCTAAGAGCCGGGCAACCTCTTCCCCAATGGCCTTGCGCCTATCCTCATTGAACCGCTGTAGAAGTTGCTTGACCGGTTTAAACTTAGGATCCACATTAAATTTATGCACAATGAACTCTCTTGGTACACCCAGCATGTCATAAGGTTTCCATGCAAAGATGTCCCGATTCTCACGGATGAATTCGATGTGCGCGCTTTCCTATTTGGGATCCATGTTGGCCCCAATAATGAAATGTTTGGATGAGTCACCCGGAGTAAAATCCACCGCCTTGGTATCATCCGCCGAAAATTTGAGGGGTGGCTCAACCTCTGTGGTAGGATTCTTCAGCGGGGTCATATCCTTCGGGTCGACATTTTCCTTATAGAACTTGAGTTCTGCCTCAGTACAACTGGATTCCGCTTAAGCCGCGTCGCCTTCTTCGCACTCAATAGCCGTATTTCGATCACCATGAATACTAATCATGCCTTTTAACCCGGGCATCTTGAGCTGTAAATAGACATAACAAGGCGTAGCCATGAACTTAGCATAAGCCGGCCGCCCAAACAATGCATGATAAGGGCTCTTGATCTTGACCACTTCAAAACAAAAGGACTCCACCCTGTAATTGTACTCATCACCAAAGCCAACTTCCAAAGAAATCCTGCCTACCGGGTAAGCTGACTTGCCCGGTACTACACCATGAAAAACGGTTGATGAGGGCTTAAGGTCTTTATCAAGCAGCTTCATCTGCCGAAAGGTATCATAATACATGACGTTGATGCTACTGCCACCATCATTGAGTACCTTATTCACCATATATCCTCCCACTTGGGGGGCAACTACCAAGGCTAGCAGCCTCGGGTCATCAACATGCGGTGGGTGATCCTCCCGACTCCATGTTATGTCATACTCAGACCACTTCAAGTATTGCGGCAGAGCCGACACGACTGCGTTAACCGCTCGCTTGCGCAATTTTTTATCCCGCTTGTTAAGGCTGGTCGTAAAAACATGATACTAGCCAGAACTGAGCTGCTTTGGATTACTCTAATACCCAGATTGATTATGTTGTTGCTGATTGTTGTTACCAGAGTGCTAAGGATGTCCTCCTTGATGGCCCTGACCATGATGACCGGACCCTGAGCCTTCGGATCCAAATCCGGCTCCTGACCCACCTGGTCCTGAGCCACCAGGCGGGCCACCACCATGATTATTGTGTTGCTGCATGCTATAGTTCTTGAACTTCTACATGATGTGGCAATCACCCCATGTGTGCCCTGCGGCTCTATCGGGCCGGCTGTGCTCCGGACAGGGTTTTTTGAGCATTTCCTCCAAATTGAAAGGAGTCCTATTTTTGTTAAAAGGCGGTCTAAACTTCCCATTGCCCTTAGGATGATTCTGGCCAGTGCTCGCATTGGCCACCAATTCTGATCCGCCATCCGGGTTCTTCCGCTTGCTCTAGTTACCATTACTTGTCGCGCCCTTGCCCTGGTAGTTCTTTTTACCTTGATCGGCCTTCTCCTCATCAGAGCCTGGATCCTTCGTGTTATTAGAGTCAACAAACTTTGTGAGAGCCACCATGAGTTCTCCCATGTCCTGATATGTACGCTTGAGCCGACCGAGCTTCTGCTTTAGAGGGACGAAGTGATAGTTCTTTTCTAGGATCAGCATCGCTTGAGCCACCATGATCTGTTCAAATGAGTGGATGATGGTCGAAACCCCTCGGACACAATGATGAGCCGACTCATTCTCCTGCTGGACACGATGATCGAGATCCACAATTGTCATAGGCTATTTGCAAGTCCCTTGAATGTTTTTGATGAACCTTGCTCTCAGCTCAGCCCATGAATTGACGGTATTGGGTGGTAAACCCTTTAACCACGTGCGAGCCGGACCTTCCAGCATCATGATGAAATATTTAGCACACATCGCCTCATTGACATCCAACATCTCCATAGCCAGCTCATAGCTTTTGATCTAGGCCTCCGGAGGCAAGTCGGCAGTGTAATTCGGGACTTTGCGAGGTCCTTTGAAATCCTTCGGCAACCGCTCATTCCGTAGAGCCGGTGCTAAACACGGTACTCCCATGGCCCTGGTGGTCGCTCCTGCTCCTACTGATACGGAGGGCAAGGGCTCTTGGTGAGTCGCCGTGGCCAAAGCCTGCACCTCTAGCTGGTTTCTCGCCCGGTTTATGAGCGCTTGTGCGTCTAGAGCCGTCTGATCATGCCCCGGAGGCCCTCTATGTCGATCACTTCTGGAGACCGCCGACGATTCATAGCGCAGGCTAAAGCTGCAGCTGGGGAGGGGGGTTGAATGAACGCGACTTCGGCTGTAAGCGTATTTCTCCTATCGGGCCATCGCTGTCTGAAGGTACCCAATGGCATTTCGTACCTCTTCTGCAAAAGGCGCCTCATCTGGAATAGGGATTGTTTCAAGCCGGGTGGCCGCGGCCACCATGTTCTCCGCCGGGTTGGAATAATGACCCGCCGACGTCGGAAATACCATAGGTGAGGCCTGGTTTCGTCGAGGTGGGTTCAGCTGCTGTCGAGCCGCCGACCGACTTCCAGGTGTGTCCGCTGCTCGTCCTATTCCTGGCGTGTTAAAGAGATTCCTAGCCTGACAATTTTCTGGTAAGCGGGATTGATGCCTCATCCGTTGCACCGTAGCCGCTGATTGCAGCTCTAGCTCAAGGCGGAAAGCATCTTTCCTAAGGCGCTCTGCCTCTGCCTCCATCTGAACCTTTAACTCGGCTATGCTCTGCTACTCTTCCGACATCTGGTCCTTGAGTCTTGCGATCTCCAAGTTCTGAGCGGCTTGATTATCTGGTGTGGCTTTGGTGGCCATCAGATTTGCGAGCTCGTTTATAAGATCTAGGAGAACTTGAGCCGGTGGTGGCGGACCAGCTCCCGTGTTTTTTGCTCCGGCGGCTGTGCTGCTCGTGCCTAGGGCTGACCCCGCCATGAACACGGCCGCATGAACCGGTAGCCCGAGATCGTCTGGCTCAGACTGTTCTAACTTAGGGTAAGGCTCGTCATAGCCCCCGAGCCCGCCGTTGTGAAGCTTGTAGATTGACTCTGATTCTCCTCTCGAAGATCCGTCCTCTTAATAAACAAGGGTCTCCTGCGGTGCAGTAGCCTCAAGATCCATACCTTGAGTAAAGCCCACGAAGACGTGCTTCCTGTCCAGGTTAACACGGGCGGGTCGCACATATTGGGCGCGTTGAGCGCGCCGAGTCGGCTCGACGATGTTGGTGCAGATGTCCGACCCGGGTGTAGATCCGTCAACCTTGCCGATGAAGATGTGGATTCCACCGAAGGGAACCCGAATCCATATTCGACAGAGTCGGCCTCATGACCCCAGCCGGCATCATCGATGTAGAGTCGGCCGCGGCGACTCTTGCTCATCCTTCCAACCCCATATCCTTCGAACCCTGGGAGAGAGCCCTTTGAGAACTCAACACCATCGAGTGTTGGCCCCACGGTGGGCGCCAACTGTCGTGGTTTTATCACGGCAGATGTCCGGGTGAATGGACTTGGATTCGAGGCCATCGCAAAGGTGATGGACTCAAAAGGTTTGGTTGGGACGAAGGACACGAGTTTACCCAGGTTCAGCCCCTCAAAGTAGATGTAATATCCTACGTCCTGTTTGTGTTTGTATTGCTTGGTGTACCGATTAGAAGGGAGCTGATTGCTTGGCCTAGTTCTCGATATCTCATCCCTAAGTCGCCCTGGGTCTCGCCTTTATATAGGAGCTCAAGACCACGGGTCATACAGGTCGTAACCGACTCTCACAATCGTGTCCGGTTCTATCTCTACATCAACTTCCCTTTCCTAGGCAAGTTGTCTTCGGGCGGCTCACCCACCCGGGTCTTCATACCATCTCCGTCCGGGCCATGTCCCGACCCGTCTTGTTAAGCCGCCAAACGTCTTGGGCTGAAGTCTTCACGGCCCGCTCTTGGGCTGGTGTACGAGCCGCCTGGTGTGACCCGGAGCCTCAGGGGCGGGTATCACCGTGGGGTTATATCCCCAACACATTCTGACAAGAAGGTCAGGCACCTGAAGCAGGGGAGCAAGTCTGTCTATCAGTACAACATCAAGTTCCAGAATCTGGCCCGCTATGCTAAGCAAGATGTTCTAGATGACAAGTCCATGATCTATCAGTTCATAGGTGGTCTCAAGGATGGGCTTCTACCGGGTCTAGTCCTTCAAGAGCCTCGTGAGTTTGATCAGTTCTACAATATGGCTTTGAAGGTCGAGGCAACTCAGGTCAAGTTGGAGAACTGAAGGAAGCGTTCAAGGGATTCCTATTCTTCTTCTTCCATCTCTCGGATGGTCCCTAAGCAGCAGAATTATTGGGTTCCTAATCCTCCTCCATTTCGTCATACTCAGCAGCAGAAGCAGTTCGGTGGACATGGTTCTTGTCACCCACCCAACCCAGGATATCAGCAGAGACCCCAGGTGCCCATGTCAGCTTTTGGTCCTCCTCTAGGCAACTTTTTTCCGCTATATGAGGTTCATCACAAGTGTGGTCAGAAGGGTCACTACTCAAGCAAGTGTAACCGGCGGCATCTTCCGCCTCCTCCTCCAGCCAGACCTCCAGGCAATGCAATGGTGAAGCATAATCCCAAGTCAGCAAGGCTAAACATGGTGAACACAGTAGAGGCACAGGATGCTTCTCAAGTGATCATGGGTAATCTCTCAGTTAATTCTAGTCCTGCAAAAGTGTTGTTTGATATTGGTGCATCACATTCATTCATGTCTAAAGCATTCTTCGCCAAGCATGATTTTGATTCTGAATCTTTGAGTAAGGCTTTGCATGTTGTTTCACCCGGCACTCTCATTAGCTCTAACAAGGTGGTTCCAGATGTTTCTATCAAGACAGGCAATTATTCTTTTCTGGCTTCTCCAACTATTCTCGGAAATTCCAACATTGATCTCATTCTGGGCGTGGACTTTGTGGCTATGAACAAGGCATATGTTTATTGTCAAGCAAAAGAAGTCAAGTTGACTCATCCTTCAGAAGATGTGATTATTTTCACAGCTCGCGATGACACAAACTGTCACTTTGCTCTTAATGAGAAGGGTGAAATCTCGGCTATTTCTCAAATTCCGGTGGTTTGTGAGTATGAAGATGTCTTTCTAGAAGAATTATCAGGAATGCCTCTACACCGGCCAGTCGAGTTTGTGATTGACCTCGAGCCCAGAACTGAACCGGTTTGCAAGCGCCCTTATAAACTTGGCCCCAAAGAGCTAAAAGAGTTGAAGAAGTAGCTAGATGAAGAAGAACGTCTGGGTCTGATCAGACCAAGTTCTTCTCCATGGGGTTGTGCTGTTTTGTTTGTCAAGAAGAAGGATGGCATGGACCGACTTTGTGTCGATTACCGTCCATTGAACAAGAAGACAATTAGAAACAACTACCCACTTCCCAACATCAATGAGTTGTTTGAACAGCTGAAAGGTGCCAAGGTTTTCTCAAAGCTTGATCTTCACATGGGCTATCATCAGATTCACATTCATGAATAAGATATTCCAAAGACCGCTTTCAGGACGAGTTTTGGCTCTTATGAGTACACCGTCATGTTGTTTGGTCTTGCCAATGATCCTCCAACCTTCTCAAGAATGATGAACTTCATATTCTCGCCTTTTAAGGATGAGTTCACTTGGTCTATTTGGATGATATCCTTGTGTTCTCGGAGACCGAAGAAGAGCATCCAGAGCATCTCCGGCTTGTGCTTGACAAGTTAAAAGAGCATTAATTCTATGCCAAGTTTACCAAGTGTGAGTTTTCGATCAATCAAGTGGTGTACCTTGGGCATGTGATCTTTGCCGAGGGCATTAAAGTGCACCCTGAGAAAGTTGAGGCAATCTTGAAGTGCGAGCCTCCTTAGAATGTGAAGCAGCTTTGTAGCTTCCTCGGGCTTGCTAGTTATTGCAGGAGATTCGTGGAGACCTTATATCAAATTGCTAAGCCTCTATCTAATCTCTTCCAGAAGAATGTCAAGTATGTTTGGTCTCCTGAGTGTGATGTGGCGTTCAATACGCTCAGCAAAGACTGACTTCAGCTCCAAGTCTTGTTCCTCCCAAGCAATCAAAGCCTTTCCAAGTTTTATGTGATGCTTTTCTCCAAGGCCTTGGTGGTGTTATCATGCAAGATAAGAAGATAGTTGCTTATACCTCATGTCAGTTGAAGCCTGCCGAGAAGAACTACCCCACTCATGATCTCAAGTTGGTGGCAGTTGTGCATGCTCTGATGACTTGGAGGCATTTGTTGTTTGGTAGACCGGTTGAGGTGTACACTGATCACAAGGGCTTGAAGTACATTTTCAATCAACCCAATCTCAATCTTCGACAGTTTTGTTGGGTGGAAATGCTTGAGGACTTCAGTCCAAGCATTGAGTATACTCCTAGAAAAGCAAATATCATTACAGACGCACTCAGCCAAAACGCATACAGCAACAGTCTCATCCTGAAGCCTCTTCAACCCGAGCTTTGTGAAGCCTTCCGCAAGCTCAACCTTCAAATGATTCCGCAAGGATTTCTTGCCAATCTTCAAGTCTCTCTAACTCTAGAAGATCAGGTTCACCAAGCTCAACTTATTGATGCTATGAAGTATAAGTGCTTTCGCGTTGATGACAAAGATACCTTGTTCTTTGAGGACCGTCTGGTGGTTCCAAAAGGTGATATCAGGAAGGTTATCATGGATGAAGCACACAATTCTCTTCTATCCATTCATCCAGGCAATTCCAAGATGTATCAGGATCTCAAGCAAACCTTCTGGTGGACTCGCATGAAACGTGAAATTGCTCAGCTCGTGAACGAGTGTGATGTTTGTCGTAGAGTGAAGGCAGAACATCAACGTCTAGCAGGTCTCCTTCAGACTTTACCTATTCCATAGTGGAAATTCGATCATGTGAAGATGGATTTTTTCACTAGGTTTCCCAAGTCCAAGAGGGGAAATGATGCCATCTTTGTGGTTATCGACAAGCTAACCAAAGTTGCTCATTTACTTTCGGTCAAAGAATCTATCTCGGCAGCTCAGCTAGCAGAGTTGTATATATGAAGGATAGTTTGTTTGCACTGTATTCTATAGCTCATCTCAACTGACCGTGGAAGCCTCTTCACTTCCAAGTTTTGGAAGTCCTTCTAGACTGCTATGGGTATCGAGTTCCGTTTCAGCATTGCGTTCCATCCGTAGACAAGTGGTCAAGTTGAGAGAGTCAATCAGATCCTTGAAGACATGCTCAGAGCCTATGCGATTTCGTTTGGCATGAAATGGGAAGACTGTCTTCCATATGCTGAATTCTCATACAACAATAGCTTTCAGGCTAGCTCAGGCAAGGCCCCTTTCTAGATTCTCTACAGCAGGAAGTGCCGTACCCCGCTTAACTTGTCTGAAACCGGTGAATCTCAAATTTTGGGCAATGACATGATCACTGAAGCAGAAGAGATGTGCCATGTCTTTCGTGAGAACCTCAAAGCATCTCAACCCCGACAGAAGAGTTATTACAATAACAAACATCGGGATGTCTCCTTTCAAGTTGATGATCTAGTCTATCTCAGAGTCTCTCCCATGAAAGGCACTCAGCGGTTTGGATTAAAGGGAAGCTAGCTCCTCGTTTTGTGGGTCCTTTCAGAGTTGTGTGCAAGAGAGGTGAACTTGCATATTAACTAGAGCTTCCTCCAAACTTCGCAAATGTGCATGATGTCTTCCATGTATCTCAGCTCCGGAGGTGCTTCAAGACTCCCGAGCGTACCATTGACCTCCAAGACGTTGATCTCCAAGAAGACCTCTCTTATCATGAGCATCCAGTGGTTATTCTTGAAGAAACTGAGCGTAAGACTCACAACAAATCAATCAAGTTTCTCAAGGTGAAGTGGTCTCATCATTCCAAAAACGAAGCTACTTGGGAACGTGAGGATCTTCCGCGTTCCGAATATCCAGAGTTCTTTTGGTCCTAGATCTCGGGTCGAGATCCTCTTGTAGTGTGGGAGAGTTGTGACATCCCAAGTGCTGCCCTTGCCATTTATGGCCATGTAACCTATGTGGACCCTTGTTGCCATCTGTTAATGATATGATGTTGCTCATTGCCATTCCATCCTCATGCATCATGCATCATGCATCTCATCTTCTTGTCATGCATTACATATTTTGTGGTGTGCTTCCATGTGACCTTTGTTGTGAGGTGTTAGTAGATCTTGTGTGATTTGTGGATGTTTGCATGTGTGGGCAACAAATCCCTCCCTCTCCCTTATTTTCAAAACTAAACCTAAACCTCTTTATTCCTTTTGTTTTCTACAGCAGAATTAACTTGCTAACTAATTCTATTAAAAATGTTCATGGTGTAGATAATATTATTTGGAGTTCAGGTGTGTGCTCTCTTTGGTGTTTGAGATTTGGACTCATGAGGTTTTGCTATAAACAGGGGCTGGTTATATTTAAAACTATTTAATTTTCTTGTCCCAAAAACCATCTTGTTAATTTTATTATATAGTGCATATTATTTTCAGTGACAAAGTATTTTTGTTCTTGCAAAAATCCTTTTATTTTTCTCTTGAGGTTTTTTCTTGTGTTGATGTTATTTTAAAAAGAATACCTCTCTATGTTTTTCGTGAGAGAGAGAGTCTAGAACTGGGACTTCTTCCTCCTGCGCGGCCCAGCCCAGCTCCCGTCTTCCTCCGTCAGGTTCAGAGAGTGTTGTCAGAGAGAGAGAGAGCTCGCGAGAGAACCGACGCCGTCGCCGTCAGAGGCTCACGGACGTCGAGGCTGCTCCTTTAAAAGGGCATGGATCCCTAGGGTTTTCCTCCTCTCGCTCATCGCCGCCGCCGCTCCCCTTCTCCCTGTTTCTCCCCTTCTACTTCTTCTCTGTCAGGTAAGCCGAGAGTGGGTGAGGTTTCGAGAGCAGAGCGTCGTCTGTCTTCGGTCACCGTCGTGGCCTCCGGTTCCGCTCGTCGCCTGCAGAGATGGTCGGGTGCGTGCCGCTGCTGTCCGTGCCCCGTTCCCGGTGCTAGGGCACATAGAGAGGCCCTGAAGCGTCGTCTTCTTCCTCTAATCCGCCCTGCTCCGACCGTAGTCGTTGCCCCCCATGAGCATCTGCGCATCCCCTCCTCTCTGCTTCTCTCTTCTCGTAGCATAGCGTAGCCATAGCATAGCGTTTCATTGCTGTAGTGCTCGCTATCGCTGCCGGCCGGGCAAGGCGTGGCCTTGAGGGCTCGCCTTCGTCCCCCTCGTCGCGAGATGAGCGGGGGAATGGATTCCCCGTAGGTGCCGTAGCTCCTGCGGTAGTTTTCCCTCACCGGAGAGGCCTTGTATTCACCGGAATTGTCACCGCCGTGCCGCTTTTGCCGGTGGTCGTTTAAATTCATTTTTGTCACTAGCCGCTTGGCCTGTTAGTACTAGTGGTGTCGATGCCCCCTTCTGTTAAGCTTCGAAGCCGTAGCGCAGTGGTGTGTGCGCTCGGGAGACAACCGCGAGGTCATGGCTGCGATCCCCGTCTCCCCCTTTTGTTTCCTTTTTATTTACTGGTTGCGAGTGGTGTTGCCTGTGTTGGATCTGGTGCGGCCATAGCCCAGATCTGGTGTGGCTGTGCTCTGTGTCTGTGTGTGCCTGTGTGTGTGAGTGTGTGGGTTGGATCTGCTCTGGCAGCAGATCCAAAATGTGTGTGTGTGTGTGTGCGTGTGGCAGGTGTGTATGTATGGTTGTGTGGTTGTGGGTGTATGACAAGTGGGCCTGGCCCCACTTGTCATCCACTAGGGGGGCCCTGGTGACTATGCCAGGTGGGCCCCACCTTCTTTGTTTGTCTTTGGGTGTTTTATTGTTTTATGTGATTAAATAGGTTATTCTAATTCTGCTAATATTCTAAAATTGGATATGAGCATATATGAACATGAGCATATTAGGTAAGTTTTCACTTATAGGAATGATGGGTATTTTGCAAACTAGTGTTTTGCCATGTTGCTCCATGCAAACATATGAGTATGATACATGATTTTGGGGTAGAATCAACCAAGGAATTCATTGGTGTAACTTGTTTGGTCATTTGAGAAAGTTTGAAAAAATGTCATTTTGTCTCAAAGTGTCATTTTGTCATTTTAGTTATAATTAATCCATGCATGACATGATAATTGTGTCAACATGAAAATGGTAGCCTTTGATGAGTGGAATGCCATGGTATTTACTTTTGTCATGTTAATATTGCATACAAGTGGGAACATTCTCTAAAGTGGATACTAAAATGTTGCTGTTTTAAACCATGCTAAATATTTCTAAGTCCGAGAATCTGTTAATATTTTTATCCCTCTTCAGTGGATGCTATCAAGTGATATGTTGTGAATTAGCTCAAGCTCGGTGCTAGTGTTTTGAAGTAGATGTTGCCCTATGACATCCTGTTAATTTTCATGCCATGAGGTGGTCTATATCACCATTAGTTTATGCTGTCAACTTGCTATCAGCTTAACTCATATTCCAGAAAACTGTGATTTTCACCAAGTCCCTAGGATCTGTTTCATCATGCCACCTTGTGAGCTTCATGCTTATTGATATGTGCCTCCTTTCCATTTTGTGTAGTTGTATGATTTGATAAGCATGCCATGTAGATTCTATGAATGCCTTGTTTGTGGTTGGAAACATCCTATAGCTCTAGATATTTGCTGTGAAAGTTGCCATGTTGCTGTTTTGTGGTAGATTGTTTGTTTTAGTGCTTTGTGACTTGTGAGAGCTATGCTCCATGGAATTGATTGATATTTGACTCTATTGTAGTTGGTTTTTATTTTCCTAACCAGTGGATACCTTGGAAATACAAGGAATATCCCATGTCCTTCATTGTCTTGTATTTTGCCTTAGTAACTTGTCGTGAGCATAGCGTGGGAACCGTAACTTCGTTTCCTACGTTCCACATATGCATTTGCATCGATTTTGCATGAAGCATCCATATTTGCAATGATCATGCATGTTTAAATAACTTAGAATCACATTATGTCCATAATTTTAAATAACTAAACCATTGTATGAGAAACATGACTACTTTTTAGGATGCCATGTTAAATACTTCAAATGAATCATTGATCATCTTGTTTGTGCATTGTACCTTGGTTGGTTGTCTATTGTTGATGTTTCTCTTGGGTAGACGCGAGTGTTGAACCTGAGTACTAGGATCCAGGAGAGTACCACTACGAGGACCCCGCTCTTTGTCCCTCTAAAGAAACACCAGGCAAGATGATCGTACCCGGATCCCGACACTATTTTTGCTTTGCTAGATGTCTCGCTCTTATCGTTACATATGCGTTACCTACCACTTGGATGTCAAGCCTCCTACATTGCCATGATAGCCTCTAACCCCTCCATATTCTAGCAAACCTTGTTCGGCTAAGTTACCGCTGCTCAGCCCCTCTTATAGCGTTCTTAGTTGCAGGTGCAGGTTCTTTCCATGTGATCACATGGATATATGGCATATCACAATATTATCTACTATTTAATTTAACGCACATATATATCTTGGTATGGTGGAAGGCTTGGCCTTGTGCTCGGTGTTTGTTCCACTTTTACCACCATAGTTTCTTGTTACCGGTGTTATGTTTCCATATTATGCGCTCCTAACATGCTCGGGGTTGTTATGGGGACCCCCTTGATTATTAGGTTGAGATTAAAACTTGTCTGGCAAGACCCAACATTGGTCCTATTTGCTTAAACAACTTAATAAAATTGCATAGGGCTTAGCTACCCCGTCGATAATTAATCAACCCCCGGGCCAGTGCTCCACATGAGTGTTGGTCCAAACTAGAGCACTGTGTGGGGCCAACCCGAGGCAACTCTGGAGATTTCTATCAGGCCTCCATATGCGTCGGTTATCCGTCGTGTCCTTAGAACAAGATACGCGGCTCTAATCGGGTACGTCGACACGTCGGGTGGTCTTGGTGGACTTGTTTTACCTTTATCGAGTGGCTTGCGTGAGGCACTCTGATTTTATTCGGGCTATCTCGAGGTGTCGGAATTCCTTTGGAGTTGCCTAGGATGATCACGAGATCCGTGGTCGAGGTTATTCCCACGGAGTGTGGTTAATTTATGATGGACTACTTGGAGCACCCCTGCGGGGTTAAAACTTTCGGAAAGTCGTGCCCGCGGTTATGTGGCAACTTGGATATTTGTTTAACACCCGGTTATATTTAACTTGAAGTAAACTCTAATAAAATACACCAACTGTGTGAGTAACCGCGATCGTCTCTGCTCGTGAACCTGAACCGAGAGAGAACACGGTGGGGTTATGTTTGACGTAAGTAGGTGTTCAGGATCTCTTAGAGTTCATTCTAGTTCTCGATCGTTATCGTAGACCACATATTTACTTTCATGTTCTCGTAAGATTAGCCACCATAAATGCTTAGTGCTGCTGCAAACTAAACACTTATCCCCCATCCAACCTATAAGCTTGAATAGTCTCCGTACCCGGGCACGAGATTGCTTAGTCCCCATGGCTCACAAATTACTACAACAATACATGTGCAGGTACAGATGAGATCGTGCCAGTTAATTATACGCAGATCTAGTGGGAGTATGACGAGGATCATGGTAGGATGTACGTCACCTATCCAGACGAGTAGAGTGGCCATGGGCGTGATCTTCAGGGCTAGCAAGCCAGTGTCATTGCGTCATTTTATCGTTTGTTTTCGTCCATAGTCGGACCCTGCCTTTGGATTGATGTTTGAATAAATTGTGTGGAATTGTAATTTAGCATGTGGCGAGTGTAAGCCAACTCATATACTCCTCTCTTAATAAATGTATGTAATGATGTTGTACTTGCGAACGACAAGATGCGCCTCTATCGCTGTCGAGGCCCCCGTGCCTAAATATGGATAGGCGCGCATCTTGGGCGTGACACCGACACCACGGACCACCGACCCCCGACCGCTGACGCCACTGACCCTCGACACCACTGACTCCCGACACCACTGACCCCCGACTCCACACCTATTCTGCCTCTTGTTGACCGAAAAGGTGCTCTTCGGCCTTCGAGAGGCCGAGGAGGTCATAGTTTTGTAAATTATGAGTTCGGTCACATATTTTCTGATTTTGTTATAAAAAATATCATATTTGTATTTATCGGGTGAATTTCAATGTGTAGTTGTTCGATGACCTCCCCATGCATTGGACGAGCTCCCCTGCTATGTTCGTGGGTGAGCACAAATGACATCTCCTCCCCTAGCCCCCTTAATTTGCTCAATTCCTTTCTTCATGTCGATGAAACTTGCTAGCTATAGTTGTCTTCAATCTTCAGTATGCGTGACCAGTATGCGTCTCCCGTTAGAAAGGGCGGCATCTACAAATATGCATGTCTTTGCATATTTATAACCGCCATCCTTCTGAGTTGTCCCACGTTATCCATGGACAGCCTGAGTATGTGTAGATTGGGTTCGTTTTCCCATATGCTCTGCTCTGGATCCGATGCGGAATTTCGTCAGTGCCTCCCTCTTGTTCTTCGGGTACACATCCTCTCTGCTTATTGCCAAGAGGTGTATCAGGAGAACAATGGGGAGGTGCTTCCTAAATTCTGCATCGGATCTGGAGCAGAGCATGGGAAAACGAACCCAATCTACACATACTCGGGTGGGATTAGGACCCATCTCTATCTATTAGCATGTAGGTTGTATGGACGTAATAAAACTGACAAACTTGATTAACGGATGAATATAGATGACAAATTGTATATATATGTCTTGTGTGTTTAGTAGGTAGGCAAGATGAGTGATCGTGCTTGGATGTACACCGGTCACCCTAGTTAGAAAGAAATGTCCATTGCATGGTTAACAAAATCCAAGGGGTTTCTAAGCGCCGCATTTGCAAATGGCCAGGAAATAACCTGGTGCCCCTGTGTCCGGTGTGACAACTATAAAAAGTGGACACGGAATGAAATGGGTAAACCTTGCATAAGTGTTGTTTTACGCTTGATTATACGGTGTGGAGATTTCATGGTGAGTCTGCCCAACATGTCAGAGGTGAGGTTGTTCGTCATCGCACCGACGAGCATGGTACCGGGATCGAATACATGGTGCAAGACTTTGATGATGCCCGAGATTCAGACGATGAGATGGAGGAATCTGCAAAGGCGTTCTATGAAATGTTGGAGTCTTCAAAACGTCCTCTCCATGAGCACACTGAGCTTTGTCAGCTGGTTGCCATCGCGCAAGTAATGGCTCTAAAGGCTTAGTTCAACCTAGGGAGAGAATGGTACGACACGATGCTGACGATATTATGTCGCTTTCTACCCAAAGGCCATGTACTGTCTGCAAACCTGTACCAGTCGGAGAAAATCCTACATGCGCTTAAGATGTCCTATGAGAAGATAGATGCCTATCAGAATGGATGTGCCTTATTTAGGCTTGAGTATGCGGGCTTGTACTATTGTCCCATTTGCAAGTCTTCCAGGTATGTTGTCGTAGACAACGGTATGGTTGAGAAGAGTGAGACCAAAATTCCAATTAATGTTCTCCGGTATCTTCCAATCGTACCAAGACTTCAATGTCTTTTCATGGTTGAAGAGACAGTCAGACAGATGATGTGGCATAAATTGGGCAAAAAAACCGAAATAGATGCAGATGGGAATCCAATGTTGGGACACACTTCAGATGGTTTTGCGTGGAAGCACTTTGATCCATTACATAAGGATAAATCGGGAGATCCAAGGCATCCTCGAGTTGCCATCAGCATGGATGGGTTCCAAGTGTTCGGTATGATGGCAACCCAATATGGTTACTGGCCAGTATTTGTCATTCCACTCAATCTCCCACCTGGAGAGATTATGAAAAGAAAGAACATTTTCTTGACGTTGATAATTCCAGGGCCCAACTATCCAGGGAAGAATATGAATTTGTCCATGCAGCCGCTTAAGGATGAATTGCAAGAAGCTTGGGATAATGGGATCAAGACATATGATGCCGCTTCCAAAAAAACTTCAAAATGCATGTGTGGTACGTGTACTCGACACATGACTTGCCAACGTATGTGCTATTCATTGGCTAGTGTGTGCATGGAAAGTTCCCGTGCCCCACATGCAACGCAGCTCTTGAGTTCCGTTCGCTGCAGGTGGGTCGCAAGTATTCTTGCTTCGACTTGCATAGACAGTTCCTGGATCCTCACCATAAGTTCAGAAAATACAAGAAGAATTTCACAAAAGGTAGAGTTGTCAAAAACTCTGCACCACCTGCATTGACAGGCAAACAGACCCTGGATCAAAGAAACGCTCTCATCCGGATCCCATACATCCAGGGTATTTCGAAGGGTATAATATGAAACACGCCTGGACTCACAAGATATGCTTGTGGGATCTGCCTTACTTTAAAGACCTCCTTTAGCCACATAACATTAATTTGATGCACACTGAAAAGAATATCGTCGTGGCCCTTTTTGGTACATTGTTCAGCATAGAGGGAAAGACAAAGGATAATCCTAAGGCTAGAGTCGATCAGGAGGCTCTATGTGATAAACCGTTACAAAACATGCGACAACCGTTAGGAAAGAAGAACTAGAGGAAGCCAATGGCATGGTTCAATCTTGGAAGGCCACCTATGAGGGAAATGCTCTTTTGGGTGAAAATGCAGTTGATGTTCCCCGATGGCTATGCAGCGAATCTATAGAGGGGAGAGATTCTTGACAAATTGAAAATATTTGTCTCAAGAGTCATGATTGGCACATATGAGTTGAGCCGGTAATGTCGGTGATGTTGCGTGGCTTTATCCCTGAGGATGAATGGCTAGTATTGGCAGAGTTGAGCTATTTCTTTCGTGCTCTTTGTGCGAAAGAACTATCACCTGACGTCCTGGATGAACTAAAAGAGTTGGCACTAGAGTTGATCTGCAAGTTAGAAAAGATCTTTCCTTCGGGCTTCATTTATCCAATGCAACATTTGATTTTGCTTCTCCCGACCGAGGCAAGATTGGGGGGGGGGCATGCAAAATTGTTGGTGCTTTGGAACTGAGACGATGCAGAAGACGCTTCGAGAAAAATGTAAAAATAAACGTAGAATTGAAGCATCGATGGCCGAGGCATTCATTACTGAGGAGGAGGCAAACTTCGTGACAACACACTATGAAGCCAAGAATCGTCATTTGCATAATCTGGAGCCTCGGTACAATGATGGCAACCATGAAAAAGTTTGATCCAACTATAGCCTATTCCAAGAGAAGATCGCACGAGCCGGTGCTTCGAAAGCAATAACGTTGGATGTCAAAGAATGACGAACCATTTCATTGTATATCTTCAACAACCTAACATAAGTGCGGTCGCACATCGAGTATGTTCTTAGTACATTGTTTTGCAACTTCTAATACCTTTGAACTGCTCTTATTGCCGGATATGTGATATAGTCGATACGTCGCCAAATTCTCAGATAGAGCTGTGATCCAAAATGATTCAATAGAAGAGTATGAGATTCTAGCAAAGCATGGAGGCGGCTATCCCGGTTTCATCTCTTGGTTCAAACAAATGGTAATTTTCATTAGACCATTTTATTTCTTTGTCTAGTTTGTGACTAACGCAACAATACTCTCGTATCAAACTTGTAGGCTAATTCAGAGTCTATGGACGCCAAATTCAGACAAGTCACTAATGGTTTTGATTATAAGGTCCGTTCATTTGACAAATACGACATCAATGGGTATCGCTTTCGTACTTTTGGCAAAGAGCTATCTATGGTCGACCAAAAGTCTAGAAATTGTTGTGTCTCCACTGTCGGCGAAGGAGGTGTCGAGTATTATGGAAGAGTTGAAGCAATTTATGAACTTATATTCTTTTGTGATAATAGACCAAATATTGTAGGCTTCAAATGTTATTGATTCCAGCCATAGGAGACTAGAAGGACTCATGAATATATAGGGCTAGTCGAAATCACACAAAGCACCCATTTAGATGTTCCCGACGTCTATATTATGGCTCAATAGGCGACCCAAGTTTTCTATCTACCATGGGCCTGCCAAACTGATCCAAATCTGAATGCTTGGGATGTCATTGATGATGTGCTGCCACATTTTAGACCACCTCCCCTCAATGAAGATGATTATGAACCTAACATTAACACAGACACATATGAAGGAGAATTCTTCCAAGAAACACGTCTTTCCAAAAAACGTTTCAAGAACCACTCTACTTCACCCCAGAACATTGAGGTAGATAGGGATAGTGAATCCATCTTCACCGCTGAACCGGAACAAGAATAGGGGGAAGAAGAAGAGGTTACTATTGTGGACGACCTCTCAATGCTTGACCGATTACATAAAGTAGGCCTTCCACATGTTGCCCACGATAGTGATGATGATGCATTTATTAATGATAGTGATGATGATGCATTTATTGATCCCGGAGCATATATAGACGATGAAGATTATTATTAGTTCATGTCAGGTATACATGATGATGATACACTCAAATAATATATATACATATTACTATTCATGTCGGTATTCAATTTTTTTATGTTGTCCTAATTTCTTTTACTCTTTGTCGTGGCAGGTGTTGAAATATTGTGGGCGCGGGTTGAGAGCGATCCGAGGATCCTTCATCGGTGCGTGGTGGGAGGGGTACTTCCATTCCACCCCCAAACTCTCCGAAGAGCATAGTACGACAGTATTGGGTCACTCGAGGGTAGTTCTTCGTTGGTGAAGTTGCCCACCGGGAGAGGAGGTCGGGGAAGAAGAGAGCTCCTAAAGCTACATGTGGTGGCCGCGGGAGAGGTACGAAGGCTTCTACGCCTTCCTCGCCGCCACCCCCAGCTTATTCACCAAAGCACAAGACTGCTATAGTGGACTCGTCTAAGGTGGAGGCTACAAGGACTCCTGTCCACGAGCCTCGGGTCGACGATCCTTCTGTCCCAGACGCTTCGCCCTGCAAGACTCCTGTGCCAGACGCCTCGTCCCGCGAGACTCCTGTGCCAGACGCTTCGTCCTATGAGACTCCATAGGCTTCCACTGGATGGGATACCTGGCCGGATCTGCATTAGCCGGAGCCATGTGGCCACGCTGATGGTGGTGGGGATCTGTTGTCTGATAGCGGGGACGAGGTGGTTGAGGGCACCGTCTACCAGTGTGGGTGTACATGGCTCCCGCCCGTGCCCGCGACCCGCATGCAGAGGTGGCTGATTAAGCCCGAGTCGCTGAAGTAAGTGCATTTACTCTTTTTAAACCTTTTTTCTTCAAGTTTCTTCGCATATCTAATGCGTTGGCTTTGTCATATTGCAGGGGTTGGATTCATGCCAAGGATGTCCGCAGGCCCAACTCCATCCTTGGTGTTATTTTACGACATAACTTCCCGGGGTTTGTCACGTTGCTCGGCGAGGCTCAACAAGAAGAGCTAGGATTGAAATGGGAGCACTACTTGGCTGCCCCGGCCCCGCAGGAGGAGATGATCAATGGTGTGTTGTGCCACACGAGGGCCGACATGGTCATCAGGTAGTTCTGGTAATTTCTCCTTTACAAAATTAAAAATCAATAATAGCTAGTTATTGTACTAACCAGTGTTGTCTATTTTGATTGCAAACCTTCTATAGGTGTGAGGAGGGATACGAGGAGGCCGCGGAAAAACTTATCGATTACGAGTGCAGACGCCTACTACAGAACATACAACACAAGGCTTTGGTATAGGCTGTTCGAGACTACTACGCCTCGCAACATATTAAGAAGGCCAAGTCGTTGTCCCACTGAAAGTTTGTGGACATGGAGAGATACATGAAGGTAATTACCTATCCTTAAGGCCTTGTACTTAGTTTCCTTTTCTTTGATTCGTAGGCGTAGCTCTCAAATTTCTCTTTACTAACTTAGGTGCCCCCGAGATGGTGTGCGGATAAGATGGGTTGTTGGGAGGTGTTGGTGAATGAATGGTGCTCTGACCAATGGCGAGTCATCCATGATGATGCCAAGGCACGACATGCCCAAATGGAAGGTGTGCCACACCATCAAGGCAGCGCCAGCATTTATCAATTCGGGCGGAACTGGGTATGTGGTTTGCTTCATGATTCCTGCAATTCATTATTGTAGTGCTAGGTTTACCCATTATTAATACTTTTTTCCTCTCTTGTAGGCTCATCACAATAAGACGGAGGTGCTAGAGGTGTACGACCTCTATGCCATGGCCCATACTACCTTATACAAGAAGCTCAAGGCATTCTTTATGTCCGACCTCGATAATCCTGAGAACTTCACCGATATCTCCTCCCACCACAACCTCACGAGGTAAGAGATGTGGGGAAGGCGGTGAATGGGGAGGAGTTAAACCCGAGCCAGCAACCACTTGATCCAAACCAAGTGATGTTAGTTGGGCACCGGAGGCCCCTTGGCTCAATAGCCATTGGAGATGGACATATATGGTCTTCGAGCACTTTCCGGCAGAACAAGGCACGCCAACCGAGCTCCTTTCCTGAGATGCCGCCTCGTCCACGGCTAGTCCTGCTCACCATCGAGGTTAGTCATACGGACTTAGATATCTTTCCTCCATTACATTGTCTGAGCCAACAAAGATGATTACAATGTTAATGATGAGTTGTGTTGCAGGTTGCTCTGCAGAAAGAGAGAGAGAGAACCCATGCGCTTTTAGCGGAACAAGCCCGGCAGGCAGCGAAGGAGAAGAAGGATCTGGAGGAGAGGACGGCTATGTTATTGGAGGAGGAGAGGGCACGGAACGATGCGTCTAACGGGTCCATGTACGAGCTCATCGTGGTAAGTTTCTTCTTCATATTAGCAAAACCATGCACTACATGTTCTATTCATTAATAACCAATATGATAGACTTGGCAAAACCAAATGTGCAGAATTTGTGCAAGAAGACCGGCCAGACCCCTCCACCGATGCCAGTCATACCACGGCTAGAATGGTGAGTTTCATTTCAATGTTCGTTAGTTACTAATCTTAACATTTCAGCGTCATCATGCTAACACAAATGATCTTTGGTACAACATAACTCCCGAGCTGCATCACATGACCCGAGCAACCTCGGTGCTTCACCATGATAACAAGGAGGGTAATCCCTAATATGCCACTTACTTGGCTCATTTTCTCAAACAAATACAAACATATCACTTAGACAAACTTAGCATAATGACAAACTTAGCACTTAGACAAATGTCATATTTTACGTAAGTTAGCTTTGTTTCCTCTAAATTGACATAGTAAGCTTACTTAACTACAAAATGACATATTGTACCTAAGTTAGCTCCAAAATGACATATTGTACCTACGTTAGCTCTAAAATAACCTATACTTAGCATTGTTTCCTCCACACTGACATAATAAGCTTAGTTAACTCAACAATGCAATAATAGACTTGGTAACCTCATAGATGCCATTGACTTGGCTTATTTTCTTGCAAAATGACACAATAAGATTAATTAGGTAAAAATGTGATAATTACCTTGGTTAGCTCTAAAACGACACAAATAAGCAATGAGAAGAAGAAAAACAAGAGGATAAAGAGAAAGAGAATAAAAACGCTTCTTCTTCTTCTTCGAGATCTTATTCTTCTTCTTCTTCTAGTATTCTTCTTCTAACTTTCTTATTCCCCATTTTGCATATTTGATTCACTTCACGTAGGCTTGCATTGATGGAGTTCTTGTGTTTAATTTCTGTTTTGATTTTGTAAGAACACTATGAAACTTGCTACCTATGGATGAAACTATGTATGTATGGATGAAACTTGCACTTTTGATTTAGTATGTTTGTTGGATGATCATATATATATGCTTGTGATATGGCAGGTATATAGTTTCTGTGAATTATATATATATATATATCATATATGTGCTTATGAAAATGATTGGATATAACAAAAAGCAGAATAAAAAGGGAAAATACAGGCACTTTGTCGTCTGCCACTGACGACAAAGGGCTCTTTGCCGTCTGCCCCGGACGGCAAAGGTATCACGTGGCGGCTACCTGTGAAACTTGGGAAACCCAGGATGGGGACGTTTGGTCTCTTTGACGTCTGCGGCAGATGGCAAAGTGGTTGGAGGCAGACGACAAAGATGGGGAGGGAGGCAAATGAAAAAGGGGGCGGGTGGGGGGGCAAACGGCAAAGGGGGCAGGGGGGCAGACGACAAAGGGGGTGGGGGCGGGGTGGCAAATTGCAAAGTGGTGAGGAGGTAGACGGCAAAGTGGTGAGGTATGTTAGCCACCACTAACGGCGACGCCATCAGCAGTTGTCGTCCATGCCCTTTGTCATGCGCAAGCTGACGGCAACGATCCTTTGCCATCCGCTGGGCCGAAGTAGACGCTAAAGAACCCATTTGCCGGAGCTAGCTAGGCCCAAATTTGTGCCGTCTACCTTTGTGCCTTTGCAATCTGCCATGGCAGAGGACAAAGTGCCTGATTCTTGTAGTGCTATCAAGGAGCTCTACAGGTATCTCTGAGAGTGTCCTTTCGCTGGGTATGGATTAAGACTGGGATTTGTTACTCCATGTGACGGAGAGGTATCACAGGGCCCACTCGGTAATACAACATCATGACAAGCCTTGCAAACAATGTGACTAAGTGTTAGCCATGGGATCTTGTATTACGGAACGAGTAAAGAGACTTGCCGGTAACGATATTGAATAGGTATAGAGATATCGACAATCGAATCCCGGGCAAGTAACATACCGAAGAACAAAGGGAACATCATACGGGATTAGCTGAATCCTTGACATAGAGGTTCAATCGGTAAAAATCTTGGTAGAATATGTAGGAACTAATATGGGCATCCAGGTCCTGCTATTGGTTATTGACTATGGAGGTGTCTTAGTCATGTCTACATAGTTCTAGAACCCGTAGGGTCTGCACACTAAAGGTTCGGTGACGTTTCGGTAGTATAGATTTATGTATGATGGTGACCTAAGATTGTTCGGAGTCCCAGATGAGATCCCGGACGTCATGAGGAGATCCAGAATGGTCCGAAGGTAAATATTGATATATAGGAAGTCCTGTTTTTGTTGCCGAAAAAGTTTCGGGCTCAATGGTAGTGTACCGGGAGTGCCGGGAAGGTACCGGGGGACCATCGGGAGGGGTGTTTCGACCCAAGAGGCTACATGGTCCGTGGGAGGAGGTATACTGGACCTTAGTGGGCTGTCTAAAGACCCACAAGAGGCCCATGCATCTGGGAGGAGAAACCAAAGGTGGAAAGAGGGTTTCATGTGGGAGAGGAGTCCTAATCCTACTAGGATTGGAGGAGGACTCCTCCTCCCACTTCGGCCGAACCAAGGGTTGGCCCCTTGGGGGCCAAGTCTCCTCCCTCCCTCCTCCTATATATACTAGAGATATTGAGGGGTTTTTCACAACAGAAATCAGCCAGGTGCTACCCTCTCCTCTAGATTGTAGTTTCTCCTCTAGATTGTTTTACCGGTGCTTAGGCGAAGCTCTGCTGGAATAGTTCCACCACCACCACTGTGGCGCCCTTGCACTATCGGAGAACTCATCTACCTCTCCGCTACCTCTTACTAGATGAAAAAGGCGGAGATCGTCATCGAGCTGTACGGGTGCTAAACACGAAGGCGTTGTCTGTTTGGCGCTAGATCGGAAGGACCGTGATCACGATCTTGAGACGATTCGTGATTTGATCGTGGGAAATATCATGATGGGATAGCAGGATGGATCGTAATTGGATCGCGATATGGATCTTCATGGGATCGCAGGACGCTCGGTGATTTGGATTCTGAAGACGTTTGATTACATCAACAGTGTTTCTTAACGCATCCCACTTAGCGATCTACAAGGGTATGTAGATCCACTCTCCCCCTCGTAGATGCTCATCACCATGGATAGATCTTGCATGTGTGTAGGAGACATTTTTTTCCCATGCAATTTTCCCCAACAACCACGACTACTGCGGCTTCCCGCGCTGGGCAAAGCCCCCCCACGGCTGTCGATGGTAACCCCGGGCCACATTGGAGCACGCCCGCGCCCACGAGGAACTACCACCGGAGTCGTGGTGTACTTCCGGGGATGACCGTGGCCTCTCCTGGGTGGAGGCGAGGCAGGGCTCTCCTCAAAGGCCTTCCCTTTCAGAGCGGCAGAGAACTTCCTCACTGGAGCCATCATTGGGAGAGCGGCGGCTCAAAGATTGGGAAGCGAAGAAGATGAAGATGTGTTGAGGGTTTTCTCGCCCTCACCCCACTTATATACGACCAAGGGACAACAAGAGCCCCTTCACATCCCGGGCAATCATGGCATCGCTGCACATCCCAGCTCTTGTCAGCCGGAGCATCATGGGGAGTATGGGCAATCCTCAGGCGCCGCGGGGTAGGCCCGAGTGGCGTGTAGCTCCACCCAAGTCAATTAATCAACCCCCAAAGGATCACACCTGCGCGGCCCAAAGGGAGAAGGCCGAGGGAGCAGCCGCATTCAAGAAAAGGTAATGATGGCCGGCCCGATGCGCAGGCGTCACATCAGTTTGACCTGGGAGGTCCCCGAAGACCTCGGGAGTGGAGACTGCGTTCACTAGGTGCGCGAAGCATGTCGAGCCTGGCCCACAGGCATCTCAGGCCCACGGCGCTTTGGGCCGTCCTCAACGGCTTCGCCCCGAAGCCAGCTCGAGCGCGTCTTGGGCCCGGGGGCTACTGTTGGCGTTCCAGGAATGGGGTACCCAGAACTGCCTGCGTGCGGCCCAGGACATGGACCACTTCTTCAGCCAGGTTCGGCCTGGCAAGACCGTGCTCAAGACAAGGCCCTCGGGAGGGCTTGAGCTCGTGAGAGAAGCATCATCAAGATCAGCAAGGATGGGCCTCCTTAGGCACCCTCCAGAGCGGTGGAGATCTCTATACAACACCCGTCCTCAGGAGGCTAGGGATGACGCAAGGCAGGACAGATAGACACCAGCAAGCCAGGCGGAGCAGGTTCCCTTTGGTGCAAAGGGGGGCAGGACGTACATGGGTTCCCAAAGTGTCCACCAAAGGTTTCCATTCCAGTGCAACGAGACCACGACCACGATCCCAGCAGGGAGGATGTCATCGCCGAGCCCACCTCTGCATAATCAACAACTACTTTGCAGGCGAAGACCTCCTTATGTCAGGATAAAGATTTACTACTGTATCCCTTCGAATTTGGCCGTTGTGGGATCCCTTCCTACCATAGGGACAAGGGAAGTGGATCCGGGGCACTATAAATAGGGTATAGGTTGCACCGTAGAGGCCGGGAACAAAAAACAAAGAGGCAATGGAATAGAGGCAACACAACCAGAATGCCCTCACGAGGCGACGAACCACTGAACTAGTTCATCCACAAACCTCCTCGTGAGCCAATCCACCAAAGAAGGAGTAGGGTATCACGCTTTGCAGCAGCCCGAACCTGGGTGAATCATCGTGTGCATCTAGTTCGTCGTAAAAATCATTGAGTAGCGAGCTAGGTAGGGCGAGGTTGCAAGGGATCTTCGCACACGCCCCTGTGTTTGAACTTATTATGATTTTGTGGAGCCCGAAATCCGACAGTAGCCGCTTAGCAAGCTTAAGATTTTCACTACATACATCTGGCGAAGTACTCTTAGTCAGACTGGGAAAAAGATCAAACTCAAAGTAGTCGGTCGAGATCTAATTACCTCCGAGTGTTAGGTTCTCCTCCCCTAGACATGTGCACTTGGTCTTTTTAGCTTCTAGGTTGCGGTGCAGATCCTGCACCTCCTCCTCAATCATTTTATAGCAAGATCCGATCTTGCACACACCCCGCATATGACGGCAACGACAACAACAAGGAATATCAGAGTTCACAATCGGATACAATGAAGAGGTTCAACATCATTCGGATTTTGAGACTGTCATTGACTACTTCAGTCGACGGTAGCCTTGGGGAGTACCCACTGGAGAACTAGCGGTTCTACACCCCGATGGTCAATATCGAGAAGCTCTGGTCCCTAGACCTTCACTGTATCCTTTTCGAAAAGAACCTCATCATTCGGATTTTGATACTATGTTCGATTGCTTCACTCGATGCGTACCTCGGGGACTACACCCGGTGGATGCGCTCATTGTGCCCCCACTAGAGAACTACCAGTTCTACAACCTGAAAGTCAACATCGAGAGGCTCTCTTCCATGGAACATCACCACACCCTCTTAAACAAGTATCTCATCCTTTGGATTCTACAAATTCAACATTTGGACTTTGAGACTGTCGTCGACTGCTCCAGTCGACGCCAGCCTCGGGGACTGCACCCAGTCGGTTTGCTCAGCGCGCTCCCACTAGAGAACTACCGGTTCTACACCCGACGGTCAACGTCGAGAGGCTCTGGTACATGGACCATAACCGCATCCTCTTCGACAAGTATCTCATCGTTTGGATTCTAATACCTCAACATTACTATTTTGTGACTATCGCTGACTTCTTCAGTCCATGACAGCCTCGGGGACTACACCCAGTGGGTGCTCTACGAGCGCTCACTAGAGAACTACTCATTCTACACCCCGACGGTAAATATCGGGAAGCTCTGGTCCATGGAACATCACCGCATTCTCTTCGACAAGTATCTCATTGTTCGGATTCTACTACCTCAACATTCGGATCTTGAGAATGTCGCCGACTGAAAGCACATTTGCTCCCTTGGTGGTTTTGGTAATTAATAACAACATATGAGTCATTGAACTAATGTTTCGACCAAGTATATTTCAAGAAAAGTTCAATTATAGGGATGGAAAAAGGATTGTGGAGGTTGTGGAAGTACGCCAAGATTCAAGGAAAGAGGTTGGCCAAGCTTCAAGCAAGAGGACTCTACATTTTACATTTGTGAGAAATCATTTTAAGTCCATAGGAAAGCCAATACTATTAAAAGGGGGTAAGGTTTTGATGGAGAACAAAATGCTCATACGTGCACAAGTGATAGTCACCAAAAACATCCACAAGCTCACCCACCAAAGTCTGTACCTAGCCAAACATGCAAAATCGGTGCAACCAACTTTCCTATCTCGATGCCACCGATTCCAAACCCTAGACAGACTCAGCCAAACCCTAGCCACTTTGGTGTAGAAGACACTGCTTTTGGTGCCACCAAGTTGGGTTGCCAACTTTCTGGTATGCAAGTTCACACTTTCGGGTAGTCCGAGAATGTTGAATCGGCGTCACTGAGTCTGGCAATTCTGACCGTTGGTCACCTTGTCGGTGCAACCAAGATTCCTATATCGGTCTCACCGAGATTCAAAAGTTGCCACCTTTTGGTCACTTAGGTACCACCGAGATTAACACATTGGTGTCACCGAGTTGGTCATTTTGAGTGTAACGGTTGGATTTTTGGGGATGCCTATATATACCCCTTCACCACCACCCACTAGAAAGAGAAGCACTTAGAACTATTCCATACCTATCCTAGTCAGTTTTATGAGAGAGAGCCACCTACCCTTGTGTTAAGGTCAAGATCTTCCACTCCAGCCATATGCATCCTGATTTCTAGCCTCCCCAAGTTGCTTTCCACCAATGCCGTCTCTTCTACCAGGCCAGATCTATGAGAGAGACATTGTGTGTTGAGGAGTTTATAATCATGAAGCACCAGAGCAAGGAGTTCATCATCATTACCGAGCCTATTACCTTTTGGAGGGTGGTGCCTCCTAGATTGGTTAGGTGTCGCTTCGGAGCCTCCTTCTTCGTGTTGTGGAGTGAACCAAGAAGTTTGTAACGGCAAGGAGATCGCCTACTTTGTGAAGATCTACCCGAGTAAGGCTAGCCATGGTATAGTCAAGGTTGCTTCTTCATGGAACCCTCCGTGGGTAGAGCCCTCCATGGACTCTTGCGATCATTACCCTTCATGGGTTGAAGACTCCATCAACGTGCATGTATGATAGCACCACCTATCAGAACCACTGGAAAAATCGTCGTGTCTACAATTGCGTTTGATCTTCCTACCCTATGCTTTTACTCATGCGTATTGTTACTTTCCGCTGCTATACTCTTAGACTTGCATGTGTAGGGTGTACTTGATACGTTATGAATGCTAAAACTTGCCAAGAATTAAAATAGGGAAAAGGCATAGTTTTATTTGGTTAAGGAGTTTAATCACCCCCCTAGACCTACTTTCGATCCTACAAGTGGTATCAGAGCTTTGGTCTCCATTGCATTGGTTTCACAAGCTAAGAGAAGTATGACATCTAGTGATGGAAATTATCACCGTAGAGGTCCGTACTTTGATGGCACTAATTTTGCTAGTTGGATGCATAAAATGAAAATACATTTGCTTGGTCATAATCCTGCCGTTTGGGCTGTTGTTCGTGGTTCTTGCAAGGTGAATTCTTTGGTGATGGAAGAGAACTGGATCGTGAAGCGAACGCGGAAGAATTGAAGATGTGGAAACTCACGGCTCAAGCATGTGACATTATCTACAACTGCCTATGCCCCAAAGAATTCAACAAAATCAGCTGTGTCAAACAAGCAAAAGAGATTTGGGATACTTTGGTTGATATGCACAAAGGAACTGAGTCCGTGAGAGAATCCAAGCTACATGTTCTTCAAGGTCAACTTGATAAGTTCAAGATGAAGGATGGCGAAGGAGTCACCGAGATGTACTCTAGGCTAGCTCTCATCAACAATGAGATTGCTAACTTAGGAAGCAAAGAAATGACTGACAAGTTCATCATCAATAAGATACTTCGAGCCTTGGATGAGAGATATGACACCGTGTTCAATTTGATCCAAATGATGCCCAACTACAAAGATCTCAAACCAACGGAAGTGATTGGTAGAATTGTTGCTCATGAGATGACACTCAAAGACAAGGAAGAGCTTCACCACAAGTCTAGCGGTGCTTACAAAGCCACAAGTGATGCTCCTGCTACCTCAAGCGACAAACTTGTTACAAATGAAGAGATAAGCCTCATGGTCAAGAAATTCAACAAGTTCTACAAGAATAGAAGCAAAGATCATAGCTCCAACTCCAGACATGAAGAGAAGCGTTCGTCAAGTCATGACCGAAACTGCTACAATTGTGGGAAGCCCGAACACTACTCCAATGAGTGCTCGGCTCCCTACAAACGAAAAGAAGAGTCACCTAGAAGACGAAGCTCAAGAGATGAATCACCTCAAAGAGAGAGAAGGAGTAGAGATGATCATTATGAACGAAGACCCTCTAGGATAAGTAGGGACTCAGAGAAGAAGGACAAGTACACCAAGAGCTACTCAAGAAGGAAACATCAAGCTCATGTTGGTGAATGGGTTTCCGGCTCCGACTCCGACAACCACTCTGAGAGAAGCTATCACTCCAACTCCGACTATAGTCAAGATGATGGTGTCGCCGGAATTGCACTAGTGACAACGAACTCCCATGATCTATTTGATTCACCAAATGAAGGAAGTGGAAGTTGCTTCATGGATAAAGGCCCCAAGGTATCACACCCCGAATATGTTGATTTCTATAGTGATGAAGATGATTCGCTTTATGATGATGGCTTGCTATGTGATAAAACTGGTGATGTTGATTATAATGAACTTGATATTTCTCATGCTAGGCAAGATAGGTCAATTGATGATGATAAGATGAAAATATAAGAACTAACTAAAGAACTCAACACTCTTAAGTTATCCCATGAATCTACTCTTGAAGATCATAGAGAGCTTGTAAGAACTCATCAGAAGCTACGCTTCGAGGAGCTAAATTTGGGGCAAGAACATGAATTTCTTAAAGCTGTCAATGACGATCTCCGAAAGAAGACTTCATCTTATCTGGCCAAACGACTACTCTTGTCTACATTCATGCCACAAGTCAAATCTAAGCAAAATAGTAACAAACGCAAGAAAGGTTCTTCATCTAGTAGCAACAATAAAAATGCTAAATCCAATGATGTTGCTCCTAGTAGTTCTATTGATTCCACTAATGATGATTCTCTTAGCCAAGTTATAGAGAAAGGAATTATAGAGAAAGGTATCTACAAGAGTCTTGATGGGTACAAACAATTTGATGAGATTGTACGCAATCATGGAGGATACTAGAAGAATCGTTGTCTTGGCTACTTCAAGGCTAATGGAGTTGAATGGGAAGAAGGTCAATACCCCAATCCCAAGTTTGTTCCTCAAAAGGAAAAGTACGAAAATACCCTTCCCAATTGAAGAAAGTTGCAAGATGACCTTCCACCACAAGACAGCAAGCTCAAGGGCAAGAACAAGCTCCAAGAGGACTTTGAATCCTATGAAGATGAACCCCAAGCTTTGGTGAAGTGGGTTCCCAATGCTACTAAAATCTGAACTTCTACAAGTGCTACTTCAACACCAAGGATCCCCATCAACTTCATGTGGGTCCCCAAGAAGAAGAACTAGAAATTTCTTGAAGGGTGACTCCGCCAATAAAATTCACTCACATTCATTGTTGGCAAGATCTATTTGCAATCAACATCAACCCTATGCAATAGGTCAAGGAGTCACACATTCCCTAAAGGTAAGCAAGGGACAAGGTATTCAACAAATCAATGGACGTCATCACATATGCTTTGCACTCCATGTCCATAAATACCCTTGTATTTGTCTCTTGTATGTTGGGACTAATCCATGTAGGTGAGAAGAGTAAGGAAACAACAAGGATGCTCCCAACTCTTGGTGATCTTCATCAACTTTGAGCATGCACCACTACCTCACCAACATGAAGTCTTCATCGACAAAACCCAAGGTTAGGTTATCCCTCTTATGGGGCGATGTCACATCAAGGGGGAGCTTTACTCTAAGACTTGAGTCAAAGCATCTCTTAGAATGTGACAACATTAAATGCTTTATGTAAAAGTGGTAACCCCACTTGTGCTTAAACAATGAGTATGACCTACGATCAAGTACTCTTACTTGGCTCCTAAGTCAAATACTCATATATAGATGACTTCGTCATCGCCCAAGTGATTGTTAGATGCTAGTGTATATGCGAATGTTTGTCATGATTTCATTTGACATCTTATTGTGTGAGCATGTTGGTCTGCATGTATTTACTCATTTGAGGATATCCAATTGTTGCTATTTGGCTTTTGATTTATATTTTGCCAATTGGATATACAAGAATGCCTAGGATCACCTCTTTAGCTATCTATGCTTTCTCACCTCATACTCTATTCATGTTGCATCACAAAATTTGAACAAGTGCTTTTCGATCCCTCTGTGTGTGGAGCACTCAGAGTTCCGTATCGACAAGGACTGACCATTAAAACCTCCCAAGTGCATCTCCATGGAACCAACCACGAAATCTCGGTCTCACTGAATGCCTAGGGTTAATCTGGTTTTCAATCTCGATACCACCGATTCCATTTTGTCGGTTGCACCGAGTTTCCTTGTCAACTGACAGTTGAGGAACTCGGTGACACCGAAAAGTTAGAATTGGTGACACCGACAGTGGTGGGAATATATACTGTGGAACCCGACGCTTTTAATTTCACCCTCAAACCACCGCGCCTTAGAACCCTAAGTTGCCGCCTTCGAGACCCCTGGTCGTCACCCTTGTCTCCATGCGCTCCTTCCCCGATGGGAATCGTTGCCGTCGACAAAATCCTCTCCCTTATCGCCGCCATAGTGGATCCACGCCAAGTTAGGGCACGAATTCGATCTCTATTGCACTCCTCATCTGATTCTTGCGCAATAGATTCAAGTTTATCTATAATCCACTCATTGCATGAACTCCTATCCACTCAAAATTCTGATAGATTAGCGAATACTAGATTTTCTAGGGTTTTGTCGTCCACCCAATGGAACTGGGTGGAACCAAAGTGAACAAATCAGTCTCACCAATTTGAATTTCTGTGTTGCTGCGAACTGTCTCGGTGGAACAGAGTACTTCTTTTCAGTCTGACCGAAAAGAGTGCCAGGGTTCTGTTAAGAGGGACAGTCAGTCTCGCTGGCACCGAAAATTCTGCTTCAACTGTATCGATATTCATTTGATAGAATGCAAAAACTTTGAAAACCTATTGTTCAAACTTTCAAAAACTAGACTCATTTTGTGATGACTCATCTACTTCTAGTCTTTTATAATCTGTTCACAAGGTTAGTATGTCAGATGCTGAGGACAGTCAGAATATGCCAGAGCAGGGTGCTGACATGAGTTCAGGCACAAGCCAAGAGTCCGGTTCATTCTCAAATCCAGGCACCCCCAACTCCCATGGGTTCCCCAAGGCTGCCACCAGGACCAGGAAGAAGCTATATTCTGATGAAGAAGATTCAGTTCCTGAGGAGATTCTTGCCAAGAAGCAACCAAAGGCTGCTAAGAAGTCTGCTACTGAAGCTACTTCTTCCATAAGAGTTGTCAGCAAGGTCTATGCCAGCTCTGAGACTATCAAAGCACATGAGAGTGCTAGAGCCACAATCTCTATTTTTGCCCCAAGGAAGTATATGACCAAGAAGGCAGGGGAGAGAAATCCAGAAAAAGGATTATCCATGTGATCGGCAGACCAACCTCCATGTATGAAGATCTAGAGGAGGCTGCTGGTGCTACTGCCGAGGAAGAGGAGGAAGAACAAGTTGAGAAGGCCCCTCCCAATAAGAAGGCCAAGAAACTTTTGTCTGGTGCTATGCCAAAGATTGGCATATCGAAGAGCACCAAACCTACATCCAAGAAAGCTGTTGCACAGAAGTCCAAGAGTATTACTAGAGACATTCCAGCTTCTGAAAAGAACAAGGGAACTGCCTCCAGACTTGAAGACGATGATGACTTGACTAAATTTATGAAGCTCATACAACATCTTCCAGTACATGATGTCAGCCACTTAGTTGCTGAAGACATGAAGAAGAGGAAAGACTCAGGATTGAGATCTTGTAGAGCTATAGATCCTTATGCCCAGAGGAAGAAAGCTGTTGTTGAGTACAGGTTCTACACCAGAGAGTAACATGACTTTTTATGAGACAGTGCTGCTAGACAAGAGCCTAGCTATTAGCGATATGAGATATCTTGATTGGAAATTCATTAAGGAGAATGAGCCTAATTTCTAAGTGTCCAAGATAATTTCCACTTCATTGGTCTGGATGAGCTCATTGGCAAAGAGCTTACTGCATGGAATGATGAGATGATCATGCAATTCTACTCCACTGCACATTTCTATGGAGATGCTAGAATTGTATGGATGACTGAAGGAGTAAGGTATGAATCTACTATTGAGGAGAAGGCTGCACTTCTAGGAGTACCAGATATTCAGGATGGTGATCTGGACATATACTCAAAATCCAAGGCGAGCCACAATGCCATGAAGGATATGTATACTACTCCTATCCCCGCAGACAAAATGCAATCTCCCAAGCTAGGATCCATCTACTATCTACAAGCAGGCCTCTGTACAATGAACACTATTTTGAGGCATACCTTGATGCCCAAGTCAGAAGATGACAAGATGATCCGAGGCTACTCCATTAACATGTTGATCCACCTTGACAGACATACTAGGATTAGAGTTATGGATTTGATTGTTGACACAATCAAGAGGGTTGTTGCTGATCAAAAGCGCTCTTGTTGCTATGCATCCTACATCCAGATGCTTATCCTCAGTTGGAGAAGCACATATTTGCTCTAGATCGTCCACATCTGCCCCTATAGCTAGATATCGAGGATAATGTTGTGGCGATGGACCCAGATCATCCCACATCTGCTACAGTAGAGGTAGAGGCAGAAGTAGTTCGAGCCTCTAGTGGTCAAGCCCCCAGATCCAGAAACGAGCAAATGGATCTTTTGATCTCAGTAGTTCAGGGCATGCAGAAGGATATCAAGGGGATTATGGACAACCAGAATATTCTAGTGAAGATCTTTGAGACAAGGATTAAGGTTCTTGGTGATAAGGTGGAGAAGGTGTCTAAGACAGTTATAGAGCTTCAGAAGGAAGTTGACTCAGTGCACATTCCTCGGGTCTCTTCTACTACTTCTTCTTATTCTTTTGATGATGATGATGATGATGAGGATGGATCACCTCTCAGGCCGGTCACACAGTTCACTACTCAGGCTAGAACAGTCATAGTGCCTGCACCAGACTTGAGGCCCTCTTCATCAGCTCCTGCTACTGTCAGCACAACTCCTGCTCCATCATCTCCAGTACCTCCAGTGTCCACTCCAGCTTCATCCACAACATCTGCAGAGATCTTTGCCAACGTTGGTCTCTCGACTCCTTCATCAACAACCGGAGGATATCAGACCAAGAACGCTTAGATATATGCCTTTGAACTTTTTGGTAACTTGTTGCCAAAGGGGGAGAAGTGTATATAGATCTTTAGGCTTCGAGTGAGAGAGCATTTGTATTTTGTTGCTTGTTTTCAAATATATTGCTTTTGGTTCCTTGTGATACACGCTTGATGATGTTTGATCATACGCTTTAATGTGTGCTGCTACTATTTCCTATCATCTTAATACTTATGTGATGATCATTCATCTCTGGTTGATTGTTTTGTGCTATGATGTTCACTCTAAATTATTCTCACACACCACAAAGTGGTATGTGACATGTAAGATTGACCCATGTACCTAATCGATTGTGCATGTGCATTCAAACACAAATTTAAAATAATGCACAAATTTAGGAGGAGCTCTTGCCTATCACATACTTCTCAAAGTTACATTCATTCATTATATCTTTGTCGAAGCTTTGATCTATATGTTGTTACTGATTAACAAATAGGGGGAGATTGAAAGCACATTTCCTCCCTTGGTGGTTTTGGTAATTAATAACAACATATGAATCATTGAACTAATGTTTCCACCATGTATATTTCAGGAAAAGTTCAATGATAGGGATGGCAAAGGGATTGTAGAGATTTTGGAAGTACCCCGAGATTCAAGGAAATAGGTTGGCCAAGCTTAAAGCAAGAGGACTCTACATTTTACATTTGTGAGAAATCATTTTGAATCTGTAGGAAAGCCAATACTATTAAAAGGGGGTAAGGTTTCGGTGGTGAACAAAATGCTCATACGTGCACAAGTGAGTCACCAAAAACCTCCACATGCTCTCCCACCAGAGTCTGTACCTAGCCAAACATGCAAAATCAGTGCAACCAACTTTCCTATCCCGGTGCCATCGATTCCAAGCCCTAGACAGACTCAGCCAAACCCTAGCTACTTTAGTGCATCCGACACTGGTTTCGGTGCCACTGAGTTGGGTTGCCAACTTTCTGTTACGCAAGTTCACACTTTTGGTCCATTCGAGAATGTTGAATCGGCGTTACCGAGTCTGGCAATTCTGACCGTTGGTCACCTTGTCAGCGCAACCGAGATTCCTATCTCGGTCTCACCAAGATTCAAAAGTTGCCACTTTTTGTCACTTCGGTACCACTGAGTTTTACACTACGGTGTCACTGAGTCCGACTTATTGTGTGTAATGGTTGGATTTTTGGGGATGCCTATATATACCTCTTCACCACCACCCACTTGAAAGAGAAGCACTCAGAACTATTCCATACCCCTATCCTACTCAGTTTTCTGAGAGAGAACCACCTACCCTTGTGTTGAGGTCAAGATCTTCCACTCCAAGCATAAGGATCTTGATTAGCCTCCCCAAGTTGCTTTCCCCAATCCCATCTCTTCTACCAATCCAAATCTTTGTAAGAGAGATTGTGTGTCGAGGAGTCTATCATCTTGAAGCACAAGAGCAAGGAGTTCATCGTCATTACCGAGCCTATTACCTTTTGGAGGGTGGTGCCTCCTAGATTGGTTAGGTGTCGCTTGGGAGCCTCCTACTTCGTGTTGTGGAGTGAACCAAGAAGTTTGTAAGGGCAGGGAGATCGCCTAATTCGTGAAGATCTACCCAGAGTAAGGCTAGTCCTCCATGGACGTACGCCGTCATGGTATAGTCAAGGTTGCTTATTTGTGGAACCCTCCGTGGGTAGAGCGCTCCATGGACTCTCGCGACCGTTACCCTCCGTCGGTTGAAGACTCCGTGAACGTGGATGTACGATGGCACCACCTATCGGAACCATGGGAAAAATCATCATGTCTACAATTGTGTTTGATCTTCCTACCTTATCCTTTTACTCATGCTTGTTGTTACTTTCCGCTGCTATACTCTTAGACTTGCATATGTAGGGTGTACTTGATATGTTATGAATGCTAAAACTTGACAAGAATTAAAATTGGGAAAAAGCATAGTTTTATTTGGTCAAGTAGTCTAATCACCCCCCTCCTCTAGACGTACTTTCGATCCTACACCGACTGCTTCAGTCGACACCAGCCTCGGCGACTACACCTAGTGGGTGTTCTCTGCGTGCTCCCACTGGAGAACTACCGGTTCTACACCCCGACAGTCAACGTCGAGAGGCTCTGGTCCATGTACCATCATCGCATCTTATTCGACAAGTATCTCATCGTTTGGATTCTACTACGTCAACCACCCATTGGCTGTGTACATAAACCTACTCAGTACTTTTGACATAATCCCACTCAGAACTCTACATAAACACACTCGTGATTCTATAGGATTCTGAGAACATCTTCAACGCAAATACTATGTTGAAAGAGGGTACTTACGAGAGTAGTTACTCGGACAGTATTCTCCAAAGCCTCACCAGCATTGTGCGCCTACTTCAGCTTGTCGTTCTTCAAATTCACCCAGATCAATGCCTCCTTGCTCGCTCCCACCTGTTCCTCCGGGACATGTTGCAGACCAATGATGTTGTTCACATGGGGAGTTGGAGGAGGAGTTTCGAGTGCTGATCTTGCCCTTTACAAAGTTCCTCGGGCTCGAGGCAGCTCCTGGACACGTGAGGTAACTTGCATTATGATGTCCGCGTCACCATCGGGATTTGGTAGGTCAACTTGTTCGTCCACGTCAATCTAGATCACCTCATGCGGCTCTACAAACAGGAGACAGTCATTCGGAAATGAGCCTAGAGGAGAGATTAAGGACCTCGAGTTCAAAAATAAGCAAAGTCGAGTGCTACCTTTTGAAGTGGCTGCGTTAGTCTCAGCCTTGTCCTTCCTGAGTGAGGCAGATAAAGTATCAACCCTGCTATCAAAGTCACTCAGATTGTTTATCTTAATCGGTCAACTATTTGAAACATCAGTTGACATGAAGATACTTACGTGGAATCCTCTGACACGTTCATCTTGGTCTTGGGCAATGTCGCCTTCCAGGGTTTGATGGTGGAGACCTTTGCCTGCTTTGTAGTCTTCTCCGGAGATGCCGTGGGTTCGCTACGCCCGCGCTTCAAAGTCCAAGTGAGAGGGATCTTCATGGAGGGCTTGGCGGCACCCGGGCTGCCTCCACGGACTCTAGGGTCCTGGTGGGCCTTCTAACGGATTTCGAGAAGTGAGGAGTCCTAGATTTGCGGGTCGTCGGATAGCTAACCTATTGTTCATGGGCTGGATTGTATGGGCCGCAAGGAGGGCATCGTATGATCGAAGACCACCTGCGCCAGATGGAAGCTTCGAGGATTCGTGATGTATTCTCCAAGTAATTAGAATTAGTTAGGCATGTTATCTCTTTGGCATGTAACTGACGATGTGTAAGCCTAGGACACCCTCGGCGTCTATATAAGCCGGAGGGTTTTAGGGTATAGACAGAACAACTCATCTATGGTTAGACATACGATCTCGAGGTAGATCAACTATGTATCCCCTTACACCATTAATCAATCAAACAGGATGTAGGATATTACCTCCATAGGAGGGCCCAAACCTGGGTAAACTCGTGTCTCATTTGTCTCTTGTTATCGTCGATCCTTGTCTCACAGTTCGGGACCCCCTACCCGAGATCCGCCGGTTTTGACACCAACATTGGTGGTTTCATTGCGAGTTCCATTATGAGCACCGAAGGAATTGATGGCTCGCCCCATCACATGTAGCGAGATCTGTATCGAGGGAACTTTTTGCCAATGAGAGTTTCATCGGCAACGACATCTTGTCACATCCCGGCCCGGTAGGCTGTCATGGCCAGATTGGAAGGTTCCCCCCAATCAGAGTATCAAGTTCGGAACCCAAGAGTTTGTGGCTGATTCACAGGAAACACTCGTTCTAATGGAACCTTCAACCTTCGAAGAAAAACCTGTAAGTCCGGATGCTTTGGCGTCCAAGACATCAGGTCCCACGGTGGAACGAAACATGGATCCACTTCTACGTAACTCTGGAACCGTCACACCGCTTGACGAATCCACTCGTATCAGCAACACGCATCCTGCCATCGCCTCGTTCTTAAACGAGTTGTTCGATCGGATCGAAGATATTGCATATATCGGATGACTAGGTTCCGATCAATGATCGGCTCGGTAACAGAACTGATGATAGGGAGATTTATATCCCTTCGGTCACCCACCTTGTCACTACCGTCGAGTGTCTGGCCACATATTCTGCCCGACAGCCGGAATTGAAAACAATCTATACTATAGTACTCGATCCCCAAGTCCCCGTCGGTGAATTAGAGGCGGGGAATCGCTTTAAAGCCGGACCGTCACCGGCCCAGGATCCGTCGCATGATTCGGAAACTGCAATTCCGAACACTCGTTGCGACAGGGAACCAAATTTTTTCCCACCCACCACCCAAGATGATTATCCAAGTAGCGCGTCAAAGCCCATGTGTTCGTACTTTCGGGATATCAAGCAAATACAAGGAGAATCAGTCCACCACTTTCGGTCCAGACTCCTACTCGCTAGGAGAAGAGTAAAAGGTCTTAGTGACCAAGATATAATGGCAATTTTCATTCGCAAGAGCCATGATGAAGGGATTCTTAATGCCTGGCCCACCGAGGCATAAGCGACTTTTCAGAGTTATCCTAATTGGTACAGAAGTACGATGCCATGGAGTGTGTCTAGCAATCCGAGCAGTTGTTCTCAGAACCAATTTTCTCCGAACACCCGAGAGGAGCTCAGACAAGAGGATACCTCCAAATCGGCTTGCTAGGTATGAACCCATCGAAAAAAGAAACAAGTCCTTTTCTAGGACCGGCAACGTCCTCGACGGACTTTTGGATAAACCTTTCCCCATTCGTTCCGTGCTTTTGAACACAAACCCTACACATAGCCTTGGAGCTTGCTAGGTCGTCAGGCAAGTCGTAAAAACTGGCGAGGCCATCCTCGACACACCTCTATCGAACAGGCGCTCTCCTTCGCCACCCGGATTTAATGACAAAATCCTGATAGTCTATGAGATCTTCCCCTAGAGGAGCAGGCGTAGAAGAGCTCTTAGGGAGCACGAGCAAGTCAACCACATGGCAGCTACTAGCCCATGGGCAGACGTTCCGATTAATTTCGGAGACACTAACCAGCCACCCATCCTTCCCGGCCATTCACCGGCCGCTCTAGTCTTGAATCCCATCATTGATGGATACATGCTACATAAAGTGCTAATGGACGGTGGCAGTGGTCTTAACCTCATATACGAGGCCACTTTGGAAAAAATGCAGTTCGACCGATCCCGCATCGAACATAGCAACACAACCTTTCGGGGAATTATCCCCGGGAAAGAGGCACGTTGTTCCGGATGTATCATCCGGGACGTTGTGTTTGGCTCGCCAAAAAACTACCGATCTGAAGAACTTCTCTTCCACATCATCTTCTTCCCTTGTAGCTATCACGCCCTATTGGGACGCAATGCCTTTACAAAGTTCCAGGCTATACCCCATTATGGGTACATGAAACTCAAAATGCCAGGACCAAATGGAGTGATCATGATCGCCACTGATCCGAATTAGTCCCTTCGAGCTGAAAAAATGACAGCGCTCGCCCTCAAGGCATCAGTGGAAACTTTTGCCTCCGAAGAGTTGACCGCTCTATGATCGACAGTTAATAGGGACAACGTGATCCTTAGCAAAAGGTCCAAGTCCACGTCCTTTAACCCGTTGAGGAAATCGTCAAATTTCAGGTGCATCCAACGGACCCCAATAAAACAGCGTCCGTTGGAGCCCATCTCGATCCCCTTCTGGACGAATCATTGTGGAATTTCCTTCATGAAAATTGGGACATTTTCGCTTGGCGTCCTTACCGTATGCCTGGAATCCCACATCATCTCGCCGAACATAGCTTGAACTTTATTCCAGGCTTTAAGCCTGTGAAATAGTCCCAACGCGGCTGCTCCAAGCCCAAACGACAATCCATGGGTGAAGAATTAGCCAAATTGCTTTAGGTTGGATTTATTCGGGATATTAAACACGACGTGTGGCTAGCAAACCTGGTGAGGGTACCTAATAAAGACAAGTCCTGGCGGCTGTGTGTCAATTTCGAAGACCTCAACAAAGCATGCCCCAAGGACCCTTTCCCCTTACTATGCATAGACCAGATCATTGATGACATAGCAGGACACGATGTGTTTTGTTTCCTCGACGATTACTCCGGATACCATCAAATTAAAATGAAAGAATCCGATCAAGCAGCTACTGCATTCATCACCCCTACGTGCCATTTTGCTTCAACACGATGCCCTTTAGGCTAAAAAGAACCGGGGCCACATACCGGCGCGTGATCCAAACTGTCTCGCGACACAGGTCGGAGATACTATCGAGTCATACGTGGATAATGTGCTAATCAAAACCATATACGTCGACCAATTGATCGAGGACCTACGTCAAACTTTTGCTAATCTACGCGAATATGATATACGGATCAATCCAAAAAAATGTGTATTCAGAATTCCCTTTGGTAAGCTGCTTGGATTCATCGTCTCCCATAGAGGAATAGAGGGAAATCCAGCTAAAATCCATGCTCTATCAGAACTTGCAATCCCTAGAGAGCCGAAGCATGTCCAGAGGCTAGCCGGGTGCGTAGCAGCGTTAAGCTACTTTATCTCCCGCCTCGGAGAAGAAGCTTAGCCGCTCTATAAGCTACTGAAACAGACCAACAATTTTGAATGGACCAATGAAGCAGCAGCTGTGTTGGAAGAACTCAATACACTACTAGCAACCAACCCCATACTCACGGCACTGGCGCCAGTGAGCCCATGTTGTTATACATATCGACCACCAACAAAGTCGTTAGAGCGGTGCTCGTCGTTCAACGAGATGAGAAGGGACATAAATTCCGGACTCAGAAGCCGGTGTATTATGTGTTAGAGGTGCTAACGCAGTGCAAGTCTAGATACCCACATCATCAAAAAATAGCCTATACAATATTCATGGCATCTAGGAAACTCATACACTACTTCCAGGAGTGTGCGGTAACAGTGGCATCGAAAGTCCTGCCGAATGATATAATCAACAACAGGGACACCATCGGTCGCATAGCCTAATGGGCCATTGAGCTCCTTCCCTTTGAAATAACCTACAAGCCATGCCGCACCATTAAATCTCAGGTACTGGCTGACTTCTTGGCTGAATGGACAGAGGCCATGCTCCCCAAAGAGTATAGCGCATACTCCCATTGGACAATGTAATTTTATGGATCCAAGACCTTGGCCGGTCTGTGGGCTGGAGTTATCCTCACATCGCCCATAGGAGACAACATAAGATACGTGTTGCAAATCACGTATGCCAACTCCAACAACGCCGCCGAATATGAAGCTCTTCCTCATGGTCTTTGGATGGCAGTATCAATGGGCATACAATGGCTAGAGATACGGGGAGACTCAAACCTGGCCATATCCCAAATTAATGGCGAGTTCGACGCCAAAAATCTGAAGATGGCAGCATATAGAAATGTCGTCCTCGAGATATCTGCTCGGTTCGAGGGGTTGGAATTCCATCATGTTGTTCGAGACAACAACCAAGCCGCCGATGTACTGGCCCATATGGGGGCCAAGCGCGATGTCGTCCTAAGAAACACCTTCCTGGAGCAGATTTGCAAGCCCTCCATAGTGTGGCAGGACGACGATAATGGCGCCGATCTGAATACGGCAGACGAAGTTCTTACCCCTATAAGCAAGCCAGATGATGGCATTATTGGTGGGTCAACAATGAATGTGACGCCCTTGGCTCATGAGGTAATGGCAATAATTGCGCCATGGACAGAGCCCTTCCGCGCTTACCTTCTTCACAAGGAACTCCCCGACGATAAAACTTAGGTGCGACGCATAGTTCGGCGATCCAAGGTCTACAAAGTACACAGGGGTGAGTTATACAAGAAAAGAAACACCGAAGTATTACAGAGGTGCATATCCAAGGAAAAAGGACGGGAGCTCCTTGCCGAAATCCATGCAGGCATGGGCGGGCATCACGCTGCAGCAAGATCCCTTGTCGAAAAGGCCTTCCGAGCCGGTTTGTTTTGGCCTACTGCTCGGACGGACGCCCAGTCACTTGTTCAACATTGTGTTGGGTGTGAACTCTTTGCAAATCAAAGTCACATGTCCCCTACAGCTCTTCGAACTATTACGATCACTTGGCCTTTTGCGATCTGGGGGTTGGACATGGTCACACCCCTTAAAGGGGAAACAAGAAAAATAAATACCTACTAGTCATGGTTGACAAGTTCACCAAATGGATAGAAGTGAAGCCTGTTAAATCAGCTAAATATGGACTAGTGATTGACTTTGTATCTGCGTAGTACACTATTACCGTGTCCCGTGTAGTATAATAACGGATAATAGATCCAACTTCATGGCCCGAGAGGTCAAGGATTGGTGCGCAAAAATGGGCATAAAGCTTGATTACGCATCGGTCTATCATCCGTAGGCCAATGGACAGGTCGAGCAAGCAAACGGTTTCATTATGAGCGGGATCAAGCCACATTTGATCTGATCTCTTCAAGAGTCCGACTGTTATTGGGTGGAGTAACTTGACTCCGTTTGATGGGCCCTGCGTACCATCCCGAATAGATCAACGGGTTACACACCGTTTTTATGATCTATGGGGCACTGACAGTTCTTCCCTACAATATTATCCACGACGCACCAAGTGTGCGCATGTACGAGGAAAAGGAGGCCGAGTTGGATCGGCAAGACGACTTAGACGCCTTGGAGGGGAGCGGGACATAGCTCTGGCTCATATCCACTCTTTATCAATGGCAAGCTCAGCGGTACCAAAGTAGGGAGGTCAGGGCAAAAGCATACAACATAGGAGAACTCGTCCTACGGCTCCCGGAGAAGCAGAAGCACAAACTCAACCCCAAATGGGAGGGTCCTTTCATCACCAATGAAGTTATTGCAGGAGGGTATTATCGTTTGCGGAGTCCATCCAATAACCGCCTTGAACCAAACCCATGGAACGCAGCTCATCTTCGGCGCTTCTACGGATAAACCGGTGTCGTCTAAACTCCCCTATATATTTTCCTTTTCATAATTTTTTACCTTTTTTGCCTTTTCCCTTCCCACTCCATTGTTTGATAGAGACAATTTCTTTTCCTATCCTAAGTTCAGCTAGACCAATATTGTACTACAGATAATCGACATACACAATAAAGTGTTATCCGAACACAACACGTGGGGGCTTCGTTCAATAGCCAAAATTTTATTTGCTCATACTTACGGGGCGCACATGTTTCTTTTTCCATGTTCTAAGCCACCATATGCATCAATTCAAACAAACACTTTGCCAAGCGAGGTTGCCTTGCTTCTATGATTAGTCTCTACGTTCCTGATTGTTCGGCTAGAGAGTAAAGGGAGCACCTCTACGATTGTTATGACCGGGATCATCTATACAAGTACCTCGGATGGGTGAAGCAGAAAGCTTCCTATCTTACGCAGACAATTGGTCGGCTATGATGGAAACACCTCATACAGCTCTGGTTCCTATTGCCATTATTTGGGTCTTTTCTTCCCAAAGAACAATTAGCCGCATACTGCATGTATGCAGATTTCTATCTACTCTCCTCGTAGAACCCTGATGAAAGTTATCGATAGAGGTACTATTTTCGTCGGAAGATGTTTCTTATGCTACGTCATAATATAACATCTCTTTCTATGTGCTTTCTGTCTGTTCGCACCACATGGCCGGATTACCTGGTTCCCCAAATACAATTTGCTCTTTTGCGAGGGAATAATAAGGAGGAATACTCCCGAGCTCTTCACACGGGAGGGAGAAGCCGATGGACAGTTAAGACAAAGTTTACAAAACATATTGTTTATACACATGTGCATATAAATTGCATGTGCGGCTGTTGGTCGAGATCATCAATTATTGTGTTGAGGGGGCAGTCTCCTTGTGAAAGACGGGCGGCTGGCAACAACTGGTCATATACCAAGTGGAGTGGCACTTCTTTTCCACCCGATCCCACAGGACCAACCTGCGCCATATGTTCGGGGTTAAGTTCGGTGAAACGGGTCTTGACCATTGCCCACACCTCCCTTTCTCCCTCACAGCAGGCTGAAGTTTTCCACAGCTCGAACCCGTCCCGAGCCCCACTAAATCGATCCACAAGTGCGGCTAGCCCTTTAGGTGGCTGTTCGGTGGGCCATAGTGCCTTCATCATCCCTTTCATCGCTTTTTTCACATGCTTGTGGAGAGAGGTCAACTCCTTCAGCAGGTCCCCTGGGTACGATTCGATCTCCTCTCCAGGATGCCCGGACAGGAGACCTACACATAAGATAACAACGCAGTTACTATCATTCCCTAAATCAGAAATATTTAATAATAACGGAATTTTAGTTACTGAATACGCCCCTCTAAAGCTTTCGATTCTCTTCTTGAGCTTGGGACAATTGAGCCTTTAAAATATTTATTTCTTCGTCCTATTTTTGTATAACAAGACAGCCAGACTGATGTTGGGACTCCGCATACCTCTGAGAATCCCAGGCTTCTTCCAGCTGCCTTTCCATATATACTATTGATTCAGCTGCTACACGGAATCCATATGTCAGGCACGATGATATTAAAAGATTAGCAGTAAATGCAAACTCACCATGAGCTTCTCGCGTGAAGCTCTTCACTTGTGCTAGTTCGGCCTTAACGGATTGTACTTCCGTGCAGCTCTCCTCGAGTTCCTTGGCCAATTGTTTGGACTGTTGCTTTGAGGCCTGCGCTGTCCATCAAATAGTGCGGAGATCTTTAATTCATTTGTTCTAAAACAAATTAAGGCTCGAGGGCTACTAGGCTTACACAAGTATTTGGATTCCATAAAATCTGATCACTTACTTGTATGTTGGTTGTTATCAGCTTCATAGTTTTGCCGAATACAGCTCGGGCGACCCCGAGGTGTGCATCCGTTGAGCATAGGGCGCCAAACTCCTAGTCGGCGAAAATTGGGTGTCGTATGGCCTCCATCGGTGCCGATGATGAACGGCACTCTCCACCACCGATTTGGTGACGGATACTCCATCACCAGATTCGGCGGGCACCAGATTGGCCATGGGGGCTTCTATAGCAGAAGTCACATGGGTCGTGGCCTGGGAGCTTCGGACATCTTCGGACACCCAGGTAGCCCCTTCGGTGAGAGAGGATTGGGTGTTTCACCTAGATATTTCAATGAAATGAGCTGTAATAAGACTCTACTAGCTACAACGATAAAGCGGATAACCGAACAATGTTCCTTTGGGATGAGCGGACAGGTGGATTCATCCCCATGTCCGGCTCCCTTGCAGGGTCCCAGTTGGCCTCGGATTCGTCCGCAGCTTCGGTTGTCGACGCATGGCGCATGGATCAGTGATGCTTGGGGGTCGGGACTGGCATGTCCGGGGTGCTCTTGATAGCAGGCCTCTTGCGGGAGGGGCTTTTCTCCATGCCCGTGGCAGGGATGGAGAATCTCTCGGGGTAATCAATTATGATAGCCACAGGGGTCTGGACGATATTGTCCTGGAAATAGACTCTGTTTTCAAAGTCAAGGAAAAGATTCGGGTCCTCGTTGCAACCCGGATCATTGTCGTGTGAATGGTTCTCGGGCTGAGCAGCCGGACACTTGACTGTCTCGACGAAACTCCTCCATTCCTGTTCACACCAAGACCTTGGTCAAATAGAGTGCGAATGAAACCTTGAACTATTTCATGATTGAAAAAGAAAGGCTTACCTGTTCGATGGGATTGTGGTATCGAATAACCTTCCTTGGTTGACCACTGAATGAAGTCTTTTTTCTCTCCTTTGTATAGGTCGGCAAGTGTGACGGCCCACAATGTTGGGTTGGCGGGAACTAGTTTTCGGGAGCGCATGGCGCGCTTCTCCCATTGTATCGCCATAAGGGGTGTACCCTCAGTTGGAGGGGCTGTACACACCGGGAGACAGTCACGGCCATGACATCAATCATGGTTAGTCGATGGTGGACAAGCATCCGCACTTGTGTGCCCAGGCGTCGCACTTCGGTGCTTTCCTCCTAAGATGAGCTCTTGGGTCACCAGTTGTACCTCTTATTCAGGAGGATGTCGGAGTATTTGGGCAGACCTGTCTGAGTTGGCTCGAACAGGGGGACATATTAAATATAGAACCACTCTGAGGTACATTCTTAGGATTTCCTCGGTGTGCCTGCCAAATATCCCGTCCCCGCTACGCGTCATACTTCGGCCCCACCGACCGCTAAGATTGCCTTGTACCGAGTTCAGGGGACGAGGCAGAGGTATTTCCTCCACAGATCAATATGTGCTTCGCACTCTAAGAACATCTCGCAGAGGGCAACAAAGCCCGAGATGTGTAAAATTGACCCCAGAGTGAGATGGTGGAGTTGGACTCCATAGAACTCCAATAATTCCTTTAGGAATAGATGGATTGGAAGACCAATGCCTCGGAGGTGGAAGGGGGTGAAGAACACGCGTTCTCCCTTGTTTGGATTGGGGAAGCGCTCGTCGAAAACATCGTCACCATAAGAGAGAAAACAAGCACATGTCGCCACCAGATCTGATGATGGAAGATATCCTTAGGTCTCCAGATTACGGAGCCGCAGGAGTGAGACGAAACAGCTAGTCTAGTCCCCTGGGCGCTAGCCGTAGGGACGTGCGGAGGAACTGGGAGCGTTAGCCATGTTCTGATTGGAGCTTCCGCTAGGAGTATGTTCCGATGACAGGGAAGAAGAAGGTGTGGTGTGAACCATGATTTTGTTTGGTTAAATTGGTTGGTGCCTTCGTTGCGGATGGGTAAGATTGTAAAAATAGCTGGCCACTCACCTGCCCATGATGCGCTAAAGTTGAGGAACTTGCCTTTGGTTTTCACAAATAATTAAATTTGTATAAAATAGAAAACAAAATGTTCACCATGTGTCGAATATTTCACTCAATGACAGGAACACGTCCGGAGATTTATGAAAAATGATTTGGTTCTGAAAGAAAATATAAACAACTTAAAGAAATAGGAAATGAATAAAAAAGGGGGCCGAAGCTTACCTGTAGCCCAGCCGGCCCAACTGGCCCAGTGGCCAGTCATCCCCGACCTCTCGCCAGTAGGACGAGAGGGCACGTGCCCGCCATGCAAGGCCACGCGCCAGGGCCACCTCCTGCCTGCTAGCCTAGCTGGAGTAGGGGATGAGGACCCCTGACTCGTCCGGATCGAGCCGACCCTCGCATTCTCCCTCTCCCTCTCTGCTCTCCCCTCCTCGCCGCCCGAAAGCCCCCGGCCGCCGCGGATCCTCGCCACCGATTCGACCGCGCCGACGGATCCCCAAGCCCACCGAGCGCCCCATTCGACCCCCCGTAAGCTCCTTCTTTGTTTTCCCCTAGCCCTCATAGTCCATCCCCTGATGTAGTCGCCGTTTGCGTCGATGCCCAAGAAGCTCCATCATGGACCTCGATGCCAGCGATGCTCCAGTGTCCAGGTGGTTCTTCTACGAACACCAACGGGTTCTCGGAGCCATGTAGTATCTGTAAAAGCCAACGCTAGGTCTTTTTGCGCTCTGTGTTGTTGGAACCGAGCTCGTCCTAACGCCGCCAGCGATGCTCTGGACCCTCTCTATCTTGGAGATGCGCTCCATTGGATGCGCGTGCGAGGGGACGTTCGATTGAGCCCTTCCGCCGTCGATTTGGTTGACGGAGGACAAAACCCGACGCCACCACTGTGTCTGGTGACACCGGCGGCTCAACGCCGGCGTGTCAGACCCAGTTGACCTTGGGTTTGACCCCCCTGGGTCACCTACAGGTGGGCCAGCCCCTGGCTTAATCTGGTGGAGCAATTAATTAAGCTAATTAATTTCTGACTAGTGGGCCCAGCCCCTTAATGAATTTATTTAGGACTTAATTAAACCAAATTATACCCTGTGTCACTAACGTGTGGGCCCCTCACATCAGGTTTGACCTGGACCAGGTCAGCTTAGTTGCTGACGTCATCGTGACATCAGGCTCACGCAGTAATCAGTTTTGATAATAGAAATAATTCAGGAAATTCCAAAAAATGTCTAGAACTTCTAAAAATCATAGAAAATAATCTGTAAATCAGATGAAAATAATTTATATAAGAAAAATGATCAGAAAAATCCAATGAATCTGTTTGTACCATGAACATGCATGTTTGAACAACTTAACATCACCAAGTAGGACATTTTATGATTAGGGCTATATATGAAATATCATTTGGAGTTCGAATTCAAACTTGTTTGAATTCCACTTCAATTAACCTGGCAGATTATTCCTCTTGGTTAATTCAGTACCTTAACTTGTCATATCATACATCATGATCGTGCATTGCATAAGTTGAATGTTGCTCCTATGTGTTTTCCGGTGGTTGTTCCCCCTCGGTAGACGATGGTTCCGACGATGTGAACGTTAACACTAATGAAGAGAAGTAATATCTTCAGAACTATCCGGTAAGAAAAAACCCCTTGAGCATATTGATATGAACCCACTCTCTCGCTCCTGCTCTCTTTTATTGCATTAGGACAACAATGGTTCAATTATCACCTTTTCTTGGTAGTTGAACCCATTCCTTTGCATGACCTATCTTTTCCACAGTAAATAGTTGAAACCACTTAGCATGAGTAGCAACTGCTCGAGACTTGTTGTGCTTACTCATCCATGCTTGCTTACTTACCGTGCCTCCTATGCTTAGAGTCGTGTCGTGTCGGGTCTGAGACATCTGGGTGATGGATTGGAATGGCAGTATTCATGTTCTACTGTGTGAGAACCATGTGTGTGACATGATTTGATAAAGGTAGCGATGAGAGGCCATGTAGGAGTACATGGCAGTTTGTGTCATTGGGACCATCCTTAAGAACTGAGTTCTCTATATGTTATCCAAGACAAGATACTACTGCACATTGGGATACTTAATTGACCCTCTCGGCTTATTAATCGCCTAGACCTCTGTCCAGGAGTTACAACTAGTTTCTGGTGTTTGTAGGAAAGTGTTGGAGGCCGTGCATAGTGCTGCCCGATGGGGTGGGTTCTGATGCGGTAGATGCACAGTGGCATGGTGTACCAAGTGGCACCCGAACAGTGGGCATGGAAACCCTATGCACATCGTTTGAGGCCATAGCGGAAACTTCGGCTGGACTTCCGTGCGGGTTCCGTCTCAAATAGGCGATAAACCTGGACTATGGTCTTGTGTGGTTGACGGTCGTGGCCAACGCCCATGCCAGTGCTTCCGCTTGAAGGTTGCCGAGATGCATGACGTGCATATGATGATAAGTGGCGAGAGTGTGTGTGAACAAGTATACCCCTGCAGGGTGAAATAATCTGTTCGAATAGCCGCGTCCTCGGATATGGACTACTTGGAGAGCTTATGTGGTTCATAGAAAAGTGAAGTGGATACTCTAAAATGCGCAAGATAAGCGTGAGTGCTATGGATGGCCTTCTCGTAGGGAGACGGAAGTGGATACATAGTGGTGTATTGGTTGGTGAATATGTGGACTCATGTGCGCTATCCCACCTCAAAGATACTACTTGTAGTCGTAGTACAGGGTAGCCAAGAGTCAAAGCTGGCTTGCTGCAATAAACTCCACAACCCATTCATTGATACTTATGCATATGTAGATAGTTCTGATGTAAGTCTTGCTGAGTACCTTTGTACTCATGTTTGCTTAATTTATGTTTTTGCAAAGGAGACGTTAGCCTCGTTAGTGGTATTTGCGACGTGAAGTTCGATGTTGATCGGATTAGCTTGGGAATCCCAAACAGAGATATGGTTCCTTTGGTTGGGTTGTTATAGCTTTTCAGGCTCCTCCAGCCACTTTGGTAGATGTCTGTACTCAGACATATTTAAACTTCCGCTTGTTGTTTGATTGCTCTAAATGTTGGGTCATGTGACCCCTATTTGTAACATCTTATTGTATTGGCTCTTCCGATCCTTCTAAGTAAATGTTGTAATATTGTATGGTTATGTTGTGATGCCATAGTTGTATCTATGCATATCGGGCATGTCGTGCGTACGTGTGACGTGCAGCGGTATGTATGGGATCCGACACCTAGTTATGTGCCTTTAGTAGTACTCCTTATGGGGAACTGCCTCTTTGTGCTTCCACCGAGCCTTGGTAGCTTGCTACTACTCCAGACACATTGATTGACTGGCATGTATCCTTCTTTGCTGTTGTGTCTATCCCTTCGGGGAAATATCTCATAGTGTAATGGAGTCCCTGTAGCCTGCTATGACTCGTCTATGTGCAGTGATGACATTTATGTCCCACGGTGTAATGGAGTCCTTGTAGCTTGCTATGACTCCTCTACACACGCTAGAGATCGACACCTGCATTGCTGGGTTACGTATGCCTATCCCTGTACGGATGTGCCGCTTGGGGTTTAATAACTAGTCATGTCGTCCTGGGTTCTTTGACATCTGAATGCTAGCGACACATTCACATACGTGAGTCAAAAGACGCAAACGGTCCCGGCCCAGGTAAGGTGACAGCCGTGGAGATAACCGTGCGTGAGACCGCAAAGTGATGTGATGTGTTATAGCCTGGATTCTTATGGCTTAGGATTGGGGTCCCGCCAGCTTTGGTATCAGAGCTTGACTGCCTATAGGATTACCAAGCCAAACTAGTCGATGTTGAGTCTAGAACTGCTTTAGTTATATAAGGGAATTGATTGTGGAAGGGAATGTAAGGCTCTTTTTACTCCTTTCCTTGTGTCATTCTAATTCTGAGTCACCCTCCTCTTTTCTACGGGGATTAAGAACTAGGCCTTCTCATCTACCTGTTAGGAGGACGAGTTACTATGCTGGAGACCTATAGGAAAGTTGTTTTCTTCTTGGATCGCTGTTCCTATAAGAATTCATTGTCATGTTGTCAGTTTTCTTGTGCATGTTGCCTCATATTTCATGCCCATACAACCGTCATGCTATCCGAGTTATCCAAGGTTTCTAAATTATCTGATACACTTGCAAAACTCTTTCATCTTGATTCAATGTCTTTCAGGCCAGACAAAGCACACTAATTATGGTGTTGGGGTACTCCATTACCTCGACGTGTTTGATGAAGGTGTTTAGGAAACCATGTTGTTTCAGTGAACCACCTAACAATTTAGTTGTGTCCTTTGTTTCCAGTGTGATAATTCTGGCCATCATTATCAAAAGCATGATGTGATGCTACTTAGTCAATAGGTATTCTGTATCTGAGTTCTTGAACCCAAGGATCATTCTGCTCATTCCCGTTGATAGTATTTGCTCATTCCTTTAGGATAATAGTAACCTTGTTATAGTCCTCAGGGTTTGTGGTATATCATTCTTCCCATACCATGAATCAGTTATGATAGAATTTCTTTGTGGAAAAAATATCACAACAAGAGTGCTCGTGGTGAGTCCTCCATTTCATAGTTGTGACTGCCAATTCTTTCATTTCTGCATGGATTATCTGCAAGAAACATGTTGAACTCCGTTTGATATATTCAATCCATGCATCTACAACTTAGGAAAAATCATGTGCTCTTGAGTTGCCCTCCTTCAATTGTATTCTGACCTTTATCTATCAATGGATAGTCAAGAGTATGCCATGCATTGTGTTATCGATGTCGACTATTCTCGTGGTGTGTCAAGCCATTCTATTTTAGAATGACTAGGAGAAGCAAACTCCAATACCTCATCCATTTCTCGGATAGGGTCAAAGCAGTTGTATTCCGCAGATCAAAATGCCAATTCAGCTTTTCCTCTATTCTACCTGAAGGTATTACCTTCTTCATGTCAGGAATATCATGAGAACTACACTCCCTCTTATGAAATCTTGATGTAGTGATACTTCTAGCCATCATCATTCATTCCCCGGCCTCTGTGTTGTCTATAACCAGAATACCGACAAGAGAATCACGGTGTGTCAAATCAATACCCCTAGCAACTTTGTTGCTTGGTAGTTAATGGACAATAATTTCATCCTTAGTGTGTTGGTTATTGAATCACCACTCTAGGAGTGATCGTGCTACCTAGTCCATTTTCCATGGTGCACTTTTAAGTCAATGAGTTAGGATTGTGTCAATCCTTCACTCTAGTGATCATATCATCTTGCCCTGAAAAGCAAGATTGTTCTCGAGCTTGATAACATATCAGTGGATCGTGATTTTCTGAATATCTTCTCGGAAGTATTACCAAGGTGTTCCTTGACCATTATGTTAAGCTCATGATCGAGATGGTTTTCCTATAAACCACCTTTCTCCAAGAATCTGTGTTGGATACCCCTGAACTAGTTGGTTAAGCTAAACAACAACTTGGAGAGTTGGAAGATAAAAGCTTTGCCTGACTTAGTTATTTCCAAAGGGATATCTTGTGTGGGTGTCTAAGAAAGATGATATCTTCACCAATGAATCCTTGTGATAAATTGTTGCATCTATTGTCTTGTTCAACCTTTGATTTGAGTATGGGCTATCGTCAAATCAAAATCAAAACCAAAGATCTTCCTAATGTTGTTTTACTCATGGATGTGTCCTCGAGCATACACCGTTATATCTTTGGACTGACCAATGCTATCACGTTGTTCTCATAGTTCCGGAATTCCATCTATTTGGATACCTCGATGAATTGTTGTTGAGCTCATCGGCAACATTCTCGTTTATTCCATGACTCATGATGGACATTAAGCTGGTGTTGGAAACTTTTTAGGCATATCTTCATGTTTCGTTCGTGATGTATATGTTAGGTGTAAGAAGTGACTTCCTCTAAGTTCACGTGAATTGATGCAAGTTGCCGCCATAAACTTGAGAAAAGTCGATTTGTTTCTTGGAATCATCCCAAGTCAATCATGCCCGTGTAAAGTACTCTATGGTTTGATAGACTGATCATCTTCATTCCAGATGCAATCCCTAGCACATCAAGCCACTGATTGAGTTGTTCAAGGAAAAGACATTCTTTCTTAAGAGCTAATCCGGACTTATGTAAGAACTTCGCTAATCCCTAATGATGGTTCCTAACTCGAACTCGGTAGTGTTTTGTTGTAAGATCTCTATATGACCACAATTGTTTTGGACATCGTGTTCATGTGGGTCTTGCAATCCAGCTCTTGTTTTGGAGTTGGCTTCCGTAGTTCATTTCCCTGAGAATCTCGCAACATCATCTCTTTGATTTGTGTTGCAACCTTTCATTTTCAGACATGCTGAGTCTGGAATATCCCAACACCAACCAGATCTGAATCTCAGGCACATATAATGGTTGGGACGTTTCCCCAAGAATTATAATATTGGTCTCTCTGTAACCCGGCAAAGGGATGTTGTGGCAACATACCTATCCGGAAGACCTACTATTATAATATCTTGTATTAGTAACCTTAGCCACTTCCCCATGAGGTTTTCACATGACTTATTCAGAAGTTATTTCTCATGGACCATTTGAAATCCCGAAGCCTGACCTCTACCTGATGTTCTAGTCAGAACACCTGACACATAATTGGGGTTATGCTAGTACATCAAGGAGAACATTAGAAGCGGAGTGCTATATGTCTCTCGGTCGATCATCCAGATTTCGCTTCCTTGACATAGCTAAGGTGAAATCTGAGAAAATGTTGTCTTCCTTTGCATCTGCATCCTCCATCATTATTCATCATGGTAGTACGAGGTGTTGCCAGGATCCTTGGCATGGGTGTCGGTAAAACTTTGATGAATATGGAGATGCTCAAGTTCTTGAGAGCACGCTTAGACATTGGGTTATGCCCTCGGTATTATTGGAACGTGCCTTCCGTTGCCGAGTTGTGTTATAACCCTAGTTTTCCTTCCGATCTGAGTATGCCATTCTTTCGAATTCCTTCGAATGATCGTTGTAAATTGCCTTAGGCAGGTATGAACAGTTTCAATGATCTCTCTATCAAAAGTAATTCTTTTTGCCACTTATGGGATAATCTTATGAGTCACCTTCCCTGAGGTGCCCGTTATGGTATGAAGGGCAACTAACTCCTCGCTACCTTGAAACCCCGTCACCATATATTCTAAGCGTGGAATTGTTGCCTACCAATTGAACCTCTGTCACCTGCTTCATTCATTGTTCTTGATGTGTGTTTTGTGTTCCAGTTCAAGAGATGTTATTACGTCTCATTCCATGAGTTGATCATGAGTCGTCCATTCTTCTTAAAGATAGATTCTTGTAGAGCTCTCTATCCCTGTTGTTTCTCTGCTGAATTAAGACCCCGAAGGCAGATGTCAAGATCAACATGATGCAAAGAATCAACATCTTCAAGAAGGGCAACTGGATCGTGAAGATTCTGTTAGCTAGTGTCCCCTCTTCCCATTCCTTACTCTTGAATCTCAGGACAAGATTCTTGTTTAGTGGGGGTGAGTTGTCACAGCCCTAGTTAGACATTGTATGGCTCTGCTTTGTGCATCATGGCATCATGTTTAATTTTCTTCAACATGAAATGAGGATTAACAGAAACCCTAGCACTTCACCGTTCCAAACAATTCTAATAATTGTGAATTTTTCATTAAACCTATAATGTACTTCATAAAATCCTACGCAATGGGATTTACTTTAAATAAAATCACTGGTTCAAACCAACAAATTTTAGGTTTCAAAAGAAATATTTGAAACACTAAAAAATTATTGTAGTAATTATTTAGCTACCTTTCGTTTTCACAAATAATTAAATTTGTATAAAATCGAAAAGAAAATGTTCACCATGTGGGGAATACTTCACTCAATGACAGGAACAAGTCCGGAGATTTAAGAAAAATTATTTGGTTCTGAAACAAAATATAAACAACCTAAAGAAATAGGAAATGAATAAAAAAAGGGGGCCGAAGCTTACCTGTAGCCTAGCCGGCCCAACTGGCCCAGTAGCCAGTCGTCCCCAACATCTTGCCAGGAGGACGAGAAGGCCCATGCCCGACATGCGAGGCCATGCGCCAGGGCCACCTCCTGCCTGCTAGCCCGGCTGGAGGAGGGGATGAGGACCCCTGAGTCATCCGAATCGAGCCGACCATCTCATTCTCCCTCTCCCTCTCTGCTCTCTCCCCCTCGCCGCCCGAAGCCATTGTCCACCACGGATCCTCACCGCCGATTCGACCACGCCCACGCATCCCCGAGCTCACCGAGCGCCCCATCCGACCCCCCGTGAGCTCCTTATTCGTTTTCCCCTGATGTAACCGCCATTTGCATCGACGCCCGAGAAGCTCCGTCATGGACCTCGATGCCGGCGATGCTCCGGTGTCTAGGTGGTTCTTCTACGGACACCAATGGGTTCTCAGAGCTATGTAGCATCTATAGAAGCCAACGCTAGGTCTTGTTGCGCTCTGTGCTGTCGGAATCGAGCTTGTCCGAATGCCGCCGCCGCAAAGCTCGCTATCCGCAATGCTCTGGACCCTCTCTGCCCCGGAGGCGCGCTCCGTTGGATGCGCGTGAGAGGGGACGTTCGATTGAGCCCTTCCACCATCGATTTGGTCGATGAAGGACAAAACCCGATGCCACCGCCATGTTTGGTGAAACCGGCGGCTCAATGCTAGCGTGTCAGACCCGGTTGACCTTGGGTTTGACCCCCTGGGTCACCTATAGGTGGGCCAACCCCTTGCTTAATCTGGTGGAGCAATTAATTAAGCAAATTAATTTCTATTAGTAAGCAGACCACCGACTAGTGGGCCCAGCCCCTTAATGAATTTAATTATGACTTAATTAAACCTAATTATACCCTGTGTCAATGACGTGCGGGCCCCGCACATCAGGTTTGACTTGGACCAGGTCAGCTGACTTGCTGACGTCATCCTGACATCAGGTTGACGCAGTAATCAGTTTTTATAATAGAAATAATTCAGGAAATTCCAGAAAATGTCTAAAACTTCTAAAAATCATAGAACATAATCTGTAAATCAGATGAAAATAATTTATATATGAAAAATGATCAGAAAAATCCAATTAATCTTTTTATGCCTGGAACATGCGTGTTTGAACAAGCTAACATCACCAAGTAGGACATTTTATGATTAGGGCAATATATGAAATATCATTTGTAGTTGGAATTTAAACTTGTTTGAATTCCACTTCAATTAACCTGGCTGATTATTCCTCTAGGTTAATTCAGTACCTTAACTTGTCATATCATACATCATGATCGTGCATTGCATAAGTTGAATGTTGCTCCTATGTGTTTTTCGGTGGTTGTTCCCCCTCGGTAGACGATGGTTCTGATGATGTGAACGTTGACACTAATGAAGAGAAGTAATATCTTCAGAACTGTCAGGCAAGCAAAAACCCCTTGAGCATACTGATATGAACCCACTCTCTCGCTCCTCCTCTCTTTTATTGCATTACGACAACAACGATTCAATTGTTACTTGTTCTCGGTAGTTGAACCCATTCCTTTGCATGACCTATCTTTGCCACAGTAAATAGTTGAAACCACTTAGCATGAGTAGCAACCAGTTGAGCCTTGTCATGCTTACTCATGCATGCTTGCTTACTTACCGTGCCTGCTATGCTTAGAGTCGTGTTGTGCCGGGTCTGATACATCTGGGTGATGGATCGGAATGGTAGTATTCATGTCCTACTATGTGAGAACTAAGTGTGTGAAAATGATTTGGTAAAGGTAGCGATGAGAGGCCATGTAGGAGTACATGGCAGGTTGTCTCATTGGGACCGTCCTTAAGAACTGAGTTTTGTGTATGTTATCCAAGACAAGATACTACGGCACATTGGGATACTTAATTGACCCTCTCGGCTTATTAATTGCCTAGACCTCTGTCCAGGAGTTGCAACTAGTTTCTGGTATTTGTAGGAAAAGTGTTGGCGGCCGTGCATAGCGCTGCCCGATGGGGTGGGATGTGATGCGGTAGATGCATAGTGGCACGGTGAACCAAGTGGCACCCGAACGGTGGTCTTGGGAACTCTGCGCACATCATTTGAGGCCGTAGCGGAAACTTTGGCCGAACTTTCGTATGGGCTCAGTCTCAAATAGGCGATAAATCTGGACTAGAGTCTTGTGTGGTTGACGGTCGTGGCCAACGCCCACGCCAGTGGTTCCGCTTGAAGGTTGCCGAGATGCATGACGTGCATATGGTGATAAGTGCCGAGAGTGTGTGTGAAGAAGTATACCACTGCAGGGTGAAATAATCTGTTCGAATAGCCGCGTCCTCGGATGTGGACTACTTGGAGAGCTTATGTGGTTCATAGAAAAGTGAAGTGGAGACTCTAAAATGCGCAAGATAAGCGTGAGTGCTATGGATGGCCTTCTCGTAGGGAGACGGAAGTGGATCCATAGTGGTGTATTGGTTGGTGAATATGTGGACTCATGTGCGGTATCCCACCTCAAAGATACTACTTGTAGTCGTAGTACAGGTTAGCCAAGAGTCAAAGTTGGCTTGCTGAAATAAACTCGACAACCCATTCATTGGTACTGATGCATATGTAGATAGTTCTGATGTAAGTCTTGCTGAGTACCTCTGTACTGACGTTTGCTTAATTTATGTTTTTGCCGAGGATACGTTAGTCTCATTAGTGGTATTTACGATGTGAAGTTCGATGTTGACCGGATTAGCTTGGGAATCCTAGACAGAGATCTGGTTCCTTTGGTACGGTCGTTGTAGCTTTTCAGGCTCCTCCAGCCACTTTTGTAGATGCCTGTACTCAGACATATTTAAACTTCCGCTTGTTGTTTGATTGCTCTGAATGTTGGGTCATGTGACCCCTGTTTGTAACATCTTATTGTATTGGCTCTTCCGAGCCTTCTAAGTAAATGTTGTAATATTGTATGGTTATGTTGTGATGCCATAGTTGTATCTATGCATATCGGGCATGTCGTGCGTACGTGTGACGTGCAGCGGTATGTATGGGATCCAACACCTAGTTATGTGCCTTTAGTAGTACTCCTTACGGGTAACTGCCTCTTTGTGCTTCCACCGAGCCTTGGTAGCTTGCTACTACTCCGGACACATTAATTGACCGGCATGTATCCTTCTTTGTTGTTGTGTCTGTCCCTTCGGGGAAATGTATCGCAATGTAATGGAGACCCTATAGCCTTCTATGACTCGTCTAAGTGTAGTGATGACATTTATGTCCCATGGTGTAATGGAGTCCGTGTTGCTTGCTATGACTCGTCTACACATGCTAGAGATCGACACCTGCATTACTGGGTTACGTATGCATGTCCCTATACGGATGTGCCACTTGGGGTTCTATAACTAGTCATGTTGGCCCGGGTTCTTTGACATTTGAATACTAGCGACACATTCACATACGTGAGTCAAAAGACGCAAACGGTCCCGGCCCAGGTAAGGTGGCAGCTGTGGAGATAACCGTGCGTGAGACCGCAAACTGATGTGATGTGTTACAGCCTGGATTCTTATGGCTTAGGATCGGGGTCCCGACACCCAAACGATGTGTGCAGGGTTCCCAAGCCCACCATTCGGGTGACCCTTGGTACACCGTGCCACTGCCTACCGCGTCGTAACCCACCCCTAGGGTTAGCACTACGCACGGCCTCCAGCATGCTATAAACACCAGAAACTAGTTGCAACTCCTGGACTAAGGACTAAGCGATCGATAAGTCAAAAGGGTCAATTAAGTATCCCAACGTGTGGTATTAACTAGTCTTGGATCACAAATATTGAACTCAGTTCCTAAGAACGGTCCTGATGAGACAACCCGCTGTGTACTCCTACATAGCCACTCATCTCTACCTTTAACAACTCAGGTTCATCATAAGCTTATCACATCAGAACATCATTATTTCACACCAGTTCATCACCTAGATGAATCAGACCTGACACAACTCTAAGCATAGCAAGCATAGCAGGCAAAGTAATCTAAACACATCATGGCACAAGCATCTACCAGGTATGCTAGGTTGCATGGTTTAGCTATTTACTGTGACAATGACAAGTAATGCAAAAGAATAGGTTCATCTACCGTGTATGATAGACAAGTGAACGTTTGTCCTAATGCATTAAACAAGAGCAGGAGCAAGATAGTGGGATGTTGACGGAATGATCAAAAGTGTTGCTTGCCTTGCTGGGTAGCGGGAGGGTTTTCTCCTTCGTTGGAATACTCGAAGGTATCCTTAGAAGCAGGGCCTACCGCAATGCAGAAAATAACAATCAATACACGCAAGTGTAACAATATGATGCATGATCATGACATGGCAGCATGCATGGATGAGCTAATGCAACTCTTATCCATGTTAAATGAAGGAAGTTTGAATATAGGTCCAAAATCATTCTCCATTTCATATTTCATATATTAACCTATTAGTAAATGTCAATGTTCATCTACATAGGTTGCTCTAACATGCATGATAATAGCACCATTGGATTCATTGGATTTTTCTGATGAATTTTCATATATAAATTATTTTCATCTGATCAACAGATTAATTTATATGAATTTTACAAGTTTTAAGCATTTTCTGGAATTATTTTAATTCAGAAAAGTCATTACTGCATCAGCATGACATCACTATGACGTCAGCTAGTCAACAGAACGTTGACAAGTCAAACCTGACCAGTGGGGCCCACTAATCAGTGACCCAGTCACTAACAAAGTTAATTAGTTAAATAATTACTAATTAGATTAGTGTAGGGCCCACTAGTCAGTGTGGCCTTAGCTTAATTAAATTAATTAATTAAATAATTAATCAGGTTTAATTAACAGGGCCCGGCCCCACTTGCCAGTTGACCTGGGGTCAAACCCGTGTGATCAACTCCGGCAAGACACACCGGCATTGAGCCGCCGGTGGCTCCAGAGATGGCAGAGGGGTCAGGATCCCTCCTTCGGCAACCAAAAGGACAACGGAGGGCACCAGACGGACCTACGCTCATGCGCGCGTCCATTCCGACACCACTTAGGGGCTAAGATGGCCGGGATCGATGCCGGCGACGAGCTCGGCGGCTGCCGGAGTTCGGGCGAGCATGAGCTCGACGAACCAGGGCGCAACACGGCTGGAACTTGGCACCTACAAGCACTACGCGGCCCCACGAGTTCGATGGTGGCCTCTAATGGACCAACTGGTCACCAGAGCATTGCCGATGACGAGCTCGTGCGGCGGGTCATTCGGGAGCCGACGTAATCGATGCCTACAGAGGGGGGAAAGGCCGGGCAAGAGAGGGGAATGAGCCGGGAGCTCACTGCGGGTTCAAAGTCGTCAAAAGCTTTCTCGGGGAGGGCTCGGAGAAGACGAATCAATGGCGGCGAGGTATGGGTCCAAGGAGGAAGACAAGCTCGGGGACGGTGCTTTGGGGCTCCTGGCGATGCATGGCTCGGTGCAGAGGACGGGGACGACGTAGCGGAGCCTTTGGTGGTCTCAGGGGGCGCAAGGACGGCTAGATCTACGGCGGCGAGCTAGCGGCGCCGTCGGCCATGGCAGAGCAAAGGAGGGAAGAGGGCAGGGGGCGAATGTGAGAGGGAGAGAGGGATGGGGACGACAACAATGTCCTCATCCTCTCGCTAGCGCGGCAGGGGGACGCAGGCATGCAGAGAGCTATGTGGCAGCTCCTGCATGCGCGCGCAGCGAGCACTTGCTCGTCCCCCTGGCCACCAGGAGGACGACGACGGTGCTGGGCCAGCTGGGCCGGCCCAGGTTCTGCCTCCTTTTGCTTTCTGTTTCATTTTCTTCTTTATACTAATTTCTGACATTTGTTTTATTTATGTTTGGGCCAAATGCTATTATAGAATATCCCCAAATATTTTACAGGATTAAGTTTGAATATTTCAAACTCCTATAAAAAATTTTAGGGTATTTTAAAATCTGAAATATTAATATTGTTTTATTTGGCATTTTCATCAGCTTTGTTATTTATTTTTTAAATTTTTGTAAATGTTCAAATATTTAAGATTGCCCCTGTTATATTCATGTCCATAATTATCAGACATAGAGGACATTTTAGATGACCATTTTGAATTAGTTGGTTTTTCACATGCTTTGAATTGGTTTGATTCAAATGAGGGTTTGGGGTTTCTTTTAATCCCCACTTCATGTTGATGCAAAATGAAGTATGATGCACTCACATCCTGTCCTATGACATCTAGCTAGGGATGTGACATGGATGAAACAAGAATAAGAATTATGATATGCCTATGCTTCATCAATTTAAATTGATGAGAAACAACGGATTTCGTACCCAACTTATTCTTCTTGAAAAGATTGAAGAGAGAGAGAGAGGATAGGTCACAAACTTGCAGAAGTCTTGCATGAGAACACCGGTAAGAATTCAAAAACGAATGAGGATCCCATGAATGAATGGAGATACCTGAGAATGAAGAGATCAAGATCCACGTGGCAGAAAGCTTGAACGAAGCACCAGAATGCTTGAGAGACGAACGAAGAGACAACAATTAAGAAGAATTTTAGAACGAAATCTCAAAGCTGAGAACGAAGAAATCTTCTGAAATGATGGCCTTCGGGATGATCGAGAAATGAAAACAACTCTGAATGCACCGGATAGATATGGTACAAATAACACATGATTGAAACAATTGAGATGATAGCAACATCCTGAAACCATGAATCTTCAAGAGAATGAGCAAAGATTTCAGAGAACCACTCTTTCGGTCTTCAATGCAGAGAATGCTGATGAGAAACAACACCATGAATTACTGAGATACTCCAGAATAATGAATAAAGAAAAGGTTGAGCCAACAATGAAAATGATTTAGAAGCGATCTCTAAGAAGGCATATGACTAATGAAATTCATTCTTATGTCATATTTGAAGAGAACTTGAGAACATCTCCGGAATGATTAGAAGAGTCAGGTAAGATCCTAGGGAAAACCTATGGGTTATGGGCCCACTCAAAAGAAACCACCGTTGAAAAAATGCTTAAAAAGAGAGATTGCACCGATACAAATTAAGAACTTGATGAGGTGAGAACCTCAAAATAATTGGGAAGGAATGAAAGAAAACACGAATCTCTGAGATATCTTCAGCCTCCGTATAGAACAAAGAGAGAGACGAATAAACAAGAGAGGCTTGGAAAAGAAATTCCAACATGGAAACCATTGAACGAATGAGAAAGGATAGATGAGCACCAAAGCTTGAATTGAATCCACCGGAGAAGAATAACAACAAGAACAAAGAATATGAGGATAGACCTTGAAATTGAAACTCTTGAGAATCTCCACCAGAAATCACCGGATACAATATGAAGAAATGATAACGGAAGCATTGATGAAGAGAAAGGCACCTGGAAGAGAATTTAATCATTGAAGAAAAAGTGCGGGAGGGTGGGGAAAACAAAGAAACTTGGGACAGATGAGACAAACTCTGGAGAAGAATATGAGGATTGATCTTGCAAATATTGAAGAGGATAGCATTATCTTGAAGAGAAGCACACCAGAAGGAAAGGAATTGATATGACAACTTGATTGAGCAAAAGAATTAGCAATCCCACAAAATAAGAGAACACTACTTCGGAAATATTTGAGATCACCAATTGACATCGAAGCAACTCGGATTACCATATTCAAAAACAAAACAAAGGATGAGGCTTATAAGCATGCCAGAACAAATTCATAACAAAGATTTCGTCCGATATTTTTGTGGTAAGGTTCACACGGGCTCGATCGTACATTGGATTGTCATATTGAATGATGGTCGAATATGCTCCCTAGGTATAGCGAACTACAAGGCTTGACGAAGCATAAATCGAGACTGTCCTCTGTAAGAAAGACTGTCAACAAATGAATCCACTAGATGTTGAACCCCAACCTCACATAATGACCTGTTGAAAGATATCCTAGGTAACTACTTGAATTTCCACCTAAGAACTTCCGAAAACTTTCTTGGTTATGCAATCCGGTGTTGGGGATACAAGGAGGAAATATCTCACACAACTATCGAACCTACACCCCAACTTATTCCACCCTTCAACACATAACCAGAGGCTTTCGCAAGTCCATCTAACTCAGATCCTCGAAAGCACAACTACACTAACCATGGTGGTACCCCGGATGCCTCCCCAGTACTGGGTGACTCTGACCTTATCTCACCACGACAAGTATTGAAGCAATTCTGAACACCCTCCATCCTGAGATACTAAGGAAGCTGAATGATAACGATGTGCCAAGAATTCCCTAGAGCTCACCTCCCCGGAAGAAATGAAGTCAGAAAGGAGGCACCAAGACAGAACTCCGTCACATCGGTATCATATAGTTTCCAAAATATCCGCGTGATACTAAAAAATGTTGAGTGAGAAGAGGAGTAGAATCAAAATTCCTAAGTCGGTTACCTCACCAGAGCATAGAAAAGGAGTAAAGAGAATCCTACTCTCAGATATAACTACACTCAAAACAGTTTTCACTAGACTCGACTCGGCCAATTTCGATCAATCAAGGGGGCTCCTAGGTCGGTACAGGCTCTGATACCAACTTGTCATGCCCAAGATGCGATCCTATCCTTATTTCGGCACGAGGGCCTCGACAGGGATAGAAGCACATCTCGTCGTGTTGCAAGAATGGATATCATTACAAGTACATGTACATAAGAGATGAGTATATGGAATTGGCTTACACTCGCCACAAGCTACATCAATAACATATCAAGACAACAACATACTCAACCATCATACATAAGAGCGGGGTCCGACTACGGACGAAAACAAACAACAAAATGACATTCATCCTTGCTATCCCAGGCTGCCGCCGAGAACCCATCCTAGATTGATGATGAAGAAGAAGAACTCCAAACAAACAAGCATCATGCTCACCGTTCAATCATCATATTACCTGCACCTGCAACTGTTGTTGTACTAATGTATGATCCACAGGGACTCGACAATCTCATTTCCAAGGGTATCAAGACTATTAAAGCTTAATGGGTGAGGTATGGTCAAGTGGTGTGGCTGCCGCAAGCGACTAAGCATTTATTTGAGTGGCTAAATTATGAATACAGAAAGTAAAGTGTGGTGGTCTACGCATAACGGATGTGAACTAGTAATGATCACTAACTGATCCTGAACACCTACTTACGTCAAACATAACCCCACCATGTTCTCTCTCAAATGAGGACTCACGAGAAGAGACAGTCACGGTTACGCACACTATTGGTGTATTTTATTTGAGTTACTTAAAGTTTGGTATGACTGGGTGTTAAACAAAGTACCCAAGTTTGTCACATAACCACGGGCATGACTTTCCGAAAGATTTAACCCTATAGGGGTGTCCAACTCATCCATTACAAATTAACCACACGCCATGGGAATAACCTCGACCATGGATCTCGTGATCATCCTAGGCAATTCCAAAGGAATTACGACACCTCGAGAAAGCTCGAAGAAGATCAGAGTTCCTCATACAATACATTTGACAAAGGTAAAACAAGTCCAGCAAGACTGCCCGATGTGTTGACAAACCCGATAAGAGCCGCGTATGTCATTCCTAGGACACGACCGGATGGGACTAGCTACAGGGAAAACCAATCAGAGGCGGCCCTGCAGGCAGCCCATTTTGGACCAACACTCATGAGGAGCACTAGCCTGGGTTGTTGATTAATTATCCATGGGGTGATCATGGCCTATGCAAATTTTAGTTGTTATTAAGCAAATAGTACCAATGTTGGGCCTTGCCAGACAAGTTTTATCCTAAAACAAAGATCAAGGGGGTCCCCATAACAACCCCGAGCATGTTAGGGGTGCTCAATTATGGAAGAAACAAAAGGGGAACAAAACACCGAGCAAGAGGCAAAGCCTTCCACCCTTTACCAAGTGTATAAGTGCATTAAATTAAATAGCAATAATATTGTGATAACAAAAGAATGTCCATTTTGTCACATGGAAGCAATTGCACCTCCAGCTAGAAATGCTATAAGAATGGCTGAGCAAGCGGTGACATAGCCAAACAAAGGTTTGCTGGGATGTGGAGGGGTTAGAGGCTTATCATGGCAATGTTGGGAGGCTTGACAAACTAGTGGTAGGTAGCATGACATAACGATAAAAGCAGAACAACTAGAATAGCAATGATAGTAGTGGTATCTAGGGAAATGTGTCATCGTGCCTAAGATCCTGCTCGGAAGAAGATCGAGTCCACGAAGAAGATGGGCCAATGTAGTCGATCGAATCCTCATACTCCAAACGCTTTCAGAACTCTATCTAGAAGAAGTAATCTGAAAACAACAATCAACACACAAGAAACACCACAACATATGCATGACATGATGTGCAAACAAGTATGATGCATGTCCGGTTTAATATGCAACACATGGCCAGGCAAGAACAACAAACAACTACTACACATTAAGGGAAGTTCAATATGCAATGAGTTGCATATTGATGAAACTCCATGTTCGAATTATTTAGTTCACTCTCATGTAGGTACTCATCAATATTAAATTTTGTTTAACATGTCAAACGTTGAATCACAAACAACTACAACATCTAGGCATTTTAAATGAGACCGGAAGCAATATATATCATTTCCGAAACAAACCCATATCCTTATTATGAATTTGGTCCAGATATGTACAAACCATATATTAGAGTTGTTAAACATCAAAATAAATGTCACCATGTGAGTCTACACATTTTTCTAGTCAAGTTACATATATAAAACATTTTCAACAGAGCTACGGTTTAGTAGTTATGAAATAAATCATTTTAGCATGGCAATTACCTAAGTCAATACAAACAGCAAGGTTAAACATATTAAACATATCTGAGAGTTGGAAATTGCGAATCTACATGAAATTCTAGTCAAGTTTCATATATAAAGTTTTTACATGCCATGCACGGTTGAAGAGATATTAAATGCATGATCAATAGGGGGTTTTACGCAAATCGGCAATTCCTGGAATAATAGACAAAATCGCATTAGGGGCAAAAATCACATGGGCCGAATCTGGCTAGAGCAATAGAAAATAGAGGCGCAACATACAAAAATGCGCACGAGGCGCTAGATAGGGTGAGGCCGCTCACCTAGCGGGTTGGGCCCGAAGCAGAGGCAGGCCGGGGTTGACTGAGGGCAAGGGAGCTGGGCCTTGGCGCAGCCCATGCGCTGGCGAGGCCTGGTGCTGGCGAGGGCGTCGGTCTCCTCGCTCGTTCTTGAGCGGAGCGAGGCCAGCGGCGGCTGGCCAACGACGCTGATGGCAGAAGGAGCTCCGACGAGGCACAGCCGCGGGCAAGGGCGGATCCGACGGGGCTGGACCAGATCTGGCCGGCGGGTCTCGATGCAGGACAGGTCTGGGGCGACGAGACTCGGAGGTCGCCGGACGGGAAGAAGGACGCAGCGACGAAGCTCGAAGCTCCATGGCCGGGCGTCAGGCCTTTCCGACGAGGCTCTGGCGAGCTGCTGCGACGACTGGGCGACGGGGTCGGGCACAGGTGACCCACGAGGCGCGCGAGGGAGTTGGGCAGGAGGCGGCAGCGGGGACGAGCAGGAGCTCATGGCGGCGGTGGGATCCGGGCCTGGGACGGCGGGGATCCGGGCTTTATGGGCCCCGCGTAGGCCTGGGCAGGCCGGCGGCATTGGGAGGTGGGAGGAGGCGGCGACAAGGTTTTCGAGGCAGGAGTTTAGGGTTTCTCAATTAGGCAGGGATGGGGCTCTATTTATAGCAATTAGGGGCTAGGTTAGGGGGACTTTTGCACCGTTTCGAGCCGTACGATCGAGATCGAACGGCTCCGGTCGTGGGAATAGGCTAGGTGGGTTAAGTGGGCTGTGTAGAGGGGCTTGGTGGGGATGAGAGGAGAAGTTGCGGCCCGTGAGACAAGGTTTTAAAACACCGAAAAACTTCCGAGGAATAACCGATGAGCGCATTCCTACAGTTGACCCGTTGGGTATCAAACGTACTCGGAATGCGTCAAAATTTGGCAGGCGGTCTACCTACGCTATAATAAGACCGCATGCCAGGTTTCGACCCAATCGGATAATATTTTAGCACGCATTTAAAAAAAATATTTTAACAATGTCGCGGGCACGTGCATGTGTGGTTGGTCTAGAAACAGGCAACGGCAAGAACGGAGAGAACCGGCAATTATGAACGGGTGGAAGTTTTGAAAACAAGTGATGGTGCCATGCAGATGATGCGAATGATGCGATGATGAATGCAACAACCAAATGAAACACAGACGAGAAAGGAAATAAAAGGGGAATCTTCTGGAGCGTCGGTCCCGGGCTGTTACATTGCCCTTACAAACTTCTTGGTTCAACTTCACACGATTTGCAAGCTCCCAAGCGACACCTAACCAATCTAGGAAACAACACTCCCAAGAGACAACTAACCAATCTAGGAAACAACACTCTCCAAATGGTAATAGATGTTGTCTTGATGATGAAGTCCTTGCTCTTGTGTTTCAAAAGATAGTCTCCTCAACACTGAATCCCTCTCTTGTAGAAATTTTCTTGGTAGAAGAGGATGATTGTGTGGAAAGCAACCTGGGGAGGCTAGAAATCAAGGATCTATTGGTTGGATTGGAATCCCTTGATCTCAACACATGACTAGGTGGTTCTGTCTATGAAAAATGAATGGTGCAAGTGTAGTTTCTTTCTGATGGCTCTCTTACAAAGTAAGTGGTGGCGGAGGGGTATATATATCCTTCACCAAAAATCCAACCGTTACAACATTCTTGACCAACTCGCTGACACTAGAGATAAATGTCGATGGTACCGACTAGTGCAAAATGTTCCAACTTTTGGCTGTTCGGTGATACCGGAAGAGAAAACTTGGTGGGACCGATTCAGCTTGAAATAAGAAGATCTAACAATTTGGAGGTTTCGACCAGTTCATCTCAAAGATTTTGAAATGAAATAACCTGGCCACAGAAAGTTGGTCACTACATTTCGGTTGCACCTAATGCAATCTCGGTAGCATAGAGATGTTAGGATTTGACTTAGGATTCTATCTAGGGTTAACTTCGTGGCGCCAACATGGGGAAATCGGTGGGACCGAATTGGCATTTAGGGTTTGGGACATAAATGATATGATCAAGTGTTTGAGAGTTTTTGGTGGAATATCTTTAAGCACTTGAGCAACCAAATCATCATTACTACCTCATCCCCTTTTAATATTATTGTCTGTCCTACGGACTCAATGTGACCAAATCACTTAAAAGCAAAATGTAGAGCTTTATGACTTTCCAGTGTGTTTCCTTTGCATCGTAGAGGTTCCTCATCATATTTCGTAGACATTCCAATCCTTGAATATTTCTTGAAATATTCTTGATAGAAGTATTAGTCCAAATGAAAATTTATGTTGTCCTTAATCATCAAAACCACCCCAGGAGCAATTGTGCTTTGAATGTCCCCCTTTTTGGTAAATTATGACAACATACAATCAAAGCTCTAGTTTGGAATAGACAACATAAAGTATGATATCTTTGAGAGACATATGACTAGAGGAAGATCCCCCTACAAGTGTGCAATCCTTTTAGAGAATAGTTGCTTTTGGAATGCATGAGCATACAGAGATGAGAAAGCATGACAAGTCATATGTATCTTGGCCATATTGTAACATCCCAAAATTCCATTTTGGAATGTTATGAAAATAGCTATGCATCTATCATCACCATTGCTTGATTGTATGTGTTAGTTGAAATGCCATTTCAGATTTTTTTCTGAAAGTCCTTTCTACTTTTCCCTATGTTGCTTCCCCTATTTGAAATTTTGGTTAAATGTTCAAAATAAGAGAGGAGTAACATGACACTCCACACCAGGGTCAAATTGGTGAATTATTTGAACAAAATAACCAGGGGTTATTTTGAAAATATTTGCAAAAAGGATTTAAAAACATTTAGGCAATTTCTGAAAATAATATTTTTTTCAAAGTGTTCAAATGACAGAATAGAAATGTTCATTAAATAGCATTTATTATTATGTTAATTTTGATATATAATACCCCTATATTTACAAACGATTTGAATGCTTTAAAATCTTTTGAATGTCTCTGGAAATTATTAAAAAGAAACGGTAACCGTTTCCGGTATTAAACGGGCCGGCCCACCGGCTTTAAAAGCCGAGACCGTTACCGGTCGGCCGATCGAGCGCAGTAACGTCCCCCTCTCTCTCTGACGCTGGACCCCACCCCCGACCGACCATTGCTTCGAACGGTCGTCTTCTCCCTCCCCCGCGCGCGCCGGACCCGACGCCGGTCGCTCCCCCCCTCGCCGGATCTCTCTCTCCCCACTTAACTCCCGCACCCCCCCGAGCGCCTATATAAGAGCCCCACTGCCCCGCATCCATTTCCCCCCCGAGCCCCCTTCTCTCTCTCGCCGAGACGCCGTCGATTGCTCGTCGGAGTTCCACCACCACCGGAAGTCGCCGTCGACCGTAGCCACCACCCCCGACCACCATTCGCCTCGCCGTCGCCACCAATCGACTCCGGAGAACCGTCGCCGTCGCCCGGACCACTTCCCCGTCCTCCCCGACTACCGGAACGCCTCGCCGTCGCGTTCACCACTTCTGGACTCGCCGGAGTTTCCCCACGCCGGCGACCTTTACACCGTGAGCATTTCCCTCCCTCCGATCCAAACCCAACGGCTCAGATTAGAAGTCACTTATTCCCGAACCGTTTTCTGTTTAGGATCGGTTGACCGCCCGAAGCACCGCTCGGACACCCACCTCAGCCACTCACAGGTCGCCACGTCACCCTAGTCGACCGTTCGTTAGTTTTTCTTTTCAGTTTTGTTTTTCAGAAAACAGAATGTATTCCAAATTTGTTTTAGCTATATCTTTTAATCAGTTTAGTGTTTTGAGTTGATTCTTTTTGCAATAGCTCACATTTTTCATGTAGTTTCACCCTGTACTTTTAAATTTCAAATTTGAACTATAAAATTTGAATTTAATCAAATTTGCTCAAAATCTTCAAATCTGAATAACTAGAGTTTAAAAATAGATTTTGATATGATTCTTTTTGTCACTGTTAGATATTGGTTAGGACTATCTCCATGTTTAGTTTGAGGATTTTTAGGATGATTTTTAATAGTGTTTTAGCTATAAACAGAATCTTCTTATTATTATAATATAGTTTTATAAACTTAATTTTGATTAGTTTGATTTAGAATTTGGTTTTATTTGTTTATTAGGTTCTGTTAGTAAACATTTAGTGTTTTCACTTACTGTTAATAAAAATATAAATTTGCCTAGTTTAATTTCATTTAACATAGGAATCACAACTTCTTTTCAAATAGGCATAATTTGATTAAAACAACTAACTAGTAATAGTTTTGTTTTCAAATAAAGTTTTGTATAATTAATTCTGTTTTCTAAGACAAATTTATTTGTAAGTTATTTTCTGTAAGAACATGTTTTGTTAACAAATTAATAAGTTTAGTTTTCATTCCCCTTGTTAGTATAACCATAGTTGATTCATATAGTGTTTACCAAAACCTTTTATAAACTTTACTAGAGTTTTCCCAACAAACTTAAATTGACTTTGTTTACTTTAATAGTAAAATATTCTATTGTTGCCTTGCTGTCAACAATTGTCTTGTTATTTCAAAATAGTTTTATTATGTAGAAGTGTTTTCATCATCCCCTTTGGAAAAACAAAACTTTGTGTGTTTTACTTGCTAGAGACTTTTGTGCATTGTTTGCCTTGTTTGTTTAGTACTTCTTTGCTGAATGTTATGAGTACTTATTTTGGTTGTATGCTTATTTGAGTGCATTGTTTGTTTCTTAGATTATCCGGAGTGCGAAACTTGTTACCTAGAGTTACTCAAGTACGAAGATCATCAATCAGGCAAGTCACTTTGATCATGTTTTACCCATGTTTTATATGCATTAGTTCTACCATCTCCCCAGTTGCATGCAAGATAGGTTAGTTGGAAACTTGGTTACATTGTAGTAGTATCATGTGGTAGATACCTCTCTCAACCCCTTTGACAACATTGGCCCCGGGAAACGTTGTTTTACTTTTGCTATGCTAATAGTAGACGGGGTTGGTTGTGTGATTCATGGGAGTTGAGAGAGTTAATAATTTCAAGACCTACATAATGATCAAGATTTCAATACTCCAAGTTTTCAACATACCTCTGGGTGGATGATGGTTGAACGGCACCCTGGAGAAACCAGTGGTTAGCCTAGGTGATGCTGGAGATGGCCAGTATTCACGCGGAAAGGTCCACCCAGGCACAAAGAGATGGATGGATGCTTTAAAACCCAAGGCTTACCTGCACAGCCACAAGTCATTATGGGCTCTGGCTTGGTTGGATATCGTGGTGACCCTGGACAGGCGGTGCTACGAGAGGTAGAAGAACGGTAGGAAAGGATGGGCACCGTCAGAGTCGCAGGGAAACCCTTTGGAAGACCATGTTTTGGTCATCCGTTTCTCAAACACCCTGAAGTGCGAGAAATCAAACGGAGGCGACCAAATCTTGTGGGGAACGTGTTCAAAACTCTGCAGAGTACTTAAACCTAATCGATTAGCCGTGTCCACGGTTATGGACGACTTGAGCCAAAGGAATTGGAACTTCCGGAACTCTCAACACAAATAATATGATGATGTGGGAATTTAATAATTTTGGGTATGAGAATTGGTTGGTGGAACCATCTCATTAATCAACCAACTTAGTAATGTTTTGCTTAGCCCTTTTTCTTGATGTAGGAAAAATTGGCTTTACGCAAAACTTACCACCCCACCTGCCATATATGCATATAGACTAGATGATTATCTTTTCACTCTTCTCTTGTGACTTTGCCGGCATATTCCATATGCTGACCTACACGGCTGCAACGTATCATGTTGCAGAGTATTTTTCCGACCAGGAGTGAGGACGCGTTCTATGCTCAGTGAGATGCCCTTGGAGTCGGATGGACTCATCTACCTTCGACGCTTCCGCAAGATTTAGATATTCTCATGAGTTGGCCTTTAGCCACTTTATTGTAATTTTTATTGTAATAAAGGACTCTATATGAGATTGCGATTAATATAATGTTGTGTGATTTCCCTTTGATATATACATTGATGTACCGTGTGTGTACCAGCATGATCTTGGGATGGTACGGAAAACACCGGAGACTTGGCCTTTCAGGTCGGGTCGCTACAGAAATGGTATCAGAGCACACGCTGACCGTAGGACGTAACCTCTAGGATTGGAAAGCCTTAGGATTGTTTCTCTTTGTCTTTAAATATCTTATACTCTCATCTATTCGTTTCTGACTCCTCTCCGATTATTTCAAAATTTATAGATGGCCACCTTCATCCCAGTGTTGATCACGGAGTTTTGCCAGCCTGACGCAACGATGCCCTTTGGTAAGGAGCTGATGAGAATCGTCAAGGACGTAAGGATTGCTTTGCCGAGCATCACCGGGATTCCTATCATGTCATTTCCCCAAGATGGACGCTACAGGATCGAGGTGCATATTCCAGGGAAGACTTTTGGGAACCGGAAGGAACCCATCGACCTCAAGTTCGTGGCACCCAGTTGGATACTTGGAAGAGACATGGCCATTCATCGTGCCCTTGGACGTATTCAGGAGGAATACAGAGGTGGAACCATTTCCCCAGGACTCAGCATGGTTTGTCGCAGAGATGCCACTGGAAACATCATAACTCCTCCCACTTCAGACACCACTATTTCCTATATCCAGACCCTGGAGACTCACATCAGGACTCTGGAGCTTCGAGTTCGTGCTGACACGAAGACTATCAAGAATCTGATGAACCGTGAGATTGATCTTGAAGCTGATCTGCGAGAGGCCAACTATGAACACGAGCATGAAGTGAAGGACTTCCTAGAGAGGATTGATGAGAAGAATGCACGCATTGCAACTCTGGAAGAGCAGCTAGACATGGGGGAAAACCTTCACCCCGAAGGAGACATGGCACCCTTCATCAGCGACGATGAAGACTATGAGGAAAGCACCACCGGAGGACCTACGACTATGCACTTTTGAGGAGAACATTAGTTATGCCCTCCAATGTATCTTTATTTTAGTCGTTAAAGCGTAGGTCGATGTTTAGTTTGTCTGAGATTTGTATCTCGAGGTTTGACATTGATTGAATAACTAAATGAGTGTTTGGTGTGATATGTTTGTTGCATTGCATATGGGTAGTGAATTTCTTCTAGACCCTTGTTCTATTCTAATTCTCATCCCTCTGAAAACAGCAAGATGCCTCCACGACGTGAGACCGATTTCACTTTTCCACCGGAACTCACCCAACTCCTTCAGCAACAGAATGCACTGATGCAACTATTGATTCAGAATCAGACCAACAATCAGAACAACAATAATCATCACCATCCACCCCAGACTGACAATCTCACCCGTTTTCTGAGATTGAATCCTCCAACTTTCTCCAGCAGTACTGAGCCCATTGTGGCAGATGACTGGCTCCGTAAGATGGAGAGAGAACTTGTCACCGCTGGATGCACTGACGCTGAGAAAGTGCGATTTGCCGCACATCAACTGGAAGGACCAGCAGCATCATGGTGGGAGAATTACACCACCACATATCCTATTGCAGATGTGACTTGGGAGCAGTTCAAGCTTGCTTTCCGCACCGCTCATGTTTCAGCTGGAGCCATGAGTCTAAAGAAGCGCGAGTTTCGCAACTTGCGCCAGGGTAATCGCTCTGTGGCCCAATATGTGGAAGAGTTTAACATGTTGGCCCGTTATGCCCCAGGAGATGTGGCCGATGATGCGGCCAAGCAAGAAAAGTTTCTGGAAGGACTCAATGATGAGTTGAGCATACAGCTGGTAGTGGCTAATTTCAACAACTACCAAGAGCTGGTGGATAAGGCACTTATTCTGGAAGGTAAACAGCAGCAGATTGAGAACCGCAAGCGGAAGTACACTCAGGGGAAGTTCAACTCTGGAGCTCATCAGAAGCCTCGTTACTCCCCGTACTCCGGGAATACCGGATCAGGAAACAGTAAGTTTGGAAAGCACACTCATACTGTGCATAACCATGGAGGCCACAATCATGGAGGAAATGGGAACAACTGTCCCAACCATGGTAACTTCAAGAGTGACAATGGGAATGGGAACAACAACCAGCACCGTCACGTTCCTGCTCAGAAGGATCTGAGTCACATTACCTGTTTCAAGTGCCAGAAGACAGGGCACTATGCTACTGAGTGTCCCCAGAGCAAGCAAGGCAATGGAAACAACGGCAACTCCGTAGCCAAGAAGCCCAATCCGTTTCCCCGTGCTCAAGTGAATCACATCGATGTGGAAGAAGTCTATGATCAGCCCGAGACTGTGGTTGGTAAGTTTTTATTGCATTCACGTCCTGTTACAGTACTTTTTGATTCGGGTGCAACTCATTCATTCATATCAAGGGTAGTTGTGGATAAGTATGGTTTGCCCACCAAAACCCTTAGTCAGCCCATTAAGGTTAGTTCTCCAGGAGGTATGATGATGGCAGGGATAGGATGCCATGCCTTGAAACTCAATATAGGGAACCATGTTTTTCCCACCGACCTCATCGTCTTAGAGTCACAAGGATTGGATGTAATCCTAGGCATGGATTGGATGACCAAGTATGAAGGAAATCTTGATTGCCCTAGCAAGTCTGTTTCACTCACCACCCCGGAGAACAAGAGGATTAAGTATGTATCCCGACGCACACGTATGAGTGCTCGGTTAAATTCTCTCACAGGAGTTATTCAGGAGGAAGTACCTGTGGTAAAAGAATTTCCAGATGTATTTCCGGAAGAATTACCAGGAATGCCACCAGATAGGGAAATTGAGTTCTTAATAGAGCTACAGCCAGGGACAGCTCCAATTTCCAAGAGACCCTATCGGATGCCCGCAAATGATCTGTTGGAAATCAAGAAGCAAATCAAGGAGTTATTGGACAAAGGTTATATACGCCCAAGTTCTTCACCTTGGGGAGCCCCAGTACTTTTGGTGGAGAAGAAGGATAAATCTTTGAGAATGGTAGTGGACTATCGTGCCTTGAACGAGGTGACTATCAAGAACAAGTATCCCCTACCGATGATTAATGATTTGTTTGATCAGCTCGTAGGAGCCAAAGTATTCTCCAAGATTGATCTTCGATCAGGGTATCACCAGTTGAAAATTCGTGAACAGGATATACCCAAAACAGCTTTCACCACGAGGTATGGCTTGTATGAGTATACGGTCATGTCTTTTGGATTGACTAATGCTCCTGCCTACTTCATGAATTTGATGAACAAAGTGTTCATGGAATACTTAGACAAGTTTGTTGTGGTGTTCATCGATGACATTCTGATATTCTCCAAGAACGAGGAAGAGCATAAGGAACATTTGCGTTTAGTTCTGGAGAAGCTAAGAGAGCATCAGTTATATGCCAAGTTCAGTAAATGTGAATTTTGGCTGACGGAAGTCGGATTCCTTGGACATGTTATTTCCGGAGATGGAATAGCAGTGGACCCCGCTAAGGTTGAAGCCGTCACCAAGTGGAAGTCACCCACCTCAGTTAAGGAGATCCGCAGTTTCCTCGGACTTGCCGGTTATTACCGGAGGTTCATTGAGAATTTCTCAAAGGTTGCCAAGCCCATGACAGAGTTGTTAAAGAAAGAATCCAAGTATGTTTGGACCGAGGAATGTGAAACCAGTTTCCAAGAGTTGAAGGAACGTTTGGTCACAGCCCCAGTATTGATCTTGCCCGATAATCGGAAGGATTTCCAAGTTTATTGTGATGCTTCACGTCAAGGACTTGGAGGAGTACTTATGCAGGATGGAAAAGTTGTAGCCTATGCTTCCAGACAGCTACGACCTCATGAGTTGAATTATGCCACGCATGACTTGGAATTAGCAGCCGTAGTGCACGCACTCAAGACTTGGAGACATTTCCTTATCGGAAATAGTTGTGATGTTTACACCGACCATAAGAGCCTGAAGTATATCTTCACGCAGAAAGAGTTGAACCTCAGACAGAGACGATGGTTAGAGTTAATCAAGGACTATGACATGAGATTACACTACCATCCAGGTAAGGCTAATGTTGTAGCCGATGCCTTGAGTCGGAAAACTTATGTGAACACACTCACAGCTGGAGGATTACCTCAAGAGTTAGTCGATGATCTCAGAGAGCTCAAGCTAGAGATAGTTCCAAGAGGATATGTTGCTACACTGGAAATTCAGTCCACCTTGACCGAAAGAATTCGAGAAGCCCAGAAATCGGACAAGGAGATAGCTGAGATTAAACAGAGAATGAAAGATGGTAAAGCTAAAGGTTTTTGTGAGGATGAACACGGAACTTTGCGGTTTGAGAACCGAATCTATGTGCCCAATGAACCAGAGCTCAGGAAGTTGATACTTCAGGAAGCCCACGATTCACCTTACTCGATACACCCAGGCAACACCAAGATGTATCTGGATTTAAAGGAAAGTTATTGGTGGACAGGTATGAAGAAAGATATTGCAGAGCATGTTGCGATATGTGATGTTTGTCAGCGAGTAAAGGCAGAACATCAGAAACCAGCAGGGTTACTCCAACCTTTGCCGATACCCGAGTGGAAATGGGAAAAGCTTGGTATGGATTTCATCACAGGATTACCCAGGACCCGTTCAGGTTATGATTCCATCTGGGTAGTGGTTGATCGCTTGACCAAGGTAGCTCATTTCATTCCAGTGAAAACCACCTATACCAGTGCTAAGCTAGCCAAGATATATATGACTAGGATCGTATGTCTGCATGGAGTTCCGAGGAGTATCGTGTCAGATAGAGGAACACAATTTACCTCAAAGTTTTGGCATTAGTTACATGAAACTTTGGGTACAAGGCTAGAGTTTAGTACAGCGTTTCATCCGCAGACAGATGGACAGACTGAGAGAGTCAACCAGATTCTGGAAGACATGTTGAGAGCTTGTGCGCTAGATTATGGATCTAGTTGGGATGATAACTTGCCTTACGCAGAATTCTCATACAACAACAGTTATCAGACTAGTCTAAAGATGTCCCCTTTCGAAGCTTTATACGGAAGGAGGTGCAGAACACCACTGACGTGGGATGGTGTTGGAGACCGACAACTTTTTGGTCCCGACCTTATTCAAGATTCGGAAGAGAAAGTCAGGTTGATTCGTGACAGACTCAAGATAGCTCAATCTCGACAGAAGAGTTATGCTGACAGCAAACGTAAAGAAGTGACATATGAAGTGGGAGACAGTGACATTATGACAACATACAATCAAAGCTCTAGTTTGGAATAGACAACATAAAGTATGATATCTTTGAGAGACATATGACTAGAGGAAGATCCCCCTACAAGTGTGCAATCCTTTTAGAGAATAGTTGCTTTTGGAATGCATGAGCATACAGAGATGAGAAAGCATGACAAGTCATATGTATCTTGGCCATATTGTAACATCCCAAAATTCCATTTTGGAATGTTATGAAAATAGCTATGCATCTATCATCACCATTGCTTGATTGTATGTGTTAGTTGAAATGCCATTTCAGATTTTTTTCTGAAAGTCCTTTCTACTTTTCCCTATGTTGCTTCCCCTATTTGAAATTTTGGTTAAATGTTCAAAATAAGAGAGGAGTAACATGACACTCCACACCAGGGTCAAATTGGTGAATTATTTGAACAAAATAACCAGGGGTTATTTTGAAAATATTTGCAAAAAGGATTTAAAAACATTTAGGCAATTTCTGAAAATAATATTTTTTCCAAAGTGTTCAAATGACAGAATAGAAATGTTCATTAAATAGCATTTATTATTATGTTAATTTTGATATATAATACCCCTATATTTACAAACGGTTTGAACGCTTTAAAATCTTTTGAATGTCTCTGGAAATTATTAAAAAGAAACGGTAACCGTTTCCGGTATTAAACGGGCCGGCCCACCGGCTTTAAAAGCCGAGACCGTTACCGGTCGGCCGATCGAGCGCAGTAACGTCCCCCTCTCTCTCTGACGCTGGACCCCACCCCCGACCGACCGTTGCTTCGAACGGTCGTCTTCTCCCTCCCCCGCGCGCGCCGGACCCGACGCCGGTCGCTCCCCCCCTCGCCGGATCTCTCTCTCCCCACTTAACTCCCGCACCCCCCCGAGCGCCTATATAAGAGCCCCACTGCCCCGCATCCATTTCCCCCCCGAGCCCCCTTCTCTCTCTCGTCGAGACGCCGTCGATTGCTCGTCGGAGTTCCACCACCACCGGAAGTCGCCGTCGACCGTAGCCACCACCCCCGACCACCATTCGCCTCGCCGTCGCCACCAATCGACTCCGGAGAACCGTCGCCGTCGCCCGGACCACTTCCCCGTCCTCCCCGACTACCGGAACGCCTCGCCGTCGCGTTCACCACTTCCGGACTCGCCGGAGTTTCCCCACGCCGGCGACCTTTACACCGTGAGCATTTCCCTCCCTCCGATCCAAACCCAACGGCTCAGATTAGAAGTCACTTATTCCCGAACCGTTTTCTGTTTAGGATCGGTTGACCGCCCGAAGCACCGCTCGGACACCCACCTCAGCCACTCACAGGTCGCCACGTCACCCTAGTCGACCGTTCGTTAGTTTTTCTTTTCAGTTTTGTTTTTCAGAAAACAGAATGTATTCCAAATTTGTTTTAGCTATATCTTTTAATCAGTTTAGTGTTTTGAGTTGATTCTTTTTGCAATAGCTCACATTTTTCATGTAGTTTCACCCTGTACTTTTAAATTTCAAATTTGAACTATAAAATTTGAATTTAATCAAATTTGCTCAAAATCTTCAAATCTGAATAACTAGAGTTTAAAAATAGATTTTGATATGATTCTTTTTGTCACTGTTAGATATTGGTTAGGACTATCTCCATGTTTAGTTTGAGGATTTTTAGGATGATTTTTAATAGTGTTTTAGCTATAAACAGAATCTGCTTATTATTATAATATAGTTTTATAAACTTAATTTTGATTAGTTTGATTTAGAATTTGGTTTTATTTGTTTATTAGGTTCTGTTAGTAAACATTTAGTGTTTTCACTTACTGTTAATAAAAATATAAATTTGCCTAGTTTAATTTCATTTAACATAGGAATCACAACTTCTTTTCAAATAGGCATAATTTGATTAAAACAACTAACTAGTAATAGTTTTGTTTTCAAATAAAGTTTTGTATAATTAATTCTGTTTTCTAAGACAAATTTATTTGTAAGTTATTTTCTGTAAGAACATGTTTTGTTAACAAATTAATAAGTTTAGTTTTCATTCCCCTTGTTAGTATAACCATAGTTGATTCATATAGTGTTTACCAAAACCTTTTATAAACTTTACTAGAGTTTTCCCAACAAACTTAAATTGACTTTGTTTACTTTAATAGTAAAATATTCTATTGTTGCCTTGCTGTCAACAATTGTCTTGTTATTTCAAAATAGTTTTATTATGTAGAAGTGTTTTCATCATCCCCTTTGGAAAAACAAAACTTTGTGTGTTTTACTTGCTAGAGACTTTTGTGCATTGTTTGCCTTGTTTGTTTAGTACTTCTTTGCTGAATGTTATGAGTACTTATTTTGGTTGTATGCTTATTTGAGTGCATTGTTTGTTTCTTAGATTATCCGGAGTGCGAAACTTGTTACCTAGAGTTACTCAAGTACGAAGATCATCAATCAGGCAAGTCACTTTGATCATGTTTTACCCATGTTTTATATGCATTAGTTCTACCATCTCCCCAGTTGCATGCAAGATAGGTTAGTTGGAAACTTGGTTACATTGTAGTAGTATCATGTGGTAGATACCTCTCTCAACCCCTTTGACAACATTGGCCCCGGGAAACGTTGTTTTACTTTTGCTATGCTAATAGTAGACGGGGTTGGTTGTGTGATTCATGGGAGTTGAGAGAGTTAATAATTTCAAGACCTACATAATGATCAAGATTTCAATACTCCAAGTTTTCAACATACCTCTGGGTGGATGATGGTTGAACGGCACCCTGGAGAAACCAGTGGTTAGCCTAGGTGATGCTGGAGATGGCCAGTATTCACGCGGAAAGGTCCACCCAGGCACAAAGAGATGGATGGATGCTTTAAAACCCAAGGCTTACCTGCACAGCCACAAGTCATTATGGGCTCTGGCTTGGTTGGATATCGTGGTGACCCTGGACAGGCGGTGCTACGAGAGGTAGAAGAACGGTAGGAAAGGATGGGCACCGTCAGAGTCGCAGGGAAACCCTTTGGAAGACCATGTTTTGGTCATCCGTTTCTCAAACACCCTGAAGTGCGAGAAATCAAACGGAGGCGACCAAATCTTGTGGGGAACGTGTGCAAAACTCTGCAGAGTACTTAAACCTAATCGATTAGCCGTGTCCACGGTTATGGACGACTTGAGCCAAAGGAATTGGAACTTCCGGAACTCTCAACACAAATAATATGATGATGTGGGAATTTAATAATTTTGGGTATGAGAATTGGTTGGTGGAACCATCTCATTAATCAACCAACTTAGTAATGTTTTGCTTAGCCCTTTTTCTTGATGTAGGAAAAATTGGCTTTACGCAAAACTTACCACCCCACCTGCCATATATGCATATAGACTAGATGATTATCTTTTCACTCTTCTCTTGTGACTTTGCCGGCATATTCCATATGCTGACCTACACGGCTGCAACGTATCATGTTGCAGAGTATTTTTCCGACCAGGAGTGAGGACGCGTTCTATGCTCAGTGAGATGCCCTTGGAGTCGGATGGACTCATCTACCTTCGACGCTTCCGCAAGATTTAGATATTCTCATGAGTTGGCCTTTAGCCACTTTATTGTAATTTTTATTGTAATAAAGGACTCTATATGAGATTGCGATTAATATAATGCTGTGTGATTTCCCTTTGATATATACATTGATGTACCGTGTGTGTACCAGCATGATCTTGGGATGGTACGGAAAACACCGGAGACTTGGCCTTTCAGGTCGGGTCGCTACACATATGCATTAGAGCAAAAATGTGAATGAGACATATTGATGTTGATGAGTCTCTCTTGCAAACAATATGTTCAAGAAGCAAGAGATCATCCTAAGCATGAGAAAGATGCATATACTTAGCTTGAAGTACTAGAGCATTTACTTGCGAAATCAACGATTAGATAACACAACAATGTTCCTTTAATACAAATGCATGAGTTTCAAGAATACCAAGATTGGGATGAGAAGTAGAGGAATTGATGTTCTTTTGAGATATGTACTCACAAAGGTTTCAAAAGGATGTTCAATGACATATCAATAGAATGTTCTCCCCTAAATATGGAGCTTCCCCCTTGAATCTTTGCAAGTTGATATTAGGAGTAGGTAGGATGAGATAAATCCAAAACACAAGATCATGTAGAAGGATGAAGATCAACCAATAAATTCATAATATATATGGTTCTCCCCTGTTCGAAACATATACAATTTGATCTCTCCCCTTTTTAGGTCATTCTCCCCTTTGAAATATCAATATGTTTATTACTTGCTTTGACTCTCTCCCCCTTTGACATCAATTTCCAAGAAGGGTCACAAGGTAAAGGATACTTGATAGTAACAACACCTTAGGGACGAATGTATCAGAGAGATTAGGTCCATAGAGCAGAGCTGGAAAGAAAAGTCAAATGGAATATTTGGCAAAGTGGTTAGATTGCTGCAAAATCGGTGACTCCGATGGAATTTTGGTTGGCGAGACCAAAAGAAGATTTCTGTCTTTGGGGAGCATCGGTGGCACCAAGGGGGTTCATATCGGCGGTGCCGAAGAACCTTTATGCAATGTTGTTGCTATCTTGGTGATTCCGGTCCATTTCAATCGAAGAGTCCAAAGTGAAAACAGAAACTTGGCTTTTCCAAAATTGACTCATGAGGCAATAAAATTGTAGAAATATTTGCAATGCATTTGTCACAATTTAGTAAAAATAGATGAAGATTGATTGTTTGCAAGAAGAAGATGCAAATTATACTTTAAATTAATCAAGAAACTTCATCTACAGGATTGTCGGCGAGTAGGTCACCTATGTTAGACCATATTGACTTAGGAGCCAAGTCAGAACACTTGATCATAGGTCATACTCATTGTTAAACTCAAAATAGGGTTACCATATTTCGTTTAAGCATTTTGATTCTTTCGTATCACTAGAGATACTTTGAGTTGTGACTTGGAGTAAATCTTACACGAGGATATGATGACATACCTTTGGGTGATGTTGATGACGAAAGTCTGTAGGTAGACTTATTGTGTGTGCTCAATTGTTTGAGTTTGTGTCCATCCTTCTTCCTTTGAAGTAGGACCTTTGTGCGTCTCCAACATATCTATTATTTTTTATTATTCTATGCTATTAAATAATCATTCTAGGATACCTTTTGTGTGTTTATTTACCAATTAATATTATTTTTTAGCACTAACCTATTAACCCAGTGCCCAGTGCCAGTTATTGTTTTCTGCATGTTTTTGGCTTTTCAGGTTTACAATACTAGACGAAGTCCAATTGCCTCGTGCCCCCCTCGGGCGCCTCCCAATGAGCGCCCAGGGGGATGGCCATGCCCTGTTGCCTCGTGCCCCCCTCGGGAGCCTCCCGATGCCCCTCTCTACACTATAAATTCTCATATATTTCAAAAACCCTAGAGAGCCTCCTGAAAGACTTTTTTTGGCGCCGCAAGTCTCTATTCCGCCGTGTGCCCATTTGGAACCCTATTCTGGTGCCCTACCAGAGGGGAGATCGATCACGGAGGGCCTCTATATCATCCTTGTTGTTCCCATGGTGATGTGTTAGTAGTTCCCCATGGACCTACGGGTCCGCAGTTAGTACCTAGATGGCTATCTCTCTCTCTTGATCTTCAATACAATGATCATCGCATCATTGCTTTGGTCAATCTGATGTAATCCTTTTGTGCGGTGCATTTGTTGGGATCCGATAAATTGTGAGTTTATGTTCAGATTATTCATGAAAAATATTTGAGTCTTCTCTGAAATCTATTATGATTCATGTGCATGACATCATAGCTTCGTAAATCTCCCCGATCTATTGATTTGCTTTGGCCAAGTAGATTGATCTATCTTCAGTTAGAGGGGTGCGTTGTAGTGGGTTCAATCTGACGGGTTTCCATATCCGAGTGACAGAAGGGGACAAGATACGTCTTTCCATTGTCGCCGCTAAGGATAAAATGATGGGGTTAGTTCATATTAATTGAATTATCTTTGTCTACATCATGTCATTGTTCTCCAAGCATTACTTTGTGTTACTTAATACTCTATATGCACGCTGGATAGCGGTCGACGAGTGGAATAATAGTAATAGGTTCAGGCAGGAGTCGGCATATTTGCTTATGGACGTGATGCCTACATACACATGATCATTGCCGTGAATATCACATAACTATGCACTTTTCTATCAATTGCCCAACAGTAATTTGGTTACCAACTGAATGCTTACTTTCACGAGAGATGCCACAACTACTACAGAATGGTCCAAACATGACACATCAATTAGAGACCCTTCGATGGAACTGTGTGCGATGCATGAATCGCAAACGATATAGTTGAAGCTCCGTCACCAATGGCACAAACTGTGTGCAAAGGTGGATCCATCAAATACAGTTCGGAAAGTAGTTGCATGTGTGATCTACGACAGACATTTTGTTCTTATGAACCATTTGTGATTAGAGAACATAACATAAACGGTTAGAAAAACTACATACGTGTGCGAAGTACGACATACAGTTCACTCGGATAAACTGTGTGCGCTGATACATCAGAACACAAAAGACTTGGCATAACAAGATGTGTGCAATATACAACAAAAAGGTGAGTAATGAGAATCGTGTGCGAACACCAGAAATAACCTAAACGATCCATAATGACAAGCTATGTGTGTTGTGGACAGACAGTAGCTGCCAAATAATTGTCAACGATGCATGAAATCATTACTAACGCTACATTGGGAATTGCCATTTGCCTGTATTAATATCACGTACATTTTATTATTTTGACGCGTGTGCCTTCACATCAGTCCGTCCTCCTCTCCCGTGTCTTATCACCACTTTGCCGCCCCAGGATTCCCGTGCATGCGTCCGGACCGCTTTTGGCCTCGCGTCAGCTAGATGATCCCGTTCCCGCGCACAAAACCAAGCTACGGCTCTAGCTTCCCGCCCAGCTCGGTGAAATCCCCAATCCTTGCCAACCTACTATATAAACCCTCATGGCCGGCGACTCCACATTGCCTTCATCCCCCTCCCCATAGATTGTCTAGTTTGCTTCTCCCCCAATCGCCAATGGCACCAGCCGTTCGTCATCGCCTAGCCACTCTGCCAGAGCACAGCTCTAGCTCGGAGACTTGACCGCGTAGGTGCGGCAGTCCTCTGAAGCGTGTAGTATACGTGGCATCCCTGGTGGGTGTGCGCACGCCACCAACTACACGCTCCACCACCGCTGCCCGAAGGCAACTTCTGTCGGTGGCCATTGTGGCCGCTACCACGGCGACAGAAGTCGGGGCTGCTATCCCACCATCGTCCGTCTTTGCCACGACACTGCCGTTAGGCGGCGGGGTCATAACCCGCACCGCCACCAAGGCCCGAATGCGGGAGGTGGAGTCCACCAAAGCCCGCCGCCAGGCTTCTGCGTCACAACCCTTGCGTGCTACATCTACATCCTAGAGAAGGAGGTGGAGCGCTAGGTTGCTCACGCGAAGAAGCTCACCGACAATGTGGCGGAGAAGCCTCAGCGGCGGCATGGAATGTGGAGATCTACGCAGAGTCTCGTTGCTTCAAGGAGGGGTGTCTTGAGTGATGTAGGGTAGCAATGGCACGCAACGAACATGTCTCCACAAACTCGTCGGCACTTTGCTCCTCCACTTGCTCTTACTGAGCACGCTCGATTATGCTAGCAGTAGTAAAGAGGCCCTCCATAGCACTAGTATTTTGGGGCTATTTTGTTCAGCTCATATAACTATAGATATGGTTGAACTCTACCACGTAATTTAATTAGCTTGTATATATAGTTGAACTAGCTATTTCAGTATGTGGTTGGCAACAATTGGGGAAAAGTTTGTTCGGTTCAACTATCGAGTTGAACTAAATTGTAAAAATACCAATGCTTATGTATGAATGAAATCCATGTTTAAAGAAAATTTCAGTTGCAAAATGACACCCTAATTATGATTTTGTTCCTGCAAAACTTGACAATACCAGTGCTACAATGTTGAAAAATGCCAGTGTTACTTGATCGAAAGATGCCAATGTTTCCGATTTGACACATGTCAATTTACCCAGTATGATAGATGCAAATCTTCTCGGATTGTCTGTACTAGGCACACGGATCATATTCGAGAAATGTTTGTGATGACACATTGGACCAATCCTTCGCGCCAATATTTTGACTTGGCTTACGGGCAAAGGAAAGATAGCTGCCGATCTTCAAACAGGAATTCATCCTGAACTGTTTGTGATGAGTGTTTATTCAGATAAAACTATGATGGGTTTTTGTTTGCCATGTGAATTCAGAGATAAATATTATTTCATCAAACCATAGACTTCATTCAGTCAAGCTTTGACATTACATTCATACAATTATGATACAATATAAGGAAACTAGTTGTGGCGGTGGAGGCCTCCTGTGGCGGTGTTCTTGTGCTCCGAGGCGCAGTTGTATAGTTCTTCATCCGAGACCAGAATGTTATGGACTTCACAAGCAAAGAGCCAATCATCACACAATCGACTAACGCTTGTCAGGGGGGTGGCGACTAGTGGTGCTACGAGAAAGCTGTCGATGGCTGTGTCCCAATCCGTTAAGGGGTCTGTGATGGGTGTAGGAGCATGCATGGGAACGGGCGCAATGGGTGCAGGCGCGCGCAAGGTCTCGGGCATCGTCGGTGCGGGCACACGCATTGGGACCGGCGTGGCGTGTGCTAGGGCGCGCACGAGCACGGGGTAAACAGGAGGCACTGGCGCTTGCATGTACATGAGCTCACGTGGGTCGGCATGGACTACCCTCATGCCCATGGTTTAGAGCGATGCGATGATGTTGGGTGACCAGCCTGTCAATGCCACTGGGATGGATGTTGGCACGGGCGCGGTGATGGTTGTTGGCGAGTGTGTCGGGGCAGCATCCGGTGTTGCATGCAGCTCTTCCATGGCCATGTCCATGGAGTCCCACTCATCTTTATGTTTTATCTCTTCCGGCAAGGTGTCAACTTTACCAAACCGGAAGACTAGTGGCATATGATCCTTCTACACCAGGGCGTAGGTCGTCGTGGAGGCCTGAAGATGCAGGGGAATGTGAGGCGAAGATATATGGAGGTTTGTGAGTGAGTGGGCAGTGAAGCCTCCTATTAAACAGGGGCTCGGGCGCCATTGTTGGACATGTTGGAGGCGAGAAGGGCGGATACGTAGGTCAAAGGGCTCGATTCCCGGCGATCCTTCGACATACTACCTGCACGCCTCCTGGTGAGGCTACGCAATAGAGGCTAGCTCGCACGCCTCCTGTCAACTCAAGCAGGTGCTCGCACGACACCTCCTAAGCCCTAGCCAACAAAAGAGTGCGATGCTTGGCAACACGTAAAGGGCGGTAGAACGCTAATGGTTTGAAAATAATGCAATCGTGTTTGCGGAAACATGACAGTTCTTTGTTGCAAAAATATTTTGTTTGCTATTAATGACACAAAAAATACCCCAGCATATTTGCGCTATACAATGACACCATGCCAAATTTCCTGAATTTTGTGTGAATTCTAGATTTACTATAATTTAACGTAATATTCTCAATTTTGGATCTAAAAGGAAATATATATTAAAAAAAGAGTCTCAAATAGGAAAATAAAATGCTATGACGCCTTTATGTGCCATGTTCATGACACCATGCCAAGTTTCATGAATCTTCTGACAATTTTTTGATTTACATGATTTAAAACGCTAGTTTTTGAATGTTTCTGTGGCCGAGCCAAGACCCCGAGATGTTTGAAATTCATTCACATATCTTGCATGGGACCTAAAGGTGCATGCACACTAATATTGTTTTCAACCCATTTTGATGAACTGGACCTTGTGATTGTAGTTCATATTTGAATTATGCATACTAAATAATGCATATAAAAGTCAATTGTGCTATAAAAAGGCCAAATAAACCATTTATAATTTCATATTTTGGCATGACGTTCTCATTTTGGTATATGTCGCCTGCAGAAATAGTTCAAGACGAGAAGAGGCAGCGGATGTCGATTCGCCCACATAAGGTCACACATTCCATATCGAAACAACAAAGTTTTCCATGAGAAGTTGTGGTTATGAGGGGCTAGTGCCAAAGCTTGTCCCAAATTGGCCATTATTTTACCATGGCAGAGATGAGCCATGCATGTCATGAAACCATGCCAAGTTTCATGAATTTTCTTATGAGTTTTTGATTTACACACGATTTAAAACCTGAGTTTCCCAATGTTTCTATGGCCGAGCTAAGACCAAGAGATGTTTGAAATTCATTCTCATATCTTGCATGGGACCTAAAGATGCATGCACACTTACATGATTTTCAACCAATTTTGATGCACCGGACCTTGTGAATGCAGTTCAAATGTGATTTGTACATGTAAATAATGCATATAAAAGTCAATTAATGTATAAAAAAGCCAATCGAACCATGTATAATTTCATATTTTGGAACTACACTCTCGTTTTGGTATATGTTGCCTATAGAAATAGTTCAAGACGAGAAGAGGCACCGGATGTCGATTCGCCCATGTAAGGGGACACATTCCTTATCGAAACAACAAAGCTTCCTGTGATAATCTTTGGTTTGTGCAGGGCTTGTGCAAAACAATGTCCCAGATTAGACATTATTTTACCAGGGCACATATGAGCCATGCATGTCATGACACCATACCAAGTTTCATGAATTTTTGAACTAGTTTTTGATTTACACATGCTTTAAAACCCGTGTTTCTCAATGTTTCTATGGTCGATCCAAGACCGCGAGATCATTGAAATTCATTCCAACATCTTGCATGGGATCCTAAAGATGCATGTACACTTATACGGTTTTCAACCCATTTTGATGCATCGTACCTTGTGAATGTAGTTCCAATTTGACTTATGCATCTAAAATTCTATGAATGTATAAAAAGTCCAAATGAACCGTGTATAATTTCATATTTTGGAACGACACTCATTTTGGTAAATGGTGCCTCCAGAAGTATATAGTTGAAGACGAGAAGAGGTAGTGGATGTTGATTTGCCCACATAAGGTGACACCTTCCTTATCAAAACCACAAAAGCTAGATTCCCTTGAGTAGCCGAGTTTTGTAAGGGGCTTGTGCCCAAACTTGTACCAAATTGGACAATTTATCATTAGGACACATATGAGCCATGCCAGGACACCATGTCGAGTTTCCCAAATTTCCCGAATTTCTAACGAGTTTTTGATTTATACATGAATGTAAAACCACTTTTCTCGATGTATGTGATCGAGCCAAGACCCCAAGATGTTTGAAATCCATTTCCATATCTTGCATGGGGCCCAAACAATCGATGTACACTTATATGAGTTTCCAACCCATTTTAATGCACCGGCCCTTGTGATTTTAGTTCAAATTTTGATTATCCCCACATTGTATGCCTAGAGAACTCAATTAAAGTTTGAAAATGAGAAATGGACCCTGAATAATTCCTTATTTTAGCAAGACACTCTTACTGGTCCGAGTTTCCTCTAACAAAAATTCATGGCAAGAAGATGAGCGGATGTCGTTTTGCCAACGTAAGGTGGTGTTTTCCTTATCGGGACCACAAAGGTTGTAGTGAGAAACTCCGGTTTGTAAGGGACTTATGCCTAAAATTGTCCCAGGTTGGACAATTTTTTTACCATGGCACATATGTGCCATGTCATGACAATACGCCAAGTTTTTAGAATTTTTGATGCATTTTGGATTTACAGTAATTTAAAAACCAAGTTTCTCAATGTTTGTGTCACAAACAAGATGCCGAGATGTTTGAAGTTCATTCCCATTTATTACCCGTGACCTAAAGATGAAGCCATGGACACTAATATGATTTTTCATCCCATTTTGATGCACGGACATTGGGACGATAGTTCAAATTTGAATTATACGAACTAAATGTCTAGAAAACTTAATTAATTTATAAAAATCCCAAACAGACTCTCAATAATTCCATATTTTAGCACGAGACATTTATTTGTCAGTGTTCACTTCTGATAAATCTTATTGCAATCCAAACACCTTCATTTTGAAAATCAAGTATTTCACAAACAGATCACATTCATGAATCATGTGTGATGCAGTACAAAATATCTTGTGACAATCCTCATAATGCATGGCGTAGGTGTTGGGAGACGTAGTAGTAAATCAAAAATTTTCCTACGCGTTCACCAAGATCCATCTATGGAGAAACCAGCAACGAGCAAGGGGAGAGTGGATCTTCATACCTTTGAAGATCGCTAAGCGGAAGCGTTACAAGAACGCGGTTGATGGAGTCGTACTCGCAGCGATTCAGATCGCGGTAGATCCGATCAAGTGCCGAACGGACGGCACCTCCGCGTTCAACACACGTGCAGCCCGGTGACGTCTCCAACACCTTGATCCAGCAAGGAGGAAGGAGAGGTTGGGGAAGGGCTCCAACAGCAGCACGACGGCGTGGTGGTGGTGGAGTAGCAAGGTATTCCGACAGGGCTTCGCCTAAGCGCTGCGGAGGAGGAAGAAGAGAGGTAGGGCTTTGCCGTGAGAGAGAGAGATCAAATCTTTTTTCAAAACATCCAAAACCTCAAGTATATATAGGAGGAGGGACGTGGAAGGGCTGGCTTGGCCCCTCCTCCAAGGAGGAGAGGGTCGGCCGAATTAAAGGGAGAGTCCACCTCCCATAAGGGAGGTGGATCTCCTCCTTTTAAATCCCTTTTGCCTTATCTCCTTATCTCCAGCCACATGGGCCCACATAGATGGTCTTGGCCGACCAATATGGGCTGGCACACCTCCTCTAAGGGCCCATGAGGTCCTTTGGTCGTCACACCCCTCTCGGGGGTCCTCCGGCACCCTCCCGGCACTCCCGGTACACTACCGATGAGCCCGAAAACTTTCCGGTGACCAAAACTGGACTTCCTATATATCAATCTTTACCTCCGGACCATTCCGGAGCTCCTCGTGACATCCGGGATCTCATCCGGGACTCCGAACAACCTTCGGTAATCACGTATACCATTTCCCTATAACCCTAGCGTCATCGAACCTTAAGTGTGTAGACCCTACGGGTTCGGGAGACACGTAGACATGACCGAGACACCTCTCCGTCCAATAACCAACAGCGGGATCTGGATACCCATGTTGGCTCCCACGTACTCCACGATGATCTCATCGGATGAACCACGATGTCGGGGATTCAATCAATCCCGTATACAATTCCCTTTGTCTATCGGTATGGTACTTGCCCGAGATTCGATCGTCGGTATCCCCATACCTTGTTCAATCTCGTTACCGGCAAGTCTCTTTACTCGTTCCGTAATACATCATCCCGTGACTAACTCCTTAGTCACATTGAGCTCATAATGATGATGTCTTACCGAGTGGGCCCAGAGATACCTCTCCGTCACACGGAGTGACAAATCCCAGTCTCGATTCGTGTCAACCCAACAGACACTTTCGGAGATACCCGTAGCGTACCTTTATAGCCACCCAGTTACGTTGTGACGTTTGGCACACCCAAAGTATTCCTACGGTATCCGGGATTTACACAATCTCATGGTCTAAGGAAATGACACTTGACATTGAAAAGCTTTAGCAAACGAACTACACGATCTTTGTGCTATGCTTAGGATTGGGTCTTGTCCATCACATCATTCTCCTAATGATGTGATCCCGTTATCAATGACATCCAATGTCCATGGCCATGAAACCGTGACCATCTATTGATCAACGAGCTAGCCAACTAGAGGCTTACTAGGGACATGTTGTGGTCTATGTATTCACACATGTATTATGGTTTCCGGTTAACACAATTATAGCATGAACAATAGACAATTATCATGAACAAGGAAATACAATAATAACCATTTTATTATTGCCTCTAGGGCATATTTCCAACAGTCTCCCACTTGCACTAGAGTCAATAATCTAGTTCACATCACCATGTGATTAACACTTACATCACCATGTGATCATATCATCATGTGATTAACACCCAATAAGTTCCGGGGTTTGTTCATGTTCTGCTCGTGAAAGAGGTTTTTAGTCAATGGGTCTGCGACATTCAGATCCGTGTGTACCTTGCAAACTTTCCATGTCATATTTGTAGATACTACTCCCACGCTCCACTTGGAGCTATTCCAAATGGCTGCTCCACTATACGTAGCCAGATTTCTACTAAGAGTCATCCGGATTGGAGTTAAAGCTTGCATCATCGTAACCCTTTACGATGAACTCTTTATCACCTCCATAATCGAGAAATATTTCCTTAGTTTTCAAGTTACTAAGGATAACTTTGACCATTGTCCAGTGATCCACTCTTGGATTACTCTTGTACCCCTTGACAGACTCATGGCAAGGCACACACAAGTGCGGTACACAGCATGGCATACTATATAGAGCCTATGGCTAAAGCATAGGAGATGACACTCATCTTTTCTTTATCTTCTGCCGTGGTCGGGTATTGAGTCTTACTCAATTTCACACCTTACAATACAGTCAAGAACTCCTTCTTTGACCCATCTATTTTGAACTCCTTCAAAAACTTGTCAAGGTATGTCTTCGTCGAAAAAACTTATCAAGCGAATTGATCTATCCCTATAGATCTTGATGCTCAATAAAATAGTAGCTTTATCTGGGTCTTCCTTTAAAAAAAAACTCTTTTCAAACAACCCTTCATGCTCTTCCAGAAATTCTACATCATTTCCGATCAATAATATGTCAACTACATATTCTTATAAGAAATTCCATAGTGCTCCCACTCACTTTCTTGCAAATAAAAGTTTCTCATAAACTTTGTATAAACTTAAACACTTTGATCACCTCATCAAAGCATATATTCCAACTCCGAGATTCTTGCTCCAGTCCATAGAAGGATCACTGGAGTTTGCATATTATTAGCATCCTTAGGATTGACAAAACCTTCTGGTTGTATCACATACAACTCTTCCTCACAGAAACCATTACGGAAACCTTGTTTTGTCATCCATCTGCCAGATTTCCTAATCGAAAAATGCAGCAACTGCTAACAAAATTTTAATAGACTTTTAGCATGGCTACAGATGAGACAATCTCATCGCAGTCAACTCTTTGAACTTGGCGGAAACTTCTTTGCGACAAGTCGAGCTTTATAAACGGTGACAATTCACCATTAGCGTCTATGTTCATCTCAAAGGTCCATTTGTACTCAACGACCCGCCATTCAACAGGCAAGTCTACCAAAGTCCATACTTGGTTTTCATACATGGATCCTTTCTCGGATTTCATGGCTCCTAGCCATTTGTTGGAATCCGGGCCCACCATCGCTTCTCCATAGTTCGTAGGTTCATCGTTGTCCAACAACATGATTTCCAAGACAGGGTTGTCGTACTACTCAGGAGCAGTGCGCGTCCTTGTCGACCTACGAGGTTCGATAGTGACTTGATCCGAAGCTTCATGATCATCATCATTAACTTCCTTTTCAACTGAGTAGGCTCTACAGAAACATCTTTCTGTGTTGCGCTATTCTCTGGTTGAAACAAAGGTTCAACAACCTTATCAAGTTCTATCTTCCTCCCACTCAATTCTTTCGAGAGAAACTCTTTCTCAAGAAAGGACCCGTTCTTAGCAACAAACACCTTTTGCGCTTGGATCTGAGATAGAAGGTATACCCAATGTCTCATTAGGGTATTCTATGAAGATGCATTTGTCTGCTTTGAGTTCGAGCTCGCTAGGTGAAAAACCCATCTTCACATAAGCGTCGCAGCCCCAAACATTAAGAAATGACAGCTTAGGCTTCTGTCAAACCATAATTCTCATGGTGTCATCTCAACAGACTTAGATGGTGCCCTATTAAAGTGAATGGATTTGTCTTTAATGCATAACCCCATAACGATAGTTGTAAAACGATAAGAGACATCATAGTACTCACTATATCTAATAGAGCATGACTACGACGTTCGAACACACCATCACACTATGGTGTTCCAGGAGGCGTGAGCTGTGAAACAATTTCCACATTGTCTAAAATTGCATACCAAACTCGTAACTTAGATATTCACCTCCATGATCATATCATAGACATTTATCTTCTTGTCACGATGATCTTTAACTTCACTCTGAAACTCCTTGAACCTTTCAAACATTTCAGATTCGTGTTTCATTAAGTAAATATCCCCATATTTACTCAAATCATCAGTGAAGGTAAAGAAAAACAACGATATCCACTGTGTGTTTCAACACTCATTGGACCACATACATCAACATGTATTAATTCCAATAAGCCACTTGCCCGCTCCATCATATTGGATGACGGGGTCTCAGTCATCTTGCCCAAGAGGCATGGCTCGCATGTCTCAACCGATTCGAAATCGAGTGAGTCAAAAAACATCCATCACCATGGAGTTTCTTCATGCGATTTATACCAATATGACATTACGTGGCAGTGCCACAAGCATGTGGTACTATCATTATTAACTTTGTATCTTTTGGTACCAATGTTATGAATATGTGTACTACTACGATCATGATTCGATAAACCATTTCGAGTGGGTGCATGACCATTGAAGGCATTATCCATGTAAACAGAATAACCATTATTCTCTAACTTATATGAATAACCGTATCGCACTAATCATGATCTAATCACGTTCATGCTCAACGCAAACACCAAATAACATTTATTTAGGTTTATCACAAATCCTGAAGGTAGAGAGAGCGTGCGATGGTGATCACATCAATCTTGGAAATACTTCCAACACACATCGTCACCTTTCACCTAGCTAGTCTCCATTTACTCCGTAGCTTTTATTTCGAGTTGCTAACACTTAGCAACCGAACCGGTATCCAATACCCAGGTGCTACTAGGAGTACCAGCAAGGTACACATCACTAACATGTATATCAAATATACTTCCATTGACATTACCAGCCTTCTTATCTACCAAGCATCTAGGGGTTTTCCGCTTCAGCGAACATTCTCCTCATAACAGAAGCACTTAGTCTCGGGTTCGGGCTCAACCTTGGGTTTCTTCACTAGAGCAACAACTGGCTTGCCATTCCTGAAGTTTTCCCTTCTTGCCCTTGCCCCTTTTGAAACTAGTGGTTTAACTTAACCATCAACACTTGATGCTCCTTCTTGATTTCTACCTTCGTGGTGTCAAACATCACGAACAACTCAGGGATCATCTTATCCATCCCTGGCATGTTATAGTTCATCACGAAGCTCTAGTAGCTTGGTGGCAGTGACTTGGAGAACTCCATTAATCACTATCTCATCTGGAAGATTAACTCCCACTTGATTCAAGTGATTGTAGCACCCAGACAATCTGAGCACACGCTCAGCGATTGAGCTATTCTCCTTTATCTTGCAGACAAAGAATCTTGTTGGAGGTCTCATACCTCTCAACATAGGCACGAGCCTGAGATCACAATCTCAGCTCCTAGAACATCTCATATGTTCCGTGACGTTCAAAACGTTTTGGAGCCTCAATTCTAAGCTGTAATGCATGACGCATTGAACTATCATGTAGTCACCAAAAAGTGCCTGTCATATGTTCACAACATCTACAGACAACGCTTGAGGGAGTGGTGCAGTTAGCGGTACATCAAAAACATAAGCTTTCTGTGCAGCAATGAGGACAATCCTCAGATCACGGACTCAGTCCGCATTATTGCTACCATCAACTTTCAACTTACTTTTCTCTAGGATTGTATCAATAAAACTGGGGAGCTACAGCGCGAGCTATCTACGACATAATTTGCAAGGACATTTTTCGACTAAGTTCATGATAATTAAGTTCATTTAATCAAATTATTAATGAACTCCCACTTAGATAGACATCTCTCTAGTCTTCCAAGTGATACATGATCCATGTCAACTAGCCCGTGTCCGATCATCACGTGAGACGGACTAGTCATCCATGGTGAACATCTCTATGTTGATCGTATCTTCTATACGACTCATGTTCGACCTTTCGGTCCTCCGTGTTCCCAGGCCATGTCTGTACATGCTAGGCTCGTCAAGTCAACCTAAGTGTTTCGCATGTGTAAATCTGGCTTACACCCGTTGTATGCGAACGTTAGAACCTATCACACCCGATCATCACGTGGTGCTTCGGAACGACGATCCTTAGCAACGGTGCACAGTTAGGGTGAACACCTTTCTTGAAATTTTATTGAGAGATCATCTTATTTACTACCGTCGTTCTATGCAAATAAGATGTAAACATGATAAACATCACATGCAATCAATATAGTGACATGATATGGCCAATATCATTTTGCTCCTATGATCTCCATCTTCGGGGCACCATGATCATCACTGTCACCGGCACGACACCATGATCTCCATCATCATGATCTCCATCATTGTGTCTTCATGAAGTTGTCTCGCCAACTATTACTTCTACTACTATGGCTAACGCTTAGCAATAAAGTAAAGTAATTACATGGCGTTTATGATTGACACGCAGGTCATACAATAAATAAGACAACTCCTATGGCTCCTGCCGGTTGTCATAATCATCGACATGCAAGTCGTGAATCCTATTACAAGAACATGATCAATTCATACATCACAATGCATCACATCACATCCTTTGGCCATATCACATCACAAGGCACATGCTGCAAAAACAAGTTAGACGTCCTCTAATTTGTAGTTGCAAGTTTTTACGTGGCTGCTATAGGTTACTAGCAAGAATGTTTCTTACCTACGTCAACACCACAACGTGATTTGCCAATTGCTATTTACCCTTCATAAGGACCCTTTTCATCGAATCCGATCCGACTAAGGTAGGAGAGACAGACACCCGCTAGCCACCTTATGCATCTAGTGCATGTCAGGCGGTGGAACCGGTCTCACGTAAGCGTACGTGTAAAGTTGGTCCGGGCCGCTTCATCCCACAATACCGCCGAATCAAGATAAGACTAGTAGCGGCAAGCAAATTAACAAACTCGACGCCCACAACTGCTTTGTGTTCTACTCGTGCATAGATTCTACGCATAGACCTAGCTCATGATGCCACTGTTGGGAGACGTAGTAGTAAATCAAAAATTTTCCTACGCATTCACCAAGATCCATCTATGGAGAAACCAGCAACGAGCAAGGGGAGAGTGGATCTTCATACCTTTGAAGATCGCTAAGCGGAAGCGTTACAAGAACGCGGTTGATGGAGTCGTACTCGCAGCGATTCAGATCGCGGTAGATCCGATCAAGTGCCGAACGGACGGCACCTCCGCGTTCAACACACGTGCAGCCCGGTGACGTCTCCAACACCTGGATCCAGCAAGGAGGAAGGAGAGGTTGGGGAAGGGCTCCAACAGCAGCACGACGGCGTGGTGGTGGTGGAGTAGCAAGGTATTCCGACAGGGCTTCGCCTAAGCGCTGCGGAGGAGGAAGAAGAGAGGTAGGGCTTTGCCGTGAGAGAGAGAGATCAAATCTTTTTTCAAAACATCCAAAACCTCAAGTATATATAGGACGAGGGACGTGGAAGGGCTGGCTTGGCCCCTCCTCCAAGGAGGAGAGGGTTGGCCGAATTAAAGGGAGAGTCCACCTCCCATAAGGGAGGTGGATCTCCTCCTTTTAAATCCCTTTTGCCTTATCTCCTTATCTCCAGCCACATGGGCCCACATAGATGTTCTTGGCCGACCCAATATGGGCTGGCACACCTCCTCTAAGGGCCCATGAGGTCCTTTGGTCGTCACACCCCTCTCGGGGGTCCTCCGGCACCCTCCCGGCACTCCCGGTACACTACCGATGAGCCCGAAAACTTTCCGGTGACCAAAACTGGACTTCCTATATATCAATCTTTACCTCCGGACCATTCCGGAGCTCCTCGTGACGTCCGGGATCTCATCCGGGACTCCGAACAACCTTCGGTAATCACGTATACCATTTCCCTATAACCCTAGCGTCATCGAACCTTAAGTGTGTAGACCCTACGGGTTCGGGAGACACGTAGACATGACCGAGACACCTCTCCGTCCAATAACCAACAGCGGGATCTGGATACCCATGTTGGCTCCCACGTACTCCACGATGATCTCATCGGATGAACCACGATGTCGGGGATTCAATCAATCCCGTATACAATTCCCTTTGTCTATCGGTATGGTACTTGCCCGAGATTCGATCGTCGGTATCCCCATACCTTGTTCAATCTCGTTACCGGCAAGTCTCTTTACTCGTTCCGTAATACATCATCCCGTGACTAACTCCTTAGTCACATTGAGCTCATAATGATGATGTCTTACCGAGTGGGCCCAGAGATACCTCTCCGTCACACGGAGTGACAAATCCCAGTCTCGATTCGTGTCAACCCAACAGACACTTTCGGAGATACCCGTAGCGTACCTTTATAGCCACCCAGTTACGTTGTGACGTTTGGCACACCCAAAGTATTCCTACGGTATCCGGGATTTACACAATCTCATGGTCTAAGGAAATGACACTTGACATTGAAAAGCTTTAGCAAACGAACTGCACGATCTTTGTGCTATGCTTAGGATTGGGTCTTGTCCATCACATCATTCTCCTAATGATGTGATCCCGTTATCAATGACATCCAATGTCCATGGCCATGAAACCGTGACCATCTATTGATCAACGAGCTAGCCAACTAGAGGCTTACTAGGGACATGTTGTGGTCTATGTATTCACACATGTATTATGGTTTCCGGTTAACACAATTATAGCATGAACAATAGACAATTATCATGAACAAGGAAATACAATAATAACCATTTTATTATTGCCTCTAGGGCATATTTCCAACAGTAGGTTGGAAGCTTCGTCGGCTGTAGTACACCATCATCCAGTTTACCGCACTGACTCCTCAAACCATTTTACTCTTCAATCTTCGCTGGTGAAAGATGGGGACGTGAATCCCCATCGTTAGCTAACTTCAGCAACCAACTCCGGCTTGAGCACGACCACATCAGCCATGAGCGCGCTTTCAACATGCTTGAACACGGCCGCTACCTATGATAGGGCGGCTGCAGCAACCAAAAGGGTAGTTGTTGCATCTGAGAGGGCGGTAGGAACAACCATGACAGGGATCGAAAATTGCGAGAACGACACATCAACTATCAGTTCCTCGGTGATTTTTTTAGCTCTGATGGTGGATGCCCAGTCCCATCTCAAGGCCACCCCTGCCCATCTCGTGTCGGTCACTTCACAAATCACATCTGCGTTTTGTGACACCGGTCGACAAACCATGTCCGTTGAGTTGGTAATCGTTAAGTGTGCTCAAGAAGGCGTCAATTCGTTAGCGGCCTCCCTAGTAAAGATTGCGGCCGTCCATGCCCGTAGCTAGGCCGCCCATGCCCGGCTCAAGGCAGCCTTATCCAAAGAGATGGTAGACGAAGACTGCGAGATGCTAGAGTAGGTGGTGATGGATCCCATGGACCTCCTTTCCCTGGAGGTCATCGAGTGGGATCTAGTCATCAAGGAGGCGGAGGAAATCGACAAATGCCAGAGGGAATATTAGTCTCTGTCTAGACTAATGTTGTTTTCTTAGAGTAATGTTTAGGTCAACTAACTAATGTTTATTAGTTGCTCGATTAAGTATGTGTGGGTAGTGTTGTAGGCTCTTTTGTGTATTACTCAAATTTGCAAGTGTCGTTAAACTAATCAATGACATCGATGTACAACGTAACGAGGGAAATTCATACCAAAATTTACCGCCGTATCCCCATTTTCTCTTCCAAATGAACATGAAATGCAAGTACCGTGTGCAATGTAGTATCCGATATCTTAAGCTGGAAGCTTGGAGACCAAAATTTCCATGTTCAAACTATAGGATACGTTTGTGTTGTTGAATATAGCACATAGTTATGGTAAAGGTACTGCGTCCGATGTGACTATGCACACTGCTTTTTCGCCTCCCCGAACGAAATTTTGGCTGCCGCGCAAATATCTACCTCCCCCGCCCCTCTTACCAACTAAAAGCCACATTTACACTTGCTTCCCCCTTCATTTGCTAAGTTCAAACCTTCACTACTTTCTTTCAGCGCTGCCTCCTCGCCGACGATGCTCCTTCTTGCTGCTCGGCCTCATCCATCTAGTCATACTCAGGTAATCCACACCTTCCCCATACCCCCTCCCCCTCCACCCCCTCCTCCATTCCACATGCCCTGACCGCCGGCGCGACACATTCCACCAAAACTACCGGCCCACACCCCACATAATCACTGCCGAAAGATATGCTGCATGCTGTATAGCAAGGATCTCAAGGAGCAATTGGCAACAGAGAAGCAAATCGCGATCGCACGCGCGGATGAGGCCATGATGGCTGCCATGCATGCTGAGCCCCAGATCTTGGAGCGGCACCTACACGTAGAAGCCACCGTCCATGCCTCGTGCGCGGACGCTGCCACGTGGTTGGCTGCTTTGAACAACAACTCATTTTGTTTTCTCGAGGGATCCATTGTTGCCTTCGACGATGACTACGACTTGTTTTATCAGCGTGCCCGTGCTTTCCTCAACTCCATAGCCGGCAGGTTGGTGGCTGGATAGGCAGAGGCAACTCACCACTATGAGGAGGGCACCCACGATGTGGAGGCCTGATACGTCTCCAACGTATCTACATTCACCTATGTTTACAATACTTTTATATGGTTTTGATGCACTTTATATGATTTATTTAGAACTACCGTGGTGTTGCTTTTTGTGTAGAAATAAAAGTTGTCCAAATGCAATGAAACTTTTTGACGATTTTTCCCATCGAAATAACACCAACGCACCCTGGTGTCTTGTGGTCCACTCGTGGCCCATCTTTGTGTGAAACTGACGGTCAAAAATCCTATATACTCAGAAACCACAAGAAATAACCCTAGATGAGAAGTTCTGCCTCCGCAAGCCTCTGTACCCATGAAAAACCAATCTAGATCCTGTTTCGGCACCTTGCCAGAGGGGGAAATCATCATCGAAGTCCATCTTCATCATCCCTATGGTCTCCAAGATGAGGAGGGAGCAGTCCACCCTCGGGGTTGATGGCTTGTACCGGTGGATTTATGTTATCTCTCTCTCTCGTGTTCTTGAGATGGCACAATCTTGACATATCACGGGCTTTGTTAATGTAGTTGGATCATATGGTGTTTTCATCTCTCAATCGTGTTGTGATGAATTGAGTTTTCCAATGGAAAATTTCCAATTGCCGGATAGAATACTTTTATGGATTTGAGAGCACTTAATGTATGCCTTGCATGCAGATACCCGTAGTGACATTGGGGTATTCAATGGATTCACTTGATATATGTTATGGCATCAACTTGCGGATTCCGGTGACCTTGGGGAGCTATGCATAGGGGTTGATTGCATGTTTTCATACCATGTTCTCTGATAGAAATCTTGGGGAACTCTTTGAGGTTCTCTATGTTGGATTCAGTATTATGAATCTGAAATTGTTTGATGCATATCATATAATTTACTCATGGATACTTGTGGTGACATTGGAGTATCTAGGTGACATTATAGTTGGTTGATGTGTATCATATGGTGTTATTATAGTACAAACTCTTCGATAGATCTATCGCAAAGGATAACTTGGTATTATTTTAATATGAATTCATGGATAGACCGACGGGAAAGGACAACTTTAAGGTGGTTTCGTACCCTAAAAACAATTTCTTCTTATGTTCTCTGCTAGAAAAGAACTTTGCAGTGATTCTTGTTTGCACGTTGAGGGATGTTAATGTGATCAAATTATTTTAGCATTGTTGAGAGATTGCACTAGCAAAAGTACGGACCCTAGCCCTTATTTCCAAGCATTTATACATTGTTTTGCTCGCTGTCTTACACTTGCTACCTTGATGTTTTATATTTTCAGATTACAAGAACCTATATATATCATCCATATTTCACTTGTATCATCATTTGTTCGCCGAACTAGTACACCTATACAATTTTCCATTGTATTGGGTGTGTTGGGGACTCAAGAGATTTCTTGTATTTGATTGCAGTGTTGGTTGAAGAGACCATCTTCATCCACTTGAGGTAAAATTAGGTCATCTAGTTTATAAAGTCTTAGGTCATCCACCTGAGGTAAAATTTCTACTGTCTAACAAAACTCTACGTTTGGAGGCCTAACACGAGTCTACAAGAATAAAGTTGCATTGTAGACATCAATCTCTTTGTGGTGCCATTGCTGGGGAGGTGAGTGCTTGAAGGTATATCTTCATATCTTGTAATAAAATCTTTAATTTGTTGTTTTTCACTAGTTTGGTTTTGTAAAATAAAACTAGAAAAAATGGAGTTTAGTTGCATCAATTGTTTCGTCTTTATAAAATCTTTCGTGAAAATGATGGTTCGGAAAATTGTGCTCAGCTGGTAGAGGAAGAATTTATGAAAATACATAATGAGAATTCATGGAATGATGAGAATGATTGCAATAGTGTTAGTATGAATTCTTTTAATACCCATGATGCTAATGATATGCAAAGCGACAAGCTTGGGGATGCTATGTTTGATGAATATGATATTTTAGCCCCTCAAGTTTTGATGAGCAAAACTGATATGATGATAGCATGTGTCCTAACTATAATCATTATGATTATGACATGTGTGCTATAAGGATTGATATTAACCATGAAACTTTTCATCATGATTTTAATATTCAAAGTGGTTATTTCAATCAAGTACCTCATGATAATTATTTCACTGAGTTTGCTCCCACTATTAGGACTGAGAAGAAGTTTGCTTCTCTGGAGAGTAATAATTTTTCTATGCTCGTGGCTCATGAAGATAATGCTTTATATGATAGTTATATTTCTGAATTTCTTCATAATGCTACTTAAAATTATTATGAGGGAGGAACATATGCTTGTAGGAATTGCAATAATGTCAAGTTTCCTCCCTATGAGTTCAAGGTTTTGAAATCATGCTTGTTTTGCCATCATATGCAAGTTGATTCTTGTTCCCATGAATTTTTTTCTCAAAAAATCCCTATGCATAGGAATTTGGTTATACTTAAATGTGCTTGTCATGTGATTAATGATGCTCTCTTGCATTTTCAACTTTTATTCCTATACGAGCATCATTGAAATCATCATGCCTAGCTAAAAGGCATTAAAGAAAACCATTCATTGGGAGAGAACCCAACACTTTTACTTTATATTTTTATATGTCACATGATTAAGATACTCTAGTAATCATGTTTTGTTTCTATTATTTTAATAAAGTGCCAAGTAAAGCCTTTGGGGTAGTGTGGATACTTGCTTGTTTGATTTTGTGCAAAAACAATTTTTTTTGCATCCATTATATGAATTATATGATTTTACTGGAGCATCAAAAAATTCTGAAAGTTTCACAAAAAATTGGTACACAATCTATGCTTTTTCTATTTTTTCACAATTTTTAGAGTCAGTGAAGTACAGTGATCGTCAGATCTTCACACACTGTTCCGTTTTTTCACAAATTCTGTTTTAAATGCATAGTTTGTTTGTTTCAAGTATTTCCATAGATTCTATTTGGTGATATAAATTGTGGGAATGATGGAATGCATTATGTATTTTGTGAGAACAATTATGAATCTTGTATTGACAATACCTAAGTGAATGATCTATCTTCACTACACTAACCCATCTCATGAAGTTCCGTTAAGTTTTGTGTGATTGAAGATTCCAAGTTTTGGGTTAGATACCGATATAAGGTGAATAAGTAGAAGCAAGGAAATAAGATTGGGGATTCCCAAGGAACCCCAAGGTAATATCCAAGGAATACTCAAGCGCCTAAGCTTGGGGATGCCCCGGAAGGCATCCCCTCTTTCTTCCCCAACATTGTCGTTATATATTACTTGGAGCTATATTTTTATTTGTCACATGATATTTGTTTGGCTTGGAGCATAATTTTATTTTGTTGTTCTATGTTATATATTATTTATAATCTTGTTTTTAAATAAAAACTTCCAAGAATTGCCTCTTAGGATGCTTGAGTTACATGTTTGATGTGTGCTGTATAAAAATAGAAACTTTTGTTGTAGTGTTTGAATTTTCATATTTTACTATAACGTGGAAAGTTTCTTAAATTTCCGCATCGTATTTTCATACAAATTATTTATCATTTCCTAAAATTTTAGAACTTTTTGAGTTACATAAGTACATTGTTTTCATAAATTTCTACGCACCGTTCTGTTTGGACAGATTGCTGTCATAGTTTCGTTATCTACTAATCCTATAGTTTCCATAGCCTATATTGGTAGATATAAATTATGGAAATGATTGTAAACAGTAGATGATCTTTAAAAATTATTTTTCAACTTGTCTTGGAAGTACATGAAGTGTTGATTTTTTTATGTGTACTAACCTATCTCACAAGTTCTTTTCAAGTTTTTTGTTGATGGAGTTTTTTTAGACTTAGGTAAAACCGGGATATGAGAGGATTGAACGAGATACAACAGCTAAAGCTTGGGGATTACCAAGTAAACCCAAGTAAATATTTAAATAAGTATCAAGCATCTAAGCTTGGGGATGCTACGCATCCTACCTCTTTTCATGAAACAAATACCGGTTAGCCTATGTTGAGCCTAAGTTTTTATTTTTCCACATGACATGTGCTATTCTTGGAGTGTATTTTTTGCTTGTTGTCTTAATAAAATATTCAGATCTGAAAGTTCTTAGATGATAGAGAGTTCTCAAATGGCTACCCATTTACTTCACTACTTGCTTGATCTTCACTTATATCTTGTTTAATTGTAGTTTGATGTTTACTCTTGTGCTTCCCTTATATCATACGAGTAAATTTGAATGAATAAAATATCACACGTATGAAATTATCGATGTGCTTTATGATCAGTAGTAGCTTCATATGGTTTATAAAGTAAAATCCATTGAAGTTTGAAAATCATCAAATTGGTCATACAAGCAATTCATGTACGATTAGTATAAGAAAGTGAACTTTCACATACAAACATATTATCTTGGACATCTTCTATGATTGTGAATACCCATTGAATATTTTCAAACTTGAGAAAATTAGTTGAACTTGGAAAAGGAAGGCAACGTAATGAGTTATGGTTGTGTATATTTGCATAGAAGTTATATTGTTATGGATCCTCCAACATGTGGTGCTTGTTTAGGGCCTTTTGCTAGCCAAAAATTTGTACTATGTAGAGATAATACTTGTGCACCGAAATCCTTGAGCCAAGTTTCTTCCATGAGAGTCCACCAGACCTACCTATATATGGTATTTCACTGCCATTCCATGTAAATTTGCACGTGTCACCTCTTAAATTTCAAATGAACATCTGTTTCGTGTCCTTGGACCGCTCATGGGGGGACAGAGGGCAATTAGTATCTTTCATATTAAGTGGGTTACTCTCATGATAAGTGTTTATTCAGTCATCCTTGCACGATAGCAGCGATAATAAGGATTCCTAGTCCTGAAATCCAAAATTGCAAATAATTAAACAATACTCCCCTAGGAATGTTGTTGGTATGGACGGTACCCATGGATTCAGCTAGCCCTGGAGTGTGTTTGTTGGTGGAGGGGGAGTAAATCTTTACTTTTACCACTTGGGAACCTCCGCTAATGTGTTCAATATGGAAGATATTGATAACTCTTGGTCATAACATTGAAAGGAAAGGTGCACATCCCAAAATTATATTTATCTCTAATTTAAGCTTTGAGCTCTTGCACGTCTGTAAATCCCTGCTTCCCTCTACAAAGGGCCTATATTTTACCTTTCAGTATTTAATTTTATGCAAGAGTCAATTGTATGAATTCTCATTTCAACCTCAATTATTCTCTAGTTGGCAAGCATCATGTGGTGGGGAAAGATCTAGGCACATATGGCTAGTCAAATATATTTGATCATGAGTTATTATTGTTGACAATTATCTCTATCATAAATGGGTTGGGAGGTGAAACATTAAGCCCCTACCTTTGTCTTTGTCCGATGGATGCCATTTGTTCTAAAGATATGCTTTGAGTACTAGGAATCATAGAATACTATATGGTGATTGAGTATGTGGACCTCTTACTTAGACTTTGTTGAGAATAATATGTATTACAATTGTTTGGTGACTAAGAACATAGATTGTTAAGTTTCAACAAAATTCATTGTTTTAACCATAACATATGAAATGCTTGCTACTTTATCATGATGAGTTTTAAGAGAAATAGTTGATGTTTTGATGCTAGGAAACGTGGTTGAATTTATCATTGATCAAACTTATGCAATATGCTAGCATTCAGACTTCATAAGTTATTTCTTTTATCATTTACCTAGTCGAGGACGAGTAGGAATTAAGCTTGGGGATGCTGATCCATCTCCAACCTATCGATAATTTATGAAGTATTCATGACATATTCACCTATGTTTACAATAGATTCATATGGTTTTGATGCAGTTTATATGATTTATTTAGAACTAACCCACACTTAAGCTATTTTCAGCAGAACTACCGCGGTGCTATTTTTTGTGCAGAAATAAAAGTTATCCAAATGCAACAAAACTTTTTGATGATTTGTTTGGGAACAAAAGAGGCACTCGAAGCTTTGTGAGAGGGCCAGAAGAGACACGAGATGGGAACAATCCACTAGGGCGCGCCAGCCACCTCAGGGATGCCCTGGTGTATTATGGTCCACTCGTGGCCCATCTTCACGTGAAACCGATGCTTAAAAATCCTATATAATCAAAATCCACCAGATATAACCCAAATGAGAATTTCTACCGCCGCAAGCCTCTTTAGGCATAAGAAACCAATCTAGACCCCATTCCGGCACCTTGCCCGAGGGGAAATCATCACCGGAGGGCATCTTCATCATCCCTATGGTTTCCATGATGAGGAGGGGTTAGTCCACCCTCGAGGATGACGGTGTGTACCAGTAGCAATTTGTCCAATCTCTCTCCGTCTCGTGTTCTTGAGATGGCACGATCTTTATGTATCATGGGCTTTGTTGATATAGTTGGATCATATGGCGTTTTCCCCTCTCTATCTTGTTGTAATGAATTGAGTTTTCCCTTTGGTATTTTGTTATTAGCGGATTGAATATTTTTATGGATTTGAGAGCACTTGATGTATGTCCTGCATGCGGATACCGGTAGTCACATTCGGGTATTCAAGTTAGTCGCCTGATATATGTTATGGTGTCAACTTGCATAGGGGTAGATTGCATGTTTTCATACCATGTTCTTCGATATAAATCATGGGGCACTCTTTGAGGTTCTTTTTGTTGGATTGAGGATTATGAATCTGAAATTGTTTGATGTGTATCGTATAATTAACTCATGGATACTTGTGGTGACATTGCAGTATCTATGTGAAACTAGAGTTGGTTTATGCGTATCATGTGGTGTTATTCTAGTACGATCTCTTAGATAGAATGATCAGAACGGATAACTTGGTGTTATTTTAGTATGAACTCTTGGATAGATCGTTCAGGAAGGATAACTTTAAGGTGGTTTCGTACCCTACAAACAATTTCTTCTTATGTTCTCCTCAAGATAAGAACTTTCGAGTTTTTCTTCGTTGCACGTTGAGGGATGGTTATGTGATACAATTATATTAGAATTGTTGAGAAATTCCACTAGCGAAAGTATGTACCCTAGGCCTTCTTTCCAAGAATTTATACACCGTTTTTCATGCTGTTTTACACTTACTACCTTGCTGATTTCAGACATTCAGATTACAAAAATCTATATCTATCATCCATATTGCACTTGTATCACCATCTCTTCACTGAACTAGTGCACCTATACAATTTGCCATTATATTGGGCGTGTTTGGGACACAAGAGATTTCTTGTATTTGATTGCAGGGTTGTTTGCGAGAGACCATATTCATCCTACACCTCCCACGGGTTGATAAACCTTATGTCATCCACTTAAGGGAAAATTGCTACTGTCCTACAAAACTCTCCGCTTGGAGGCCCAACACGAGTCAACAAGAATAAAGTTTCATAGTAGACATCAAGACCTCGCCCTCTACCAAGGCCATTGTTATCGATATCTCCAACAATGAGGAATATCTTGTTTTTTAAGCTTAATTACTAATGACATATGTTTAGCTAGCTACGCCTGTTACGCATGTTTGTTTTACCTACTGCATGTGCTGCTCCTGCCTTTCTTTAAGAAACTCTAGTAGAATATGCAATGTAATGCTACTATGCAATCTGACCTTCTACTCTGTTCTATTGTGCAATGTGATGCTCGGTTAACTGGTTGGTTCAATTGTTTCGCTGATCATCTGCAAGGTGATGTTCTATTATTGTTGGTACAATTTTGTTTTGTTATGCATGTGAAACATACAGTTGCTATATTTCATAGTTCCTAGCGCACTTGGCTTTCCATGTGGCATGAATTCATACTTTGAATCTACAATGCGTTTATTTCCATTAACATATTTTACTGATAACACGCCAAATCTCACTTAAAACCTGATCAATATTTGTTCTTAAACACGTTACACGGGGAACAATGGGAGACACTGAGGTTTACCATCGAGGTTTGCACTTTCATAATCCTTTGGATAATAGGACAATATTGTTCAATTGCAGGAACCATTCTAATATTTAGGTTTCTAACAATAATTTGGTCTTGCACATGTAGGTCCTGCCGTAAGAAGTTTAGACCAACCGCTTGACCCATTTTGCATGTGGGGAAATAATGTGTTCACGAATATCAGTCGAATCAAGAAACTCAGAAAGATTGTTAAGATAAAGAAACTTGCGACAAAAAAGAACAAGATGTTTGTCTGCACAATGAACAAGACATCAGTGAAATATAGGATGGTACCATCTCTTTTACATTGTCTTTTTCCCTTTGTGACATTTAAATTTTTCGAAAAACGAAATTTATGTATACCTTTGTTTCCAGTCCTTTCCAAAGCAGTTCATCGATGCGTACGTCTCGAACCACCTATATGGTCAAGAGGAGAGGAAGGTATTCATACCACACCCATGGTATAATCTTGAAGTCTTCCTCAAGAGGGTGAAAGATGGGCAGGCAACCATCCACTTGCACTTCCATAAAGTTGCAAGTACCTTCGACATCAGTGAAGTCTCAATATTTTCCTATCGCTTCAATTGTTTTCTGGATGAAATTCATCTGTCTATTGACTGTATATGATGTTATTTTCTAATGATTTTATATGTTGCATGTGAAACTCGGCCATGTCATTTAATTGGGTAGCTAGGTAGTATATGCCTATATCATGTTGTACTCTGATGTATTTCAATTATGAAATCTTGGTTGCCGTAATACGAAATGAAATATATTGTGTGCTTGATATGAAGTGTCAATTTGTTTACTAGCTGGATTATAAATAATATAGCAATTGGCCTTACTATACGGGTTTCATATTCTAGACGGTTTGTCATAGAACACCGTCAGTGATGACCTCAACAAACCCACATGGTTTCTAGAAAATTGGCGTATTGGATCTTTGAACAATCACACAAGACTATTCTTCTAGGAACCGTGCGTGATGGCCACCCCTAACAAAGACGATGTTACTCAGAAAATTGAGTGTGACATACAATACGAATGGAAATGTACATTTGGGATTCACTGTGTGGGTTCCTAAGCACATCTCACATGTTTTCTCCAAAATACATGTTTGTGATGGCCCTTCCAATTGCACACGACATAATTTTTCCTATCGTGTGTGTCACACGCTGTGTTTGTAGCACATTGATATGTTTTGGTTTATAAAATTTGGAGCCAACTAAAACTTATCAAGGTGCTTGTTTTGCTATGTTGTTTGCTTGCTTGTTGATTGTGTTATGTGGCACTACTAGGTTCTATTCCACTTCATATTCATCTTCCTTGTTCCAAACCTCTTGTCCAATGATCATGCCATGTGAATAGTGCCCAAAACTATTTTTATCAAATTTTGTTTTAACAAAAAATGATTTATTCAAATTAGGTTTTCAAAATCCCCTAAAATGAGCTTTTGCACTGCAAGTCCTCAAGGTGGACCCCTCTTTCCCAAAGGCTTTATTTCAAACCAAGCATATATATGACTTCCCAAAACCACCAAATATTATTTTTAAAGATTATTTTCATATTTTATTTAAAGGCTTTTTCTTAAGGCCAGAAATGGTTTTTCCTAGGGAAAAATTATTAAAATGCTTTGAAAATATTTGAGAAAATTTAGAGAGACTCGGTGGACATATATTTTCCATATATATGAGTCTCAACACAAGGGCATGATCAGATCATAGGCAAATCCTATCAAAACCCTTTTTGTTCAATTCAATATTTTGGAATATTTCTATAAGAAATATTCTCAATAAATTCCAGGAAAATTCCATCAAGTCAACACTATCATAGGTGAAGATCTTGCAAAATTCCGTACAAGATCTTGCAAAGTCTCATCTCATCCCAAAACCATTAATGCCCAGAATCAAATTTGAGCAACTTTACATTGTGAAGTGTCTCCCCTTGGCCTCAAACTTTGTGGGCATGCTCTAAATGGCCAAATAGTGATGATACACTAAGTGGTGCATCAAAGGCAAAAGCCTAGCATCAATGGATATACAGAAATCTGATTCTGCTAATTTCTAGGATTCATCAAATCTCCATTGTCAACTTTTTCACCTTGCGCTCAAACTTGGTGGATCCTCTCATTTTTACCTAGACTATCACCCTGGTAGGTATCTCAGTAAGGTGGTAGAGTCTTATTGCCCAAATCACTACCAAACACCTTCTGGTGAATTGGTAAAACCATCATTTGCCCACCTTATCCTTTTACCCTTGGCCCCAACTTTTTACAACAGCCTCTGGTAAGTGCCTTGCACCTCGAGTAACTTTCCCTGGCCAAGGCACCTCACGTAAGAGGGTAAATTCCTCATTTTACCCCCTGGATAGGAGTTTTCCCTCTCTCCCTCTCACTTTTTCTTCTCTCCTAAGGCATCCCGCAGCATCCAATGCCCTACCCTCGATTGTTAAACCACCCTAGATCCCCTAGACATAGCCGGCCACGTAGAAGACGTCGTTGGCATGTTGTGGCATGCCAAACGTGTGCTCTGGAGTGTGCTACAGTGCCAACAGGCACTGAAGCCGTCGTCCACTTCATGCCTCTGGCGGCCTCGGGCCTCCTCCACGCGCCACTTGGTCCCCCTCAGCGTCCGCGCCATGCCACCCTTGTCAGCCCCTCCTCTCTCTCCCCCCTCTGGCCCCTGTCGCACGCGTTGCGGCCGCCCAAACCGGCCAACCGTGGGGCTCGCACGTGCGCACTCCCCTGCCCCTCTCTCCTCTCCCTCTGGTCGTGGGCGACGCCCAGGAGCGCCTCTAACCCATTATCTCCCTTCCCGAGCCCTACAGCGAGCGCCACGACCTCGTCGGAGCATGAACCCTCGGTGGACTCGCGTTCCCCTATAAAAGGGGCCTTCCCTCGATCTCTCTCCCCGTCTCTGGCTCCCTCTCCTCCTCTATCGTCCACCCGCAGAGCCCCAGCTCCTCCCCGTGCTCATAGCACTTGGGATCGACCGGAGATCGCCGCAGCGTCGCCACCGTCGATCTCCCAGTAGCAGCCTCCTCTGGCCCTCCTTCTTCTCCAGCTGGTCCTCCCTCGCCACGCTGATGCATTCCCCTCTTCTTCCCATCCTTTTTGGAGCACGGGACGGCCCCAGTGACCCCCTCCCAAAGCTCCTCTACCACGGGACCTCGTCGCCGATGACCCGCGCCTCCCCGTCCACCATCTCCGGCACCTCCCGAACGGCGGCAGCCTCCTTAGTCCATCCCCGCTCTCAGATCCCCTCGTCATGCCCTCCTTCGCCACCGGTGAGCACCCTCCCCCTCCTATCGAGAGGAAGGAGATGACAAGTGGACCCCACATGTCATCCCCCATGCCCCTCTCCCTCTCCTTCTCTCTCTTTGATGCTGGGGCCGCGCGTCAGGTTCAAACCTGTCTACGCACACGCCCGTAGCTCAGCTGGGCCGGCCTGGCCGGTTGGCCAAGTGCAGCTGGGCACTTAGCCCAGGGCACAGTGCCCTGTTTATTTTCCTTTTTCTATTTTCTTCCAAAAAATCCACAGGGCACAAATTAAATCTAATTCCAATTATTTTTGCACCTAAATTCTTAGAATATTCCGTAAAATATATTAACGCCATTTGTAAAAATGTTTGAAAAACTTTTTAGTACTGTTTTTAATTAAAAAACCCTATTTGGCATTTCCTGCCTCTGTTTAATAGTTTTTAAAAATAATTTTCATAGTAAAATATTAACCAAACATTTTTAATATAGTCCTTAGTATTTACCAAAATAGATTAGCATTTTTATTAGTAACTTGAGTGCTCTATTTTTGTGTGTTGATTATTTCTATCTTTATTTTATCGCGACTATAGATTGCGCTATTGACGAAGAAGTTGGACTCAAAGACTTCGAAGACCCCGAAGACTTTGTTGAGCAAGGCAAGCAACCCTTTGACCATGATAAGAAACCATTTTTATTGCATGTCATATAGCACTTTACTTTCCCCATATTTGATCATGTGAAGTAGTGATCCCCCTTCGGTGGGTTGTTTTCGACACTCTTACCATTGACACTTGCATCATGCATGACCCTACCACCTTATGAGGGTTATGCGGGTGGGTCTAGTTAGGATGCAGATAGATGCTACGCAAGTGGGATGGGATTTATGCATATTGATGGAAATGAGAGAAATTATTTCAAAGACTTTTTCAAAAAAACCGTGGGGTGCCACTAATGCCCACGGGAGATGATGGAGAATTGGGTAACCACTTGAGAAATAAGTGGTATGCCGGAGCAAGTGAGTGTGTGTTTTCGAAAACGGAGAGTTGTAATGTTTGCTGACCATCCCAACCTTACATGCGCAACCACGATACCCCTTATGGGACGGGGCTTTGTTGATTACCTTGGTGGTACTAGCAAGGAGCCCGCATTACTAGTGGTGAGAGTGGCGTGGTCTATCTCGATACGGGGTCATACAGGTATGTACGATCATGCGCTGTCTTTATAGGCACCGGGCACACCGTTGGTCCTCTCATGGATGGTACGATTAGTCCTTCCCCCGTACAAGAATCTTGTCCCTGAGATTCCTAGGCTAAGCGCTAAAAAGATATGGGAACTCTGATCTAAGATAATCTTCATGCTCCCAGGTTGCTTCCGCTTTAGTCTGGTTGCTCCATTGGACCTTGAAGTACTTGATGGTGCGGCTTTGGGTGCAGCGCTCGGCTTCATCTAAAATGCGAACTGGCCTCTCACGATAAGTGAGGTCCGGCTGAAGATTGATGGCTTGATGGTTGATGTCCTTGTAGAGGTCGGGACGGTTGGGCACTTGCAGACACTTCCAGAGTTGTGACACATGAAAGATGTTGTGCACATCCGACAACTCGGAAGGTAGCTCTAACTGGTAGGCAACTTCTCCACACGTAGAGGTGATCTTGATGGGGCCGATGTATCTTGGTGCGAGCTTTCCTTTGACGTGGAAGTGCTTGGTTCCCTTGAGAGGCGTGACTTGGAGGTGGACATGGTCATCAACACAGAAGTTCATTTCTCGGCGGTGGGAGTCAGCCTGGCTCTTCTGTCTTGATTTGGTGGCCTCTAGACGCTCTCAGACGAGTTGAACTTGCTCTTCGGCTTCGCGGAGGATGTCTGGTCCAAAAACTAATCCTTCTCCGGTCTCTGACCAGTTGAGGGGAGTATGGCTCTTGCGTCCATACAATAACTCAAATGGTGCCATCTGAAGACTCGATTGATAGCTATTATTGTAGGAGAACTCAGCGAATGGTAGGCAATCTTCCCACTTGGCACCATATGCCAAAACACAAGCGCAGAGCATATCTTCGACTATCTGATTTACTCATTCTGTTTGTCCGTCGGTCTGGGGGTGAAAAGTAGTGCTGAAGGAGAGCTTGGTTCCCATAGCTTCTTGAAACATCTTCCAAAATCTTGAGGTGAACTGGGTGCCATGATGCGATACAATCTCCTTAGGAACTCCGTGAAGACTCACGATACGCTCAATATAGAGGCTGGCTAGCTTGTTACAGTCATAGTTGGTCTTGACGGGAATGAAATGGGCTACCTTGGTCAAGTGGTCGACACTGACCCAAATGGAATCATGCCCCTTGCTAGACCTTGGTAAACCGGTGATGAAATCCATCCCGACATTGTCCCACTTCCATTCAGGCACTTTGAGAGGTTGCAGTAGCCAAGCGAGTCACTGATGCTCGGCTTTAACTCTCTGGCATATGTCACACTTGCCCACGAACGTGCCTATCTCCCGTTTCATGCCATGCCACCAGAATCTTGTCTTGAGATCTTGATACATCTTGGTTCCTCCAGGATGGATGGAGTAGGGAGTGTCATGAGCTTCTTGCAAGATCAAGTTCTTGAGGTCTTCTTTGTTGAGCATGCTGATGCGATTCCCAAACCATACGACTCCTTGCTCATTCATCGAGAATCCTGGGGCCTTGCCTGTCTTGATCTTCCACTTGATGCCTTCAATGATCTCGTGTCCCTTCTGGGCTTCCTTGATATCATCCATCAAGGTTGTCTTTGCTTCGAGTTTAGCAAGGAATCCTGGTGCAACTAGTTCCAAGCCAAAGCTCTCAAGATCTTCATACAGGGCGGGTAGCCCTTCCTTAATCATGGCATTCAAGGAACACGCCTTTCTGCTTAAGGCGTCTGCTACCACATTGGCCTTTCCGGGGTGGTACTGAACACTAAGGTCGTAGTCCTTGATCAATTCCAACCATCTTTGCTGCCTCATGTCCAATTGCCTTTGGGTGAAGATATACTTCAAACTCTTGTGGTCTGTGAATATCTCACATTGCTTCCCCAGAAGGTAATGTCGCCATGTCTTCAAGGCATGAACCACGACTGCCAACTCGAGATCATGAGTTGCGTAGTTCTCTTCATGAGGACGTACCTGTCTGGATAGATAGGCTATGACTCTGCCTTCTTGCACAGAACACCTCCAAGCCCGGTTCTTGATGCATCACAATAAATCACAAACTCCTTGTGAATATCAGGGGTGGCCAAAACAGGGGCGGTGGTCAATCTCTTCTTGAGCTCGAGAACCCTTCCACGAACTTGCGGTAATAACCCGCGAGTCCGAGGAAGCTCCTGACTTCCTTGACTGTGGTTGGGGTTTGCCACTCAGTCACAGCTTCGATCTTGGCAGGATCTACTGATAATCCTTCTGCAGTCAACACGTGACACAAGAATCCAACTTCATGCAACCAGAATTCACACTTGATGAACTTAGCATAAAGCTGGTGCTCTCGAAGCTTCTCTAGGACCAATCTCAAGTGTTCCTCATGTTCTTCTTTAGACTTGGAGAAGACGAGTATGTCATCAATCAAGACAACAACGAACTTGTCCAAGTACTCCAGGAAGACCTTATTCATGAGGTACATGAAGTAGGCAGGGCCATTAGTTAACCCAAATGACATGGCCGTGTATTCATACAGGCCATACCGGGTTGCAAATGTTGTCTTTGGAATATCTTGGGGTCTAATCTTCAGCTGGTAGTACCCAGACCTGAGGTCGATCTTGGAGAACACCTTGGCTCCATTCAACTGATCAAACAGGTCCTCAATCTTGGGGAGTGGGTACTTGTTCTTTATCGTGACCTCATTGAGAGAACGGTAATCGACACAAAGTCCAATAGTTCCGTCCCTCTTTGACACAAATAGAACAGGCAATCCCCAAGGAGAGGCACTAGGACAAATAAATCCTTTTCCGAGCTGCTCTGCCAGTTGCTTGTTCAATTAAGCCAACTCTTCGGATCCCATCATGTAGGCCTTCTTATAGATGGGCCTTGATCGGGGCATAAGATCAGTGATGAACTCAATGTCGCAGTCAGGAGGCATTCCGAGCAGCTCATCAGGGAACACATCCAGGTATTCACATACCACTAGCACTTGATCCAACTCAACTCCCGACAGACAGTTAGCCTGCGGGCCTTGAGTGGGGGCAGGGTTGGGAACATACTTGACTTCCACTCCTTGGCTATTGGTCATGGTGACAATGCTCTTGGCACAGTCTAACAAGCCTTGGTGCTTGGTTAACCAGTCCCTGCCTAGGATCACATTCAAGCCATTTGACTTCAGGATGATAAGGTCGGCTAGGAAGTCTACCCCGTTGATGTTAATCTCAACTCCCTTACAACCTATCCCAGACATCATAACTGATCTCGGGGTTTGTATCAACATACGGCTACCCAGGGGTGTAGGCTTCATGCCACTCTCTAGTGCAAACTTTTGGGTGACAAAATAATGCAAAGCTCCACAATCAAACAATACTGTTGCTAGGGTTGAGTTGACGAGGAAGTACCCAGTATGACGTCCGGGTCTTCCTGGGCTTCCTCTGCAGTGACGTGATTCACACGACCCTTTCCATTGTTTGGCTGGTTGCAGGGAGCGGGGTTCCTTGGTGGTGCTCCACGGGCTTGCCCTTGAGCTGGCGCATTGGGGTGTGGTGCATCTGGCTTCTTGTTGGGACACAACCTAGAGATGTGTCCTAGCTGACCACATCCAAAGCAAGCGACTTGTCCAGGGTTGTTGTTGAAGTTTCTGCCATCGTTGTTGTTATTGGGGTTGTTGTTGTAAGTTGGCCTAGGATTGGCATACTGCTAAGGCTGGTAGCTCAGACGAGGTGCAGGAGGTCTAGCCTGCTGTGGTGGATAGGTTGGCTTGGCTGGGGCTGGCTGCCAGGGGCAAGGCTTCTGGTTGCTTGAGCTACCCTTGCTGATCATCTTGCGCTTGCGAGTGTCGTCTATGGCATGACACTTGTCTTCCAGCATGAGGGCCTTGTTCACCAGGTCGAAGAAATTACGACAGTTGTAGACGATGAGCTAATACTGCAGGACATGTTGAAGTCCTTCCATGAAGTGTTCCTTCTTGGCAGCCTCTATGCTGACATGTTCAGGTGCATACCTTGACAGCAGGTTGAACTTCTACAGGTACTCCTTGACAGAACCACTACCTTGCATCAACGCTCAGAATTCTCTCTTCTTGATAGCCATGATCCCAGAAGGAATATGGGCAGTACGGAATCCTTCCTTGAAGTCGTTCCACGTGATCACACGCTTTCCTTGCATGACCTTGAATCCATCCCACGAAGCTCGGGCGGTACCTCCAAGCCAGTGAGAGGCATAAAGCACCTTCTCACGATCCTCATTGCAATTGACCAGTGCAAGGAGGTCCTCGATGGTGCGGATCCATTCATCAGCATCCAATGGTTCGGCAGTCTCGGTGAAGGTTGGGGGCGAGTTCCTCATGAACTCAGACAGCGTGGAGCAACCATTGTCGTTCCTGCCTTGCTGCTGGTTGTTGACGAGAGCCTAAGCCATCTGCTGAATAGCAGCATTGTTGGCTTGGCGTTCATCCCGAAGAACTTGGAGAAACTGAGCTATGGTCATGTTCTTCGGTGGAGGTGGTGGCGGGGGAATGTCGCCTTGTGGCTGCTCCTGGTGTCCTCCAGCATGAGCAACCCCACCAGCTCCCTATTGCTGGCTTGAGTTCCCGGCTTTAGGGTTGGTGAAGGAGCTGTTGTGGTAGCAGTCACCATCCTATTTGGAGCAACCAAGTCAAACAACTGGGATTGACAAGAGGATAAGCAATAACGAAAAAGCGCGCGTAAGGGGGTCGGTCAAGTGCAATAGTGTTAAAACAAAAGATCGAAAGACAAACACCATATATTAAGATAGATGATGGAGTCGCTTACATGTTGCCTGAGGCAAAAGCGCGACTTGCATCGGAACACAAACAAAAAAACAAACAACAAGCACACATGGTTTCATATGAACCATTACAAGGACTCGACTTCGCATGAGGGATACATGACTGGACCTACCCTAGGGATTCTCGAACTCAGGTGGTGGAGTGCTCAGTCTCGTAGTCACGCTCCTCTGGGTCTTCCTCCTGTTCATCATCTGAACGAGCATCATTCCCGGTCGAAGGGGTGGGGGAATGAGGAGGTCCATCCCGACGATGCTTTGCAGGCGGGTCGGTGAAGAGCTCACGGTACTCCTTCGCACTCACGCGATGACGACGTGTAGGTGCATCACTAGCTGGGGATACTCCTCGATAGGCGACAGCTGGTTGTCCCTCGGGGGCTCCATCCTTCTTGATCTTGTCTGGCTTCGTCTTGGCTTGTCGAAGTAGCTCTCGGGTGTGGTGAAGTTCCTCGCGGAGTTTCACAGAATCCATCATCAGGTTATGAACCAGGCTATCGGCAAAGAGGCTGAAGTAGGTCTGGAACTTCAGTGGTGTGCCATCTTCCTTGGTCAGAATTAGCGTCCAACTCTCATCAAAGTCATCCTTCCTGAAGGGAAGGTAGAGAGTAGCTGGCTCGTCAACCATCTCTAGAATGATGTCTCAAAGGTGTAGGGGTGCCTTGCATGCAGCTGTCTCGACTGTGAGTATCAGGGTCTCCATCTGTGGTCCTTCAAAGAACCAACTAGTCGGGCAATCGTTTTCCTTTACGGCCACATCCACGTGTTACTCCTTCGTGACGGCATCGACCTAGTGCTCGTGGTAGATGAAAATGGGTGGTTCGTGAAACTTGCACTTCTCCAGGCTATCCCCAAGGAGTAAGGGAAATCCGGATGTCAGGAAGGCTTTGGGTACAACGGCCATCTACAAAGGTTTGAAAGTAGGAGAGTCAGCAAAGTGTTGTGTGAAGAATAGGAGAGGTATATAGTGCAGAATTCCTAAGTTCCAATGCTAGGTGTAGTTTTGAAAACGACTTTTATCCTGTCTAACGTCCATGCTAACCAAGGGCTTCCTACAGTCAGGATGGCTCTAATACCAGCTCTATGGGGACCCCGACTCATAAGTCGTGGTCACCGGATGCACGTGTACAGTGATCCCAGAGATCAATGCTCACTGAACACACAGAAGCTGGATAACAAGAGTCTTACGTCCACATTTAACGTCTTACACAAATAATGACCATGATGGTCAAGTCTTACATAAATAGGTAGGGCCACAGGGGCCAAACTCTTAAATAGAACAAGCAGTGGAAATCTTGGTCGAACGCGTGAACCCATGCCATCTGCCTTAACCTACAGGAATTCGGACTGGGAAGCGTCCTAGTTCGCATGTTCGTCTCCAAAGAACTCTTCAACATACTCCTGTTCTTCCATGCCTGGCCAATTAAATAACCAGTGGCAAGCCAATGAGTACTTTGAATGTACTCGCAAGCAACGCAAGTTGTGGAACAAGGTAATAATGATGCATGATACGGCACTAAGTAGGTAATTTTGTGAAAAGGAAATTTTAAAATACAATGTCATGATCAAGAAACTAGTAAGCATGCATCAATAATAAGCAATGTCCATACGAACAAGATACCGATATCATCATCAGTAGGGGTTGAACAGCTCATGTTCATTCATCATGCTAAGTCATTAGACTTAGTTTAATTCCATTGCTAAGTCATCGGACTTAGCTCATGTGACCACCTTGTGACCAACACATCCATACTCACACCGAGTTTCATGAAAACATTCGAACATAGTCAAAGAAGGACCTCCAACTGTCCATGACCACAAACGCAGCTATTCGAATAATTTTACACTTTGCAGAGGTTGCACACTTTACCCACAAGACTCGGGGAACTTCCGTGTATTCCATGACATGCGGTATATAACATAACCGAGGTAAGCACCCGAACAATGCTTTCCCCTAGCGATACTAAACAAAGAGTCCACTCGATTGGTACCCAGCCCTCACGATGTACATCACACGAGCCTCGCTCTAATCATACCATCCACGAGGGGACCAACGATGTGCTCGGTGCCTGTAAAGACATCGCATGATCGTACATACCACTATGACCCCATATCGACAGTGACCACGCCACTCCCGCCACTAGTAATGCGGGCTCCCTGCCAGTACCCACCAAGGTAATCAACAAAGCCCCGTCCCATAAGGGGTATCGTGGTTGCGCATGTAAGGTTGGGATGGTTAGTAGACCTTAGAACTCTCCATTTTTCAAAACACACACTCACTTGCTCCGGCATACCACTTCTTTCTCAAGTGGTTACCCAATTCATTATCATCTCCTGTGGGCATTACTGGCACCCGACGGGTTTTTTGAAAAAGTCTTTGAAATCATTTCTCTCCTTTCCATCAATATGCATAAATTCCATCCCACTTGCATAGGATCTATCTGCATCCTAACTACACCCACCCGCATAACCCTCATAAGATGGTAGGGTCAGGCACGATGCTAGTGTCAATGGTAAGAGTGTCGGAAACAACCCACCGAAGGGGGATGACTACTTCACATGATCAAATATGGGAAAAGTAAAGTCCTATACGACATGCAATAAAAATGGTTTCTTATCATGGTCAAAGGGCTGCTTGCCTGGATCAACAACGTCTCCGGGGTCTTCGAAATCTTTGGGTCCAACTTCTTCGTCAACGAATGAGGTCACGACGAGGGGATCTGAGAGCAAAGATGGACTCAGGAGGCTGCCGCTGTTCGGGAGGTTCCGGAGATGGTCGACGGGGAGGCACGGGTCACCAACGACGAGGTCCCGCAGCGGAGGAGCTTCGGGAGGGGGTCACTGGGGCCGTTCCATGCTGCAAAAAGGACGGGAAGAAGATGGGTATACATCAGCGTGGCGAGGAAGGACAAGCTAGAGAAGAAGGAGGGCCGGAGGAGGCCGCTACTAGGAGATCGACGGTGGTGACGCCGTGGCGATCTCCGGTCGATCCCGAGTGCTACGAGCACGGGGAGGAGCTGGGGCTTTGCGGGTGGACGATAGAGGAGAAGGGGGGCCCGAGAAGGGGAGAGACCTCCGGGGAAGGCCCCTTTTATAGGGGAACGAGAGTCCATCGAGGGTTCGTGCGCCGGCAAGGTCGTGGCGCTCGTTGAAGGGCTCGGGGGAGGGAGAGAATGGGTCAGAGGCGCTCCTGGGCGTCGCCCATGACCAGATGGAGAGGAGAGAGGGGCAGGGGAGTGCACGCGTGCGAGCTCCACGGTAGGCCGGTTCGGGCGGCCACGGCGCGTGTGAGAGGGGCCAGGGGCGAGAGAGAGGAGGGCTGACAAGGGTGGCGTGGTGCGGACACTGCTGGGGAGTCCCGAGGCCGCCGAAGCCACGTAGTGGGTGATGGCTATAGTGCCTGTCGGCACTGTAGCACGCTCTAGAGTGCGCGTTTGGCATGCCACGGCATGCCAACATCGTCTTCTACATGGCCGGCTATGTCTAGGTGTTCTAGGGGGGTTTAACAATATAGGGTAGGGCATTGGATGCTACGGGATGCCTTAGGAGAGAAGAAAAAGTGAGAGGGAGAGAGGGAAAACTCCTGTCCAGGGGGTAAAATGAGGAATTTACCCCTCTTACCTGAGGTGCCTTGGCCAGGGAGAGTTACTGGAGGTGCAAGGCACTTACCAGAGGCTGTTGTAAAAAGTTGGGGCCAAGGGTAAAAGGTAAGGTGGGGAAATGATGGTTTTACCAATTCACGAGAAGGTGTTCGGTAGTGATTTGGGGAACAAAACTCTACCACCTTACTGAGATACCTACTAGGGTGAAATTCTAGGTAAAAATGAGAGGATCCACCAAGATTGATCCCAAGGGGAAAAAGTTGACAATGGAGATTTGATGAACCCTAGAAATTAGCAGAATCATATTTTTGTAGATCCATTGTTGCTAGACTTTTACCCTTGATGCACCACTTAGTGTATCATCACTATTTGGCCATTTAGAGCATGCCCACAAAGTTTGAGGCCAATGGGAGACACTTCACAATGTAAAGTTGCTCAAAATTTGATTGTGGGCACGAATGGTTTTGTGATGGTTTGAAGAACCAAGCCAACTTGGATTGAGATGAGCGTTTGCAAGATCATCACCTATGAGAGTGTTGACTTGCTGGAATTTTCGTCGAATTTATTGTGAATATTTCTTATAGAAATGTTCCAAAAGCTTGATTTGAACAGAAAGGGTTTTGAGGGGATTTGCCTATGATCTGATGACTCCCTTCTGTTGAGACTCATATATATGGAAAATATATGTCCACTGAGTCTCTCTATATTTTCTCAAATATTTGCAAAGCATTTAAATAATTTTTCCCTAGGAAAAACCATTTCTGTCCTTAAGAAAAAGCCTTCAAATAAAATATGAAAATAATCTTCAAAAATAATATTTGGTGGTTTTGGGAAGTCATATATATAGTTGGTTTGAAATAAAGCCTTTGGGAAAGAGGGGTCCACCTAATTTGAGGACTTGCAGTGCAAAACCTCATTTTAGGGGTTTTGAAAACCTAATTTGAATAAATAATTTTTAGTTAAAACAAAATTTGATAAAAATAGTTTTGGGCACTATTCACATGGCATGATAATTGGGCAAGAGGTTTGCTACAAGGAAGATGAATATGAAGTGGAATATAACCTAGTAGTGCCACATAACACAGTCAACAAGCAAGCAAACAACATAGCGAAACAAGCACCTTGATAAGTTTTAGTTGTCTCCAAATTTTATAAACCCAAACAAATCAATGTGCTACAAACACAGGGTGTGACAGTGTGTGACTGGGAGGAGGCATCATCAATGGTGTTTTCGTGTCGTGTGGGATAGGCCCCCCCTATCGCCCACACATGCAATGCGACAGTTTGAGACTACATGACAGAAAGGGGTTAAAACCGTTTGTATAGGAGGCGCCTGTAGTAGTTCACTACACTACGGGAATGAGGCAATTTGCTATCAGGCAATAACAAATGACAAAGGCTGATATACAGCCGGCAAAGTGTTCGTCGTTGTCCAGTTGACGGTAAAGTCAAACGGCAAAGTCAAAGTCGGCAAAGGGTACTTTGTCGTCTGCATTTTATCGGGTAGACGGCAAAGATTTTGCCGTTAGCCAAACTTCGGCTTTGTCGTCATCCTTTCTATTAACAGACGTCAAAGGGAGCATCTTTATGGTCAGCTATTCTATCATCTTTGTCGTCGGCGGTCTATTAATAGACGGTAAAGGGAGCATCTTTCACGTCAGGCACACTACGCTATCGGCGGCAAAGACATTTTTAATTTAAAAAATACGCAAGGAACATGAAAATCAAAACAAATGGAGGAAAGTTATGTTACCATATTATCCATATATCAATATACAAAATTCAGTTACAAAATTTACACCTGAACATAACATTTTCCATAGATCGAATTACAAAACTCTGCTACAATATTCTATATATATCAATTTACAGAGAAGATATACAAAAAAACAAGATCAAGAGTGGTAGATCGGGCGCGTGAGGGATCACTAGCAGAGTATGTCTAGACGGGGGTGAATAGACTAGTAGCACAACTTAAAATCTACACAATATCCAAAGTTAAGTGTTGGCAGATTTTAGCAATTTTATCAAGTCTAGCACACCCTACACATGCAAGTCATCAGGTATAGCAGAAGAAAGTAAAGACATTGCACATGGAAGTAAAGAGTTGAGATAGGGATATCAAACGCATGAAGGACACGGGTATTTTTCCCGTGGTTCTGATAGGTGGTGCTGTCGTATGTCCACATTTATGGAGTCCTCTACCCACAGAGGCTAACGGTCGCGAGAGTCCATGGAGGGATCTACCCATGGAGGATTCCATGAAGAAGCAACCTTGACTATACCAAGATAGCCTACATCCATGGAGGACTAGCCTAACTCGGGGTAGCTCTTCACGAATTACATGATCTCCTTGCCCTTACAAACTTCTTTGTTCACTCCACAACACGAATTAGGAGGCTCCCGAGTGACACCTAACCAATCTAGGTGGCACCACCCTCCAAAAGGTAATGAGCTCGATAGTGTCAATCAACTCCTTGGTCTTGTGCTTTAAGATGATAGACTCCTCAACACACAATCACTCTCTCACATATTTGGCTATGGTGGAAGAGATTGATTGGGTGCAAAGCAACTTGGGCAGGCTAGAGATCAAGATTCATATGGTTTGAATGGAATTTAATGATCTCAACACATGAGTAGGTGTCTCTCTCTCAGAAAATCTGATAGGATAGGTGGGGACCTGTTCTGAGTGCTTCACCTACGAGTGTGTGGTGGTGGAGGGGTATATATAGGCATCTCCAAAAATCCAACCACTACACCTTAAGTGACCAATTCGGTGACACCGATGTGTGAATCTCGATGGTACCGAGTTGCTCCAAAGGCAACATCTTTTCAATCTCGGTGAGACCAATATATAAATCTCGGTGGTACCGATCAGGTGACCAATGGTCAGAAACTTCATCTCGGTGACACCGATACAAAAACTCGGAATTCCGGTTTTATGACTCGAGGCAACCGAAAGTTGGCAGCCTGAAATCGGTGGCACCGATGTGGGATTAGTTGCACCGATGTGCTAGGGTTATGCATGGGTTTGTCTGAGTTTGGGAATAGGTGGGACCGAGTGGAAATTGTAGGTGTCATCGATTTGAGTGGTAGGGCTATGGACATAGTATGTGGGAGAGGTTGTGGGTGTTTTTGGTGACTATCACATGTGCACGTTTGAGCATCTTGTTCACCAACAATACCTTAACCCCTTTCAGTAGTATTGGCTTTTCCTATGGACTCAAAGTGATTTCTGACAAAGTAAAATGTAGAGTCCTCTTTTCTTGAAGCTTTGCCAATGCTAATCCTTCTCCTTCTTCTTATTGGGGATACTCTCCACACTCCTTAGCCAACCTTATCTATGGACTTTATCTAAAATGCAATAAATGAAAGTATTAGTCCAAGAGACAATGTATGTTGTTAGGAATTATCAAAACCACCAATGGAGCATATTGTGCTTTCAATCTCCCCCTTTTTGGTAATTGATTACAACATACAATCAAAGCTTCAATTCAAGATATGCAGCCATATATGGAGACTTTGAAAGATACATGACTAATTCAAACTCCCCCTAGATGTGTGCAACCCATTTTCATGATAGTTGCTTTTGAATGCATGAACACACACATGGTAGGAAGGACATGAGAAGTCATGTATATCTTGGAAATTTGCATCAACCATATGCGAATAAGATGATTTCATGGTCAAGACTCACTCTTTCAAACAATATGTGCAATAAGTAAGAGGTCATCTTGAACAGGAATATGATGCATATATTTACCTTGAGGTCCTTGAGCATTTAATAGTAGGAACACACTTTAGAAAACAATGTTAGGAAACACAAGTGTATTTGATAGTGCAAGTGCAAATGGAACCAAGTGTACCAAGATATGGAGGACATAAAAGAAATGATTTCTTGAGAATGATATGTCTCCAAATAAGTTTAGAGTTTTCTCCCCAAGTCACCAATTGTGATACAAAGTGTGAAATTTTCTCTCTCTCCCTGAATCATAATATGTAGATATTGAGAGTAGGCAGGGCTGAGAAAAATCTAAAGCATATCAGAATTAAATTTCATATTCATTCTTCTCTCTTCTCCTTAAGAAGTGTTTGTGTGATAAGGGATCCATGATATTTCTCCCCCTTTATATGATAAGGTTACACTTGTTCTTTTCATGATCATCTCTGCCCCTAAACCAATAATGCTTAGATATCTCCCCCTTTGGTATGAGTATCTCCCCCTTTGTTATGTAAGCTTTGAAGGTTTGATATTTCTCCCACTTTGGCATTAATTTCCAAAAAGGTCTCTGAAGGGGCATATAAAAGGAATCATTGAATGGGAAGGGATCCTAGAGATTTAGGGTCATTGAGAGTACTGAGACGAGGGTTCCTTGAAAACTATTTTCTCCCCGTTAAGATCTGAAAAACATTAAGGATTTCTCCTCCTTTGATGTGGGTATCCTTGATTATTTGGTATTATATCTCCTGAAGTTTCCCCTACATCATTAGAATCATTGAGCAGATCATATAACAAAGCAGACAAAGTGCATAGAGATCGATGGCTCTGAGGCAAAAGATTCGGTGGCACAGATATGCGGTTCTGCAGTAGGACTGTCATATCAGTAAGGCTGAGAAATTTTGATTGGAGGCTCCGAGTTGGAAAACAGAAACTTGGCAACTTTGTAAGGCATTGATGCTTCAAACTTGAGCTAAACAGAAACAAGCAATTTAGTGTTCTATCATCCCATGCAACATTCTGCAGTAGTGAGCTCATTCCCTTGCATGCATCCGAGTGAGCTTAGCTCAAGTTTGAAGCATAAATGATGTTCAACTCACTCCTCAAATGACAGAACACTTTTTCATCAAGTGGCTTAGTAAAGATATAGGCCAATTGCTTGTTAGTCTGAACAGGCTTAAGATTAATATCTCCTTTGGCAACATGATCATGAATGAAATGATGTCGAACATGAATATGCTTGGTTCGACAATGTTGCACGGGATTATGACCAATCTTAATCGCACTTTCAATGTCACAAAGTAATGGAACATTTTTCACATGGATTTCACAAAGTAATGGAACATTTTTCACATCAACATTTTTCATAGACTTTAAGAGTTTGTGTCATCCATAATAATTGCACACAACATGATCTGGTAGTGATATATTGAGCTTCGGCGATATATAGAGATACCGAGTTTTGTTTCTTGGAGGACCAAGACACAAGAGATCTACCAAGAAATTGACATGTACCCGAGGTGGATTTTCTATCAACCTTGTCACCGACATAGTCCGATTCAGAGTAGCCAATAAGATTAAAGGAAGATCCCTTGGGATACCAAATGCCAAAGTTTGGTGTATGTATCAAGTATCTCACAATGCGTTTCACAACATTTAGATGACATTCTTTAGGTGCAGCTTGATATCGGGCACACATGAATTACATGATCTCCAAACTCAGGGTATCTCTTCACGAATTACATGATCTCCTTGCCCTTAGAAACTTCTTGGTTCTCTCCGCAACACGGAGTAGGAGGCTGCCGAGTGACACCTAACCAATCTAGGTGGCACCAACCTCCAAAAGGTAATCAACTCGATAGTGTCAATGAACTCCTTGCTCTTGTGCTTCAAGATGATAAACTCCTCAACACACAATCACTCTCTCACAGATTTGGCTATGGTGGAAGAGATTGATTGGGTGGAATGCAACTTGGGGAGTCTAGATATAAAGATTCATATGGTTGGAATGGAATGTCATGATCTCAACACATGAGTAGGTGGCTCTCTCTCAGAAACTCTGATAGGATAGGTGGGGATCCGTTCTGAGTGCTTTACATGCGAGTGAGTGCTGGTGGAGGGTTATATATAGGCATCTCCAAAAATCCATATGTTACACCTTAAGTGACCAATTAGTTGACACCGATGTGTGAATCTTGGCGGTACCGAGTTGCTCCAAAGGTAGCAGCTTTTGAATCTCTGTGAGACCGATATAGAAATCTCGGTGGGACCGATCGGGTGACCAATGGTCAAAAACTGCATCTCGGTGACACCGATCCAAAAACTCATAAATTCCGATTATATGAATCGAGGCAACCAAAAGTTGGCATCCTGAACTCGGTGGCACCGATGTGGGATCGGTTGCGCCGATGTGCTAGGGTTGGGCATCGGTCTATCTGAGTTTGGGAATCGGTGGGACCGAGTGGAAATTGTTGATGTCACCGATTTGAGTGGTAGGGCTTTGGACAGAGTACGTGAGCGAGTCTGTGGGTGTTTTCTGTGACTATCACTTGTGCACGTTTGAGCATCTTGTTCACCAACAATACCTTACCCCCTTTTAATAGTATTGGCTTTTCCTATGGACTCAAAGTGATTTGTCACAAAGTAAAATGTAGAGTACTCTTTGATTGAAGGTTTGCCAATGCTATTCCTTCTCCTTCTTCTTCTTGGGGATACTCTCCACACTCCTTAGCCAACATTCTCTATGGACTTTATTTGAAATGCACTAGATGAAATATTAGTCCAAGAGACAATGTATGTTGTCAGGAATTATCAAAACCACCAATGGAGCATATTGTGCTTTCAACGCGGCCCTCCTCTTCCATGGTGGCGCGAGGCAACTACGTCATCAGCCGCATGAGCATTGGATCCACTCGGCGGCGCTGCACCTACGATGGCCGGCAAGGACAACGGGCTGGGGGAAGGGCTCCATGGGGGCGAATGTGACTCGTCAAGGATGATGGACGCCTGTAGTGGCCAACAGGTCGGCGACGCCATGGGGAAGTGGCACAGAGGCCTTCGGTACCATGGGCGAAGTGATGCAGTGGCCGGCAGTGCCATGGGAAAAGGGGTACGAAGGCCGGCAGCACAGTGGGTGAAGGGGCACACAGGCAAGCAGTGCTGGCGTGATGGACCAGGAGGTCACCGGTGCTGGGGCCGACCGGCGAGGAGGCCAACGAACCCGGGGTGAGGAGGCTTCAGGGGGTGAGGGGGCGTTGTAAGGATCTCCTGCGAGCGGGGGCGAGGCCAGGGTCTCGAGGGTATGGGGTTCCTGGGTCACCGGGGTGTGGGGGCGAGGCCGGGGTCGCAGCGGCACGGGTGCAGGGCCGGGGTCACCGGGACACCAGGTCGTGGCCGTCGGTGCCGGAGATGAAGCAGGAAGAGGGACAACTCACGAGGTTCTCTAGATCTGGTGCGTGCATGAGAGAGTATGAGGGAGACAGAAGTGATTTGCATCTAGATCTGGATAAGGAGAGAGCATGGGAGAGAGAGAATGTGGTGGGGGTAGGTGTGGGACGGTGGGAGAGAGATCACGGAGGGACAACCTACGTTGTCGATCGTGCCACCTCATAGATCCAGGAGACTGATCTGCGAGGTTTGTTTCTTTTTTGTTGCCTGCGTTTTTTATTGCATATGACAATGTATGCACTTTGCCGTCTTTACTTAAAATGGTAGACAATAAAATGATTTTGTTGTCTGTATTTTTTATGACAGATCACAAAGTACGCTTTTGCCGTCTGTAAAAAAATGCACACTTCAAAGACATACTTTGCCGCGTGTAATAAAAAATAGATGGCAAAGTATGCTTTGTCGTCACTCAGTCTTTGTCATCAGTAACTGATGGAAAAAGTGCTATTTGTCGGCTGCCTCGATGAAAAGCTGACGACAAAGTTGCCCACTAATGGCAAATTAGCAGTTTCCTGTAGTGCTATCGAAAACTATGGCACCCGGGTCTATTAAGCTATAATTTTAAAAATGCTACAATGACTTGCTACCATTATTTAATTTTTATTTTAGTTTTCAATTTAAAATTATATACTACCAACCACACTACTTTCAATCTTGCAAATAACAAGTTCAATGGGATTGACAACCCTCTTGCTCGCGTTGTGTTCAAGTGTTTGCTCTTTTGTGTGTAGCCGTTGAAGACTGGGTTTCTTGTTACTCATATTGGTTTGATAAATGTTGATTGTCTACTAAGCGAAATACTTACCTATATTTTTGTGCATCACCCTCTTCACAGAAAACCAATGCAAATCACAAGTATCAGGAAGGATTTCTGGCGCCGTTACCGGGGAGTACCATCAACCTACCATCAAGTAACTTCACACAAATTATCATTCAATTGTTCTACATTTTTATTTGCTATGTTTGATTTATTTTATAAAAATAAAAAATAAAAAAATATGTCTTTTCATGATAATTTGTTTTCCTATAGAATGCCTATGCATAGGAAGCATGTTAGATTTAAATGCGTTTTCACATGTTATATGCTGCTCTCTTTGTGCTTCAATTCTTATCTATTATGTGAGCATCATCAAAAATCCAACCCTATCTTAATGGCTATAAAGAAAGAGCTTGTTGGAAGATATCCCAATACTTTCTGTTTGTTTTGACTACATGGTTAGTGCTAATTTAAAGATTGTGTCATTGTGTTTAATTTATTGTTTGTGCCAAGTAAAGCCTTTGGGATGACTTGCATGATATAATTGATACGGTGCAAAAATAGAAACTTTAGCGTCCAGTGCAGAATTTCTCTGATTGTACTGGAACTTTATTTTGATGTGAAATTTTTACCCAGTATTTCTATAAAAATCCCTAGGAGGTCCTAGTTTTTTAGAATTTTTAGAGTCACATAAGTATGGTTTATTTACAGATCATTACAGGATGTTCTATCTTAGGCAAATTCTGTTTTTGCTTGCATAGTTTGCTAGTTTTGATGATGCCGTAGATTGGTCTCACGGGGGGGGGGGGAGGGATAAGTCCTGGAAAAGTTATAATACAGTACATTATGCAATAATTAAATAATAATGAATTTATCACAATACCTAAACTATTTGATATGTTTATTATACTAACGAATCTCATGAAGATTCTGTTGAGTTTTGTGTGCTGAAGTTTTCAAATTTTGGGTGTTATAGCGATGGACAAAGGAATAAGGAGCGGCAGGAGCCTTAGATTGGGGATTCCCAAGGAACACCAAGGTAATATTCTAGCAAGACTCAAGTGTCTAAGCTTGGAGATGCCCCAGAAGGCATCCCCTCTTTCGTCTCAATCTATCGGTATGTCACTTGGAGCTATATTTTTATTCATCACATGATATGAGTTTTTGCAGCGTCGTTTGCTTTAGCTTGTTTTTATGTTTTTAGTTTGCCACAATCATTGTTTTCTGGACACACCTATTCAAGAGAGAGATATCATCACCATGATTTATTAGAATACTTTATGTGCTCAACCTATATCTTTTGAGATTAGCAGTTGCTCTAGTACTTCACTTATATCTTTTAGACCACGGTGGCGTATAGATTTTATAGACATAATTGCACTCTCGTTGTTCACTTATATTTTTTTGAGAGTTAATAAATAGCAACGGTAATTTGAATGGGTTATAAGACTAGTAATGGGTTATAATACTAGTACAAAAATAATAGGTATTCAATGAGTGCATAATCAAAACCACATGTAGCACATAAAAGAGAGATCATTCTTTAATAAGAGTACCATGAATTAGAGGTTATTAACTTTCTGTTCATACAAATAATTTATGGCATGGTTATGATGTGTGATCATACTTATTCCTCGTTGAAATCCTAGTGTCGTTTAAGTTGGGGGCGTGTGTTGGTTAACTCCTACCGACCTCCTCCATAGGGGCATGTGAGTAGTGCTTTGCTTTGAGAGAGCTAATAAAATGTTGCAATAAGTATGTGATTTCTTTATGACTAATGTGAATACATGGATATACGCACTCTCACCTCCACATATTTGCTAGCCTCTTCGATACCTTGCATTACCCATTCTCACCTCGAGGATCGATGCAACTTACGCCGGTGCATCCTAACCCCGTGACCTGATACACTATGCTGCACATAAACCTCATTATATCTTCCTCAAAACAGCCACCATAACTACCTATCATGGCATTTCCATAGCCATTTTGAGATATTTTTCCATGCAACTACCACCGTCACATCATATCACTCATACTTCCATTGTCATATTGCTTTGGATGATCGTAACATAGTTAGCATGATATTTACATGGCTCTTCCATTTTTTGATATCTTTTGCTAAGCTAGATCATTACATATCCTGGTACACTGCCAGAGGCATTCATATAGAGTCATATCATCCTACTACCTCGCATTCCACACTTGTGCCTCAAAGTGGCACTATATTCGTCATATAGAGTCTCTTGTTTTGTCACTTCGATATGCTAGTGGAAATTTTTTGTTATAGAACTTGGCTTGTATATTCCTATGATGGGATTCCTCAAATGCCCGAGGTCTTTATGAGCAACCAAGTTAGATGCACCCCAATCAACTTCAGTTTTGCTTTCATACACTTATAGCTCTAGTGCATCCGTTGCATGATAATCCCTACTCCTCGTATTGATATCTGTTGATGGGAATCTCCATAGCCCGTTGATATTCCTAGTCGATGCGAGACCTTCTCCACTTTCACCCCTTTTAAACATACCATCATATTCTATTCCACCTTTATGCTATATCCATGGTTCACGCTCATATATTGCGCAAGTAATAAAAAGCTGAAGCGCATTAAAAAGTATGATCCAATTGCCTGACTTGACATCGTGGTGCTTAACATTTGTATTTATGTGGTGAGGATGGAGCCATGCTTTGTTTATGCGATAAAATGAATAGGGTGTGAACATTCTTTAAGGATCATATGCTTCGAAACTTGACGATTATGTTTCTCATGCTTATATGTATTATTATGTTCACGTTTATTAATTCATCGTGTCTCAATGATCAAACCTGAAATAGATTACATGTTGGGTGGCATGTCACATCAAAAATTTCGTTTTTATCATTTACCTACTCGAGGACGAGCAGGAATTAAGATTGGGGATGCTGATACGTCTCCAACATTTCAATAATTTTTTATTGTTTCATGCTATTATATTATCATTCTGGGATACTTTTTGGGTTTTTATGTACCAATTTATATTATTTTCGAGCACTAACCTATTAACCTAGTGCCTAGTGCCACTTGATGTTTTCCGCGTGTTTTTGGCTTTTCAGGCTTATAGTACCAAACAAAGTCCAATTTCCATGAAACTTTAATATGATCTTTTGGGCCAAAATAATATCTAGAAGTTTCAGGAGGAGACCAGAGGCCTCACGAGGGAGGCACGAGCCAATAGGCATAGCCAGGAGGTGGCCGCGCCATGTTTCCTAGAGACCCCCTCGGGCGCCTCCCAATACCCCTTTGGCCTATAAATGCACATATATTCTAAAAACCGTAGATAGCCCCGCGAAACACTTTTTCCGCCGCCGCAAGTCTCTGTTCTGCCGTGTGCCCATCTGGAGCCATGTTCCGGTATACTGTCGGAGGGGGGATCGATCATGGAGGGCCTCTACATCATCCATGCTGCTCCCATGGTGATGTGTGAGTAGTTCCCACAAACCTACGGGTCCATAGTTAGTAACTATATGGCTATGTCTCTCTCTTGATCTTCAATACAATGATCATCGCATCTTTGTTTTAATCTATCTGATGTAATCCTTTTGTGCGGTGCATTTGTTGGGATCCGATGAATTGTGGGTTTATGTTCAGATTACTCACGAAAAATATTTGAGTCTTCTCTGAAATCTGTTATGATTCTTATGTGCATGATCATCATAGCTTTCTAAATCTCTCTAATCTATTGATTTCATTTGTCCAAGTAGATTGATCTATCAGTGATAGTGGTGCATTGTAGTTGGTTCAACCTGATGGGTTTCTATATCCTAGTGAAAAAAGGGCACAAGATACATCTTTGTATTCTTGCCACTAAGGATAATTGGGTTAGTAAATATTAATTGAATTATCTTTGCCTACATCATGTCATTGTTCTCCAAGCATTACTCTATTTTACTTAATACTCTAGATGCATGCTGGATAGTTGTCGATGGGTGGAGCTAAGGTCACACAATCCTCACCCAACAATTGTGGTAAATCTTCAGGGTAGACATCCAAAACCCTCAAAAACTGGTCACTCGATGATCCACAAATGACTGTTCGATGCTCTAGACAAAGGTGACTCAATGATCCCCAATTGACTGCAGGATGCACTAGACCATGGCGTCTAACCGTCTGGAAGATACACAATATTCAAAGGTAACAAGCATAGGTTCCACACATGAACAATCTCTTTAGTGATGCTCAATCACTTTGGGTTTGATGGTTTGGATTTGGGTTTTTCCTCACCGATGATTTTCTCTCAAAGTCCTCGGATGATGGGTTGCTCTCAAATGACAAGTGTACGTTCTCTCTCGGAGCAACCAACCAACTAGTGGTCGTGGGAGGTTGCTAGTTATTGCCAGGGTGCAACCTAACATGATAAGACATACATGCCCCCAATGATATGACCGTTGTGTGGATAGGATGATTAGGGACAGCTAGCGCTAAGCATAGCAACGGACAGAATTACGAACTACTAAAGTCCTCAGGCTTATCATATTCTTCACTTGTAGGTAATTCGCACTGGCGAAATCCTAAATCCTAAGTCAGACCAATTTCCTCAGAGACCAGAAGAACTTCCTCTCTTTCACTGAAGAACTTGATTGGACCGCAAGAGATTTCCAAAAGGCTTCACTCGAAGGATTGGAAAGGCTGAGGCTTTTGAGTTGAGCATCAGTTGGAAATTTTCCTAAGTATTACCTAGGCCCCCTTTAATAGTACGGTATTTCCTATGACTCAAAGAAAGGAAAACAAAACTCTTCATGCTTCATCGTCGTCGTTCATATCTTCAAGGTCACTCCAACTTGTTCATTTTCAATGTCTTCAGGAAATACCAAAGTCTTCACCAAAGTCTTCAGTTGAAGACATACATTTCTAGGGGTCGATAATCTTCGAATATATCAAACTCCCCGTCGACTTATAGAGCCTGTGTACACTCACCAACACATTAGTTCCTTAACCTATAAGTCTTCAATACGCCAAAATCACTAAGGGGCACTAGATGCATATACAAATAGTAAAAGGAGCAGGCAGGAGTCGGCCTAATTTCTTATGGACGTGATGCCTATATACACATGATCATTGGCGGGAATATTACATGACTGTTTGCTTTTCTATCAATTTCCCAACAACAATTTGTTTACCCATCGTATGCTTAATTTCAAGATACATGCCATTAGGGAAAACTATGCCCCAGGTCTATTCACTTATAATTTTACAAACCTACAATACCTTGCTTCCATTATTTACTTGTTATTTCCTTTTGCAATTTACAATTATCTACTACCAACCACACCACTTACAAGCTTGAAAATAACGAGTCGAAGGGGATTGACAACCCTCTTGCTCGTGTTGGGTGAAAGTGTTTCCTCCCTTTTGTGTAGCCACTGAAGACTGTGGTTGGTTGTTACTCCTATTGTTTCGATAAAACCTTGGTTCTCTACTCAGCAAAATACTTACCTATATAGTGATGCATCATCCATTCCTTTTCACGGAAAACCCAACATAGATCACAAGTATGAGTCCTCCTACATGGGTTAGTCATGCAAGGAACAACATGGATATATCCAAAATGACAAGAGTGATATTTGAGTCAAATGTTGTCGACGGTATAGTTTGTGTTGTCTTCTTCCTTCATCACGATAGATAGTTGTTGATTTTTGGCCATGACAAGATTGCTTAGGATTGAAGTTGATAGCAATCTTGTAGAGTGAGATACATCCAAGTACCTAGAAAATGTTAGATGCAATACAAGGGAGCATTGTTTTCCAAGATATGAGTTAGTATCATGTTAAGGATATCAAGGAGTAGTCAAGTTAGTTGATATCCTTGCATGCAGCCGAGTGAGTCTATAGATCAAGTTTGAAGCATCTATGATGTTCAACTCACTCCTAAAGTGACCAAACACTTTCTCATCAACTGGTGTTGCGAATATATCCGCCAATTTCTTGTCGGTTCGGACATGCTTGAGATTAATATCTCCTTTGGCAACATGATCACGAAGGAAATGGTGATGAACTTAAATATTCTTAGTTCGAGAATGTTTGCATGATATTGTGTGCAATATTGATAGCACTCTCATTTTCACAACACAATGGAACATGTTAAACATGTATCTTGTAACCTTCGAGAGTTTAAATCACCCACAGTAATTTTGCACAACATGATCTGACAACAATGTATTCCACTTCGGCTGTAGATAGAGATACCGAGTTTTGTTTCTTGGAAGACTAATACACAAGAGAGCTCCCAAGAAATTGACAAGTACCCGAAGTGGATTTTCTATCAACCTTATATCCAACATAGTCCAAGTCAGAATAGCTAATAAGGTCAAAGGAAGATCCGTTGGGATACCAAATGCCAATGTTTGGTGTATGTATGAAGTATCCTGCAATTATTTTCACGACCTTAATATGAAACTCTTTAGGTGTCGCTTGATAGCATGCACACATGCACACACTTAGCATGATACCGGGACAGGAGGCACATAGATAGAACAACAAACCAATCATTGATCAACAAACCTTTTTGATCAATCAGTTTGGCTTCCTTAGTGAGGTCAACATGTCCACTTGTAGGCATGGGAGTTTTCATACCTTTGAATTCTTGCTTGTTGAACATTTTGAACATGTCCTTGGTTACCTGGTTTGCAAGACAAATGTGCCATATCTCATTTGCTCTATTTGCAAACGAAGGAAAAAATTTCAGCTCACATATCACAAACATCTCATATTTCTCGGACATCAACTTTCCAAATTTATCACTAAAATGAGGGTTACTAGATCCAAATATGATATCATACACATAAATTTGGTATACAAATAATTCACCATTAGCTCTTTTAGTGAACAAGGTTGCATAAATTTTACGAATCTCAAAACCTTTTCTATAAGAAACTTCTGAAACATTTGTACCAAGCTCGAGGAGCTTGTTTAACACCAAAGAGAGCTTTGCGAAGCTTATAAACATGATTAGATTTCTTTGGGTTGACAAATCCGGGAGGTTTTCGAACATAGACTTCTTCCTCAATTTCACCATTTGAGAAGGTACTTTTAATGTCCATTTGGTAAAGTGTGATAACATGGTGATTGGCAAAAGCTATAAGAATGGGAATGGACTCAAGTTTAGCAACATGGGCATATGTCTCACCCTAATTCATACCTTCAACTTGAGTGTAGCCTAGATCCACAAGGCGAGCCTTGTTGCGTACTACTTGTCCATCTTCATCTTGTTCGCTGCAACACTCAAATTTGGGTCCAATGATGTTTTGCTCATCCTTGGGTTTCTCCACTTGAGTCCAAACTTGATTCCTCTCGATGTTGTGTAGCTCCTCATGAACGACTTTTACATAATCTAGGTCTTAGAGTGCTTCTTCTACCGTCATAGGCTCAATGCAAGAAATATGCTCACATAAGTCAGCAAAACGAGATTTAGAGCAAGTGATTCTCCTCGATTTGATGTCACCAAGAATTTTCTCTACGGGGTGATTCTTGTCCACTCTTGCTTGAAATTGATTTAACTTTTGAGTAGTAGATGGTGCAGCTTCCTCATCACCATCTTTTTCCTCGTTTTTTTCATTGTTGAAGTCATCATTCCCTTGAGGTGGTGGATAAGGAGGTTGAGGTGGATCTTCTATTTGTACTTCCTCATTCCCTTCATCTTGACGTGCACCACTTGTGGATGCGTCCAAGACATTCTGTTGTTTGTCTATGTGCAAAGTAGGGGCTTCCACTTAAATGGATGAAGTACTTTCCTTCACCTCCATGGGGTGAATCTTCCCTATGGTTAGATCTTGGATTGCTTTCGAAGGATCTTTGTCTCCTACATCAATTTGCAATTGTTTTACCTATGAACCATTACTATCATCAAACTTTACATCAACCATCTCTTCAAATTTTCGAGTAAAGTTGTTGTAGACACGATAAGTGTGAGAGTTTGATCCGTAACCAACTAGAAAACCTTCATGTTATTTAGGAACAAGTTTATAATGACGATACTTATCAAGAATGTAGAACATTGAGCTGAATACCATGAAGTATCCAACCTGGGGTTGATTACCAGTGAGGAGCTCGTATGCAATTTTACGGAGAAGCTTGTGAAGGTAGAGTTTGTTTATGGCATGAAAAGTTGTTCCACCACTTTCGCCCAAACGTGTCTTCGAGTTTTTGTACTCACCGAGCATCCCCATTGTCATCTCTATAAGACTCTAGTTCTTCCTCTCAACAACTCCATTTTGGTGAGCAGTGTATGTAGCCGAGAACTCATGTGATATCCCTTCTTCATCAGAAAGGTATCCACATTCATGTTCTTGAACTCCAATCCATTGTCGCTCTGAACTTTCTTGATCTTCACTTCAAACTGATTTTGGGCCTTCCGAGCTGAGATTTTGAAGATCTTTTGAACATGCGACTTATCATCAAGAAAGAATACCCACGTAAGTATGGAAAAATCAAAAACTCAAACTAAACCAAAGGAATTTCCATCGAGGCTCTTATAAGCATTGGGATCAAAACGATCCATGTGAAGCGACTCGAGTGGTATTTAAGTAGTCATGATATTCTTTAGGGGATGACTTCCTCCAACTTATCTCCCTACTTGACAAGCGCTATAAAGTCTATATTTGTCAAACATAACATCTTTAGCGCCAAGAATATGATCACCTTTGATAAGCTTCTCTAGATTACACACACCAACATGTCCTAGCCTTCTATGCCACAACCAACCTTTAGAAGATTTGGCAGTAATACAAGTGCGAGGTTGATCTCTCTTAGTGAAATCAACAATGTATATATCACCTCTACAAAAGCCGGTAAAGACCATGTTTTGATTATCTGGACGAAGCACTTGGCATTCTACTTTAGTAAGTAACTCATTAAAACTTAAGTCGACAAGTCTTGATACGAAAAGAAGATTGTAACCAAGGGACTAAAAAATCATGTAATTTTGAATGGATCTATCATGAGATGTGACCACCTTACCAAGTCCAAGTACCTTACCCCTTGGAGTTGTCTCCAAAATTCACGTACTTGCATGGTCCATCATTTGGTATAATCTCACGAAACATGTCCCTATCTCCGATCATGTGATTGGTGCATCCACAATCGAGACTCCACTCATTTCCTTCCAACATGTTATCTTTTAAGTTGGACACGAGACTAAAATTCCTCATATTATGCACAAATTTGATGTTGAACTCCTCATCTTCATCATAGTAGCCATGTTCCACATTGTCATCATCAAATGGGACATCCTCATCACAAAGATCAAATGAGTCGTTAGATTTGTGACCATGGCAATGTTAAATATTGTGAATATGAATGTCTTATAAAATGATATTGTTGATAGTCCTATCATCTCCTTTAGCACGCATAAGATCACGAAGCTCAAATAAACATTCTTCAAACTTGGGATCACTATGCTTCATTTTGTGGAATGCAATAGTTTTATTGAGAATAATATCAAGATTCTTTAAAGAAAATTTTGGATATGCTTTCCAAATATTTCCACAGAGTGTAAGCACACACAAAGTTTTGCATGGAATTAAGCAAAATTCTAGGTAATCCTCTAATGATGAGATTGATAGTCCTAAGATTATGAAGCATGCCAATTTCTTCCCCGTGAGTTGGGTGTAAGGAATCAATAGGAGGCACATAGGGGCTATAAACATACTTTATCAAGTTAAATTAATCAAGTCTATCAAGCATTTCATCTCTCCAATAACTATAGTACTCCCCATTGAGAATGGACACTCTACATCTAACACTCCCAAAAATAGACATATCCATCTTCCTCCAATGCTGATAATACCAAAGCAATGGAGACCACGGCTCTGATACCAATTGTGGGATCGAGAAGTGGTGTATAGAGGGAGGGTGAATAGAAACTAAAAAATTAAAATGTAAAGTTTTTAGTTTGCTTGAATTTTAGGTAGATTTTAGCACAAGTTAAGGCACATCTAAAACTTCCTACACATGAATATCTATATATTGAGAAGCGAAAAGTAAATATCATGCAGGTGCAAGAAAGTAAAGGATGGTAGAGTTGGAAGATCAAACACAAAGAAGACTTAGTGGTTTTTGGCGTGGTTTTGATAGCTGGTGCTATTGTAAGTCCATGTTCATTGAGACTTCAACCCATAGAGGGTAACGGCTTCACGAGTCGATGAGGGGCTCCACCCATGAAGGGTCCATGAAGAAGCTGTAATAGCCTGAGATCAACGCTCCAGATGCCTTATATTTTTTCCGTTATCGTCATGTGATGTATTTGGTTGTTGTATTCATCACCAAATCATTCGCATTGCACCGGCACTCCGTTGTCATCACTTTTGAAAACCTTCATCCGTTAGTAGTTGTCGATTCTCCCCATTTTTGTCATCGACTGTTTTGTGACCAACAACACACGCACACACCCACGACATCTCTAAAATATTGATTTTAAAAGTGCATATAAAATATTCTTGGAATGGGTAAAAAGTTCGCATGCGGTATTAATATAGTGCAGGAAGACCGCCTGCCAAATTTCGTCGTATTTGGAGGTTGTTTGATACCCCCAACGTGCAACTGTAGCGGTATCGTCATTAGTTAAACTATCAAACATTTTTAGTATTCCAAACTTGTTCTCGGGCTGCTCTGTTTTCCCTCTCTATTAAGCCTATCCCCTCTACACAATGCAAAGACCCCTCGCTCGTTCCCGGTACTACCTCGAACCGAAAACGTTCGGCCATGACCAGTGGGTCCGGAACAACCTCAAAATACCCCAAGCCATCATCCGTTCCTCGATTGGCCTCCCTAACCTATTTATGCCGACTATCCCATCTAAATCGGAGGGTTCTTATAGCCCCAAACCTAACCTACCTGCTATATATAGCGGATGAAACCCTAGCCTAACCCTAGGAATCCGTCCCATACATCCATCTTGTACCTGCCGCCACCACCTTGTTTTTCTGATCCAGCCAACCACCAGTGCCTCCTCAATTTTTGCGCCGCAACAAACAGACACATCCATCCTTCGTAGTGACCGCAACACTTGATCAGATCTAGATCAAGGCAACTTCTTGCTTCGTCACTCTCACCCTCGTGCGCCTGAGATCCCCTGGCCGAGCCATCTCCTCTGCAGCAGCATCTCCTCCAACGACAACCCTCGCCGGAGCATCGGAGATTGAGCTTACCCATGCACCCATTTCTCCCTCCTTCTTCACTTCCTCCCATTTTCTCTCCCTCTCACGTCTTTCTCCTCAGGTTCCAGTCAGGCGCCATGGACGTTGCGTCCTCGAGTAGCGTCGTAGCGGCCCCTACGGACTCCTATGCTGCCTCGCTGACTACCGCAAGGAGCCTCCGCACCCCGCCGCAGCTTGCCAGTGAACGCCTCCTCGCCACCCCTCTTCTTTCCATTCCTCCATCTTCCTTCGGCTCCTCTCTTTCTCTCTCAACCCTCACCGGTGTGTGAGCAAGAGAGCCCCGCCGCCTGGGACCTCGCCACCATTGGGAACCGGTGTCCCAGAGCTGGATCCATACACCGCCTGCCAGAGTTCAAGCCACCGCTCCAAACCTCGTCCCGCACCAAGACCTTCTATTGCATGCCTCCTGTGCATCGAGAAAACCTAGCGCACCCCCGAGCCGACCCCATGCATTAACCAGATCGAGGCTAGTGTGGACCGCCTCCTAGTTGAGTCAGCCCAGGGCCAAACTCCTTGAGCAGCTCCCAAGGCCCAGCCACGGCTTGCCTCTCTGCCAGGGCCACATTCACGTCACCCGGTCTGCTAGGCCCAGGTGATAATGATGAGCACCCCCGCTTGTTGTTCGCCCAGGGGTGCAATATTGTACCTAGCACTCATGCTCTATTTTGGCCTGGTCTATATATTCAACCCACGTGATTTTTTAATCCCTGTCCATGAATTTATCCAATTTTCCCATGAATAATACTTTTGCAAAAACCCTATTGATCATGCATTTAATATCTCTCAAACCATGCATCGCATTAAAATGATTTATATATGTAAAACGTGTAGAATTGTGAGTCGATTTAGAATAAGAAACTTTCAACCATGTTTGAAATGTTTACCTTGGTGTTTCCATTTAGTTTGTGCAAGGACATATTAAAATTGTTTATTTCATAACTAATTAACCATAACTCTCATTCAAATGTTTTATATACGTAACTTGCTTAGAAAAATTTGTAGAACAACGTGGTGACATTTATTTTGTTGTTTAACTACTCTAAAATCGTGTTTTAGGAAAACAATTACCGAAATCTTAATTTGCATATTGGGACTTTATGGAATTGTTATTCATTCTTTCTGTACTCATTTAAAATGCGTAGACAATGTAGTTTTTTATGCTTCACCTCTTTCCATGTCAACAACATTTAAAATTGCTGTGTAAATAACCAAGAGTGCACTAAATGATACGAACATGGAGTTTCTTCAATATGCAAGTCGTTGCATATTAAAGTTCACTTAATGTGTAGTAGATTGATTGTTGGACTTTGCGGTGTCATGTATATTAAACTGGACATGCATCATACTTGTTTGTGCACCATGTCATGAATATGTTTTGGTGTTTACCGTGTCATTTGTTTGTTTATGGATTTGCTTCTTCTCCATAGACTTTTGAGAGCATGTCAGATTGTTAGGATTCATTCGACTTGTTCCAAGCGGGTTCTCAGGCAAGATGACCATTTCCCTAGATATCACTATTATCATTGTCATGCTAGTTGTCTCGCTTCCATCGTTACATCTCACTTCCCACCACTTGGTTGTGAAGCCCTCAAAAATGCCATGATAAGCCTCTAACCTCCACTTTAGCAACAAACCATTGTTTGGCTATATTACCACTTGCTCATCCCTTGTTATAGCATTGTTAGATGCAGGTGTAGATGGTTCCATGTGAAAACATGGATATCTTTGGGATATCACAATATTATTGCTACTTCATTTAATTCACATATATACTTGGTAAAAGGCGGAAGACTTTGCCTTTTGCTCGGTATTTTTTTCCACCTTTGCTGCCTCAGTTACTTGTGTACCGGTGTTATATTCCATATTGAGCACTCCTAACATGCTTGGGGTTGTTATGAGGACCCCTTCATTTTTGTTTGGGGTAAAACTCTTTTGGGAAGGACCAACATTGGTACTATATTTTCCCAACGTAATAATACTGAACACCTTTCTTAATGCATATGGAGTTAGCGCTACCCGTGGATTAATTTAACATAATACATGGAGGGCTAGTGCTGATGGTGCTGGTCCTAAATAGAGCATTGTGCAGGGCAACCCCAGGACAACTTGGGTGTTCTAATCTAGCCCTATACAATAGCTCATCTGGTCGTGTCCTGAGAACGAAATACGCAACTCCTATAGGGTTCGTCGATACGTCTGGCGGTCTTGCTCGATTTATTTTACATTTCTCGAATGTCTTGTGCATTAAGATTCTGAGGATACGTTGGGCTATCTCGAGGTTGAGGTTTTTCCATGCAGCTTGTGGCTAGGTTGTGATGGATTAGTTGGAGCATCCCTGTAGGGTTAAATCTTCTGGAAAGCCATGCTAGCGGTTATGTGGCAACTTGAAAATTTATTTAACACCTGATCATAGCAAACTTGAAGTAAAATCAAATAAAATACACCAACCATGAGTGTAACCGTGACCGTCTCTTCTTATGTGGTTTCATCCAAGAAGGGAACACAGTGGGGTTATGATTGACTCGTAAGTATTTGTTCAGGATCACTTCTTGATCATTACTAGTTCTTGTCCGTTTATGCATAGATCACTTTTCTTATTCTTGCACTCATAGTTTAGACAAATATTAAATGCTTAGTTCTTACTGCAGCCTCACCACTTAACCATACCTCACTTATTAAGCTTGCTAGTCTTGATCTATGGCTCAAAGATTACAACAACAGTTGCAAATACATGTAATCTGATGCTTTGACGTGAGAGGGATGCTTGTTCTATTTGGAGTTCTTCTCCTTCTTCTTCGATCATAGGATGGGTTCCAGGCCGTCAGCCTAGAATTAGCAAGGATGGACGTTACTTTCATCATTTTATTTTGTCTGTAGTCGAACCCAGCTCTTCCGTATGGTGATTGAATGTATTGTCGTATTTGAGATGATCATGATTTAGCTCATGGCGAGTGTAAGCCAATTCCATATACTCATGTCCTCTTTACATGTACTTGTAATGATATGCACTTTTTCGAAATGACGAGATGTGCTTCTATCCCTATCAAGGCCCGCGAGCCAAAATAATTATAGGACCGCATCTTGGGCATTACAAGTTGGTATTAGAGCCTGTATCGACCTAGGAGCTCCCTTGATGATCGAACATGGCCGATTCGAGTCTAGTGAAAATTTGTTTTGAGTCTAGTTAGATATCAGAGAGTATGATTCTTTTTACTCCTCTTGTATGCTCTAGTGAGGAATCCCAACGTAGGAATTTCAGTTCAACCCTCTTCTCACTCAATTTGTTTAGGATCACGTGAGTATTTTGGAACCTCTATGATGTTGTTGTGACCGGATTTTGTTCCTGGTGCCTCCTGCTCTGGGGAGAAGAGCTTCAGGGGATTCTTTGCACACTGGCTAGCGTTCAGTTTCCTTAGTATCTCAGGATGAAGATGTTCAAAATTTCTTTGATACTGTTTGTGGCGAGAGGAGTTTGGCGTCACCCAATATTGGGGAGAGCGTCCATATGGACTGCCATAATTAGTATCATTGTGATTATGAGGCTTTGAAGTACATGTGTCTTCAAGGTTTCTCTAGTTATGTGTTGACAAATATGATACACTGGAGGTGTAGTATTATTTCTAGGACTTGAGTGATTTATTGAGTAATTGCTCCGTGTATCCGTTTTACCAGATTGCATAACCAGAAAGATTTTGAGAGTTCTTAGGTGGGAATTCAAGTAGTTACCTAGGCTATCTTCCAACATATGCATGATGTGAGGATGGGGTTCGACATCTAGTGGTTCGTTTGTTCATGGTCTTTCTTACAACGGTTCTTGTTGTCTCTTAAAGAATCCTTGTAGCTTGCTACGATTCGGGGACACTTTGTATGTCGTGTGCACTGCCTTGTACCTGATGGCTTCAGTAAAGATCGAGTATTTGTTTCCGGATTAAGTTGCAAGCCTTATCGTTTGTTTTGTTGGAGTATGGTATTCAAGTTGCTTCGATGTCAAGTGTTGATTTCATATCTTTCCTAAGAAGTGTTCTCATATTTCTATGGGAGTGCTAATCTCGTTTGCTCAATCAAATTCTCATGTCAATTCTTTTCCATTCGGAGTGATTCTCTTCAAGATAATTCAATACTCTCCAATATTTCTGCAAGGTCTATCCTCATATTTCTTTTCGGAGTTCGTTTCATCCATCCTAAGTTGTCTTTGTTTTTCCCCACCCTCCCACCCTTTTTGTTGAATGATTAAATTATCATTCAAGTGTCTTTGTTTTTAATTGATGATTCCACTATCTTTTCTTCCATATTGTATCCGATTATTTGTTGTGAAGATGCCCAAGTGTTATGAATTCATCATTGTACGTTATTGCTTTCTTCCTCGGTCGATTTGATTCAACCTCTTGGTGTTCATCATATCATTTTCATTCATTATATGCTTTCTCATGTTGGAAATTCTTAATCCAAGTGTCTCTTCTTTATTAACCTCTTTCTATTCTATCCGAAGTGGAAAAGTCATCTCAGAGTATTCATGTTTCCTTTCAATTATCTTGAGGCTCTCAACCTCATCAAGTATTTTATTTTTACTGGTGCAATGTCTCTTTCTAAGCAATCGTTTCAACGGTTTTTTCTTTTGAGTGGGCCCATAACCCATAGGTTTTTCCCAGGATCTTACATGGATCTTCTAATCTTTTCTGAATATCTCAAATTCTTTTTAATATGATGTAAGAATGAATTTCATCAGTCATATTCCTTCTCGAAGATCGCTTCTAAATAATTTTCATCACTCCCTCAACCTTTGTTTACTTATTGTTCCGAAGTGTCTCTGAAATCACATATGGTCCTTTGGTGGTTTTGATAATTCATGACAACATACATTGTCTCTTGGAATAATATTTCTACCTAGTTTATTTCGGGTAGAGTCCACAGAGAGTGTTGGCAAAAGGTTGTGAGGAGATTCCCCAAGACGAAGAAGAAGAGGTGCGGAATCGGGGCTTCGCAGACCCAAGATGGTTCGAACTCTAGGGCATGTGCGAAGATCTCAACCAACTCTAGTCTCAAGCTCATCACCCCATAGCCAAGCCTCATCGAATGCGTGCAATTAGGCAAGAAGATGAACACATAGATTTACCCAGGTTCGGGCCACCTTGAAGTCTAAGACCCTACTCCTTCTTTTGGTGCATTGGCCTCACGAGTAGGATGGTGATGGACTAGTACAGTGGTTGAGAAACCTCGCGAGGGGTTCTGTAGTGAGGATGGACCGGTCTCCCACTCTTAAGTGGAAGATAGTCCCTATATATAGTGGCCACGATCCTCTTCCCTTATCGCACAAGCAGGATGGGATCCCACAATGGCCAAATTTGAAAGGGGACAAGAGGTACATCTTATCATGACTAAAGGCAGTCTTCGCCTGCAAAGCTTCGGGGTATGACGCGGAGGTGGGCTTGGCGATGACATCTGTCTTGCCGGGCTCGTGGTCTTGGTCTCGCTGCACTAGAATGGAAAGCTTTGGGGGCCTTCCTTGGGAACCTGCACTTGCCCTTGCTCCCTTAGCATAGAAGCGGAACTGTCCTCCCTTGCGTCCGCTGGCGCCCGCCTGGTCTTGGTCATCATGGCTCACGTCATCGCAGCCACATGAGGCTGGGTACCTTCATAGGAAACTCCGCTCCTCAGGAGACAGCCTGGGGAGGCCCCTCCTTTGGGGCCTTGGTGTTTTTCACCTTGCGAGGCTAGGGCTCTCTTGATGGCCTTTTCTTGGGGGGACATGTTGCTAGGACGTACCGAGTCGTCGATGTGAGCCACGAGTCGGGCCGCAGGCAGGCAGCTCTAGGTACCCCCGATCCCAGAACATCAATAGTAGGCCCCAGTCCCAAGGCACGCTCGGGTTGGCTTCGGAGTGAAGCCCAGGAAAGGGAGGCCGGCGCCACGTTCCTAATCGCGTGCGGGTTAGGCTCAACGCATGGCGCATGGTATGATGCGGACACCTCCGCTCCCACGTCGCCACGACAACTGCCTAGGCCGACAAAAGCCTAGAGCCTTTTGTAGAGCCGTCATTGTGTTGGGTTCGACTGTAGGTGCATCACATGCAAATCAAAAATTACCTACGCGCAGAATAACCAAGAACATGCTACGGAGATGGATCACATATTGTTACCACTAAACGTGCGGTGTCGTGTAGCACAAGTAGAGTTGGGGTAGCGCATTTCCATGGTCCATATCCTCCTCGTACGATTTCCCTCAAATAGTCGGTTCGATCACCCTCGAACAGCCAGTCACCGATCTCCCTCGTACAGGTTTACTGGAGCGGTGCAAGTGCACCGCCTTTAGCGGTATCCGCACGTGCAGGATGAACACAATGCGACAGACTGCTAGGTCTGATCACATAGTCAGCAGCGACGAGTGGAGGTGGCTACTTGCAACTCATGCAAATCCCTAATGACGGTGCCGAAGTGATCAACGGGATTGGTGTGCCGCACCTCCACTATATATAGGCATCCGACGTGGGCTCAACTCTTGGGCCTCATATGGATCCTAAATCCCACGTGTTCCTTCCCTTAAGCGCGTGACTCTTTAGGTTTTTGTTCACTTAGTCGCGAGTCATATCACATCCGGCTCGACCAGTCGATAGCAGCCTCTAGCGAGGCGTGTCGACACCAAGTGTTCGATGAGGCCGGTTAGGCGAACCTATACTTCACACTTCTGTTACCTTTGCCACATGATATAAGTTGTCATGCTCAAGGCGTTATGTTCATCCTTGTTGTAGCATGACCTCTTTCTTGTTCCGGTGTATTCGACCAACACTTTGGATTATCTCATAATCCTTATATCATGGCCATGCTTATCCAGGTTGGATCACCCGAGGGGCCTAGAGTATATCTCTCCTGATCGGAGGGTCAAATATCATCTTGCTCGACCATGTCTCGCAACATGGGTCTGGACAAGCCCGAACCTACCTTTGTAACTACCCAGTCACAGAGTAGCGTTTAGTCAGACAAAAGAAAGTCTGTCACCATCCCAAGTACATGCTCCAGGTCAGGTCTTAGGACATAGAACATATGTTGTACTAGAGACTCACAGATGACCTATCGCTGCGTCTCATAGTTGGGTCTGTCCAACTTAGACCTTATCTTTACTCGGTTTTGACTACGTTGAATCCGACAAGATCTTTCTGAGTCCATATTATCTAGCTAGCATCCGATGCTACACGGTCAGTGAGATCGGACCATTGACCATGTCATATGCTAGTTTAACTGGCTGTGCGTCCAAAAAATCATTTCGACTAGGGACCATTTATGACAATCATCATACAATGCGTACTTTCACAAACAAGGAACACACTTGTTAATACACATCATTGATAATGTCCAAGGACTAACTTTATTCATAAAACATAGGAAATGTCATTATACATGATTTCCCCTAGGGCATATATCCAATAGTCTCCCACTTGCACTAGAGTCAAGCAAATAGACATTGAATGCCCATAGCTCTAACATGCCCCTCATGCTTGGGTTGTGGAAGCGGCTTAGTCAAGAATCTACAAAATTTTCACCAGTATGAATCTTTCCTAAATTAGTATCACCATTATTTATGATCTGTCATATCAGGTGATACTTTCAGTCTATGTGCCTGGCCTTGTGGTGTTGTCTCGGCTAATTGGCCTGTGTGATGGCACCTGAATTGTCGGAATACAGGTCCAACAGTTTTGAACAGCCCGGGAACACACCAATATCCTCAAGGAACTTCCGAATCCAAACATCTTCCTTTGTGACTTCACAAGCCGCAATGTACTCGACCTCCGTTGTGGAGTCGGCCATCGTATCTTGCTTGGAACTCGTCCAGATCTTTGTTCCTCCATTCATGACACAAATGAATCCAGTTTGTGATCGACAATCACCCTTGTCGGTTTGGAAACTAGCATTAGCTTAACACTTTACGCAGAGCTCCTCCTCACCTCCATAAACTAGGAACATTTATTTAGTCCTTTTCAGGTACTTCATGATAGTTTTCACTACTGCCTAGTGACTCTCACCTGGGTCAGCCTGGTATCTGCTTGTTAAGCTTATTGCATGGGTAACTGATACATCTCCATCGTATCCACTTTTCCAAACCCTTTTGCCCTTGTTTTGGACTATAATTTGCATGATTTGAATGGAACGAACCCGGACTCACCTTGTTTTCAGCATAATTGCTTTGGTGTTATTTTTGTGCAAAAATAAAAGTTCTCGGATCGTCCTGGAAATTTATAGAGAATAGTTTTGGATTTAATAAAAAATATTGGTGCAGGAATCAACCAGAGGAGGCCCACCTGCAGGCCACAAGCCTACTAGGCGCGGCCACCCCTTGGAGAAAAAAATATTCATGGAGAAAAAAAAATTGGAGAGAAGAATTCCTCTCCAGCTCCATATAACCCAATTCGCGGAGAAAAAAATTGGAGAGAGGAATTCATCTCGTTTCATGATATAGAGTTGTCTCCACCTCCTATTCTTCCTCGGGAGACCAGATCCGGAGTCTGTTTTGGGCTCCGGAGAGGGGAAATCCACGCCATCGTCATAACCAACCATCCTTCATCACCAATTCCATGATGCTCTCCACTCCTCGTGAGTAATACCATCGTAGGCTTGTAGGACGGTGATGGGTTAGATGATATTTATCATTTAATCGAGTTAGTTTTGTTAGGGTTTGATCCCTAGTATCCACTATGTTTTGAGATTGATGTTGCTATGACTTTGCTATGCTTAATGCTTGTCACTAGGGCCCGAGCGCCATCATTTTAGATCTGGAATCTATTATGTTTTCATGAATATATGTGTGTTCTTGATACTATATTGCAAGTTGTAGACGCCTATTATGAGTTATGATCCACATCCCCCAGGGTGATAGTAACTGGAATTCTTTCCGGTGATTACCGTAGTTTCAGGAGTTCATGTATTCATAAAGTGCTAATGCTTTGGTCTGGTTCTCTATTAAAAGGAGGCCTTAATATCCCTTAGTTTCCATTAGGACCCCGCTTCCATAGGAGGGTAGGACAAAAGATGTCATGCAAGTTCTTTGCCGTAAGCACGTATGACTATACATGGAATACATGCCTACATTACATTGATGAATTGGTGTTAGTTCTGTGTCACCCTATGTTGTAACTATTGCATGATGAATTATATCCAACATAATTATCCATCACTGGTCCATTGCCTATGAGCTTTCCACATATTGATCCTTGCAAAGTTACTTCTCCGTTGCTACTGTTACAATCAATACAAAAGTGCTACTATTACTTTTGCTACCGTTACTATTACTTCCATACTACTTTGCTACTGAATACTTTGCTGCAGATATTAAGTCTTACAGGTGTGGTTGAATTGACAACTCAGCTATGAATACTCGAAAATATTCTTTGGCTCCCCTTGTGTCGAATCAATAAATTTGGGTTGAATACTCTACCCTCGAAAACTGCTGCGATCCCCCATATTTGTGGGTTATCAAGACCCTTTTCTGGCGCCGTTGCTGGGGAGCATAACTCTATTATCTGATTCACTTGGGATTTATATTTGTTGATCACTATGAGGTATCTGAAAGATCCAAAAACCAAGATCTATCCCTCTACTACAGGGGGAGGTAAGGAACTGCCATATAGCTCTGCACTTGATTCACCTTCTGTTATGAGTAAGTTTGCGACACCACCACCTACTAGTAATTCTAATATGTCGCAAGTAATTGATGATGCCACTTCTGCTATGCATGATGCTTATGATAATACTTTTCTTAATAATACTGTGCCACTGGGTGAATTTCATTATGAACAAATTCCTAGAGGCAATGCTGAGAATTATGATACTTCTGAAACTGATGAAATTATTGAAATTGAACACTATGAGACACCTGCTAGACCTAGCTCTCCTAGGTATGAATTGCCTGATATTACTGAGGGTTATGTTATGGAACGAGAGGTAGCTAGGGACTTTCTTCCTTGTAATGATAGAGATGATCTTAAGAAATTACTATGTAAGTGGAAACAAAAATCTGTCAATGCTAGAATGAAATATGATCCTAAGTTTGCTACTTCGCCTATGTTTGTTACTGATAAGGATTATGAATTCTATGTTGATCTTGAGTTAATTATTTTGGTTGAATCTGATCCTTTCCATGGTTATGAATCTGAAACTGTTGTGGTGCATCTTATTAAACTGAATGATATAGCCACCCTATTTACTCATGAGGAAAAAAAATGTTATTATTATATTCTAAAGGTGTTTACTTTCTCGCTAAAGGGTGATGCTAAGATATGGTTTAATTCTCTTGCTCCTATTTGTGTGCGTAGTCCCTAGGATATGATTCATCACTTCTCTGAAAAATATTTTCCTGCCCATAAGAAACAAGCTACCTTGCAGGAAATATTTAACTTTGTGCAAATTGAAGAAGAGAGTCTCCCACAATCTTGGGGGAGGCTTTTCCAATTACTTAATGCTTTGCCTGATCATCCTCTCAAGAAAAATGAAATACTTGACATCTTTTATAATGGACTAATCGATGCTTCAGGGACCACCTAGATAGTTGTGCTGGTTGTGTGTTCAGGGAACGAACTGTTGAGCAAGCTGAAATACTATTGAATAATATATTGAGCAGTGATAATGATTGGACAATTCCCGAACCACCTCTGAAGTCAACTCCGAATAAAATAGGCATTCTATTTCTCAGTCGTGAAGATATGCAAGAGGCAAAGAAATCTATGGAATAAAAAGGTATTAAAGGTGAAGATGTTAAGAATCTACCACCTATTGAAGAAATACATGGTCTTGATAACCTGACGCAAGTAGTAGAGGTAAATTCTCTTTAGATTTGATGAAAGAAATATTCCATACGATAATCTGCTAGCCGATGCTTGGATGAGTTTGATAATTTTGTTGTGAAGCAAGAAACTTTTAATGCTTATGTTAGTAGACAACTAAAACATAATGCTTTCATGCTTGATCGCTTAGGTGATTATATGAGTAGAACTATCAATGATCTTAAAATTATTAGTAAACATGCTTCCATGGTAACTACTCAAGTAGAACAAGTACTTAAGGCACATAATGATTTTCTTAATGAGATGAATAGTATGAACAACGATCATTCTGTTAAAGTTGTCACTAGAGGTGGAAGAGGGACTCAGGAACCTTTGTATCCTAAGGGTCACTCTAGGAGAATTGAACAAGATTCTCAAAGGGGTAATATTGATGCACCTAGTCGTTCCAATAATAGGAGGAACAAGGATGATGATAGAACTTTGCATGCTGCTGGTGAACCTGTTATAGGTACACCTAAAAACCCAAATGATATTTCTGTTTCTAATGTTGAGACACAATCTGGTGATGAACATGAGCCTAGTGATAATATTAATGATAATGTTCATGTTGATACTCAACCTAGTAATGATAATGATGTGGAGATTGAACTTGTTGTTGATCTTGATAATCCACATCCTAAGAATAAAAGATATTATAAAACGGATTTAATTGCTAGGAAGCATGGTAAAGAAAAAAAACCATGGGTTCAGAAACCCATGCCTTTTCCTCCTAACCGATCCAAGAAAAAGGATGGTGAGACCTTTGAGCGCTTTGTTGAAATGCTTAGACCTGTCTTTTTGCGTATGTGCTTGACTGATATTGTGAAAATGTCTCCTTATGATAAGTATATGAAAGATATTGTGATCAATAAAATAAAGATACAGGAAGCTGAATATCCACCATGCTTGCTAATTATACTTTTAAGGGTGGAGTACCAAAGAAATTACGAGATCTAGGAATACCAACTATACCATGCTCTATTAAGGAGAATTATGTTAAAACTGCTTTATGTGATTTGGGAGTTGGTGTTTGTGTTATGCCTTTCTATTTATATCGTAGACTTGATTTGAATAAGTTGACACCTACTGAAATCTCTTCGCAAATAGCCGATAAATCAACTGCTCCACCTATCAGTATTTATGAAGATGTACCTGTCATAGTTGCAAATGCTACTATCTTAACGGACTTTGTTATTCTTGATATTCCCGAGGACAACAATATGCTGATCATCCTTGGTAGACCCTTTTTAAATACTGTCGGGGCTGTTATTGATTGCAACATGGGCAATGTCACTTTTCATATTAACCGTAATGAGGATACGGTACACTTTCTGAAGAAACAAACTCAAGTTCATAGTATCTACTCCATTGAAAAATATTCCAATGATTATTATTGGAGACTTTGAGTTCCCTCTTCCTACTGTTAACAAGAAATATGATATACTTATTGTTGGGAATATACATATCCCCATTGAGGTAACTTAGTGTTATTCGAAAATTCTTTGGTTTCTGTTATTCCAAAGAAGTTTATTAATAAGACTTGATCAACCTTAGTGATGGATTCCTTTTGATGAGCATGAGATGGGTGAATTTAGAAAGCACAACTCCCTGTACCCAACTTTTATTTTCTGTTAGTTAGATTAAATTAAGTAAGAATCCTATTATTTTTATGTTTTCTGAGTTTCCCGTGCAATTAAAAAGTGACCAACAAATAAAAGTTCTTCAAATGCCCTGAAAATGGAGTATGATTTTGTCTGGAATATTAAAAAAATTCTGGCACTAAGCACACTGCAGGGGGCTGCACCTGTGGGACAGAAGACCACAAGGCGCGGCCACCCCCTAGCCACGCCTAGGAGGCTTGTGGGTCCCCCGTGGACCCCCTTCACTTATTCTAGCACCCATCCACTTCATATTCCTCTAGAAAAAAATCCCACCATTGCTCAAACCCGTGTTCTAGCTCATTTGGCTGCAATTTTTGATCAACTTGTTCAAAGCTTCATTCGCGAAACTATTTTGGGAGATTGTTCTTTGGTATGTGACTCCTCCAATGGTCCAATTAGTTTTTGTTCTAGTGCTTTATATATTGCAAATTTCTGCTGGTGTGGTGATCTCGTTCTTGAGCTTGCATGTCAAATTTATATGGTCCCAAGTAGTTTTGATGCATGATATAGCCTCTAGGCACTTGAAGGAGTAGTTGCTATGAGTATTGTTGAGTTTTGTTCACCTTTATTTTAAGTCACTAAAAATTTCAGAATTTTTCATAAAAAGAAAAAATGTTGTGGAATGTGTTTCAAGGGGGTTCATCGAGCAAGAAGGTCCCGAGACTCACGATACGTGGGCCCAACCTCGAACGAGCGAGGGAAGCACAAGTCCGACCTTGTGAATGGCCATCAGATCAATTCATGAGTGATGTCGGCTTTAAGGAAGAATTCTAAGCATACACAAGAAATGATGGCCTTTAGGAATTCGTGTCGGACAAATGGAAGCAATACTATCAACTAATGGATTCTTTCATGCCGAGGTTTGAATTTTTTCTCAATCGTAACAAACCATCCGTCCTATTTGACCTCTGTGACAAATCATTGCCTTGGACATATAGGATTTTAATCATGCTTGCAAAATCCCACAATGGGGCAGTTATAGTGATCCGCACAAAAGTGAATATAATGATTTTCTTGCTAGCATTATCGGTACAGAAACTAGAAATATTACACAGGCTACCATGGGGAACATTCCGTTCCCTGCCATACATTATTTTGCTCTATTCATAAGTAGATGTATTAACTGTAAAACTGAGCATAGCCACCTTTGTGCAATTTTTCTTAGTATTCTTAAGAGTGCAATAATCGGTGAAAGGAGATACAACTTAGGAGCAATTATTGCTGGAAGGTTGCATAATAATGCTAAGGATGGAGATTTCTTTGGTGGTATTTATGCCACTCGTTTAGCTAATTAACTTGGGGTACCCATATGCAGATATGATATTGAGTAACCACGTGGTTTTCTTGATTATGAGGCTTTGGTACGTTTTCATTTTCTCGAAAGGATCGAACAATCTCTCCAGTACTGACTAAGTTTTGACAGACAGCGCGATGTCCATGTTACCCTTCTAGCTCCTGCCTTCATTAACTTTCCGGAGAAATAGAGATACATAATAACCAGAGAGGAGGCAGACGAGTACGAGAGGAGCGCGAAATCAGCTTGCCTTCATGCTGTACTCGTTCAGGCGATAGCTGCCACAACCTAGTACAACTCCAACTATGACTTCGGATATTATCAGGGCCAGCCACGGCCTTATACCAACTTAGACCAAAAGCCTAAGCTTGGGGGAGTACGTATTTCTCAACGACTTTACATTCATGTTCACACACTTATTCTTAGTAGTCTGTGCTCATCCTCTTTCATTGAACCATCCATGGTAGTTTATTTTCTTGTTTCGCTTTCTTCTTCTATGTTTAATTAGCTTTGAGAAAAATACAAAAAAATATTTCTATCTTTATTTCCAGTTGCTTATTTGTAGCTTTCAAAAGAAAACCCCAAAAGATTTCTCGTTCTGCTTTTGCTTGTTGGGAGCTTTCATGTGTAAATAGTTTTTCTCGTTCTTGTTTTGATTTTTGTTTATTTGGGTCGCAAGTAGAAGACCATAATCAAAATGTCGAGTGGCTTTCATATGCATTATTTATTATTTATTAGAGACCCCATGTTACCTTGTCTTCTCCTTTGAGTTATTGGTTGCAGATTCCAGCTTAGTCTATTGCACATGCACTCTTATTAGTATCCACACCTTTCGGTCGTGCATGTGAAAGGCAATAATGATGATATTTGATGAAAAGATTGAGATGGAGAAAAGCTGGTATGAACTCGACCTATCTTGCTTTTGTAAATATGATCAGCTCATCATTCCGAATTCAGTTCATCATGGGTGAAACATATTTGCAATGACAATTAGAGATTATAGTTACTCATTCCATGCTTAATTAGCTAAGAGTGGATAATTGTTTGTTTTGGGTGCCAACGTGCATATTAAAATGGTTGTGATGTAGTATGATGGGATGGTATCCTCCTCTAAACGATTCAAGTGGCTCGACTTGGCACATGTTCATGCATGTAGTTGAAACAAAATCAACATAGACTCTACGATATTCATGTTCATAGTAATTTATATCCTACTCATGCTTGCATTCAATGTTGGTTAATCTGAAAGCATGTTGATGTGTGTGTCACTCTCTAGTTGGTCGCTCCCTAGTCTTTTACTAGCCTTCACTTGTACTAAGCGGGAATACTACTTGTGCATCCAATCCCTCATCCCCGAAGTTGTTCCATATGAGTCCAACATACCTACCTATATGTTGTATTTACCTGCCTTTACAAGTAAATTTGTATGTGCCAAACTCTAAACCTTCAAATAAACATTCTGTTTTGTATACCAAAATCGCTCATGTGGTCACTGGGGGCTGTCTTCCATGCTAGGTGGGTTATTCTCACGATATGTGTTCATTCACTATCATTCACGAGAAAGTGGCTGGTAATCGGGATGCCCAGTTCCATGCTCAAAATAAACAGCAAATATAATTTAACAAAACTCCCCCAGGACTGTGTTTGTATGGATGGTACCCATGGATTCGGTCGTCGTGGAATGTGACTGATTGGTGAAGGGGGATTAAAACCTTTATCACTCTGTTTGGGAACCACCTATAATGTATCTAGAATGGAAGATGTTGAAAACCTCTTGATCGTTATGTGAGCAATGAAAGCATATCACTCAAAAAGCATTTCTTCTCTTTGTTTTAAATGCTCGAGCTCTGGCACTTCTGCAAATCAGTGCTTCCCTCTGCGAAGGGTCTTTCCATTTACTTTATTGTTGAGTCATCATCTTCTTATAAAAGGCACTAGTTAGAGAGCACCACCGTCGTTTGTATGCTTTGTTGTTAACTGATATTGAGTATGAGCATGACTGGATCTCTTTCACCATGAGTAGAATGTCTAGTTATTCCTTGTTCTTTAGAGGTGATTTGCATTTATGTTTTGCGATCTCAGAAAGGGCTATCGAGATACCATTTTGTCATATTGTATCATGATTGTTTTGAAAAAATGTTGTCATCCGAGAGTTATTATTATTGCTCCCTAGTTGATTATGTCATTGATGTGAGTAAATGTGAGACCTAAATGTTTTTGTTAATGTTGTTACTCCATGATCTTTACTGAAAATCTGAACATCAGTTAGACATATTTACAACAACAAGTCAAACAGAGTTTGTAAAAGTTTTTCTTTATCACTTTGAGTTTATCAACTAAATTTCTTGAGGACAAGCAATGGTTTAAGCTTGGGGGATTTGATACGTCTCCATCGTATCCACTTTTCCAAACCCTTTTGCCCTTGTTTTGGACTCTAATTTGCATGATTTAAATGGAACTAACCTGGACTGACGCTGTTTTCAATAGAATTTATTTGGTGTTATTTTTGTGCAGAAATAAAAGTTCTTGGATCATACTAAAAATTTGCGGAGAATACTGTTGGATTTAATAAAAAAATATTGGCGCAAGATTCAACCAGAGGTGGGCCACCTGCAGGCTACCAGCCTGCTAGGTGTGGCCACCCCCTAGCCATGCCTAGTAGGCTTGTGGGGCACTCCTGGATCCTCCGTCCTCCTCTCTAGATCCATATAACCCTATTCGCGGAGAAACAATAGGAGATAAGAATTCATAGCGTTTTAGGATACGGAGCCGCCGTCACCTCCTGTTCTTCCTCGGGAGACTAGATGTGGAGTCCGTTTTGGGCTTTCGAGAGGGGAAATCGACGCCATTGTCATCACCAACCATCCTTCATTACCAATTCCATGATTCTCTCCGCCGTTCATGAGTAATCCCATCGTAGGCTTGCTAGACGGTGATGGGTTGGATGAGATTTATCATGTAATCGAGTTAGTTTTGTTAGGGTTTGATCCCTAGTATCCACTATGTTTTGAGATTGATTTGCTATGACTTTGATATGCTTAATGCTTGTCACTATGGCCTGAGTGCCATGAATATATGTGTGTTCTTGATCATATCTTGCAAGTTGTAAACACCTATTACGAATTATGATCTGCATCCCCCAGGGTGACAATAACTTGGATTCTTTCCGGTGATTACCGTAGTTTGAGGAGTTCATGTATTCACTAAGTGCTAGTGCTTTGGTTCGGTTCTCTTTCAAAAGGAGGCCTTAATATCCCTTAGTTTCCATTAGGATCCCTCTGCCACGGGAGGGTAGGACAAAAGATGTCATGCAAGTTCTTTTCCATAAGCACGTATGACTATATATGGAATACATACCTACATTACATTGATGAATTGGAGCTAGTTCCGTGTCACCCTATGTTATAACCGTTTCATGATGAATGCTATCTAACATAATTATCCATCACTGATCCATTTCCTACGAGCTTTCCGCATATTGATCCTTGCTAAGTTACTTCTGTGTTGATACTGTTACAATCAATATGTCATCCACATACAGGATCAAAAATACTACCGAGCTCCCACTAGACTTGTTGTATAAACATTAGTCCTCTTCGTTCTTTATGAAACCAAGGTCATCGATGGCTTCATTAAAACGAATGATCCAACCCCGAGCGGCTTGCTTCAATCCATAAATGCATCTCTTGAGCTCGCATATTCTACCAGCATTAGTTGGATCGACAAAACCTTCAGGATATATCATGTTTACATCCTATTTTGAATTTCCATGAAGGAAAGCCGTTTTGATATCCATCAACGATATCTCATAATCAGAATATGAAACAATAGCTAGTATGATCCTCGCCTGCTTTAGCATCGCTACCGGCGAGTACGTCTCATCATAGTCAATTCCTTGAACTTCTCCATTACCTTTAGTGACAAGCCGAGGTATGTGGATCTAAACATTTCCATCTGCATCGTTTTTCTTCTTAAAGACCCATTTTCAACCAATGGCAACTACGCTAGGCGGCAGATCAACCAAGTCCTAGACTTGATTGTCATCCATGGATTTTAACTCCGTTCTCATGGCCTCCAGCCATGCCTTGGAATCTGGGCTCACCATTGCTTCTGCATACGTGGCTGACTCGTCGCTTTCTAGCAACAACACGTTGCACACTCTGCGCGATCTTTCCGACTTCCATGGCTCTAGTGCAGAATCCACTACGGGTTCCTTGACCGACTCCAGTATGATCTCATCACCAGTCGCGTCATCCCCGAGTGGCTCTCGAATTTCTTCGAGTTGCACCGTTCTCCTACTGGTCTCCCAACCGAGAAACTCTTTCTCTAGGAAAACCCCATTCCGAGCAACAAACACTTTGTTGTCTTCTCGCTTGTAGAAGTTCCTTGCCAAGGTTTCCCTTGGATATCACACGAATATGGATTTAACCCACATGGGTGTAAGCTTGTCCGACATGAGTCGCTTGACAAATGCTTCACAACCCCAAATCTTTAAAAAAGATAAACTAGGACTCTTCCTAGTCCACATCCCATATGGTGTCTTGTCGACGGATTTTGATGGTACCCTCTTAAGTGTGAAAGTTGTAGTTTCTAGAGCGTATTCCTAGAATGACAAGGGTAAATCCGCTTTGCTCATCATTGATCGGACCATGTCCAACAAGATTCGATGTCTTTGTTTTGACAAGCCATTTCTCTGTGGCATACTCGGAGGTATGAGCTAAGGTACTATACCTCGGCTTTTTAAATGACCATCAAACTCCTGGCTCATGTAGTCACCTCCACAATCTTATTGTAGAAGTTTTATCGTCTTGTCGAGCTGATTTTCAACCTCGTTCTAAAGCTCTTTGAACATTTCAAAAGTTTCTGACTAGTGCCTCATCAAATAGATATATCGATATCTACTCAAGTCATCGGTAAAAGTCATGAAGTACTGATAGCCACCTTTGCCGCTATGCACATTGGACCACACACATCACTGTGTATAAGCTCCAACAGCTCGAACTCCCTCTCGCAACTCTTTGCAAAAGGAGACTTAGTCATCTTGCCTAGCAAGCATGATTCGCATGTCTCGAATGACCCGTAGTCTAACGAAGTTAGGAGTCCATCATCATGGATCTTCTTCATGCGTTTCAGACTAATGTGTACAAGCCGGCAATGCAACAAGTATGTCGGATTTATTTCATTAGGCTTATGCCTCTTGAAATTCATGTTATAGACCGGTTCCGTTTCCAGATTCAAAATAAATAGCCCATTTATAATGGGTGCATAACCTTGGAACATTCCATTCAAATAAAACAAACAACCATTACCCTTTAAATTGAATTGATAACCCCAACTTACCAAGCATGATGCGGAAATAATGTTTCGGCTAAGTGCGGGAAGGTAATAACAATTATTCAACTCCAAAATAAATCGAGAAGGAAGCTCGAGCAGCATCGTGCCAACCTCCAACGCAGCAAGTCTTGCTTTGTTGCCGACACCGATGTCAATCTCCCCTTGTGTCGCACGCCTAGTTCTTATCAGCCACTTCATCGATTTGCAATTATGGAAAACCGATTTGGTATCAAATACCCAAGACTACTAGGTATGTCAGCAAGGTAAATGTCTATAGCATAGGCAACAAGTATACCTTTGCTTGAAGAAGTAGTTTTGCTGTTCTTGCCATGCTCAGCAAGCCACTTTCTATAGTTCCTCTTCTAGTGACCAGCTTCTTTGCAATCAAAGCAAATGGTTTTTGATTTCGGTCTAGACTTCAGTTCAGCGGCGGAGACAACCTTCTCTCTGCCTTTTGCCTTGCCCTTTTTCTTGGACCAACTCTTTTTGAACTTAGCCGAGCTCTGCACCATCAACACTTGATGCGTGCCTTTCTTAATATCTTGTTCTACCACCTTAAGCATCTCATGCAATTCAGCGAGCTTCTTATCAATGTCATGCATATGATAGATCGAGATGAATGTCCCACAGCTAGGTGAAGAGAACCCAAAATTGCATCCATGGACAGCTCGCCCCCAAGTGAGAAGCCTAACTGATCAAAAGCTTGCACGTACCCAATCATCTTCATCACATGAGGGCTCAGTGGATCACCCTCTTTCAACTTACAATCCATCAAGTATTGCCAGACGTGGAGCCTTTCAGTCCTAGCCTGTATCTCAAACATGCTCCTGAGACTCTCGATCATATCGGAAGCCCCAAAGTTTTTGAAATTCTGTTGCAAATTGGGCTCCATACAAGCCAGCATGGGGCAGCTGATCTCATTTGATTCATCAGTGAGTTTCTGGTGGCATTTTGGGTTGTGGCATTAGCATTATCAGCATATTACTTTGGAAGTGGATTTTCCGGAACATGTTCCTTTTTATCATGCTTGAGAACAATTCTCAAATTTCTATACCAGGTTTTAAAGTTTGTTCCATTCAGTTTATCCTTTTCCAAAATTGATTTCTATGCAAAGTTGGGTTGACCAAGTGGTGTCGTTGATCTACCACAGAAAATATGTAATCACTAAGAAATGTGTTTATGTAGATCAATTCGAGCCTTAAACAGAAGAACTCCCACTGAAGTCGGCATGCCTCCGCCTACTCTCAGTGATTCAGGATCCGACTAGTGCAAGCAACTAGTGAGCTTTAGCATCACTGCTAGCCAACTTGCCTATTCGGTAAGCAACACCTTGCTAATAGTATCTCAATACGACTCCTGTCGGTCGGATAGGCATCTTATACCCTGGCTCCCAACCTTCTTTGCCACAAGGCCCAAAACCTTTTTGATAGCCTTGTCAAGTTAACTTGATGCAGTGCATGTCCGTGTCTGACACAAACCCTCCAGTTCAAGGACACCTAGTAGCAACTCAATTTTATGAGCCCACCACTAGACGTACTTGACGTGCGAAGGTGCATCATACAAAATGGCAATGTGCTTGGTATTGACGAGGTTTTTTTCTACCATTACAACATGGATAGAAACAAGACGCAATATCAACCACATATAAACATAAATATGTGAAATAGTATGGTTCCTTCATGGGCATCCTTCCATGCCCGGGTCCAACTCCAATGACCAGGGCGGAACTCCATCTTGTTCGTCACACCGGGGCACCAAAGCCTCGAACTTGATCTCTGTCCTCCAACTATTGCAACTAGTAATGAATTTATAGAGAAACACACATCGACACGTAGGTCTTTATACAATGTAATGACAACACTTTGGCTCATGCCGGCTAACTATCATGACACGCAGGTCATGCTAAATTACACACATGCATCACATACATATGAGCCATACTATTCAGATCGAACCTGCAAAAAAATGTATGCATAGAATCGTATTCTACCAGTTTGTGTGACTTGGTATGAAATACAAGGCGCTACATTTATAGAAATCACAGATCAAATATGTACTCCGATCACGCTGAATTTTCTGATCTAGCCGATCTCATCGATCATCGCAAACCCAATTCGGATTTACGTTTCATAATTAACCCCAATGGCAGAAACCAACTAGTAGGGGTAGGTTGTGATATGACCTCTTCGATTCTGATTGACAGAAAACATAGCCGCAATGATCCTAATGTGCAGTTCATATCATCAATCGTGCACATAGCGAATCTCATGAATGGCGATGGATCTCATCTGCCGCCTCCGCATATCAAATATGCATCCGATGTAAAACCAAAACCTATAGTGTAGGCTCTGATACAACTGTAGGGTTCTACCATAGGTGCATCGCATGCAAATAAAAAATTTCCTAGGCGCAAAACAACCAAGAACATGCTACGGACATGGACCACAGATTGTTACCACAAGACGCTCAGTGTGGTGCAACGGTAGTAGCGTTGGGGCAGTGCTCGCATGGTCTGTCTCCTCCTCATCTGATCTCCCTCAAACAACCGGTCCGACCTTGCTAGAACAACCGGTCACCGATCTCCCTCGTAAAGGTTCGCCAGAGCGGCACAAGTGCACCCCCTCTAACGATATTCGCGCATGCAGGAGGAACACCGTGCAATGGACTGCTAGGTCCGATCACATAGTCGGTGGTAGCAACTGGAGGTGGCTAGTTGCAACTCATCCAAAGCCCTAATGATGACGTTGAAGCAACCAACCAGATGGGTGTGCCTCACCTCCACTATACATAGGCATCAGACGTGGGCTCAACTCTTGGGCCTCACACGGATCCTAAAGCCCATGTGTTCCTTCCCTTAAGTGCACGACCCTTTAGGTTCTCGTTCACTTGGTCATGAGTCAGATCACATTCGGCTCGACCAGTCGGTAGTGGCCTCTAGCAAAGCGTGCTGACTCCAAGTGTCTGATGACGCTGATTAGGTGAACCTCTACTTCACACTTCTGTCCCCTTTGCCACACAATATATGTTGTCGCGCTCAAGGCGTTATGGTCATCCTTGTTGCAGCATGACATCTTTCTCGATCCGGTGTATCCGACCAACCCTTTGGATTATCTCATAATCCTTATCGCATGGACATGCTTATCCAGGTCGGATCACCCGAGTGCCCAAGAGTATATCTCTCCTGATCAGAGAGGCAAATCCCATCTTGCTCGACCATGTCTGGGAACATCGGTCTAGACAAGCCCGAAACCTACCTTTGTAACTACTCAGTCACGAAGTAGCATTTGGTCGGCCCAAAGAAAGTATGTGACCATCCCAAGTACATGTGCGAGCTCAGGCCTTAGGAAATAGAACATATATTGTATTAGATATTCACAGATGACCTATTGCTGCGTTTCATAGTTGGGTCTGTCCAACTCAGACCTTATCTTGACTCGGATCCGACTACGTCAAATACGACCAGATGTTTCTAAGTCTATATTACCTAGCTAGCATCCTATGCTATGTGGTCAGTGAGACTAGACCATCCACCATGTCATATGCTAGTCTAATTGGCTGCGCATCCAAACCGGGCTTTCGACTAGGGACCATTTAGGACAAACATCATGTAATGCATACTCTCACAAGCTAGTCACGCACTTGTTAATACACATGATAATGTCCAAGGACTATCTTTATTCATAAACACATAGGAAATATCATCATACATGGTTGCCTCTAGGGCATATCTCTAACACATTTCTCTTCTTCTTTGCGCTTTTGCTCCCCTACTCAGACCCCCTTTCCATCGTGAGAACCTCCTATAGATCTTGCCACAGTGCCGTCCTTCCTCTCGCTCTCTCGACCTCAAGGATTCCATAGATGGCACCCACCGGGAAGTCAAACCCTGAGGCTCAGGCTTGGCCTCACTACTAGGAAAAGGCATTCTAGTGGCGCACCACTTTTGCCTACTAATGGCACACTGGTGGTGCGCCACTAGTACCACGCCATTAGAATTAAATTCTAATGGCGCACCCCTGGTGCGCCATTAGAATCTGGTGTACTAATGGCGCACCAGGCCGTGCGCCATTAGTATAGCCAACAGTGTGCCATTAGTATGCCTCCCAGGGGGCCATATGTACCCGTGTGCTTTGGCATACTAATGGCGCACTAGTGGCTGATGTGCCATTAGAGTCTTTTTTACAGTGCGCCATTAGAGTCTTGTGTGGTGCGCCTCTAGTATGAATATTAGGAATTATTATTTTTTTCTTTTCTGATATTTTCACAGGTTACAAAATATATTATTGGACAGAATTTATACAACACCACATAGAAACAGCAGATTCATCGAATACAATAGAAGATTAGTCTCCGAATACAAATCATCATATTAGTCTCCGAATTCAAAAGACCGAACAAAGATAGAACATTACAAGTCTCGATACCGCAAGTAGCGAGTTTGTCTTCACATTACAAGTCGATATCGATCATCTAAACTACCATCACATAGAAGAGAGCTGCTGTCATCACGATGAGCATAATCCCGATGAAACTGGTCTTCATCCGGTTCGTCCAACGCTCCCTCCTCTCTCCCGCTAGATAGCGCGCGTATCTAGATTCCGCCTCCGCCCTAGTGGTGTACCCTTTGTAATTGTTACCGTTGAAACGGTGAACCTGTCTCCGACACTCCTCCCAGTCATCGTAGACTCCGGGAACCTTACCCTTGTACATGACATAAGACGGCATCTCTATGCACTAGCCAAACAAAATGTTAGTAGATATTCACGGACAATACATAGGCAATATATAAGTATGCAACAAAAGGATCGGAAGAGAAAAGCAAGACATCAATAGCATCGATTACATCTAAGTTGAACGACTGTCCAAACCAAAGAGACATACAAGTTCATTAAAGTTTAATTACAACATGAGCCAATCGATGTTTCAGAACTACACATAGCATCACTACTTTGGACTCGAATCAAGGGACCGGAGCATGGATGAAGCCGCCGTCTCTCGTGATGGTCATGAAATCGCGAGCGTTGTCAGCCTGCATTTGTAGCGTTGTGTCTATCTCACTGTTGGACAGTTGATTTCTGAGGTTGAACTGCCCCGAGGTACGAAGGACATCTTGATGGATGATTTCCGCAAACTCTGACTGGATGCGAAAGAATTCTTGTCTGATGTCCGCGTCCTGGATTGCCGACAAGTTCTCGGCCCAATCTTTGAGATTACTTGGTAGTAGAAGGTGATGAAGGTCCCATACGATCGCCCGCATGTGATGGATGGCGTAGTAGGCATCCTTCTGACCGCCAGGCGGCTGCTTGACGCAGCAGAACGTCGTATTGTGGGCGAACACGTGCTTGTCGTACTTACGAACTGCCCTGGTGAAGGTGCCTCCAGATTTGGCGTAGCCGGGGAGAACATCATCAAGAACTTTCTTGACATTTGTGTAGTCTTTCTTCGACTGACGGTCCGAGTCGAAATACGTGGCCATGGAATATTTCGGGCTTAAGAGGATGAGTGTGCAATGTGTGTCACTGCACAAAACACGGAATGTTAAAAAACGATCGAAATCTAAGAAATCATATGTTACGGGGTGGTTGAGGGGACGACTTACTCGGGAAAGTAAGGCATGAGGAAGTTATCCTTATCTGGGTTTGCCTGAATGACGCCTTCGAGGTAAGAACTCGCGACTTGCCGGTCCCCAGCGCTGCCCAAGATCTTGGCACGCATGTAGAAGGGGTCGACTATCACGATGTCCGGGGTCTTGTCTCTAATGATCCGCATCTCCATACTCAGCGAAAATAGCCGAACGAAGGTGTAGTGCAGCGGATGAAGGTTAAACATAGCGAAGATGTCATCAAACCGCAGGATGATCATACCCCCGACGGAGTTATCCACAAAGCCCTTGCCCTCTGGCACCTTGGCCATGAAAACTGGGTATGCCACGTCATCCTGTCTGAGACGCCGTATGTCCAAAGAAAGAACACTGTCATGGAGACTCTGCATAGCACCGGTTGCAGCATTGAGCATATTCGGTGGTAGCATCGGCCTACCCGCCACATGCACCCTCCTCGAGATATCCTTAGGTGAAGGTGGCCCGTCCTGAGCATGGATCATACTCGGTGCCGGCTGGCTCGCACCCTTGTTTCTCTTTCTTTTCCGTCCCTTCTTCTTGATCTGCTGTAATGGGGCCGAGTTCTGCTCACAGACCGCCTTCTTGAGTGTGTTGGGGCTGATAATATTTCGCACCTCGGCTATCTCAGGCTCGGTGAAGTCGGCAGCTGGAGGCGTCTCCTAAGAACTGAACGCCAGACGATGCCTGTTGCAATTGGGTTTCTCCGCGGTACCAGCTAGATCACGATCATCTTTTGTAGGGTTGGGTTCTTGAGAAGGAGGCCCCAAGAATTCTTCATCGTACCCATGTTCGGCAAAGTACTTATCGACGTTGGTAAATGTACCGTCGTCGTTGTCGTCGTCGTCCGGATCCTGTGCCATATGCATGTTCGGATCCTGTGCCATAGGGATGTCCGGCATGTCCGGTAGCGTTGCGGCGGTCTTGCCATGGCTTGGCGCCGGCACGACTGGCGGTGTTGTCTTTGGGGTGGTGTCCCCCACCCCCAAACGAATCTGGCTCTTCGGTCAAAGCAGGGGCCAGCTTAGGCAGGCGCTGAGGGTCATCAGATCATCTTCGTCGGTGCCGGCGGCTCAAATCGGAGGTAACAACTCGTCGCAGCCTGGCAACACCCGAACCAGTTGAACCCTATACACGGTGGGTGGCATCGGATTACCGTGGAACACGGGGTTGCCCGGTTGAATGATTTTGCCCTTGGCGACATCGACCAACTCGTCGTTCACGAAGTGCAGGAGAGTGCACGGAACGTCGGCGACGCCCTACGAAAACATGTAGGGCGTCAGGGATGCCCAGTCAAAGGCAAGGAGATGAAGTCCTCGGCCGAGAGGCTTAATTAGTTACCGTGATGATGGCGTTGAGCTCGGCTAATGTCGAGGCACCGCCAACGGAGGGTGTGCAATTTATACGGGTAGAAGGGCACGCGGGTATGGGTTGTACAATCCCATGCCCGTACCCTCTCTGCCCGATGGGCTTGAGATTTTCCACTTGTCCACTCAATTTTATTCTGTCAAAATTCAAAGACCATGCAACAACCTACCGCAGAATAAAGTTTATGCCAATGCTGAAAAAAAAGTAGGGGTCCTTTGAGAAAATATTCAGTCTTGGATGTACATGTTAGAAATAGATATCATATAGGAGGAAGAATATAAAATTTTCAATTTCTCAAGTCTGAAACCTAAGTACGCATATATGATAAACAGCGAATTCAGACAACTCTGAGAGCTCAGAAGTATAGTAGTTAAGCAAGGCAAGCAAGGGAAGAAGCAAGTTAACGAAACTATCATCGGGCAGCACCAAACCTGCAAGAAAACACTAAAAGGTGCAAGACGTGTTCATGGGCCAATCATGACAATCGACACTGAAGGATCAGCAAGAAGTTCCAAGTTTGATTGCCTTATGAAAATTGCAGCCCAGTTGTCTTCCGACCGATGAGGGTTCTCAAGTTTTAAATGTGATGGTAGAGCAGTCTCAGATAAATGTGCTTATCTTTGAGGGATTATATTCAACTCAGTAGTTTAAATTTTACATTACCTGGACATGATCTAAACTAAAGTCAAGCCTTAGCAAGCGAGTTTCAAGTGCATGTAAGTTTATGTAACGAGGTTTAGTTTATACAGTCTGAGTCATGTGTTAGGTGTTCAAGATGAGATACTTCATATTATCCATAGGAAAATCATCTACCAATGATAACCTGATACATATATGACCCATCGGTAGTGTGGACTTGATCATTGGCGTGATAGTTATTGTGGATTTTCAGCTTCTGGAGAGGGAGGAAGGGTGGAGAGGGAGGAAGGAGGAAGGAGGAGAGGTACCTGGGCGGGCGTGGCCGGTTGCCGGAGGGTTGGGGTCGGGGTTGGGGTCGGGGGGAGGCCGGCGGCCGCGGTCGTCGTGGGGAGGCCGGCGGCGGCGCAGGGTAGGGACGAAGGGGTCGGGGGCGCAGGGCGGGGGCGCGGGGGCAGCGGCGTCGTGGGGAGGCCGGCGGCCGCGGTCGTCGTGGGGAGGCCAGCGGCGGCGCAGGGCGGGGGCGCGGGGGAGGCGACGTCGTGGGTCTGGCGAGAGGGAGGGACGAAGGGGTCGGGGGAGTTAGAGCTAGGGGGAAGATTACTAATGGTGCACCCCCGAGCGGTGCGCCATTAGAATGTTTTTTTTCACATTCTAATGGTGCACCGCCCGGGGGTGCACCATTAGAATGTTTTTTTCACATTCTAATGGCGCATCCCAAAGCGATGCGCCAATAGAATGCTATTTTTTAATATTCTTTTATAAGAACAGTAATTTTTTTTTTCTAAAAACAGTAATAATTTTTTTATGAATATGAAAAAATATCATCAAATTTGTTATTTGAAAATGGGGTGCTCGGCGGCGGTGGAGCGGGGGAGGGTGCGGGGGGTGCTCGGCGGCGGTGGAGCGGGCCTGGGAGGGTGCTCATCCCGATAAATGATGCAATTCTTCATGCACACATGGTGTTTCATGTGCGGTAAATCCAGAGGACACACGATTTTCTTTGCCTCCTCGAAACTGGTCGGGCACTTGTTCCCCTTGGGAAGACGTTCGTGCCAGAATGACATGATCTCGTCGAAGCATGCGTCGGTCATTTTGTGTTTTACCTTCATCTCCAGAGCCATGAGCGTTACTTTCAGGCGGGTATCCTGGGGCCTGCATACTTCATACAATGGAGTAACCGCGTCTATCTCCAGTTGATCCAGCTTGGCTTTCTCTCGGGCGGCAGCTCTTGTGTTATCCGTCTGCTTGAGAAGCAGCTCTTGAATATGAGGGTCCTGCACCCAGCCTCCATCGTCGTCTGCTCTGGCATTTTCATCTTCATGATCATGCCCTTCGTCTTGATCTTCCTCATCATCATGTCCGGCATCTTCTACATGATGACTGTGTACAGCATCACCGTCGTGATCATGTCCTAGAGATTCTTCGTCTTCTCACCCGCCCTCGCCGCCGTGGTTGTCTTGTTGCCCTTCCTCATTTCTTGCCCGACCCCCATGGACGACTTCATAGTCATCTTCATCACCTTGCCACCAATAGCCATCCATGAAACCACGCAAGAGCAGGTGGTCCCGCACCTGCCCGGAATCCGGGTCCGCAATAAGGCTCTTCAGCTTGCATCTTCGACACGGACATCTTATCTCCGTCTCGTTCTTTTGAAGCATCTCGGCCTTCGCGGAGCTCAAAAACCTATTCACGATGCCTTCGGTCATCGTGCGGACCATGGTCGCCTGCGGGGTAGAGCAAAACGATATTTTAGAACCAATAATTTTTTTTGCATGACTTTGCCTAAAAATAGGACCAAAAATAATGCATAGTGCCAAAATTCTCACCGAAACGGAAATGAATCAACATTCCGGCAAAATATTGACAACTATCGCATTTCAAATACCGGTACCTGCAAACACAAACATATATGCAACACCACAAACATATGCAACACCACAAACATACATAGATCTAGCAAGGCCATAAAAAGTGCATGTGCACGTTGTTGGAGCGAGCTAGGGAGAAAAAAAGTAGATCTACAACATAAAGATAGCTTTCCCCTTACTTACCTATCAAAAAAGGTAATTTAACCACTTAATTTTGATGAATCTATGGTGCAAATGAGGTGAGGAGGAGGAGGCAGCCGACACAAGCTTGGAGGAGGATGTGGAGAGAATGAAGTGGGGAAAGTGAGTGTGTAGGTGTGGCTGTCCAAAATATCTAGCTGGCCCCAGGTTACTAATGGCGCACCACAGACAGATGTGCCATTAGTAACCTTGGTTACTAATGGCGCACCAGCTGGAGGTGCGCCATTAGAAGTTTGCAAAAAAATTTTGTTACTAATGGCGCACCAGCTACGAATGCGCCATTAGTAAGGTTACTAATGGCACACGAGATGGTGGTGCGCCATTAGAATTTTTGCAAAAAAATAAATTTACTAATGGCGCACCGGCTATGAATGCGCCATTAGTAACCCTGGTTACTAATGGCGCACCAGATGGAGGTGCGCCATTAGAAGTTTTGCAAAAAAAAACTGTTACTAATGGCGCACCGTGTGTCTGGTGCGCCATTAGTGTCTACCACACTAATGGCGCACCGAGTCATGGTGCACCATTACTATATATTAGTGGCGCACCACTTGTCGAGTGCGCCATTAGTGGCCATATCATCTATAGCCCTTTTCCTAGTGGTGGCTCCTCTCCCCCCTTGGTGGTGCTCAAAGCATCTGCCATTTCCAAGGAGGAGTACCTCACCCCAGTGCTTCCACTGATGGTGGGAGAATCCAATAAGTGGGGAAGACCTTGATATGGTGCGGATCTGCGGAGTAGCGCACTTTGGAGAAAATAGTCTAACCATTCTTCCTCAACATGTTCTCCGGGCATGTCCCGCCCTTCTCGGGGTTCTTTACCGACATCTTTGAGCACTAAGGGATCCCGGTCCTCCATCTTCATCCCAATTACAGCCTGCTCTTGTCTGTCTTCACCTTCTATTTCAAGGTATTCATGGGCGTGAGCCCCTCAGTGGCCCTCTTCCGCCACTACTTCAGCTTGTGGCTCCATGACAGTACGCACCGATCGGCATGCATGTCCTTCATCGCGGTCCAGAGCGGGAAGATGCTCCTGAAGGCCGGGAAGAAGGTGGTAGGCTTCAGTTTTCACTGGGTCTTCCCAGATACCCGGGGCCTTGATCCGTGCCTGGAGCTCCCTACGGATGTGCCCGAGAAGACCCTCACATGGGGCTCTACGAAGCTCACTGATCCCCGGGCCAGACCCTTCTTGGAGGAGATCTCATTGGATATGTCGGCCAAGACGCTAACCGGGGTAATGATGGTGAAGGAGTTCCTCACACAGCGCTTGGCGCCGCTCCATGCGCACTCGAAGCCCATCTGGGAGTGCCAGGGCATGGAGGACGACTATAGGCTCCGGCCGCCAGCCTGTCAGGCGAGGAGCTGGACAGGCCCTTGGCTACCCTGATCTCCAGTGATCTAGGGAACTCCTTGAGTCTTACACCGTGCTGTATCATCGTGATGCCAGGGGGGAGCTAGTCACCGCCATGCCTGCCTTCGACGAGGTGGGGCTCATGTCGTCCGAGCACCTCAATTCCCCCGTGTCGGTGTCCTCCGGCGACACCAGCGGCGAAGAAGATTCAGAGGACATTGCGGACGATGACCCAGAGGAGGTGTCCACTCCATCATAGAGCGAGCTCCTCCACAGCCTTGAAGATGATAATGATACTGATGATCCCCCAGCCACCGAATCCCCGCGCTTCGCCAAGGCCCTTAGGATGCCAGGCCCTACCCCCATACCATGCAAGCATCTAGCCGGGCGACCCTGAGGAAACGCATGGTTGCGGCTCCTCCTAAGGACTCCACACGCTCCATCAAGGCGATTGAGGTGCCGGTCTCATCCCCGTCTGAGCCGCAGGCGAAAGGCGAGGCGGTCGCTCTTGGGGCGGACGTGGCCTCTCCGATCGTGGCCCCTCAGGGAAACCTCCTCACTTCTCTGGGCGGAAGCTCCACGCCAGGGCTTGGCAGGGAGCGCCCGCTCGTCTCCTGGGCGCGCCCAAGACAATGCCAAAATAGAGCGGGGGCGTTTCGGCCTTTGCCGAAACGGAGAAGAAGAGGAAGTGGATTGTGTCCAAGGAGTAAGTAACCTACCTCGCCTTTGGTCGATTTACACACGCGCTTATGGCCCTTCCTCCTCTTGTTGTCCATGGCCAACGACGTGCCGAAGAGGAAGAAGGCGAGTGCGGGGCCGAAGGAGCCAGCTGTCCAGAAGGCGGCGTCCGCCTTTAGCCGCGGTTGCGACGAGCATGGAAGCGCATTGCGCCAAGCCAGCGCATCCCCTGGTGCCCCAGCAATGCCACACCTGTGCACACGTGAGTGATGCCCACTCTTGGATCCTTGCCAATGTCGATTGGGAGACCGGGCTCCGGGGGCGTGGAGGCTCATGGGGCAGCGCTCCTTACCCCGACTGTGGTGACCCCAAAGCCGGTGGAGGGGGCGACTTCCCGCCCCCTTCTGGCAGTGTTCGCTGATACTTCTCCAATGTATCTATAATTTTTTATTGTGTCATGCTATTATATTCTCTATTTTTTATGTATCATATGCATTAATATGCTATTTTATATTATTTTGGGACTAACCTATTAATCTAGAGCCTAGTGCCAGTTTCTGGTTTTTCCTTGTTTTTTAGTATTGCAGATATGTAATATTAAACGGAGTTCAAAGGAAATAAAATATTCGGAATGATTTTTATGGAAGGAAACAGAGCTACCAGACTCGGAGTGCACGACAGGGCATCTGCCAGGAGGTCACAAGCCAGGGGGCGCGGGCACCTCCCTAGCCGTACCTGACAGGCTTGCCACCTCCTAGCAGGTCTCCTAGCCCTAATCTTCGTCCTATTAATACCCAAATACCCCCCTAGTACCAAAAACAACCACACAAATACTTTTCCTCCACCAGAAGCCTTCGTTCCCAAGAGATCCAATCTTAGAGCCTTTTCGGGTAATCTGCCAGAGGGGGATCTGATCACGGAGGGCATCTACATCAACTACATTGCCCCTTCGATGATGCGTGAGTAGTCCACCACAGACCTATGGGGCCATAACTAGTATCCAGACGGCTTCTCCTGTCTCTTTGTGCTTGAATACCAGGTTCTTCATGATCTTCATCGAGATCTATCCAATATAATACTCTTTTGCAATGTGTTTGTCGAGATCCGATGAATTGTGGATTTATGTTCATATTATCCATGAATATTATTTGAGTCTTTTCAGAATTCTTATATGCATGATTTCATATCTTTGCAAGTCTCTTCGAGTTATTTGTTTGGTTTGTCCAACTAGATTGGTAATCCTTGCAATGGGAGAAGTGCTTAGTTTTAGGATCAATCTTGCGGTGTCCTCACCTAGTCACAAAGTAGAGGTAGCGAGGCACGTATTGTATTGTTGCCATCAAGTGTAACAAGATGGGTTTTCATCATATTGCTTGAGTTTATCCATCTACATCATGTCATCTTACCTAATGCGTTACTTCGTTCCTCATGAAGTTTATACTCTAGATCTAGGCACGAGTCGGTCGATGTGTGGAGTAATAGTAGTAGATGCAGGATCATTTCGGTCTACTTGACACGGACGTGATGCCTATATGCATAACCATTTCCTTGGATATCTTCATAATTATTAGCTGTTCTATCAATTGCTCAACATGAATTTGTTCATCCACTATGATTCTTTCTTTCAAGAGAGAAGCCTCTAGTGAAACCTATGCCCCCCGGGTATACTTTCCATATTATATTTTCAGACCTATAAACCAAAAATACCTTTCTGAAATATATTTACCTTTTACTTTCCGCAATCTTTTACATGTATCTCTTTCAGATCTAATCCTTGAGAATAACCGTGATGGGATTGACAACCCCTTTATACCGTTTAGTGCAAGAGTTTGATTGTTTGTGTAGGTGCATCCATTGGTGACTTGCTTGTTCCTCCTACTGGACTGATACCTTGGTTCTCAACAACCGAAGGAAATACTTATCTACTTAGATACATCACCCTTTCATCTTCACGAGAAAACCAACGCATGCTCAAGAGGTAGAAAGAAGGATTTTTGGCACCGTTTCCGGGGAGGATACACATCAAGCCTACCAAGTACCCATCACAAACTCATCTCTTGCATTTACATTATTTGCCATTTGACTCTCGTTTTCCTCTCCCCCACTTCATAAACGATTTTTCAGAAAATACCAAAAATACTTTCCTTTTTATTCGCCCTTCTTCTGTTTGCCTTTTTTGCTTGACCCTTTTCTTGCGAGATATTTTGCTTGCTATTATGACTAGCTTTACTACCTCCCCTTTGTCACCAGATTTTGAAGTTCTATACTTCAAACAAAAACAAGGGGAAATCTAAAAGATGCGCTTGTTGGGAGGCAACCCAATTTTATTTTTATGTTCTATTTTTGCTTCAGTTTTTTAGTGTTTCCGACATTATTACTTCTATAGTAATTGTGTTTTGTTTTTTTAATTATTGTTTGAGCCAAGTAAGACCTTTGGGATGGTTTATGGTGGTTGTTGATTTGATCTTGCTGAAAAACACAAACTTTTGTGCTCAGTCCAGGAATTTTATAAAAATATTCAGGGTGTCGAATGAGTCTGAAATTTTTACACGCAACCTATATACAAATTTCCCAGTCTTTCCTAATTTTTCAGAATATTTTGAGATACACACGTATACTAAGTTTTCTCATTGCTACAGACAGTTCTCTTTTTCACATATTCTGTTTTCTTTGAATTGTGTACCTATTTTGATGTATCTATGGGTTGTATCGGGGGGTATAAATAAATAATAAGTTCACAATAGTACCTAATGTGGTGATTTATTTTCTTATACTAACGGATCTTACGAGTTTTATTTTAAGTTTTGTGTTGTGAAATTTTCAAGTTTTGGGTAAAGATTTGATGGAATATGGAATAAGGAGTAGCAAGAGTCTAAGCTTGGGGATGCCCAAGTCACCCCAAGTCATATTCAAGGATGCCAAAGAGCCTAAGCTTGGGGATGCCCTGGAAGGAATCCCCTCTTTCGTCTTCAATCCATCGGTAAATTTACTCGAGGCTATATTTTAATTCACCACATGATATGTGTTTTGCTTGGAGCGTCTTGTATGATATGATTCTTTGCTTTTTAGTTTGCCACAATCATCCTTGCTTCACACATCTTTTGAGAGAGACACGCATGAATCATGAATTTATTAGAATACTCTATGTGCTTCACTTATATCTTTTGAGATAGGCAATTTTGCTCTAGTGCTTCAAATATACCTTTTTAGAGCGCGGTGGTGTTTGCTTTTATAGAAATCATTGAACTCTCATACCTCACTTATATTATTTTGAGAGTTTTTAAGCAGCATGGTGATTAGTTTAGGTTATGGATTTAGTCCTAATATGATAGGCATCAAAGAGGGATATTATAAAAACTTCCATATTAACTGCATTGAGTATTATGAGAAGTTTGATTACTTGCAAAATGTTTTGAGATATAGAAATGGTAATGTTAAGGCTCATGTTAGGAAGTAATTGTGAATTCGTAAAAATACTTGTGTAAAGGTTTGTCATTCCCATAGCATGCACGTATGGTGAACCGTTATGTAAGGAAGTCGGAGCATGATTTGTTTCTAGATTGTCAACCTTTGTGTGAGGGTCGAGAGCGTGCGATGGTTTACTCCTACCAACCTCTCCCCTAGGGGCATGCGTCTAATGCTTTGCTTTGATGACTAATAGACTTTTGCAATAAGTATGTGAGTTGTTTATGACTAATGTGAGTCCATGGATTATACGCACTCTCACCATTCCACCTTTGCTAGCCTCTCTTGTACTGGGCAACTTTAGCCGGTATGATAAACCCACTTTCCTCAAAACAGCCACCATATATCTTTCCTCAAAACAGCCACCATATATATTTCCTCAAAACAGCCACCATACCTACCTATTATGTCATTTCCATAGCCATTCGGAGATATATTTCCATGAAACTTCCACCGTTCCGTTCATTATGACACGCACCATAGTTATCGAGTTGTAATTCTTGAGTTGTAGGTAAATAAAAGTGTGATGACCATCATTACTAGAGCATTGTCCCATGTGAGGAAAGGATGATTCCCTCACACGTGGGGATGAGACTCCGGACTTTATGAAAAATAAAAGAGGCAACGAAGCCCAAATAACAAAAGAGGACTTAGATGCCCACCCCAAAAAATGTGAGAAATGTCATGGCCAAGATGCGCGCCTATCCATTTTAAGGCATGAGGGCCTCGCAAGGGATAGAGGCGCATCTTGCCGTTCACAAGTAAAGAATCATTGCATCATACATTACAGAAGATATGAGAGTACAAGTTGTCTTACACTCGCCACATACTAAATTACAATGTCACACAGAGTTCAAATCATCAAGATGAAGACAGGGTCCGGCTACGGACGAAATCAAACAATAAAACATATGCAAATGATACTATCTCTCTATCCCAAAGATCACGACCATGCCCCTACTCGTCTGGATAAGTCACATACATCCTGCCTCTTTCGTCATCATATTCCCACTAGAGCTGGGTCAGATCATCCTGCAAGAACTCATCTGTACCTGTACCTGGAGTGTTGTAGTAATCTGTGAGCCATAAGGACTCAGCAATCATGCGCCCGGGTACCAAGACTATTCAAGATTAAAGGAAGGGATGGGGTATGTGTTTAGTTTGCAGCAGCACTAAGCATATATGATGGCTACACTTACGCAACATGAAAATAAATATGAGTGGCCTACGATGAACGATCGAAACTAGAGGGACCTCTATGAGATCCTGAACACTTACTTACGTCAATCATAACCCCACCGTGTTCTCTCTTGGATCATGTTCACGAGCAGAGACGATCACGGTTACTCACATAGTTCATGTATTTTATTAGAGTTTACTTCAAGTTAATTATAACCGGGTGTTAAACAAATATCCAAGTTGCCACATAACCGCGGGCATGGCTTCTCAAAAAGATTTAACCCTGCAGGGTTGCTCCAACTAGTCCATCACAAATAACAACACTCCACGGGAATAGCCTCAACCACGGATCTTGTGATCATCATAGGTAACTCCAAAGGAATTCCAACACCTCGAGATAACCTGAAGAAAGTCAGAGTCCACACGCAAGACATTCGATAAAGGTAAAACAAATCCAACAAGACCACCCGACGTGTCGACGAACCTGATAAGAGCCACGTATCTCGTTCCCAAGACACAATGGATGAGCGATGGTTACCACGCCAATCACCGAGTTGCCCCGGGCGGTGTTAATAAGCTGCTTTGGATTGGACCAACACTCATGAGGAGCACTAGCCCGGGGATTGATTAATTATCCACGGGGTTGCAAAGCCCTATGCAAATTATTAAGTTATTAACCAAATGTAGTACCAATGTTGGGTCTTCCAAGACAATTTTTAATCTCAACCGAATAAACAAGGGGGTCCCCATAACAACCCCGAGCGTGTTAGGAGCACAAAATATGGAAAACATCACACCGGTAAAAAGAAACTATGGCGGTAACAGCAGAACAAAACACCTAGCAAAAGGCCAAGCCTTCCACCAATACCAAGATATATATGTGCATTAAATTAAATAATGGATAATATTGTGATATGCCAAATCCATGTTATCACATGGAACTACCTGAACCTGCAACTAAGAACGCTATAAGAGGGGCTGAGCAGCGGTAACTTAGCCAATCAAAGGTTTGCTAGGAGGTGGAGGGTTAGAGGTTATCATGGAAATTAGGAGGCTGATTTTCAAGTGGTAGGTAGTGCATTTGTAATGATAAGATCGAGTAACCAGCAAGCGAAAATAGTATCAGGATCCAGGTACGATCATCTTGCCTGTTGGTTCTTCAGTGTAACAAGTAGCGGGATCCTCGTAGTGGTACTCGCATGGCTCTTCGTACTCAGGTTCAATGCTCGCGTCTACCCAAAGGAAACATAAATAATAAACAAACAACCATTGTCGAATGCACAAACAAGAATGACGCATGCTTAGGTGAAGAGTTTTAACATGGCAATCCTAACTAGTCAGGTTTGACATCCAAGAATTGGATATTAATGAATCTGGACAGAACCTTATGTTAAGTTATTTTTACATGCGTGAACATGGAAAATATGGATGCATCATGTGAAAATGATGAAAATGCATATGAAGAACGTAAGAAACGGAGCTACGGTTCTCACGATATGCTCACGACAAGGTACGAAGGCAAAACACAAGACAACAAGGCCATGGGCTAATTCTTGGCATTCCAATGTATCCACTGGTTAGGTAATGAAAAACCAACAACAATATACCCAAGATCAAGCAATTGCATGCAGTATAGCTCCCACAAGTCACGAAACAATAAAACAAACAATCTGCCACAAAACAGCAACATAGCAACTTACACAGCCCACAACTTGAGCTACAAGAATCCTACAGCCACAAACAAGGTATTGAAAGAAACTACATAACATTCTTATCAAATTATCCAACTACACTATCTGGAAATGAGGCACACATCAATAAGCATGAATCTATCAAGTTGGCATGATGAAACAGTTTTCTAGGACTTGGTGAAAATAACAGTTTTCTGGAATCTGAGTTAATCTGGTAGCATGTTGACAGCATAAGTTAAAGGTGTTAGAGACCACCTCTTGGCATGAAAATTAACAGGGTGGTAGTAGACAACATCTACTACAAAATACTAGCACTGAGCATGAGCTAATTCTCAACATAGCACTAGATACCAACCACTCTTCATGGCATAAAAATAACAGCACATTCTCAGACTTAGAAATATTTAGCATGGTGAAAACAGAAACATCAAGTTAGCTACTTTGCAGCATGTTTCCCACTTATATGGGTGATTCTCATGTTAAACAAAAATACCATGGCATAATAGACATACACTAGTAGAATGTCGATTAGTAGTCCCGGTCGGGATGTGCCTTTAGTACCGGTTCCCCAACCAGTACTAAAGGGTCGGGACTAAAGGTCCAGACCTTTAGTACCAATTGGACCACGGACCCGTACTAAAGGGCCACCACGTGGCGGCTTGCGTGGGCTGGTGGTGGAGGACCTTTAGTACCGATTGGTGATACCAACCGGTACTAAGTGTTATGTTTTTTGTTTTCGCTTTTAATTATGTTTTTTTGTTCCTCTCTATTTACTGTGTTTTCCATTCATTTCAAATTTATTTTACGGTGCTACATACTATAAACATTAATTACACAAGTTGATGCATATATATACATATATGTAATATAATATACAATATCTCATACACAGTATATATACAAATGGAATTACACATCCATATATATTCTGGGACTTATAACTTAAGGCCCAAAACCCGGCCGGGACTTATAACTTAAGTATACTGATTTGTTGGCATTATTGAGGCAGTGGTAAGTAATAGTGCTCTCCGTTTACATCAATGAAATGTTGAAGAAAAAATGCCGCAAATTCCTCTTGAAGTGCTACAAAGCGTTTCTCGGGTGAGAGCTTCGACAACATCTGCCAAACCTGGAGTTGTCTTTCACGTGCTCCTCTACGACGTATATGGCCTTTGGTCTGGATGCGAATGTTCTTGCAGAGGAAGTATCCACATAAATTTGTCCCCTATGGCTGCTTCGCACACTTTGCAAAAGAATAGAATTCCATAAGATAATTAATAAACAAGCATGTGATAACGATATTGAAACTAGAATTAAAGAGATGCGCGGACCTAGTAGTACTACTTAATTACCTGCATCTTTTTTCCACTTCAGCTTCGGTTTCCATTGACGACCATGATGGTTTTTTTCTATCATGTTTTTCCAAACACTACGCGACAAAGAAAAAGAACGAAGGAGTTATTATAATTACTTTTGATATCAGGAAATAATGAAAGAAAGCGAGGTCCATAAAGATTGAAATTACCGTTCTATCATAAAATACAAGTCCACGATGATTGTTCTAGTGTATCTAGTGAGTCGTACACTTGAACAAGTCCATCCACGAGGATAATATTTAGGAGGATATAGTGGTCTGTGCGCAGAATTTTATATAATTAAGCAGGCATGCATATAACTCATCAACTACACTTGACAGCGAGCTAGTAAGCAAAAAGAGAATGAGTAGTATACAAGAGAGTAAACACTCACCCCATGTTGTAAGGAAATATTATAGTAGATTTGGTATTCATTAGTGCCTCTAGAAAATTTTCCAAGAGATCTTCTGTGTCCTTGGCATAATGTTTTACCACATGACCATTAATGGTACTTGAGTTGATGAACCCAATGTCATCGATTCCCTCTTGTTTCAATTCCCACATCTTCAATCTGCATAATAGCGTACAAAAGAACATATATAGTGAGGATAAGCCAATGAACCATATCTTAGCTAGAGACTTAAATTATTAAAGATATAAATCACTTACAGACAATAACAACTGATGAGAATTTTGTTGATAGAGTCCATGTGGTATAATTGGAAAAGTTCTGAGAATTCAAGACATATGTCACATGCATTGACGTAATGCTCTTTTCTTACTGTAACCATGAACGACTTCACCCCTCGCTTTGCTTCACGCAGGTACCAATCATGCAACCGTCGCATCGCAATTGGTAGTTCCTTGTACTGCTCGGGTATGATTAGTGGTTTTCCGACAGCATATTGCATTGCGTACTCAGTTGCACCGTACCCGCGGATTTCCTCGGTGCCAAGGATTTGGCCAAGAGTGAGACTGGCAGCCTTTGCTTCTTCAAGGTCCATTGGGTTGCCTTGCACATTGACTGGTTGGATCGATTTCTTGCTTGGATCTGTACTCACCCTGAGCGGAGAGATAGATTGCTTAGATTGTTCTCCAAGCTGGCCGACTTCTCTGCTCACTTGCCTTCTGAATCTGTCGCTCACAGTCTGTCGGCATACGCTCGACATATGTCGGGGGTCGATCAATAAAGTGTTCCATAAAGTGCTCTTGAACTTCCTTGGGTATTACCGCCTTTGCGGCACGGTCTTCTTTGCAAAAAAGGCTTTCACTTGGTGATCGCTTTCAATTTTATTTTCCTCTGGTGTCATGTCGTAAGGCAGCTTCCTTTTGGCCGGAGGCTCGGGTTTCTTCTTTTTTTCTTCCCAAGGGGACTGCTGCTGGCCTTCCTCTTTTGGGAGCCCTGCTGGCGGGACCGCTGCCGGGGTGGAGTCGGCTGACGCTGCGAAGATCGATATCGACGATATGGACTCGCGTCGTGCTCCGTCCCAAGCTTCGGAGGACTTTTGGCGAGGTGGGATGCCTCTCAAGGTGGGGATGACTGCTGAGGAGGTAGGGACGATTGCTAGCGAGGTGGGAGGACTGCTGGCGCTGTGATGCCTCTGGCTGGGATCCCTCGCGCTGGACAATGATACTCGGACAAGACAGTGGCCTTAGCGCCGAGTGTGGATAGATGACGCAATCCTCACTCCATAGAATGAGACCACGACCGGCTTCTGCCAGTGTGGACTCCCCCTCACCTCCAGGGATGTCAAGCAATAGTTCATCATATCCTCGCTCTATTGCATCCACCACGACACGAGCATACCCAACTGGAACCAAATTGCAATGCGAGAGAACATCAGGTGTATTTGGTAAAGCATAGCCCGTCGCGACCTGCACGGGTATGTTCTTCATTTTCTGGATTAGCTCACAAGATGTCTTCTTGGTGATATCATACACAGGGGTGTGACCCAGAGGTGCCCCGTGGAACCCACGCTGCTTTTCGGCAGTGTAGATGGGACGGGTTCCGATGCCTCCTGCCGCGGAGTTGCCCTTTGCTGGGTCAGTACGTGTATCTGCAGCTGCTGCTGCTCATACTTCTATTCCAACTTTGAAAGTCAGTCTGCTTCCACCTTCTTTTTTCTCGAACGACTTTTATAACTGTCCTTCCATCCCGCAAACCCCTCATACCACGGAACAATGCCCATGCCTTGTGTTCGTTCTCCGTGTTCGGGATTCCCGAGGGCACGTGTAAGCTCGTCGTTCTCTCTATCGGGGTGAAACTGTCCTTCTTGGGCAGCTTTTATTGCTTCAATCAACTCATCTGATGCATGATTCAGACTGGCCAGTGCAATAATCTTCCCTGTTGCTGGGTCCAACTTTCCCCCATGCGTAAAAAACCAATTCCTGCACCTCCGGGGCTAGTGGAAGCTTACTCGAGTGATCCCTTCAGCATGCATCTTATTCTCTAATGCATCCCACTTAGGAATGGCTTACATGTATCCACCTGTCCCTAGTTTATGGTGATACTTTGTTTTCTCCGCATTTATCTTATTCTTTGCCGACTTCTCCATAGCAGCTTCCGATGTCTTGTACTCGATAAATGTGTCCCAGTGATTCCTTACCTTCTCGTATATTCCTATGAATTCAGGCGCCTTTTGGCCTCTTGCGTTGTACTCGGTCCATAATCTTTTCTTCCAAGTCTGGAACGCGTCGGCCATCTTATGGAGAGCAAACTCCTTGACTTTGTCCCTTTGGCGCTCCGAGAGAGAATCTGGTAGGATGAAATGCTCCATGAGATCTTGCCAAAGGGTATCTTTAATTCTTGTATCGACATAATTCACTCTTGGTTTTGGGTTGTTTGGTTGAATCCATTCTTGCATTGTGATCGGGACTCCATCCCTAACAACCACTCTGAATTGACGCCCAAATGTCTTGGCATTGGCTTCACGGTGAGTCGGTGCACCATCATGTTTGAAAGCATCAAGATTGAGCATTACGTTGTCGTCCACTATTTTGGCCCCGCCTCATACCTTTCTACTAGATTGGCTCGATCCGGAGGGCTGATAATTAAAATAAAAAATATTTGTTAATATATATATATATATATACAAATCAATTAATACACATGTAATGATCACCAGAGGCTAATATGTGTATACACCTCGCCGGACATTGTTAGTTGTTCCGAATTTTGGAACATAAGTTGTTCTTCCTCAGCCTCAAATCCATCACCGTAATCGTTCAGATATTGTGAGCCGTCATCATCATGTGATTCACCTAGAAGGTTCGCTAGGTTTTCGGAGGAGCGTATCATGTCGAAGATGTCCTCTTCATGAGCTCTACACGTATTGTCCATAGCTTAATAACTAATCCATAATAATATAGATAAAACAAATTAGTATTCAAATTAGCATGCATTCAAGAAGCAAAATAACTGATAGTTAATTAATAATGCATCATCGAATACATATATAGTAGTTCTTAGAAAAGATCTCATCTCATAATCTTCGATAATTGTTAATGCATCGGCTAGTCCATCGATCTAGCTAATGCATCATAATAATACATATATAGTAGCTAATATATCGATCTAGCTAGAACCCTAGCGCCCGGCGGATATCGGGGTGGGCGGTGGACACCCAAAGAGAAGGAACAATCACAGGAACATAGCTGTAGTGAGATCCCTAAAGAATCTGCTAGGTATTGTCGGACCTGGCCTCCAAAGCTGCCATGTAGCAACGGACGTGCTCGTTCTCCTTGCTGACATGGTAGTGTACCACTTTCGCGGGGGACTCAAGCCTCTGAAAACTCCGTGGCCCATGCGGCCGCCACCATAGAACCTCCGGGTCAACAACGGGCTGGCTCCTCACCAAGCTGCGCCGCCCGGAAGGCAGCACCTCCCAGTACCAGCCCGGCGGAGCCCAATCCCTGATAGGGCCCCTCGACTCAAGCAAGTGACCTCCTCCGGTGACTTGACGACGAGGATGCGGGATCAGCATCGTCGACGATGAGAAGAAACACTTAATTATGAATTTTTTTTAATAAAACTTGGCAAAATTAACACATACCCTAATAAACTAAGGACGACCTACCTAACTAACTAACTAAAGTAACCTAACTAACTAAACTAACTAAACTAACCTGATAACCTAACTAACTTACTAACTAAATAGGGGTGATATGTCGTGGTCAGGGTCAGGGTGTCGGGGCTGTCGTGTCGGGGTGTCGGGGGTGTCGTGTTAGGGTAGGGTGCTCTGTCATGGTCGGGGGTGCTGTGTCAGGGTGTCGTGTCGGGGTCGGGGTGTTAGGGGTGTCGTGTCGGGGTCGGGGTGCTGTGTCATGGTCGGGGGTGCCGTGTCGGGGTGTCGGGGTGTCGTGTCGGGGTCAGGGTGTCGGGGGGTGTCGTGTCGGCGTCGGGGGGCCTAAACTAAACCTAAACTAAACCTAAAACTAAACTAAACCTAAACTAAATTAAACCTAAACTAAACTAAACCTAAACTAAATTAAACCTAAACTAAACCTAAATTAACTAAATTAAACTATCTTTAACCTAAACTAACTAAATTAAACCTAACCTAACTAAATTAAACCATAACCTAACCTAACTAAATTAAACCTAAACTAAAGTAAGCCGAAACTAAACCTAAACTAACTAAACTAAACTAAACTAACTAACCAATTAACTAACCTAATACTACCCAAATAACCTAAGAAACTAACTAAATTAACAGAAAAACCAGGAAAATGGAGCGTGCGGCCGGGCACTCACTAGAGCCGGAGTTGGGTGGGGGTTGCTGGGGTGGCGTCGGGGCGGCGGGCGGCGGGGCGGCACGCGACATCGGGGAGGCACATGGCGTCGGGACGGCGGGGTCAGGGCGGCGGGCTCGGGGCGGCGCGTGGCGTCAGGGCGGCACACGGCGGCAACGGCAATTTCCGGCAGCCTGGCGGCACGCAAATGACCTTCTCCCGGTGCGTGGCTCACACCGGGACGAGGGAGATACTATTTATTCTGCAGGACCTTTTGTACCAGTGCGTGGCTCCCACCGGTACTAAAGGTTTTTTTAATTCATTATTAGTTATTATTTTTAGAAAAAACCCTAAAATTTCGAAAATCATAGAAAAAAACTATGACTTCAGTGGAAATAAATAATATATGAAAAAACATCAGAAAGATATAAAGAATCTATTTACGGTGTTGTCATGCATGTTTGAACAACTTAAACTGTTGTATAAGACAATTTGATTAACTCGCATTTGAAATGTCATATCTTGAGTTTGAAAAGCAATACAAATAAACTCTGAAAAGGTTGTAACTTGGCATGACATCATAATTTCACCCACATAGCAACTTCTAAAGAGTTGAGAGGGTTACGGCAAAAACTGGATGCACTTCATGTACAAATTGGACAATTTCTTTCGAAGTATGAGGGTTTTGGACGAAAACTCATCTATTAAAAAGGGATTTCATTTTTAATAACTTATTTTAAATCCATACTTTTTGTGTGTTCAATATGCACCATTCAAAGGCACATCATCAATTTTCAACCCTTTCTGACTTCATTTGATATGTTCCATGCATTTAATGATTTATTTTGAGCTAAATGACCCTGAATTTGAAAAGTAGTCCAAATGAACTCTGAAAAGGTTGTAACTTGGCATGACATCATAATTTCACCCACATAGCAACTTCTAAAGAGTTGAGAGGGTTACGGCAAAAACAGGATGCACTTCGTGTACAAATTGGACAATCTCTTTCGAAGTACGAGGGTTTCCGATGAAAACTCATCTATTACAAAAGGATTTCATTTTTAATAACTTATTTTAACTCCATAATTTTTGTGTGTTCAAGGCACATCATCAATTTTCAACCCTTTCTGACTTCATTTGATATTTTCCATGCATTTAATGATTTATTTTGAGCTAAATGACCCTGATTTTGAAAAGCAGTAGAAATGAACTCTGAAAAGGTTGTAACTTGGCATGAGATCATAATTTCACCCACATAACAACTTCTAAAGACTTGAGAGGGTTGCAGCAAAAACTGGATGCACTTCATGTACAAATTGGACAATCTCTTTCGAAGTATGAGGGTTTCGGACGAAAACTCGTCTATTACAAAAGGATTTCATTTTTAATAACTTATTTTAACTCCATACTTTTTGTGTGTTCAATATGCACCATTGAAAGGCACATCATCAATTTTCAACCCTTTCTGACTTCATTTGATATTTTCCATGCATTTAATGATTTATTTTGAGCTAAATGACCCTGAATTTGAAAAGCAGTACAAATGAACTCTCAAAAGGTTGTAACTTGGCATGACATCATAATTTCACCCACATAGCAACTTCTAAAGAGTTGAGTGGGTTACGGCAAACACTTCATGTACAAACTGGATGCACCTCGTGTACAAACTGTTACAAAGATACCATGCTAGAAAATGCATGCATGTCCTTCACATAGAAAGTGATGACGGTGAAGTCGGTCACATCCCAGAGTGGGATCTCACGGTGTAAGACTTTTTATGCATGTTTGTCCCTTGCTTATGGTAGCGCTGTAACCATGGAGAATCTTCATCATTTAAGAGGATGATTGGGTCAGTCCTCACTCTGAAGGGAGGGATTTCATGAAACTTCTCATAATCTTCTAACATGTCGGTCTTGTCCTCCACTCCCACAATGTTTCTTTTCCCTAAAAGAACTATGTGACATATCATATGTTTTTTCGATTCCTTATCTTTTTTACTCCTCGGTTTGCTAGACATGTCCTTCACATAGAAAACCTGAGCCACATCATTGGCTAGGACGACTGAGTTGTTTGTGTATCCAAGATTGTTGAGATCCACTATTGTCATTCCGTACTGCGGGTCTACCTGTACCCTGCCTCCAGTATATTTGACCCATTTGCATCAAAACAAAGGGACCTTAAGATCAGGTCCATAGTCAAGTTCCCATATCTCCTCTATGTAACCATAATATGTGTCTTCAAAGTTAGTTGCATCATAGCGGACACCACTGTTTTGGTTGGTGCTTTTTTATCTTGGGCGATCGTGTAAAATGTATTCCCATTTATCTCGTACCCTTTGAAAGTTGTTACAATCAAACTTGGTGTCTTGGCCAACCAGTATAGTTCGTCTGGAACATCATTGTCATTGATGAGCTTTGTTTGCAACCAACCGGCAAAAGTCTTCATGTGTTTACGTCCAATCCAGGGGTCAGACTGCTCCCGGTTCTTGGACCGTACAATATCCTTGTGTTCCTCCATACATGGAGTCACCAAGGTGGAATTTTGTAGAACCGTGTAGTGTGCTTGAGTGAAAGAATGCCCGTCCATATTTATTGCTTCTTTCTTTCCTACTGTGCCTTTTCCACCCAGTCTCCCCTCATGCCGCGATTCAGGAAGACCAATCGGCTAAATGTCAGGAACAAAGTCAACACAAAACTCAATAACCTCCTCTGTTCCATATCCCTTGGTGATGCTTCCTTCTGGCCTAGCACGGTTATGAACATATTTCTATAAGACTCCCATGAACCTCTTGAAGGGGAACATATTGTGTAGAAATACAGGACCGAGAATGTTAATCTCTTCGACTAGGTGAACTAGAACATGCATCATAATATTGAAGAAGGATGGAGGGAACACCAACTCCAAACAGACAAGACATTGGACCAGGTCATTCTATAATCTTGGTAGGATTTTTGGATCAATTATCTTCTGAGAAATTGCATTGAGGAATGCGCATAGCTTCATAATGGCTAATCGAACATTTTCCGGTAGAAGCCCCCTAAGTGCAACCGGAAGTAATTGCATCATAATCACGTGGCAGTCATGAGACTTTAGATTTTGAATTTTTTTCTCTGCCATATTTATTATTCCCTTTATATTCGACGAGAAGCCAGACGAGACCTTGATACTGAGCAGGCATTCAAAAAAGATTTCCTTCTCTTCTTTCGTAAGAGCGTAGCTGGCAGGACCTTGATACTGCTTTGGAGGCATGCCGTCTTTTTCATTAATTCTTTGCTTGTCCTCCCATGCCTCCAATGTATCTTTTGTCTTTCCATACACGCCCAAGAAGCCTAGCAGGTTCACACAAAGATTCTTCGTCACGTGCATCACATCGATTGCATTGCGGACCTGTAGGGCTTTCCAATATTCAAGTTCCCAAAATATAGATTTCTTCTTCCACATGGGTGCGTTTTCGTTGGCGTCATTCGGAATAGATTGTCCGCCAGGACCCTTTCCAAAGATTACCTGTAAATACTTGACCATATCGAATATATATTCACCAGTACGGAGGCCAGGCTTCTTTCAGTTATCTGGCTCACCTTTGAAATGGTTGCCTGCCTTTCTTAAGATATGCTTGATCGGTAGAAATCGACGATGTCCTAGGTACACATTCTTCTTACATTTATCCATATATATACTTTCAGTATCATCTAAACAGTGCGTGCATGAATTGTATCCCTTGTTTGTATGCCCTGAAAGGTTACTAAGAGCAGGCCAATCATTGATGGTTACAAACAGCAACGCTCGTAGGTCAATTTCCTTCTGTGTGTGCACATCCCACACACGTACACCTGGTTTTTTCCACAACTGTAGAAGTTCATCAACTAGTGGCCTTAGGTAGACATCAATGTCGTTGCCGGGTTGCTTAGGGCCTTAGATGAGCACTGGCATCATAATGAACTTCCGCTTCATGCGCAACCAATGAGGAAGGTTGTAGATACATAGAGTCACAGGCCAGGTGCTGTGACTAGAGTTCTGCTCCCCAAAAGGATTCATGCCGTCTGTACTAAGACCAATACATAAGTTCGTTGCGTCAGCTGCAAAGTCCTCGAACTCCCTCTCAATTTTTCTCCACTATGACCCATCAGCGGGTGCTCTCAACATCCCGTCTTTCTTACGTTCTTATTTTTGCCATCGCAACAAATTGCCATGCTCTTTGTTTTGGAACAAACATTTCAACTGTGGTATTGTAGGAGCATACCACATCACCTTGGCAAGATCCCTCTTCCTGTGGTGTTCGCCCTCCACATCACCAAGGTCATCGCGGGGGATCTTATAGCGCAATGCACCGCATACCGGGCATGCATCCAAATTCTCGTACTCCTCACTGCGGTAGAGGATGCAGTCATTAGGGCAAGCATGTATCTTCTCCACATCTAATCCTAGAGGGCGGACAACCTTCTTTGCCTCGTACATACTTTCAGGCAATTCGTTATCCTTTGGAAGCATCTTCTTTATCATTATCAGCAGTTCTTGAAATCCCTTGTCAGTTACACCATTCTTTGCCTTCAATTCCAACAACTCCAGCATGGTACCCAGCTTTTTATTGTCATCTTCACAATTTGGATACAATAATTTCTTGTGATCCTCTAACATGTGTTTCAAATTCAACCTCTCCTTATCATTTTTGCAGTTTCTCTTTGCATCAGCAATGACCCGACCCAAATCTTCAGCGGGCTCATCTGATGCCTCTTCTTCAGCGTCCTCCATTGATGCCTCTTCTTCAGCTTCCCCCATTGTTGTATCGGCGAAAGGATAGTTTTCATCATCCTCTTCTTCTTCATTGTCTTCCATTATAACCCCTCTTTCTCCGTGCTTGGTCCAACAACTATAGCCGGACATGAAACCGGACTTCAGCAGGTGGTAGTGAAGGGTTTTTGAGGTAGAGTAATTCCTATCATTCTTACAGTCATGACATGGACAACACATGAAACCATTCTGCTTGTTTGCCTCGGCCACACGAATAAAATCATGCAGGCCATTAAGAAACCCTGGATTTAGTCGGTCATTGTACATCCATTGTCGGCTCATGTTCACTACACAACATTGAAGTGACCAAATTAATACAACTTCATCATCACATTACAACCAAAAGTAGAGCTAGCAGTGACCAAATGTTATTACTTCAAATAATAGATACTTATAGTTCATACATACATCTCACTAAACAACATACAACTATCTAAAACATGTAAATGCAATAACAAATGCGATCATAATCGCAACTAAAGTAACAATTGAGCCAACGGCATAATGATACCAAGCCTCTTTATCAATGGCATATTTTCTAATCTTTCTAAGCTTCAAGCGCATTCCAGGCATCTTGTTCTTGTGATTGTCAACGATATCAGCAACATGCAACTCCAATCCCATATTCTCATCTTTCGTTCTTTTCAATTTTTCTTTCAAATGATCAATTTCTTTTTCAGCTTGTGTTAATTTCTCGAGAAAAATTGCATAGTCGGTTGGAATTTCTGGTTCAACTACTTCCTATAGATAAAAACAACTACATCAATTTGGTGGCATAATTAATTTTCATAGACATCAGATGATATGTGAAATATTTATAAAAGATAACGACATACCACATCTGAATCATAGACTGGACGAGGGCCAACGTGGGCGGATACCATAACCATGACACTATAGAATAACTAACAATAATACAAGTAAGTAAATCATACACGCAGCTATCTAAATCATACCAGTATTTTTTTTAAAAGGTTTTAAGAAGAACAAGAGGCTCACCAAGGTGGCCGGTGCCGCGACGAGACGGTGCGGACGATCGACGGTGGTTAGGACGGCCGGGGATGGGAAGGCACCAAATAAACCACACCTACACATATGCAACCTAACAAGTTAATTTGATCTCAAATTGCATATAAATCAAATAAACTCCCACATAATGATCACTCCTCCAAAACCTAGCTAAAACCCACAAATCACATATCTTTGAGCACACCACAAGCTAATCTAGCAATGAGAGATGAAGGAGCAAAGTTGCTAAACTTTATGAACACTTGGATATATGGGGTGCCTTTAAATCTTGACAAATCCTTGGAAAAATGGAGGATGAGCTTCGAGCAACAAGAAGAACATGGGAAAAACAGAGAAAATGATCGAGCCCCTTCGATCGGCTGCGGACGAAGCGTATATGTAGGAAGTCTTTAGTACCGGCTGGTGACACCAGCCGGTACTAAAGGTTGCCCTTTAGTACCGGTTGGTGTCACCAGCCGGTACTAAAGATGCATGTGGGGCCCAAGTCTGACCAAAAGCCTGCCACGCCCCCTTCAGTACCGGCTCGTGACACGAACCGGTACTAAAGATCGCTCACGAGCCGGTACTAAAGGTTGCCCTGGTCCTAGCCGTTGGAGCCGGCACGAACTGGGACTAATACCGTCTTTAGTACCGGCTCGTAACCAGGCCGGGACTAATGCTTGGGATGAAAGGTCAGTTTTCTACAAATGATAAAACACTAGCACTTCCATGTTGGCACATGCCCCAAAGCAAGCATGGATTAAATCATGCAAAAATGACAAAGTAGCATCACAGCAGAAAATAACAGTTTTATAAACTTGCTCAAAAGTGAAATCTGAAAGAACCAATGGATTCCTTGGCTCTTTCTACCCCAAAACATGTGTCATACTCATATGTTCATGTGAAGCAACATGGCACAAATATACTAGCAAGCAACCATCCACTCTCTTATAAGTTAAAACTTACTCTAAATGGACATGATCATAAATGGACATAACCAGATTTGGAAACTTAGTTTAACATGGCAAAAACTAATAATCCCTACAAACATGCATATACCAACAAACAAGGTATGACAAGTGGGGGAAACCCACTAGTCACCAACACACACACTGTCTATACACACACACTACCAAGCAAGCACACACATGGCTTCATATGCTTAAGGGCATATGAGCACAACCCTCTCATGAACATATCACCCATGAGGGGTGTTCATCCACACATACACACACATGCACCATATATGCATAATGCATATAGGCACATACACAACACCACATGCACAAGTACACATGGCACATACACTCACATCCACACATGCTCATGTGTGTGGGTGTTCATTCACACACATATATACACACATATATGCACAAGTGCATATATGCATATACATATGCACATGACTACAAACTCACACACACACGCACACTCACATACACATGCATACACACATACATATATGCACACACACCACACTCACCACATAGGTATGTATGTAGTAGCACACACATATATAAGCAACATATATACTCATATATAAGTAGAAAAGAAAAGAAAATAAACAATCATACATACATATATTAGCAAAGAAGAAAGCAAGAAGAAAATTAAAACAAAAGAAAAGAAAAAGAAACAAAAAAAGGGGGAGGGGTTCAGGTCGAACCCACGACCTTAGTATCAATTCCCCCGAGCCACACCACTGCGCTATCGACCGCGGCTGTTAACAGAGGAGGCCATCGGCTACAGTAATACACACGCACGCGCATCTCTGACGAAATTGACGCAGCGGCGACGACAGAGGCAAGGCGGCAGCGAGCCTAAGCATGGCAACAGGAGAGGAAGTCACGGCAGCTCACCGAGGGGGAGACAATGACAACTACGAACATGATGACGAGGAAGAACAGACGACAACGCGACGTGGCGAAGAGGAAGAAGACGCGTGGGGGACACTCTGTCCGTGACTCCGGCGAGGAAGAGGCCGTCGAGGAGGGGCAGCCCGGCCTCTCCTAGCAATGGGAACGGACTCCGGGGACGACCCGCAGCCTCCATGGCATTCCGGGAGCGGCGAAGACCTCCTGGAACGCGACGACGGCAACGGCGATGATCAGTCCTCTCTCTCTGAAACACTCTCAAGCTTACCTGACAAAGGGAGAAAGGAGAGCAAGGGGAGAGAAGCAGGAAGGAGAAGCTGGTGACGGCACGGGAGGACGCGCGGAACCCTAGTGGGGGGAGGCACGGACGTCAAGGGGGCTTAAAAAGGAGGGAACAAACGGCGAGACGACAACAAGAACTCACGGCCACGCGCTCACCCGCTCTGCTTCCTCTCTCTGAACCTGATAGAGGGGAACGGGAGCAGGTTGCCGTTCCCTCTAGCGGGCTGGCCCACGGGGGAAGCAAGTCCCACTGCACACACTCTCACAAAACAATAAAAAATAGAGGAGTTTTTCTCTTTTTCAAATCACAACAACAGAAGAAAAAAAACGGAGTAAAATAAAGGATTTTTGTGCAGAACAAAAGTACTTTGACATTGAAAATAAAATGCTCTATTTACTAAAAATATCAAGATGATTTTTAGGACAAGTAATTTAAATACTTTTAAAAACAGCAGCCCCTGTTTATTTTAAAACCCCAAATACATAACGCTCAAATCAACAAAAGAACCACACACACATTGTTAAGACATTATAAGCCACCTCTTGAACATTTTTAAACCATTTAAATAGCAACTTAAATCTGCGTCTACAATAACAAGGAAGGAAAAGGTTATTTAGAGGGGTTTGTTTTAAAGGAATAAAGAGGGGGAAGAAGAAGGAGATGCACGACATAACTCCGACCAGACCACACCACACCACACAAGATCACAACCAACCACACAAGGTCACAACAATAGCAAGACATGGCATGATGGATGAAATGATGCATGATGCAAGAATGCAAGAACAAGACATGGTATGACAAGGTGCAAAAACATTTCATTAAGCTCATGGCAACAAGGTTCATACAAGACACATGCCATTGAAGGTAGGGACAACACCTGGGCTGTCACAACTCTCCCACACTACAAGAGGATCTCGACTCGAGATCTAGGGACGAAAAATGTCTAAAAATTCGGAACGGAGAAGGTCCTCATGTTCCCAAGTAGCCTCTTTGTCAGAACGATGAGACCACTTCACCTTGAGGAACTTGATAGACTTGTTGCGAGTCTTACGCTCATTTTCTTCGAGAATTGCAACTCGATGCTCACGATAAGAGAGGTCTTCTAGGAGATCAATGTCTTGGAGGTCAATGGTACACTCAGGAGTCTTGAAGCACCTCCGGAGCTGAGAAACATGGAAGACGTCGTGCACATTCGCGAAATTTGGAGGCAGCTCTAGTTGATATGCAAGTCCACCTCTCTTGACAACAACTTTGAAAGGACCAACAAAACGAGGAGCTAGCTTCCCTTTAATTCCAAACCGCTAAGTGCCCTTCATGGAAGAGACTCTGAGATAGACTAGATCATCCACTTGAAAGGAAACATCCCGATGTTTGTTATCATAATAACTCTTCTGTCGGGACTGAGCTTCTTTGAGGTTCTCACGAATGACACGACACATTTCTTCTGCTTCAGTGATCATGTCATTGCCCAATATCTGACGCCCACCGGTTTCAGACCAGTTAAGTGGGGTACGACACTTTCTATCGTAGAGAATCTCGAAAGGGGCCTTGCCTAAGCTAGCTTGAAAGCTATTGTTGTATGAGAATTCAGCATATGGAAGGCAGTCTTCCCATTTCATGCCGAACGAAATCACACAGGCTTTGAGCATATCTTCAAGGATTTGATTGACTCTCTCAACTTGACCACTTGTCTACGGATGGAACACAATGCTGAAACGGATCTTGGTACCCATATCAGTCTAGAAGGACTCCGAAAACATGGAAGTAAAGAGGCTTCCACAGTCAGAAGAGATGAGCTGAGGAATACCATGCAAAGATACTATCCTTGACATATACAACTCTACAAGCTGAGCTGCCGAGATAGATTCTTTGACTAGCAGGAAATGAGCAAATTTTGACAGCTTGTCGATAACCACAAAGATGGCATCGTTGCCTCTCTTGGACTTGGGAAACCCAGTGACGAAATCCATCTCCACATGATCGAATTTCCACTCTGGGATAGGCAAAGGCTGAAGAAGACCTGATGCACGTTGATGCTCCACCTCACTCTGCAACAAACATCACACTCGTTCACGAATTGAGCAATCTCACGTTTCATGCGAGTCCACCAGAAGGTTTGCTTGAGATCTTGATACATCTTGGAACTGCCTAGATGGATGGATAGAACAGAATTGTGTGCTTCGTCCATGATAACCTTTCTAAGATCACCTTTTGGAACCACAAGACGGTCCTCAAAGAACAAGGTATCTTTGGCATCAACGCAAAAGCACTTATACTTCGGAATGCCCTTGACCACACCTTTCTTCACTTTCTTCACCATAGCGTCAAGGAGCTGCGCTTGGTGAACCTGATCTTCCAGAGTCGGAGAAATTTGAAGATTGGCAAGAAATCCTTGAAGAATCATCTGAAGGTTGAGCTTGCGGAAGGCTTCACAAAGCTCGGGTTGAAGAGGCTTCAAGATGAGACTATTGCAGTACGCCTTACGGCTGAGCGCATATGCAATGACATTTGCTTTCCCAGGAGTATACTCAATGCTTGGATTGTAGTCCTCAAGTATTTCCACCCAACGAGACTGCCGAAGATTGAGATTGGGTTGAGTGAAAATGTACTTCAAGCTCTTGTGATCAGTGTACACCTCAACTGGTCTACCCAACAACAAATGCCTCCATGTCATTAGAGCCGGCACAACTGCCGCCAACTCGAGATCATGAGTGGGGTAGTTCTTGTCGGCAGGCTTCAACTGACGCGAGGTATAAGCAACAATCTTCTTATCTTGCATGAGAACACCACCAAGACCTTGGAGAGAAGCATCACATAATACTTGGAAAGGCTTGGACTGCTTAGGAGGAATAAGAACTGGAGCTGAAGTCAGTCTCTGCTTCAGTGTATTGAATGCCACATCACACTCAGGAGACCAAACATACTTGACCTCTTCTTGAGGAGATTGGACAGAGGCTTAGCAATTTGAGAGAAGTTCTCCACGAATCTTTTGCAATAACTAGCAAGCCCGAGGAAACTCCGAAGCTGCTTCACATTCTGAGCTGCTTCACATTCTGAGTGCACTTTAACTCCCTCGGCAAATATCACATGCCCAAGGTACACCACTTCATTGAGCCAAAACTCACACTTGGAAAACTTGGCATAGAATCGATGCTCCCTTAACTTGTCAAGCACAAGGCGGAGATGCTTTGCATGCTCTTCTTCTATCTCCGAGAACACAAGGATATCATCCAGATAGACCAAGACGAATTCATTCTTGAAAGGAGAGAAAATAAAATTCATCATTCTTGAGAAGGTTGGAGGAGTATTCGCAAGACCAAACGACATGACGGTGTACTCATAAGAGCCAAAACTCGTCCTGAAAGCGGTCTTAGGAATGTCTTCTTCACGAATGCGAATCTGATGATAACCCATCCGAAGATCAAGCTTCAAGATATCCTTGGCACCTTTCAGTTTCTCAAACAACTCGTTGATTTTGGGAAGTGGGTACTTGTTTCTGATTGTCTTCTAATTCAGTGGACGGTAGTCGACACAAAGAAGATCTATGCCATCTTTCTTCTTGACAAACAAAACAGCACAACCCCATGGAGAAGAACTTGGTCTGATCAGGCCTAGACGTTCTTGCTCATCTAGCTGCTTCTTCAACTCTTTCAGCTCTTCGGGACCAAGTTTATATGGGCGCTTGAAAACCGGTTCAGTTCCGGGCTCGAGATCAATCACGAACTCGACTAGTCGGTGCGGAGGCATTCTTGGCAATTCTTCTAGAAAGACATCTTCATACTCATTCACCACCGGAATTTGAGAAATCGCCAAGATTTCACCCTTCTCATTAAGAGCAAAGAGACGGATTGTGTCATCGCGAGCCGCAAAAATAATCACATTTTTTGAAGGATGAGTCATCTTGACTTCTTTTGCTTTGCAATCTATATGAGCTTTATTCATAGCCAGGAAGTCCATGCCCAAAATGAGATCAATGTCGGAATTACCGAGAACAATGGGAGAAGCCAGAAAAGAATAATTTCCCATCTTGATAGAAGCATCCAGAACAATCATATGCGAACTCATGCGCATGCCCGGGGAGACCACACGAAAAGGACTAGCTAAATGCTCCACTGAAAACTCATGCATAGCAACAAAAGGCTTGGATATGAATGAATGCGATGCACCAGAATCAAATAACACTTTTGCAGGAATAGAATTAACTAAGAGATTACCCATAATCACATCATGAGACTGCTCTTCTTCAGCTGCATTAACCATATTCACACGGACTGACTTTGGATTATGCTTCACCATAGCATTGCCAGGAGGCTTGATAGGAGGAGGAGGCGGAAGACGCCGCTGGTTGCACTTGTTTGCATAGTGACCCTTCTGGCCACACTTGTGACAAGTCACCTCAGAAATCGGACGAACATTGCCTAGAGGAGGAACAAGAGCTGCCTTGGACACCTGGGGTCTCTGCTGAAAACCTGGGTTGGGTGGGTGGGAAGAACCACGACCACCGAACTGCTTCTGTTGTTGAGGAGGATGAAACGTAGGAGGATTTGGCACCCAATACTTCTGCTGCATGGGAACCATCTGAGAGCTGGAAGAAGATGAAAAAGAATCCCTTGAACGCTTCCTTGAGTTCTCCAACTTGAGCTGAGTTGCCTCGACCTTAAAACCCATGTTGTAGAACTGATCAAACTCACGAGGCTCTTGAATAACTAGGCATGGCAGAAGCTCATCCTTGAGACCACCTCTGAACTGATACATCATAGCCTTGTCATCTAGAACATCTTGCTTAGCATAGCGGGCTAGATTCTGGAACTCGATGTTATACTGATAGACAGACTTGCTTCCCTGCTTGAGGTGCCTGAACTTCTCACGCATCTCCTCGACAAAGCTTGTCGAAACGTAATGAGCCCTGAAGTCACGACAGAAATCGTCCCAAGTAACAACACGATCGCCCTTGGAATCCTTGTACTACAGCCACCAATCAGCTACTTTACCCTTGAGCTAGAATGATGCAAATCGGACAAAGTCCTCTGGCATGACATTGCTGCACTCAAAATGCTTAGTCATATCACGAAGCCAATCAGCAGCATCAAAAGGCTGCTCACAACAGGTGAAAGACTTGGGCTGGTTGGCAAGGAACTGATTGAGCGACTCAAACTAAGCTTGATTCGGGAAATTCCCTTGAAAGGCTTGCTGATCCTGCTCCCTTTCTTGCAACAGCCTGAGCAACATGTGAGTGTTTGCATTGGTTGCGGCCATAACAGCTTGCCAAGCTTGTGGAGGAGGAGGTGGTGGTAGCGGGGGTGGTGGTGGAGGTGGAACATCAGCCTGCTCCTCATCATGACCCGGATTGTTGCGAGTTGATGGAGCCATCCTGAAGATGGACAAAACACATCAACACCGCATTGATAAGATGAATTGAAAGGCTGAATCACATGCTTAAAAGAAATTGAACAAATAACATCACAACCTTCCTACTGAAAAATTAGTAAGAATGCTTCTTCAGTTTATGATAACATCATCAGATATTAGAAGCCACTTGCAATAACACAAAAGTATTGAGCTAAGTGCTCGGACAAATGTATATGCCCACATACATCTAAAGAAGATGATCCTAGATAGCTACAAGATTACCCACCTAAGAACTTCTGAAAACTTTCTGGTTATGCAATCCGGTGTGGGGGATACAAGGAGGAAATATCTCACACAACTAGCAATCCTACACCCCAACTGTATCCATCCTTCAACACATAATGTGAGGCTTTCGCAAATTCATCTAACTCGAATCCTCGAACTCACAACGATACTAAACCATGGTGGTACCCCGGACGCCTCCCCAGTACTGGGTGACTCCGACCTTATCTCACCACGACAAGTATTGAAGTAATTTTGAACACTCTCCGTCCTGAGATATCAAGGAAGCTGGATGATAACGATGTGCCAACATTCTCTGGAGCTCGACTCCCCGGAATAAATCAAGTCATACAGGAGGCACCAAGACAGAACCCTGTCAAATCGGTATCATATAGACTCCAAAATACCCGCGTGATCCTAAAAAAATTTGAGCGAGAAGAGGAGGAGAATCAAAGTTCCTAAGTCAAATACCTCACCAGAGCATAGAAGAGGAGTAAAAGAATCCTACTCTCCGATATAACTAGACTCAAAATAAATTTTACTATACTTGGCTCGGCCAAATTCGATCAAGCAAAGGCTCCTATGGTCACATGGCTCTGAATACCAACTTGTCACGCCCAAGATGCGCGCCTATCCATTTTAAGTCATGAGGGCCTCTCAAGGGATAGAGGCGCATCTTGGTGTTCACAAGTATAGAATCATTGCATCATACATTACAAAAGAGATGAGAATACAAGTTGGATTACACTCGCCACATACTAAATTACAATGTCACACAGAGTTCAAATCATCAAGATGAAGACAGGGTCCATCTACGGATGAAATCAAACGATCAGATGCAAATGATACTATCTCGTTATCCCAAAGATCACGACCATGGCCCGTACTCATCTGGATAAGTCACGTACATCCTGCCTCTTTCCTCATCATATTCCCACTTGAGATGGGTCAGATCATCCGGCATGAACTCATCTCTACCTGTACCTAGAGTGTTGTAGTAATTTGTGTTCCACAAGGACTCAGCAATCCTGTGCCCGGGTACCGAGACTATTCAAGATTAAAGGAAGGATGGGGTATGTGTTTAGTTTGCAGCAGTACTAAGCATATATGGTGGCTACACTTACGCAACATGAAAATAAATATGAGTGGCCTACGATGAACGATCGAAACTAGAGTGACCTCTATGAGATCCTGAACACTTACTTAAGTCGATCATAACCCCACCATGTTCTCTCTCGAATCATGTTCACGAGCAGAGACGATCATGGTTACTCACACACTTGGTGTATTTTATTAGAGTTTACTTCAAGTTAACTATAACCGGGTGTTAAACAAATATCCAAGTTGCCACATAACCGCGGACACGACTTCTCTAAAAGATTAAACCCTGCAGGGGTGCACCAACTAGTCCATCACAAATAACCATGCTCCGTGGGAATAGCCTCGACCACGGATCTCGTGATCATCATAGGTAACTCCAAAGGAATTCTAGCACCTCGAGATAACCCGAAGAAAGTCAGACTCCACATGCAAGACATTCGATAAAGGCAAAACAAATCAAGCAAGACCGACCGACGTGTCGACGAACCCGATAAGTGCCACGTATCTCATTCTCAGGACACGACGGATGAGTGATGGTTACCACGCCAATCACTGAGTTGCCCCGTGCGGCGTTAATAAGCTTCTCTTGGTTGGACCAACACTCATGAGGAGCACTTGCTCGGGGGTTGATTAATTATCCACGGGGTTGCGAAGCCCTATGCAAATTATTAAGTTATTAAGCAATTGTAGTACCAATGTTGGGTCTTCCCAGACAAGTTTTAATCTCAACCGAATAAACAAGGGTGTCCCCATAACAACCCCGAGCGTGTTAGGAGCGCAAACTATGGAAAACATAACACCGGTAAAAAGAAACTATGGCGGTAACAGCGGAACAAAACACCTAGCAAAAGGCCAAGCCTTCCACCAATACGAAGATATATATGTGCATTAAATTAAATAACGGATAATATTGTGATATGACAAATCCATGTTATCACATGGAACTACCTGAACCTGCAACTAAGAACGCTATAAGAGGGGCTTAGCAGCTGTAACTTAGGCAATCAAAGGTTTGCTAGGAGGTGGAGGGTTAGAGCCTATCATGGCAATTAGGAGGCTGATATTCAAGTGGTAGGTAGCGCATTTGTAACGATAAGAGCGACTACCTATCAAGCAAAAATAGTATCGGGATCCGGGTACGATCATCTTGCCTGTTAGTTCTTCAGTGTAACAAGTAGCGGGATCCTCGTAGTGGTACTCGCCTGGCTCTTCGTACTCAGGTTCAACGCTCGCATCTTCCCAAAGGAAACAACAAGAATAAACAAACAACCAAGGTGCAATGCACAAACAGGAATGATGCATGCTTAGGTGAAGATTTTTAACATGGCAATCCTAACTAGTCAGGTTTCACATGCACGAATTGGATATTAATGAATCTGGACAGAACCTTATGTTAAGTTATTTGTACATGCATGAACATTACAAATATGGTTGCATCATGTGAAAACGATGAAAATGCATATGAAGAACGTAAGAAACGGAGATACGGTTCTCACGATAAGCTCACGACAAGGTACAAAGGCAAAACACAAGACAACAAGGCCATGGGCTAATTCTTGGCATTCCAAGGTAGCCACTAGTTAGGTAATGAAAAACCAACAACAATAGACCCAAATATCAAACAATTCCATGGAGTATAGCTCCCACAAGTCACAAAACAATAAAGCAAACAATCTGCCACAAAACAGCAACATAGCAACTTACTTAGCCCACAACTTGAGCTACAGGAATCCTACAGCCACAAACAAGGTATTGACAGCAACTACATAACATGCTTATCAAATTATCCAACTACACAACCTGGAAAGGAGGCAGACATCAATAAGCATGAAGCTATCAAGTTGGCATGATGAAACTTTTTTCTGGGACTTTGTGAAAATAACAGTTTTCAGGAATCTGAGTTAATCTGGTAGCATGTTGACAACAGAAGTTAAAGGTGTTAGAGAGACCACCACTTGGCATGAAAATTAACAGGGTGGTAGTAGACAACATCTACTCCAAAATACTAGCACTGAGCATGAGCTAATTCTCAACATAGCACAAGATACCAACCACTCTTCATGGCATAAAAATAACAACAGATTCTCGGACTTGGAAATATTTAGCATGGTGAAAACAGAAAATTCAAGTTAGCTACTTCGCAGCATGGTTCCCACTTATATGGGTGATTGTCATGTTAAAAAAATACATGTCATAATAGACATAAAACACTAGCACTTCCATGTTGGCACATGCCCCAAAGCAATCATGGATTAAATCATGCAAAAATGACAAAGTAGCATCACAGCAGAAAATAACAGTTTTATAAACTTGCTCAAAAGTAAAATCTGAAAGCACCAATGGATTACTTGGCTCTTTCTACCTCCAAAACATGTGTCATAGTCATATGTTCATGTAAAGCAACATGGCACAAATATTCTAGCAAGCAACCATCCACTCTCTTATAAGTTAAAACTTACTCTAAATGGACATGATCATAAATGGACATGACCAGATTTGGAAACCTAGTTTAACATGGAAAAAACTAATAATCCCTACAAACATGCATATACCAACAAACAAGGTATGACAAGTGGGGGAAACCCACTAGTCACCTACACACACACTCTCTCTATACACACACACTACCAAGCGAGCACACACATGGCTTCATATGCCTAGGGGCATCTGAGCACAACCCTCTCATGAACATATCACACATGAGGTTTGTTCATCCACACACACACACATGCACCATATATGCATAATGCATATAGGCACATACACACCACCACATGCACAAGTGCACATGGCACATACACTCACATGCACACATGCTCATGTGTGTGGGTGTTCATTCACACACATATATCCACAAGTGCATATATGCATATACATATGGACATGACTACACACTCACACACACACACTCACATACACATGCATACACACATACATATATGCACACACACCACGCTCACCACATAGGTATGTATGTATTAGCACACACATATATAAGCAACATATATACTCATATATAAGCAGAAAAGAAAAAATACATAAATATATTAGCAAAGAAGAAAGAAAGAAGAAAAATAAAACAAAAGAAAAGAAAAACAAACAAAAAAAGGGGGAGGGGTTCGGGTCGAAGCCACGACGTCAGGGTCGATTCCCCTGAGCCACACCACTGCGCTATCGACCGCGGTTGTTAGCAGAGGAGGCCCTCGGCTGCAGTAATACACACACACGCACGCATCTTTGATGAAACAGAATTAACCGCGGCGGCGACGACAGAGGCAAGGCGGAGGCGAGCTAAGCATGGCAACGGGAGGGGAAGTCGCGGCGGCTCACCGAGGGGGAGACGATGATGACTACAAATGCGACGACGAGGAAGAAGAGACGATGACGCGACGTGGAGAAGAGGAAGAAGACGCGTGGGGGACACTCTGTCCACGGCTCCGGCGAGGAAGAGGCCGTCAAGGAGGGGCAGCCCGGACTCTCCTAGCGACGGGAACGGACTCCGGGGACGACCCGCGGCCTCCATGGCATGTCGAGAGCGGCGGAGACCTCCTGGAACGCGACAACGGTGATGGCGACAATCGGCCCTCTCTCTCTAAAACACCCTGAAGCTTACCTGACAGAGGGAGAAAGGACGGGAAGGGGAGAGAAGAAGGGAGTAGAAGCTGGCGGCAGCGTGGGAGGACGCGTGGAACCCTAGAGGGGTGAGGCACGGACGTCGAGGGGGCTTAAAAAGGAGGGAACAAACGGCAAGATGACGACAACAACTCACGGCGACGCGCTCACCCGCCCTGCTTCCTCTCTCTGAACCTGACGATGGGAACGGGAGCAGGTTGCCATTCCCTCGAGCGGGCTGGGCCACGGGGGAAGCAAGGCCCACTGCACTTACTCTCACAAAACAATAAAAAACAAAGGAGTTTTTCTCTTTTTGAAATCACAACAACAAAAGAAAAAAACGGAGTAAAATAAAGGATTTTTGTGCAAAACAAAAATACTTTGACATTGAAAATACAATGCTCTATTTACTAAAAATATCAAGATGATTTTTAGGACAAGTAATTTAAATACTTTTAAAAATGGCAGCCCCTATTTATTTTAAAACCCCAAATACATAAAGCTCAAATCAACAAAAGAACCAGACACACATTATTAAAAAATTATAAGCCACCTCTTGAACATTTTTAAACCATTTAAATAGCAACTTAAATTTGCTTCTACAATAGTAAGGAGGGAAAGAGTTATTTTGAGGGGTTTGTTTGAAAGGAATAAAGAGGGGGAAGAAGAAGGAGATGCACCACATAACTCCAACCACAACACACCACACCACACAAGATCACGACCAACCACACAAGGTCACAACAATAGCAAGACATGGCATGATGGATGAAATGATGCATGATGCAAGAATGCAAGAACAACACATGGTAGGACAAGGTGCAAAAACATTTCATTAAGCTCATGGCAACAAGGTTCATACAAGACACATGCCATAGAAGGTAGGGACAACACCTGGGCTGTCACAAGAAAAGAGAGAAGGGACAATGCTACTATCTTTTTTCCACACTTGTGCTCCAAAGTAGCACCATGATCTTCATGATAGAGAGTCTCCTATTTTGGCACTTTCATATACTAGTGGGAATTTTTCATTATATAAAGTGCCTTGTATATTCCCATGATGGTCTTCCTCAAATTGCCCTAGGTCTTCATGAGCAAGCAAGTTGGATGCACACCCACTTAGTTTCCGTTTGAGCTTTCATACACTTATAGCTCTAGTGCATCCGTTGCATGGCAATCCCTACTCACTCACATTGATATCTATTAATGGTCATCTCCATAGCCCGTTGATATGCCTAGTTGATGAGAGACTATCTTCTCCTTTTCCTTCACAACCTCCAGCGTATTCTATTCCACCTATAGTGATATATCCATGGCTCACGCTGTTGTATGACGTGAGAGTTGAAAATGTTTGAGAAAATGAAAGTGTCAAACAATTTCTTGACTTTTCATCGGGGTTGTGCATGATATAAATAATTTGTCTGGGGAAGATGGAGCATAGCCAGAGTATATGATATTGTAGGGATAACTTTCTTTTGCCATTATATTTTGAAGAGATACAATTGCTTTTCTAGTATGCTTTAAATATTATTGTTTTTATGTCAAAAATAATCTTTTGTTTTGAGTCTTATGGATCTGAATATTCATGCCACAATAGAGAATATTACATGGATAAATATGTTATGTAGCACTCCACATCAAAAAATTTGTTGTTATCATTTCTGTTGCTATTTTATATTATTTTTAGGACTAAACTATTAATCTAGAGCCTAGTGCAAGTTTCTATTTTTTCCTTGCTTACGAGTATTGCAGATATGGAATATTAAACGGAGTCCAAACGGAATAAAATCATCAGAATGATTTTTTTCTGGAAGGAATAGACTTGGAATGCATGGCAAGGCATCTACAGGTGGTCACAAGCCACGGGGCGCGGTCACCCCCTGGGCGCGCCTGGCAGACTCGCCACCTCCTGGCAGGATCTCCTAGCCCTAATCTTCATCCTATATATACCCAAATATTCCCCCAATAAAAAAGTGCCATGCAAATACTTTTCCGCCGCCAGAAGCCTCCGTTCCCGAGAGATCCCATCTTAGAGCCTTTTCCGGTAACCTGACGGAGGGGGATCCGGTCACGAAGGGCATCTACATCAACTCCACTTGCCCCTTTGATGATGCGTGAGTATTCCACCACAAACCTATGGGTCCATAGCTAGTAGCTAGATGGCTTCTTCTCTCTCTTTGTGCTTCAATACCATGTTCTTCATGATCTTCATGGAGATCTATCCGATGTAATACTCTTTTCTGGTGTGTTTGTCGAGATCCAATGAATTGTGGGTTTATGTTCAGATTATCCATGGATATTATTTGAGTCTTTTATGAATTCTTATATGCATGATTTCATATCTTTGCAACTCTCTTCGAGTTATTAGTTTGGTTCGGCCAACTAGATTGGTAATTCTTGCAATGGGAGAAGTGCTTAGTTTTGGGTTCAATCTTGTTGTGTCCTCACCTAGTGACAAAGTAGGGGTAGCGAGGTACGTATTGTATTGTTGCTGTCAAGGGTAACAAGATGGGGTTTTCATCATATTGCTTGAGTTTATCCCTTTACATCATGTCATCTTACCTAATGCGTTACTCTATTCTTCATGAACTTAATACTCTAGATCCAGGCAGGAGTTGGTCGATGTGTGGAGTAATAGTAGTAGATGTAGAATCGTTTCGGTCTACTTGACATGGACGTGATGCCTATATGCATAATCATTGCCTTGGATATCTTCAAAATTATTCACTTTTCTATCAATTGCTCGACAATAATTTGTTCACCCACAATGATACTTTCCTTCAAGAGAGAAGCCTCTGGTGAAACCTATGGTGCCTAGGTCTACTTTCCATATTACATTTTCAGATCTATAAACCAAAACTACCAAAAATACCTTGCTGCAATTTATTTACTTTTAAATTTCCGCAATCTTTTACATCTATCTCTTTCAGATCTAATCGTTGCAAGTAACCGTGAAGGGATTGGCAACCCCTTTATAGAGTTGGGTGCAAGAGTTTGATTGTTTGCGCAGGTGCATCCATTGCTGACTTGCTTGTTTCTCCTACTGGATTGATACCTTGTTTCTCAACAACTGAGGGGATTACTTATCTACTTCGCTGCATCACCCTTTCCTCTTGAAGGGAAAACCAATGCACGCTCAAGTGGTAGCATTCGCCCCTGAGGACGCAGGGATGCAACTTCAGGAGGAGCCAGCCCCGTGGGCCAGCAGGCTGTGAAGTCATCCGCCCTCGTCGTTCCTGAGGAGAACCTGGAGCCCCTTGAGCCCCAAGTTAGCCACGTCACTACCCCTTGGTCACGACGGCCGCCGATGTGTCGGTGTCGCCTCCTAGTTAGGTTCTCGCGCTCGCGAGCTGTGGCCCTCTAATCAGGCCCGGGGCCTTGGATGAGGCCTACATCAGGCTCAGTGTGATCCTAGCCAACCTCCAAGATGCCGACAGGTGCCTCGCGATGGAGTGCTTGGGGATTATTTTTGGGTGGCTCCAGGCCGATACACTCACCAAGACGGCCTGGGGTCGGGCCGAAGCTGCCACCGTGGGGAGCAGAAAGGAGGTTGCCAAGGCCAAGGTGGCCCGCGACGTGGCACTGGCCAAAGTAGCGTCTGCCATGAAGCATTGTGGCGAGGCAGAGGCGATCCTGAAGGCCCTTCGGGAGGAGAAAGCCAGGCACGCACAACAGCTCCACCAATGGGAGGAGGACCTCAAGGCCCACGAGGCGAAGCTCGCTGATCGCGACTCCATGCTGTCTCAGGTGGCTGTCGACCAAGCCGGGAAACGCAAGCGTCTGGCCAAGCCAAAGGAGGAGGTGGTAGAAGCCCAGACGCCGCACACCCGGCATGTCTCCGAGGCAATGACCCAGTTGGATGCCAGGGAGAAGACCCTTGCCGCTGCTGAGAAGAAGGCGGCCACGAAGCATGATTCCATTCCCTCCATCCAGCTCAGGCTTTGCCAGATGCTGCACTCCATATGTAGGGGAGTATGTAGGGTGCAACTTGCATCTCCTGAGGGCGGCTACGTAGGGCTCTCCTCCAAGCTTGCTGAGGTGCTCGAAGGTGCTGCCGCCCGGGTGGACGCCATCTTGGAGGGCGAGTTTCGCGGCCGTTTCTCCATGGCCATGATGCTTGTCTTTAGTCATCTCAGCCTCCATGAGCCTAGCTTTGATGTCGGCATGGTGATCACCCCGATTGCCCTTGAGTTCTGTGCCACTGCGGCAGTGGCCGTGAAGGATCCCGTGGATGCTCTAGTGAAGAGGTTCACCCGCGTCCCCAACACCGTACCCTCGCCGTGGAGCCGAGCGGTTGTGACGACGACGGGGGTAGCGATGTTGATGACGAGCTCACCATTGCTAGGACAAGCGGCGGCGATGGCCATGGAGATGATGGCCCCTCCTCCTAGATTTCACCCTGTGACATTTATCATGCGCCGTGGAGGCGTAAGACTTGTTTTTATTGGGAAAACATAAAGTGCCTGTAATAACAGTTTGAACTCCATGATTTTCTTTTGTGCTTAGTATCCTTCCTGCTTACCTTTGTGCTCTGTGTTGGTAGGGCGCAATCCCGCCCAGGATGAGATCAAGGGGTGAGAGCCTACATGGCTAGTGAGGCCCCTGAATCACGATGCTCAAGGGTCCCCTTTGACATGAGAGCTGGCTTTTATACTCCATGTCGGTAGGGCCCTATCCCGTGCATACCTTGACCACCCTTGGGGCGTCCGGATAATGAAGATGAGACCATGGGGTGAGGGGCTATGTGACTAGCGAGGCCCCTGAGTCGCGATGCTCAGGGATCCCCCTTGACGTGCGAGCAACCCTCATGAAGGAAAGACGTTAATTCAGAGTTCCCATACCTTTCCTTGCTTCCTTTTTCCTGGGAAGGACACAAGAAGACCAGGTACCATGGACCTGGTGAGGTGGCAGGCACCAGGCCTGGGCTGAGTGTAGCCCCCGTCCAGCCCCCTCGCGCGTGCATCCCATGGGAACACTGCGTGATGGTGCCATGTGGAGAGGCGAGAGGGCATCCTAAGATTGGTGCAGCTCCTAGGGTGCCCTCAGTTGTTTATCCACCACCGCAAAGCATGGGGATTACACTAGGCATGGGCATAGCCGCTGACCAACCGTGTCGACCGCCAGCCGGAGCATGGGTCTTCCACTTGGGCATGTGAAGGGAGCTCTGTGCTAGAGTGTTCGGGCGTGTACAACCCAATTTCGGTCGTACGCATGACTGGCACGGCAGAATAGGTGGAGGTGTATCTGGGCACCCGTGAGCTAGCGTGGGACTCACGAGGCCCTACCTCAAGGGGGGTTGCGCCAGAATTTTCTAGCGCTGGGCGCGCTTACAAAACTTGTGTGATGGGGTTAACCTGTGCCAAATGAATCTCCGAAGGCCATCACATGAGAAGGCCAAACACCAAGGACCCCAGAAGGTGACGTGAATGGGGCCAGGCCGCGAGACAGATAACAGTCATAGGGTTTATCGATAGTGCAGGGACGGACCCGAGCAGAAATGACGTGCCTAGTATTCTCATGTGACAAACCCGAGGAAAGATACCTAGTGTGCGGCTCCCATGACCACGAAGCACGAAACTGTGGTTATATGAACTAGGTCACGCGCCTTGACTCACCCACTCCGGATTAGCTCACGCGAGGACAAAATGCCAAGGACCCCAAGAGGAGACGTGCACGGCCCTCCTGATTTTTCAACGCTGCAGGGATGGACTTGAGCATAGACGTCATGCTAGCCCATAATCATGAGTTGCTTGAGGGCGGGGTTGTTAGGGCGCATCGACATTCATGATGACGAAGCACAGGGCATGCCGGTTGGAATACTTAGAAAATTCGTCAAATGCAGAAGTAGTTCTGATACATGCGCAAACCGATACAACTATAGGGGCGGCGCCTGATAGCTTGAGGTTGATGCAGCCCCGGGGGTTCCCTCAACTAAACAAACCAACAGGTCACTTCGCAATTATGCTGCTGAAGCGTTGGGGTAGTTGTTGAAGCTTGATCCTCACAAGCCTGAGGGATCCGTAGGCATGAGGGGCCCGTGAGGCCTAGGGGGTACGCGAGGGTCCGAGACCTCCTAAAGGACCGCACGGCGTCACGCCTCCTGAGACGCGTGCACGGTTTGTCCGAGGTGCCGGTACGCGGTGCCCATGTTCATGAGGCCGAAGGGCATGCAGACGTAGCTGTAGGGGTAGCCCCACTGCGACCAACACGCGACGGCTAGAAGAGGCCTTGTGATGCGGCCCTATTGAGGCCCGGGATGTCGATGCGGATGCGCAGCCTGCTGCCCATGTTAGGGGCAGGTGCTGCAGCTGGTTGTGCGGGGCGACGCTTGCCATGGATGGCCTACACCTCCTGAAGCTCCTCGATCACGTTGGTGATGAACTCCCGTGCTCCTGGTGCCTTGCACCATGATCCTTGCTTTCGGGGGCGCACATCGAAGCACGCCTCCAAGTGGTGCCCGAGAACCTCCCTCGTCGCACCGGTGAGGTCAAAAGCTCTCCAGGTGGAAGCCCCCGAGCCTGCCCTAAGGGAGGCACCAGGCGTGCCTTCCTATGCGGTAGGGAGATGCACCCCAATAGCAGACACAGGGCCTGAGGCACCACTTGTGGGGATCTGTGTCCCCTGATGGCTCTTGGGGAGGATATGCTCCTTCTTCTTGGATGTGTCTTCAGGAGGCAGGAGGCCTCCCTTGTCATCAGAATTTTGAGCCACCGCGGCCTGGTAGGCGCATTCGAGGGAGCGAACTGCATCGTTCTCATCACAGGAGACCATGATGATGTTGTTGCACCCTAGCATCTTGAGGACGTTGTAGCCATGATGGGTTGCCGCCATCAACTTGGCAAGGGAAGGATACTCAAGGATTTTGTTGTATAGGAGGCCAATGTGGGCAACATCGAAGGCGATGTGCTCGGTGTGATACTTGTCGCGCTTGACGAAGATGATTGGGAGGCGTACATGTGCCAGGGGAATGGTGGAACTATCGGTCACTCCTGAGAAGGGCTTGGTCGGCATGAGCATATCATAGGGCACCTAAAATGTCTCGAGCGCCTCGATAGAGAGGACAATGAGCCCAGCGCCACCGTCGATGATGGTCTTGGAGACGAGGACATTGCTGATGGTGGGCGTGCAGAGCATGGGGATCGCGCCTCCGGCAGCCGAGCACTTGAGGTGATCCTTGGAGTCGAAGGTAATGGCGTACTACAACCACCTGAGAGGACGCGTGGCCTCGAGCTTCGGGAGGGCCGTGTTCACCTCACGAGAGAGCTACTTGAAGATGCGGTTTGAGGTAGGGGCCTGAACACCGCCCAGGATATTGGTGATCGCACGGGATTCTAGAAGCCCCCAACCCCATCATCTTGTCGGCTATCTTCATTTTTCCTTGGTGGCGGCAGTGGAGGGAGGCTAGCATTGCCCTGAGGACGGGCCTCACGGGGCTGATCACGCCTGGGTCCGTTGCGAGGCTCGTCACGCGAGCGGTCCCCTGGGCTCCTGGCAATCGTTGGTGTTGTTGGAGCGAGTGTTGTGGAAGACACAGTAAGGGTGGTTGCCCCTCGGGGCTCTTCATGGACACAACCGTGCCTCACCACAGGCTCCGCCGCCAACATTGCGGGGACTTACGCTTTTCCTCCTTAGCCTTGGCCTTCTTTTCTTCAGAGTCTGCCACCGAAAGCTCGAGGAGGGTGAGGGAGCCCTCTTCGGACCTTGCACACTTGTTCGCCAGGTTGAACATCTCCAGGACCAAGCACAGATCATCATGGATGGTGAGCTCCTCTCTCATCTTGAGTTCCTTGACTCCATCAATAAATGCCAAGATGATGGCCTCGTCCGACGCCCTCGGGATCTTGAGGCGTACGTTCGTGAAGTGTTGCATGTACTTCTACAGGGTCTCACCCAGTTGTTGGTTCACACGCCGCAGGTCGTTCACTGTCGGGGCGCGGTCACGAGTGCCATAGAAGTTGGCGATGAAGTGCTCATGAAGTTCATTCCAGGTGGAGATCGATCCCTCCGGGAGGTTAAGGATCCAGGAGCGCACACAATCCTTGAGAGCCATGGGAAAGAAGTTTGGCATGACCTTCTCGTCACCGCTTGCCGCTTCGATGCTCAGCGAGTGGAGCTAGAGGAACTCCGCAGGGTCGAGGGTACCATTGTAGCGTGGAGGCAGGTCTGTCTTGAACTTGCTGGGCCAGATGACCCGTCGCAGCACCGGGGTGAAGGCAGAGTAGCCCGCTGCACTCATGGGCACACCGCGTGCGAGAGGAGCTCATTCTTGGTGTTTGTACGCCAAAGCCTCCAGCAGTGCATGGTCTTGAAGCTGGGACAGTGGTGCCAGGAGCGCACGTGTGTCACCTTGTAGCCACAGCGCCACCTGGCAGCTTGCTTCGCCCCGTGCCTGCGCCGGCGACCCACGTGGCAGGTCGCATTGGCACGCTTCACGCCTGGGTTTGAGGTTGGCGCCCTGGAGAGAAGGAGGATGAGGCGCATTGTGTGCCACGTCGCCCGCCTGGGAGGTCGGGGGACAAAGCGAGTGGGAGGGCGCTGGGGCCTTGCTAGTGGCGTTGGCAAGCTCGGTGATGCAACCAAGCCAGTCATCGTACCGGTCGTTGGCGGGGTGGTAACGCAGTAGTTCGCATGCCATGAGCAGCGCAGCGTGCATGTTCGCCAGGCCGCGATGAGAGTGGGAGGACGATGTCGTGGCGAGAGTGAGGAACGGATTAGAGGTGCGGCCATCATGCCACATGGAGGGTGGCGGCAACGAGTCCTACTACTCGTGAGTACCTGGGTTAGTGACAACGTTTGCTGCAGGAGAGGCAGAGCGACGCGGGGTGACGCGGCCCGTTGGTGCCGTCTGAGAGACCCGAGCAGCCCGGCACTCGGTTCAGACTCAGCGGGCGTCAGCCATGGGAGTGACGAAGCGGAGATGAAGCAGAACTAGAGGAAAGATCACGACACGCACCTACCTGGCGTGCCAAATGTTAGAATCGGGGCTCTGGACACCCACGAAGTTTCAAACTCTGGGGCGTGTGCGATGATCTCAACCAACTCTAGTCTCAATCTCGTCACCCCATAGCCAAGCCTAGTCGAATGCATGCGAGGAGGAAAGAAGATGAACACAGAGATTTACCCAGGTTCGGGCCACCTTGTGGTGTAAGACCCCTTGCTTTTGGTGGATTGGCCTCACGAGGAGGATGGTGATGGACTAGTACAGTGGTTGAGCGACCTCGCGAGGGCTCTAGACTGAGGATCGATTGGTCTCCCTCCGTACGGTGGAGTCTAGTCCTATTTATAGTGGCCACTGTCCTCTTCCCTCATCTCACAGGCAGGAAGGGATTCCACAATGGGGAAATTTGAAAGGGGGCAAGAGGTATATCTTATCCTCACTAAAGGCGGTCTTTGCCTACAAAGCTTCTAGGCGTGATGCAGAGGTGAGCTAGGCAATGACATCCGTCCTGCTAGGCTCATGGTGTTGGTCTCGTTGCACCAAAATGGAAAGCTTTGGGGGCCTTCCTTGGGAACCTGCGCCTGCCCTTGCTCCCTTAGAACGAAGAGGAAACTGTCCTCTCTTGCGTTCTCTAGCGCTCTGTTGGTTTTGGTCGTCATGGCTCACGTCATCGCAGCCTCATGAGGGTGGGTACCTACATGGAAAACTCCGCTCCTCAGGAGGCAGCCTAGGGAAGCCGATCATCTAGAGGCCTTGGTGTTTTTCACCTCGCGAGGCCGGGGCTCTCGTGAGGGTCTTGTCTTGGGGGGACTTACTGCTAGGCCATACCGGGCCATCGAGGTGGGCCATGCGCCGGGCCGCAAGCAGACAATTCTGGGTATCCCGATCCCAGAACACAACCAAGATGAAGGAATAGGATTGGCCAAGATACAAGCATGAAGACTCTACATTTTACTTCGTGAGAAATCACTTTGAGTGCATAGGAAAGCCAATACTATTAAAAGGGGGTGAGGTAATGTTGGTGAACATATTGCTCCACATGCACAAGTGCTAGGCTCGAAAAACACCTACATTCTCTCCCACTATAATACTCTGTCTAAACCCTAACATGCAAAATCGGTGCCACCAAGTTTTTCACTGGGCCCTACCTATTTTCCATCACATACAGAACCCAAGCCAAACCCTAGCTTCTCAGTACAACCAAGTACTAAATTGCTGCAACTGGGTTTCGATGACGAACATTCATATGACCAAGTTTATGAAATCGGAATTTCTGAGTTTTATGGGTCAGTCTCATCGAGTTTGGATAGTTCCCTCGACCACTCATATCGGTACTATCGATAATCATATATCGGTCTCACCAAGATTCCTAAAGTTGCCACATTTTGAACAAATCGGTACGATCGAGTTTTACTTCGGTTTCACCGAGTTGGTCAATAATGGTGTAACGGTTGGATTTTTGGAGATGGCTATATATACCTCCACTACATCCCACTCGAAAGAGAAGCACTCATACTAGTTCCCCACTTCCCATATGCAATGTTCTGAGAGAGAACCAGCTACCCTTGAGTTGAGATCAAGATCATCCACTCCAACCATATGGATCTTGATTTCCTGCCTTCCCAAGTTGGTTTCCACCGAATCAATCTCTTTTGCCAAGCCAAATCCGTGAGAGAGTGATTGAGTGTTGAGGAGTCTATCACCTTGAAGCACAAGAGCAAGGAGTTAATGATCACTATCGAGCCTATTAATTTTTGGAGGGTGGTGCCTACTAGAATGGTTAGGTGTTGCTTGGGAGCCTCCTACTTCGTGTTGTGGAGTTGAACCAAGAAGATTGTACGGGCATAGAGATTGGCTACCTGGTGAAGATCTACCGATAGTGAGGCTAGTCCTCCATGGACGGAAGCTGTTATTGAATAGTCAAGGTTGCTACTTCGTGGACCCTTATGGGTGGATCCCTCCGTCGACACTTGTAACTTGTCACACCGAAGATGCGCGCCTATCCGTTTAAGGCACGGGGCCTCGCAAGGGATAGAGGCGCATCTTGCCGTTAGCAAGAATAGTATCATTACAACATACAGTACTGAATGAGAAGAGTATACAAGTTGGCTTACACTCGCCACATGCTAACTTACAATGTCACCCAATTCATAGCATCAAGTTGAACACAGGGTCCGACTATGGACGAAATCAAACGATAAAAGAAGTAGCAAATGATACTATCAAGCTATTCCAAAGATCACGACCAGGTCCTCTACTCATCCGGATACGTCACGTACATCCTGCCTCTCTCTTCATCATACTCCCACTGGAGCTGAGTAAGATCATCCTGCACGAACTCATCTGGACCTGCACCTAGATTGTTGTAGTAAAATGTGAGCCACAGAGGACTCAACTATCATGTGCCCGGGTACCAAGACTATTTAAGCTTTAGGAAGGAAGGGGTGATGTTTAAATCTGCAGCAGCTCTAAGCTTTTGTGGTGGCTAACTTACGTAGCTAGAATGTAAAGTGAGTGGTCTACGACAATCGTTCGGTTTCTACATGATCTCTAAGAGACCCTGAACACCTGCTTACGGCAGTCATAACCCCACCGTGTCCTCTCTCGGATCATGTCCACGAGCAGAGACAGTCACGGTTACTCACACAGTCACGGTTAAACAAATATCCAAGATGCCACATAACCGCGGGCACGGCTTTCCGAAAGATTTAACCCTGTAGGGGTGCTCCAACTAGTCCATCACAAATAACCACACTCCGCGGGAATTCCAACACCTCGAGAAAACCTGAAGAAAATCAGAGTCCACACGCAAGACATTCGATAAAGGTAAAACAAATCCAGCAAGACCACCCAACGTGTCGACGAACCCGATGAGAGCCGCGTATCTCCTTCTCAAGACATGACAGATGAGCAGTACGTACGGTGGCCTGATAGAAATCCCTCGATTTGCCCCGAGGTGGCCCCGCAAGTGGCTCTAATTTGGACCAACACTCATGAGGAGCACTGGCCCGGGGGGTTGATTAAATTATCCACGGGGTTGCAAGGCCCTATGCAGGTTCATTAAGTTATTAGCAAATGTAGTACCAATGTTGGGTCTTGCTAGACGAGTTTTAGTCTCCACCGAATAAACAAGGGGGTCCCCATAACAACCCCAAGCGTGTTAGGAGCGCAAAATATGGAAAACATAACACCGGTAACAAGGAACTAATGGCGGCACGAGTGGAACAAATCACTTAGCAAAAGGCCAAGCCTTCCACCAATACCAGATATATATGTGCATTAAATTAAATAATAGAATTTATGGTGATATCCAATCCATGTTATCACATGGAACAACCTGCAACCAAGAACGCTATAAGAGGGGCTAAGCAGCGGTAACTTAGCCAATCAATGGTTTGCTGGGATGTGGATGTTAGAGGCTGTCATGGCAACATGGGGGCTGATATCATGTGGTAGGTAGTGCAATTGTAACGATACGAACAAGAAACTAGCAAGCAAAGATAGTATTGGGATCCGGGTACGATCATCTTGCCTGTTGGTTCTTCAGCGGAACAAGTAGCGGGATCCTCGTAGTGGTACTCTCTAGGTTCCTCGAACTCAGATTCGACACTCGCGTCTACCCAAGATAAAAAACAAATAAATATCCAAACAAGGTGCAATGCACAACCAAGATGATGCATGATCATTTTAAGGAGAGGATACATGGCAACCCAATTCTAGTCAAGTTTCACATGCAAAGGTGGTAGATCAATGAATCTGGACAGAACCTCAGGTTAAGTTATTTATACATGCATGAACATGGAAAATATGGATGCATCATGAAAAATCGATGGAAATGCATTTAAGGATCGCGAGAAACGGAGCTACGGTTCTTGAGATAAGCTCACGACAAGGTACGGAGGCAAAAACACAAGACCAACAAATCTCTGGGCTAATTCTTGGCATTCCAAGGAATCAACTGGAAAGGTGATTAAAAACCAATCACAATAGACTCAAGAATCACTCAATTCCATGGAGTATAGCTCCCACAACAACCAAAACAAGATAGCACTCAATCTGCCACAAAACAGCAACATAGCATTTGAAAAGCTCACAACTAATGCTACAGGAACTCTACAGCCACAAACAAGATATGAACAGGTTCTACTCAACACCCACATCAATTCTTCCAACTACACAATCAATAAAAGAGCAACACATTACTATGCATGGAGCTGGCAAATAGGCATGATGAAACAGATTTTTAGGGACTTATTGGAAATTCCAGTTTTCTTGAATCTGGGTTTATAAAGTAGCAAGTTAACAGCACTGGTTAAATATGCTAGGAAGCTCCAAATGGAATGAAAAGCAACAGGATGGAATATGACCATATCTACTACAAATACCTAACACTGAGCATGGTCAAATACTCAACACAGCATTAGCTACACCCTGATCTTCAAGGCAAGACAATAACAGCAGATTCTCTAGACTTAGCCATTTTCAGGCTAGCTGGACAGAAACAGAAAGTAGCTTACTTAACAGCATGGTTCCCACTGATCTCGGAACTTAGCACAAATAACAAAATACATGGGTGTTCACAACAACTTTGTATAACATTCTCTAGTTGACAACAACTCCAAAGCGTGCATAGATTAATTCATATGAAAAAGACAAAAGGGCATCACAGCATAAAAATGCACTTTTGTCAACTTGACCCAAAGTCAAATCTGACTTCACAGGTGCATAGAGGGGTTGAAAACACCCCAAAATCATTACTCATACCTATATTCTTGCATGGAAGATGAGGGGGGAAAGCTAGGTCGAAATTTGACCCTTACTCCCATGTATGACATATGGCACTTAAGTTTCTTGATGAAAAGCTAAAGGAAAGGCATGGTGCCTATGCACACAAGTTGGAAATGCACCAATAGTACCCTAGGAACAAGTTAGCATGGCATGGCAAAGAGAAACAAGGTTGGAACTAGCTAGAGAGGTAACAAGCTCATGTGATCAAATAAGGAGAAACCTACACATGGATTCTACTCATGCACACAAATGAGTGTAAGAAGATCATCTACACATCACCTACTCATGCACTCATATCATAAGAACACATGCACACACAAGCATTCCTACACAAGCACCCATGTGTGTGTATGCACAAGGGGCATACACACCAACACACACACTCTAGTATGCAGGTGCACTTGGCACACACACACTACACACACACCACCACATACACACTAGGGCACACCATACACATATGTGTATATATATGCACAAGGTGGTATATACCACACACAACTCACTTACACACTATGTGGGTGCACACATACACTCACATGCTAATATATACATACATACCCTCTAAATACTACACACACAAGCAGCAACACACACACATACAAGTGCACTCGGATCTGGCCGCCACAGCCGATCCTGGCACTCCACACACGCACACACGCGCACGGGATCCAGATCCGAACTGCGGACACGCGCACTAGCCAATCGAAAAAAAGAAAACGGCGGGGCGCTGGGGATCGAACCACGGACCTTGCAGTCGTCCGCCGAGCCGGTCACCACTGCGCTACGCGTTCGACTGATACTAGTATAGGGGAGCTATTGCTCTTATACACGCACACACACACTGAACCTGACGAATCGCCGCACTGACTGTCGAAGCAGACAGAGCACGGCGCGCGCGCGGGGCACGGGTAGGGCGAGCACCACACTGACCAAAGCTCGGAGCTTTGCACGGGGATGGAACGGCTGGTTGCAGGGCTACCCCTCGGGCACCAAGCGCACGCACTAGAGCCGCGGGGCACACGCGCCCGTCGCCATGGCGGAGCTCGGAGCTTCGGCACTCGATCTATGCGCACACAACACAAAAGGCAAACAGGGGCTCGGGGCGCATCGGTTGCTCACCTAGGGTCGCTGGGAACACCGGAATCAAAGGGGAGGAAGAAGACTCAGCAGGGGAGGAAGAAGGCGTTGATGCGAGGGCTCGTCCACGTCCCTAGCGCCGGGAACGGCACGCGGGCATCACCAGCTCGGCGTTGGACATGACGGCGAGGATCCTACGACAACGAAGGAAGGCGCCTGCGACGAGCCCCTTCTCTGTTGCTCCACCCTGCAACTACTGCATCTAACTGAACCCTCTCTCGATAGGAAGAAGAAGGGGGAAGAAGATGGGGAAGGAGCGGCGGCGCAAGGGAGAAAGGAGGAGGAAGGGGAAGAGGAACACATGGGGATCCGCGCGGACAACTTTATACCGGACCCCGCGCCCTAACGGCGTCTCGACGTCTGCGCTACGCCGGCCCCTCTCTCTGCCTGAACCTCTCTGCACTGACGGAAACAGAGACGGGGCAGGTCACTGTTACCTCGGCTGGGCTCATGGGCCGTTGGGAGGGAAGGCCCACTGACTCACTCTCCCTCTCACGCCAGAAAATCTTTCCTTTTAAACAAAAACTGCCACAAAGAAATATTGTCTAGAGCAAATAAAAGAGTTTTAAAGAAAAACAAAAATAGTTTTGTGAAGGACAAATAAGCTTCTGTTTTACAAAAATGTTAAATGAAATTATATGACAAGATAATATTTTATTTATTAATAAAACAGCCCCTGTTTTTGGTAAATTTTAAAATCCAACCTTATTCAAATATAAAAAGCAACACTCTTAATATTCATAAGAACCCTAGGGCCATCTCATGAACATTTTAAAAAGATTTTAACAACATTTAAAATCCGATCATAAAACACATAGGGTTTTTAAAATAATAAAAGGGGTTTGTAGGAGAAGAAAATAAAGGGGAAGAAGAAGAGAAGGAGCCCACCTCCTTGCCCCCCCCACACACACAACAACCACACCAACACTCACAACATTCACACCACAACCAACACAAGACACAACAAGCAAGAAGAAGCAGAGATGCATGATGAAATGATGACGATGATGATGATGATGATGATGAGGAGGAGGAGGAGGAGGATGCAACAATGCCACCAACACAAGAATGACAAGGTGCAAGTCCACTCATAAATCATGACATAAGGTTCATACAACTGGTTACAAGCCATAAAAGGAAGGGACATCACTTGGGATGTCACATAACTGCTACCCTCCGTGGGTTGAAGACTCCATAAACGTGGATGTACGATAGCGCCACCTATCGGAACCACGGAAAAAATCTTCGTGTCTACAATTGTGTATGATCTTCCTATATCTACTCTCTTACATATGCTTGTGTTATTTTCCGCTACCATATTTGTTGACTAGCATCTGTAGGGTGCCTTAGACTTGCTACAATTTGTAAAATCTTCCACCAATTAACTTGCAAAAAGGTTAGGTTTTAATTCTTGCAAGTAGTCTAATCACCCCCCCTCTAGACGTCTCTTCTATCGATCCCCTCAATTGCTATAAGATCTTTGGTCTCCATAGCTCGATTTCTTCACCATGGAGGAAGATGGATGTGTCTAGTTTGGGTAGTATTAGTTGTAGCATTCCTGTTCTCGATGGGCAGTATGAGAGGCTTGAGCTATAGTCAATGGAAATATGAGATGCTTGAGCTATTCAATGAATTATATTTCAGCAAGTATGTTAAGAACCCCTATGTACCTCCCACTGATTCCTTACATCCCACACACGAAGAGGAAATTGACATGCTTCAGAATCTTAGAATTGTTAATCTCATTTTAAAACGATTGCCTAGATTTCTATTTGATCAAATGAAGAAGTTGGATGTTTTTATACTTCTTTTTTTGACTAGTGAAAACAGTAGAAGAAGCTCCTACTGTTGTTATATTAGAGCAGAATCAGTACAAGTGGTTTTTACATATCCTTGTGGTAGAATCTGGGTAGAGTGTCTAAGCTGATCTAGGCTAGGCTATGAGTAGTTATAGACTATTAATTTTACAATCATATGGTTTGTATAAGATTATCCAGGAAGGCAGAGTCGACCTCTTTAACTCTAAATTTTAGGACTTGAAAATCTGTCTTCAACATCCGAAGCCAGTCTTGCGTTGTTGCCATCTCATCATCGAAGAACTTTCTGTTTCGTTGCTTCCAGACATTCCATGTAGCTAGGATACATATTTCCTTAAACAGGGGTTTCGCCCATTGCCATTCCATTGTATCCAATCGTGCTTGCGTATTCAGAGATGAATCCCGAGTAATGCCTGATTTCTCCCAATAGTTAAGTGCAAAGGGGCATTGGTAGAACAAGTGGTCATCAGTTTCCCTCAGATTTCCATTACACAGCACACAGGAAGAGTCATCACCTATATTGAAGTGTCTTCTTATCAGAAGGTCTCGTGTGTTTAATCTATCCATTCTCTGTAGCCATGAGAACACCTTGTGTCTGAGGATGCATTTTGATTTCCAAATGGTTGTTATGTATGATGGGGCGTGCTCATTTCTGAATAGGTACTAATAGAATCTTTTTGGCCTGAAATGTACCTCTCTCCAACAGTATATCCAATCAACAGCCTTGAGGGGGTCTAGAGTCATCATGTTAATCGTGATCATAATATCTTCCAATTCAATACGAGCTTCCTGTGACAATGGTAGGTGGAAGTGGGAAGTCGGGTCCACATCCATCACAAATTGTGCCAGAGGTACATCTTCATTGGTTGCATATGAGAGTAGGTGTTGATGTGAATTTGCTAGGATTTCCTCATTGAGCCATTGATGCTTCCAAAGCAAGATTGTATCCCCTGAGTTGGGGATGCAAGTTGTGATTCCTCGAAAGATATCAGAGAGGGAGAGAATATCTTTCCACCAGAAAGACCCATAAGCTGGCATTGCATGCGGGGTTGTTGTATCATAGTATGCATTCCATATCAACATTACCCACAGATTGTCCATCTTGTGATAGAATTTGTGGAGAAATTTGAGCAACAAAGCTTTGTTCTATAGTTTCAGATTGATGATACCCAAGCCACCTTTGTCTTTGGGTTTGCATACTAAATCCCATGCTGCCAGGTAGTGAGTTTTAGCGTCTCTATCGAAAACTTTTCTCCATAAACAATGCCTGCATGCTCTATCAAATATATCTATGATTTTCATTGGTAACTTCAAAACGCACATAGCAAACGATAAGAGCAATGACATGGCTGAATTGATGAAAAGTACCCTCTCACCATATGAAAGCCAGATGGCCGTGCTTGTGAGTCTTCTTTCAATTCTATCAACAAGAGGCATCAAGTCTCGTACAGATGGTCTGGAGGTGCCCATTGGAACTCCAAGATAAGTAAAGGGCATCGATCCCACCTGGTAACCAAGTATTGAAGCCAACTCAATGGCTTTATCTTGGTGAATATTGATAGGCATTAATTGAGACTTGGAGTAGTTTATCTTTAGCCCTATGGTGTTAGCATATGCATCGAGTAGTTGTTTAATAGACCTAATTTCCGAGCTCTGTGCCGGAAGCATGATTAGTGTATCATCTGCATATTGAATCACCGGATACAGTTCCAAAGCAGGTTGCTCAATTGGTAGTGATAAGTGCCCTTCCGTCCATGCTATGTTAACCAGTGACTGTAGAAGATCTGCTGCTAGGACAAACAATTAGGGGGGGGGGAATGGGTCACCCTGTCGAACTCCTCTTTTAAATTGAAATTCCTTGCCCGGTACGCCATTCAATAAGATCGAGGATGTTCCTGAGTTTAGGATCTTTTCCACCCATGAGCACCATTTATCGTCAAATCCCTTACATCTTGGCATTTGGATAATGAAGGAATGGTTCATTGTATCAAAAGCTTTAGAGAAGTCCAATTTTAGGATCACAATTTCCTTACCCGAGTGTTTGCATTGATGTAGGAATTCATAAGCCCATGCCAGACAGTCTTGGATAGTTCTGGATCTTATGAAGCCATATTGGTTGCGGTGAACTATTTTAAGAATGCAACCTTGTAATCTCTCTGCCAATAGCTTTGTGAGGACTTTAAGCACACAGTTTAGTAAGGATATCGGGCGAAAATCATTTACCATTTTTGGTGAACCGGTTTTTGGAATAAGAGTGATCAGGGAGGTGTTTAGGCATTTGAGATCAACTTTTCCGTCCCAGAAATCATGGAAGAGTTGATAAAAATCCTCCTTAATAATACCCCAGCAGACTTTAAGGAACAGACCATTGAAGCCATCTGGTCCAGGTGCTCTACCGAAGGGGATATTTTTAATCACCTCGTCAATTTCATCGTGAGTAAAAGGGGCTGATAATTCTTCCAATCCATCCACACGTCGTACCAACTCTTGTAACTCAAATGCCACACATGTTTCTGTGATAACACCCATTCTACTTTTGAAGCATTGGTAAAAAGCTGCTGCTTTATCATCATGATTTTCAATAGTCGATCCATCCTACATTAGAAGAGATGATATAGTACTTTTCCTGTATCTTTCTATTGCCCTGGTTTGGAAGTACTTCGTGTTCTCCTCCCCCTCTACTGCCCATCTATAAGTACATATTTTTTTCCAATAAGCGCTTTGATATTTAAGAAATTTAATCAGTTGGTTTTTCACAATGCGCCTGAAGTTGGATTCAGGTATAGGGAGAGGACAAAGATCTTCCAAGCTATCCAGGTGGAGCAATTGCTTATTGCAGTTTTCAATCAATAACTTCAGCTTGGACAGGTGCTTACTCCATTGTTTTAGAGCATATCTTAATCTTTTCAGTTTAGCCGAGATACGTGTGGCTGAGGATGTTGCTTTGATGGGTTTATTCCAAGAATTCTGAACTGTCTCGATAAAACCTAGGCATTGGGGCCAATAATTTTCAAACCTGAGTTTACATCGTGGAATAGAGGTTTGAATCTGCATGACACATGGTATATGATCAGACACTGGTATAGCAAGAGGTTTGACCATGGTATTTGGGAATTGGGCGGTCCATTCAGGTGATGTGAAAAACCAGTCTAGTTGTTCTAGTAATGGGTTCTCTTGCATATTACTCCAAGTGTACTTTCTTCCTTTGATTGGAATCTCTAGCAGAGCTAGGGAGCTGAGAATTTCATTGAACTTAATAATATCATCAATGTTGCCTCCAGCAAGGTTTTGATTCTGTAATGATCGAATAAAATTGTAGTCCCCCATGAAAACCCATAAGTCTTCAATTTCAATATTGAGACTCTCGAACCATTGCGTGAAAACCTCTCTCTCTTGGCCACTACAAGGGCCGTAGACGTTGGTGAAAAACCACTGTTGATTGGAGTGAACCGATGTAAATTGAATCGTAATAGCAAAAGAAAGTTTATGCAAAGTCACCCCAGTGAAAAGACTAGTACACCAAATAATAATAAGACCACCAGATGCTCCCTCGGACGGGAAGAATTCATATTTGTCAAATCTGCGAGGGCAGCATTTACGAATGAAGGAATGATCAAACTCCTCTTTCTTAGTTTCTTGTAAACAAATGATTGAACAGTTAGATTCATCAATTTTGTTGCGAACAGCTAAACTTTTGGACTCATGATTCATACCATGCATATTCCAAGATAAAATGTTCCAAGCAGCAGTTGACATCAAAATAAAGGCGGGAAAGTGACAAGTTCAAATATTTGAAAATGGAGCATCAGTCCACTATGGAGTAATGTCCATTCCTCCTGGGTCACTAGTTGTGCCTTCTCTGGATGGCTCATTAAGATCTCCTCCGACAGCTCTTCACTAGGGATGCCACATTGTACCATTCCAATGTGCTGAATGGTAGGAATTGGTGTTTCAGGTGGAATAGCCTTTGTTTCAATGGTAGTTTCCATATCTTCAGAAATGTCTTTGTCATTAAAAACACGAGAGCATCTTGGCTTGACATGGGAAACTTTCTGCTTGGAATCAGCCATAGATGGAGCTTTGAAGCCTTGGAATCTTGTAGATCTTGCACTCCTACGCACCATGGATACATCCAGAGGTGCTCATGGCCTCTTCCTGTGCATGGAGGTAGCACTTGCCAACTAAATCTGTTGGTTAGTTTCCTGCATCTCAAGTACAAAGATTGTATCAGGCAGAAATGCATGAATAGCAGCAAGAGCTTGATTATGTTTTTCTTCCAATTGTATCATACACACTGCCCAGACTTCCTGAGAGCAGTAGATTATGGTGGGGTTCCCCAAAAAAGGAGTGGAGGGGGGGGGAAGATCCGCAAGTATGCATATTTCATAAGCTTTAGGAACAGTAGGTGAAACCCCTCAGCTAACTGCCTGTAGTCCACATGGGGTGACAGTTGCAGCCTCCTAGTGTGGACTGTTGTGCATAGACCTGCAAAGAACTCTAGCAGAGTATCAGGCAGATTGACATCAAGGATCAACTTATGAGAGTTAAGCTGAACAAATGCCATCTGTCCAGACTATCGCCCTAGGATAACATTATCAGCAGCCTCTTCTAGTAACTGAACATGCTCATTCCAGAGGCGCAAGCCGTCATCAAAACCAGTGTCATCCGTATGCACTCTATCCATCATTGAACGCCCTTCATACCCTGTTAATTACCAATAGATGATACCTTGGTAGGTAACAGGGACTGGAGGTAAATTTGGCTAGGCTCCCCATCCTACTTGTGGGGCAGCAGGAGCAGGAGTAGCCTCCCAGGCATTGTTGGCATTTTCCATCTACCAAACTTGGGCATCATGTTGTGCTTGCTGCATAGCATCCAGAAAAGGTGGCTGGTCTAGATGGGGAGAGGCACCCATGGGAGGTACCTCATCTTCATTCCTCAACAGCCCCTGAGTAGCATCCCTACGATTCAGTATATATACTGGTACTGTCCAAGATTGACCCATGCCACTCATATCATTTTACCTCTTGATAACTAAATTGTATGGCACCAAGGAAAGCTCATTGATGAGCACCCTGACTAGCACTCGAGACTTTTTATAACCTGGCCTATGCCAAAAAAGGCACCTACCAAAACAAGAAACAGCCATGATGATGTAATATTCCGTCTGATAGTTCAAGGGAAAACCCAAGAGCATCACCCAAGCTTCCCTTTTCGCAACAAGACGTCGCATGTTGGGCCCTTCATCATGTCTCAAAAGGTAAAAAGTGGACAGATCATCCAATGCTTGTTCTCCCATATCAACCATCGCATCTCTTACTAGTCTGTCCGCAAAATGTACCAAACCAACACAAAAGGGGTAAATCTTACCCTCCAAAGTTTCAGCATTGTGATCCTCAGCCAAGATTCTTCTAACTTCAGCAAGAACAACTTCACGCTGCAAATCAGGAGGGGAGTGGACGACAAATACTAGAGCATGTTGAGCATGGTCAAGTGGCGGCTCATCGACGACAATCATGTTCCGCTGCAGGCGACCATGTGGACTTTGCTGGATGTTCATCGTTCCAGGGACAAACTGATAAGGCATCACTGGGACAGTCGCCATAGCTTGATGTCTGTAGATGGTGGCGGCAGAGGGCGGAGAGACCTGGGCAAAAGGAAGAAAACCCTCATTGTGATCGGAAGGAGTAGCAAAAGGGGGGAAATTGTGAACTCTGATGGGAAGGGTCTCTGACTGCTTGTCAGGTTTGGGAGGCAAAACGGCCGGAGGGGTATTAGGAACCCGCTCAAGCGGTAGGATATCCTTCCGTAGTAAAGATTTAGCTACCCAAGTTTGTTGTTGCTGCCGCACCATTGCAATACTCTGTTTTGGTTGCCTTGTTTTCCATTGATAATAGAAATTCATTTTTCGTCTCCAAACCATGGGCTGAGAGCCGGCCCATGTCTTACAATTCCATCCGTAATGGCCCAGACGTCCACATCGACGACAGCGAAGCCCAATAGCGCATGATTTGCTAGCGTGACCGATGGCAAGGCATCGTGAACACGATAACTTTCCAAACCTAGTCGGTGGGGTATAACTCAAATCTTCATGAAAATTGCATGTGTATACCAAACTTACACACTTAGTGCAAGTAATACTTGGACAATTAATTGCAATATGTCCTTTTCTAAAGCATGTTGCACACCTATGGATCTTAGAATAAATAAATTCTTTTGACAGAACAGATTTAATATTTAAACAGTTTTGCACCTGAGAATTTGAATATCCTACATGCCATAGATCAAGAATTTCCTCCAAGAGATTGGGAGAAATGGATTCCCAATAATTTTGTTGAAACCAAGTCCCTTCAAAAAACTGCTTATGATTGAGGAAGCCCGTCGTAGACAATACATTGCTAAAACTGCCAAACCTTAAATCGGTGGAAGATTGAGATTGATCAATAGAGACCCCATAAGCTGAAGAGGACGCCATCACCACCGCGGAGGGAGGCTGATGAAGATGGTCTCAACCGCCTCCACCTCCTCTCCCACCTCTACGTCCACCTTCATCTTCTCCTCCAATGGCGTGTGCATATCGGGCTTTGTGGAAGATCTCTAGGCGTTCTTCATCCTCTATACCGGGATGGCAAGTCTCATCCATTGGGATTTCGCCCCTGGTCTCAAGGTGGAAAACTAGGTTCGTTCTATATTTGGATCTTCGGTTCACTATGAAAAAACACAAGGTTGCAAGGAATTTTTCTTGGTTGTATCGTTATCATTGGCCTCTTTTCCTCTTACAGAAGAGGCGGTGGGGATTGTGTTGCAATGCTGCATCGGTGGTTTAGCCAGTGGTTTCAATGTTCTTCAATTGGGTTCTCGGAGTTTTAAATTCTCGATGGCTTCCAATCAAGTTGGCCATTTTATATATGGTTTGAAGAATAGAGTTTGGCCAGATTTTGTTTGTCATTTTTGCTTATTCAAGAACTATGTGGATTATTCAATGGACAACAACTATTGGCATCTGGATAATGTGATCCCAGAAGTGAGGGCTAGATCACCTATGGCTATCAAATCATCTTTGAATTTCCTTCGTTCGACTTCTCAATCTGACAGAGGCTTGGTGTCTGATCTTGAGGAAGGAGAGATCAATACCATCACTGCCAGGGCTTCTCCTTTATTGCTTATACTTCTTGGAATGATTTGGAGAAATAATATGCAAGTTATTCATTGAGTAATCTTGATGAAATTCTTCATAAAGGTATTGTGGTTCACTTAATGAATCCAAGTGATCCTAACTTTGATAAATGCTTATTTGAGCTTCGTGATCTCACGTGTGCTAAAGGAGATGTCACTATCATCAATAACATCGTATTTGAAGCCATTCACATTCATAAACTTGAACATTGTCATTATCTCAATCCAAACGAATCTCTTTTCTCTTATGATGAGGATATCCCACTTGATGATGACAATGTGGAACCTGGCTACTAAGAAGAAGATGAATTCATCAACATCGAGTGTGAGAAGACTACAAAGAGTCGAAATCTCATGGCAAACTTCAAAGATTGCATGGCCATAGGAGAGAAATGGATTCTTGATAGTGGATGCACTGATCATATGATCGGATGTCGAGACATGTTTCAAGAAATCACACCAAACAATGCACCGCGAAGGTATGTAACTTTCAGAGAGAACTCCAAGGGTAAGGCACTTGGTCTCGGTAAGGTGGCCATATGTCATGATAGCTCTACTCAAAATGTCATGCTTGTTGAATCCCTTGGCTACAATCTTCTTTCCATATCTAGATTTGCGGACTTTGGTTTTAATGTGCTATTTACCAAAGTAGATTTCCGAGTGTTTCTTCAAGATAAGAATATCATTGTATTTACCGGTATTCATAGAGGTGATCTATAGATTGTTGATTTCACTAGTTGATACAAACCTCGCACTTGTCTTATTGCAAAATCCTCTAAAGGTTGGCTTTGGCATAAAATATTAGGACATGTTGGTATGCGTAATCTAGACAAGCTCATCAAAGGTGATCATATTCTTGGTGTTAAAGATTTTATCTTTGACAAAGATAGACTTTGTAGAGCTTGTCAAGCTGGAAAAAAGTAGGTGCAAGTCATCACGTAAATAATATCATGACTACTAGGAGACCACTCGACTTGATTCACATGGATATTTTTGGTCCCAATGCTTACAAGAGCCTCGGTGGAAATTCTCTTGCTCTGGTTATAGTTGATGATTTTTCCATATTTACATGGGTATTCTTTCTTGAAGATAAGTCGCAGGTGCAAAAGATTTTCAAGAACTTCACTCACAAAGCTCAAAATTAGTTTGAGGTGAAGATCAAGAAAGTTCGGAGCGACGACAGATCGGAGTTCAAGAACACGAATGTGGACACCTTTCCTGGCGAAGAATGGATTCTACATGAGTTCTCGCCTATGTACACACATCAATAAAATGGAGTTGTTGAGAGGAAGAACCGAACTCTTATTGAGATGGCAAGAATGATGCTCGATGAATACAAGATGACAAGACATTTTTCCGTTGAAACATCTGGTCATGCCACGAGCCGACTGTATCTTAACAAGCTTCTCGGTAAAACAACATATGAGATACTCACCGGTAACAAGCCCCAAGTTGGATACTTTTGGGTATTCGGCTCCAAATGCTACATTCTTGATAAGCATAGTCGTTCTAAATTTGCTCCTAAGTCTCATGGAGGTTTCCTACTCGGTTACGGATCAAACTCTCACACTTAGCTTGTCTACAAGAACTTCACTTGAAAAGTTGAAGAGATAGTAGGTGCGAATTTTGATGAATCTAATGGTTGTCAAGTCAAACATTTGCCAAATGATGTAGGAGATAAAGAACCTTCGGCATCTATCCATGACTTGTCCATTGTGAAGATTCGTCCCATAGAGGAGCATGAAAGTACCTCATTAACTCAAGTGAAAGGTCCTACTTCGCATTAAGGAAAATCTCAACACGACATGGAAGCATCCACAAGCTGTACACGAGAAGATGAATAGGAGGAAGAAGTACATCATGAAGATCAACCTCAACCTCCTTCACCACCACATCAAGGAGACGACACCTTCAACAGCAACAATGAAGAGGATGATGGTGAGGAAGGTTCACCATCCAACAAGCAAAAGCTACCTCGAATTCGAGTAAGAGTGAACAACAATCATCCCTTAGAGCAAATCTTCGATGACATTCAAAGCAGGAGAATCACTCGCTCTAAAACCCTCTTAGCTAACTTTTGTGAGCAGTACTCATTAACTTATAGTGTTGAGCCTATGAACGTGGAAGAAGAGTTCGAAGATCCGGATTGTGTGAATGCAATGCATGAAAAGATTCACAACTTCGAGAGGAACGAAGTGTGTGTCGGCGTTCTGGGACCGGGGGTACCCAGACCATCCTGCTTGCAGCCCCGTGTGTGGCCCACCTCGACGACCCGGTACGGCCCAGCCACAAGCCCCCCAAGTCAAAGACCTCGCAACAGCCCCAACCTCACGAGGAGAATAAAGCCAAGACCACCAGAGTAGTGGCATCCCTCAGGATGCCTCCTGAGGAGCGGAGATTCCTATACATGAACCCGACATCATGAGGCCAGGTTGACATGGGCTCTTACGGCTAAGCCGGGCAGGCGCCAACAGACACAGAGGAGGATAGTTTCCTCTTTCGTGCTAAGGAGGCAAGTACGTGCATAGGTTCCCAATGAATCCCCCAAAAGTTTCCTTTCCAGTGCAACATGACCGAGACCTCAAGCTCGGTAGGACGGATGTCATCATCGAGCCCACCACTACGTCACGCCCGGAAGCTTTGCATGCGAAGACCACCTTCAGTGAGAATAGGATGTACCTTTTGTCCCCTTTAAAATTTGCCGTTGTGGCCCCCCTTCCCGCCCGTGCGATAAGGGAAGAGGACCGAGGCCACTATAAATAGGGACCAGCCTCCACTTTAGAGAGGGATTGAATCCACCTCACCCTCAAGCCCTTGTGAGATTGCTCTACCACTATAATAGTTCATCCTCCACCTCCTTGTGAGGCCAATCCTCCACAAGCAAGAGTAGGGTTTTACACCGCAAGGTGGACTAAACCTGGGTAAGGACCGTGTGCTTTCGTTGCCCTCTATGTGGGAACTCCCGGAGAGTCGCTGAGAAGTTATGAGGTTGAGTGGGATTGGAGGGCGCACGCACACCAGTGTTTGAATCTTATTGGGTATGTGGAGCCCTGATTCCGACATTTGCCGCGCTAGGTAAGGGTGCAACGATGTCCTTCAGTTCTGTTGACTCCTGCTTCACTGACGCCATGGCTAGCTCTAGATGCATGTGCCCCGAGGATTTCGTGCTGGATGACCGTGATGAGGCCACCTGTGTTGTCGCCATCACCACCTCCACCCATACCACTCGCGTATAGCAAGGCCCTCCGCGCTCATAGCAGCACCCGAGCGACTGCTTCGTCGTGCCTCCTGCGGCCTCTGTCCACGTGGGAGACCTAAACGCGCAGGACCCACTGCTCATGGCAAGAGAACACCTTCACCATCGCTCCACGGAAGGGGGTTTCGACACCTAGGCCGACCACATTGCCGATCTGGTCACTGTCATAAGGAGGGCCCTAGCTCCTTTCCTTCCTCTCCGTCCCCCGGCACAAGGAGCAGGAGGCTCGACCAGTGAACTGCCTCCGCCGTCATGCTTCAACGCGCCCGGCTCCTAACCCGAGGAGCCTAAGAAGGGTCCTCCCCGTGTTGTCCTCCTTTTCCTCAAGGTTTTGGCGACCGATTTAGAGTTGCCGCCCGGCGTCAGTAGCGGCGTGCCTATGCCCGCGACAATGTGTGGGCCCACAACATGGAGGACCACCACCAGCTTGTGCCCCTTCGGCATGAGCGTACCAACTGGCGCAGGCACCGGGCAGCTGTGGGATCATTAGAAGAGTGTGTCTAGAGCGGGGGTGAATAGACTACTTGCTCAAATTAAAATCTACACAATATCCAAAGTTAAATGTTGGCATGTTTTAGCAATTTGAGCAAGTCTAGGACACCCAATACATGCAAGTCATCAAGTATAGCAGTGGAAAGTAAAGAAATTGCACATGGAGATCAAACGCATGAATGACACCAAGATTTTTCTCGTGGTTCCGATAGGTGGTGCTATTGTACGTCCACATTTATGGAGACTCCAACCCACGGAGGGTAACAGTCGCGAGTCCACGAAGGGCTCTACCCATGGAGGTTTCCATGAAGAAGCAACCTTGTCTATACCATGATGGCCTACGTCCACGGAGGACTAGCCTAATTCGGGGTAAATCTTCGCGAAGTAGGTGATATCCTTGGCCTTACAAACTTCTTGGTTCACTCTACAACACGTAGTAAGAGTCTCCCAAGCGACACCTAACCAATCAAGGAGGCACCACCCTTCAAAAGGTAATAGGCTCGTTAGTGTCGATGAACTCCTTGCTCTTGTGCTTCAAGATGATAGACTTCTGAACGCTCAATGACTCTCTCACTGATTTGACTCTCGTGGAATTGATTGATTGGGTGTAAAGCAACTTGGAGAAGCTAGAGATCAAGATTCATATGGTTGCAATGGAATGGCATGAGCTGAACACATGAGTACGTGGTTCTCTCTCAGAAAATCTGATGGGATAAGTGGGCATATGTTCTGAGTGTTTCTCTTCCGAGTGAGTGGTGGTGGAGGGGTATATATAGGCATCTCCAAAAATACAACCGTTACACCTAAAGTGACCAACTCGGTGACACTGAAGTATAAAACTTGGTGGTACCAAGTTGTCCAAAGGTAGCAACTTTGGAGTCTCGGTGAGACCATATAGAAAACTTGGCGGTACTGATCAGGTGTCCAACGGTTAGAATCCAAATCTCGGTGACGTCGATTCGAAAACTTGGATCTTCCGATTTTGTGAATCGAGGTAATAGAAAGTTGGCAAGCTGAACTCGGTGGCACTGAAGTGGGATCGGTTGCACCGATGTGCAAGGGTTTGGCCGAGTTCTGTATGAGGCCGGGCGTCGGTGGGACTTAGTGGAAAATGTTGGCTTCATTGATTTTCATGAATGGCTTGGACATAATTTTGTGGAAGAGTTTGTGGGTGCTTTTGGTGACTATCACTTGTGCATGTCGAGCATCTTGTTCACCGACTGTATCTTACCCCCTTTTAATAGTATTGGCTTTTCCTATGGACTCAAAGTGATTTCTCACAAACTAAAATGTGGAGTCCTCTTGCTTAAAGCTTTTGCCAACGGGGATACTCTTCACACTTCTTAGACAACCTTTCTATGGACTTTATCTGAAATACACTAGATAAAAGTATTAGTTCAAGAGACAATGTATGTTGTCATGAATTATCAAAACCACCAAGGGAGCATATTGTGCTTTCAATCTCCCCCTTTTTGGTAATTGATGACAACATACAATTAAAGCTTCAATTGAAGATATGCAGAAATATGTGGAGACTTTGAAGGATACATGACTAATACAAGAACCCCCTAGATGTGAATCCATTTTGATGATAGTTGGTTTTAAATGCATGAAGCCACACATAGTAGGAAGGACATGGGAAGTCATGTATATCTTGGTAATATGCATCAAATATATAAGAATGAAATAATTTCATGTTCAAGACTCACTCTTGCAAACAATATGTACAATAAGCAAGAGGTCATCTTGAACAAGAACATCATGCATATACTTACCTTGAGGTCCTTAAGCATTTATAAGTGGGAACACACTTGAGAAACCATTGTTAGGAAACACAACTGTATTTGATAGTGCAAATGCAAATGGAACCAAGAATACCAAGATATGGAAGACGTATAATAAATGGTTTCTTGAGAGTGCTATGTCTCCAAATAAGTTTAGAGTTTTCTCTCCTAGAACCCAATCGTGAAAGTTTTCCTCTCTCCCTGAATCATAATATATAGATATTGAGAGTAGGTAGGGCTGAGAGAAGTCTAAAGCTTATGAGAATCAAATTTTAGATTCATTCTTCTCTCTTCCCCTTAATAAGTGTTTGTGCGATAAGATATCCTTGATATTACTCCCCTTTATATGATAAGGTTACACTTCTTCTTTTCATCACCATCTCTCCCCCTGAAGCATGAATGCTTAGATATTTCTCCCTTTAGTATTCTATCTCCCCCTTTGGTATGAGTATAACCTTTAAAGCTTTAATATTTCTCCCCCTTTGGCATTAATTTAAAAAAGGGTCATACGAAGGGTCATATAAAAGGAATCATTGAAAGGGCAGGGATCCTAGAGATTTAGGGTCATTGAGAGTATTGAGACAAGGGTTGTTTGAAAACAACTTTTCTCCCCCTTAACATCTAAAAAACCTTAATATTTCACCTCCTTGGATGTAGGGATACCATATTTGTTGGATACCATATTTCTCCCCCTACATCATTGGAATCATTGAGCTGACCATAGATTAAAGTAGACAAAGTGCAAAGAAGTCGGTATCTCTAAGGCAAAAGGAGTCGGTGGCACCGATGTCTTTCTGTAGTTGGACTGCAATATCGGTAAGACTGATTTTTTTGTAATTAGAGGCTCCAAGATAGAAGACAAGAACTTGGCAACTTTGTCAAATGCGTTTTTTCAGAAAGTCTCAAAAGATTTCAATGAATTTTCGTAATGATTTGCAATGAATTTTCATCTTGGTTAGAGTTGAATGGAAATGTCAAACAACAACACAAGAAGGGTTCTCCATTCAATTCTAATGAATAGAAGATGGGAGGTGACTAGGACACCTATATTAGAGTATATTTACTTAAGGAGTCAAGAAGAATACTTGATCATAGGTCATACTCGTCATTAAGCTCGTAATCGGGTTACCATTTTTCGTTTAAGCATTTTTAATGTCTTCATATCATTTGAGTTGCTTTATCTCATGACTTGGAGTAACTCTATATCAAGGATATGATTACATACCTTTGAGTGATTTTTATGACGTGGCTTGTGTGTGAACTTGATGATGATGCTCGAGGCTGATGAAGTTCATCTTGATTTGGGGGCAATCCTATTGTTTTCATTCACTTTTCACCTACATAGGTTAGTCACGAAGGGAAGAATACGATATATCCAAAAGACTTGATACCAATTGAGAATTAGAAATAGTGATCACATCAAAAAAAGTCAAGGGTATGTTTTGTTGTTTTGTTCCTTTCATCATCAAAGAGATATGTGGATACTTGGTCATGACAAGATTGCTCAAGATATGAGTTGATGACCATCCTGTGGAGTGTGGTTCTTCCAAGTACCTACAAAGGGTTAGACGCAATACAAGGAAGCATAGAATTCCAAGATACATGATATTCATGGTAATAATAGTATTGAATGGTTAAGTAAGCTCATCCCCTTGCATGCATCCGAGTGAGCTTAGCTAAAGTTTGAAGCATCAAATATATTCAACTCACTCCTCAAGTGACAAAACTCTTCTTCATTAAGTGGTTTAGTGTGGGATCACTAGAAAAGTATGTATAGCAGGGGGTGAATAGACTACTGGCAAGAATTTAAAATCTACATAAGGTGCAAAGTAATGTGTCGGCAGATTTTAGCAATTATATCAAGTCTAGCACACCCTACACATGCAAGTCATCAAGTATAGCAGCAGAAAGAAAAGGCATTGCACATGGAAGTAAAGAGTAGAGATAGGAAGATCAAACGTATGAAGGACACGAAGATTTTTACCGTGGTTCCGATAGGTGGTGCTATCGTACGTCCATATTTATGGAGTCTTCAACCCACAGAGGGTAACAGTCGCGAGAGTCCATAGAAGGCTCCACCCATAAGGGTCTATGAAGTAGCAACCTTGACTATTCCATAACAGCCTCCGTCCACAAACGACTAGCCTCACTCGGGGTAGATCTTCATGAAGTAGGCGATCTCCTTGCCCTTGCAAACTTCTTGGTTCACACCAAAACACGAAGTAGAAGGTTCCCAAGCGACACCTAACCAATCTAGGAGGCACCACCATCCAAAAGGTAATAGGCTCGATAATGTCGATGAACTCCTTGCTCTTGTGCTTCAAGATGATAGACTCCTCACCACACAATCACTCTCTCAAATATTTGGCTTTGGTGGAAGAGATTGATTGGGTGGGAAGCAATTTGGGGAGGCTAGAGATCAAGATTCATACGGTTGGAATGGAATGGCATGATCTCAACACATGAGTAGGTAGCTCTCTCTCAAAAAATCAATTGGTATGAGTGGGGATCTATTCTGAGTGCTTATCTTCCGAGTGAGTGGTGGTGGAGGGGTATATATAGGCATCTCCAAAAATCCAACCATTACACCTAAAAAGTCCAACTCGGTGACACCGATGTGTTAATCTCGGTGGTACCGAGTTGCCGAAAAGGTAGCAACTTTTGAATCTCGATGAGACCGACACATAAAACTTGGTTGCACTAATAAGGTGACCAATGGTCAGATTGCCAGACTCCGTGACGCCAATTCAAAAAATTCGGTCAAACGTTTTTGTGACTTTGTGTAACAGAAAGTTGGCAACCCAAACTCCGTGGCACCGAGTCAGAATGGGTTGCACCGAAGGGCTAGGGTTTAACTCACTCTAGCTGAGCCTGAGAACCGGTGGAACCAAGTGGAAAGTGTTGGTTGCATCGATTTTGAGTGTTTGGCTTTGGACAGACTTTTGTGGAAGAGCTTGTGGGTGTATGTGGTAAATATCACTTATGCATGTGGATCATCTTTTTCACCAACACTACCTTACCCCCTTTTGATAGTATTGGGTTTCCTATAGACTCAAAGTGACCTCTCACAAAGTAAAATGTAGAGTCCTCTTGCTTGAAGCCTTGCCAATCAATTTCCTTGCATCTTCGGGGATTCCACAATCCTTTTGCCAACCCATCTCTCACTCTATGAATTTTACCTGAAATGTCATAGATGAAAGTATTAGTCCAAGAGACAATGTATGTTGTCATGAATTATCAAAACCACCAAGGGAGCGTATTGTGCTTTCAATCTCCTCCTTTTTGGTAATTGATGACAACATACAATCAAATCTTCAAATAAAGATATGTAGAAATATATGAAAACTTTGATGGATACATGACTGATACAAGCTCCCTCTAGATGTGTGCAACCATTTTAAGGATAGTTGCTTTTGAATGCATGAACACACACACATGGAATGAAGGACATGAGAAGTCATGTATATCTTGGCAACATGCATAAAATATATGTCAATGGAATGATTTCATGTTCAAGATTCACTCTTGCCAACAATATGTGCAAGAAACAAGAGATCATTTTGAACAAGAATATGATGCATGTACTGACCTTGAGGTCCTTGAGTATTTAATAGTAGGAACACACTTGAGAAAAGAAATGATAGGAAACACAAGTGTATTGGATAGTGCAAATGCAAATGGAATCAAGAGTACCAAGATATGGATGACATATAAGAAATGATTACTTGACGATGATATGTCTCCAAATAAGTTTACAGTTTTATCCCCTAGACACCAATTGTGACACCAATTGTGAATGTTTTCCTCTCTCCCTGAATCATAATATCTAGATATTGAGAGTAGGTAGGACCGAGAAAAATCTAAAAACATATGAGATATAAATTAGAAATTTATTCCTCTCTATTCTCCTTTATATGATAAGGTTACACTTCTTCTTTTCATGATCATCTCTCCCTTAAAGCATGAATGCTTAGATATTATTCCCTTTAGATATATATATCCCCCTTTGGTATGAATATCTCCCCCTTTGGTATGGAAGCTTTGAAGCTTTGATATTTCTCCCCCTTTGGCATTAATTTCCAAAAGGGTCACAAGGGATAGATAAGAGGGATCATAGAATGGGAAGGGATCCTAGAGATATAGGGTCATTGAGAGAATAATACAAGGGTTCCTTGAAAACAATTTTTCTCCCCCTTAAGATCTGAAAAACCTAATTTCTCCTCCTTTCATGTAGGGATCCTTGATTATTTGAGATTATATCCCTTGAAGTTTCTCCCTCTGCATCTTTGGAATCATTGAGCTTATCATAAAATAGAGTAGACAAAGTGCATGGAGGCCGGTGGCTCCAAGGCAAAAGATTCGGTGGCACCTATGTGTGTTTCTGCAGTAGGACTGCAATATCTGTAGTACCGAGAATTTTTGATCGGAGGCTCCGAGTTGGAAAACAGAAACTTGGCAACTTTGTTAAATGGAATTTTTCAGAATGTCTCAAACGTGTCTCAAAGATTTGCAATGAATTTTCATAAAGATTTTCTATGAATTTTCATAAAGATTTGCAATGAATTTTCATAAAAATTTGCAATGAATTTTCAGAAAGATTTGAAATGAATTTTTATAACGAATTTGCAATGAATTTTCATCTAGGCTAGAGTTGAATGGAAATGTCCAAGCGCAATACAAGAAGGGTTCTCCATTCATATGACTAGATGATGGGCGGTGACTATGTCACCTATATTAGGGTACATTGACTTACGGAGTCAAGCAAGAATACTTGATCATAGGTCATACTCATCGTTAAGCTCAAAATGGGGTTACCATTTCTTGGTTAACCATTTTAATGTCTTCATATCACTTGAGTTGCCTTATCTCATGACTTGGAGTAAAGCTATATCAAGTATATGAGTACATACATTTGAGAGATGTTGATGACGTAGCTGGTAGTTAAACTTGATGAGGATTCTTGAGGTTGAGGAAGATCCTCTTGAGTTGGGAGAAATCCTTATTGTTTTCGTTCACTTTTCACCTACATAGGATAATCATCCAAGGAAGAACATGATATATTCAAATGACATGATACCAATTGTGAGTTGATACCAATTGAGAAATATATGTCAAGCATAAGTTTTGTTGTCTTCTTCCTTTCATCAGCAAAGAGAGGTGTGGATACTTAGTCATGAGAAGATTGCTTAAGATATGAGTTGGTCGCAATCTTGTGGAGTGTTGTTCTTCCAAGTACCTACAAAACGGTTATATGCAATACAAGGGAGCATAGAATTCCAAGATATTTGATCTTCAAGATAATAATAGCATCGAATGGTTAAGTACGCTCATCCCCTTGCATGCAACCGAGTAAGCTTAGTAAATATATCGGCCAATTACTTGTTAGTAAGAACATGCCTGATATTAATATCTCTTTGGCAACATGATCACGAATGAAATGATGTCAAACTTGAATATGCTTGGTTCGAGAATGTTGCATAGGATTATGACCAATCTTAATAGCACTTTCATTGTCACAAAGTAATGGCACATTTTTAACTTAGATTCCATAATTTTTAAGCGTTTGTGTCATCCATAATAATTGCACACAACATGATCCAACAACAATATATTCAGATTCCGTGGTATATAGAGATACCGAGTTATGTTTCTTGGAGGACCAAGACACAAGAATTTTACCAAGAAATAGACATGTACCTGAGATGGATATTCTATCAACCTTGTCACCGGCATAGTCCGACTCGGAGTAGCCAACAAGATTAAAAGAAGATCCCTTGGGATACCAAATGTTAAGGTTTGGTGTATGTATAAAGTATCTCACAATGTGTTTCACAGCCTTAAGATGACATTCTTTGGGTGCAGCTTGATATCTAACACACATGCAAACACTAAGCATAATGTTGGGATGGGAGGCACATCAATATAACAATAAACAAATCATTGATCGATAAACCTTTTGATCAACTGGTTCACCCTCCTTAGTAAGATCATCGTTTCCGCTAGTGGGCATGGAAGTTTTCATACCTTTGCACTCCTGCATGTTGAACTTCTTGATCAATTCCTTGGTGTACTTTTTTTTGAGAGATGAAAGTACCTTCTCTCGTTTTCTTGATTTGTAGACCAAGGAAGAATTTCAGCTGACACATCATAGACATCTCATACTTCTCTGTCATCAACCTTCCAAATTTCTCACTAATTTGTGGGTTAGCAGATCCAAAGATAATATCATTCACATAAATTTGGCACACAAATAATTCGCCATTAACTCTCTTTGTGAATAAAGTTTCATCAATTTTATCAATTTCAAAACCTTTTTCAATAAGTAACTTCGGTAGGCATTTATACCAAGCACCAGGAGCTTTCTTAAGACCATAGAAGGCTTTGCAAAGTTTGTAAATGTGGTTAGGTTTCTTGGATTTTAAAATCTTGGAAGTTGTTTAACATAGACTTCCTCCTATATTTATCCATTCAAAAAGTCACTTTTAATATCCATTTGGTAAAGAGTGATGTCATGGTGGTTGGCATAAGCAAGAAGAATTCGAATGGCTTCTAGTCTAGCAACGGGGGCGTAGGTCTCACCGTAGTGCATACCTTCGACTTGCGTATGTCCTTGGGATACAAGACGAGCCTTGTTGCAAACGACTTGACAGTCTTCATCTTTCTTGTTACGAAATACCCATTTTGTGTCGATGATGTTTGGACCGTCCTTGGCTTCTCCATGAGTGTACACACTTTATTCCTCTAGAAGTTGTGAAGCTCTTCATGTTGGAGATATGCCCTAGAGGCAATTATGTATGATGATATTTCCTATGTGTTTATGAATAAAGATAGTCCTTGGATATTATCTTTGATGTGTATTAACAAGTATGTGACTTGTTTGTGAGACTATGCATTGTATGATGACTGTCCTAAATGGTCCCTAGTTGAAAGGGTTGTGTGGACGCGCAACCAGTTAGACTAGCATATGACATGGTGGATGGTCCGGTCTCATTGACCATGTAGCATTGGATGCTAGATGGATAATATGGACTCAGAAAGGTTTGGTCGGATTCGACGTAGTCGGATCCTAGTCGAGATAAGGTCTGAGATGGATAGACCCAACTATGAGACGCAGCGATGGGTCATCTATGAGTCTCTAGTACAACATACGTTCTATGTCCTAAGACCTGAGCTGGCGCATGTACTCGGAATGGTGACAGACTTGCTTTGGGCCGACCAAATGCTAATCCGTGACTGGGTAGTTACAAAGGTAGGTTTCGGGCTTGTCTAGACCCATGCTGCGAGACATGGTCGAGCGAGATGGGATTTGCCCCTCCTACCAGGAGAGATATACTCTCGGCCCCCTCGGGTGATCCGACCTGGATAAGCATGGCCATGCGCTGAGGATTATGAGATAATCCTAAGTGTTGGTCAGATTCACCGGAAATGAGAAAGAGGTCGTGCTACAACAAGGATGACCATGTCGCCTTATGCACGACAACATATATCGGGTGGCAAAGGGAACAGAAGTGTGAAGTACAGGTTCGCCTAACCAGCTTCATCGAACACTTGGAGTCGACACGTTTTGCTAGAGGCCGGTACCGGCCGGTCGAGTAGGATGTGATCTCACTCGCGATCAAGTGGACGAGAACCTAAATGTTCGTGCGCTTAAGGGAAGTAAGAAGTGGGCTTTAGGGTCCATGCGAGGCCCAAGAGTTGAGCCTGCGCCGGATGCCTATATATAATGGAGGTGCGGCACACCCATCTGATTGATCGCTTTGGCGCCGTCATTAGGGCTTTGCATGAGTTGCAACTAGCCACATCCACTCGCCGTCGCCCACCATGTGATCGTACCTAGTAGTCCGTCGCATCGGTGTTCCTCCTGCACGCGCGGATACCGTTAGAGGCGATGCACTTGGGCCGCTCCGGCGACCGGCTGTTTGAGGGAGATCAGAATGGTTGTTCGAGGGAGATCGGACGAGGAGCAGACGGACCACATGAACGCGCTACCCCAACTATACTTCCGCTACATGGCACTGCACGTCTAGTGGTAACAATCTGTGATCCATCTCCATAGCATGTTCTTGGATGTTCTGCACGTAGGAAAATTATAATTTGCATGCGATGCACCTACGGTAGAACCCAACACTTCATGCATAGCATTCACCCAATCCGCATCTTCAATAGCTTGTTCAACCTTCAAGGGTTCAATGCTAGAGATCAAAGAATAATGCTCACAAGAGTTAACCAAGCGAGTTTTATAGCGAGTGATCCTCCCTTTTTGGTTTAGGAGATGGTTCTTCGTAACCTGTGCTCAAACTCGGGGTACCTTTGGCTTGTTAGTTGGAGGAGCTTATTCTTGATCATTATTTCCTTCATCTCTGTGTTGTCAAAAGTGATCATCTCCTTGAGGTGGTGGTCAAGGAGGTTGGGGTGGATCTTCATGATGTACTTCCTCCTCCCCTTCATCTTGTCGTGTACCACTTGTGGATGCTGCCATGTCGTTTTGTCGGTAGCCTTCATCCAAAGTAGAAGCTTCCACTTGGGTTGATGAAGTACTTTCCTTCACCTCCATGGGACGAATCTTGCCGATGGGCAAATGTCAGATAGCTTCCGAAGGATATTTATCACCTACACCATTTGGCAATTCTTCGACTTGAGAACCATTAGACTCATCAAACTTCGCATCTACCGTCTCTTCAACCTTTCGAGTGAAGTTGTTGTAGACACGGTAGGTGTGAGAGTTCGATCCATAACCAAGTAAGAAACCTTCATGAGATTTGGGAGAAAATTTAGCATGACGATTCTTATCAAGAATGTAGCACTTATAGCCAAATACCCGAAAGTATCCAACTTGGGGTTTGTTACTGGTGAGTAGCTCGGATGTTATTTTACCGAGAAGCTTGTGCCATTAGAGTCGGTTTGTGGCATGACATGTCATTCCCACAGCTTGTGCCCAAATTTGTCTTGGCATCTTGTACTTGTCAAGCATCATTCTTGCCATCTCAATGAGGGTTCGGTTCTTCCTCTCAACAAGTCCATTTTGTTGAGGCGTGTACGTAGCCAAGAACTCATGTGAAATACCCTATTCATCAAGAAAGGTATCCATTATCGCTTCAAACCTTCTTGATCTTCACTTCAAATTGATTTTGAGCTTTGCATGCAATTTCTTGAAGATATTTTGTACCTGTGACTTATCATCAAGAAAGAATATCCACATAAATCTGGAAAAATCATCAACTATAATTAGACCATAAGCGTTTCTAGCGAGACTCTTGTAAGCATTGGGAGCAAAAAGATCCATATGAATTAACTCGAGTGGTCTCCTAGTAGTCATGATGTTTTTGACCAGATGACTTCCACCTACTTAGTTTTCATCTTGAGAAGCGTTACAATGCCTATATTTGTCAAATATAACATCTTTAACACCAAGAATGTGATCACCCTTGATAAGATTATCTAGATTGCGCATGCCTACATGTCATAGCCTTCTATGACATAGCCAACCTTTAGATGATTTTGTTTTATGATTATCATGATGAAACACTAGGCAATCTACTTTAGTAAATAGCACATTTAAATCGAAGTGTGGTAGTCTAGATACAAAAATAAGATTGTAGCTAAGGGATTCAACAAGCATGAAATTTTGAATAGACCTATAATGAGATATGGTCACGTTACCAAGGCCAAGTACCTTACCCTTAGAGTTGTGTTCAAAGTCACGTACATCCGAGGTCCTTGATTAGGTGTGATCTCTTGGAACATGTCTTTTTCTCCAGTCATATGATCGGTGCATCCACTATCAAGAATCTACTCTTTTCCACTGGACATGTAATCCTTGAAGTTTTCCATGATACTTAAGCATTTCATCGTCTTGGCACATTCGATGTCAAACATCTTATCATCATCATAGTAGCCATGTTCTTCATTGTCATCATTAGGTAGAATCTCCTCGTCATGGAAACAAAGAGACTCATTAGAATTTTAACTAAGACAATGTTGAAGCTTATGTATGTGAATGGCTTATACAACAATGTTTCTAATGGTAGTGACCTCTCCTTTAGCACACGTAAGATCACGAAACTCAAATAAGCATTTATCAAAGTTTGGATCAGTAGACTTCATTCCATGAAAAGCAATAGTTTGATGAAGAATTTCACCAAGATTATTTAGTGAATAATTTGGATATCGTTTCTCCAAATCATTCCTCAAAGTGTAAGAACATTCGAAATTCTTCAATTGAGTAAGCACAAATCTTGGTAAACCTCTAATGATAAGATTGACAGTTCTAAGGTTATCAATCATGTCAATTTCCTCTTTGTATGTGGGATGTAATTCATCAATGGAGAACACATAGGGATTTTCAATATGCTTTCTCAAATGGAATTTCTCAAATAGATGAATCATAGCATATTTCCATTGACTATATTACTCTCCATCAAGAATGGGCATTGTATGACTCAAAATCTCCAAACTAGGCATATCCATCTTCCTCCAAACGTGGTTTAACCAAGGTTATGGAGACCTCGCTCTGATACCAATTGAGAGACCAATAGAAGAGTATGTCTAGAGGGTGCTAAATAGACTACTAGCACAAATTAAAATCTACACAATATCCAAAGTTAAGTGTTGGCAAATATTAGCAATTTTAGCAACTCTAGCACACCCTACACATGCAAGTCATCGAGTATAGCAGCAGAAAGTAAAGACCTGGCGCATGGAAGTAAGAAGTTTAGATAGGGAGGTCAAACGCATGAAGGACACGAAGATTTTCCTGTGGTTACGATAGGTAGTGCTATCGTACGGACACGTTTATGGAGACTTCAGCCCACAGAGGGTAACGGTCGCGAGAGTCCACGGATTTTTCTACCCATGGAGGGATCCACGAACAAGCAACCTTTTCTATACCATGATGGCATACGTCCATGGAGGACTAGCCTAACTCAGGGTAGATCTTCACGAAGTCCGTGATATCTTTGCCCTTACAAACTTCTTGGTTCACTCTAGAACACGAAGTAGGAGGCTCCCAAGCGACACCTAACCAATCTATGAGGCACCACCCTCCAAAAGGTAATAGGCCCATTAGTGTCGATGAACTCCTTGCTCTTGTGCTTCAAGATGATAGACTCCTCAACACTCAATCACTCTCTCACGTATTTGGCTTTGGTGGAAGAGATTGATCGGGTGGAAAGCAACTTGCGAAGGCTAGAGATCAAGATTCATTTGGTTGGAATGGAATGGCATTATCTCAACACATGAGTAGGTGGCTATCTCTCAAAAAATATGATGGGATAAGTGGGGATCTGTTCTGAATACTTCTCTTGTGAGTGAGTGGTGGTGGATGGGTATATATAGGCATCTACAAAAATCCAACTGCTACACCTAACGTGACCAACTCAGTGACACTGAAGTATAATGATCGGTGGTACCGAGTTGATCCAAAGGTAGCAACATTTCAATCTCGATGAGACCGATATAGAAAACCCAGTGGTACCAATCAGGTCTACAACGACCAGAATCCAAATCTCAGTGACGCCGATCCAAAAACTCGGAGCTTCCGATTTTTTGAAACGAGGTAACAAAAAGTTGGCAAGATTAACTCGGTGGCACCAAAGTGGGATCGGTTGCACCGATGTGCTAGGGTTTGGCAGGGTTCTGTCTGAGACTGGGAATCAGTGGGACCGAGCGGAAAATGTATGCTTCATCGATTTTCATGAATGGCTAGGCCAAATTTTTCAGGAAGAGTTTGTGGGTGTTTTTGGTGACTATCACTTGTGCATGTGGAGCATCTTCTTGACCAACAGTACCTTACCGCCTTTTAATAGTATTGGCTTTCCCAATGGACTCAAAGAGATTTCTCACTAGAGTCCTCTTGCTTGAAGCTTTTGCCAATGCTATTCCTTCTCCTTCTTCTTCTTAGGGATGCTCTTAACACTTCTTAGCCAACCTTCTTTGTGGGCTTTATCTGAAATACACTAGATAAAAGTATTAGTCCAAGAGACAATGTATGTTGTCATGAACTATTAAAACCACCAAGGGACCATGTTGTGCTTTCAGCAGCCGCGCAGGTCAACATGGAGGAGATGATGGCGGGGTTACGGGGGATGACCATAGCGGCAACCCACACTAATACGGGTGCAACCAACCTCGTAGTGGCGGAGGAGGCGGTCAACTTCAGGCGGATGCTCAGTGCACGCGTGTTTGTGGGAAATGCCCCTAGGACAGTGTCACACTCTGGCCTGGGGAGGTTAGCTACGGGGCACATAGTGAAGGATAGGGAGGAAATCCAAGCCCTCGCGTAGTGGCCTATCTCCCAGGAGGTGTTGCGGCTAATGCCAGTACCGTAGGACTTGCGCCAGCCGCTAGCACCAGCGCCCTCCCGGCATAAGAGGGCGCACCTAGTGCCCCGTGTCAAACTAGGCCCAGAGGCTTCCACTGTGGGAGCACCTGGTCCGATCGGCATGACGGAGGGGGTGCCCAGGGTTGCGTGGGGGCATGCCACAACATGTGCTCACAAGTAGGGAACACGACATCGGGCGATGTGGCCAAAGAAGTTCGTCGCCTATAAGATTTGCAAGGCACAAGCGGCACGGGCCACCCACGACCGGCGCCACGAGGCCACTACGCCAGAAGAGTCATGCTCCAAGGTACCTCGCCCGCCCCGTGGCTTGAGGACAGCCGATGCCATACCCAGGGGGCTGGCGAGGCCTGGTAAGGTTCTTGGGGCCTCGCAAGGCCTTGGGGGCACTGCTCGGCTAGCGTCATGGCGCTTCCGGAGGTGACTGCATCAACACAATACTCATACGGTCGCGCGGGGTGTGTTGCACTCATCTTTGGGCCATAGGAGCGCAATCCCACGTTCGCGCGGGGAGAAATGCACTCATGTTTGGGCCGTAGGAGTGCACAACCGCAATGAAATGCGCGGGGTGACTCAAGAACCGGGTCGGGAACTACAGAACCTTGCGCCTGGGGTGCCTGCCCAACTGTCTCTAACCGTGACACTCTCACGTAAGAACGAGTGCGGTGTACACGCCTGGAGCCCCTCGAGTACCGTCGTACGAGGCCACGGAGGGGCTCCCACCCACACCCGAGTGGAAGCCACATGCTCCGTGCTGGCGTACGAAACTGTCTTTCAACGACTATGCCCACACCCAGTGGAGGCCCCATGCTTCGTGCTGGGGGAAGACTAGCTTAGGTGCCAGATGTGGTTGTTCCTCTCTCTTTTTTGTAACCGAATTTCCCACTTTTTGTAATGAAGTTGAAGTTTTCGTTTCTTATTTTAAAGGGGGTGGGTTTCCGTGCAATGACTACGTCTTGAGCCTCATTTTTAAGAGGGTTGGCAGATGCCATCTCCCTCCCTCTTGCGCACTCCGCGAGCGTGGGCTGGACATGATGTGCATGCTTGAGCCAGCCCTAACGGCATTGAGGGCGGCATTGAGAGCGAGGGCCCAGGTCATGAGAGTCGCGGGCCTGCCCACATGCACACCTTGCCACGGGTTTGGCATCCGAGTCCTTGTGTGACGCTCTCGAGTGATCCATTAGGCACACGTGGCCTAGGGGATCCGTCGAACATCCACCCCTGGGCTTGGACGGACGTCTGCTATCCGGCGTGTTAGTAATGATCCACCCCTCTTCAAGGCCCGTGAGCTCACGATAAGCATGGGACCGATGTGCAAGGGAGTAAAACATTACTTAATACATCATAAAGAAGTTTCTTCCAACGTACATTCACATCCCCGCAGGGTCATATTCAAAATCTTTACAGGAGAACATGGCAGGATAATCTAGGGAGATGCACCATCGACGCTAATGTTGTCGCCGTTGTAGGGTGGCCCTCGCCTTCAGCAAGGGTAAACTCCTTGATCAAGTCATCCACATGATCCTCCACCAAGTCCCCTAGGGAACGTTGAATCACCCCGGGCACCGGGCTTTCACAGTTTGAAGTCAAAGATGGGTTTAAAGCGACGAAGGTGGCTGGAGACACGTGAAAACGCTCGCGCGAGGAGGTCGCGACTCTTATCCTCCACAAGCTGGAGGACCTTCTCCGCACCTCCCTCAAGGCGCTCCACCATCCCGGTGAAGAAGCAAAGGTAGGCAACGTCATTAGCAACGAGTAGGCTGGAGAAGCTCTCGTCGCAGATGTTGCTCAGGGCCCATTGTCCCTCCCCTCAAGAGCCTGGAATATCTTGGAGCGCGTGTGCTGCAGCCCTGGGCGTGGTTCTCCTCTTCCGAGGCCTGCTCTGTGCAAGACGCGATGTTCTCCACCTGCATGTAGAGGAAAGATAGCTCGGCCACAACGGTGGTCTGGGCGTCCATCGCAGCCTTCTTGCGTTTCTCCACCGTGACTAACTTCTTCTTGAGGCCGCCCGCCACACCTTTCAGCTCGTCGCATTGCTTGCAGAAATGGGACTCCTGAAGCATTAGCTTCTCGTGGTAGTCCTTCGCGAGGTTCAGCGAACCCCTGCCACCTCCTTGTCGGCCTCTTCATGGACCCTCACCTCACGAGCGGCGAGAGAGTCCGCGGTGGCAGCCACCTGATGCTCCATCACCTCCAGCGGCTCGCACTCAAAGATATGCTCCAACGCCTCCAATGTCAGCATGCAAGTGTGTGGAGCCCCTCCTCGCCGTTGAATTGCCCGCACGCGAGATGGCTAGCACATCCCTGCGGGCCTGTACTTGCAGCTCGAGGGTGGCATTCGAATCCCGAAGCTCTGCCCCGCACTTCTCTGCAACCTCAAGCCAGCCATCCGTGGACTGGGCCTCTTCAAGGATACGATCACGGGCCTCCCTTGCCACGACCAGGGACTCCATGGCTTCTACGCGAGTGCGCTCGCATTGCAGACGACTGAAGCTGACGGGGACCTCGAGCCGGCACCATTCACGCGCCAGGCGCAGGTGCTTCGCCTCGAGGTATCAGTCGATGTCATCGAGCTCCACCCGGAGGCGGCCTAGCACACTCAACGCGCCCTGAGGGAGACCATGTCGAATGGCGCTGCGACCACAAGCAAGCTCAAGCGCTCGACTAGGGTTCTCATTCATCCCCTGGCCGGCGGGAAGGGCGCGCGAAGGCCCACCTGTCTGTGGCGGGAAGTCAGGGGCTTATGTTCAATGGTCTAGGGCTGGGACTCATGAGAACTCGCCACACCACTCAAAGAAGGTGTCTGTCGGTGTTCTAGGACCGGCGGTACCCAGACATGCCTGCTTGCGGCCTAGGGCATGGCCCGCTTCCATGGCCCGGTATGGCCTGATATGGGAACACTCAAGACAAGGCACTCGCGAGATTTCCACCCTCGTGAGGAGGACGATGCCAAGACCCCCGAAGGAGGGAGGATTTCCTAGGTTCCTACACGAGGGGGATGGAGATCTCTATGCAGCACTCTGCCTTGTGAGGCTAAAGGTGATGCAGGCGGGCACACGGGTGGGCAGAGGAGTCACTTGCCTCTTTGGTGCAAAGGAGGAAAACATGTACACAGGTTCCCAAGTCATCTCCCCAAAGGTTTCCATTCCAGTGCAACGAGATCATGACCATAGTCCCCGTAGGACGGGCGTCACTGCTGAGCCCACCTCAACGTCACCGCTAACTGATTTGCAGGCGAAGACCGCCTATAGTCCGGATAAGGTGTACCTCGTGTACCCTTCCAAATTTGGCCATTGTGGGATCCCTTCCCGCCAAAGCAATAAGGGAAGAGGACCCGGGCCACCATATATAGAGGCGGGGATGTGCCATAGACAGGGACAGATCCGAAACCCCTTGAGCACTAATGCTAGGTTGCTCACCTCGGTACCAGTTCATCCACAACCCTCCTCGTGAGGCAATCCACCCAAAGAAGGAGTAGGGTTTTACGCCTTGAAGTGGCCCAAACCTGGGTAAATTTGTTTGTCAGTCTTCTTTGCTATGATCAAGTGAGTCCCCTTCAACGATGTTGTGGATCTATGAGCTTGAGGCCGAAACTGGTGGGGATCTTCACACACACCCCTGGGTTTGAACCTCTTTTGGTTTTTCGGAGCGCGAAACCCAACATTTGGCATGCCAGGTAGGGGGCGTGTCGAAGCTTCTCCCTTTATGGCTATAGTCCACCTCCGACCCGTCAGCCCCATGGCCGTCGTCACTCCCGAGGCCAGCCAGGCCACGGCATGCGGCGATGCCATGGCTCGCTTGGCCTCTCCGGTGGTCGCATGAATCCTCGATGGATCGCAGGCACCTTCTATCGGCCACCATGTCAAGAAGTTCCTCCGCCAAGCGAGCAGAGTCTGGCCACGGCCTGAGCCTCTGTGGCCTCGGAAATGGCCTGAGGACGACATCACCTTCAGCCGCGATGACCATCCCAGGACAATGCTCACCGCGGGCACGCTCCCCGTGCTTTGCACACCAACCATAAGTAACGTGGCCATCACCAAGTGTGATAGCTTGACATATTAGGGATGATAGACTACTCATATCAATATGGAATTCCTTCTTTTCCAGAAGCCCACACAGATAGTTTCCTATTTGGTGCAAAGGGGGCCAAGGACAGACGCGGGTTCCCAAAGCATCCCCTAAAGGTTTCCATTCTAGTACAATGAGACGATGACCACGAGCCCAGCAGGAAGGATGTCATTGCCGAGCCCACCTCTGCATCATCAGGAGCTACTTTGCAGGAGAAGACCGCAGTTCATCAGGATAATGATGTACACATGTCCCCCTTCAAAGTTTGCCATTCTGGGATCCCTTCCTGCCATGGCGATGAGGGAAGAGGATGCGAGGCACTATAGATAGAGGGTAGGCTACACCGTAAACAAGGACAACAGAACAGTGAGGCAACAGAAGAGAGGCAAAACCACCAGAGCCCTCTCTCTAGGCAAGTCACCATTGTACTAGTTCATCCACCAACCTCCTTGTGAGGCAATCCACCAAAGCGGGAGTAGGGTATTACGCTTCACAGTGCCCCGAACCTTGGTAAATCACTATGGGCATCTGCTTCCTTGTCTTCGTGCGAGTTCGTCATCGAAATCATCGAGTAGTGAGCTAGATGGGGCGAGGATGCAGGGGACTTCACACACGCCCCTGTGTTCGAACTTCTTGGGGTTTTTCGGAGCCCAAAATCCGACATTTGACGGTCTAGGTAGGGGGCGTGTCATAGTCTTCTTCAAGTCTCGCTCTTTCCCCACATCACTGCTATGATAGCCATCGCGCAACAAGCTTCCACCGGCCGCGGCTGATCCACATCAACTGATCCCACCACTTCAGCTACTGACCCACGCCTCGGTGCCATGGTGCTAGGCGGTCAGTATCAAGCCGCCAGTGTCGTCTCCACCAGCGTCGTTCCTCGCACCGCCAAAACACACGACGGATGGGCGGCGCCCCCGGCACCTACGCCGTGCTGCACTTACGTGGGAGACCCCGATGTGCACGATATACTTCTGATGGCGAGCGAGATGTTGGGCCACTGCCGAATGCACGGGGGCTTCGATGCACGGGCCGACCACATTGTCGAGCTGGACGCCATCGCGCAGAGGGCTGGTCCCTCATTCTTCTTCACAACCACAAGCGTCAGGCACATGGGCTCGCTCACCGCACCTGTCGCCCCTCCCACTGGCGTCATGCCCCCTCAGGCCTCGGACAAACCTGAGCAGGGTCCGCCACACGCCGTGCTTCTTCTCCACCGAATTCAAGTCACAGGTTTTGGGGTGCAGCCCGGCCCGGACGATGGAGCCTACGGAGGGAATAAGGGGCAACCCGCGCACGCATCGACATGCAACTTCATGACCGTGTGGACCGTCAACATCCTGTTTTTTAACCGGCGGGAGCGTGCCATATTGTGCAGCGAGCAGGCGGCGCCAGCGTCTGGACAAGCAATCAACCATGGCGATGGTGCACCGGATCGCTAAGGAAATAATTCGCATCAGGAAACACGCGGCCCACCCAATTGCTGTGGCAGAGGTAAGCAACTTCGGGCTAAGGCTCGCCGCAAGAGGGTTTGTGGGTTCTGCGCATAGGGCGGCGCCCTGCCGCCGCCCGGAGGGGCCGTCCACGGTGCCTCGCCGGACGGCTCAGGAGGAGAACTAGGCCCTTATGTAGTGTGTTGGAAATATGCCCTAGAGGCCATAATAAATTGGTTATTATCATATTTCCTTGCTCATGATAATCGTTTATTATCCATGCTATAATTGTATTGATCGGAAACTCAAATACATGTGTGGATAGATAGACAACACCATGTCCCGAGTATGCCTCTAATACACTAGCTCGTTGATCAAAGATGGCTATGGTTTCCTAGTCATGGACATGAGATGTCATTTGATAACAGGATCACATCAGTAGGGGAATGATGTGATGGACAAGACCCAAACTACAAACGTAGCATATGATCATGTCAGTTTATTGCAATTGTTTTCTGCATGTGAAGTGTTTGTTCCTATGACCATGAGATCATGCAACTCACTGACGCTGGAGGAGTACCTTGTGTGTATCAAACATCGCAACCTAACTGGGTGACTATAAAGGTGCTCTACAGGTATCTCCGAGGGTGTTTGTTGGTCTGGCATGGATCAAGACTGGGATTTGTTACTCCGTGTGACGGAGAGGTATCTCAGGGCCCACTTGGTAATACAACATCACAATAAGCCTTGCAAGCAATGTGACTAAGTGTTAGTCACGAGTTCTTGTATTATGGAACGAGTAAAGAGACTTGCCGGTAACGAGGTTGAACTCGGTATGGAGATACCGACGATCGAATCTCGGGCAAGTAACATACCGAAGAACAAAGGGAACATCATATGGGATTAACTGAATCCTTGACATAGAGGTTCAACCGATAAAGATCTTAGTAGAATATGGAGGAACCAATATGGGCATCTAGGTTCCGCTATTGGTTATTAACCATAGAGGTGTCTCGGTCATGTCTACATAGTTCTTGAACCCGGAGGGTCTTCACACTTAAGGTTCGATGACGTTTCAGTAGTATAGAATTATGTATGGTGCTGACCGAAGGTTGTTCAGAGTCCTGGATGAGATACTGGACGTCACGAGGAGCTCCAGAATGGTCTAGAGGGGAATATTGATATATAGGAACTCCTGTTTTGGTCGCCGGAAAAATTTCGGGCTCATCGGTAGTGTACGGGGAGTGCCGGTAGTGTACCGGGGGACTATCGGGAGAGGTATTTCGACCCAATAGGCTAGATGGGCTGTGGGAGGAGGTAAACCTGCCCCTAGAGGGCTGGCGAAGCCTCCTCTAAGGGCCCATGCAGATGGAGTGGTTTGAGAAGGAAAAAAATCCAAAGGTGGAGAGGTGGAAGGAGTTTCCAAGTGGAAAGGAGGAATCCTACTCCTAAAAGGATAGGAGTAGGACTCCTCCACCTCCAATTTCGACCAAACCTTGAGGGTTTGAGGCTGCCTCCTCCCCTCCCTCCCTCCTATATATACTAGAGGATTTAGAGGACAAAGCTAACCCTAATAGCCACGTGCTACCTCTCCTCAAGATCGCAGTTTCTCCTCTAGATCGGTTTTCAGCGGTGCTTAGGCAAAGCCTTGCTAGAATAGCTCCACTACCATCGCCGCAACGCCGTCGCACTGCTATAGAACTCATCTACCTCTCCACTCCCTATTGCTGGATCAAGAAGGCGGAGATCGTCATCGAGCTGTACGTGTGCTGAACGCGGAGGTGTCATCCATTTGGCGCTAGATCGGAAGGACCGTGATCAAGATCGCGAGACGGATCATGATGAGATCGCGGGACGGATCATGATGATTTCACGGGACGAATCGTGGTTGGATCGCGGGACGGATCATCATGAGATCGTGGGATTCTCGGTGATTTGGATCGTGAAGACGTTCGACTACATCAACCGCGTTTCTTAACGCTTCCCGCTTAGCGATCTACTACGGTATGTAGATCCACTCTCCCTCTCGTAGATGCTGATCACCATGGATAGATCTTGCGTGTGCGTAGGAAATTTTTTGTTTCCCATGCAACGTTCCCCAACAGTGGTATCAGAGCTAAGTCTCTGTGTAGATGAGATCTCGAGTAGAACACAAAGAGTTTGTGGGCGTTGATGCTTAGATTGCTTCCTCCCTTGGTCGTGTTTTGGTTCAGCGGTATTGTGGGATAAAGCGGCCCAGACCAACCTTACTCGTAGGCTTACGAGAGACCGGTTCCATCGACTGACGTGTAACTTCATTGCACAAAGATGGCTGGCGAGTGTCTGTTTCTCCTACTTTAGTTGGATCGGATTCGACTAAGGCGGTCCTTGACAAGGTTGAAAAGCAACTTATGTATCACCGTTGTGGTTTATGCGTAGGTGAGAATTGTTCTTGCTAGATACCCGTAGCAGCCACGTAAAACATGCAACAACAATTAGAGGACGTCTAACTTGTTTTTGTAGGGTACGTTGTGATGTGATATGGCCAATTACATGATGAGATATTTGTGATGTACGAGATGATCATGTGTTGTATAGAATATCATGACTTGCATGTCGATGAGTACGGTAACCAGCAGGAGCCATAGGGTTGTTTTTAATTATTGTATGACCTGCGTGTCAATAATTAACCACTATGTAATGCTTTAATTTATTGCTAAACGATAGCAATAGTAGTAGAAGCATGGTGGACGCGACAACCCCGATGGCGACACGTTGATGGAGATCAAGATAAAGAAGATCATGGTGTCATGCCGGTGACGATGGAGATCATGCCGGTGCTTTCAAGATGGAGATCAAAAGCACAAGTTCATGGCCATATCATGTCACTTATGATTTTGCATGTGATGTTAATCATTTACTGCACCTTGTTTTGTTTAGGATGACGGTAGCATTATAAGGTGATCCCTCACTTAATTTCAAGATAAATTGTGTTCTCCCCGAGTGTGCACCGTTGCGAAAGTTCATCATGTCGAGACACCACGTGATGAACGGGTGTGATAAAATGTACATTCACATACAACAGGTGCAAGCCAGTGTTGCACATGCAGAACACTCGGGTTAAACTTGACGAGCGTAGCGACATGGCCTTGGAACACAAGAGACCAAAAGGTCGGACATGAGTCATATAGTAGATATGATCAACATGATGATGTTCACCATTCAAACCACCTCAACTCATGTGATGATCGGACTTGAGTTGGCGAATTTGGATCATGTATCACTCGAATGACCGGAGGGATGTCAATTTGAGTGGGAGTTCTTAAGTAATATGATTAATTGAACTCATTATCATGAACATAGTCAGTTGTGTCTTTGCAAATTATGTTGTAGATTACTTGCTCGTGCTATAGCTCCCTTGAATTTTTATATGTTCCTAGAGAAATAGAGTTGAAAGATGATGGTAGCAATATTGCAGACTGGGTCCATGATCTGAGGATTGTCCTCATTGCTGCACAGAAGGCTTATGTCCTTAATGCACCGCTCGGTGCGCCAACCCCTCTAGCGTCGTCTGTAGATGTTGTGAACATCTGACAGGCACGTTCTGATGACTACTTGATAGTTTAGTGCGTCATGCATTACGGCTTAGAATTGAGGTTCCAAAACATTTTGAACGTCACGGAACATATGAGATGTTCTAAGAGCTGAAATTAGGATCTCAGGCTCATGCCCATTTTCCGAGATATGAGATCTCCAACAAGATTCTTCGCTTGCAAGATGAAAGAGAATAGCTCAATCGTTCAGCATGTGCTCAGATTGTCTGGGTGCTACAATCGCTTGAATCGAGTGGGAGTTGATCTTCCAGATAAGATAGTGATTGATATAGTTCTCCAAGTCACTGTCATTAAGCTACTAGAACTTGGTGATGAACTATAAAATGCCAGGGTTAGAAATAATGATCCCTGAGCTATTTGCAGTGTTTGACACCGCGAAGGTAGAAATCAAGAAGGAGCGTTAAGTGTCGATGGTTAGTAAAAACCACTAGTTTCGAGAAGGGCAAGGGGAAGGAGGGAAACTTCATGGATGGCAAGTCAGTTGCTACTCCAGTGAAGCAACCCAAAGTTGAACCCAAACCCGTGACTAAGTGCTTCGATTATGAGGAGAGCGTTTGAAGAAGCAGAACAACCCTAGATACTTCGTAGATAAGAAGGCTGGCAACGTCGATGGAATTATATTTGATATACGTGTTATTGATGTGTACCTTGCTAGTAATCCTAGTAGCACCTGGGTCTTGGATACCGGTTCGGTTGCTAAATGTTAGTAACTCGAAATAAAACCTACGGAATAAACGGAGGACTAGCTAAGGGTGAGGTGACAATGTATGTTGGAAATGTTTCCAAGGTTGATGTGATCAACATCGCACGCTCTCTCTACCTTCGAGATTAGTGACAAACCTAAATAAATGTTATTTGGTGTTTTGCGTTGAGCATGAACATGATTAGATCGTGTTTATTGCAACATGGTTATTCATTTAAGTTAGAGAATGATGGTTATTCTGGTTACATGAATAATACATTCAATGGTCATGCACCCAGTGAGAATGGTTTGTTGAATCTTGGTCGTAGTAATACACATGTTCATAACATTGATGCCAAAAGATACAAAGTTAATAATGATAGTAGCACATACTTGTGGCACTGCCGCTAAATGTCATATTGGTATAAAGCACATGAAGAAACTCCGTGCTGTGGATCAGTTGAGACATGCGAACCATACCTCTTGGGCAAGATGACTAAGGACCCCGTTTTCCGGATTGATGGAACGGGCAAGTGATTTATTGGAAATGATACATGTTGATATCGTTGTCGTTATTTTCTTACCTTCACTAATGATTTGAGTAGATATGGTGCATATTTACTTAATAAAACACAAGTCTGAACCGTTTCAAAGGTTCAAGCAAATTCACAATGAAGTTTAAGATCATCGTGACAAGAAGATAAAAATGTCTCCGATATGATCGTGGAGGTGAATATCTGAGTTACGAGTTTGGCATACAACTTTAGACAATGTGAAAGTTGTTTCACAACTAATGCCACCTGGAACACCATAGTGTGATGGTGTGTCCAAATTTCATAGTCGTGCTCTATTGGATATGGTGCGTGCTATGATGTCTCTTATCGTTTTATTACTATAATTTTGGGGTTATGTATTAGAGACAACTACATTCACTTTAAATAGGGCACCATCTAAATCCGTTGAGATGACACCCTGTGAATTATGGTTTGATAGAAACCTAAGCTATCATTTCTTAATGTTTGGGGCTGCGACGCTTGTGTGGAAAATGTTTCCACCTAATGATCTCGATCCCAAAGCGGAAAAATGCATCTTCATAGAATACCCTAAGAACAGTTGGGTGAACCTTCTATCTCAGATTCAAGCATAAAATGTTTGTTGCTAAAACTGGGTCCTTTCTCGAGAAAAACTTTCTCTCGAAAGAATTGAGTGGGAGGAAGATAGAACTTGATGAGGTTATTGAACGTTTGTTTCAACGAGAGAGTAGCGCAGCGCAGAAAGATGTTTCTGTGAAGCCTACGTTAGTTGAAGAGGAAGTTAAGGATGATGATCATGAAGCTTCGGATCAGGTTACTATCGAACCTCGTAGGTCGACAAGGACGTGTACTGCTTCTGAGTGGTACGATAACCCTGTCTTACAGGTCATGTTTGTCACGCCCAAGATGCGCGCCTATCCATTTAAGGCACGAGGGACTCGCAAGGGATAGAGGCACATCTTGCCGTTAGCAAGAATAGTATCATCACAACATACAACACTGAATGAGAAGAATATACAAGTTGGCTTACACTCGCCACATGCTAACTTACAATGTCACTCAAATCATAACATCAAGTTGAACACAGGGTCCGACTACGGATGAAATCAAACAATAAAAGAAGTTGCAAATGATACTATCAAGCTATCCCAAAGATAATGACCAGGTCCTCTACTCATCTGGATATGTCACGTACATCCTGCTTCTTTCCTCGTCATGCTCCCACTGGAGCTGGGTAAGATCATCCTGCACAAACTCATCTGAACCTATACCTGGAGTGTTGTAGTAAACTGTGAGCCACAGAGGACTCAGCTATCATGTGCCCAGGTACCGAGACTATTCAAGCTTAAATGTTGGGATGGGGTAAGTGTTTAGTTTGCAGCTGCACTATGCATATATGGTGGCTAGCTTACGCAACATGAAATAAACATTAGTGGCCTACGAAGAACGATCGATTCTAGTATGATCTCTATGAGATCCTAAACACTTACTTACGTCAATCATAACCCCACCATGTTCTCTCTCGGTTCGTGTTCACGAGAAGAGACGATCACGGTTACTCACACTGTTGGTGTATTTTAATTAGAATTTACTTCAAGTTTTCTATAACCGGGCGTTAAACAAATATACAAGTTGCCACATAACCGCGGGCACGGCTTTCCGAAAGATTTAACCCTCTAGGGGTGCTCCAACTAAGCCATTACAAAATTAACCACACTCCATGGGAATGCCTCGATCGCGGATCTCGCGATCATCATAGGTAATTCCAAAGGAATTCCAACACCTTGAGTAAACCCGAAGAAAGTCCGAATCCACACGCGAGACACTCGACAAAGGTAAAACAAATCTAGCAAGACCACCCGACGTGTCGACGAACCCGATAAGAGCCGCGTATCTCGTTCTCAGGACACGACGGATAAGTGCACCGTACAGTGGCCTGATAGAAATCTCCCGAGTTTCCCCGGGTTGGCCCCGCACACGGCTCTAGTTTGGACCAACAGTCATGAGGAGCACTGGCCCGGGGGTTCTTTAATTATCCACGGGTTTGCAAGACCCTATGCAATTTTATTAAGTTGTTAAGCAAATGTAGTACCAATGTTGGGTCTTGCCAGACAAGTTTTAATCTCAACCGAATGAACAAGGGGGTCCCCATAACAACCCTGAGCATGTTAGGAGCGCAAAGTATGGAAAGCATAACACCGGTAACAAGGAACTAATGGTGGTAAGAGCGGAACAAGTCACTTAGCAAAAGGCCAAGCCTTCCACAAATACCAAGATATATATGTTCATTAAATTAAATTACAGAATAGTGTGATATCCAATCCATGTTATCACATGGAACAACCTGCACCTGCAACTAAAATGCTATAAGAGGGGCTGAGCAGCGGTAACTTAGCCAATCAAAGGTTTGCTAGGATGTGGAGGTTAGAGGCTGTCATGGCAACATGGGGGCTGATATCAAGTGGTAGGTTGTGCAATTGTAATGATAAGAGTGAGAAACTAGCAAGCAAAAATAGTATCAGGATCCGGGAACGATCATCTTGCCTGTTGGTTCTTCAGCGGAACAAGTAGCGGGATCCTCGTAGTGGTACTCTCCAGGTTCCTCGAACTCAGATTCGACACTCGCGTCTACCCAAGAGAAACAACAAATAAATAACCAAACAAGGTGCAATGCACAACTAACGCCACCTGGAACACCATAGTGTGATGGTGTGTCCGAACGTCATAGTCGTGCTCTATTGGATATGGTGCGTGCTATGATGTCTCTTATTGTTTTGTTACTATAATTTCGGGGTTATGCATTAGAGACAACTACTTTCACTTTAAATAGGGCACCATCTAAATCCGTTGAGATGACACCCTGTGAATTATGGTTTGATAGAAACCTAATCTATCATTTCTTAATGTTTGGGGCTGCGACGCTTGTGTGGAAAATGTTTCCACATAATGATCTCGATCCCAAAGCGGACAAATGCATCTTCATAGAATACCCTAAGAACAGTTGGGTCAACCTTCTATCTCAGATCCAAGCATAAAATGTTTGTTGCTAAAATTGGGTCCTTTCTCGAGAAAAACTTTCTCTCGAAAGAATTGAGTGGGAGGAAGATAGAACTTGATGAGGTTATTGAACGTTTGTTTCAACGAGAGAGTAGCGCTGCGCAGGAAGATGTTTCTATGAAGCCTACGTTAGTTGAAGAGGAATTTAATGATGATGATCATGAAGCTTCGGATCAGGTTACTATCGAACCTCGTAGGTCGACAAGGACGTGTACTGCTTCTGAGTGGTACGATAACCCTCTCTTAGACGTCATGTTTGTCACGCCCAAGATGCACGCATATCCATTTAAGGCACGAGGGCCTCGCAAGGGATAGAGGCGCATCTTGCCGTTAGCAAGAATAGTATCATCACAACATACAACACTGAATGAGAAGAATCTACAAGTTGGCGTACACTCGCCACATGCTAACTTACAATGTCACTCAAATCATAACATCAAGTTGAGAACAGGGTCCGACTACAAACGAAATCAAACGATAAAAGAAGTTGCAAATGATACTATCAAGCTATCCCAAAGATAATGACCAGGTCCTCTACTCATCTGGATATGCACATCCTGCTTCTTTCCTCGTCATGCTCCCACTGGAGCTGGGTAAGATCATCCTGCACAAACTCATCTGAACCTATACCTGGAGTGTTGTAGTAAACTGTGAGCCACAGAGGACTCAGCTATCATATGCCCAGGTACCGAGACTATTCAAGCTTAAAGGTTGGGATGGGGTAAGTGTTTAGTTTGCAGCCGCACTAAGCACATATGGTGGCTAGCTTACGCAACAAGAAATAAACATGAGTGGCCTACGAAGAACGATCGATTCTAGTATGATCTCTATGAGATCCTAAGCACTTACTTACGTCAATCATAACCCCACCGTGTTCTCTCTCGGTTCGTGTTCACGAGAAGAGATGATCACGGTTACTCACACTGTTGGTGTATTTTAATTAGAGTTTACTTCAAGTTTGCTATAACCGCGTGTTAAACAAATATCCAAGTTGCCACATAACCGCGGGCACAGCTTTCCGAAAGATTTAACCCTGTACGGGTGCTCCAACTAAGCCATTACAAAATTAACCACACTCCATGGGAATGCCTCGATCGCGGATCTCGCGATCATCATAAGTAATTCCAAAGGAATTCCAACACCTCGAGTAAACCCGAAGAAAGTCAGAATCCACACGCGAGACACTCGACAAAGGTAAAATAAATCCAGCAAGACTACCCGACGTGTCGACGAACCCGATAAGAGCCGCATATCTCGTTCTCAGGCCACGACAGATAAGTGTAGCGTATGGTGGCCTGATAGAAATCTCCCGAGTTGCCCCGGGTTGGCCCCGCACATGGCTCTAGTTTGGACCAACAGTCATGGGGAGCACTGGCCCGGGGGTTGTTTAATTATCCACGGGTTTGCAAGACCCTATGCAATTTTATTAAGTTGTTAAGCAAATGTAGTACCAATGTTGGGTCTTGCCAGACAAGTTTTAATCTCAACCGAATGAACAAGGGGGTCCCCATAACAACCCTGAGCATGTTAAGAGCGCAAAGTATGGAAAACATAACACCGGTAACAAGGAACTAATGGTGGTAATAGCGGAACAAATCACTTAGCAAAAGGCCAAGCCTTCCACAAATACCAAGATATATATGTGCATTAAATTAAATTACAGAATAGTGTGATATCCAATCCATGTTATCACATGGAACAACCTGTACCTGCAACTAAAATGCTATAAGAGGGGCTGAGCAGCGGTAACTTAGCCAATCAAAGGTTTGCTAGGATGTGGAGGTTAGAGGCTGTCATGGCAACATGGGGGCTGATATCAAGTGGTAGGTAGCGCAATTGTAATGATAAGAGCGATAAACTAGCAAGCAAAAATAGTATCGGGATCTGGGTACGATCATCTTGCCTGTTGGTTCTTCAACGAAACAAGTAGCAGGATCCTTGTAGTGGTACTCTCCTGGGTCCTCGTACTCAGTATCAACACTCACATCTACCCAAGAGAAACAGCAACAATAAACCTCCAACCAAGGTGCAATGCACAATCAAAATGATGTATGATCATTTATGAAGAATTATAACATGGCAATCACAACTAGTCATGTTTCACATGCAAGTTTGTATATTAGTGAATCTGGACAGAACCCCATGTTAAGTTATTTATACATGCATGAACATGTCAATTATGGATGCAGCATGCAAAATCGATAGAAATGCATATAAAGATCGCAAGAAACGGAGTTACGGTTCTCACGATATGCTCACGACAAGGTACGGAGGCAATATCACAAGATCACCAAGCCATGGGCTGATGCTTGGTATTCCAAGGCATCCAATGGACAGGTGATGAAAAATCAATCACAATAGACTCAAGAATCAATCAAATCCATGGAGTATAGCTCCCGCAATCTACAAAACAATAAAACACCAAATCTACCACAAAACAGCAACATAGCAACTTCTACAGCTCACCTCTGGAGCTGCAGGAAGCCTACAGCCACAAACAAGACATGGACAGAATCTACTCAACACACACAACAATTCATCCAATTACACCACCAGCAAAGGAGCCACACATCAATAAGCAAGAAGCAATCAATTTGGCATGATGAATGAGTTTTCTAGGACTTGGTGAAAATTCCAGCTATCTGGAATCTGTGATTATAAAGTAGCAAGTTGACAGCAGTATCTACATATGCTAGAAAGCTCCTATTGACATGAAAAATTAACAGGATGGTTGAAGGCAATATCTACTACAAATAACTAGCACTGAGCATGCCCAAATTCCAAACACATCCCTAGCTACAACCAACTCTACATGGCAAAACAATAACAGCAGTTCTCCCAGACTTGTCATTTTTAAGCTAGCTGAACAGAAACATAAAGTTGCTCTCTAAAGAGCATGGTTCCCACTCATCTGATGACTTACCACAAATAAAAAATACTGGGACAATCGCAACAACTTTAACTAACAAACTCATGATGGCAAGAACTTATTTGCATGCATAGATTAATCATAGTAAAAAGACAAAAGGGCATCACAACATAAAAATGCAGTTTTGTGAAGTTGCCCCAAAGTCAAATATGACCTCACAGATGCATTCCTGGGTTGATTCTACCCCATATGCATTACTCATACCCCTATACTTGCTTGGAGCAAGAGGGAGAAAAGGGGGGTCGTAATAATCACCACAATGGCATGGATGACTTATGTCACTTGCCCACACTTATGTAAGAGGCCAAAAATGGCATGCCCTCTATTGGACACTTGATGGAAAAGTTAAATAGGCATGAATAAGGTACTTAGGCATAGCATAGCATCGAGAGCAAGAAAAGAAAAACAAGCTAGGAGAGATATACATGCACATATACACACCTACACACTACACTCACTCACACACATATATGTGTGTATGCAAGAAGCACACACACATAACCTACACTACACATACACCCACAAGAACACACACATGTATGGGTGTATAAGGATCACACACACACATGTGCCATGCATGGTGCACCACACACCCACATGCACACACATACACTCACATGGCAAAACCACACACACACACTCACACACATATATGCATACATGTGTATATGTACCATTTGGTACATACACACACCACCATACACATATGCATATGCACTCACTCACATGACAAGAAAACAACAGACACACATGTATGGAAATGCACACACACATACAAATTCCAACACATGCATATGGGCATACACACATATGCACTACACCCCCTACACACAACAGAGAAGAAAAGATATACCACACACACACTCATATAGGTGCACAAATATACATATAAGCAAGATAGAAAGAAAAAACAAAAGAAAGAAAAAGAAAACGCACAAAAAAAAGAAAGAGGAGGGTTCGGGGGTCGAACCCCTGACCTCCTGGTCACACTGCACAGTCGTTACCACTGCGCTACAGCGTCGTTTGGTAACATAGGAGGGGTATTAGCGTTCTAATACACACACGCACACTATCTAACTGAAGAAACTAAATTTATTAGAACAGGGCAATGGCGACAGGCAAACGACGGCGGCGATTCCGGTGAACTGTGGCGAATCTGGCGACCCCAATTGAAACTATATATGAGTCTTTACCTCCGGACCATTCCGGAACACCTCGTGACGTCTGGGATCTCATACGGGACTCCAAACAACCTTCGGTAACCATGCACACTATTTCCCTATAACCCTAGCGTCATTGAACCTTAAGTGTGTAGACCCTACGGGTTCGGGAGGCACGTAGACATGACCGAGACACCTCTCCGATCAATAACCAACAGCAAGATCTGGATACCCATGTTGTCTCCCACATGCTCCACGATGATCTCATCGGATGAACCACGATGTCGGGGATTCAATCAATCTCGTATACAATTCCCTTTGTCTACCGGTATGACACTTGCCCGAGATTCGATCGTCGGTATCCCTATACCTTGTTCAATCTCGTTACCGGCAAGTCTCTTTACTCGTTCCATAACACATCATCCCGTGGCTAACTCCTTGGTCACATTGAGCTCATTGTGATGATGTCTTACCGAGTGGGCCTAGAGATACCTCTCCATCACACGGAGTGACAAATCCCAGACTCGATTCGTGCCAAACCAACAGATACTTTCGGGGATACTCGTAGTGTACCTTTATATCCACCCAGTTACGTTGTGATGTTTGGCACACCCAAAGTATTCCTACGGTATCTAGGAGTTGCACAATCTCATGGTCTAAGGAAACGATACTTGACATTAGAAAAGCTTTAGCAGATGAACTACGTGATCCTGTGCTATGCTTAGGATTGGGTCTTGTCCATCTCGTCATTCTCCTAATTATGTGATCCCGTCATCAATGACATCCAATGTACATGGTCATGAAACCGTGACCATCTATTGATCAACGAGCTAGCCAACTAGAGGCTCACTAGCGACATGGTGTGGTCTATGTACTCACACATGCATTACGGTTTCCGGTTAATACAATTATAGCATGAACAATAGACAATTATCATGAACAAGGAAATACAATAATAACCATTTTATTATTGCCTCTAGGGCATATTTCCAACAGTCTCCCACTTGCAGTAGAGTCAATAATCTAGTTACATTATGATGTATCGAACACCCATAGAGTTCTGGTATTGATCATGTTTTTCTTCTGAGAGAGGTTTAGTCAACGGATCTCTGACATTCAGATCCATATGTACTTTACAAATATCTATATCTCCTTCCTGAATATAATCACGAATGGAGTTGAAGCGGCGTTTGATGTGTCTTGTTTCTTGTGAAACATGGGCTCCTTGGCAAGGGCAATAGCTCCAGTGTTGTCACAAAATAGAGTCATCGGGCCCGACGCACTGGGAATCACTCCTAGGTCGGTGATGAACTCCTTCATCCAGACTCCTTCCTTTGCTGCTTCCGAAAAAGCTATGTACTCTGCTTCACATGTAGATGGCACCAGGATGCTTTGCTTGCTGCTACACTAGCTGACTACCCCTCCGTTCAAAATATACACATATCCGGTTAGTGACTTCGAGTCATTCGGATCTATGTCGAAGCTAGCATTGGCATAACCCTTTACGACGAGCTCTTCGACACCTCCATATACGAGAAACATGTCCTTGGTCCTTTTCAGGTACTTCAAGATATTCTTGACCACTGTCTAGTGTTCCACTCCAGGATCACTTTGGTACCTCCCTAACAAACTTATGGCAAGGTTCACATCAGGTATAGTAACACCATGGCATACATAATAGAGCCTATGGCTGAAGCATAGGGGATGACACTCATCTCCTCTCTATCCTTTGCCGTGGTCTGGCATTGAGTCGTACTCAATCTCACACCCTGTAACACAGGCAAGAACCCCTTCTTGGACTGATCCATATTGAACTTCTTCAATATCTTGTCAAGGTATGTGTGCTTTGTGAAAGACCTATGAGGCGTTTTGATCTATCTCTATAGATCTTGATGCCTAATATGTAAGCAGCTTCTCCAAGGTCCTTCATTGAAAAAAACTTATTCAAGTAGGACTTTATGCTTTCCAAAAGTTCTATATCATTTCCCATCAACAATATCTCATCCACATATAATATGAGAAATGCTACAGAGCTCCCACTCACTTTCTTGTAAATACAAGGTTCTCCATAAACCTGTATAAATCCAAACACTTTAATCGGCTCATTAAAGCGAATGTTCCAACTCCGAGATGCTTGCACCAGCCCATAGATGGAGCGCTGGAGCTTGCATACCTTGTTAGCATCTTTAGGATTGACAAAACCTTCTGGCTGTATCATATACAATTCTTCCTTAAGGAAACCATTAAGGAATGTTGTTTTGACGTCCATTTTCCAGAGCTCATAATCATAAAATGCGGTAATTTCTAACATGATTCGGACGGACTTCAGCATTGCTACGGGTGAGAAAGTCTCATCGTAGTCAACTCCTTGAACTTGTCGATAACCCTTAGCGACAAGCCGGGCCTTATAGACAGTCACATTACCATCCGCGTCAGTCTTCTTCTTAAAGATTCATTTATTTCCTATGGCTCGCTTATCATCGAGCAAGTCCACCAAAGTCAATACTTTGTTCTCATACATGGATCCTATCTCGGATTTCATGGCTTCAAGCCATTTGTTGGAATCCGGGCCCGCCATCGCTTCTTCATAGTTCAAAGGTTCACCATTGTCCAACAACATGATCTCCAGGATAGGGTTGCCGTACCACTCTAGTGCGGAACGTGTCCTAGTGGACCTACGAATAGCAACTTGATCTGAAGTTTCATGATCATCATCATTAACTTCCTCTCTAACCGGTGAAGGCTCCATAGAAACAACTTCTTGTGCTTCTCTACTCTCTGGTTCGAGTGGAAGTACAATTACCTAATCAAGTTCTATTTTCCTCCCACTTACTTCTTTCGAGAGAAACTCTTTCTCTAGAAAGGATCCACTCTTGGCAACAAAGACTTTGCCTTCGGATCTGAGGTAGAAGGTATACCCAACAATTTCTTTGGGGTATCCTATGAAGACGCACTTTTCTGCTTTGGATTCGAGCTTCTCAGATCGAAGTTTCTTCACATAAGCATCGCATCCCCAAACTTTCAGAAACGACAGCTGAGGTTTCTTTCCAAACCATAATTCATATGGTATCATCTCAACGGACTTAGACGGTGCCCTATTTAAAGTGAATGCGGCAGTCTCTAATGTATATCCCCAAAATGATAGCAGTAAGTCGGTAAGAGACATCGTAGATCGCACCATATCCAATAGAGTGCAATTACGACGTTCAGACACACCATTTCGCTGAGGTGTGCCAGGCGGCGTGAGTTGTGAAACAATTCCACATTTCCTTAGGTGTGCCAAACTCGTGACTCAAATATTCTTTGCCATGATCAGGTCGTAGGCACTTTATTTTCCCGTCACGTTGATTCTCTCCCTCACTCTAAATTCCTTGAACTTTTCAAAGGTTTCAGACTTGTGTTTCATTAAGTAGAGATACCCATATCTTCTCAAGTCATTAGTGAGCGTAAGAACATAACGGTAGCCACCGCGAGCCTCAACGCTCATTGGACCGCATACATCGGTATGTATTATCTCCAACAAGTCAATTGCTCGCTCCATTGTTCCAGAGAACGGAGTCTTGGTCATCTTGCCCATGAGTCATTGTTTCCACGTGTCAAATAATTCAAAATCAGGAGACTCCAAAAGTCCGTCAGCATGGAGCTTCTTCATGTGTTTCAGACCAATATGACCAAGGCGACAGTGCCACATGTAAGTGAGACTATCATTATCAACCTTACATATTTTGGTACTCACACTATGAACATGTGTAACATCATGTTCGAGATTCATCAAGAATAAACCATTGACCAGTGAGGCATGACCATAAAACATTTCTCTCATATAAATAGAACAACCATTATTCTCAGATTTAAATGAGTAGCCATCTCGCATCATGCGAGATCTAGATACAATGTTCATGCTCAAAGCTGGTACTAAATAACAATTATTGAGGTTTAAAACTAATCCCGTAGGTAGATGTAGAGGTAGCGTATCGACGGCGATCATATCGACCTTGGAACCATTCCCGACGTGCATCGTCACCTCGTCCTTCACCAGTCTCTTTTTTTCTGTAGCTCCTGCTTGGAGTTACAAATGTGAGCAACTGCACCCGTATCAAATACCTAGGAGCTACTACGAGCGCTCGTAAGGTACACATCAGTAACAAGTATATCACATGTACCTTTAACGTTGCCGGCCTTCTTCTCCGCTAAGTACTTGGGGCAGTTCCGCTTCAAGTGACCGGTACCCTTGCAATAAAATCACTCAGTCTCAGGCTTGGGTCCATTCTTGTTCTTCTTCCCGGCAACTTGCTTATCGGGCGTGTCAACTGCTTTGCTGTCCTTCTTGAAGTTCTTCTTACCCTTGCCTTTATTGAAACTAGTGGTCTTATTCACCATCAACACTTGATGCTCCTTTTTGATCTCGACCTCCGCTGATTTCAGCATCGAGTACAACTCAGGAATGGACTTCTCCATCCCCTACATGTTGTAGTTCATCACAAAGCTCTTATAGCTAGGTGGAAGCGACTGGAGGATTCTGTCAATAACCGAGTCATTTGGAAGATTAACTCCCAGCTGAGACAAACGGTTGTGCAACCCAGACATTTTGAGTATGTGCTCGCTGACAGAAATATTTTCCTCCATCTTACAGCTGAAGAACTTGTCGGAGACATCATATCTCCCGACCCGGGCATGAGCTTGGAAAACCAATTTCAGCTCTTGGAACATCTCACATGCTCAGTGTTGCTCAGAATGCTTTTGGAGCCCCGGTTCTTAGCTGTAAAGCATGCCGCACTGAACCAGGGAGTAATCATCACAGCACGACTACCAAGCGTTCATAACGTCTTGAGTTGCTGGGAAAATGGGTGCGTCACCTAGCGGTGCATCAAGGACATGTAATATTTTGGAAGCTATGAGGATGATCCTCAAGCTACGGACCGAGTCCGCGTAGTTGCTTCCATCGTCCTTCAGCTTGGTTTTCTCTAGGAACGCATTGAAGTTGAGAGCAACATTAGCGTTGGCCATTGGATCTACAATATAGATTGTAAAGACAATTTTAGACTAATTTCATGATAATTAAGTTCACATAATAAAATTATTTAATGAACTCTCACTTAGATAGACATCTCTCTAGTCATCCAAGTGACACATGATCCACGTCAACTAGCCTGTGTCCGATCATCACATGAGACAGACTAGTCATCCATGGTGAATATCTCCATGTTGATCGTATCTTCTATACGACTCATGTTCGACCTTTCGGTCTCCCGTGTTCCGAGGCCATGTCTGTACATGCTAGGCTCGTCAAGTTAACCTAAGTGTATTGCGTGTGTAAATCTGGCTTACACCCGTTGTATGCGAACGTTAGAGCCTATCACACCCTATCATCACGTGGTGCTTCGGAACAACGAACCTTAGCAACAGTGCACAGTTAGGGTGAACACATTTCTTGAAATTTTAGTGAGAGATCATCTTATTAAGCTATCGTCGTTCTAAGAAAATAAGATGTAAACATGTTAAACATCACATGCAATCAATATAGTGACATGATATGGCCAATATCATCTTGCTCCTTTGATCTCCATCTTCGGGGGACCATGATCATGATTGTCACAGGCACGACACCATGATCTCCATCATCATGATCTCTGTCATCGTATCTTCATGAAGTTGTCTCGCCAACTATTACTTCTACTACTATGGCTAACGTTTATCAATAAAGCAAAGTAATTACATGGCGTTTATGATTGACACGCAGGTCATACAATAAATTAAGACAACTCATATGGCTCCTGCCGGTTGTCATACTCATCGACATGCAAGTCGTGAATCCTATTACAAGAACATGATCAATCTCATACATCACATATATTATATCACATCCTTTGGCCATATCACATCACATGGCATATGGTGCAAAAACAAGTTAAACGTCCTCCAATTTGTTGTTGCATGTTTTTTACGTGGCTGCTATAGGTTTCTAGCAAGAATGTTTCCTACCTACGCCAAAACCACAACGTGATATGCCAATTTCTATTTACCCTTCATAAGGACCCTTTTCATCGAATCCGTCCGACTGGAGTGGGAGAGATAGACACCCGTTAGCCACCTTATGCAACTAGTGCATGTCAGGCGGTGGAACCAGTCTCACGTAAGCGTACGTGTAAAGTCGGTCTAGGCCGCTTCATCCCACAATACCACCGAATCAAGATAAGACTAGTAATGGCAAGACAATTGACAAAATCGATGCCCACAACACCTCGTGTTCTACTCGTGCATAGATTCTACGCATAGACCTAGCTCTGGTACCATTGTTGGGAGACGTAGTAGTAAATGAAAAAAATTCCAACGTGTCACCAAGATATATCTATGAAGAAACCAGCAACGAGCAAAGGGGGAGTGGATCTTCATAGCTTTGAATATCGCAAAGTGGAAGCGTTACTAGAACGCGGATGGTGGAGTTGTACTCGCAGCGATTCAAATCGTGGTGGATTCCGATCTAAGCGCCGAACAACGGCGCCTCCGTGTTCAACACATGTGCAGCCCGGTGACGTCTCCTACGCCTTGATCCAGCAAGGAGGAAGGAGAGGGTGAGGGAGAGCTTTGGAAGACGACGGCGTGGTAATAGTGGAGCTGCGTGGTACTCCGGTAGGGCTACGCCAAGCACTACGGAGGACGAGGAGGAGGAGCGGTAGGGCTGCGCCGAGAGAGAGAGAGATGCATGTCTCCGGCAGCCCCAAGGGCTCCACTATATATAGGAGGAGGAGGAAGGAGGTCGCAGCCCCTAGGGTTCCCAACCTAGGGCATGCAGCAGCCCTAGATGGCTCCTGGTGCGGCGGCCAGAGAGGGAGAGGGAGGGCGGCGCCCTAGGTGGGCTAAGGCCCATCTGTCCCTAGCGTTTGCCCCCCTCCCACCTAGTGCTGCGCCTTGGGCCCTTGTGGTAGGCGCACCAGCCCACCAAGGGCTGGTTCCCTCCCACCTACGGCCCATGCAGCTCTCTGGTGCCGGTGGCCCCACATGGTGGATCCTCGGAACCCTTCAAGTGGTCCCGGTACGTTACCGGTGATGCCTGAAACACTTCTGGTGACCAAAACCTCACTTCCTATATATGAATCTTTACCTCCAGACTATTCCGGAACTCCTAGTGACTTCCGGGATCTCATCTGGGCTCCGAACAACCTTCGTAACCACATACACTATTTCCCTATAACCCTAGCGTCATCAAACCTTAAGTGTGTACACCCTACGGGTTAGGGAGGCACGTAGACATGACCGAGACGCCTCTTCGGTCAATAACCAACAGCGGGATCTGGATACCCATGTTGGCTCCCACATGCTCCACGATGATCTCATCGGATGAACCACGATGTCGGGGATTCAATCAATTACGTATACAATTCCCTTTGTCTACCGGTATCACACTTGCCCGATATTCGATCGTCGATATCCCTATACCTTGTTTAAACTCATTACCGGCAAGTCTCTTTACTCGTTCCGTAACACATCATCGCTTGGCTAACTCCTTAGTCACATTGAGCTTATTATGATGATGTCTTACCGAGTGGGCCCAGAGATACCTCTCCATCACACGGAGTGACAAATCCCAGCCTCGATTCGTGCCAACCCAACAGATACTTTTGGGGATACCCATAGTGTACCTTTATAGCCACCCAGTTACATTGTGACGATTGGCACACCCAAAGTATTCCTACAGTACCCGGGAGTTGCACAATCTCATGGTCTAAGGAAACGATACTTGACATTAGAAAAGCTTTAGCACACGAACTAGACGATCTTGTGCTATGCTTAGGATTGGGTCTTGTCCATCACATCATTCTCCTAATGATGTGATCCCGTTATCAACGACATCCAATGTCCATGGTCATGAAACCATGAACATCTATTGATCAACGAGCTAGCCAACTAGAAGCTCACTAGGGACATGTTGTGGTGTATGTATTCACACATGCATTACGGTTTCTGGTTAATACAATTATAGCATGAACAATAGAAAATTATCATGAACAAGGAAATACAATAATAACCATTTTATTGTTGCCTCTAGGGCATATTTCCAACATGGTCAACATGCTCGGGGATGGTCGAAAGCCAGTGAATCAACAACGACGACCGTCGGGATGCAGCAACGAAGACAAGTTTGATGGTGACGATTGAAGGCCTCCCGGAGCACCAGCTTTGGCTTGGAGCGGAAGGGCGTCAAGGTAGAGTCGATGGACTCGACAGCAGGGCAAGGCAGGGGGGTGGCCACGGTAGCAGCGAACGGTGGTGAGGGTGGCTTTGGTTTGAGGCGAGGAGGAGCAGAGGGAGAGGGAGAGAGCAGCAGGGGGAGAGGACACGTGCAAGGGGGGCACTCGACGTCCTTATCGCCCTCCAGGCGGTCGGCAGCAAGCAGGAGCTGGCGAGGCACGTGCCGGTGCGGCGCGACCACGCGCTCGTCCTCCTGGCGCACGGAGGAAGACGACATGGGGAACTTACATGGGCTGGGCCGTCTTCTAACTCACGTAAGTGGCCCAGGTTACTTTTCCCTTTCTTTTTCTGTTTTCTTTTCTAATTAATTCATCTCTATTTTGACTTAGTAAAAATACTAAATCATTTGAAAAATTCCTAAAATTATTTATGGGCACTGTTTGGATTATTCCTAGAGCCCTCAAGAGTTTTAAGAAATTTTGGAGCACTTGATTTATTTATAGTCCTTTATTTGGCTATTTCAGTAACTTTGTTGGTTTATTAAAATTGTGAAATGGCTTGGTTAATTTTGCAACACCTCTGGTGTGTTGTTGTCAACATTTATCAAAGAGGGGGAATGTGACAGCCCAAGTGCTGCCCCTGCCTTTTATGGCCTTGTAACCTGTCTGGACCCATGTGTCATGTGTTGTATGGTATGAGTTTGCTCCTTGCCATGTCATTGTCTCATGCATCATGTCATTCATCATCATATCATGCATAATATGAATGTTATGTGCTTCCTTGTGAACTTGTTGAGATTGTGAGTAGCTCTTGTGTGATTTGTGGTGAGCATGTGTGGGATCAACTTCCTCCCTCTCCCTTGTTTTCAAAATAACCTAAACCTCCTTATTCCTTTTAATTCCTGCAATAGAATTATCTTGCTAATTAAATTTGTTGAAAATGTTTAAGTTGTAGGAAATATTATTTTGAACTTGTGCGTGTTGCTCTCTATGATGTTTGGACTTTAGGCTCATGGGGTTTTAAATAACAGTGGTGTTGTTTTCATCAAAGTATTAAAATTGCTTGCCTTAAAAACCACTTGTTATTTTTGTTAAATAGGTCACATTTCCTTTGTAGGCAAAAGCATTTTTGTTTGATCAAAAAATCCCTTTTCTTTTTATCTGAAAATTTTTCTTGTTTTATCTTTTTATTAATAGTAACTTCCTCTGTTTTTACTTTGTCTACGAGAGAGTGTGTAGCTGGGCCTTTCTTCCCCCGCGCGGCCCAGCCCAGGTAGGCAACGCCTACCTGCTCCCGTTCTTCCTCCGTCAGTCGGAGTGCTTCGCCTGTGAGAGAGAGAGAGCAAGAGTGCCGACGCCGTCACCATCTGGGGCTTACAGACGTCGAGGCGACCCCCTATTTAGGTGTGCGGATCCTAGGGTTGATTCTTTCCCTCGCTGCCGCCGCTCCTCAATTCTTCTCCTCCTCCTTCCCCCTCCTTTCTCCTGTCAGGTAAGATTCAAAGAGGTGAGGTTCAGAGAGGTTGCCGGTCCTAGTCGTCGTCGTCCTCGCGTCTCCGGTGGTCCTCCTCCGCGCCCGACACGTCGTGGCGGCCACGGACCGTCCCTGCATCCCATTCCCGCTGCTAGGGTGTCGTGGGAAGGCCCTCGCCGTCTTCTTATTCCCCGTTGGCGCCGCACTCCCGAAGCTCGCCGTCGTTCTTCTTCCTCTTCATCGCCGCCGCGTCATCGTCCTTCTTCCTCCTCTTCATCGCACTCCAAGTCTTCATCGTCCCCCACTCAGTGAGCCGCCGCGTCCCCTCCTGTTACTGTATGCGTAGCTCACCATCGCCGTAGTGTGTTATTGCCGTCGTTTCATCCAAGGCAGGGCCTTGAGGGCCGTTGCCCCCATCCAAGGCAAGACGAGCAAGGGATGGACTCCCCATAGTTGTCACAGTCCCCGCAGCTTGTTTTCCCGCGTCGGAGAGACCATAGTCACCGGAGATCATCGTTAATGTGCAGCTGTCGCCGGGGTGTGCAAATATTAGATGCGCTCCCCCTCCTTCCTGTTGTGATACATCGCGTGGCGCAGTGGCAACCATCTTGGGAGATCGACCGCGAGGTCACGGGATCGAGTACCTGCTCCCCCCTTTTTTCTCTTTATCGATTGGCTTGGTGAGGTGTTGTGTGTTCAGATCCGGTGTGTGTGCCGATCCCGTGTGCGGTGCTGTGTGTGTGTAGGATCTGGTGCGACTATGGGCTGGATCCAGGTGTGGCTGTGGTGTTGTGTGCGTATGTGCCTGTGTGTGGTGTGTGTATGGATTAGCTGTGGCCAGCAGGACCCAGAGTGTGTGTGTGGCACAGTGTGTGGGTGTTGTGTGTGTGTGTGACAAGTGGGCCCAGGCCCCACTTGTCATACACTAGGGGGGCCCTGGTGAGTATGCTAGGTGGGTCCCCCTCCTTTTTGTGTTTTCTTTTATTTGTTTCTGTTTTTGTGGTGTTATAATGGATTATTTCCTTTTCTATTATAATTGCTAAATCCGGTATGAGCATTTATGTCTATGTGCATATATAGTAAGTTTTCACTTATGGGCATGCCATGTTAATATTGATCATGAGTATTGGAAGTTTTGTTAAACCAAATATATGAGTATGATACATGAAATTAGGGTAGAAAAGTCTCAGGAATCCATTCGTGCCATTGTTTTGGTCTTTTGAGCAAGTTTATCAAAATGTCATTTTGTCTCAAGTGCCATTTTGTCATTTTTGTTATACTTAATCCATGCATGCTAAGATATTTGTGCTAACATGAATATGGTAGCCTTTGATGAGTAGAATGCCATGGTATTTATTTTTGTCATGTTAAACTGGCATATAAGTGGGAACTATGCTCTAAAGTAGCTACTAAAATGTTGCTCTTTTCAAACATGCTAAATATTTCTAAGTTTGGGATCTGTTAATATTTTTATGCCATGAAGAGTGGATGCTACCGAGTGATATGTTGAGAATTAGCTCAAGCCCAGTGCTAGTGTTTTCAAGTAGATGGTGTCCTTTATCATCATGTTAATTTTCATGCCATGAGGTGGTCTCTATCACCATTTGTTTTTGATGTCTACTTGCTATCAGCTTAACTCAGATTCCAGAAATATTTTATTTTCACCAAGTCCCTAAAACCTGTTTCATCATGCCAACTTGTGAGCTTCATGCTTATTGATGTCTGCCTCCATTCCAGATTGTGTAGTTGGATAATTTGCTAAGCATGCTATGTAGTTTCTGTCAATGCCTTGTTTGTGACTGGAGACTTCCTGTAGCTCTAGTTATTGGTTGTGAAAGTTGCTATGTTGTTGTTTTGTGGAAGATTGTTTGTTTTAGTGTTTGGTGACTTGTTGGAGCTATAATCCATGGAATTTATTGATCTTTGACTCCATTGTGGTTGGTTTTTCATTGGATAACCATTGGCTACCTTGGAATGCCAAGGAATAGCCCATGGCCTTCTTTGTCTTGTGTTTTGCCTTCGTAACTTGTCGTGAGCGTAGCGTGAGAACCGTAACTCAGTTTCTTACATTCTACATATGCATTTGTATCAATTTTGCATGAAGCGTCCATACTTGCCATGTTCATGCATGTTTAAATAACTTAACATGAGGTTCTGTCTAGAATTGTAAATAACTAAACTATTGCATGTGGAACATGACTAGTTTAGGATTGCCATGTTAGATACTTAAAATGAATCATGCATCATCTTGTTTGTGTATTGCACCGGTTGGATGTTTATTGTTGTTGTTTATCTTGGGTAGAAGTGAGTGTTGAAACTGAGTACGAGGATCCAGGAGATTACCACTACGAGGACCACGATCTTTGTCCCTCTAAAGAATCAACATGCAAGATGATCGTACCCAGATCCCGACACTATCTTTGCTTTGCTAGATGTCTCGGTCTTATCCTTACTTATGAGTTACCTACCACTTGAATGTCAAGCCTCCTACATTTCCATGATAGCCTCTAACCCCATCCTAGCAAACCTTGTTTGGCTAAGTTACCGCTGCTCAACCCCTCTTACAGTGTTCTTAGTTGCAGGTGCAGGTTGTATCCATGTGATAACATGGATTTGGCATATCACAATATTATCTGCTATTTAATTTAATGCACATATATATCTTGGTATGGTGGAAGGCTTGGCCTTTTGCTAGGTGTTTTGTTCCACTTTTACCCCTGTAGTTTCTTGTTACCGGTGTTATGTTTCCATACTATGCGCTCCTAACCTGCTCGGGGTTGTTATGGGGACCCCCTTGTTTTTTCGGTTGAGATTACAACTTGTCTGGCAAGACCCAACTTTGGTTCTACATTTCCTAATCAACTTAATAAATTTGCATAGGGCTTTGCAACCCCGTGGATAATTAATCAACCTCGAAGCCAATGCTCCTCATGAGTGTTGGTCCAAACTAGAGCCGTGTGCGGGGCCAACCCGGGGCAACTCGGGAGATTTCTATCAGGCCACTATACGCTGTGCTTATCCGTCGTGTCCTGAGAATGAGATACGCGGCTCTTATCGGGTTCGTCAACACGTCGGGTGGTCTTGCTGGATTTGTTTTACCTTCATCGAGTGTCTTGCTTGAGGGGCTCTGACTTTCTTTGGTCTATCTCGAGGTGTTGGAATTCCTTTTGAGTTGCTTATGATGATCACGAGATCCGTGGTCGAGGTTATTCCTGCGGAGTGTGGTAAATTTATGATGGACTAGTTGGAGAACCCCTGCAAGGTTAAAACTTTCGGAAAGCCGTGCCCGCGGTTATGTGGCAACTTGGATATTTGTTTAACACCCGGTTATAGTTAATTCGAAGTAAACTTTAATAAAATACACCAACTGTGTGAGTAACCATGATCGTCTCTGCTCGTGAACATGAACCGAGAGAGAACACGGTGGGGTTATGATTCACGTAAGTAGGTGTTCAGGATCTCTTATAGGTCATTCTAGTTTTCAATCGCTTATCGTAGTCCACATATTTACTATCACGTTTAGTAAGATTAGCCATCATAAATGCTTAGTGTTGCTGCAAACTAAACACATACCCCATTCCAACCTATAAGCTTGAATATTCTCGGTACCTGGGCACGAGATTGCTGAGTCCCCGTGGCTCACAGATTGCTACAACAATCCACGTGCAGGTACAGATGAGATCATGCGAGATGATGTGATGCAGCTCCAGTGGGAGTATGATGAGGAGCGTGGCAGGATGTACGTCACTTATCTAGACGAGTAGAGTGGCCATCGTCGAGATCTTTGGGCTAGCAAGCCAGTGTCATTGCATCATTTTATCGTTTATTTTTATCCGTAGCCGGACCCTGCCTTTGTATTGATGATTGGAATAATTGTGTGGATATGTAAGTTAGCATGTGGCGAGTGTAAGCCAACTAATATACTCTTATCTATCCCTGTCGAGGCCCTCGTGTCTTAATATGGATAGGCGCGCATCTTGGGCGTGATAGGGAACATTTTTGAAGGAATTTTGGTTTCATTGAAAATTTACAACTATTTGAATTGTTTTCTTAGGTGAGGTGCTAGGGTTTTTGTTAATCCCCATTTCAGATTCATTTGAATTTTAAGATGATGCATGGATGCCAATGCAACTAATACAAACAACGACTTAGGTGTGTGACAAACGGGCCCCCAAACCGTTCCACAAACAAGGAAGAAGCGCCCGAGGCAGAATCAAGGACTATCTGGACAACCTGGCTGCACTCCGCGATGCACGAGATCATTGCCCCCCGTAAACTAAGTACACTACCGAACTGAGAAAGAGCCCCTGATCTAATGGCCGGCCCGAGGACAAGACAAGTGTTGTGCGCACTAATATGAGGATGCAAGTACTGCTAGCCACTATGCACAACTACCAAAACCCCTGAGGCCTGAAGCGCTAGGAGAAACAACGCAAGGAGAGGGACCCAGCAACATCGAGCAACAAGGCCATGAACTCGGGGCTGGCAGCCACAGGCTGCCCCTTAGGAGGGAGCGCCCCCATGAGGGCCCAGTCGGCCACCTTCACCGGGCCACATCGGTGGAGTCGGCAAGGCCCAAACGAGGAAACTAAGTCGCGTCACTACAAGCAGGCGACCGATGATTTCAGAAAAAGAAACAGAGGCAAATGTAATACGCAAATGATTGACGCCCATAGGGGCCATGTTTTTCATAAAGCATTACAGATACCGGGAAAAGAAGATAGGGGCCTAGGTGGAGGAGTCGTTGTCGCTGTCCGAGTCGCCGGCCATCCCGGCGCTGGAGCCGCCCTCCCCGCCAAGGACAGGCACCTGGATGAACCGCTCCACCAGAGACTCCATGTGCGGGCGCATCTCTGGAGCCCCTCAGGCACCCATTCCACAACGGGTTGGAGGTCGAGCTCCGGGCCTGGCGGCGCAAGTTGGAGAAGACGCGCATCAAGGCAAGCTCCGGGAGGTCATGCGCATCGGCCTCGCTGTCCGCGTTCACGCAGGAAATGCCGGTCTGCAGCGCCTCCAGTACCTGGAGGAAGAAACCGAGGTAGCCCCTGTCGCCTTGCATACTTGGTAGCGCAGGGGCTTCCCCGACGAACCGGCTCACCGCGCCAGCCGGGTGGTGGGCAATGTCCAGATACTGCTGGGACCGATGGGACTCCAGCATCTTGGCATGCGTCGCATCGTCCTGGGCGGCCTGCACAGCGTCGGCTTCCTCCTGCTCCTAGGCCTAGAGAGAAGCCAACTCCACCAAAGCTTCCTCTTCGCCCCTGAGGGCGGCTTGGAAGGCGACATCGACGGTTGTCAGTTGGGCCCGTAGTGCGGCCACCTCCTCCTGGAGTTCGCCGAGCTTGTGTTTCTTGGCCAGAGGCGCCCTGGAAAAAGAAGAGGATCAGGTCCGGAGCACCTGACATGACAACTAAGAAAAGGGAGGTGGCGGAGCACTCACTCATCCACCATCGCCCAACGCCAGCGAATCTGCGCCAACCGCAAGGGCCCCCCGCCATTACCTCTGGAAGAGCATGAAGGAGCTTGCGGCCCCACGTGCTTCCCCGCGTCGGCGGCGCTTCCTCCAGACGCCATGGGGAGAGGGAGAGGCTGAGAAGAGGAAGAGGGTATTCTTCGGACCTATAGGAGAAGATGGGTGCTTCGAGACGGCAAGTCCCCCCGGGGAGGGCGGATTTATAGGCATGGCCAAGGCCGCAAGGTGTCGTGGGAGAGCAGGCGACGTGCACCCCACGGGCATCGAAAGGCCGGCTCAATCGATGTGCAACCCTCCTTCACATCGCCTCAACTGCCACTGTTGGGTCACATCTGTGTGGCCCGAGGGGAGTAGGCCCAAGGGAGCGGTAGCATTCAAGGAAGGGTAATGATGGCTGGCGCAGCACATGGCCTCCGTGCCGATTTAACTTGGGGGAGTTCCTAATGTCCTCATGGATCGAAGGCGTCGTCTCCCGGGCACACAACACATGTCGAGCCTGGAGCCCAGGCATGGTGGGCTCGTGGCACTTCGGGCCATCCTCGACGGCTTTGCCCAGAATCCAACTCGTGTGTGCCTTGGGCTTGAGGGCTACTGTCGGTGTTCTGGGAACGGGGGTACCCAGACCTGCCTGGCTACGGCCCAGGGCGTGGCCCACCTCCTTAATCGAGCTTGGATGGCGAGACCACACTCAACACAAGGACCTTGTGAGACCCTGAACTCGCGAGGGAAGCATCATCAGGACCGTCAAGGCCGGGCCTCCTTAGGCCATCTCCGAAGCGGCGGAGAACCTTCCGCAGCGCCCGACCTTGGGAGGAAAATGATAACGCAAGGCAGGACAGGCAGGCATCAACATGCCAGGCGTATAGTTTCCCCTTTGGTGCAAAGGGGGGCAAGGATGGACGCAGGTTCCCAAAGCATCCACCACAGCTTTCCGTTCTGGTGCAACGTGACCACGACCATGAGCCTAACAGGAAGGATCTCATCGCCGAGCCCACCTCTACATCATCGATAGCTACTTTGTAGGCAAAGACCACCTTTCGTCGGGATAAGGATGTACTCCTTTCCCCCTTCAAATTTAGCCATTGTGGGATCCCTTCCCACCATGGAGATGAGGGAAGAGGACCCGAGGCACTATAAATAGAGGGTAGGATGCACCATAGATAGGGACGACAGAACAGTGAGGAAACCGAAGAGAGGCAACACCACCAGAGCCCTCTCGTGAAGCAAGTCAGCACTATACTAGTTCATCCACCAACCTCCTCGTGAGGCAATCCACCAAAGCAGGAGTAGGGTATTACGCTTCGCAGCGGCCTAAACTTGGGTAAATCACCATGTGCATCTGTTTCCTTGTCTTCATGCGAATTCGTCATAGAAATCATCGAGTAGTGAGCTAGGTGGGCCAAGGTTGCAAGGGTCTTCGCACATGCCCCTATGTTCGAACTTCTTGGGGTTTTGTGTAGCCCAAAATCTAATAGCCAGTGCGACTAGAGCTGCCCGGGTGCTCCCCCACAGGACAGGTGAGTGGGCTAGCGTGTGTGGAGTCCCTTGACCGACCGGCGTGGTGCTCGAGCAGTGAGGATACCCCATGGGAGCATGCTACGACACACACTCTCTCTAGGAAGGGGCGAGGCCCAGGGTGCCAGGTGTGAAGGGGCCCACACCTGGAACGGAGGAAGATCTATGGAAGGCACCGCCCGTGCGGGATGGGCACCATCATGCACCTGACAGCATGCCCGCTACTTCCGGCATAGATAACCGGCTACTCTTCTACGCCCACACCAGAGGCCTGAGCGCCTCCACGACGACCACACCGATGCACCCCCAAGCCACGGAGGATGCGACCTGGACTACTTCAACAACAAGATGAGTGTATACGACTCCACAAGCGGCTTTCGTCATGGCTGGCAAGGGCAGCCTAACGAGGGCAGCTGACGGGATCGTTTTTGCAAGGCTGCCTGGCGTAGGCAGCTTCGCGCAGCACAATCGCTGGTGGGGAGCTACCCTGAGTAGACGCTTGAGTTCCTGGACCAGGCGCCACCCGCCTGGGGATGAAGGGTGGAACACACGCCCATGTCACCGAGATGGGTGTCGCCTGCCCAGAGATGGAGGGTGGACCACATGTCATGTCCCTAGGCTAGGCCTTGCCTGTCTGGCAACAAAGGACCGGGTACTCGCCCATGTCCCTAGGTCCGGTCCAGTCTGCCTGGAGGCAAGGGGTTGGATACCCTGTGAGGCCCCTGGGCACCCAAGTGAGTCACACTAGGGCACCGATGGGAGGTTCCTCTGCTGAGCCTCATGCACGACACAGGGGGCTACGACGCGACTACAACAATGACATTCACCCTCAGGCCTGGCGGGGCTCGAGGCCTTGCTTCGAACCAGGTCCTCCCTGCAGAGGGTGTGGGGAATCACCCCCGTGCTCGATGGCCTGTTCGGAGCCAGCCTCGCTCCACCAAATCATGCTTCGGGGCAGGGAGGGGGGTTCCGTGTCTGCGAGGCATGGAGCTCCCTGCGTGCTCCTGGGCCCGACCCGCGCACTCTCTTGTAATAATGAGTGGGTTGTATATGCTGGGAGCCCCCCGAGGATGCTGAGGGGTTCCCACCCACGTCCAAGTGGAAGCCCCATGCTCAGCATTGGCGGACAACACGGTCATCCAATGGCTATTCCCATGCCTAGTGGAAGCCCTATGCTCCATGCTGGGGGGCAGACGAAGATTAACCTGGGTGCCGAACGCGGAAGTTCTTTATCCTCCTTTCACTATATTCTAAATTGCCACCTTTTCAAATGAAATTTGAAGTTCTACGGTTTTCTTGAGGAAAGGGGGAGGGGCATTCTTTTTTAGTAACGATTTCTGCTTTGTATCTTGCCTTCTTGAGAAGATCGGTACCAGCCAGCCCTTTTATCTTCCTCGTGCATCCCGTGAGTGGGGGCTGGACTCCGTGGATGCATTTCGGCGCACACCTCACCAAGGCCTAGTAATCTGGACCCTCATGCCTACAAACTGAATCGGCTGGGATACTTGGCGGAAAAAAGTACAATCTTGCCTACAATGTCGTAAGGGAGCCTTACGAAATGGTCACTTCAAAATACACTTACGCTTCCGCAGGGCCACGTTTGTGACTTTGACAGGTAAACATGAAAGCTACTTATGGGGACATGCCGCTGTCGTCGCCCTCATTGTCACCACCATCACTGGCTTCGTGCTCCTATGCCCTGAGAGGGTCCTCCCAATCGGCTGAAGAAAACCCTGCTATCAAGTCCTCCACATGGTCCCCCACCCACTCGACAAGGGCGTCTTTGATCACTTCGAGCACAGGAGCGAGTATAACCTAAAAATCAAAGTGTGGGTCGAGGCAAAGGAGGTGGCTGAAGATGCATGAAGCCGCCATCGCAAGGAAGTCGCGACGCTTCTCCTCCACGAGTTTGCGGATCTTCTCTGCACCCCCCTCAACACGCTCCACAATCTTGGAGAAGAAGCCCATGTACACGACATCATCACGGAAGAGCGGGCTCGAGACGCTCTCGCCGCAGATACTGCTCAAGTCCCAGTGGGCCCTCTACTCGAGGGACTGGAACATCTTGGAGCACGTGTGTTGCAGCCCGTGAGCATGTTCGGTTCGAGGACAAGAAACAAAGACAGAGGTAACACGCAAAATATTAACGCCCACGGGGCCAAGTTCATTTTGAGCTCTTACAGGTACCGGGAAGAAGAAGCAGGAGGATTCTAGGCACAGGAGCCGCTGTCACTGCCTGAGTGGATGGGCACCACAGTGTCGGGGCCACCTTCCCCTTCGGGAGGGGGCACCTGGATGAACCGCGTGCCCAGGGCATCCACGTGCGGGCGCACCTCGTCCCGGAGAGGCCTCAGGAGCCCCTTGGGCACCCCCTACACAACACGCTGGAGGTCGAGCTCCAGGACGAGGTAGCACAGGTTGGAAAAGTCATGTGTCGAGGCAAGCTCTAGGAGGTCTAGCGCGTCGGCCTCGCTATCCGCTTTCACGTGATAGTCGCTGGTCTCCAGCGTCTCTACCAACTGGCGGAAGAAGTCGAGGTAGCCGCCGTCTCCTTGGACGTTGGGGAGAGCGGGGGCTTCCCCGACGAACCTGCTCATGTTGGGGAGAGCGGTGGGCAATGTCGAGGTACTACTTGGCATGCTGGGACTCCATCATCTCATCAGAAGTCGCCTCGTCTTGTGCGGCCTGCACGGCGTTAGCCGCCTCCTAGACCTGGGTTTGGAGAGACACCAGTTCCATCCTTGCCTCAGCCTCGCCCTTGAGGGCGGCTTGGAAGGCGGCGTCGGCAGTTGCTAGGGGATGCAGCACGTCCACCTCCTCCTGGAGCTCAACGCGCTTGCGCTTCTTGGCCGTTGGCGCCCTGGAAGGAGGAGACAGTCAAGCTCGATACATTGGACATGTCATGAAAAGAAAGAGGGAGGCGACGAAACACTCACTCCTCCACCATGGCCTAGCGTCGGCGAACCTGCCCCGACTCCGATGGCCCCTCGCCGCTGCCTCCGGAGGAGAGCGAGGGGGCTGACGGCCCCACACGCTCCCCTGCACCGGCGGAGCTTCCACTAGACGCCCTGAGGAATGAGAGAAGCATAGGAGAGGAAGAGGGTTTTCCTTGGAGTTGCAGGAGGAGGCGAACGCTTCGAGGTGGCTAGGCTCCCGAACAAGGAAGGCGGATTTATAGGCGGGATCAAGGCCATGAGGCATCGTGGGAGGGTAGGCGACGAGCGCCCCTCGTGCGCCGAAAGGGCTGGCTCGATCGACGCGCGATCCTACCTCACGTCACCTCGCTTGACACTATCGGCTCACATCCTCGTGGACCGAGGGCTAGAAGCCCAAGGAATCGACAGCATTCAAAGAAAGGTAATGATTGTCAGCGCTGTGCGCAGGTGTCGCGTTGGTTTGACTTGGGGCAGTTCAGGACGCCTTTGGGGAGCGGGGGCATCGCCGCACGAGCGATCGACGTGTGTGAAGCCTGGCCCACGGGCGTTTGGGGCCCGCTGTGCTTCAAACCGTCTTCAAAGCTTCGCTTTGAAGCCAGTTCAAGCAGGCCTTGGGCTTGGGGGCTACTATTGGCGTTCTAGGAATGGGGCTACCCAGCCCTGCCTGCCTGCGGCCCAAGACATGGCCCACTTTGTGGGACAGGCGTGGCCTGGCGCAACACTACTCAAGACAAGGCCCTCACGCGGACACTAGGCTCGCGAGGAAGAACGGAATCAAGACTATCAAGGATTGGCCTCCTCAGACCCCCTCTTGAGCGGCAGAGATCTCTATACAGAGCCCGACTCAAGAGTCAAAGGTGACGTAAGGAAGGACAGGCGGGCGCCTGCACGCCAGGCAGCGCAGTTTCCTCTTTGGTGCAAAGGGAGCAAGGATCTGTGCGGGTTCCTAAAGCGACACCCAAAGGTTTGGATTCCGGTGCAACAAGACTATGACCACGAGCCCCTGCAGGATGGATGTCATCGTTGAGCCCACCACTTCACCACCAACAACTACTTTGCAGGCAAAGACCACCTTTGGAAAGGGCGCGGATGTACTCCTGTGCCCCTTCAAATTTGGCCATTGTGGGATCCCTTCACGCCATTGTGATAAGGGAAGAGGACCTGGGCCAACGCTATATACAGAAGCTAGGCCACACCATAGACCGGGACCAACACTTAGCCACTCGACGAATCACCACAAGGCAGAGAGCCAAGAACATCTCTTGAGCGCCCTCGTGAGACTCGGGCCCACTGTACTAGTTCATCCACCCAAACCTCCACGAGAGGCAATCCACCAAAGCAGGAGTACAATATTGCTCTTCATAGCGGCCCAAACCTGGGTAAATTGCCGTGTTCATCTTCTTCCTCGTCATCGAACGAGTTCGCCATAGTAACCATCGAGTAGCGAGCTAGGTTGTGAGAGGCCGTAGGGAACCTTCGCACACGCCCCTATGTTCGAACCTTAAGGGTTTTGTGGAGCCCGAAATCCGACATGCATAATTGCGGCTGTCTCTTCTTATGAGGTTTGAACCAAGAAGGGAGCATGGTGGGGTTATCATTGACTCGTAAGTAGGTGTTCAGGATCACTTCTTGATAATTACTAGTTCACATGCATTTATGTGTAGATCACTTTTCTTATTCTTGTACTCGTAAGTTAGACAAATATCAAATTCTTAGTGCTTGTTGTAGCCTCACCACTTAACCATACCTCACCCATTAAGCTTGCTAGTCTTGATACCCTTGGATATAAAATTGCCGAGGCCCAGTTGGTCCTTGATTAATACAACAACGGTTGCAGGTACAGGTAATCTGATGCTTTGAGGTGAGAGTGATGCTTGTTCTATTTGGAGTTTGTCTCCTTCTTTGAGCATAGGATGGGTTACAAGCCGACAGCCTGCAATTAGCAAGGATGGATGTCACTTTTATGTTTTGATTTCCTCCTTAGTCGGACCCTGCTCTTCTGTATGGTGATTGAATGTATTGTTGTATTTGAGATGATCATGATTTAGCTTGTGGAGAGTGAAAGGCAATTACATATACTCGTCTCCTCATTACATGTACTTGTAACGGTATGCATTCTTGAGAAACGACCAAATGCACTTCTATCCCTGTTGATGCCCTCGAGCCAAAATAAGGATAGGACCGCATCTTGGGCGTTACAAAAGCAACCCTATCTATTCCACCATGGCTTACATCCACAACACACTAGCCTCACCTGTGGTAGATCTTCACGAAGTAGGTGCTCTCCTTGCCATTACAAATTTAGTTCAACTCCACACGATTTGGAGGCTCCCAAGCGACACCTAAGAAATCTAGGAGACACCACTCTCCAATGTAGTGTTGATGATGAACTCAAGCTCCTGTGCTTCAAAATATAGTCTCCTCAACCCTCAATCGCACTCTCATAGAAATTGACTTGGTAGAATAGAATCATTGGGTCGAAAGCACCTTGGGGAGGCTAGAAGTCAAGGATCTGTTGGATGGAGTGGAATCCCTCGATCTGAACACATGAGTTGGTCGTTCTCTCTTGGAAAAATGAATGGTGAAGTTTATTTTCGTTATGATGGCTCTCTTAGAGTGTAAGTGGTGGTGGAGGGGTATATAACCTTCACCAAAAATCCAACCTTTACAACATTATTTGCCAACTTGATGACACTCAGGATAAACATTGGTGGTACCGACTAGTGCAAAATGTTCCAACTTTTGGATTCTTGGTGAGACTGAAAGAAACAACTTGGTGAGATTGATTCGGCATGACCTAAGAAGGTCAAACACTTTGGAGGTTCCGACCAGTTCATCTCGAAGATTTCGAAATGAAATAACCAGTCCATAGAAAGTTGGTCACTCCATTTCGGTTGATCTGAACCCAATTTCTGTTGCACTGAGATATTATGGTTTGGCTTAGGGTTCTATCTAGGGTTAACTCGATGGCACCAAAATGGGGAAATCAGTGGGATTGGATTGGCATTTAGGGCATGGAAATAAGTGATATGAGGAATTGTTTAGGAGTTTTTGGTGAAAAATCTTTAAGCACTTGAGAAACTATATCATCATTAGTACCTCATCCCCTCTTAATAGTATTGGCTTACGCACTCAATGTGATCAAATTACTTAAAGCAACATATTGAGTCTTGAAGCTTTTGACAATGAGTGTCCTTAGCATCATAGGGGTTCCTCGTCGCATATCCTAGCCATTCCAATCCTTTGAACATTTCTTGAAATATTCTTGATAGAACTATTAGGCTAAAAGAAAATGCATGTTGTCATTACTCATCAAAACCACCAAGGAAGCAGTTATGCTTTCACTACTTGATACATCTCCGACGTATCTATAACTTGTGATTGTTTCATGCTACTATATTATCAACCTTGAATACTTTCTAGGCAGTTCTATGCTATTTCATATCATTTTTGTGACTAACCTATAAACACTCAGTGTCCCGTGCGAGTTTCTATTTTTTTCCTTTTTGGAGTTCTCAGAAAATCAATACCAAACAAGTCCAAAGTTGATAAATATTTACGGGAGCTATTTTTGGATCAAAATAGACCCAAGAAGCTTCGGGAGGAGGATAGAATACCCATGAGCCACCAGGTCGTGCTCAAGGGGGTAGGATGCGTCCCCAAGTTTGTGGGCCACCCATGACACTTCCTGACCTATTCCACTTCTATATATTCCCAATTACCCCCAAAAAATTAGAGAGGCACATGAAACAATTTTTCTTCCACCGAAAGCCTATTTTCTTCCGCGATCCCATCTGGAGGCATTTTCTGGTAGTCTGCCGAAGGGGGGATCCATCATGGAGGTCGTCTACATCAACCTTTCTACCTCCATGATGATGTGTGAGTAGTTCACCATAGACCTACAAGTCCATATCTAGTATCTAGATGGCTTCTTCTCTCTCTCTAATCTTCGATAAAGTTCTTCGTAATTCTCGCATTGGTCTAGCTGATGTTATCTTCTTTTGCGCTTTGTTAGTTGGGATCCAATGAATTGTGAGTTTATGAACATACTATTCATGAAAAGTAATTGAGTATTCTCTGAATTCTATTATGCATGGCTGTTATAGCTTTGCAAGTCTCTCCGATCTATCCGTTTGGTTTGGCTAACTAGATTGATTTATCTTCAACGGGAGGAGTGCATTGTAGTGGGTTCAATATTGCGGTGCTCTATGTTCTAGTGTCAGAATGGAACAAGACACATGTTGTATTGTAGCTACAAAGGGTAAAACTACGGGGTTTGAACATACTGCTTGTACATACTTTGTCTATATCTTGTCATCTTGCTTAAAGCGTTACTTTTTTTGTCATGAACATAATACCGTGGATGCATGTTGGATAGCGGTCGATTGGTGGACCAATAGTAGTATATGCAGAATTCTTTCAGTCTAATTTTCACGTGTGTGAGGCCTATATACATGATCATTTCCATGAATACATCAGCATAACTATGTGCTTTTTTATCAATTGCTGAAAAGTAATTTGTCTACCCACCATATGCTTTGTGTTGAAGAGAGAAGCCTCTAGGGAACACTATGGCCCAGTGTCTACTTACTCATATTTAACAAACACATATAAGTACTTTCTGCAATTTATTTACTTTTTTATTTATTTTACCACTATCAGAAGTAATCCTTGCAAGTAATGAGTTCAAGGGTCTTGACAATCCTCTTTCCCGCGTTGGGTGCAAGTGTTTGGTTTTGTGTGTACGGGAATTTTTGACGTTAACTTTTTGTGATTCTCCTACTGGTTCGATAACCTTGATTCTCACTAAGGAAAATACATATCGCTACTATATTACTTGACCCTTCCTCTTCAGGGAAAAACCCAACACAACTCAGAAGTGGCAGAAATAATTTTTGGCGCTGTTGCCGGGGAGACATCACCAACTTCACTTGAGGTGCATTCACACAAACTGTCAATCACTTGCTCTAATTTTTTCTTGTCTACTTATTTATCTTTATATTTGCTTTTACAAAAAAGGTAAAGTTTATATTTGATTGTTTGCTAGTTTACGTGTTTGCTTGTTAGTTTTCCAGCTTTGTCACTATGTCTTAGGATAGATTCTATGACACTACTTGTTACAAATGGTTAGCTAAAATAGAAATCTCTATGAAATATTTCATGTTTACACAACATGAACATAATAAGTTTTTTGCTGCAGAAATTAAGGAACATTCCACTTTGCTTGATGCTATTAGTAAACAGCTTGATGAAGTCAATCATGAAGTACCAATCTCCAATCCCAACTTGCTCATATTGAAAATTGGCTAGGGAAGATTTCTGATAAGCAAACCCACGTTAGTAAATAAAATATCGACTAAACCAGAATCACATCCTCTTGATAGTAATTATGAAGATATTAAAATGACTAGTGGTTCACCTATTGAATCTTTGTTTAGTAATATAAAACCTGATGAAAATGGGACTCGAGATTAGTCAACTTTAGTTAGAACGCATCCCAAGTGTTCAGCGGTTGATGATCTTAATGATAAAAATGAAAAAAGTGGGATTTGAGTGGTGAAAATTTTACATAGTGTGCCCACTACTTTGGATTACAAGGACTATAATTATGAAAGTTGTTCTTTGGTTGAATGTATTTCCTTGTTGCAATCCATGATAATTCACCAAATGCTTGCAAACAAACTAAGGCCTTGACTAAACATGTGGAAGCTATGATAAAAGCTCATGAAGAAAAACTTGAACTACAAGTTTCAATACCTACAAAATTGAACGATGAATAAGAACCTACTATTAAAATAAACTTTACAGATAAAGAATGCAATGCTTTGTGTGACCTTGGTTCTAGTGTTTCTTCTATACCGAAATCTTTCTATGAACTACTAGGTCTTACCGATATAAATGAATGTTCCCTCAACTTGCATTTAGCAGATTCTACTATTACGAAACCATTGGGTGGAATAAATGATTTGCTCATTTATGTGCCGATGGATTTGGTCCTGCTTGATATTTAAAGCAATCCTCCTTGTCCTATTATACTTGGTGATCCGTATGCCCCAATGGCGGACGAGGTATGCATAGGACCAGGCCCTACCGACACAGAGCACCAAGAGGACTCCCAAGCCACCTTGCTCGCATGAAAGAAGACCCCTTGCAGAGATCCCCAAACTCCCCTGACGCCTCGTCTATACCTCACACCACCCAATCTCGCCACTACCCGCCAAGCTAAGTATCCCAACCATTATAAGCAGGAGTTTTCAATTCAAAAGCATCCCGAATATGGGAATATGGGACGAGAGCGCTAACGTGAATGTACATGTGTTACGGTTTACTGCATGCCTTCACGGGGTCACTTGTAGTTTTTAATACTTGAGGGACGATGCAAAAGAGGGAGTGCGACCTCCCAAGGCATCTCCTCTAAAGCCCTAACTTTGGAGTAGCACACGTCCCGTCAGGAGTGCCCACTTCACAAGGTCCTGGTAGGCTACTATCGCTGAACACGGTGCCATGCCCCCGCGGACCCCACGAGGAGCGTCAAGAGTGGAGAAACGACAGGGTGGCGTGATGTAATGACCAAGATGCGGTTCTATCCTGATTAAGGCACGAGGGCCTCTAAGGGGATAGAAGCACATCTAAGCATTTCGCAAGTGCGGAATCATCACATACATGTAATGAAGAGAAGAGTTGGGCATAGTTCCTATAGAAATTGAGGAGGGGTTTTACCAAGACATAACATGAATCTCTCACACACCACACCACAAAACACACACTCACAACAAACACAAGCATAACAAGCAAGCATGATGCACTTATGATATGATGAATATGGTGTCATGATGCAAAATGAGGAATGTCATGAATCAAAATATATTACTTAAATCTCAAGGGCACAAGCATGAAGGTTCACACATGACTAATATTACAAATATGGCAAATGATACACTTGGGCTGTTACAACTCTCCTCCACTACACGAGGATCTCGTCCCGAGATCTAAGAACGAAAGAATTCTGGAAATTCGGAACGGAGAAGACCCTCATGTTCCCAAATGGCTTCATTTTAAGAATGCTGAGACCACTTCACCTTGAGAAACTTGATCGATTTTTTGGGAGTCTTACACTCAGTTTCTTCAAGTATAGCAATTGGATGCTCACGATAGGATAGGTCTTCTTGGAGATCAGTGTCTTGGAGGTCAACAGTACGCTCAAGAGTCTTGAAGCACTTCCTACACGTCATGAACATTTGAGAAATTTGGAGCAAGCTCGACTTGGTAGGCATGGTCACCCCTCTTGCCCACAATTTTGAAAGGACCCACAAACCGAGGAGTGAGCTTCCCTTTGATGCCAAGACGCTGAGTGCCCTTCATGGGAGAAAATCTAAGATAGACAAAATTATCGATTTTAAAGGATACATCATGATGCTTGTTACCATAATAGCTCTTGTAGCGGGATTGGGCTGTTTTGAGGTTTTCAGGAATGACACGGCACATCTCTTCTGCTTCAGTGATCATGTCATTTCCAAGAATTTGATGCTCATCGGTTTCACACCAATTGAGTTGGGTGCGACAGTTCTTACCATAGAGAATCTCGAATGGAGCCTTTCCAAAACTAGCTTGGAAGTTGTTGTTGTATGAAAACTCAGCGAACGGGAGACAGTGTTTCCACTTCATGTAGAAAGATATCACATAGGCTCTGAGCATGTCTTCGAGGATTTGATTGACTCTCTCCACTTGACCACTCGTCTAAGGGTGGAAGGCCGTGCTGAAATGGATCTTGGTACCCATAGCAGTCTAGAAGGAATCCCAGAACTTGGAAGTGAAGAGGCTGCCATGGTCTAAGGAAAAGAGGTGAGGAATACCGTGCTAAGATACTATCCTTGAAGTGTACAACTCTGCCAGTTGAGATGCCGAGATAGATACTTTGACCGGAAGAAAATGGGCAACTTTGGTGATCTTGTCGATAACCACAAAGCTGCCATCTTTGCCTCTCTTGGACTTAGGGAATCCAGTGACAAAATACATCTCCACATGATCGAATTTCCACTCTGGGATAGGCAAAGGCTGAAGGAGACCTGCTGGATGTTGATGTTCCGCCTTCACTCTACGGCAAACATCACACTCGTTCACAAACTAAGCAATCTCGCGCTTCATATGAGTCCACCAAAACGTTTGCTTGTGGTCCTGATACATTTTGGAACTGCCTAGATGAATTGAGAGGAGAGAATTATGTGCTTCATCCATGATAACCTTTTTGAGATCACCTTTTGGGACCACCAGACCGTCCTCAAAGAACAAGGTATCTTTGTCATTAAAACTAAATCACTTATACTTTGGAATTCTCTTGGCCACACCTTTGTTCACTTTCTTCATGATAGCATCAAGAACTTGAGCTTGGTGAATATGATCTTCAAGAGTCGGAGGGACTTGAAGATTGGCAAGAAATCCCCGAGGAACAATTTGGATATTGAGCTTGTGGAAAGCTTCACAAAGCTTGGGTTGAAGAGGCTGCAGGATAAGACTATTGCAGTACACCTTGCGACTAAGCGTGTCTGCAATGACATTTGCTTTTCTAGGAGTGTACTCAATGCTCAGATTGTACTCCTCAATCATTTCCACCCAACGCATTTGCCGAAGAGTGAGATTCGGTTGAGTGAAAATGTACTTCAAGGTCTTGTGGCCGGTGAACACCTCAACTAGTCTTCCCAACAATAGATGTCTCCACATGAACAGAGTATGAACAACTGCCGCCAACTCCAAATCAGAAGTGGGGTAGTTCCTCTAGCTAGGCTTCAACTGACGCGAGTTATAAGCAACAATATTCTTATCTAGCATGAGAACGCCACCAAGACCTTGGAGGGAAGCATCACATAACACTTGGAAAGGCTTTGATTTCTCAAGAGGAACAAGAACTGGAGCTGAAGTCGGCTTCTCCTTGAGTGTATTGAACAACACATCACACTCAGGAGACTAGGCATAGTTAAGATTCTTCTGGAGGAGGTTGGACAAAGGCTTAGCAATTTGAGAGAAGTTCTCCATGAATCTTCTATAGTAACCTGCAAGCCCGAGGAAGCTACGAAGCTTCTTGACATTCTGAGGAGGCTCCCACTTCAAGATGGCCTCAACTTTCTTAGGGTGCACCTTGATTCCCACGGCAAAGATGATGTGCCCAAGGTAAACCACTTCATTGAGCCAAAACTCACACTTGGAGAACTTAGCATAGAACCGATGCTCTCTTATCATGTCAAGAACAAGTCGGAGATGCTCTGCATGCTCTTCTTCGGTCTGTGAGAAAACAAGAATGTCATCCAAATACACCAAGAGGAACTCATTTTTGAAAGGAGAGAATATGAAGTTCATCAGTCTGGAGAAGGTCTGAGGTGCATTTGCAAGACCAAAGGACATGACGGTGTACTCATAAGAGCCAAAACTCATCCTAAAAGCAGTCTTTGAAATAACTTCTTCACAAATGCGAATCTATGACAGCCCATCCGAAGATCTAGCATAGAGAAAACCTTGGCACCTTTCAGTTGCTCAAACAACTCGTTGATGTTGGGAAGTGGGTACTTGTTCCTGATTATCTTCTTATTCAATGGATGGTAATCGACGCAAAGTCAGTCCATGCCATCCTTCTTCTTGACAAACAGAACACCACAACCCCATGGTGAAGAACTTGGTCTGATCAGACCCAGACGTTCTTGTTTATCTAGCTGTTTCTTCAATTCTTTCAGCTCTTTGGGGCCAAGCTTATAAGGACGCTTGCACACCGGTTTAGTTCCAAGTTCGAGATCAATCACAAACTCTACTGGCCTATGCGGAGGCATTCTTAGTAATTCTTCTGGAAATACATCTTCATACTCACAAACAATGGGAATCGGAGAAATGGCTGAGATTTCACCATTCTCATTGAGAGAAAATAGACGAATCGTGTCATTGCAAGCTGCAAAAATGATCACTTCTTCTGAAGGATGTGTGTCATTTTGACTTCTTTGGTTGTACAATCGATCTTATCCTAGTTCTTCCTGAGGAAATCCATGCCAAGAATGAGATCAATAACGGAATTGCCGAGAACAATTGTAGAAGCGAGAAAAGAATAATTACCCATCTTGATAGAGACATCTGGAATCACCATTTTCGAGCTCATCAACTAGCCCGGAGACACAACACATAAAGGATTTGGTACGACTATCGAAGGCAAATCATCTTTCCATGCGAAAGGTCTAGATATGAATGAACGTGATGCACCAGTATCGACCAACAGTTTTGCAGGATTAGAATTAACCAAGAGATTACCCATTATCACTTGAGAACAATCCTCTGCTTTAGCTGCATTGACCATGTTCACTTTGCTGGACTTGGGGTTGTGCCTCACCATAGCATTGCCTAGAGGTCTAACTGGAGGAGGAGGCGGAAGACGCCGCTAGTTGGTGCACTTGTTTGAGTAGTGACCCTTCTGGCCACACTTGTGACAAGTAACCTCTAAGAGCGGACGGAAGTTGCCTAGAGGAGGAGAATTTGCTGACTTGGGTGCTTGGGGCCTCTGCTGAAATCCTAGGTTGGGTGGGTTGGAAGGACCACGACCACTGTGCCGCCTCTGCTGCTGAGGAGGACGAAACGGAGGTGGAGGAGGAACCCAATATTTTTGCTGCTTAGGAACCATCTGAGAGCTGGAAGAACAAGAGTAGGATTCCGTGGAACACTTCCTTGAGTTCTCTAACCTGAGTTGAGTTTCTCGACCTTTAGACCCATGTTGTAGAACTGATCAAACTCAGAAGGCTCGTGCAGGACTAGACCCTAATGTAGTTCATCCTTGAGACCAATTTTGAACTGATAAATCTGGGACTTCTCATCTGGAACATCTTGCTTAGCATAGCAGACCAATTTCTGGAACTTGACGTTATACTGATAGACAGACTAGGTTCCCTGCTTCAAATGGGTGAAGTTCTCATGCATCTCCTTGACAAATCTCGTCGGGATATGATGAGCTCTGAAGTCACAAGAGAAATCATCCCAACTGATAACACGATCTCCTTTGGAATCCTTGTACTGCTGCCACCAATTTGTTGCCTGACCTTTGAGCAGGAAGGTCGCGAACCTGACATAGTGCGTAGGCCTGACATTGTTGTAGTCAAAATGCTTGTTCATGTCACGGAGCCAATCATCCGCATCAAGAGGCTGATCACAACAAGTGAATGACTTGGGCTGGTTGGCGAGGAACTAGTTGAGAATCGCGAACTGAGGCATGATTCTGGAAATTTCCTTGATGACCTTGTTGTCCCTGATCTCACTCTTGCAATAGCCTAAGCAACATCTGAGTATTCGCATTGGTTGCGGCCATCACCGCCTACCATGCCTCCGGAGGTAGAGGTGGAGGAGGTGGTGAGGGTGGTGGAGGGTTAAATGGCTCCCCATCACGACCCGGATTCCCGCGAGTTGGTGGAGCTATCCTGGAGATGGACACAAATATCAGCACACCATCCACAAAGATGATTGAAATAAGATGAATCAAATGGCTTGGAAGAAATTTGGAATGAATCTCAACAAATGCATTCATACTAAAAATTAGTAAGAATGCCTTCTTCGAGTTTGTCATAACATCATAAGATTTTGAAGCCACTTAAATAATCACAACAAGCTATGAGCTAAGATGTGCTCAGCAAAAATGTATAAACCCTCATACTTCTGACGAAAGAAGATCCTAGGTAACTACTAGAATTCCCACCTAAGAACTTCTGTCATCTTAGGTTATGCAATCGGGTCCATGGACACGTGGAGTTTTTAATCCATCACTCAACTCCTGGTAGTAATACTACTCTCCAGTTTATCACATCCGTCAAAACATAACCAGAGGCTTCGGAAAGTCACCTACCTCAGACCCTTGAAAACAGAACGATACTAAACATGGCAGTACCCCGGATGACTCCCCACTACTGGGTGACTCCAGCCTTATCTCGCCACGAAAAGTATTGAAGCAATTTTGAACATCCTCCGCCCTGAGATACTAAGGAAACTGAATGATAACGATGTGCAAAAATCCCTCGGAGTTCTACTCCTCGATAACAGGAGGCACCAAGAACAGAATTCCTTCACATAGGTATCATATAGTTTCCAAAATACCCGTGTGATCCTAAAATATTGTTGAGCGAGAAGAGGATTAGAATGAAAATTCCTAAGTCGAATACCTCAGCAGAGTATAGAAGAGGAGTAAAAGAATCCTACTCTTCGATATAACTAGAATCAAAATAGTTTTTCACTAGACTCGACTCAGCCAAGTTCGATCAAGCACGTGGCTCCTATGGTCGGTATGTCTTTGATTACCAACTTGTAACGACCAAGATGTGGTTCTATCCCGATTAAAGCACGAGGGCCTCTAAGGGGATAGAAGTGCATCGAAGCGTTTTGCAAGTGCGGACTCATCACATAAATGTAATGAAGAGAAGATTTGGGCATAGTTCCTATAGAAATTGAGGACGGGTTTTTCCTAGACATAACATGAAGCTTTGACACACCACACCACAAAACAGACACTCACAACAAGCACAAGCATAACAAGCAAGCATGATAAACTTATGATATGATGAATATGGTGCCATTATGCATAATAAGGAATGGCATGAACAAAAATATATTACTCAAATATCAAGTGCACAAGCATGAAGGTTCACACATGACTAATATTACAAATATGATAAGGGATGCACTTGGGCTGTTATACGTGAGCAATGGCACGAAGCGGTGTGTAGAAGCACACCAACAAGGGTGTAGAACCCCGCAGAGGGGAAAAGGATGCACAACAGAACAATTGGCATTTAACGGTTCGAAAGAAGGAAGGCAAAGTAAAATAGAAAAGTTACCGCTCCCATGAGGTTAGGGTCTTTTCTTGGTGCAACATGAACCAGAAGAAAGAGAACATGAGAAACTCAGGCGGAGGAGGTGTTGTCTATTGGAGATATGCCCTAGAGGCAATCATGTATGATGATATTTCCTATGTGTTTGTGAATAAATATAGTCCTTGGACATTATCATTGATGTGTATTAACAAGTATGTGACTTGTTTGTTAGACTATGCATTGTATGATAACTATCCTAAATGGTCCCTAGTTGAGAGGGCTGTGTGGACATGCAGCCAGTTAGACTAGCATATGACGCGGTGGATGGTCCGGTCTCACTGACCATGTGGCATTCGATGCTAGCCGGTTAATATGGACTCAAAAAGGTCTGGTCGGATTCGACATAGTCAGATCCGAGTCGAGATAAGGTCTGAGTTGGACAGACCCAACTATGAGACGCAGCGATAGGTCATTTGTGAATATCTAGTACAACATACGTTTTATGTCCTAAGACCTGAGCTGGCACATGTACTCGGGATGGTGATAGACTTTCTTTGGGCTGACCAAACGCTACTCCGTGACTGGGTAGTTACAAAGGTAGGTTTCTGGCTTGTCCAAACCCATGTTGCGAGACATGGTCGAGCAAGATGGGATTTGCCCCTCCGATCAGGAGAGATATACTCTGGGGCCCTCGTGTGATCCAACCTGGATAAACATGGCCATGCGATGAGGATTATGAGATAATCTGAAGTGTTGGTCGGATTCACTGGAACGAGAAATAGTTCGTGCATCAACAAGGATGACCATGTCGCCTTGTGCACGACAACATATATCGTGTGGCAAAGGGAATAGAAGTGTGAAGTACAGGTTCGCCTAACCAGCTTCATCGCACACTTGGAGTCGGCACGTTTTGCTAGAGGTCACTACTGAATGGTTGAGTCAGATGTGATCTGACTTGCGACCAAGTGAACGAGAACCTAAGGGGTCGTGCGCTGAAGTGAAGGGACACATGAGCTTTAGGATCGGTGCGAGGACCAAGAGTTGAGCCCGTGTCGGATGCCTATATATAGTGGAGGTGCGGCACACCCATCCGGTTGATCACTTTGGCGCCGTCATCAGGGTCTGCATGCATTGCGAATAGCCACCTCCACTCGCTGCCGACTGTGTGATCGGACCTAGCAGTCCGCCGCACGGTGTGTTCCTCCTGCACGCACGGATACCGTTAGAGGTGGTGCACTTGCGCCACCCCGGCGAACCTGTATGCGGGATCTGGCAGACAGGCTGTTCGAGGGAGATCGAACCAGTTGCTCGAGGGAGAACTAACAAGGAGGAGACAGACCATGTGGATGCGCTGCCCCACCTCTGCTTTCGCTACACGGCATTGCGCGTCCAGTGGTAACGATCTGTGATCCACCTCCATAGCATGTTCTTGGATGTTTTGCGCGTAGGAAAATTTTAATTCGCATGTAATGCACCTACTGTAGAACCCAATAGTGGTATTAGAGCCTCTGCTATAGGTTTTGGCTTCAGATCGGTAGCATATGTGATATGTGGCGGCGGCGGATGTGATTTGTCATCGTTCATGAGATCGGCTATGTGCACGGTTGATGAGATCAATTGCCATCGGGATAGATTCAGGCTATCTTTTCTGTCAATCGGAATCGATGAGGTCATGACACAACCTACCCCTACCAATCGGTATCCGCCATCGGGGTTAACCGAGAAACGTAAATCCGAATTGTGTTCGCAGTGATAGATGAGATCGGTCAGATCGGAAAATTCGGCATGATTGGAGTATAGATACGATATGTCATTTTCAAAAACATCGGGCGCTGCCCACATGCCATGTGCGTAGCGCCTTGTATCTCGTACACGATCACACAAACCGGTAGAATGCGATTCTATGCATAAGTTTTTTTGCAGGTTTGTTGTAAATAGTATTGGTCATATGTATGTGATGCATGTGTGTAATTTAACCTAACCTGCGTGTCATGATTGCCAGTCGGCAGGAGCCAAAGTGTTGTCATTATATTGTATAACGACTTGCGTGTCGACTTGTGATTCTCTGTAAATTCATTACTATTTATAGTAGTTGGAGGACAGAGATCAAGTTCGAGGCTTTGGTGTCCTGGCGAGATGGACAAGAAGGAGTTCCGCCCTGGTCGTCGGAGTTGGATCCGACCTGGAAGGATGTCCATGAAGGAGCCATACTATTTCACATATTTATGTTTATAAGTGATTGATATTGCTTCTTGTTTCTATGCATGTTAGTATAGTAGGAATATCCCTCATTAATATCATGCACATTGCCATTCCGGATGTCGCACCTTCGCACGTCAAGTACGTCTAGCGGTGGGCTCATAAAATTGACGTGCTACTGGGTGTCCTTGAAATGGAGGGTTCATGTCGGACATGGACATGCACTGCATCAGGTTAACTTGACAAGACTATCAAAATGGTTTTGGGCCGTGTAGCAAAGAAGGTTGGGAGCCAAGGTATAAGATACCTACCCGACCGACAGGAGTCGTATAGAGATACGATTAGCAAGGAGTTGCTTACCGAATAGGCAAGTTGGCTAGAAGTGATGCTAAAGCTCACTAGTCGCTCGCTCTAGACAGGTCCTGAATCCCTGAGAGTTTGCGGAGGGGTGCTGACTTTAGTGGGAGTAGTTCTATTTAAGGCTTGAATTACTCAACATACACACATTACTTAGTGACTGCATATTTTCTGTTGTAGATCAATGGCACCACCTGCTCAAAACTTTGCATTGAAACCAGTTCTAGAAAAGGATAAGCTAAATGGAACAAACTTTACCACCAGGTTTAGAAATCTGAGAATTGTTCTCAAGCACTATAAAAAGGAACATGTTCTAGAGGAACCACTTCCAGAGGCACCTGCCAATAATGCTAATGCCACCACAAAAAATGCCTACAAGAAACTCGTTGATGAATCGAATGAGATTAGCTGCCTCATGCTGGCTTGTATGGAGCCCGATCCGCAACAGCATTTCGAACACATTGTGGATTTCAATATGATCGAGGGTCTCAAGAGCATGTTTCAGGTGCATGCTAGGACCAAAAGGTTCAATGTCTGGCGATCCTTGATGGATTGTAAGATGAAGGATGGTGATCCACTGAGACCACATGTGATCAAAATGATCGGATACATGCAAGCTTTGGATCGGTTGGGTTTCCCGCTCTTGGATGAGCTAGCGACTGATGTCGTTCTCGGTTCTCTTCTAGCTAGCTTTGGGACGTTCATCTTGAACTATCATATGCACAACATGGATAAGAAGCTCACTAAATTGCATGGGATGCTCAAGGTGGCAGAGCAGGATATTAAGAAAGGCACGCATCAAAGGTTGATGGTGAAGAACTTGGCAAAGTTCAAGAAGATTTGTTCCAAGAAAAAGGGTAAGGCAAAGGGCACGGAGAAGGCTGTCTCTGCCACTGAGCCAAAGTTCGGACCGAAATCAAAGACCATTTGCTTTCACTGCAAGGAAGCTGGTCACTGGAAGAGGAACTGTAGCAAGTGGCTTGATGAGCACGGCAAGAAGGCCGGAGATGCTTCTTTAGGCAAAGGTACACTTGCTACATATGTTATAGACATTTACCTTGCTGACATACCTAGTAGCTCTTCGGTGTTTCATACCGGATTCTTTATTCTTATTTGCAACTCGATGCAGGGGCTGGTAAGAACTAGGCGTGTGGCACAAGGGGAGATTGACATCAGGGTCAGCAACAAAGCAAGAGTTGTTGCGTTGGAGGTCGGCCCGATGCAGCTCAAGCTTCCTTCTGGATTTATTTTGGAACTAAATAATTGTTATTACATTCCCTCACTTAGTTGGAACATTATTTCTGCCTCATGCTTGATGAGTCAAGGTTACGAATTCAATATAAAGGACAATGGTTGTTCAGTTTATTTTAATGGAATGTTCCATGGCTATGCACCCATTGTAGAGGGGGTATTTATTTTGAATCTAGAAATGGAGCCAGTCTATAATTTGAATGTCAAGTGGCATAAGCCTAATGAGATAAATCTGACATACTTCTGGCATTGTCGGCTTGGACACATTAGTATGAAACGCATGAAGAAGCTCCATGATGATGGACTCCTAACTTTGTCCAACTTTGGGTCGTTTGAGACATGTGAATCATGCTTGCTAGGCAAGATGACTAAGTCTCCTGTTGCAAAGAGTTGCGAGAGGGCGCTCGAGCTGTTGGAGCTTATACATAGTGATGTGTGTGGTCCAATGAGCACAACGGTCAGAGGTGGCTATCAGTACTTCGTGACTTTTACTGAAGACTTGAGTAGATATGGATATATCTATTTGATGAGGCACTAGTCGAAACTTTTGAAAAGTTTAAAGACTTTCAGAACAAGGATGAAAATGACCTCGGCAAGACGATAAAACTTCTACGATCAGATCGTGGAGGTGAGTACATGAGCAAGGAGTTTGATAACCATCCGAAAAGACGAGGTATAGTACCTCAGCTCACATCTCCGGGTACGCTGTAGAGAAACGGTGTGTTAGAACGGAGAAATTGAACCTTGTTGGACATGGTCCGGTCGATGACAAGAAAATTGGATTTACCCTTGTCATTCTGGGGATACGCCCTAGAAACTGCAGCTTTCACACTTAATAGGGTACCATTAAAATCCGTTGACAAGACACCACATGAGATGTGGACTGGGAAGACTCCTAGTTTGTCTTTTCTAAAGATTTGGGGTTGTGAAGCATCTGTCGAGCGACTCATGTCGGACAAGCTTACACCCAAGTCGGATAAATGCATATTCGTGGGATATCCGAGGGAAACCTTGGGATACAGCTTTTACAACCGAGAAGAGAACAAAGTGTTTGTTGCTCGGAACGGGATTTTCCTAGAGAAAGTGTTTCTCAATCGGGAGGCCAGTGGGAGAACGGTGCGACTCCAAGAAATTAGAGAGCCACTTAGGGACGACTTAGCTGGTGATGAGATCATACTGGAGTTATTAGGGAACCTGTAGTGGAGTCGTCACCGGAGCCACGGAGGTTGGAAAGATTGCGCAGAGTGCGTGATGTATTCTTGCTAGAAAGCGACGAGCCTCCCACGTATGCGAAAGCGATGGTGAGCCCAAATTCCGAGGCATGGCTCGAGGCCATAAGATCCGAGTTAAAGTCCATGGATGACAATCAAGTATGGGACATGGTTGATCCTCCACCTGGCATAGTAGGCATTGGTTTTAAATGGGTCTTTAAGAAGAAAACCGATGTGGATGGACATGTTTAGATCCACAAAGATCGGCTTGTCCCCAAAGGTTATGGACAAGTTCAAGGAATTGACTACGACGAGACCTACTCACCGGTAGCGATGCTAAAGTCGCCGGGGATCATACTCGCTATAGCTGCATATTTCGATTAGGATATATGGCAGATGGATGTCAAAACGGCTTTCCTTCATGGAAATTTAAAAGAGGATGTATACATGATACGACCCGAAGGTTTTGTCGATCCAACTAATGCTGGTAAAATATGCAAGCTCAAGAGATCCATTTTTGGATTGAGGCAAGCAGCTCAGAGTTGGAACATTCATTTTGATGAAGTCATTGTTGACCTTGGTTTCATAAAGAACGAAGAGGACTATTGTTTACACAAGATGTCTAGTGCGAGATCGGTAGTATTTTTGATCTTGTATGTGGATGGCATACTTCTGATCGGAAATGATGTTTCGATGCTGAACTCAGTCAAGGAATCATTGAATGGCAAGTTTTCGATGAAAGACCTTGGAGAGGCAATGTACATTTTAGGCATCAGGATCTATAGAGATAGATCAAGGAGGCTGTTCAGCTTAAGCCAGAGCACGTATATAGACAAAGTGTTGAAGAGGTTCAACATGAGTGAGGCCAAGAAAGTGTTCATGCCCGTCTCACATGGTGTAAGGCTAAGCAAGACTCAAAGTCATGCGACTTCTGATGAGCAAAACCGGATGAGTAGGATTCTATATGCCTCGACAATTGGATCCATCATGTATGCCATGCTATGTATATAGCCTGATGTTGCCTATGCAATAAGCTTAACAAGTAGATACCAGGCCAACCCAGGTGAGAGTCACTGAAAAGGACTAAAGAGATGTTCCTAGTTTATGAAGGTGACGAGGAGCTTTGTGTAAAGGGTTACATTGATGCTAGTTTCCAAACCGACAGGGATGATTGTTTATCAAAAACTAGATTCGTGTATGTCATGAATGGAGGATCAGTGAGTTGGACGAGTTCCAAGCAAGATACGATGGTCGACTCCACAACAGAGGCCAAATACATTGTGGCTTGTGAAGCCACAAAGGAAGGTGTTTGGATTCGAAAGTCCCTGGAAGATCTTGGTGTGTTCTCGGGCTGGTCAAAACCGTTGGACCTTTATTGTGATAGTTTAGGTGCCATCGCACATACCAAGGAGCCGAGACAACACCACAAGATCAGGCAGACAAACCGAAAATATCACTTGATACGAAAGCTCGTAGAGAAAGGTGATACCAATTTGTGCAAGATTCATAGGGATGCGAATGTTGCAGATCCGTTGACTAAGCCGCTTCCACAACCCAAGCATGAGGGGCACGTTAGATCTATGGGCATTCGATGTTTATTTGATTGACTCTAGTGCAAGTGGGAGACTGTTGGAGAGATGCCCTAGAGGCAATCATGTATGATGATATTTCCTATGTGTTTATGAATAAAGATAGTCCTTGGATATTATCATTGATGTGTACTAACAAGTATGTGACTTGTTTGTGAGACTATGCATTGTATGATAACTATCCTAAATGGTCCCTAGTTGAAAGTGTTGTGTGGATGTGCAGCCAGTAAGACTAGCATATGACACAGTGGATGGTCCGGTCTCACTGACCATGTAGCATTGGATGCTAGCCAGATAATGTTGACTCAGAAAGGTATGGTCGGACTCGACATAGTTGGATCCGAGTCGAGATAAGGTATGAGTTGGATAGACCCAACTATGAGACGCAGCGATAGGTCATGTGTGAGTCTCTAATACAACATACGTTCGATGTCCTAAGACCTGAGCTGGCGCATGTACTCAGGATGGTGACAGACTTGCTTTGGGCCGACCAAACGCTACTCCGTGACTGGGTAGTTACAAAGGTAGGTTTTGGGCTTGTCCAGACCCATGCTACGAGACATGGTCGAGCAAGATGGGATTTGCCCATCCGATCAGGAGAGATATACTCTGGGCCCCTCGAGTCATCCGACCTGGATAAGCATGGCCAAGCGATGAGGATTATGAGATAATTCTAATTGTTGGTCGATTAACTGGAACGAGAAAGAGTTAGTGCAGCTACAAGGATGACCATGTCGCCTTGTGCATGACAACATATATCATGTGGCAAAGGGAACAGAAGTGTGAAGAAGCGCGTCAGCGCGATGTCGAGAAGGTCACGCGCCTGGACTCATTGTCCTCGTCCACACGAGAGACGCCAGTCTCCAACGCCTCAACCACCTTGTAAAAGAAGTGGAGGTAACCTCAGTCGCCGTGTGTGCATGGCTGCACGGGGACTTCTCTGACGAACTGGCCAACCACGCCCACCGCACAGCAAGAAACATCCGGATACAGCTTGGCATGCTGTGCCTCCAGCATCATCGCATGTGCCACCTCGTCCTTGGCGGCCTACACGGCTTTGGCCTCCCCCTCAATCTGGGCTTCAAGGGATGCTAGCTATGCCTTGGCGTCCTCCTCACCTTTGAGTGTGACCTGAAGGTCCGCCTCAGTGCCGGCAAGCTAGGCCCTGAGCGCGTCCACTTCCTCCTAGATGTAACAGCCCGGGACCGACGCTCTAGAAGATTCCCCTTTGTTTCCATTCTCGTCTATGTTTCGTCCCGTTGTCGCATTCATCATTGCATCATTCGCATCATCTGCATGGCATCATCACTCGTTTTCGAAAACTTGTATCCGTTTGTAGTTGCCAGTTCTCTCCATTCTTGTCGTTGCCCAATTAGAGACAAACCACACATGCACGCGCATGCGGCATCGTTCAAAAAACCATTTTTAAAGCGCACAAAACATATTCTTGGATGGGGTCGAAACCCGGCGTGCGGTCTAATTATATTGTAGGTAGACCGCCTACCGAATTTCGTCGCATTCTGAATTCGTTGGATACCCCGTCAATCAACCGTAGCGGTGTGGTCATCGGTTCTTTGTCGGGCGTTTCGATGTTCTAAAACTTCGTGTCACGGGCCACAAACCTCCCTCTCATCTCTCCTTAGCCCACTTCACACACAGTCCACCACCCTTGCACCTGATCCGGCCATCCGATTGCCATCGCACGGCCGAAATCGGCTCCGAAAACCATCACCCTAGTCCCTAAACCTATATATAGACCCCCTCCCCTTCCTAATTTGGCCTAAAACCTAGCCTCACCTCGAAATACGTACAACCAGCCGCCACCCTCGCGCCCCGCTCTGGGCCCGATGCGTCGCCGCCGCTCCCCGTAGGCACACAAGCGAGCACTCGTGCTCGCTGCTCCTCCTGAGCCATCGCGCGCCTCTGCCAGCCCCGCGCCCGGCCTCGTCGTCTCCTCGCCGGAGTTCCTTGCCGGAACCGTGCAGCCCTGCCGGACCTAGGTTACCTTGCCGCCTCCTTCTCCTTTCCCATCACTCCTCCTCACCCCGCAGACTCTCTCTCTCTCTCCCGTAGGTCCTCATCGCCATGGCCGCCGTGAAGCTTGCGCCGGTCGCCAAGCCCCGCCGGTCACCAGATCCGGCCGAGATCGAGACCCGCCGGCCAGATCCGACCATCTCCGTCTCCACCCCGTCGCCGGAGTGCCCCGCCGTGGCTACCTGCAAGTGCCGCCACCGCCCTGCCTCTCTGCATTGGGCGCTCGAAGACGACACCTGCTCGACCGTTGACCCGCATCTGGGCCGGCCCAGCTTAGCGCCAGATCTGCCAACCCATGATGGCCCATGGGTGAGCCGCCCCCGCAGCCCTATTCCCCGCCCGTGCAACGTTTCGTTATCCTGTGCCATGTCCTATTCGGGCCCGATTCCAGATTCGGCCCGTTTGTGTTTTTTTTCCTACTAACGAATTTGCTAATAACCAGTGAAAAATAGATTTGCAAAAAAACCCTAGATTCATGCATCTAATAACTTTTCACCCGTGCAACACATGTAAAAACTTTATATATGAAACTTGACTAGAATTTTATGAAGATTCACAATATCCTACTTTCACATGTGATAAAAATGTTTAAACTTTCTGTTTGCATTGATTTGCGTAAATGCCATGTTAAAATGAATTATTTCATAACTACTAAACCGTAGCTCCAATAAAAATGTTCCACATATGTAACTTGACTAGAAATATGTGTACAATCTCATGGTGGCATTTATTTTACTATTTAACCACTCTAAAATTGTGTTAGTAAAGATCTGGACTAAATTCATAATATGCATATGGGGTTGTTTCGGATATGATATATATTCCTTCCAGCCTCATTGAAAATTATTTATTAGAAATCTAACTTAATCATCTAACTAGTTTGTGAAAGTAAAACTATATTGTTTTATAGAACTATACCTAATGAAAAATATATAAAGATTCCTATAAAAACATGGTATAAAACTAAACAATCATTTTAAATATTAGCAAGTAATGTTACCTAAATACTTGAAACAACCGAAACTCATGAAAACTATTAACAAAAGTTAAACTAATTCAGATTCAAATTAAATTAAAATTAGGTAAACTTAACTACATTAAGAACTAAACAGATTCTGTTTTCTGTTAAAAACAGTAACTAAATTTGTTCAAAAAATACTCAAATCATGTAGAATGATAGGTTTAACTAATACCAAACAGTGGCAAAAATATTCACTCAAAAATATATTTTCAAACTATAGTTATGCAGATTTTAGTAATTTGAATAAATTTGATTAGATTCAAAATTTAAAGGTAAAATTTGAAATCTAAGCATAAAGACATAAACTACATCAAATATGTGAACTAATGCAAAAGGAATCAACTAAAAACACTAAATAATTTAAAACATATGATAAAAACAAGATTTGAAAACATTCTGTTTTCTAAAAAAGAATCAGAAAAAAAAGAAAAACTGATCGAACGGACAGGGGCTACGTGGCGGTCTTTGGTTGGCTACGGGTGTGCGAGATCTAACGAATCGAGCGAACGAACGAGTTGTAGAGGATACCGGTTCGGTTTTAAAATGATCTATCTGACGCGTTGATCTACGATCGAACGGACAGGGAGGGGGACAGGGGCTCACAGAGAGAGGGGTCGCCGGCGAGGGGGGTTCTCCGGCGAGGCCGAGGCGATGAGGTCGTCGGGGGCAGCGCTCCGGTGGTTGGGGACGGCGTTCGAGGGCTTCAAACGACGGCGGTGGGGGTCCGGCACACTCTGGTGGTCTTGGAGAGGAGTGGGGACGACAGAGGCGATGGGCAGGTGCTCTAGAAGGGTTCGGTCGAGTGCCGAACTGGGGCGAGCTTGTGGGGCAGCGCTCTGGCGAGGTAGAGTGGGGCTCGGGGTGGAATGAGGAGCGGAGGGTCGGGGCTACTTATAGGGCCGGTGCGGAGGTCGGGGAAGGAAAGAGGAGGGAGATCCAGAGAGGAGGAATCGTCGGCAAGGTTCTATCGACGCAAGGAGGAAGGCGACCGTGGTGTCTTCGGGATCGGACAGTGGGACCAGGGCGTTAGAGAGAGAAAGCGTGGCGTCAGCGCGTCGGTCGGTCGGCTCGGAGCGGTTTCGGGACTTAACTGCTGTGGGCCGGCCCGTTTCGAATTGAAACGTTTCCTTTTTAATATCCAGAGCAGTAAAACTCCTTTAAAAGCATTGAAAACATTTCCAAATATAGGAAATATATATATCAAAATAATCAGGAGAATTAATGCTATCCAATGAACATTTTTCCTCTGTCATATTGAATACTTTGAAAAAAAATTTAGAAAATGCTTATTTGATTTTAAATCCTTTTGCAATAATTTTTCAAATAGCCCCCTGGTTTTATTGTTCAAATATTTCACCAAGATGCCCCTGGTGTGGAGTGTCATGTTACTCCCCTCTTTTCTTTGAACTTTTCCACAGGTTTTCAAATAGATGAAACAAGAAAAAGGAAAGATGAAAGTGACCTTTCAGAAATTCAAAAGAAACACTTCAACCATTCTATTCATTCAAACAATATGATGATGATGCATAGCTATATATCATAACATTCCAAAATGAAATCTTGGGATGTTACATCTTCAAGATTCTTGTTGGAGGTGCTTAAGTGTACTATCTTTGATCTCTAAGTTCAATTCCTTCTCCATTGTGTTTGACATGGTGTTATTAAATTCTTGGTTATGAGGAGTCTTGAAGGAAAATTGTTAAGAACAAGATAAGTAAACCTGTCTTGTCTTCTTGTAGTTATTTTGTATTGGATTTCACCTAAATCGTTTCCTAAGGATTGTTGCTATCATGGTGTCATAAATGAGCCAAGTTTCCTCCTCCTCTTCTTGGTGAAAGAAGTTTTGCATATCTTGTTGCTCTCAAGCAATCAAGTGTTTATCTTGTGGAAGGTTGTCACCTCAATAATTTTGCGTTGTTTTCCATAAGCCCATAACAAGCTATTCTTTTCATTGTTGATTCTTCATCAACTCCGTTCAACCATACTTTCAAATTCATTGGTGGTAGAAGTTGTCATTTTCTTCTCCGTTCTTTTCTTCCAATGGTCTAGCTTCTATTCTTTGTTCCGGAGGTGTGGTGTTGTTGGTCTCTTTGAACCATCATCTTATTTTATCGAGTTCATGTTATTTCTTGCTTATTCAGTTAACCAGAGTGTTGTGATATATTTTCATGATCCTTCTGTCTCATGAAGTTTTGATTCTAATCCAACCGAAGTTTGGTGTATCTCCTTCAATTTATTTCCATCATATCAATTTTGCCTCCCTTTCCTACCAAAGTGCTGCCGAAATTTCTTGGGAGTTCTTGCTTGTTCCTCATGTCATTCTTCATCTCTTTGCATCCTTTAAGATTCATTGGTTTCACTCGTTTGTCAGAGAAGCAACTAAGTTTACCTCTTGCTCTTTCTTTTCCCCTTTTCATTCTAGATCTCGGGATGAGACCCTCATGTAGTGGAGGAGAGTTTTAACAGCCCGGGACTGACGCTCTAGAAGATTCCCCTTTGTTTCCATTCTTGTCTGTGTTTCGTCTCGTTGTCGCATTCATCATTGCATCATTCGCATCATCTCAATGGCATCGTCACTCGTTTTCGAAAAGTTGTATCCGTTCATAGTCGCCGGTTCTCTCCGTTCTTGTCATTGCCCATTTAGAGACCAACCACACACGCACGCGCCCGCAACATCATTAAAAAACCATTATATATAGACCCCCTCCCCTTCCTAATTTGTCCTAAAACCTAGCCTCGGCTCAAAATCCGTGCAGCCAGCTGCCACCCTCGTGCCCCCTCCCCTTCCTAATTTGGCCTAAAACCTAGCCTCGGCTCGAAATCCGTGCAGCCAACTGCCACCCTCGCGCCCCTCTCTCCCCTCAGTTGCCAGGCCCGCCGAAGCCCATCCGGGCCCGCTCCGGGCCCGAAGCACCGCCGCCGCTACCCGCACGCGCACGAGCGAGCGCCTGTGCCCGCAGCTCGTCCCGAGCCATCGCATGCCTCAGCCAGCCCCGCGCCCGGCCTCGCCGTCTCTGGCCGCCGGAGCTCCTCGCCGGAACCGCGCTGCCCCGCCGGATCTAGGTTGGCTTGCCGCGTCCATCTCCTTTCCCATCTCTCCTCCTCACCCCGCAGACTTTCTCTCTCTCACCCGCAGGTCCTCATCGCCATGGCCACCATGAAGCTTGCGTTGGTCGCCAAGCCCCGCCGGTCACCAGATCCGCCTGGGATCGAGACCCGCCGGCCAGATCCGACCATCTTCGTCCCGGCTCCGTCGCCGGAGCTCCCCGTCATGGCCGCCTGCAAGTGCCACCGCCGCCCTGCCTCACTGCATCGGGTGCTCGAAGACGACGCCAGGGCGCCGGTTGACCCACATCTGAGCTGACCAGCTCAGCACCAGATCAGTCGGCCCATGATGGCCCATGGGTGAGCTGCCCTCGCAACCATATTGCCCACCCGTGCAACGTTTAGCTATCCTACGCCATGTCTTATTCGTGCCCGATTCTAGATTCGACCCGTTTGTGTTTTTTTCCTGCTAACGAATTTGCTAATAACCAGTGAAAAATAGATTTGCACAAAACCCCATAGATTCATGCATCTAATAACTTTTCACCCGTGCATCACATGTAAAAACTTTATATATGAAACTTAACTAGAATTTTATGTAGATTCACAATAACCTACTTTCACATGAGATAAAAACATTTAAACTTGCTGTTTGCATTTATTTGCGCAAATGCCATGTTAAAATGAATTATTTCATAACTACTAAACCGTAGCTCTGATAAAAATGTTCCACATGTGTAACTTGACTAGAAATATGTGTAGAATCTCATGGTGGCATTTATTTTACTGTTTAACAACTCTAAAATTGTGTTAGTACAGATCTGGACTAACTTCATAATATGCATATGGGGTTGTTTCGGATATGATATATATTCCTTCCGGCCTCATTGAAAATGCCTAGATGTTGTAGTTGGTTGTGCTTCACCGTTTGCCATGTTAAACAACATTTAATACTGATGAGTACCTAAACAAGAGTGAACTAAATAATTCAACGTGGAGTTTCGTCAATATGAAACTCGTTGCATATTGAGCTTGACTTTAATGTGTAGTAGTTGTTTGATGTGAATTGTCATGTCTTGCATAATTAAAACGGACATGCATCATATTGGTTTGCGCATCATGTCATGCATATGTTGTGGTGTATCTTGTGTTGATTTTTTGTTTCCGGATTGCTTCTTCTCGATAGAGTCCCGAAAGCATTCAGAGTGTGAGGATTCGTTCGACTACGTTGGTTCGTCTTCTTCATGGACTCGATCTTCTTCCGAGCGGCATCTCGGGCAAGATGACACATTTCCCTGGATACCACTACTATCATTGCCATGCTAGTTGTCCCGTTTTTTATCGTTATGTCTTGCTACCTAACACTTGTTTGTCAAGCCTCCCAACATTGCCATCAAAGCCTCTAACCCTCCACCTTCCTAGCAAACCTTTGTTTGGCTATATTACCGCTTGCTCAACCCTTCTTATAGCATTTATAGCTGCAGGTGAATTTTCTTCCATGTGTCAACATGGACATTATTTTGTTATCACAATATTATTGCTATTCAATTTAATGCACTTATACATTTGGTAAAGGGTGGAAGGCTTGGCCTTTTGCTCGGTGTTTTGTTCCACTCTTGCCGCCCTAGTTACTTTTGAACCAGTGTTATGTTCCATAATTAAGCGCTCCTCACATGCTCGGGGTTGTTATGGGAGCCCCTTGATTTTTGTTTTAGGATAAAGCTTGTCCGACAAGGCCCAACATTGGTACTACATTTGCCTAATAACTAATAAACCCGCATAGGGAGTAATTAACCCGAGGATCTTAATCATCAACCCGGGCCAGTGCTCCTCATGAGTGTTGGTCCAACCTAGAGCAGCTTATTAACGCTAACCGGGGCAACTCGGTGATTGGCGTGATAACCATCGCTCATTGGTCGTTTCCTGAGAACGAGATGTGCGGCTCCTATCGGGATCGTCGACACGCCGGGCGGCCTTGCTAGATTTTTTTACCTTTCTTGAACGTCTTGAGTGAGGAACTCTGATCTTGTTCGGGCTATCTCGAGATATCAGATTTCCTTTGGAATTGCCTAGGATGATCATGAGACCCGTGGTCGAGGTTATTCCTGCTGCGTGTGGTTAATTTGTGATGGATGAGTTGGAGCACCCCTGCAGGCTTAAATCTTTTCGAGAAGCCATGCCTGCGGTTATGTGGCAGACTTGGATGCTTTGTTTAATACCCGATCGTAGCAAACTTGATGTAAACTCAAATAAAATACACCAACCGTGTGCGTATCCATGACTGTCTCTTCTCGTGAGTCCTTATCTGAGAGAGAACAGGGTGGGGTTATGTTGGACGTAAGTAGGTGTTCAGGATCAGTTAGTGATCATTACTAGTTCTCGTCCGTTATGCGTAGACCACCATACTTTATTTTCCGTATTCATTAGTTAGCCACTCAAATAAATGCTTAGTCGCTTGCTGAAGCCTCACCACTTAACCATACCTCACCTATTAAGGTTTAATAGTCTTGATACCCTTGGAAATAAGATTGCTGAGTCCCTGTGGCTCACAGATTACTACAACAACAGTTGGAGGTACAGGTAATGCGAAGATTTGACGTGAGCGCGATGCTTGTTTGATTTGGAGTTATTCTTCTTCTTCTTCATCGATCTAGTATGGGTTCCAGGCGGAAGCCTGGGATAGCAAGGATGGATGTCATTTTGTCGTTTGTTTTCGTCTGTAGTCAGACCCTGCTCTTCTACATGATGTTTGCATATGTTATTGTATTGATGTGACTCTGATGTAGCTTGTGGCGAGTGTAAGCCAATTCCATATACTCATCTCTTCTGTAAATGTACTTTTAATGATATCCATTATTGCAACACGACGAGATCCGCTTCTATCCCTGTCGAGGCCCTTGTGCCGAAATAAGGATAGGACCGCATCTTGGGCGTGACACTAGAGCTCGCCAAGATTGCGCCTCTTGGGCGCTCACACCCTGAGAACAGGAGGAAGTCAGTTCCAGCATGAAGAGCACTGTCCTCACGAAAGTAAGGAGGTTGACAGAACACTTACTCGTCAACGACGGTATAGCGCAGGCTTCCCTTGGGCAGCCTCGATGGCCCCTCTACGCTGCCTCCTGAGGCTAGAGGCGGGGCCGGAGACCCTATTCACCTCTCAGCGCCTGCTGCACTCCCCCATATGCCATGAAAGTGAAGTAAAAAGATGGGGAAGATATCTTAGGGAGATTGGGAAGCAAGAGGGAGCACAGGATGACAAAAACCCCTAGGCGAGGCGATTTTATGGACGGAACTGCTATCCAGGAAGCGCCGCAAGGAGCGGAGGCGGCGCATGCCCCCTAGACACCACATGTCTGGCTTGACCGATGTGCAGAGCCTGCATCATGTTGCCTTCCTTATTCGCGTCGGGTCGCATCCGAGTGGGACAAGGGCAAGGGAGACAAAGGAATGAAAACATTCAAGGAAAGGCAATGATGGCCTCCGTTACGCGTGGGCTTCATGTGATCTTGACCCGAGCGGTTCTTGAGGTCTTTGGGAAGTGGAGGCGTCTGCGTTTCATTACGTGCCACGCATTGGACTAGGCCCGTAGGCAGTTGGGGCCCGCGGCGCTTTGAGCTAGCCTCCTTGGCTTCACGAGAAGCCAACCCAAGCAAGCCCTGGGCTCGGGGGCTACTGTCGGCGTTCCGGAACCAGGGTTACCCAGACCTGCATTCATGCAGCCCAGGGAGTGGCCTACTTTGGTGGCCTGGTATGGCCCCGCGCGGTGACACTCAAGACAAGGCCCTCGCGTGAGCCTCACCCAGGCGAGGGGGGTGGCGCCAAGACCCTCGGTTGAGGGAGGCCTCCTCGTGTTCCCCCGGAGGCGGTGGAGATCTCTATGTAGCGCTTTGCCTCGCAAGGCTGAAGGTGACATAGGCCAGGATAGGCAGGCACAAGCATAGTCAAAGGAGGCAGTTGCCTGTTTGGTGCAAAGGAGGCTAGGACGTAAAAAGGTTCCCAAGGCGTCCCCCAAAGGTTTCTGTTCTGGTGCAACTAGACCAAGACCACAATCCCCGCAGGATGAACGTTACCGGTGAGCCCACTTCAACGTCACCGCCAACTCCTTTGAAGGTGAAGACCACCTTTCGTCAGGATAAGATGTACCTCCTGTCCCCTTTCTAATTTCGCTGTTGTGGGATCCCTTCCCACCAGTGATAAGGGAAGAGGACCAGGGTCACCAAAAATAGGGGTGAGGATGCGCCGTAGAGGGCACAGATCGGAAAACCCCTCGAGCACCCATGCGAGGTTACTCTCCACTATACCAGTTCATCCACAACCCTCCTCGAGAGTCAATCCACCGAAAGTAGGAGTAGGATTTTACGCTTCATAGCATCCCGAACCTTGGTAAATCCATGTGTTATTCTTCTTTGCCACGATCATACGAGTCTGCTTCGACAACGCTGTTGAGCTGTGGGCTTGAAACCGAAGCTGATGGAGATCTTCGCACACGCCCCTGAGTTCGAACCTCTTTGGATTTGGGAGCCCAAAATCCGACAGTTTCGCCCCCGATCAGGAAGTCAGGTTCGGGAGCCTAGAGTTCACCGCCGCCCCTCGAGGAGATCTTGTGTTAACAAAGTTCCTAGCTCCCTTCGAAGAGCCCAGAAGCCCTGATGCTTTAACTTTGGGATCTATGGATCCCACTATTAGGGGGGGGCCTCTATCCCTAGTTCGGACCTAAAGCCCAACCTGGTCGATACGCTCACATTGGTCCTGGCAGAACACAACCCAGGAGCGTCCTCGAACGACCCGAGGGCCATAGTACCGTAGATCGACTCGAACACTCAAACAATATGGACTTTGTCGAGATCTCATCGCTACATGAGTTACTCGGTCTGATCCAAGCTATGGTCTTGGTCGGTGGTCTAACTTTGGTCTACGATCGAATTGGGCTTAGACTCGACGACAGGGAAATTCGCGTCCCACCCATCATGCATTTGGTCGCCACCAATGAGTGCGCGATTGAGAGTTTCCCCCTCAACTACTAGAGCTAAGGTCGGTTTATGTCCTGGTCGCTGATCATCTAGACCCCTTCGATACTCCGGAATCCGAAACTCATCCCAGGAATAATTCGGGGCTAGTCGCCGATCCGGCATGCAACCCAGAATCAATGCAACAGGATCTCGTCGAAACCACGGACCCCGAACCTGCCGCGCCAAACTCCACTAGATCATGGGACGTGGTTGCCAAGATCTCAGACTCGCATCATACGGGAGTACGAAATTTTATCCCACCCACCACCCAACTTGAGAATTCTTCGAGAGTTGCAGAAGAACTCGGCTCATTGGGCACGCAGGAGGATAAACAACAGCCAGGGGAAACAATCCATCACTTTTGGGCCAAATTCCTCAACGAAGACAGGGTAGAGGGCCGCAACGAACAGGAGATGACCGACGCTTTCCTGCATAACTACCATGATGAAGGAATCCTCAACGGCCTCGCCCGTCACCAAATTTAGATCTTCACCGAGCTATGAAACCTGGTGTGCAAATATTGTCCCATGGAAAGCACTTGGCAAGTACAAAAAATGTGCACGAAATTAGTCCATGCCAAACAACACAAAGGAATCCGGGGAAGGTGCATACTCCCGCGATGGCCGGTCACTCTCAAGCCCGTCGAGAAAAGGAAGAAAACTCTAACAAGCACCAGAACGGTCCTCGACAGACTAATAGACAAGCCATTCCACATACACTCGGTGTTACTAAACACGAGCCCGACCCACACCCTTCGAGCATGTTGGGTTGTCGGGCAAGTCGCGAAGAGTGGAGAAAGCATACTCGGTGCCTCACCACCGAACAAAAGTTCAGCAGCGCCACCCGAATACAATGTAGAGGTCCTCATGATCTACGAAATGTTTTCCTTGAAAACCCAAAGAAAAAGAGATCTTCGAGAACTCCACCAAAATCACCATGTGGCAGCAGCGAACTCATGGACTGACACGCCAATTACTATCGGTGTGGCTAACCAACCGATATCCCGCGCAGACCGAACACCTGCCACCCGGGTCTTAAACCCCATAGTCGATGGTTTCAGGATGAACAAGGTGCTAATGGACGGTGGCAACGGTCTAAACCTCATTTACGAGGATACCTTGGTTAAAATGTAGTTTGATAGATTTCGCATCGAACAAAGCAATACAACCTTTTGAGGAATCATCCCCGAGAAATAAGCACGTTGTATCGGATGGGTAACACTCCATGTAGTATTCGACACACCCGAGAACTACAGATCCGAAGAGCTTCTTTCACAAATTGTGCCCTATCACAGTAGCTATCTCGCTCTATAAGGACGCAATGCCTTCACAAGATTTTAGGCCATACTACATTACATTATATGAAACTCAATATGCGGGGGCCAAACAGTGTGATCATAATTATAAGTGACCCCAACAAAGCCCTCCGAGCTGAAAATAAAACAACATCTCTAGCCCTCGAGGTACTAGCTGAGGCTCTCGCTACAGAACAACTCACTACGCTCCGCTCTATACTGGACAAGGACGACATGGTCCTCGACAAAAGGCCGAAATCCACAGCCTTTAAACATGTAGACGAGATCACCAAATTTGAGGTTCATCCAACGGACCCGAATAAAAGAGCGTCCGGTGGAGCCCAGCTGGATCCTACGGTTGACGAAGCACTCTTCACATTCCTACGCGGAAATATTGACATATTCGCCTGGCACCCTTTAAATATGTCAGGAATCCCAGGGAGGCTTGTGGAACACAGCCTGAACATAATCTTAGCTTTCAAGCGCGTCAAATAGGCTTTGCGCCGATTTTCCGAACCAACGTGTCAAGCTATGGACGAGGAACTTGCTAAATTACTCGAGGCCACATTCATTAGAGAAATCAAACATCCCAAGTGGTTGGCAAATCTGTTCATGGCACCAAAAAAGGACAAGTCTTGGCGGTTGTGCGTTGATTTCAAAGACCTCACTAAAGGCTGCCCCAAGGACCATTTTGCCTTACCCCGCATAGACCGGATCATCGACACAACTGTCGGACATGACTCAATGTGCTTCCTCAACAGTTACTACAGATACCATCAGATTAAAATGAAGGAGTCCGACAAGCTGCGACCACCTTCATCACTCCCTATGGGACATTCTGCTTTAACACAATGAAACGTAGGCGCCACATACCAGCGCATAATTCAGATAAATTTGGTGAAGCAAATTGGCAAAACGGTCAAGGCATACGTGGATGACATGGTCATCAAGACCAAACACATCGACCAGTTAGTAGATGACCTCAGAACAACCTTCGCTAGTCTGCAGGAATATGACATACAGCTTAACCTGGAAACATGTGTCTTCGGAGTTCCCGCCGGCAAACTTCTCGAATTCATTGTCTCGAAAATAGGAATAGAGGCTAATTCCTCTATGATCCGAGCCTCATCCCATCTTGTGGTCCCTACATATCTAAAGCATGTCCAAAGGATGGCGGGTCGTGTGGCGGCCTTGAGCCACTTTATGTCCTGCCTCGGCAAAAAGCTCAACCACTCTACAGGCTACTGAAACGAACCAAAAACTTTGAGTGGACCGACGAAGCAGCAGAGACTCTAGAGGAAATCAAAATGTTGCTAGCTATCAACCCCACATTAGTAGCACCTTGCATTGGGGAACTGATGTTATTGTACATCTCGGCCACCAATCAAGTGGTCCCCATGGTGCTCATCATAAAGCGCCAAGCCGAGGGTCACAAAATCCGGATACAAAAGCCGGTCTACTATGTATCTGAGGTGCTCACTCCATGAAAATGCAGATACCACACTACGAGAAGATAGACTATACAATGTTTATGGCATCATGGAAGCTTAGACATTATTTTCAGGAGTGTGCGGTCATAGGGACATTCGAGGTACACCTAAATGACATAATCAACAATAGGGATGCCACCGGCCATATAACTAAATGGGCCATTGATTTCCTTTCGTTCGAGATCACCTACAAGCCATGGCGAGATATCATATCTTAGGTGTTGACTGACTTCCTTCTCGAATGGATAGAGGACGAGCTCCCCAGAGGGAATAGTACATATGTTCATTGGATGATGTACTTCGATGGGTCCAAAATTCTTGTCGGACTGGGCGCTGGAGTTATCCTCACATCCCCCACTAGGGACAACATCCGATACGTACTTCAGATCATGTACCCTGACTCAAACAATGTAGCCGAATATGAGGCACTTCTGCATGGACTTAGGATGGCAGCATTAATGGGTATACAACGGCTAGAAGTATGGGGGACTCCAATCTTGCCATCTCACAAATCAATGGAGAATTCGATGCCAAAAATCCAAAAATGGCACATACAGAAACACCGTCCGTAAGATATTCGCACGGTTCAAGGGGCTAGAATTCCACCACGTCTCCAGAGACAGCAATCAAGCTGCCAAGGTCCTCGTCCGCCGGGGCGCCAAGCGCGATCCCGTCCCCAAGAACACATTTCTAGAGAGGCTCTTCAAGTCGTCTATGGTATGGCAAGAGGAGAACAATAGCGCAAGAACTAATGGTGCAGAACAGGTTGTTCCCCCCTTGGTCGAACCGGACGAGCAAATCATTGGCGGTTCTGCAGTTGAAGAAACACCTTCGTCTCATGAGTTGATTGCAGTAATTGTACCATGGACCGAGCCTTTCCTTGCTTACCTTCTACAAAAACAACTCCCCGATGACCAGACTGAGGCGAGACGCATGATTCGTCGATCAAAGGCCTACAAGTTCCATGAGGGTGAATTATATAAGAAAGGCACTCCTGGGGTCTTCCAACGGTGCATCTTAGAGGAAGAAGGGAGGCAACTTTTGGCCGAGGTAAATGCAGGTATGGGCAGTCACCATGCAGCGGCATGAGCCCTGGTAAGCAAGGCCTTTCGACCCAGGTTCTTCTGGCCCACCGCCTCAGCGGATGCCCATATAGTCGTCCAACATTGTGTGCGTTGTCAACTCTTTGCAAATCAAAGCCACATGCCCCCAACTGCTCTTCGGACAATACCGATCACCTGGCCTTTTGCGGTCTGGGTTCTGTACATGGTCAGACTATTTAAAGGGGGACCAAGAAAAAGAAATACCTACTAGTTATGGTCGACAAGTTCACCAAATGGTTCGAAGAAAAGCCAGTAAGTTCAGCCAAGTCCGGACTGGTCATCGACTTTATATCCGGTGTGGTACACCGTTATGGTGCCCCACTCAGCATCATAATGGACAATGAATCCAACTTCACCGCCCAGGAGGTAAAGGACTGGTGTGCTAACTTGGGTGTCAAGATCACTACGCCTTGGTGTATCATCCGTAGACCAATGGACAAGTCAAACGGGCCAACGTCCTTATTATGAGTGGTATCAATCCTCGTATGGTACGATCTCTTCAAGAATCCGACGACCATTGGGTGGAGGAGCTTCACTCCATACTATCGGGTTTACGCACCACCCCAAATCGATCAACGGAGTATACACCATATTTCATGGTATACGGTGCCAAAATAGTCATCCCCTATGAAATCATCCATGACGCTCCTAGGGTGCACATGTACAAAGAAAAGGAGGCCGAACTAAATTGGCAGGACGACCGACACGTCCTAGAGGGAAAGCGCGATATTGCTCAGGCTCGATCTGCCTTTTATCAACAATAAGATCAGCGATACCAAAGTAGGGAAGTTCAAGCGAAGGCATATAACATGGGTGAACTTATCTTATGACTTCCAGGGAAAAAAAAGCATAAACTCAACCGCAAGTGAGAGGGACCTTTCGTAATTGATGAAGTATTGACAGGAGGAGCTTATCGCCTCTGCCATTCATAGGACAATCGCCTCAAACCAAACCCATGGAACGCAGCTCGCCTTTGGTGCTTCTATGGCTAGACCGGTTTCGCTACCTTCTCTAGAAAACACTTGAATTTGCTCCTTTCTACATTTCCTTGTTTACTTTTATAGGATTGTTTAGAATTTCCAATGCTATGTTCGGCTCAACCAAACTACGTTAAGTTCTTCATCGGCATACATTCAAATAAAATGTCCTACCCGGTAAGATCTGGGGGCTTCTTAAAGAAGCCAAGCAATTGTACATTTACCTTTTGTGCATCCTCCCAATTTCATGTTTACGCCTCCATATGCATCAATTGGACATAAGTTTTTGCCAAACTGGGTTGCCTCGCTCCTATGATTACCCTCTACATTTCCGAATGTTTGGCTATGGGGTAAAGGGAGCACATTTGTGATTGCTATGACCGGGGTACCCGGATATGTACCTCAGACGGGTGAAGCCAAAAGTTAGCACTCTTAAGCAACAAATTGGTCGGCCACGAAGGAAGGACGCGTAATTTCCCACGCCTTCCGGTCCCCCTCTTGACAAGCTAACGTCTTCCATAGCTCAAAATGACTTCGGGCTCCTTTAAAATGATCCGCCAGTTTGGCCAACCCATGTGGAGGTGTCTCAGTTGTCCAGAGCGCCTTGGTCATGATCCTCATACCTTTCCGATCTCGCTCGTGCACAATGTATAGTTCCTTCAGCAGGTCCCCACCAAATGAGTTGATCTCTTCCTTGGGACGCTTAGTTAGGTGGCCTAAGCACGACATACGACGTATCAATTACACTTGACAGAACATGCATACTTTATGGACTTCCAGATTAGAAATACACTTACAAACACATGCCGCCCTTTAATTTCTGGCTCTCCTCATGGGTCTGTGCCAATTGAGTTTTTAAAATCTCATTTTTTGGCTTGTCGTTGGTTTTCCTCTTTGATTTGGTTCTTTTCTTCACGACATCGTTCTAGTATGCGGTAACTAGCTTCAAGCTGAGACTCGACATACCTTTAATTTTCATGAGACGCATCCAAATCCTATTGCAGTTGACCTATCGATTCAGCTGCTACAACACAATCCTTCATTACAAAGGGTGTCTCGATTTTTTTGGCACATAATAAACACCTTTTTTACTTACTGTGTGCCTCCATGGTAATTTTTTCACCTCCTCTAGTTCGGACTTGATAGCCTTCAAAAATGTCTGGCTCGACTCGAGGTCCTTGGACAACTCCTCGTTTTGCTGATTTAAATCATATATAGTAGCAAAAAAAGTATTTAGACCCTTAACTCGGCCATCTCGACCGAACTTATGTTCGGTTATCGAAACCATCTACTTACCCACATGTTGGAAGGCATTAGTCTAGCAGCTCTCTCGAGGCCTGCTCGGGTAGCTCCAAGGTGTGCGTCCACCAAACTAAGAGAATTCAACTCTTGATCGGAAAATGTTGTGTGGCACAAGGACTCCTTTCGCTTACGGTGATTCATTGCACTTTCAACCTTAGAATTAGTAACCAAGACTCCCCCGGAAGCTTCAGGGACCTGATCCGTAACAGGGACTCCCACTTTAGCTTCAGCAGGGGCCAAAAGCCTTGGTTGATGGCGTCTATCTGGCCCCTTAGTGGCATCTTAGGATAAGGGTGGTTGTACTCGTCTCTTGAGTATTTTGGCTAAAAAGACTATGAGTACTTAAGGTGACAATAACCAAAATACAAATTAATTTGAGTACCTTTTGGTTGACGGTGCGGATGTTGTGTTTCCCGCTATGCCCCTCGCTTGGGTCTCCCGCCAATGTTTGATGTGGACCCAAGCTGAGGATGGTGTTTGGCATGTAGTCTTACAACCCTTGGGGGTAGGAGTCAGTATATTAAGAATTATGGGAGGCCTCTGCCCTTTTCGAGATGGGGCCTTCTTCTTACTTACGGTAGAAGAAGCAAGAATCTAGGGATGATCGGCTATGAGGGCCACCTTTTGTTCGTCGACACTCTCTGGTAAAAAAACATCCTCAAAGACAGCCTAAATCTCTGGATCATCGTGAAATACGGGATCATCATCATGGGAATAACTCTTTGGTTGGGGCACGATAGTTGACTGTCTCGATCCAACGTATCCATTTTTGTTAAGGAAGACAGAAGGTTTTGATTAGTAAAATCCAACATAGGCATCCGAGCTACGAGGACATAATCAAACTTACCCTTTCGATGGGGTTGTAGGTGGAAAAGCCATCCGTGATTGTGAGGCGGGAAAACTCTTCTTTTTCTCCTTTGAAGAGATCGGCCAGAATAGCCGCCAGTGCTTCCTGATTGTCCGGCTGTTGCCATATGGAATGGGTGGTGTCGCTTGTCCCATTGTAACACCACATAGTATGCATCCATTGTTGAAGAGGTAGTACAAACCAAGTAATCACTGCGGCCATCACCTCGATGATGGTCAACTTGCTATGAACTAGCAACTTCACCTTGGCGGCCAGGCACTTTACCTCGTTAGAGGAGCTCTTTGGTTGCTAGATGAACCATTTCTTTAAAGGGGACTAGAAGTATTGGGGTAGACCCCTTTGAGATGGGTCAAATAAGGGGACATCTTCAATATAAAACCATTCCGAGGACCACTCGTTGGATCCCTTATATGGGGTCCCGATAGGATACTCTGTCCCGGCTATGCACCACACTTTGGCTTCGGCCACTTACCGGATTGTCCCTCCCCTTGTTCAGGGAATGAGACAAAAGTATTTTCGCCATAAATCAAAGTGGGGCTCGCAACCTAAAAACATCTCGCAAAGATCCACAAAGCCTGAGATGTGAAGGATCGATTTGGGGGTAAGGTTGTGGACCTGGATCCCATAGAATTCCAGCAGAACCCTCAAGAAGGGGTGGAAGGGAAAGGCTAGTCCTCACAAAAGGAAGGAAACAAAGCAAACCCTCTCATCCTTGTGAGGGTTAGGGAAATTCTCCACAAAGGCTTCGCCCTTCACGGAGGTCAGCCCCGTGCGAGTGGACGTCAGATCCGAAGTAGGGTGGTACCCTTGTACCTCAAGATCGCACAATTGAATAAGGAAAATAGAACAACTCGCCCAGTCTCCTGGGAGGGGGCATTGAGGGTGCAAGGAGGGACGTGGGACGCTTGCCATATTTCCAGGCTCACAAGCTTTAGGGATTCTTGGTGGTAATGAGGGGGTGAATATCGCCTACAGTGGATTCGATCTGCTTAAATAGGTGTTTTCTCCCTTGACTTGCGAGGAACGGTTCTGTAAAGGACAAATGAGTTACTTATCGATCTTGGAACAGAAAAATCAATGTTGTTGGGCCCTCGACGCTTCAACAATTTGGAACCTGTCAATCACCGAATTGTTGTTCTACGAATAAGAAGGAACAGAGGAACTCGCCTCACAAGACGAATACCTTGGACGTGTGGAGCTGCCGAAGACTATATACCTCGGCGTTGGAGGCTAGTTTGGGGGCTACTGTGGGAGTCTGGGACTAAGGGTTCCTTGGGCTATCAGCTCATCTCTCATGGGCAGACTTGGTGGCCTCTCTGTGGAATTCCGGACTATGCGGTGACCCCATGTTCAAGAGGGAAATCTCAGAAGATTGGTGTGTCCTCAAAGTCTTGAAGATATGATCGGCGCATCTATCCTCGGTGGGAGGCTGGTCATGTGTAACCCTAGGTACCCCTGGTGTCTATATAAACCAGAGGGTCCAATTCATAGAGGGGAGGTCGACTCATCTAGGGTTTAACTCATACGATCTCGAGGTAGATGAACTCTGTAATTCACATCCACATCAATATAATGAAGCAGGACTTAGGGTTTTACCTCCTCAAGAGGGCCCGAACCTGGGTAAACTTTGTCTCCTTCATCCCCTGTTACCCACCGATCCAAGGTCCACAGCTCATGACCCCCTACCCAAGATCCACCGGTTTTGACAGCCACACAACCCATGATTGAAAGAGGGATAACATGCAAGGTGTAACACTAATTTGCTATTTTTCGGAAAGCTTGTTTTTGAGTGCACTCACATGTCCTACAATTTTAAAAATAATGCATCAACAAGTTGCAGATATCCATATAAACAGGTTACATATATCAATACAAACAGATTATCTCAACTCTAGTTTCATCATCTCGACATACCATCTATCATAGATCAAGGTTTTCTTTCACATACCCTAGTTTTGTAAAAACATTGTACATAGAAATCAGAAACATGTTGGGGAATGTTGCATGGGAAACAAACATTTTTCTACGCACACACGAGATCTGTCCATGGTGATGAGCCTCTATGAGAGGGAGAATGGATCTACATAGACTTGTAGATTGCTAAGCGAGAAGCATTAAGAAATGCGGTTGATGTAGTTGAATGTCTTCGTGATCCAAATCGCCGAGCGTCCGGTGATCCAATCATGACCCGTCCCGATCTAGCGCAGAATGGACGGTACCTCCGCGTTCAGCACACGTACAGCTCGATGACGATCTTCGCCTTCTTGATCCAGCAAGGGAAGAAGAGGTAGATGAGTTCTCCGGCAGCGCGACGGCGTGGCGGTGAGGGTGGTGGAACTATTCCGGCAGGGCTGTGCCAAGCACCGTCGGAATGATCTAGAGGAGAAACTATGATCTATAGGAAGAGGGTAGCACGTGACTGTTTTCTGTGTTCTAAAACCCTCAAGAAATCTAGTATATATAGGAGGAGAGAGGGAGGAGGCCTGCGCCCTAGGGAGAGCCCTCTTTGTTGGGTCGACGGGGACAGAGGAGGATTCCTCCTCCAATCCTAGTAGGATTAGGACTCCCTCTCTCCCACTTGGAACAACCCTTCAACCTTTTGGACTTTCCACTTTACAGCCTTATTGGCCCTTTGGGCTGGCCGCCCAGCCCCCCAGGGGATAGTGCGCCACCCTATAGCCCAAGTGGTCCCCTTAGGGTGTGGTGGGACTACTTGGTGGACCCTAGGAACCCATTCGTCATTCCCAGTACACTGCCGGTAATGCCCAAAACTTTTCCGGCGTCCAAACACCAACTTCCTATATATCCATCTTTGTCTCCGACCATTCCGGAACTCCTCGTGGCCTCCGGGATCTCATTCAGGAGTCCGAACAAAACTTCGGTCAGTAACATACATGACTCAAAACTACTGAAATGTCACCAAACCTTAAGTGTGCAGATCCTGCGGGTTCGAGAACTCTGTATACATGACCGAGACACCTCCATGGTCAATAACCAATAGTGGGACCTGGTTGCCCATATTTGTTCCTACATATTCTACGATGATCTTTATTGGTTGAACCTCTATGACAAGGATTCAGTTAATCCCCTATGTTGTTCCCTTTGTTCATTAGTATGTTACTTGCCTGAGATTCGATCATCGGTATCTGTATACCTAGTTCAATCCCGTTACCACCAAGTCTCTTTACTCGTTCTGTAATACAAGATCCCGTGGCTAACACTTTAGTCACATTGCTTGCAAGGCTTGTTGTGATGTTGTATTACCGAGTGGGGCCTGAGATACCTCTCCTTCACACGGAGTAACAAATCCCAGTCTTCATCCACACCCACTCAACAGACGGTCTCAGAGATACCTGTAGAGCACCTTTATAGTTACTCAGTTACGTTGCAACGTTCGATACACACAAGGCACTCCTCCAGTGTTAGTGAGTTGCATGATCTCATGGTCATAGAAACAGATACTTGACTCAGAAAACTATAGCAATAAACTGACATGATCATATGCTATGTTTATAGTTTGGGTCTTGTCCATCACATAATTCTCTCAATGATGTGATCCGGTTATCAAATGACATCTCATGTCAATGGCTAGGAAACGTTGACTATCCTTGATCAACAAGCTATTTTACTAGAGGCATGCTAGGGACAAAGTGTGTCTATGTATCCACACATGCAATGTGTTTCTAGTCAATACAATTATAGCATGGATAATTAACTATTATCATGAACAAGGAAATATTATAATAACCATTTATTATTGCCTCTATGGCATATTTCCAACAAAACACCCAATTCTCCTTGACTATGGACAAAGTTGTTCGAATAGTTTGACACTATGGAGAGGTTTCACACTTTACCCATAAGACCCAAGGAACTCCCATGTCTTGCACGACTCTCCATACATTAAGTACCCGAGGTAAGCACCAGAACAATACCTTTCCCCAGACGCTAGTAGCATCGAGCCCACTTGTTGGTACCCAGTCCTCGTGTTAAGATGTCATACTAGAGGACAAATACATTCCTCAAGGATAGTATAAATACATTTTTGGTCAAGACCAATAGCACAATGACACGAGGGTACACAACTGTGTGCCCAATGTTTGTGAAAACAACCATATTCGTCCATTCAGGCACGACCCCATCTCGAGAGTGACAATGCCACTCCAACCACCAGTAATGCAGACTCTTTGCCAATAACAAGAAAGGTACCCAAGAAAGCCCTTTCCCATAAAAGGGGTAGTGTCATAGTACATGTATGGTTGGGATGATCAACATATCTTAAATCTAATCCATGTTTGCAAACGCACATGCAATTTGCCTCGATACACCACTACTTCATTAACTGGTTAACGAGCCCAACATCTCCCTCGAGTATTAGTGACACCCGATGGGGTTTTCGAAAGTCTTTCCAAAAATCATTCATGTTTCCATCTCGTTGCATATCCCCATCCCATTTGCGTAGCAACTACATAACAGCCTATGTACATGCCACCCACATAACTCTCAATGGGAAATAGAGTCATGCACAATGCAAGTATCAACGAGAAATGTATCAGAGACCAACAAAGCAAGGTTGTCACCGCATCATCATGCTTTTAATGCAACAAATAAAGTGCTATAATGACATGCATAAAAATGGTTTCATCAACATGGTCAAAGGGTTGCTTGCCTATCTTAGCAAAGTCTTTGATTCTTCTGGTCCTTCACCAAGCATTGTGTCTATATCGTTAACTATTGTCGAAACAAACAAATAAGCAACACAACACGGCAGGAAATAGAAGTGTTCTGAAAATAGGTATTTCATTTTTCCAGGACACCTTTGTCTATATGAAAAATAACCAAAGTGGCTCTACTGGATTTGGAAGCACTAGGGATCTCATCAAAACGTCACCAAAAAGGGAACATGGACTTGCAAGGAGTCGACAAAATGTGTTTTTCGAAATGAGTGAAGAGACTTATTAATTTAGGCATGATTTTAGAATGTGGGAGTTGGTTTTATTGGATTTGGACATCACATGATTACTCTAGGAATTTCCCCCAAGTTGAATCACATGAATAAATTGGTTATTTAATGGCTCCAATAGAATACATTGCAAGGAAAAATGTTCACTATTCTTAGATAAATAGTTCATGATATACAGAGCATAAGTATATTTTAATCAGCCCATTTAGATCTAAAATGAATGTTCTAGGGATTTTCAAAGTGGCCTTTATATGTTCATGTTTGAATTTGAATTGCAACAGTACGGAAAAGTGTGGTGGAAAAATATGGAAGTTGTGCCAAATAATAGGTAAGATTTTTAGAAGACTACAGGAAGTGGAATAATTCCATTTGGTCAAGTATTTATTTAGATATACTTTAGAGGTTTCTATTTGGGTCAAAATGGGCTCAACTGAGATGGCCTAGAGTGAAATTAGCTCGCGCTAGGCAGCCACGTCTAAGGCATATTCATGGAATATGCCTCCACTTATGCAGCGAACCGGTATCCATGCGGTAGTCTATTTTTGAATCTGACGGGCGGGTCCAACAATCAGGGAGAGGCGGAGAGCGAAGAGGCTGGCAGGTGGACCCCACGGTCATCTTCTACCACGGGATAGGAAGGAGGGGGCCTCACGAGTGGTGATTCCAGTGATGGATCGAGGCGGCAAAGGAACGTACATAGTCAGGGAGCTCGTATGCTTCTAGGGGAGGTGGACTTTGTCGCCGGTGATGACAGATTTGTCGACGGTGTCACACCCGTGTGGCGGCACACGATGAGGTAGTCGATTTGCTCTACTCCAGGGCTAGAACTTGGAATTTCCAAATGTAAAGCATTCAGGGTATCACTGCGATTCCAAAGAAGGTAGAACGTGGGAGGGCGATGGTCTATACCACGCGCATGGCATGGAGCAAATGCGGCGGAGTGCTGGTCTGAACCTGGGCATGGGGGCTTCGGGGAGGGATTTGGTGGAGCCTGAGCGCGACTAGGGATGTTATATGGCTAGTAGCAACGAGGGAGGGCCCGAGTGGCTTAAATAGCTGAGGCCATGGTGCACCGTGAGCGTAGCTCACCAATGCCCACAGGGGTTTCCATGGTGGCCATGGAAGGAGGTTGGAAGCTTCTCGGGATGTATGTGTGAGTTGTCCATGGTGCGGGGAATAACAGAAAGGAGGAGCAAGTCTGAGAGGGCTCATGCGTATGGGCTTGCTCACTTGGGCTCTTAGGAGGTCTAGTGCGCGTGCGAGGGGTGGCAACAGGAGGAAGAGAGAGGAGGGGGCGACCAGCAGGCCTTCTATGGACACTAAGGAGATATGGCCGACGAGCAAGGGAAGCACAAGGCGATCGGGGCATTGGGCGCAGAGCGACTATATTGCCCTTGTGCATTGTAGTGCGCTCTAGAGTGTTCATATGGCTGACATGGCCCACTCCCACATGCTCTGCAATATCTGCTAGTGTCTGGGGCTTTCTCGGGGTGTATCCTGATGCTTGAGAGCTAAGTAAGAGTACAAGTAAAAGAAGGGAGGGAGGAGAGGTGTTGTCATAGTGAAAAAGAAAAGGAGAAAATGTGGGTTTTACCCCCCCCCCCCCTCAACGATTGAGCTTTGGACATGAAAACTATACTGGAGGTGGAGAGGGTTCTTGTGAAGATGTGGTAAAAGTCTCATCTCAAAGAGAACACAACTTGCCCTGCAATCATTGAGCAACAATAATTGGTACAAGGTGTTTGGTTAGTATTTTAGCTATCTAATATTCTCTACTTTCTATACAACTAAAGATGGGTGAATGGTAGTACTAAATATCCTTTCCCACAAGTTTTCATCCCATTTGGAGAAAGTTGCCAATGCAACTTTGGCAAACCCTAGAAATCAACAAAATTGGGTTTGCATAGATCTAGATAACATAAACTATTCTCCTTGATGCAAAACTTGGTGTAGATCGATCATTAGGGGAGTTGAACATGCCCACAATATTTCAGCTCAATTTTTGACACTTGACTATGCAAAGTTGATCAAAGTTGAATGTGGACATAGAGGGTTTTGGGACACTTTTGTGAACCAAAACTATTTGGATTGAGATCAAACTAGGCAAGATCATCAACTAAGGCATACTTGAGATGCTGGAATTTTCCTGGATTTATTTCACAATATTTCGTATACAAATATTTGAAATACTTGAAATATCCAAAAAGGGTTTTGGAGGGTTTTGTCCAATATTTTGAACATGCCCATGTGTTGAAACACATATATATGGAAATATATGTCCACTCTCTTTACCTAAATTTCTCAAATATTTTATTAACATTATAATAAATTTTCCCTATAAAAGACAATTTCTGGCGTGAAGAAAGCCTTTAAATAAAATATAAAAATAACCTGTAAAAAAATTATTGTGCAGCCTCGGGAAGTCTTATATATAATAGGTTTCAAATATATTTTTTAAAGAATTTAAATACCCTAATTTAAGGACTTGTAGTTTAAGTCTTAACTCAGGCGTTTTTAAAACCTAAATTTAATAAATCCTTTTTGGCAAAAATAAATGGTATAAAAAATGTTGTATGTCCTATACACAATGCATGATTATTGGGCAAGGATTTGGATCAAAGTGATGAGTTTTGAGAGTAGGAGGATTTTCATGAATTATAGCGCAAACAAGCAAGCAAGCAATCAAATAGCAAACTTCAAGCATCACAACCACACAAATTGTTTTTGTTGGTCCTAATTTTTAAGCTTTATCAACTTAGTGATGTGATACAAATAGAGGGTGTAACAGAGCTATCCCCCTTACAAGAATCTCGTCCCCGAGATTACCAAGCTAGGCGCTAAAGAGATATAGAAATTTGGATGTGAGGAAGTCTCCATGCACCTAGGTTGCTTCTGCTTCGGTGTGGTTTCTCAACCGGAGCTTGAAGTAATTGTTGCAGCATCGAGTAAAACATTTGGCTTCATCTAAGGTGTGAGTAGAGCTCTCGTCATAATGTAGGTATGACTAATAGGTTGTTGGTGGGATGATCGATACCCTCGTAGAGCTCAGGTTTGTTGGGAACTTTGGAGACACTCCCGGGGTTGTGACTGATAACCCACAAGTATAGGGGAAGTATTTTACCTAAATTGTTGATTCAACACAAGGGTAGCCAAAGAATATCTATTGACAGTTGAGCTGTCAATTCAACCATACTCAGGTTATGTCTCCATAGGAACAAAAATCTAGTAGCACAACAAAGTAGTAGTATTAAGGGTAACGGTAACAACAATAGTTTTATAGTGATTGTAACAGTAGTAGCAACAATAGTAACTTAGCAAGATTCAGTATATGAAAAGCATAGGCCATGGATCAGTGATGGATAATGATTTAGATGACATAAATCATGTAACAGTTACATACTAGAGCGACATAGAACTAACTCCACTCCATCAATGTAATGTAGGCATGTATTCCGTATATATACATATGTGCTTATAACAAGAACTTGCATGACATCTTTTGTCCTACGAGGAGGGTCCCAAGAGATCAAGACATGCCCAGGGGGTGGGTGTGTCATGTAGGCTTGGCACCAACAGGTGGCCCCCCTCTAGTGGGTCTTTGCTCCATTATTTTTTGTATATTCTAGAAAAAAGCCACAAAAAGTTTCGTCCAATTCTGCGAACTTTAATTTCTGCACAAAAACAACATCAAGGGTAGTTCTGCTCAAAATAACATTAGTCTGGGTTAGTTTCATTCAAATCATGCAATTTAGAGACCAAAACAAGGGCAAAAGTTTTTGGAAAAGTAGATGCATTTGAGGCATATCAGTGACATGTAGAAAACTTTGTGCACATCAGACAACTTGGAAGGCATGTGTACTTGGCAGGCAACATCTCCTCGTTCCCTAGTTCCTTCTCTTCCGGTTGGTTACCTTGATGGTTTGTGGAGTCCTCGATGGTTCATCTTCTGGTATGTTTGTTGGGGAACGTTGCATGGGAAACAAGAAACTTCCTACGCACACGAAAGATCTATCCATGGTGATGAGCATCTACGAGGGGGAGAGTGGATCTACATAACCTTGTAGATCCCTAAGCGGGAAGCGTTACGAAACGCGGTTGATGTAGTCGAACATCTTCGTAATCCAAATCGTCGAGAGTCCCGCGATCCAATCACGATCCGTCCTGATCTAGCGCCAAACGGACGACACCTTCGCGTTTAGTGCACATACAGCTCGATGACGATCTCTACCTTCTTTATCTAGCAAGAGGGAGCAGAGAGGTGGATGAGTTCTCCGGCAGCGCGGCGGCATGGCGGTGATGGTGGTGGAACTATTCCAGCTGGGCTTTGCCCAAACACTGCTGAAACAATCTAGAGGAGAAACTACGATCTAGAGAAGAGGGTAGCACATGGATGATTTTCTATGTAGAAAAACCCTCAATACCTCTAGTATATATAGGAGGAGCGAGGGAGGAGGCTTGGCCCCCAAGGGTCCAGCCCTTTTCTTCGGCCGAAGGGGAGAGAGGAGGAATCCTCCTCCAATCCTAGTCGGATTAGGACTCCCTCTCTCCCACTTTGAATCCTCCTTTCCAGGTTGGGTTTCTCCACCCAGCCGCATGGGCCTCTAGTGTGGCTTAGGGCAGCACACTAGGGGCTGATTTATCTCCTCCCATAGCCCATGTAGCCTCTTGGGTCGAGACACCCCTCCCGATGGTCCCCCGGTACCCTCCCGGCACTCCTGGTACACAACCGATAAGCCCGAAACTTTTCCAGCGACCAAAACAGGACTTCCTATATATCATTATTTACCTCCTAACCATTCCATAGCTCCTCGTGATGTCTGGGATCACATCCGGGACTCAGAATTACCTTCGGTCACCACCATACATAACTCTATACTACCGAAACGTCACCGAACCTTAAGTGTGCAGACCATGCGGGTTCGAGAACTAGGTAGACTGTAACATCCCAAAATTCCATTTTGGAATGTTATGAATATAGCTATGCATCTATCATCACCATTGCTTGATTTTATGTGTTAGTTGAAATGCCATTTCTGATTTTTTCTGAAAGTCCTTTCTACTTTTCCCTATGTTGCTTTCCCTATTTGAAATTTTGGTTAAAGGTTCAAAATAAGAGAGGAGTAACATGACACTCCACTCCAGGGTCTAATTGGTGAATTATTTGAACAAAATAACCAGGGGTTATTTTGAAAATATTTGCAAAAAAGGATCTAAAAACAATTAGGCAATTTCTGAAAATAATATTTTTTTCAAAGTGTTCAAATGACAGAATAGAAATGTTCATTAAATAGCATTTATTATTCTGTTAATTTTGATATATAATACCCCTATATTTAGAGACGATTTGAATGCTTTAAAAGTTTTTGAATGTCTCTGGAAATTATTAAACAGTAACGGTAACCGTTTCCGGTATTAAATGGGCCGGCCCACAGGTTTTATTCGCGCAATAACTACGAGCCGGCCGACCGCGCGCAACGGACGCCCTTTTTTCTCTCTGACGCTAGACCCCACTCATCCGACCGTTTCCCTCGCTCGGTCGTCGTCTTCTCCCTCCCCCGCGCGCGCCGGACCCGACGCCGGTCGCTCCCCCCCCCTCACCGGATCTCTCCCCTCTCTCCTCCCGCACCCCCGAGCGCCTATATAAGAGCCCCACTGCCCCGCATCCATTTCCCCCCGAGCCCCCTTCTCTCTCTCACCGAGACGCCATCGATTGCTCGTCGGAGTTCCACCACCACCGGAAGTCGCCGTCGACCGTAGCCACCACCCCCGACCACCATTCGCCTCGCTGTCGCCACCAATCGACTCCGGAGAACTGTCGCCGTCGCCCGGACCACTTCCGCGTCCTCCCCGACCACCGGAACGCCTCGCCGTCGTGTTCACCACTTCCGGACTCGCCGGAGTTTCCCCACGCCGGCGACCTTTACACCGTGAGCATTTCCCTCCCTCCGATCCAAACCCAACGGCTCAGATTAGAAGTCACTTATTCCCGAACCGTTTTCTGTTTAGGATCGGTTGACCGCCCGAAGCACCGCTCGGACACCCACCTCAGCCACTCACAGGTCGCCACGTCACCCTAGTCGACCGTTCGTTAGTTTTTTTTTCAGTTTTGTTTTTCAGAAAACAGAATGTATTCCAAATTTGTTTTACCTATATCTTTTAATCAGTTTAGTGTTTTGAGTTTATTCTTTTTGCAATAGCTCACATTTTTCATGTAGTTTCACCCTGTACTTTTAAATTTCAAATTTGAACTACAAAATTTGAATTTAATCAAATTTGCTCAAAATCTTCAAATCTGAATAACTAGAGTTTGAAAATAGATTTTGATATGATTCTTTTTGTCACTGTTAGATATTGGTTAGGACTATCTCCATGTTTAGTTTGAGGATTTTTAGGATGATTTTTAATAGTGTTTTAGCTATAAACAGAATCTGCTTATTATTATGATATAGTTTTATAAACTTAATTTTGATTAGTTTGATTTAGAATTTGGTTTTATTTGTTTATTAGGTTCTGTTAGTAAACATTTAGTGTTTTCACTTACTGTTAATAAAAATATAAATTTGCCTAGTTTAATTTCATTTAACATAGGAATCACAACTTCTTTTCAAATAGGCATAATTTGATTAAAACAACTAACTAGTAATAGTTTTGTTTTCAAATAAGTTTTGTATAATTAATTCTGTTTTCTAAGACAAATTTATTTGTAAGTTATTTTCTGTAAGAACATGTTTTGTTAACAAAATAATAAGTTTAGTTTTCATTCTTTTTTGTTAATATAACTATAGTTGATTCATATAGTGTTTATCACAAACTTGTATAAACCCTACTAAAGTTTTCCCAACAAACTTAAATTGATTATATTCCGTTTATTAATAAAATATGCTATTGTTTCTCTGCTGACAACAATTGTCTTGTCATTTCAAAATAGTTTTATTATGTCGGTAGTGTTTTCATCCCTCACCTTTTGGAAAACAAAACTTTGTGTGTTTTTCTTGCTAGAGACTTTTGTGCATTGTTTGCCTTGTTTGTTTAGTACTTCTTTGCTGAATGTTATGAGTACTTATTTTGGTTGTATGCTTATTTGAGTGCATTGTTTGTTTTGTAGATTATCCGGAGTGCGAAGCTTGTTACTTAGAGTCACTCACGTACGAAGATCATCAATCAGGCAAGTCACTTTGATCATGTTTTACCCATGTTTTATATGCATTAGTTCTACCATCTCCCCAGTTGCATGCAAGATAGGTTAGTTGGAAACTTGGTTACATTGTAGTAGTATCATGTGGTAGATACCTCCCTCAACCCCCTTTGACAACATTGGCCCCGGGAAACGTTGTTTTACCTTTTGCTATGCTATTAGTAGACGGGGTTGGTTGTGTGATTCATGAGAGTTGAGAGAGTTAATAATTTCAAGACCTACATAATGATCAAGATTTCAATACTCCAAGTTTTCAACATACCTCTGGGTGGATGATGGTTGAACGGCGCCCTGGAGAAACCAGTGGTTAGCCTAGGTGATGCTGGAGATGGCCAGTATTCACGCGGAAAGGTCCACCCAGGCACAAAGGGATGGATGGGTGCTTCAAGACCCAAGGCTTACCTGCACAGCCACAAGTCATTATGGGCTCTGGCTTGGTTGGATATCGTGGTGACTCTGGACAGGCGGTGCTACGAGAGGTAGAAGAACGGTAGGAAAGGATGGGCACCGTCAGAGTCGCAGGGAAACCCTTTGGAAGACCATGTTTTGGTCATCCATTTCTCAAACACCTGGAAGTGCGAGAAATCAAACGGAGGCGACCAAATCTTGTGGGGAATGTGTGCAAAACTCTGCAGAGTATTTTCAAGCCTAATCGATTAGCCGTGTCCACGGTCATGGACGACTTGAGCCAAAGGAATTGGAACTTCCGGAACTCTCAACACAAATAATATGATGATGTGGGTATTTAATAATTTTGGGTATGAGAATTGGTTGGTGGAACCATCTCATTAATCAACCAACTTAGTAATATTTTGCTTAACCCCCTTCGATGTAGGAAAAACTTGGCTTTACGCAAAACTTACACCACCACCTGCCATATAAGCATATAGACTAGCTGATTATTTTCACCCCTCTCTTGTGACTTTGCCGGCATATTCCATATGCTGACCTACACGGCTGCAACGTATCATGTTGCAGAGTATTTTTCCGACCAGGAGTGAGGACGCGTTCTATGCTCAGTGAGATGCCCTTGGAGTCAGATGGACTCATCTACCTTCGACGCTTCCGCAAGATTTAGATATTCTCATGAGTTGGCCTTTAGCCTCTTTATTGTAATTTTTATTGAAATAAAGGACTCTATATGAGATTGCGATTAATATTATGCTATGTGATTTCCCTTTGATATATACATTGATGTACCGTGTGTGTACCAGCATGATCTTGGGATGGTACGGAAAACACCGGAGACTTGGCCTTTCAGGTCGGGTCGCTACAGAAATGGTATTAGAGCCAGGTTGATCGTAGGACGTAACCTCTAGGATTGGAAAGCCTTAGGATTGTTTCTCTTTGTCTTTAAATATCTTATACTCTCATCTATTCGTTTCTGACTCCTCTCCGATTATTTCAAAATTTATAGATGGCCACCTTCATCCCAGTGTTGATCACGGAGTTTTGCCAGCCTGACGCAACGATGCCCTTTGGTAAGGAGCTGATGAGGATCGTCAAGGACGTAAGGATTGCTTTGCCGAGCATCACCGGGATTCCTATCATGTCATTTCCCCAAGATGGACGCTACAGGATCGAGGTGCATATTCCAAGGAAGACCTTTGGGAATCGGAAGGAACCCATAGATCTCAAGTTCGTGGCACCCAGTTGGATACTTGGGAGAGACATGGCCATTCATCGTGCCCTTGGACGTATTCAGGAGGAATACAGAGGTGGAACCATTTCACCAGGACTCAGCATGGTTTGCCGCAGAGATGCCCATGGCAACATCATCACCAATCCCACTGCAGACACCACTATCTCCTATATCCAGACCCTGGAGACTCACATCAAGACTCTGGAGCTTCGAGTTCGTGCTGACACGAAGACTATCAAGAATCTGATGAACCGTGAGCTGGACCTTGAAGCTGATCTGCGAGAGGCCAACTATGAACACGAGCATGAAGTGAAGGACTTCCTAGAGAGGATTGATGAGCAGAATGCACGCATCGCCACTCTGGAGGAGCAGCTAGACATGGGGGAAAACCTTCACCCCGAAGGAGACATGGCACCCTTCATCAGCGACGATGAAGACTATGAGGAAAGCACCACCGGAGGACCTACGACTATGCACTTCTGAGGAAAAACATTAGTTATGCCCTCCATGTATCTTTTATTTTCGTCATTAAAGCGTAGGTCGATGCTTAGTTGTTTGAGATTTGTATTCCCGATGTTTGACATTGATTGAATAAATGAATGAGTGTTTGGTGTGATATGTTTGTTGCATTGCATATGGGTAGTGAATTTCTTCTAGACCCTTGTTCTATTCTAATTCTCATCCCTCTGAAAACAGCAAGATGCCTCCACGACGTGAGACCGATTTCACTTTTCCGCCAGAACTCACTCAACTCCTTCAGTAGCAGAATGCACTGATGCAACTATTGATTCAGAATCAGACCAACAACCAGAACAACAACAACAACCACCATCCACCCCAGACTGACAATCTCACCCGTTTTCTGAGGTTGAACCCTCCAACTTTCTCCAGCAGCACTGAGCCCATTGTGGCAGATGACTGGCTCCGCAAGATGGAGAGAGAACTTGTCACCGCTGGATGCACTGACGCTGAGAAAGTGCGATTTGCCGCACATCAACTGGAAGGACCAGCAGCATCATGGTGGGAGAATTACACCACCACTTATCCTATTGCAGATATGACTTGGGAGCAATTCAAGCTTGCTTTCCGCACAGCTCATGTTTCAGCTGGAGCCATGAGTCTGAAGAAGCGTGAGTTTCGCAACTTGCGCCAGGGTAATCGTTCCGTGGCCCAATATGTGGACGACTTCAACACATTGTCACGTTATGCCCCAGGAGATGTGGCCGATGATGCGGCCAAGCAAGAAAAGTTTCTGGAAGGACTCAATGATGAGTTGAGCATACAGCTGGTAGTGGCTAATTTCAACAACTACCAAGAGCTGGTGGATAAGGCACTTATTCTGGAAGGTAAACAGCAGCAGATTGAGAACCGCAAGCGGAAGTACACTCAGGGGAAGTTCAACTCTGGAGCTCATCAGAAGCCTCGTTACTCCCCGTACTCCGGGAATACCGGATCAGGAAACGGTAAGTTTGGAAAGCACACTCATGCTGTGCACAACCATGGAGGTCACCATCATGGAGGAAATGGGAACAACCGTCTCAACCATGGTAACTTCAAGAGTGACAATGGGAATGGGAACAACAACCAGCACCGTCAAGTTCCTGCTCAGAAGGATCTGAGTCACATTACCTGTTTCAAGTGCCAGAAGACAGGGCACTATGCTACTGAGTGTCCCCAGAGCAAGCAAGGCAATGGAAACGGCACTAACAACGGCAACTCCGCAGCCAAGAAGCCCAATCCGTTTCCCCGTGCTCAAGTGAATCACATCGATGTGGAAGAAGTCTATGATCAGCCCGAGACTGTGGTTGGTAAGTTTTTATTGCATTCACGTCCTGTTACAGTACTTTTTGATTCGGGTGCAACTCATTCATTCATATCAAGGGTAGTTGTGGATAAGTATGGTTTGCCCACCAAAACCCTTAGTCAGCCCATTAAGGTTAGTTCTCCAGGAGGTATGATGATGGCAGGGATAGGATGCCATGCCTTGAAACTCAATATAGGGAACCATGTTTTTCCCACCGACCTCATCGTCTTAGAGTCACAAGGATTGGATGTAATCCTAGGCATGGATTGGATGACCAAGTATGAAGGAAATCTTGATTGCCCTAGCAAGTCTGTTTCACTCACCACCCCGGAGAACAAGAGGATTAAGTATGTATCCCGACGCACACGTATGAGTGCTCGGTTAAATTCTCTCACAGGAGTTGTTCAGGAGGAAGTACCTGTGGTAAAAGAATTTCCAGATGTATTTCCGGAAGAATTACCAGGAATGCCACCAGATAGGGAGATTGAGTTCTTAATAGAGCTACAGCCAGGGACAGCCCCAATTTCCAAGAGACCCTATCGGATGCCCGCAAATGATCTGTTGGAAATCAAGAAGCAAATCAAGGAGTTATTGGACAAGGGGTATATTCGCCCAAGTTCTTCACCTTGGGGAGCCCCAGTACTTTTGGTGGAGAAGAAGGATAAATCTTTGAGAATGGTAGTGGACTATCGTGCCTTGAACGAGGTGACTATCAAGAACAAGTACCCTCTACCGATGATTAATGATTTGTTTGATCAGCTCGTAGGAGCCAAAGTATTCTCCAAGATCGATCTTCGATCAGGATATCACCAGTTGAAAATTCGTGAACAGGATATACCCAAAACAGCTTTCACCACGAGGTATGGCTTGTATGAGTATACGGTCATGTCTTTTGGATTGACTAATGCTCCTGCCTACTTCATGAATTTGATGAACAAAGTATTCATGGAATACCTAGACAAGTTTGTTGTGGTGTTCATCGATGACATTCTGATATTCTCCAAGAATGAGGAAGAGCATAAGGAACATTTGCGTTTAGTTCTGGAAAAGCTAAGAGAGCATCAGTTATATGCCAAGTTCAGTAAATGTGAATTTTGGCTGACGGAAGTCGGATTCCTTGGACATGTTATTTCCGGAGATGGAATAGCAGTAGACCCCGCTAAGGTTGAAGCCGTCACCAAGTGGAAGTCACCCACCTCAGTTAAGGAGATCCGCAGTTTCCTCGGACTTGCTGGATATTACCGGAGGTTCATTGAGAATTTCTCCAAGGTTGCCAAGCCCATGACAGAGTTGTTGAAGAAAGAATCCAAGTATGTTTGGACTGTGGAATGTGAAGCCAGTTTCCAGGAGTTGAAGGAACGTTTGGTCACAGCCCCAGTATTGATCTTGCCCGATAATTGGAAGGATTTCCAAGTTTACTGTGATGCCTCACGTCAAGGACTTGGAGGAGTACTTATGCAGGATGGAAAAGTTGTAGCCTATGCTTCCAGACAACTACGACCTCATGAGTTAAATTATGCCACGCATGATTTGGAACTAGCAGCCGTAGTGCACGCACTCAAGACCTGGAGACATTTCCTTATCGGAAATAGTTGTGATGTTTACACCGACCATAAGAGTCTGAAGTATATCTTCACGCAGAAAGAGTTGAACCTCAGACAGAGGAGATGGTTAGAGTTAATCAAGGACTATGACATGAGATTACACTACCATCCAGGTAAGGCTAATGTTGTAGCCGATGCCTTGAGTCGGAAAACTTATGTGAACACACTCACAGCTGGAGGATTACCTCAAGAGTTAGTCGATGATCTCAGAGAGCTCAAGCTAGAGATAGTTCCAAGAGGATATGTTGCTACACTGGAAATTCAGTCCACCTTGACCGAAAGAATTCGAGAAGCCCAGAAATCGGACAAGGAGATAGCTGAAATTAAACAGAGAATGGAAGATGGTAAAGCTAAAGGTTTTCGTGAGGATGAACACGGAACTTTGTGGTTTGAGAACCGAATCTATGTGCCCAATGAACCAGAGCTCAGGAAGTTGATACTTCAGGAAGCCCACGATTCACCTTACTCGATACACCCAGGCAACACCAAGATGTATCTGGATTTAAAGGAAAGTTATTGGTGGACAGGTATGAAGAAAGATATTGCAGAGCATGTTGCGATATGTGATGTTTGTCAGCGAGTAAAGGCAGAACATCAGAAACCAGCAGGGTTACTCCAACCTTTGCCGATACCCGAGTGGAAATGGGAAAAGCTTGGTATGGATTTCATCACAGGATTGCCCAAGACCCGTTCAGGTTATGATTCCATCTAGGTAGTGGTAGATCGCTTGACCAAGGTAGCTCATTTCATTCCAGTGAAAACCACCTATACCAGTGCTAAGCTAGCCAAGATATATATGACCAGGATCGTATGTCTGCATGGAGTTCCGAGGAGTATCGTGTCAGATAGAGGAACACAATTTACCTCAAAGTTTTGGCATCAGTTACATGAAACTTTGGGTACAAGGCTAGAGTTTAGTACAGCTTTTCATCCGCAGACAGATGGACAGACTGAGAGAGTCAACCAGATTCTCGAAGACATGTTGAGAGCTTGTGCGCTAGATTATGGATCTAGTTGGGATGATAACTTGCCTTACGCAGAATTCTCGTACAACAACAGTTACCAGACTAGTCTAAAGATGGCCCCTTTCGAAGCTTTATACGGAAGGAGGTGCAGAACACCACTGACGTGGGATGGTGTTGGAGACCGACAACTTTTTGGTCCCGACCTTATCCGAGATTCTGAAGAGAAAGTCAAGTTGATACGTGACAGACTCAAAATAGCTCAATCCCGACAGAAGAGCTATGCTGACAACAAGCGCAAGGAAGTGACGTATGAAGTGGGAGACCGAGCATATCTTCGTGTGTCCCCGCTTCGAGGAACCAAGAGATTTGGTGTTAAAGGAAAATTAGCACCCAGATTCATAGGCCCCTACAAAATTCTTGAACGTAGAGGTGAAGTTGCATACAAACTGGAATTGCCGGAAGGATTGTCCGGAGTTCATGATGTGTTTCATGTTTCCCAGCTCAAGAAATGTCATGCTGAGATGACTGACATCCCTTTGCGAGACACCGTGCCCCTAGAGGCCATACAGCTTGAAAGTGATCTGACTTATGAGGAGAAGCCTGTCAAGATCCTCGAGACATTCAACAGAGTTACCCGCAGCAAGATTATCAAGTTCTGTAAAGTTTTGTGGAGTCACCATACCGAAGAAGAAGCCACCTGGGAACGCGAAGAAGATCTTCGTAGAGACCATCCGCACCTATTTTCTAGCCAACCCGAATCTCGAGGGCGAGATTCATCTTAAGGTGGGTAGGTTTGTAACATCCCAAAATTCCATTTTGGAATGTTATGAATATAGCTATGCATCTATCATCACCATTGCTTGATTTTATGTGTTAGTTGAAATGCCATTTCTGATTTTTTCTGAAAGTCCTTTCTACTTTTCCCTATGTTGCTTTCCCTATTTGAAATTTTGGTTAAAGGTTCAAAATAAGAGAGGAGTAACATGACACTCCACACCAGGGTCTAATTGGTGAATTATTTGAACAAAATAACCAGGGGTTATTTTGAAAATATTTGCAAAAAAGGATCTAAAAACAATTAGGCAATTTCTGAAAATAATATTTTTTTTCAAACTGTTCAAATGACAGAATAGAAATGTTCATTAAATAGCATTTATTATTCTGTTAATTTTGATATATAATACCCCTATATTTAGAGACGATTTGAATGCTTTAAAAGTTTTTGAATGTCTCTGGAAATTATTAAACAGTAACGGTAACCGTTTCCGGTATTAAATGGGCCGGCCCACAGGTTTTATTCGCGCAATAACTACGAGCCGGCCGACCGCGCGCAACGGACGCCCTTTTTTCTCTCTGACGCTGGACCCCACTCATCCGACCGTTTCCCTCGCTCGGTCGTCGTCTTCTCCCTCCCCCGCGCGCGCCGGACCCGACGCCGGTCGCTCCCCCCCCCTCACCGGATCTCTCCCCTCTCTCCTCCCGCACCCCCCGAGCGCCTATATAAGAGCCCCACTGCCCCGCATCCATTTCCCCCCCGAGCCCCCTTCTCTCTCTCACCGAGACGCCGTCGATTGCTCGTCGGAGTTCCACCACCACCGGAAGTCGCCGTCGACAGTAGCCACCACCCCCCCGACCACCATTCGCCTCGCTGTCGCCACCAATCGACTCCGGAGAACTGTCGCCATCGCCCGGACCACTTCCTCGTCCTCCCCGACCACCGGAATGCCTCGCCGTCGTGTTCACCACTTCCGGACTCGCCGGAGTTTCCCCACGCCGGCGACCTTTACACCGTGAGCATTTCCCTCCCTCCGATCCAAACCCAACGGCTCAGATTAGAAGTCACTTATTCCCGAACCGTTTTCTGTTTAGGATCGGTTGACCGCCCGAAGCACCGCTCGGACACCCACCTCAGCCACTCACAGGTCGCCACGTCACCCTAGTCGACCGTTCGTTAGTTTTTTTTTCAGTTTTGTTTTTCAGAAAACAGAATGTATTCCAAATTTGTTTTAGCTATATCTTTTAATCAGTTTAGTGTTTTGAGTTGATTCTTTTTGCAATAGCTCACATTTTTCATGTAGTTTAACCCTGTACTTTTAAATTTCAAATTTGAACTATAAATTTGAATTTAATCAAATTTGCTCAGAATCTTCAAATCTGAATAACTAGAGTTTGAAAATAGATTTTGATATGATTCTTTTTGTCACTGTTAGATATTGGTTAGGACTATCTCCATGTTTAGTTTGAGGATTTTTAGGATGATTTTTAATAGTGTTTTAGCTATAAACAGAATCTGCTTATTATTATGATATAGTTTTATAAACTTAATTTTGATTAGTTTGATTTAGAATTTGGTTTTATTTGTTTATTAGGTTCTGTTAGTAAACATTTAGTGTTTTCACTTACTGTTAATAAAAATATAAATTTGCCTAGTTTAATTTCATTTAACATAGGAATCACAACTTCTTTTCAAATAGGCATAATTTGATTAAAACAACTAACTAGTAATAGTTTTGTTTTCAAATAAGTTTTGTATAATTAATTCTGTTTTCTAAGACAAATTTATTTGTAAGTTATTTTCTGTAAGAACATGTTTTGTTAACAAAATAATAAGTTTAGTTTTCATTCTTTTTTGTTAATATAACTATAGTTGATTCATATAGTGTTTATCACAAACTTGTATAAACCCTACTAAAGTTTTCCCAACAAACTTAAATTGATTATATTCTGTTTATTAATAAAATATGCTATTGTTTCTCTGCTGACAACAATTGTCTTGTCATTTCAAAATAGTTTTATTATGTCGGTAGTGTTTTCATCCCTCACCTTTTGGAAAACAAAACTTTGTGTGTTTTTCTTGCTAGAGACTTTTGTGCATTGTTTGCCTTGTTTGTTTAGTACTTCTTTGCTGAATGTTATGAGTACTTATTTTGGTTGTATGCTTATTTGAGTGCATTGTTTGTTTCGTAGATTATCCGGAGTGCGAAGCTTGTTACTTAGAGTCACTCACGTACGAAGATCATCAATCAGGCAAGTCACTTTGATCATGTTTTACCCATGTTTTATATGCATTAGTTCTACCATCTCCCCAGTTGCATGCAAGATAGGTTAGTTGGAAACTTGGTTACATTGTAGTAGTATCATGTGGTAGATACCTCTCTCAACCCCCTTTGACAACATTGGCCCCGGGAAACGTTGTTTTACCTTTTGCTATGCTATTAGTAGACGGGGTTGGTTGTGTGATTCATGAGAGTTGAGAGAGTTAATAATTTCAAGACCTACATAATGATCAAGATTTCAATACTCCAAGTTTTCAACATACCTCTGGGTGGATGATGGTTGAACGGCGCCCTGGAGAAACCAGTGGTTAGCCTAGGTGATGCTGGAGATGGCCAGTATTCACGCGGAAAGGTCCACCCAGGCACAAAGGGATGGATGGGTGCTTCAAGACCCAAGGCTTACCTGCACAGCCACAAGTCATTATGGGCTCTGGCTTGGTTGGATATCGTGGTGACTCTGGACAGGCGGTGCTACGAGAGGTAGAAGAACGGTAGGAAAGGATGGGCACCGTCAGAGTCGCAGGGAAACCCTTTGGAAGACCATGTTTTGGTCATCCGTTTCTCAAACACCTGGAAGTGCGAGAAATCAAACGGAGGCGACCAAATCTTGTGGGGAATGTGTGCAAAACTCTGCAGAGTATTTTCAAACCTAATCGATTAGCCGTGTCCACGGTCATGGACGACTTGAGCCAAAGGAATTGGAACTTCCGGAACTCTCAACACAAATAATATGATGATGTGGGTATTTAATAATTTTGGGTATGAGAATTGGTTGGTGGAACCATCTCATTAATCAACCAACTTAGTAATATTTTGCTTAACCCCCTTCGATGTAGGAAAAACTTGGCTTTACGCAAAACTTACACCACCACCTGCCATATAAGCATATAGACTAGCTGATTATTTTCACCCCTCTCTTGTGACTTTGCCGGCATATTCCATATGCTGACCTACACGGCTGCAACGTATCATGTTGCAGAGTATTTTTCCGACCAGGAGTGAGGACGCGTTCTATGCTCAGTGAGATGCCCTTGGAGTCAGATGGACTCATCTACCTTCGACGCTTCCGCAAGATTTAGATATTCTCATGAGTTGGCCTTTAGCCACTTTATTGTAATTTTTATTGAAATAAAGGACTCTATATGAGATTGCGATTAATATTATGCTGTGTGATTTCCCTTTGATATATACATTGATGTACCGTGTGTGTACCAGCATGATCTTGGGATGGTACGGAAAACACCGGAGACTTGGCCTTTCAGGTCGGGTCGCTACATAGACATGACGGAGACACCTCTACAGTCAATAACCAATAGTTATACTAAGATCTTTATCGGTTGAACCTCTATGTCAAGTATTCAGTTAATCCCGTATGTTGTTCCTTTTGGTCTTCAGTATGTTACTTGCCCGAGAGTCGATCGTCGGTATCCCTATACCTCATTCCATCTCGTTACCTACAAGTCTCTTTACTCATTCCGTAATACAAGATCCCGTGGCTAACACTTTAGTCACATTGCTTGCAATTCTTGTTGTGATGTTGTATTACCGAGTGGGCCCTGAGATACCTCTCCATCACACGGATTAACATATCCCAATCTTGATCCATGCCAACCCAACAGACACTCTCGGAGATACGTATAGAGCACCTTTATAGTCACCCAGTTACGTTGCGATGTATTTGATACACACAAGGCACTCCTCTAGTGTCAGTGAGTTGCATGATCTCATGGTCATAGGAATAGATACTTGACATGCAGAAAACTATAGCATTAAACTGACACGATCAGATGCTATGTTTGTAGTTTGGGTCTTGTCCATCACATCATTCTCCCAATGATGTGACCCTGTTATAAAATGACATCTCATGTCAATGGCTAGGAAACCTTGATGATCTTTGATCAAGGAGCTAGTCTATTAGAGGCATACTAGGGACAAAGTGTTGTCTATGTATCCACACATGCAATGTGTTTCCAGTCAATACAAGTATAGCATGGATAATAAAAAATTATCATGAACAAGGAGATATAATAATAACCATTTATTATTGCCTCTAGGGAATATTTCCAACAGTCTCCCACTTGCACTAGAGTCAATAATCTAGCTCACATCATCGTGTGATTTACATTGTAATGAATCGAACACCCGTACAGTTCTGGTGTTGATCATGTTTAGCCCTTGGAAGAGGTTTTGTCAACGGGTGTGCAACATTCAGATCCGTGGACCCTTTGCAAATATTTATGTCCTCCTGTTTGATGTACTTGCGGATGGAATTAAAGCGTCGCTTTATGTGTCTGGTCCTCTTGGGAAATCTTGGTTCCTTGGCCAGAGCAATGGCACTAGTGTTGTCACAGAACAAATCCATTGGATTCAGTGCACTGGGCACTACACCAAGATCTATCATGAACTCCTTCATCCAAAAACCTTCCTTCAATGCCTCCAAGGCTGCGATGTACTACGCTTCGCATGTAGAATCGGCTACCATGCTTTGCTTGGAACTGCACGAGCTCGCCACTGCCCAATTGAGAATAAATATGTATCCGGTTTGCGACTTAGAGTCATTCGGATCAGTGTCAAAGCTTGCGTTGACGTAACCCTTTACGACGAGTTCTTGATCACCTTCATAAATGAGAAAGGTTTCCTTAGTCCTTTCCATGTATTTAAGGATATTCTTGACCACCTTCTAGTGCTCCATTCCTCAATCACTTTGATACCTTCCGGTCATACTTATGGCAAGGCTGGCATCGGGTCTTCTGTACAGCAGTTCATACATGATAGAGCCTATGGCTGAAGCATAGGGGATGACACTCATCTTATCTCTATTTTCTGCAGTCATTGGGCATTGAGTCTTACTCAACTTCACATTTGGTAAGACAGGAAAGAACCCCTTCTTGGACTGATGCATTTTGAACTTCTTCAAAACTTTATCAAGGTATGTGCTCTGTGAAAGTCCTATTAAGCGTCTTGATCTATCTCTATAGATCTTAATGTCTAATATGAAAGAAGTTTCTCCTAGGTCCTTCATTGAAAAACTCTTGTTCAAATATTCCTTCACGCTTTCCAGCATTTCTATATTGTTTCCAATCAGCAATATGCCACGCACATATAATATTAGAAATGATATAGAGCTCCCACTCACTTTCTTGTAAATACAAGCTTCTCCGTAAACTTGTATAAACTCAAACGCTTTGATCACCTCATCAAAATGCAGATTCCAACTCCGAGATGCTTGCACCAGTCAATAAATGGATTGCTGGAGTTTGTAAAGTTTGTCAGCATTATCTGGATCGACAAAACCTTCCGATGGTATCATATTCAACTCTTCCTTAAGGAAACCGTGAAGGAATGTTGTTTTGACATGCATCTGCCAAATTTCATAGTCGAAATAGGCAGCTATTGCTAACATGATTCTAACAATCTTAAGCATCGTTACGGGTGAGAAAGTATCATCATAGTCAACTCCTTCAACTTGTGAAAAACCCTTTGCCACAAGCTGATCTTTATGGACGGTGACATTACTGTATGCGTCCGTCTTCCTCTTAAAAATCTATTTGTTCTGAATGGCCTTTCGCCCTTCAGGTAATACTTCCAAAGTCAATACTTTGTTTTCATACATGGATCCCATCTTGGATTTCATGGCCTCTAACCATTTCTCAAAATCCAGGCCCATCATTGCTTCTCCATAGCTCGTAGGTTCATTGTTGTCCAACAACATGACCTCCAAGATAGGGTTGTCGTACCACTCACGAGCAGTACGCGCCCTTGTCGACCTATGAGGTTCAATAGTAACTTGATCTGAAGCTTCATGATCATCATCATTAACTTCCTCTTCAACTGCCTTAGTCTCCATAGAAACATCTTTCTGCACTGGGCTACTCTCTGGTTGAATCAAAGGTTCCACAACCTCAGCAAGTTCTATCTTCCTCCCACTCAATTCTTTCGAGAGAAACTCTTTCTCAAGAAATGTTCCGTTTTTAGCAACAAAATCTTTGCCTTCGGATCTGAGATAAAAGGTATACCCAGCTGTCTCTTTTGGGTATCCTATGAAGATGCATTTCTCCGCTTTGGGTTCTAGCTTTTTAGGCTGAAGCTTTTTGACATAAGCATCACATCCCCAAACTTTAAGAAACAACAATTTTGGCTTCTTGCCAAACCACAATTCATATGGTGTCGTCTCAATTGGATTTTGATGGTGCCCTATTTAAAGTGAATGCAGTTGTCTCTAATGCATAACCCCAAAATAATAGTGGCAAATCGGCAAGAGACATCATAGAACGCACCATATCTAATAAGGTTCGATTATGACGTTCGGGCACACGATTACGCTATGGTGTTCCAGGCAGTGTCAAATGTGAAACAATTCCAAACTGTCTTAAGTGACTGCCAAACTCATAACTTAGATATTCTCCTCCTTGATCAGATCGTAGGAATTTAATCTTCTTGTTACGATGATTCTCAACTTCACTCTGAAATTTCTTGAACTTTTCAAAAGTTTCAGACTTGTGTTTCATTAAGTAAATATACCCATATCTAACTAAGTCATCAGTGAAGGTGAGAAAATAACAATATCCACTGCGCACCTCAATGCTCATTGGACCGCATACATCACTATGTATGATTTCCAATAAGTCACTTGCCCGTTCCATTGTTCTAGAGAACGACCTTTTTGTCATCTTGCCCATGAGGCATGATTCACATGTGTCAAGTGATTCAAAATCAAGTGACTCCAAAAGTCCATTATGGAGCTTCTTCATGCGTTTTACACCAATATGACCTAAACGGCAGTGCCACAGGAAAGTGGTACTATCATTATCAACTCTACATCTTTTGGCATCAATGATATGAACATATGTATCATCACTATCGAGATTCAATATGAATAAACCCCTAACATTGGGTGCATGACCATAAAAGATATTACTTATATAAATAGAACGACCATTATTCTTTGATTTAAATGAGCAACTGTCTCGCAATAAACAAGATCCACATATAATGTTCATTCCTAACGCAGACACTAAATAATAATTATTCAGGTTCATCACTAATCCCAATGGTAATCGAAGCGCGAGCGTGCCGACGGTTATCACATCAACCTTGGAATAATTTCCCATGCACATCTTCATTTTGTCCTTTGCCAGCCTTCGTCTATTATGTAGCTCCTGTTTTGAATTGCAAATGTGAGCAACCGAACCGGTATCAAATACCCAGGCACTACAACGAGAGCTGGTAAGGTACACATCAATAACATGTATATCGTATATACCTTGTTTGGTGTTGGCTGCCTTCTTGTTGGCCGGATACTTGGGGCAGTTCCGCTTCAAGTGACCAGTTCCCTTGCAACAAAAGCACTCAGTTTCTAGCTTGGGTCCAGCCATGGGTTTCTTCAAGGGAGGGGCAACTGCTTTTCCACTCTTCTTAGAGTTACCTTCTTGCCATTCCCATTCTTCTTGAAACTAGTGGTTTTATTGACCATCAACACTTGATGCTCTTTCTGAATCTCAGACTCAGTGACTTTTTTTGACCAACTACTATAGGGGAGAGCACCCCACAGCCTTTTCTTTTAGTGCAGATAATAGATTACAAGGCAGAATCTAATCTCTAAAGTTACAGAGTTAGAGCATTAGGAAGACTAACCTAACCTCAAGGAGGTAAAAAGGAAACCCACTTTAGTAGGTCATCCCTATAGCTAGCCTTAATTCTATGAGCTAACAAGGATATATCAGTAACAAAAGCTGCCTTCCATCTCCTGAAGGTGGGTCGTTTATTCCTGAAAACCCTATCATTTCTCATGATCCAGATGTTCCAGCAAGCAATGAAGACAACTTTAGTGAAGAAAGGTTGATTAAAAACTCTTTTGGCTGCAATTACAATTTCCCCCATGGATGCACCCTGCCATTGTATTTGTAGGTAATTCCAAACCCTAGTGCTAAACAAGCAGTTGTAGAAGAGATGGTCCCGGTCCTCTTTAACTCCTGGAAAGCTCTTTCCAGTGTGTGCGCTGAAGCATATCTTGAGTATTCAGTCTGTCCATAACAAGCATCCATGCAAACACCTTGATTTTCATGGTGCAACAACTTTTCCAGATCCAATTGAGAAGGGGGTTTGAAACAATGGGCTGGTGGCATGCAAATAGAATTTCTTGGCTGAATATCTCTTACCATCAGCTGCCCACAACCAAATATCATTCATGGATTGGTCCCTTGGCAATTGCTGTAGGAGGCCTTGAAGGGTCTTCGGTTCCTGGAAAGCTCTTTCAGAGAGCGGTAGATGGAACAACCCAGTCATTTCATTGGCATCAAAGGCAGTAAAGACTTCTTCAGCTGTGGAGAAGGTATCAATGGCAAAGGAAAACAACCTTTGGAATTTGTATGCTAGGGGTGTATTTGAACCTCCAACCATCCAGGAATCAGACTAAAAGAGGAATGTGTCTCCCTTATTTGGTGTGATAGAGGTGACAACTCTGTAATTGTCCATCCTCTTACAAATATCCTGCCACCAAAAAGAACCACACAAAGATGTTCCTTGACGAATTCTGCCATGGTAGTATGTATTCCAGATCAGATTGACCCAAGGCACATGAGTCTTGTTAAAAAACTTATCAGCATGTTTAAGGAGTAAAGCATCATTTTGAACTGATAGATTCAAAATACCAAGGCCTCCTTTCTTTTTAGGTCTGCAAACTAAATTCCAGGCAGCAAGTGCAGGAGCTTGGTCCTGACCATTTCTTCTCCAAAGACACTGACTTTGTAATCTCTCCAACTGCTTCATTATTCCTGGGGGGATATCCAGACTGCATAGATAAAATATAGGTACTGAGGATAGAGCAGAGTTTAGATATTGAAGTCTTCCCCCCTGAGCCAAGAAGGAGGAGCTTGCAGAGAGTCTCCTTTCCATATTGTCCACCAATGGCATCAAATCTGCAATCTTTGGCCTAGTGATGCCAATAGTTAGACCTAGGTATGTAAAGGGCAAAGTACCAACTTTGCAAGCCATAGAGACAGCTAGCCTCTGCAGGTCATCCTGAGATACATTAACTGGCAACATAGCAGATTTATGGTAATTGATATGGAGCCCAGTGGACTGAGAGAACATGAGAAGCATTCCATTTAATTCCATCAATTGAGACTCCTGAGCAGGCATAATAATAAGGGTGTCATCAGCATACTGAACAATGGGAAAGTTTGTATCATGGCAAGGGATTGGCAGCTTGATTTTTCCAGCCAACAGCAAATCATTAACCAATGTTTGAAGGAAATCTGCTGCAATAGCAAAGAGAAGAGGAGACATAGGATCTCCCTGTCTGACACCCTTTTTACATTGAAATTTTCTGCCAGGAACTCCATTGAGCAACACTGAGGATGATCCAGAGGAAAGGAACTGTTGGACCCAAAGAATCCATTTATTATTGAATCCCTTTTTCCTGAGTACCTGAAAAGATGAATTCATGTTCAATGGAGTCAAAGGCTTTTTCAAAATCAAGCTTGATAATAACAATTGGTCTTCTGGATTGGTGGCACTGGTGCAGGTATTCCAAAGTCCAACCAATACAGTCTTGAATTGTCCTTGATTTAATGAAGCCATATTGGTTCTTATGAATGCACTTCATAATGTGCAGCTGGACTTAGTGACTTTTAACATCGCAAATAGCTTGGCGACTGAATTATTCATCTTGTGCATGTTATAGTTCAACATGAAGCTCTTGTAGTTAGGTGGCAATGATTGAATAACTCTGTCAGTGATCGCCTCTGCCGGAAGGGACATCCCCAATTCAGCCAAACAGGTAGAATACCCAGACATTCTGAGTATGTGCTTACTGACAGACCCGTTCTGCTCCATTTTGCAAGCATAGAACTTATCGGAGGTCTCATACCTCTCGATCCAAGCAATCTTGTGAAAGATAAACTTCAACTCCTGGAACATATCATGTGCTCCATGATGTTCAAAACGTCTTTGAAGTCCCGGTTCTAAGCCATACAACATTGCACATTGAACTATTGAGTAATCATTAGAATGTGTCTGCCAGGCGTTCGCAACGTCTATAGACTCACCTGGAGCGGGTGGATCACCAAGTGGTGCATCAAGGACATAAGCCTTCTAGGAAGCCGTGAGGATAATCCTCAGATTACGGGCCCAGTCCACAAAGTTACTTCTATCATCTTTCAACTTAGCTTTCTCTAGGAATGCATTAAAATTCAGGGGTGCTACTGCGCAAGCCATTGATCCAAAACATAAATATACAAAGGTTACTAAGACTATTGTTAAAGATAATTAGTTTAGTGAATCAAATTACTAAAGCTCCCACTCAAATTGGCATCGCTCAGGTCATCTATGTGATACATGATCCAAATTCACCAACACAAGTCCGATCATCATGTGAGTTGAGGTGGTTTCAATGGTGAACATCATCATGTTGGTCATATCTACGATATGACTCATGTTCGACCTTCGGTCTCTTGTGTTCCGAGGCCATGTCTATACATGCTAGGCTCGTCAAGTTTAACCCGAGTGTTACGCACGTGCAACACTCGCTTGCACACGTTATATGTGAGTCTATCACGCCCGATCATCACGTGGTGTCTCAACACAACGAACGTTCGCAATGGTGCACACTCAGGGAGCACGCAATTCATCTTGAAATTTAAGTGAGGGATCACCTTATAATGCTACCATCCTCCTACTCAAAACAAGATGCATAGAAGGATTAACATCACATGCAAATCATAAGTGACATGATATGGCCATGAACTTGTCATTTTGATCTCCATCTCCAAAGCATCGGCATGATCTCCATCATCACCAGCATGACACCATGATCTCCATCATATTGATCTCCATAAATGTGTCGCCATCGGGGTTGTTGTGCCGAATGTTGCTTCCATGACTATTGCTAACTCATAGCGATAAAGTAAAGAAAAACGGCGAAAATAATTAAAGACAACGCTATGGCTCCTGCCGGTTGTTGTACTCATCGACATGCAAGTCGTTATACTATATACAATACAATCATCTCATACATCATATATATCTCATCATGTGATTGGCCATATCACATCACAACATACCCTGCAAAAACAAGTTAGATTTCCTTTAATTGTTGTTGCAAGATTTACATGGCTGCTACGGGTATCTAGCAAGAACAATTCTCACCTACGCAAAAGCCACAACGGTGACACATAAATTGCTTTTCAACCTTCTCAAGGACCGCCTCTGTGGAATCTGATCCAACTAGAGTAGGAGAGACAGACACCCGCCAGCCATCTTTGTGCAACGAAGTTAGACGTCAGTCGATAGAACCAATCTCTCGTAAGCGTACGAGTAAGGTTGGGCCGGGCCGCTTAATCCCACAATACCGCTGAATCAAAACATGACCAAGGGAGGAAGCAATCTAAGCATCAACACCCACAAACTCTTTGTGTTCTACTCATGATCTCATCTACACATAGACCAAGCTCAGAAGCCACTGTTGGGGAACGTTGCATGGGAAACAAAAAAATTCCTAGGCACACGCGAGATCTATCCATGGTGATGAGCATCTATGAGGGGGATTTTGGATATACATACCCCTGTAGATCACTAAGCGGGAAGCGTTAAGAAACGCGATTGATGTAGTCGAACGTCTTCGCGATCCAAATCGCTAGTGTCCAGCGATCCAATCACGATCCATCCCGATCTAGCGCCGAACGGACGGCACCTCCACGTTCAGCACATGTATAGATCGATGACAATCTCCGCCTTCTTGATCCAGCAAGAGGGAGCGGAGAGGTATATGAGTTCTCCGACAGCACGGCGACGTGGTGGTGATGGTGGTGGAACTATTCCAGCAGGGCTTCACCTAAGCACTGCTGAAACAATCTAGAGGAGAAACTACAATCTAGAGAAGAGGGTAGCACGTGGCTGATCTTCTATGTAGAAAACCCTCAATACCTCTAGTATATATAGGAGGAGGGAGGGAGGAGACTTGGCCCCCAAGGGTCTAGCCCTTTGCTTCGGCCGAAGGGGAGAGAGGAGGAGTCATCCTCCAATCCTAGCAGGATTAGGACTCCCTGTTTCCCACTTGGAATCCTCCTTTCCACCTTGGGTTTCTCCACCTAGCCGCATGGGCCTCTAGTGCGGCTTCGTCCATCCCACTAGGGGCTGGTTTACCTCCTCCCACGGCGCATGTAGCCTCTTGGGTTGAGACACCCCTCCCGATGGTCTGCCGGTACACTCCCGACACTCCCGGTACACTACCGATGAGCCCGAAACTTTTCCGGCGACTAAAACAGGACCTCCTATATATCAATCTTTATGTCCAAACCATTCCAAAGCTCCTCGTGACGTCCAGGATCTCATCTGGGAGTCCGAATAACCTTCGGTGATCACCATACATAACTTTGTACTACAGAAACGTCACGGAACCTTAAGTTTGCACACCCTGTGGGTTCAAGAACTATGTAGACATGACCAAGACACATGTACGATCATTAACCAATAGGAAGACCTGGATGCCCATATTGGTTCCTACCTAATCTATGAAGATATTTATCGGTTGAATCTCTATGTCAAGGATTTAGTTAATCACGTATGTTGTTCCTTTTGTTCTTCGGTGTGTTACTTGCCCGAGATTCGATCGTCGGTATCTCTATACCTAGTTCAATCTCGTTATCGGCAAGTTTATTTACTCATTCCATAATACAAGATCCTGTGGCTAACACTTTAGTCACATTGCTTGCAAGGCTTGTTGTGATGTTGTCTTACCGAGTGGGCCCTGAGATACCTCTCCGTCACATGGAGTACAAAATCCCAGTATTGATCCATGCCAACCCAACAGACACTCTCGGGGATACCTGTAGAGCACCTTTATAGTCACTAAGCTACGTTGTGACGTTTGATACACACAAGCCACTCCTCCAATGTTACTGAGTTGCATGATCTCATGGTCATAGGAACAGATACTTGACATGCAAAAAACTATAGCAATAAACTAAGATGATCATATGCTTGTTTGTAGTTTGGGTCTTTTCCATCACATCATTCTCCCAATGATGTGAACCTGTTATCAAATAACATCTCATTTCAATGGCTAGGAAACCTTGACCATCTTCGATCAACGAGCTAGTCTGCTAGAGGCATACTAGGGACAAAGTGTTGTCTATGCATCCACACATGCAATGTGTTTCCAGTCAATACAATTATAGCATGGATAATAAACAATTATCATGAACAAGGAAATATAACAATAACCATTTATTATTACATCTAGGTCATATTTCCAAAAGTCTCCCACTTGCACTAGAGTCAATAATCTAGTTCATATCACCATGTGATTTACATTTTTATGAATCTAACACCCAATGAGTTCTGGGGTTCGATCCTGCTTTGCATGTGAGAGAGGTGTTTAGTCATTAGGTCTGCCACATTCAGATCTGTGTTTACTTTGCAAATCTCTATGTCATACTATAGACACTTCTACCACATTCCACTTGGAGCTATTCCAAATGGCTGCTCCACTATACGTTTCTGTATTGCTACTCAGAGTCATCCGGATTGGTGTTAAAGCTTGCACCGACATAACCTTTTATGACAAACTCTTCATCACCTCCATAATCAAGAAATATTTCCTTAGTCCTCTAGTTACTAAGGATAATCTTAACTGTTGTCCAGTAACCCACTCCTGGATCACTCTAGAACCCCCTTATCGGGCATGGGGCAAGGCACACATCAAGTGCAGTACACAGCATGGCATACCAAACAGAGCCTATGGCTAGTGGCATATGGGATGACCTTCGTCTTTTCTCTTTCTTCTGCCATGGTCAAGGTTTGAGTCTTACTCAACTTCACACCTTACAAATCAGGCAAGAACTCTTTCTTTGACTGATCCATTTTGAACTCTTTCAAAATCTTTTCAAGGTATGTACTCATTGAAAGTCTTATCAGACGTCTTGATCTATCTCTATAGATCTCGATGAACAATAATTAAGTAGCTTTATCGAGGTCTTCTTTTGAAATACTCTTTTCAAACAACCCTTTATGCTTTCTAGAAATTCTACATCATTTTCGATCAACAATATGTCATCCACATATTCTTATCAGAAATTCTATAGTGCTCCCAATCACTTTATTGTAAATACTAGTTTTTCATAAACTTTCTACAAACTCAAAAATTTGACCCTCATCAAAGCGTATATTCCAACTCTAAGATGCTTGCTACATCCCACAGAAGGATGTTGGAGCTTGCACACCTTTTAGCATCCTTAGGAGTGACAAAACCTTCTGGTTGTATCACATACAACCTTTCCTCACGGAAAGCCTTAAGGAAACTATGTGTTGTCATCCATATTACAAATTTCACAATCGAAAAATGCGGCATCTGCTAAGATAATTTCAACAGACTTCAGCATCGCTATGGGTGAGAACATCTCATCGCAGTTAACACCTTAAACTTGTCGAAAACTACTTTGTGACATGTCGAGCTTTATAAATGGTGACTTTACCATCAGCGTTTGTCTTCTTCTTAAAGGTCCATTTGTACTCAATGGCCTGTCATTCGGACAAGTCTACAAAAGTCCATACTTGGTTTTCATACATGGATCCTATCTCAGATTTCATGGCTCCTAGCCATTTGTTGGACTCTAGGCCCACCATCGCTTATTCATAGTCTGTAGGCTCATTGTTGTCTAACAAGATGATTTCCAAGACAGGGTTTCTGTACCACTCAGGAGCAGTACACGTCCTTGTCGACCTACGAGGTTTGATAGTAACTTGATCCGAAGCTTCATGATCATCATCATTAACTTCCTCTTCAACTGACGCAGGTTCCACAGAAACATATTTTTGCACTGCGCTACTCTCCGATTGAAACAAAGGTTCAACAACCTCATCAAGTTCTATCTTCCTCCCACTCAATTCTGTCAAGAGAAACTCTTTATCGAGAAAGGACCCATTTTTAGCAACAAAGACTTTGCACTCGGATCTGAGATAGAAGGTATACCCAACTGTTCTTAGGGTATCCTATGAAGTTGCACTTTTCCACTTTGGGTTCGACCTTATCAGACATAAGTGCTGGATTCCCAAACTCTGAGAAATGACAACTTAGGTTTCTATCAAACCATAATTCTTACGGTGTCATCTCAATGGATTTAGATGGTTCCCTATTTAAAGTAAATGTAGTTGTTTCTAATGCATAACCCCAAAATGATAGTGGCAAAATGATAAGAGACATCATAGTACGCACCATATACAATAGAGCACGACTATGACGTACAGACACACCATCACACTATGGTGTTCCAGGTGACGTGAGTTGTGAAACAACTTTCACATTGTCTTAAGTTGCATACAAAACTCTTAACTCGGATATTCACCTCCACGAACATATCATAGAAATTTTTATCTTCTTTTCACGATGATCTTAAACTTCACTCTGAATTTGTTTAAAATTTACAAACGTTTTAGACTTGTGTTTCAGTTAGTAAATATACTCATATATACTCAGATCATCAGTGAAGGAAAGAAAATAACGATATCCACTGCATGCTACAACACTCATTGGACCACATACATCAACATGTATTATTTCCAATAAGTTACTAGCCCGCTCCATCATATCGAAAACGGGGTCTTTAGTCATCTTGCCCATGGGACATGGTCTGCATGTCTCAACCAATTCGAAATCGAGTGAGTTGAAAGATCCATCAACATGGAGTTTCTTCATGCGATTTATACCAATATGACATTTGGCGGCAGTGCCACACGTATGTGGTACTATCATTATTAACTTTGTATCTTCTGGCATCAATGTTATGAACATGTGTATTACTACGTCAATAAACCATTAGCATTGGGTGCATGACCATTGAATGTATTATTCATGTAAATAGAATAACCATTATTCACTAACTTAGATGAATAACCGTATTGCAATAAACACAATCTAATCACGTTCATGCTCAACGCAAACACCAAATAACATTTATTTAGGTTTATCACTAATCCTAGAGGTAGAGAGAGCGTGCGATGGTCATCACATCAACCTTGGAAACACTTCCAACACCCATCCTCACCTCACCCTTATCTAGCCTTCGTTTATTCCGTAGCTTTTCTTTCAAGTTACTAAGATTTAGCAAACGAACCGGTATCAAATACCCAGGTGCTACTAGGAGCAATAGTAAGGTACAAATCAATAACACGTATATCAAATATACTGTTATTGACGTTGCCAGCCTTCTTATCTAAAAAGTATCTAGGGTTGTTCCGCTTCAACGACCATTCTCCTCATAATAGAAGCACTCAGTCTTGGGTTTGGGTTCAACCTTGGGTTTCTTCATTAGAGCGGCAACTGGCTTGCCATTCCTGAAGTTTTTCCCTTCTTACCCTTACCCTCTTGAAACTAGTGGTTTTACTTAACCATCAACACTTGATGCTCCTTCTTGATTTCTACCTTCGCGGTGTCAAACATCGCGAATAGCTCAGGGATCATCTTATCCATCCCTAGCATGTTATAGTTCATCACGAAGCTCTAGTAGCTTGGTGGAACTGAATTGGAGAACTTTATTAATCATTGTCTTATCTGGAAGATTAACTCCTAGTCATTTCGAGTGATTGTAGCACCTAGGCAATCTAAGAACATGCTCACTGATTGAGCTATTCTCTTTCATCTTGCAGGCAAAGAATCTTGTTAGAGGTCTCATACCTCTCAACACGGGCGCATGCCTGAGATCCCAATTTCAGCTCTTAGAACATCTCATATGTTCTATGATGTTCAAAATGTTTTGGAGCCTCAATTCTAAGTCGTAATGAATGACACACTGAACTATCAAGTAGTCATCAGAAAATGCCTGCCAGATGTTCACAATATCTACAAATGACGCTTGAGGTGGTGGTTCACTGAGCGGTGCATCAAGGACATAAGCCTTCTGTGCAGTAACTGAGCACAATCCTCTGATCACGGACCCAGTCCGCATAATTGCTACCATTATCTTTGAAGTCTATTTTCTCTAGGAATGTATTTAAAAATAGGGGAGCTATAGCACGAGCTATCTACAACACAATTTGCAAGGACACTTTTGACTATGTTCATGATAAATGAGTTCAATTAATCATATTACTTACGAACTCCCACTCAAATTGAAATCCCTCCGGTCATTCGAGCGATACATGATCCAAATTCACCAACTCAAGTCCAATAATCACGTGAGTTGAGGTGGTTTCAATGGTGAACATCATCATGTTGATAATATCTACTATATGACTCATGTTCGACCTTTCGGTCACTTGTGTTCTGAGGCCATGTATGCACATGCTAGGCTCGTCAAGTTTAACCCGAGTGTTCTACATGTGCAACATTGGCTTGCACCCGTTGTATGTGAACATAAAGTCTATCACAACCGATCATCACGTGGTGTCTCGACACAACGAACTTTCGCAACAGTGCACACTCGGAGAGAACACAATTTTATCTTGAAATTTAAGTGAGGGATCACCTTATAATGCTACCGTCGTCCTAAGCAAAATAAGATGCATAAAAGTATTAAAATCACATGCAAATCATAAGTGACATGATCTGGCCATGAACTATTGCTTTTGATCTCCATCTATAAAGCACTGGCATGATCTCCATCGTCACCGACATGACACCATGATCTCCATCATCTGGATCTTCATCAACGTGTTGCCACCGGGGTTGTCGCGCCCACCATGCTTCTACTACTATTTCTACCGCTTAGCAATAAAGTAAAGTATTACAAGGCACTTAATGATTTACACGCAGGTCATACAATAATTAAAGACAACCCTATGGCTCCTGCCGGTTGCCATACTCATAGACATGCAAGTCCTGATATTCTATACAACACATGATTATCCCATACATCACATACATCTCATCATGTAATAGGCCATATCACATCACAACGTACCCTGCAAGAACAAGTTAGACGTCCTCTAATTTTTGTTTTATGTTTTACGTGGCTGCTATGGGTATCTAGCAAGAATGATTCTCACCTACGCAAAAACCACAACGGTGATACACAAATTGCTATTCAACCTTCTCAAGGACTGCCTTTGTCGAATCCGGTCCAACTAGAGGAGGAGAGACAGACAACCGCCAACCATCTTTGTGCAACAAAGTTACACATTAATCGATGGAACCGGTCTCTTGTAAGCATATGAGTAAGGTTGGTTCGGGCCACTTCATCCCACAATACCTCTGAATCGAAACACGACCAAGGGAGGAAGCAATCTGAGCATCAACGCCCACAAACTCCTTTGTGCTCTACTAGTGATCTCATCTACACATAGACCTAGCTCTCATACCACTGTTGGGGAACGTTGCATGGGAAACAAAAAATTTCCTACGCACACGCAAGATCTATCCATGGTGATGAGCATCTACGAGAGGGACAGTGGATCTACAAACCCTTGTAGATATCTAAGAGGGAAGCATTAAGAAACGCGGTTGGTGTACTCAAACATCTTCGCTATCCAATCACAAGCCGTCCCGCGATCTCATCACGAGCCGTCCCACGATCCTATCGTGGTCCTTCCGATATAGTGCCAAACGGACGGCACCTCCGCGTTCAGCACAAGTGCAGCTCAAAGATGATCTCCACCTTCTTGATCCAGCAAGAGGGGGCGGAGAGGTAGACAAGTTCTCCAGCAGCGCGATGGCGTCGCAGCGGTGGTGGTGGAGCTGATCTGGCAGGGATTCGCCAAGCACTACGGAATCAATCTAGAGGAGAAACAGATCTAGAGAAAGAAGAGGGCAGCACATGCCAATTAGGCTTAGGGGCTGCCCTCAAAATCCCTCAATTTATATAGGAGGAAGGGGAGAGGAGGCAGACTTGGCCCCTAATCCAAGTAGGTTTGGCCGAACAAAACAAGGGAGGAATCCACCTCCCACAAGGGAGGTGGAATCCTGTTAGGACTCCTTCCTAATTTGGATTTTCCTTCCCCCTTTTGGGTTTTTTTCCTTTCCCACCCTTTCCTAGCCGCATGGGCCTTGTAGGTCTGGTTTTACCAGCCCACTAAGGGCTGGTGTAACATGCCTCAGGCCCATGTGGCCTCCCGGCATGGGTGGCCCCTCCCTATGGTCCTCCGGCACTCCGAGTACACTACCGGAAATACCCGAAACTTTTCTGGTGGACAAAAATGGGACTTCCTATATATCAATCTTTACCTTCGGACCATTATGGAGCGCCTCGTGACATCCGGGATATCATCTGGGACTCTGAACAACCTTCATTCACCAACATACATAACTCAACTATACCGAAACATCACTGAACCTTAAGTGTGCAAACCCTGCGGGTTCAAGAACTATGCAGACATAACCGAGACACCTCTATGGTCAATAACCAATAGTGGGACCTGGATGCCCGTATTGGTTCCTACATATTGTATGAAGATCTTTATCGGTCGAACCTCTTTGTCAAGGATTCAGTTAATCCCATATGTTGTTCCCTTTGTTCTTTGATATGTTACTTTCCCGAGATTCGATCGTCGGTATCTCTATACCTAGTTCAATCTCGTTACCAGTGAGTCTCTGTACTCGTTCTTTAATAAAAGATCATGTGGCTAACTCTTTAGTCACATTGCTTGCAAGGATTATAGTGATTTTGTATTACCGAGTGGGCCTTGAGATACCTCTCCGTCACATGGAGTAACAAATCCCAGTCTTGATCCATGCCAACCCAAAAGGCACCCTCGGAGATACCTTTAGAGCACCTTTATAAACACCTAGTTATGTTGCGACATCTCATACACACAAGGTACTCCTCCAGTATTAGTGACTTGCATGATCTCATGGTCATAGGAACAGATACTTAACATGGAGAAAACTATAGCAATAAACTGACATGATCATATGCTATGTTTATAGTTTGGGTCTTGTCCATCACATCATTCTCCTAATGATGTGATCCCGTTATGAAATTACATCTCATGTCCATGGCTAGGAAACCTTAACCATCTTTGATCAATGAGCTAGTCTACCAGAGGCAAAGTAGGGACAAAGTGTTGTCTATATACCCACACATGTATTTAGTTTCCAATCAATACAATTATAGCATGGATAATAAACGATTATCATGAACAAGGAAATATAATAATAACCAATTTATTATTGCCTCTAGGGCATATTTCCAATAGTCTCCCACTTGCACTAGAGTCAATAATCTAGTTCACATCACCATGTGATTTACATTGTCATGACTCTGACATCGAATGAGCTCTAGGGTTCGATCATGATTTGAATGTGAGAGAGGTCTTTAGTCAACAGTTCTGCAACATTCAGATCTGTGTGTACTTTGCAAATCTCTATGTCATACTATAGACACTGGTACCACACTCCACTTGGAGCTATTCCAAATGGCTTCTCCACTATACGTATCCGCATTGCTACTCAGAGTCATCCAGATTGGTGTTAAATCTTGCATCGACGTAACCCTTTACGATGAACTCTTTGTCACCTCCATAATTGAGAAATATTTCCATAGTCCTGTAGTTACTAAGGATAATCTTGACCATTGTCCAGTGATCCACTCCTTGATCACTCTTGTACCCCCTTGTCAGACATGAGGCAAGGCACACATCAAGTGAAGTACACAACATGGCATACCAAATAGAGCCTATGGCTAGTCACATAGGGCACGACCTTCATCTTTTCTATTTCTTCTGCCATGGTCGAGGCTTGAGTCTTACTCAACTTCACACCTTACAAATCAGGCAAGAAATCTTTCTTTGACTGATCCATTTTGAACTGTTTCAAAATCTTTTCATGGTATGTACTTATTAAAAGTCTTATCAGTCGTCTAGATCTATATCTATAGATCTCAATGCCCAACAATTAAGTAGCTTTATCCATGTCTTCCTTCGTAAAACTCTTTTCAAAAAACCCTTTAAGCTTTCTAGAAATTCTACATCATTTTCTATCAACAATATGTCATCCATATATTCTGATCAAAAATTCTATAGTGCTCCCACTAACTTTCTTGTAAATACAAGTTTCTCATAAGCTTTGTACAAACTCAAAAACTTTGATCACCTCATCAAAGTGTATATTCCAACTCCGAGATGCTTGCTCAAGCCCTCAAAAGGATGCTGGACCTTGCACACCTTTTGGCATCCTTAGGAGTGACAAAACCTTTCGGTTGTATCACATACAACCTTTCCTCACGGAAACCGTTAAGGAAACTATGTTTTGTCATCCATCTTCCAAATTTCATAATTGAAAAATGCAGCAACTGCTAACATAATTTCAACAGACTTTACCATCGCTACGGGGAGAAAGTCTCATCACAGTCAACTCCTTGAACTCGTCGGAAACTACTTTGCGACAAGTCGAGCTTTATAAATGGTGACATTTACCATCAGCGTTTGTCTTCTTCTTCAAGGTCCATTTGTACTCAACGGCCTGCCGTTCGGGCAAGTCTACCAAAGTCCATACTAGGTTTTTATACATGGATCCTATCTCGGATTTCATGGCTCCTAGCCATTTATTAGAATTCGGGCCCACCATCGCTTCTTCATAGTATGTAGGCTCATTGTTGTCAAACAACATGATTTCCAAGACAGGGTTGCCGTACCACTCACGAGCAGTATGTGTCCTTGTCGACCTATGAGGTTTGATAGTAACTTGATCTGAAGCTTCATGATCATCATCATTAACTTCCTCTTCAACTGACGTAGGTTCCACAAAAACATCTTTCTGCGCTGCATTACTCTCTGGCTAAAACAAATGTTGAACAACCTCATCAAGTTCTATCTTCCTCCCACTCAATTCTTTCGAGAGAAACTCTTTCTGAATAAAGGACCCATTTTTAGCAACAAACACTTTGCACTCGGATCTGAGATAGAAGGTATACCCAACTATTCTTAGGGTATCCTATGAAGTTGCACTTTTTAGCTTTGGGTTCGAGCTTATCAGACATAAGTGTCGAATTTCTAGACTCTAAGAAATGACAACTTAGGTTTCAAGCAAAATTACAAGCAAGCAAGCAATTAAATAGCAAAATTCGAGCATCACAAGCACACAAATAGGTTTTATTGGTCCTAATTTTTAAGCTTTACTAACTTAGTGATGTGACACAAATAGAGGGTGTAAGTGAGCAACCCCCCTTACAAGAATTGCGTCCCCGATATTCCTAAGCTATGCGCTAAAGAGATATAGAAATTTGGATCTGAGGAAGTCTCCATGCACCTAGGTTGCTTTTGCTTCAGTGTGGTTTCTTAGCCAGACCTTGAAGTACTTGATGGTGCGGCATCGAGTAAAACACTTGCCTCCATCTAAGGTGTGAGCGAAGCTCTCGTGATAATGTAGGTATGACTAATAGGTCGTTGGTGGGATGATCGATACCCTGTAGAGCTCAGGTTTGTTGGGAACTTTGGAGACACTCCCGGGGTTGTGACTGACAACGCACAAGTATAGGGGACCATAATAATCTTCGAGGGAAGTATTTTACCCAAATTCATTGATTCGACACAAGGGTAGCCAAAGAATATCTATTGGTCTTGACAGTTGAGCTGTCAATTTAAGCATACCCAGGTTATCTCTCTATAGCACCAAAAAATTATTAGCACAATAAAATAGTAGTATTAATGGTAATGGTAACAATAGCAGTTTTATAGTGATCATAATAGTAGTAGCAGCAATAGTAACTTAGCAAGATTCAGTATATGAAAAGTGTAGGCCATGGATCGGTCATGGATATATGACATAAATCATGTAACGGTTACATACTAAAGCAACACAGAACTAAATCCACTCCATCAATATAATGTAGTCATGTATTCCATATATAGACATATGTGCTTATAATAAGAACTTGCATGACATCTTCTGTCCTACGAGGAGGCTCCCAAGACATCAAGGCATGCCCAAGGGGTGGGCATGTCCTGTTGGCTTGGCACCAATAGGTGGCCCCCTCTAGTGGGTCTTTGCTCCATTATTTTTTTTATTCCAGAAAAAGCCACAAAAAGTTTCGTCCAATTTCGAGAACTTTCATTTCTGCATAAAAACAACATCAAGGGTAGTTCTGCTCAAAACAACATCAGTCCAGGTTAGTTTCATTCAAATCATGCAAATTAGAGACCAAAACAAGAACGAAAGTTTGTGGAAAAGTAAATACATTTGAGACGTATCAGTGACATGTAGAAAACTTCGTGCACATCAGACAACCCGGAAGGCACCTGTACTAGGCAGGCAACATCTCCTCGTTCCATAGTTACTTCTCTTTGGGGTGCTTACCCTGATTGTTTGTGAAGTACTCGATGGTTCATCTTCTGGTATGTCATCCTTTAACATCCGGAGTGTGATTAGAGTTTTTGTTGCAAGTCGGATCTTGTTGGGTCCAAGGCTCGGTAAACAAGGTTTGGGCAAAGCTCTGGCTCATTTGTTTAATAGTGTTTCTCCAAAAGTCTGGATACATGGAAGAATAGTGTGCATATGCTTGATGTGGGGCTACCCATGTTCGTTAGTGTTGTCTGTCATCTTGTGCTAGATTTGAAGGGATAATGTCTTGGTGTAGCCTCCCGGTGACGTGAAATCGGTGACTTCCCTTGGGCGGATGGTCTTCCGTTGCACGTTGTCTTCAACTATGTGAGCTTCGAGGTTCGTCAGCGTAGGCTTGCCATCAAGATCTTCTGCCTTCACTATGCTATCCAGACACGTCCTTCAGTCATATGTTCTTGCTGCTTAGCCACTTGTCTTCAGTATTTGGTTTACTTGTCTCTCTATACCTAATTGTGGCAAAAAAACCATGAAGAGTCTTGTCCCTAAGGTTCCTTTAGTCTTGTCTCAGTGCTTTGTAGCAAAATGGGTTCCTCTAACCGACAAGGCTTTAATGGGGCTCTGAGTCAGCTGGCTATCCAGAAGTATAGATCGGCCAACTAGCGCCATGGTTTGATATTTTTACAAGTCGAGGCGACTTCCTCTGGCAGGTGCTCCACCATGACCTGGTTAGGTTCATGTCCTTGATTGGACTAAAAGATGCTAGTAACTACAATTTTTACCACTGTCATTAATACTCTCGAGGGAGCGAGGTTATAAATAGGATTGTTGATGGTCAAGGTGAAGTATTGACCGAGGTCTTTCGACTTAGAGACAAAGTCCATGGTCATAATTTAACCATGCTATGTCTCAGTAATGTTTAGGGGTTTCGAGGATCTTAGGAGGTGAGTGAACCTTTATCATCTTATCCTTGAGCATAGTTTCTTAGATGCCAATAGTTCTATCTAATCCGCCAACCAAAATCACCTTATACTATCAAACGCATCATTTTATATAGGTCAAATCCAATCTTCGCTCATGCTATTCCTATCCTCATGTCTCCCAAGAAGGGGTCTAAACCAAATCATGCATGTCAACTATCCCAAAACTCGCATGTATTGGTACTCCTATGTAAAAATCCATGGGTAGAATAGACAAGCAACTAAGCTTGAATTTAAACATCACAAATCCAAGTGCACATCATCCATCCAAGGTCCCAAGTAGTGTATCTCTATCCTAAGGAAACATGTCGTATATCAATCCAAGACCTTGATTCCTCCCTACAAATTCAATCCAATGGTCCATGAATCCCATCAATCAAGGAACGATTCATTAATTCTACAAATCCAATATCCATGGTGTTTCACTCGATCCCCTAAAATTCCTATAATTCCCAAATCCTTGAAAGGGCTACCCTATCATAGTAATTCCACCAATTTTCATTAATATGATCAAGTAATATCAAATGTCAAGTTTATACAAATCAATAAATCAAACTTCAGCATATAAATCCAATTTCCTAGTTTTTCTTCCACCGAGAAATATGGTATCATGATTGATATCATCAGACTAAATCCAAATTACTCTGAACCATGTAGATTTACTAATCATCAACACCTCACTAGGATCACCTAATTTAATATAAATATCATGCCTAGAGAGAATTCCTACTTGTTCCTCCAAGTCATGATCATAACATCACCAGATTTCTAGCAATATTATCCAATGAATTCAAATTATTGAACCTCCAAGAATTTTAGCTGGAGATCATAATCGTCCTGCTAAGTCCAATTTACTCGAAGGTGTAATGCTACTCTATTAACTTGATCACACCAAAGGCATCTACCACATGAAAGTCTTAGAATCCACCAAGGGGTCCTGACTATTTCCTCAAGATGTCTATCGTAGCTTCATCAAAACCTTTTTCTATCAATCATATATCTTCAAAACGATCTTACCGATGGCATCATTAGTATTGGTGCTATATTAAGAATGTAATGTGTTCGCTCACTACGATCGCGAGTTCCATAATGAACCATATGCTAAGCCAAGGCTATCGAAGCTTAACCGGTTATATTGAAAGCTCATATGTTAAGGATATGGTTAAGGGTTTGAGACGGGGTAACTTTTGAGGTATTGGTTAGTCTTGGGAAGGGTTTCCAATCTGGAGGTGGAGGCATAACTCTATGGGGTTGTACTTGATTGAGTAGGTTGACGCGAAAAGTCTTCAGTGCTAGTTGCTTGTCGAGGTGGAATCCTTGTTGCATCTTGTATTATTGGTATTTAGTTGTCAAGGCAGGATGCCTAAAGGGAGTGGTACAGTGCAAGTGTAATCAAACAAGTGTCAAAAAGGACGAACACAATCACTAATATAAAATAGGTCATACAGTCGCGTACATATTGTGTAGGGCAAAAGTGTGACTTATCGCAAAACACAAACAAATCAAACCAAGAAACACAAAATATGGTTCCATTTCAACCATCACATGGACTCGACTGCGCATAGGGAAACACCTATCTTAACCATCCTAGAGGGCTATGGAGGTTGGACATGTATTCTAGAGGTGCTCGCCTTAGTCCTTGATACTTGTGATCTACATTTCTTTTTTGCGAAGAGGAGCGGGTCATGCAGCACAATATAGGGAAGTATTTACCGCAAAAGAGAACCAAGGTTTATCGAACCAATAGGAGCAGCACACAACCCCCATCTCTAGCACCTGCACACAAAGAAGCAAAATACTTGCACCCAACGTGGGCAAGAGGGTTGTCAATCCCCTTGGACTCGTTACTTGCAAGCTAGTAACTAGCATGGTTGGTAGAAAATAATTATAAATTGAAAAATACAGTAGAAAGTAAATAATAACAGTAAGGTAATTGCTATTTTTGTAAATATATATTTAATATACCTGAGGCCATAGTTTTCCCTAGTGGCATCTCTCATAAAGTAGGCATACGGTGGGTGTTACTATTGGGCAATTGATAGAAACACACATAGTTATGTGATACTCACGGAAATGATCATGTGTATATAGGCATCACATCCGTAAGCCAGTAGGTTGACTCCTGTCTTCACCTATTACTATTACTCCACCCATCAACCGCTATCCAGCATGTATCTAGATGTTAAGTAAAACAGAGTAATGCTTGGAGAACAATGACATGATGTAGACAAAGAGTACTCAATCATTATGAATTAATCTCATAGTTTTATCCTTAGTGGCAACAATACAAAGGCGTGCCTTGTCCCCTACTATGTCACTAAGATGTAGAGCACCGGCAGATTGAACCCACTACAATACATGCCTTTCATTGAAGAAATATCCATCTAGTTGGCCAAACTATTTCCACAAATCGGAGAGATTTATGAAGCTATAATAATAATTCAAATAAGAATCATAAGAGATTTTAGAGAAGACTCAAATCTTTTGCATGAATAATATGAATATAAACCCACAATCCATCCGATCTCGACAAACGCACCGCACAAAAGAATTACATCGGATAGATTAAAGCGAAGATGCGATGATAATTTATTAAATATTAAGACATAGAGTGATAGACATCTAGGTACTAACTAAGGACCCGTAGTTCTGTGGTAGACTACTCACACATCACCATGGGAGAAACAAGGTTGATGTGGAGGCCCTCCGTAATCGACCCCCCCTCCTACAGGGCACTGAAACATGGTCTAGAGGGCACACAGCAGAACTGAGACTTGTGGCGGCGGAAAAGGTGTTCCAGGAGGCTCTCTAGGGGTTTTGGGATTTATTGGAATTTATAGGCCAGAGAGGGGCGTCGGGAGGTGCCCAAGGGGCATGATACTAGTGATCTACATTGGGTTTCCGTGAAGAGGGACAGGTGATGCATCACAATATAGGTAAGTATTTCCCTTAGTAGAGAATCATGGTTTATCGAAACAATAGGAGTAACAAGCAACCCCCGTCTTCAGCGGTTACACACAAAAGAGCAAACACTTGCACCCAATGCGGGTAGGAGGGTTGTCAATCCCCTTGGACTCATTATTCTCGATCTTGTAAGTAGTATGGTTGGTAGTAGATAATTGTAAATTACAAAATAAATATAAAATTAAATAATTGCGGCAAGGTATTGTAGAGTTTATAAACTTATAAGTGAATAGACCCGGGGGCATAGTTTTCCCTAGTTTCATCTCTCGTGAAAGTAAGCATACGATGGTAAACAAATTACGGTTGGGAAATTGATAGAAAAGCACATAGTTATGCAATAATAGTGATGATGATGTGTATATAGGCATCACGTCCATAAGCAAATAGGCCTATACCTATTATTATTACTCCGCCCATCGACTGCTGTCCAACATGCATCTTGAGTATTAAGTAAAACGAATTAATGCTTGGATAATGATGGCATGTTGTAGAGAAAGGGAATTCAATTAATACGAACTAACCCCATCGTTTTATCATTAGTGTCAACAATACAAAGATGTATCTTGTCCCCTTAAGTCTCTTGGATATAGAAACACATCAAATTGAACCCACTACAACGCACCCCTCTTACTCAAGGCAGATTAATCTACTTAGGCAAAGCAAATCAATAGACTAGATGTATTTACGAAGCTATGATGATCATGCACATAAGAATCATAATGGATTTCAGATAAGACTAAAATATTTTTCATGAATAATCTGAACATAAACCCACAATTTATCAGATCCCAAGGAACGCACCGCACAAAAGGATTACATCAGATAGATCAAAGCAAAGATGTGATGATCATTGTATTGAAGATCAAGAGATGGGGAGATAGCCATCTAGGTACTAACCACGGACCCGTAGGTCTGTGGGGAACTACTCACACATCACCATGGGACCAGCAAGGGTGATGTAGAGGCCCTCGGTGATCGATTCCCCCTCCGGCAGGGCTCCAGATGGCACGTTGCGGAACAGAGATTGCAGTGGTAGAAGAAGTCTTTTGGGAGGCTCTCTAGGGTTTTGGAATATATGTGAATTTATAGGCCAGAGAGGGGCATCGGGAGGCAGCCGAGGGGAGCACAAGGCAACCAGGAGAGCCCTACCCCCAAGGCCACACCTAGTTGGCTCATGCCACCCTTGTGTGGCTTGTGGCCTCCTTCCAAACTTCCAGGTCTTCTTTTGGTCCAAAAAATCAGATTGAAGTTTTGTGGCAATTGGACTTCATTTTTTACTATAAACCTGAAAAGCCAAAAACATGCAAAAAACAGCAACTGGCACTCGACACTAGGTTAATAGGTTAGTTCTCAAAAATAATATTAATTGGTAAATAAACATTCAAAAAGCATCCTAGAATGATAATATAATAGCATGGAACAATCAAAAATTATAGATACATTGGAGACGTATCAGCATCCCCAAGCTTAATTCTTGCTCGTCCTCGAGTAGGTAAATGATAAAAAAAAGAATTTTTGATGTGACATGCTACCCAACATGTAATCTTTTGCAGGTTTGATCGCTGAGAAACAGGAATTAATAAATATCAACATAATAATACTTATAAAGTTAATAAACATAATCATCAAGTTTCAAAGCATATGATACATAAAGAATGTTCACCCCCTATTCAGTTTATCATATAAATATAGCATGGCTCCGTACTCACCACACAAATACAAATGTTAAGCACAAGGGTGTCAAGTCATGCAATTGGATCATACTTTTTAACGCGCTTCATATTTTTATTACTTGCGCAATATATGAGCATGAACCACTGATATATCATAAACGTGGAAAAGAATATGGTTGTAGGTTTCAAAGGGTTCAAAATGGAAAAGAACGTCAGGCATAAACTAGGCTTATCAATGGGCTGTGGAGATGCCCACCAATAGATATAGGGATTGCCATGCACCGGATGCACTAGAGAAATAAGTGTATGAAAGCTCAACTGAAGCTAAGTGTGTGTGCATTTAACTTGCTTACTCATGAAGGATTCGGGCATTTGAGGAAGCCCATCAAAGGAATATACAAGCCAAGTTCTATAATGAAAAATTCCCACTAGCATATGGCAGTGACAAAACAAGATACTCTCTATATTAAGAACATAGTGCCACTTTGATGCAGGAGTGTGGAGTAAGAAGTAGTAGCACTATCCCTTCTCTCTTTTATCCTATTTTTCATTTCTTTTATTTCTCCTTTCCCTTTTTCCCTGTCTATGGTGTATTCTCGACTTGTGGGGTAATCATTGAGTCCATAATGCTTTCCTCACTAAGACAATGCCCTAATAATGATGATCATCACGTATTTATTTACTTACAACTCTATAGGAAAAACTGATAGGATGATATGACTCTATATGAATGCATCTGGTAGTACCAGGATGTGCAATGATCTAGCGTAGCAAAAGATATCGAAAATGGAAAAACCATGTAATTACCATGCTAGCAATCTTACGATCATGCAAAGCAATACAATAGTGGAAGTATAAGTCATATGATGTGAGGGTCGAAGTTGCATGGTAATATATCTCAGAATGGCTATGGAAATGCCATAATAGGTAGGTATGGTGGTTGTTTTGAGGAAGATATAAGAATGCATCTAGAGTATTAAGTAAAATAGAGTAATGCTTAGAGAACGATGACATAATGTAGACAAAGAAAATTCAATTAATATGAACTAACCCCATCATTTTCTCCTTAGTGGCAACAATACAAAGACGTATCTTGTCCCCTTCTCCCACTAGGATATAGAAACCTGTCTGATTGAAACCACTAGAACGCACCCCTCTCACTAAAGATAGATCAATCTACTTGTCCAAATCAAATAATTATACCGGGGAGATTTACGAAGCTATGATGATCATGCACATAAGAATCATAATATATTTCATAGAAGACTCAAATATTTTTCATGAATAATCGGAATATAAATGCACAATTCATCGGATCCCAACAAACGCATGGCACAAAAGGATTACATTGGATCATCGTGTTGAAGATCAAGAGAGAGAGAGAAAGATCCATCTACGTACTATGCATGGACCCGTAGGTCTATGTGGAACTACTCACACATCACCATGGGAGCAGCAAGGATGATGTAGAGGCCCTTTGTGATTGATCCCCCTCCGACAGGGTAACGAAACAAGGCTCTAGAAGGGCACACAGTGGAACAGAGACTTGCGGAGCCGAAAATTTGTTTCGGGAGGCTCTCTAGGGTTTTTGAAATATATGTGAATTTATACGCCAAAGAGGGGAGTCGGGAGGTAGCAAGGGGGAGCACGAGGCAACCACACGAGCCCTACCCCTGGTCGCGCCTGGTTGGCTTGTGCCACCCTCATGTGGCTTCTGGCCTCCTCTCTAAGCTTTCAGGTCTTCTTTGGGGTTAAAAGATCATATTAAAGCTTCATGGAAATTGGACTTCATTTGGTACTATAACCTGAAAAACCAAAAACATGTAGAAAACAACAATTGGCACTAGGTACTTGGTTAATAGGTTAGTGCTAAAAATAATATTAATTGGTAAATAAACATCCAAAAACAATCATAGAATGATAATGTAATAGCATGGAACAATAAAAAATTATAGGTACGTTGGAGACGTATCAGGGCCTACCACATATTAGGGTGCAGACACTCCTTTGCGCGCCCTGATGTGTGTTGGCTCCCTCATGTGGCATCTGATCTTCTCCCGTAGCTTCCAGGTCCTCTTTTGGTCAAGAAAAAATCATACAAAACTTTTGTGGCAATTGGACTTTGTTTGGTATTGTAAACCTGAAAAGCCAAAAACACGTAGAAAAAAGCAACTAGCACATGGTACTGGGTTAATAGGTTAGTGCTAAAAAATAATATTGATTGACATATAATTACCCAAAAAGCATCCTCAAACGGTAATATTATAGCATGGGTCAATAAAAAATTATAGATAAGTTACAGATATATCAACATCTGCAAGCTTAATTCCTCCTTGTCCTCGAGTAGGTAAATGATAAAAACAGAATTTTTGATATGACATGATACCCAACATGTAATCTATTGCAGGTATCATCATTGAGAAATGATGAATTAATAAATGTAAACATAGTAATATTCATAAACATAAGTAACATAATCATCAACTTTCAAAATATACAATCCTTAAAGAATGTTAAACCCCTATTAATTTTATCATATAAGTATAGCGTCGCTCCATCTTCACCACATAAATACAAATGTTAAGCACCACGATGTCAACTCAGACAATTGGATCGTACTTTCTAATGCGCTTTAGCTTTTTATTACTTGCAATACATGAGAGTGAACCATGGATATAGCACGAAGGTGGAATATAATATGGTGGTAGGTTTCAAAGTGGTAAAAGTGGGGAAGAAAAACTCGCATCAACTAGGCATATCAATGGGCTATGGAGATGCCCATCAATTGATATCAATGCGAGGAGTAGGGATTGACATGTAATAGATGCACTATACCTATAAGTGTATGAAAGCTCAACTGAAGCTAAGTGGGTGTGCATCGAACTTGCTTGCTCATGAATACCTCGGGCATTTGAGGAAGCCCGTCATCGGAATTTATAAGCCAAGTTCTATAATGAAAAATTCCCACTAGCATATGAAAGTGAAAAAACAAGAGACTCACTATATGAAGAACATGGTGCCACTTTGTGGCACAAGTGTGGTAAAAGAGGTAGTAGCATTGTCCCTCCTATCTTTCTCTCATTTATTTTTTCTCTTTTTTTTTCCTTTTTCTTTTTTCTCTCTTTTTTTTTCGTTTTTCTGTTTTTTCTCTTTCTCTTTCTTTTATATTTTTTCATCCGGAGTCTCATCCTGACTTGTGGGGGAATTATTGTCTCCATCATCCTTTCCTCACTGAGATAGTGCCCTAATAATGATGATCATCACACTTTTAGTTACTTACAACTCAATATGAAAAACTGATAAAGTAATATAACTCTGTATGAATGCCTCTGGCAGTGTACCAGGATGTGCAATGATCAAGTGTAACATGTATGAAAAATGGTAAACGGTGGCTTCGCCACAAATACTGTGTCAGCTTATACGACCATGCAAAGGAATATGACAATGGAAGTATAAGTCATATGATGTAACGGTGGAAGTTGCATAACAATATATGTCGGAAAGGCTATGGAAATGCCATGATAGGTAGGTATGGTGGATGTTTTGAGGAAGATATAAGGTGGCTTGTGTGCAACAAAGCGTATCATGCCACGGGGTTTGGATGCACCGGCGAAGGTTGCACCGATCCTTGAGGTGGAAATGTTCAATTAACGGTACCGAAGAAGCTAGCAAATATAGAGTGGTGGAACTGTGTATATCCATGGATTTACATTAGTCATAAAGAACACACCTAATTATTGCAAGATTTTACTAGCTCTCTCGAAGAAAAGTACTACATCGCATGCCCCTAGGGAGTAGGTTGAGAGGATTTAATCATCCCACGCTTCCGACTGAAACAACACTAGGATTTCTACAACATCCCAATTTTTCAATTTGGAATTCTTTTACAATTATAGTTAAGCATCTATGCATTTTGATTGAAATCAATTTGGAAATTGATTTTTTATTTTTGAATTTGATTTCATTTCAATTGGCATTTGATTTTTATTTACAAATTCCTGATAGAATACTTTGTGCAAAGAGTATAAGAGGAGGTAACATGACACCCCAAAAGTCACAGGAAACTAGTGCCAATTTATTTGAAATTCAAATTTGGTTTTATTTGAATTTTCAAAAATAAATAAAATTTTATAACATTTTTAATTCGCATCTAAAAAATGTTCACGTTATAGGATTTATTTTTCCTATCGTTTTGATATATAATACCCTATATGTTTTTTCGTATTTAATACTTTTGTTCTAGTTCGTTCATCTATAAAAAGAGGAAGAAGGCCAGCCAGCCCATCAGTGCTGGAACGCACGAGGGCTGCAACCCTGGTGTGGCTTGTACGCACGGGAGAATCCTCCCAGCGCTACCACCAGTGCCTCTCCTCTCGATCTCTTTTCCCGACGTGTGCCCTCTCTCTCTCTAAGTTTTTTCTCTTTCTCTAACAGAGGGACCCACCGAAGTCCTTCTTCCTCAAGAACACAAAACCTTGTAGCTCACGGCCGCCTACTTTGGCTTAAACCCGTGGGAATCCTATCTCTAGCCTTCCCCTAGTCCAAGAAAGCTGTAGTATAAATACCCGGTGTATTTTTGACTGTTTGCCCCAAAAACCGCACGTCAAAACCACCTTTGTCTCTCGCCTTCTTCATTTGGATCTCACCGGTACCGAGGCAGTTCACTAGTCGATTCCAACGCGTGTAATCATCACCTAAACCCCTCCTTCCGTAGTCCACTATCCCTCATCATTGTGAATCTTTTTGACATGGTATGGACGTCCAGGAAGCGTCTGAGACACCACATCAACCTTGCAACGCTGCCGTAGTTCACGGAGTTATCTTGACGCCTGGCTCATTTCTATCATCCCCAACCTCTACCCTGAGCAAAAATCAGCCACCCCGACGTCCTGCATCCATTGGACAACCTCACTGATGCCTTTGATCGCCGGAGCCACCGCCCGATCGCCAACCTCTTCTCTGCCAACATCGAACCCTTCTCCATAAGTGTACGTACTCTCCCCGTTCGCTAGGTTTTTTTCTTCAGAACCAAACTTTACGGGTTATTAGATTAGATCGGTTTTTGTTCAGTTAGTCTCGTTTAGATCGAACCAGATTGTGATTTTTATTTATTTATTAGATGCCACCACCCTAAAGGTTAAATAGAGATCGTTCACTTCTTAATTTCCGCAGCGAACATGACGAGCCAACCCTATCTGGCCACATGATGCCCTAGTCGCGAAAGACCACTATATAGCGCTTTTCAGAAAATCTTGTTTTTTAGGTTACATGCGTTTTTTGTCTGTTTAGTTTTACAACTCCGTTTTTAGTGATTGTTTATGCTACGGATTCACAAAATCCCAGTTTTTTTAGAGAAAGCAACAAAAACTATTTTTTGAACTTTTAAATTAGAGTTCAAACAGATTTGTATAAATCACTAATTTAGGTATAACTATTATTTAAAAATTGGTTTTTGAGTGTTTCTTTTTGCTACTGATTTCTATATGTTATATCTATCCAGAGGACTAATAAAAATAATTTTGTTTATAAATTTTCGATCTGGAAAGATTCAAGATCTATTTTAATTAGGTCATAATTTTTTTTTGTAAAACATTTTAATTGATTATTTTTGCGTTGAAGTTTGTAGTAATTTTTTATTTCTGGTTTTCTAATAAAACTCCTGTTTTTGTTTCTGCTAAAACATATTGGTTGTAGAAAACTATTTATAGGATTGTCTACTTTAGTAAAGCTTTGTAATTTAGTTTTGGTGTTTTCTTTGGTTGCTTTATTTCCTTCTTCATTTGTGTTATCGATTGTTTCATTATTTACTTGATGTTATGTATTGTTGGGATATGGTTATGCTTATTGTGTGAATTTGTTTGTCCCATTAGATCATCCGGATTGCAAGGCTTTTTATCTAGAGTCACTCGAGTACGAAGATCGTCAACAAGGCAAGTTCACATTGAATATGTTTTACCTACTATTTTATTGCATTAGTTCTACCTTTCTCCACCATTGCATTCAAATTAGGTACTTGGAAATTTTGGCTATTGAGTAGTATCATGTGGTAGGCACCCATAAAGCATTTTCACTTTGGCCCCTGGGAAACATTATTTTATTTTGCTATGCTTTTACTAGACGGGGTTTGGTTGAGTGTTTCGCATGAAAGTTAAGAGAAATTAATTATTGCTAAGACCCCCAAGACTTCAAAAAAAGTTCAAGTCCTCAAGATGCAATACACCACTGGGTGGATGACGGTAGAACGATAACCTAGAGGAACCAGTGGTAGCCTAGGTGATGCTGGAGAAGCGCCAGTATTCACGCAGAAAGGTCCACCCAGGCACGAAGACATGGATGGATACTTCAAGACCCGAGGTTGCCTGCACAGCCACAAGCCATTATGGGCTGTGGCTGGGTTGGACATCGTGGCGACTCTTGACGGGCGTTGCTAGCAGATGTAGAAGAATGGTAGGAATGGATGGGCACCAATAGTGGCTCAAAGAAACCCTTTGGAATACCTTGTTTTGATCATCCGGTTCTCAAACACCCTGAAGTGTGAGGACTTCAATGGGGGTGATTAAATCTTGTGGGCAACGTGTGTAAAACTCTATAGTGTACAAAACCTAATCGATTAGTCATGTCCATGGTCATGGACAACTTGAGCCAAAGGAACTGAAACTATCAGGATGTCTCAACACAAATATTTCCTACCTATAAAGATTGGAGTTTGTGGTGTGGTCACATGTGGGACCATACAAATAAACAAACGCACTACCCACATGTGAAACTAGCAACCTTCCAAGAGACATGAATAAACAAATGTTACTTTTACTAGGTATGAGACCTATCTCAAATAAACAAATACATCCCTGTAAAAACTTATAAATGCAAGTATGCCTACAATACAAAATCACAGCCTTGATTTTAATTTCTCTACCCAACCAATTCTTTCGGTTCCATGTCATAGCAGAAGAGGGCAAACAAATTAAAATTCAATTCGACGATTGATGTTGTCCTACTATCTAATCTTTGATGGTGCGCATTTAACTCACTCATTCCCATTCTCCTATGTTCCAAATTAAAAATGTATCTCCCTATAAATCTTGTGAAGGACCTACTATGGTCACTCAGGACTCTTTAGCAACAGCAACATGATCTTTGGTTATATTCATGCTCTCTTTTCAATAATGAACCATGCAAAAGACATAAGACATCATCATCTTATGATGATCTCCTATGCAAGTGGTAATTCCTTGTTATTTATGGTTTCGTAGCAAAGCACAGGCATTGTGCTAGTAATTATAATGATGTGGGTGTTATTGTTAACATGGGTATGAAAAATGGTTGGTGGAGCCTTCTCATTAAACAACCAACATTGTAGTAATAGTTTTTGATTTGCCCCTCTCTTGTTGTAGGAAAAATGGCTTTACGCTAAACTTAAGCTTACAGCCCCACCTGCCATATATGCATATAGAATAGATGATTATGAGAAATGGTTGGTGGAACCTTCTCAATAAACAAACAACATTGTAGAAATATTTTTTGCTATGCCACCTCTTTTTTTGTAGGAAAAAATGGGTTTATGCTGAACTTAAACTTACAACCCCACCTACCATGTATGCATATAGAATAGATGATTATTTTCACCGTCTCTTTTGTTACTTGCCGGCATATTCAACATGCTGACCTACACGGATGCAATGAATCATGTTGTAGTGTACTTTTCCGACCAGGAGTGAGGATACGTTCTATGCTTGGTGAGATGCCCTTGGAGTCAGATGGACTCAACTACCTTTGAAGCTTACGCAAGTTTTGGATTAGTTTTATCTCATGAGTTGGCCTTCATCCACTTTATTGTAATAAAGGACTCGATATGAGATTTTGATTAATAAAGCTGTGTGATTTTCCCTTTGATTTCTACATTGATGTACTGCGTGTGTACCAGCATGATCTTGGGATGGTACAGAAACATCGGAGATTTGACCGTTTCAGGTCAGGTAACTAGAGATATGATATTAGAGCACACCCTGACCGCAGGACGTAACCTCTAGGATTGGAAAAGCCTTAGGAAGAAAACCATTTTTACTTATGTCTTTGAAATTCCTATATTCTCATATGCTCATTTCTTACTTCTCTCTGATTTTCCAATATTTCTTGATGGCGACCTTCACCCCAGTTTTGTTCATGGAGTTTTGCCAGCCCGACGCAGCAATGCCCTTCAGCAAAGAGCTGGCGCAGATCGTCAAGGACATAAGGATTGATCTGCCAACCATCACAGGGACTGGTATCATGTCTTTCCAAGTAGACGCTCGCTACAGGATTGAGGTGCACATCCCCATAAGGAGCTTTGGAAATCGCACAGAGCCCATCAACTTCAAGTTTGTTGCACCCTGCTGGATTCTCGGGGGGGGGGGGACTTGGCGATTCACTATGCCCTTGGACGTATCCAGGAGGAATACAGGAGTGGTCCCATTTCGCCAAGCCTACGCATGGTCTACCGCAGAGTTCTAGATGGAGGAATCATAAGCACTATGACTGAAGACATCGTCCTTTCTTATATTCAGACATTAGAGGCACACATCAGGACCTTGGATCCCCGTGTACGCAAGGACATGAAGATGATCAAGCAGTTGATGATCCATGAACTAGACCTGGAACATGATATAGGAGAAGCCAACTACGAGCACGAGGATGAACTAAAGTACTTCCTAGAGAGGATCAAGAAGCTAAAGACTCTCATTGCAAATCTGGAGGAGCATCTTGACATGGAAGAAAACCTTCACCCGGAAGGCGACAAGGCTCCCTTGATCAGCAACGAGGACAACTACAAAGAGAGCACCACAGGAGGAGGACGCACCACCATGTACTTTTGAGGAGAACTTTGGTCATAACCACCATGTATCTTTTATTTTTCTCATTAAATCGTAGGTCGATGTTCCATTCATAAGACTTGTATCTCGAGTTTGAAAGTTTTGCGTTGAATAAATGAATGAGTGTTTGGTGTGATAATTGTTTGTTGCATTGCATCTAGGTAGTGAATTTTTCTCTTTAGACCCTTGTTCTATTCTAATTCTCATCACTCTTAAAACACCAGTTGCTTCTGAGACGTCACCCCGGCATCAACTTCCTGCCAAAACTCACTCAACTCATCCAGCAGCAGAATGCCTTGATGCAGCTGTTGATCAAGAACCAGGATAACAACAAGAACAAAAACAACCCTCCACCAGAGGCTGACAACCTCACCAATTTTCCGAGGCTAAATCATCCGACCTTCTCCAGCAGCACTGAGCCCATTGTGGCAGATGATTGGCTCCACAAGATGGAGAGGTAACTCATCACCGCTGGATACACTGAAGCTGAGAAAGTGCGTTTTTCCGCACATCAACTTGAGGGTCTAGCAGCTTCATGGTGGGAGAACTACACCACCACATACCCCATTGCTGGTGTGACTTGGGAGTAGTTCAAGCTGGCTTTCCGCACCGCTCATGTCTTAGTTGGAGCCACGAGTCTGAAGAAGCATGAGTTTCCCAACTTACGCTAGGGGAATCGCTCAGTGGCCCACTACGTGGATGAATTCAGCATGTTGGCCCGTTATGCACCAGGAGATTTGGCTGATGATGTAGCCAAGCAGGAGAAATTCCATGAGGGACTCAACAATGAGTTGAGCATACAACTGATGGTGGTTACTTTCAACTTACCAGGAGCTGGTAGACAAGGCTCTCATCTTGGAAGGAAAGAAACACCAAATTTAGAACCTCAAGAGGAAATATGGACAGGGTAAGTCCTACTCTAGAGCTCAGCAAAAGCCCCATTACTCCCCGTACTCAGGAAATAACGGATCAAGGACCGGTAAGTATGGACGACACACTCATGTCGTGCACAACCATGGAGGAAATGGGAATACTTGTCCCAACAATGGCGACTTCAAGAATGGCAATGGTAGTCAGCACCGTCCCGCTCCTACTCAAAAGGATCTGAGCCATATCACCTACTTGAAGTGCCAGAAGACAGGGCACTATGACACTGAATGTCCCCACCTCAATCAAGGAAATGGAAACGGCAACGGCAATGAAAACTCATCATCAAATAAGTCCAATCCTTTTCCTCGTGCTTGGGTAAACCACATTGATGTGGAGGAAGTCTATGATCAACTCGAGACTGTGGTTGGTAAGTTTTTGTTACATTCACGTCCAGTATTGGTACTTTTTGACTCTGGTGCAACTCATTCATTCATATCAAGGGTAGTTGTGGAAAAGAACGGTTTACCCACTAGAACCCTTAGTCATCCCATTAAGGTCAGTTCCCATGAGGCATGATGATTGAAGGGATAGGATTCCACGCATTGAACCTCAACATTGGAAACCATGTATTTCCCACCAACCTCATCGTCTTAGAGTCGCAGGGATTGGATGTAATCCTAGGCATGGATTGGATGACCAAGTATGAAGGAAACCTTGATTGTGCCAGTAAGTCCATTTTGCTCACCACCCCAGAACAGAAGAGGATAAAGTATGTCTCCTGGCACACACCGAAGAGTACTAGGGTGAATTCTCTCACAGGAGTTGTTCAGGAGGAAGTACCCGCTGTACAATACTTCCTAGATGTATTTCCAAAGGAATTGCCAAGCATGCCACCGGATAGAGATATTGATTTCCTGATCAAATTATTTCCAGGGACAACCCCAATATCCAAGAGACCCTATCGGATGCCAGCAAATGATTTAGAAGAAATCAAGAAGCAAATCAAGGAGTTATTGGACAAAGGGCATATTCGCCCAAGTTCGTCACCTTAGGGAGCCCCGGTTATTTTGGTAGAGAAGAAGGATAAAATCTTGAGAATGGTAGTCGATTATCGTGCATTGAACGAGGTGACTATCAAGAACAAGTACCATCTATCGAGGATTAATGACTTGTTTGATCAACTAGTGGGAGCCAGAGTGTTCTCCAAGGTCAATCTTCGATCAGGTATCATAAGTTGAAAATTTGTGAACAAGATATACCCAAAACAGCCGTCACCACAAGGTATGGCCTATATGAGTATACATTCATGTCTTTTGGTTTGACTAATGCTCCTACCTATTTTATGAGTATGATGAACAATGTATTTATGGAATATCCAGACAAGTATGTAATGGTCTTCACTGATGATATCTTGATATTCTCCAAGAGCAAGGAAGAACACAAGGAACACTTGCGTTTAGTTCCGGAGAAGCGCGGAGAGCATCAGTTATATGCCAAGTTCATCTAGTGTGAATTTTGGTTCACGGAAGTCGGATTTCTTGGACACATTATTTCTAGAGACGGAATAGCAATGGACCCCACTAAGGTTGCCGCAGTCACCGAGTGGAAGAAACCCACCTCGGTTAAGAAAATCTGCAATTTTCTTGGACTTGCTGGATATTATCGGAGGTTTGTTGACAAATTCTGAAAGATTGCCAAGCCCATGAAGGAGTGTCAAAGAAAGAGTCTAAGTATATTTGGACTGAGGAATGTGAAGCTAGTTTCCAGGAGTTGAAGAAACGTTTGGTCATAGCCACAGTGTTGATTTTGCCTAACATTCAGAAGGATTTCCAGGTGTATTGTGATGCTTCACATCAAGGACTTGGAGGAGTGCTCATGGAAGAAGGAAAAGTTGTAGCATATGCTTCCAATCAGGTACGACCTCTTGAATAGAACTATGCCACACATGATTTGGAGTTAGCAGCCGTAGTGCACGCACTCAAGACCTGGAGACATTTCCTTATCGGAAATAGTTGCGATATTTACACTAATCACAAGAGTCTAAATCATATCTTCACGCAGAAGGAGTTGAACCTCAGATAGAGGAGATGGCTAGAGCTCATCAAGGACTATGACCTGAGATTGCACTATCATCCAAGGAAGGCAAATGTTGTAGCAGATGCTTTGAGCCGTAAGGGTTATGTGAACACACTCATAGCGGGAGGATTACCCCAGGAGTTAGCCGACGATCTTAGAGAGCTCAAATTGGATATAGTTCCAAGAGGATATGTTGCCACACTGGAGATTCAGTCCATTTTGACCGGAAGAATCCATGAATCCCACAAGTAGGACAACGAAATAGCTGAGATAAAGCAAAGAATGAAGGACGAGAAAGCTAAAGGCTTTTGTGAGGATGAACACAAAACTCTATGGTTTGAGGACCGTATCTGTGTGTCTAGTGACCCAGAGCTCAGGAAGTTCATACTTTAAGAAGCCCATGATTCACCGTACTCGATACACCCAGGAAACACCAAAATGTATTTGACTTGAAGGAAAGTTTCTGGTGGACAGATATGAAGAAGGATATTGCCGAGCATGTTGTAGTATGTGATGTTTGTTAGCGAGTAAAGGCAGAACATCAGAAGTCAGCTAGATTACTTCAACCTTTGCGATACCCGAGTGGAAATAGGAGAATCTTGGTATGGACTTCATCATAGTATTACCCAGGACCCATTCCGGTTATGATTTCTTCTGGGTAGTGGTCGATCGCTTGACCAAGGTAGCTCACTTCATTCCCATGAAGACCACCTATACTAGTGCTAAGTTGGCCAAGATATATATGACCAGGATCATATGTCTTTATGGAGTTTCGAGGAGTATCGTGTCAGATAGAGGAACATAATTTACCTCAAAGTTTTGGCATCAACTATATGAAACTTTGGGTACGTGGCTGGAGTTCAGTACAACTTTTCATCCGCACACAGATGGACAGACTGAGAGACTCAACCAGATTCTAGAGGACATGTTGGGAGCTTTTGCACTAGACTATGGGTATAGCTGGGATGATAACTGGCCTTAGCAAAGTTCTTATACAACAACAGTTATCAGACCACTCTGAAGATGGCCCCTTTCGAAGCTCTCTACGGAAGGAGGTGCAGAACACCATTGATGTGGGATGGTGTTCTGATCTTATCCCAGATTCTGAAGAGAAGGTCAAGTTGATCCGTGACCGACTCAAGATAGCCCAGTCCAGACAGAAGAGCTATGATGATAGCAAACGCAAGGAGGTGACATACGAAGTGGGAGATCGAGCATACCTCCATGTGTCCCCACTTCGAGGAATCAAGAGGTTTGGTGTTAAAGGAAAGTTAGCACCAAGGTTCATAGGCCCCTACAAAATTCTTGAACGTAGAGGCGAAGTTGCATACAAGATGGAATTGCCGAAAGGATTGTCTGGAATTCATGATGTGTTACATGTTTCCCACCAGAAGAAATGTCATGATGAGATGGTTGATATTCCTTTGAGAGACACAATGCTCCTAGAGGCCATACATCTTGACAGTGATCTGGCGTATGAGGAGAAGCGCCTCAGGACCCTCAAGACTGCCAATAGAGTTACTCGTAGCAAGATCATCAAGTTTTGCAAGGTTCTGTGGAGTCACCACACACGCGAAGAAGCCACATGGGAACGAGAAGAAGATATTCATCGAGACCACCCGCACCTATTTTCTAGGAAACCTGAATCTCGAGGGCGAGATTCATCTTAAAGTGGGTAGGTTTGTAACATCCCAAATTTTCAATTTGGAATGTTTTACAATTATAGTTAAGCATCTATGCATTTTGATTGAAATCAATGTGGCAATTGATTTTTTATTTTTGAATTTGATTTCATTTTAATTGGCATTTGATTTTCATTTACAAATTCCTGATAGAATACTTTGTGCAAGGAGTATGATAGGAGGTAACATGACACCCCAAAAATCATAGGAAAATAGTGCCAATCTATTTGAAAGTCAAATTTGGTTTTATTTGAATTTTCAAAAAAAATTATAAAGTTTTTAATTCGCGTCTAAAAAATGTTCATGTTATAGGATTTATTTTTGTGATCGTTATGATATATAATAACCTCTATGTTGTTTTGTTATTTTATACTTTTGTTCTAGTTCATTCTTCTTTAAAGAAATGAGAAAAAGGCCAGCGAGCCCACCAGCGCTGGAACGCACGAGGGAAGCAGCCCTAGAGTGGCTTGTACGGACGGGAGAATCCTCCCAGCGCCGCCCCAAGTGCCTCTCCTCTCGATCTCTTTTCCCCACGTGCGCCCTCTCTCCCTCTCTCTTAGTTTTTTCTCTCTTTCTCTGAAGAGGGACCCACCGAAGTCCTTCTTCCTCATAAACACAAAACCTTGTAGCTCACAAACTGGACGCCAACTTCGGCTTAAAGCCGTGGAAATCTTCTCTCTAGCCTTCCCCTCTTCCAAGAAAGCTGTCCTATAAATACCCGTGGTATTTCTTTAACGATTCTCCCAAAAACCCATGGCAAATCCACCTCTGTCTCTCGCCTTCTTCGTTTGGATCTCATTGGAACCAAGGCAGTTCACCGGTCGATTCCGACGCGTGTAAGCATCACCTAAACCCCTCCTTCCATAGTCTACTAGACATCCAGGAAGCATCGGAGCCACTGCATCAACCTTGCAACGCTGCCGTAGTTCACAGAGTTCATCTCGACGCTCTGCTTGTCTCTGTCATCCCCAACATCCACCCTCAGCAAAACTCGGTCGCCCCCGATGTCCCGCATCCGTTGGACAACCTCACTGACGCCTTTGGCTGGAACCGCCGCCCCATCGCCACCCTCTTCTCTGCCCACACCGAGCCCTTCTCTATAAGTGTTCGTACTCTCCCAGTTCGCTAGTTTTTATCTTCTTTAGAACAAAACGTTATGGGTTATTAGATTAGATTGGTTTTTGTTTGGCCAGTCCGGTTTAGATTGAACCGGCTCGCAATTTTATTTATTTATTATATGCCACTTCCCGAAAGGTTAAGTAGAGATCGTTCACTTCTTAATCTTCGCAGCGAACATGACCAGCCAACCCTATCCGGCCACATGATGCCCTAGTCGCGAACGACCAGTATATAGCGCTTTTGAGAAAATCCTGTTTTTTAGATTAGATGCGTTTGTTTTTGTATCTTTATTTTTACAACTCCGTTTTAAGCAATTATTTTTGCTACGGGTTCCCCAAAATCCCATGTTTCTAGAGAAACCAACGAAAAATGTTACGAGTTTAACATATTTGTATAAATCACTAATTTAGGTATAACTTTTATTTAAAAATTGATTTTTGAGTGTTTCTTTTTGCTACTGATTTCTATATGTTATATCTATCCAGAGGACTAATTATTTTTATAAATTTTCGATCTAGACAGATTCAAGATCTATTTTAATTAGGTCTTAATTTTTGTTTTGTAAAACCTATTTAATTGATTCTTTTTGCGCAAAAATGGGTAGTAATTTCTTCTTTCTGTTTTTCAAATCAAACTTCTATTTTTCTTTCTATTAAATACATATTAGTGGCAGAATACTATTTATAGGATTGTCTACTTTACTAAAACTTTGTAATTGAGTTTTGGTGTTTTCTTTGGTTGCTTTATTTCCTTCTTCGTTTGTGTTATTTATTATATTTTTATTAGATTTACTTGATGTTATGTATTATTGTGATATGGTTATGCTTATTGTGCAAATTTGTTTGTCCCGCTAGATCATCTGGAGTGCAAGGCTTGTTATCTTGAGTTACTTTAGTACGAAGATCGTCAGCAACGCAAGTTCACATTGATCATGTTTTACCTATTGTTTTATTGCATCAGTTCTAACTTTCTCCACCATTGCATGCAAAGTAGGTACTTGGAAATTTTGGCTATTGAGTAGTATCTTGTGGTAGGCACCCATAAACTCTTGTTACTTTGGCCCTAGTTTTTATTTTGCTATGCTTTTAGTAGACGGGGTTTGGTTGAGTGTTTATCATGAAAGTTGAGAGAAATTAATTTATGACTAAGACACCCAAGACTTCAAGAAATTCTCAAGACCTCATGATAGAATACACCTCAGGGTGGATGATGGTAGAACGGCACCTTGGAGGAACCAGTGGTAGCCTAGGTGATGCTGTAGAAGAACTAGTATTCACACGGAAAGGTCCACCCAAGCACGAAGAGACGGATGGATACTTCAACACTCGAGGCTTACCTGCACAACCACAAGCCATTATGGGCCCTGACTAGGTTGGACATCATAGCAACTCTAGACAGGCGGTGCTAGCAGATGTAGAAGAATGGTAGGAATGGATGGGCATGGACAGTGGCTCAGAGGAACCCTTTGGAACACCAAGTTTTGATCATCCGGTTCTCAAACACCATGAAATGCGTGGACTTCAACAGAGGCGATCAAATCATGTGGGAACGTGTGTAAAACTCTACAGAGTACCAAACCTAATCGATTATCCGTGTCCACGGTCATGGACAACTTGGGCCAAAGGAACTGAAACTATGAGGAAGTCTCAACACAAATAATTATAATGATGTGGGTGCTATTGTTAACTTGGGTATGAGAAACGGTTGGTGGAACCTTCTCATTAAACAACCAACATTGTAGTAAAAAATTGCTTTGCCCCCTCTCTTGTTGTAGGAGAAAATGCTTTACACTAAACTTAAACTTATAGCCCCACCTACCATATGTGCATATAGAACAGATGATTATTTTGTCGGGACCCCGATGCTAAACCATAAGAATCTAGTCTGTAACACATCACATCACTTTGCGGTCTCACGCACGGTTATCTCCATGGCTGCTACCTTACCTGGGCCGGGACCGTTTCCGTCTTTTAACTCACGTATGTGAATGTGTCGCTAGCATTCAAATGTCAAAGAACCCGGGCCGACATGAATCATTATAGAACCTAAGTGGCACATCCGTACAGGGATAGGCATACGTAACCCAACAATGCAGGTGTCGATCTCTAGCGTGTGTAGACGAGTCATAGCAAGCTACAAGGACTCCATTATGCCATGGGACATAAATGTCATCACTGCACATAGACGAGTCGTAGCAGGCTACAGGGACTCCATTACACTATGAGACATTTCCCCGAAGGGACAGACATAGCAGCAAAGAAGGATACATGTCGGTCAATCAATGTGTCTGGAGCAGTAGCAAGCTACCAAGGGTCGGTGGAAGCACAAAGAGGCAGTTCCCCGTAAAGAGTATAACTAAAGGCACACAACTAGGTGTCAAACCCCATACATACCGTTGCACGTCACACGTACGCACGACATGCCTGATATGCATAGATACAACTATGGCATCACAACATAACCATACAACATTACAACATTTATTTGGAAGGCTCGGGTGAGCCAATACAATAAGATGATACAAACAGGGGTCACATGACCCAACATTCAGAGCAATCAAACAACAAGCGGAAGTTTAAATATGTCTGGTTACAGACATCTACAAAAGTGGCTAGAGGAGCCTGAAAATCTACAACGACCCTACCAAAGGAACCAGATCTCTGTCTGGGATTCCCAAGCTAATCCGGTCAACATCGAACTTCACGTCGTAAATACCACTAATGAGACTAACGTCTCCTCTACAAAAACATAAATTAAGCAAACGTGAGTACAAAGGTACTCAGCAAGACTTACATCAGAACTATCTATATATGCATCAGTATCAATGAATGGGTTGTGGAGTTTATTGCAGCAAGCCAGCTTTGACACTTGGCTAACCTGTACTACGACTACAGGTAGTATCTTTGAGGTGGGATAGCGCACACGAGTCCACATATTCTCCAATCAATACACCACTATGGATCCACTTCCGTCTCCCTACGAGAAGGCCATCCATAGCACTCATGCTTATCTTGTGCATTTTAGATTATCCACTTCACTTTTCTATGAATCACATAAGTTCTCCAAGTAGTCCATATCCGAGGATGCGGCTATTCGAACAGATTATTTCACCCTGCAGGGGTATACTTCTTCACACACACTCTCGCCACTTATCACCATATGCACGTCATGCATCTTGGCAACCTTCAAGTGGAAGCACTGGTGTGGGCGTCGGCCACGACTGTCAACCACACAAGACCCTAGTCCAGGTTTATCACCTATTTGAGACTGAACCCACACGAAAGTCCGGCCGAAGTTTCCGCTATGGCCCCAAACAATGTGCGCAGGGTTCCCAAGCCCACCATTCGGGTGACCCTTTGTACAATGTGCCACTGCCTACCGTGTCGTAACCCACCCCTCGGGTCAAGGCTACGCACGACCTCCAGCATACTATAAACACCAGAAACTACTTGCAACTCCTGTACTAAGAACTAAGCAACTGATAAGTCGAGAGGGGTCGAGTTACCAGAACCCAATGTGTGGTAGTATCTAGTCTTGGATAACATACACAGAACTCAGTTCTTAAGGACGGTCCAAATGAGACAACCCACCATGTACTCCTACATGGCCTCTCATTGCTACCTTTACCAAATCGTGTTCACACACTTAGTTCTCACACAGTAGGATATGAATACTACCATTCCGATCCATCACCCAGATGTATCAGACCCGACATGACACGACTCTAAGCATAGCAGGCACAGTAAGTAAGCAAGCATGGATGAGTAAGCACAACAAGGCTCAAGAAGTTGCTAATCATGCTAAGTGGTTTCAACTATTTACTGTGGCAAAGGCACGTCATGCAAAGGAATGGGTTCAACTACCGAGAATAAGTAACAATTGAATCGTTGTTGTCCTAATGCAATAAAAGAGAGCAGGAGCGAGAGAGTGGGTTCATATTAGTATGCTCAAGGGGTTTTGCTTGCTTGACGGTTCTGAAGATATTACTTCTCTTCATTAGTGTCAACGTTCACACCGTCGGAACCATCGTCTACCGAGGGGGAACAACCACCGGAAAACACATAGGAGCAACATTCAACTTATGCAATGCACAATCATGATGTATGATATGGCAAGTTAAGGATCTGAATTAACCTAGAGGAATAATCAGCCAGGTTAATTGAAGTGGTTTGAATTCCAACTCCAAATGATATTTCATATATTTCCCTAATCATAAAATGTAGCGACCCGACCTGAAAGGTCGAATCTCCGGTGTTTTTGTACCATCCCAAGATCATGCTGGTACACACACGGTACATCAATGTATATATCAAAGGGAAATCACATAGCATTAATTAATCGAAATCTCATATCGAGTCCTTTATTACAATAAGGATTACAATAAAGTGGCCGAAGGCCAACTCATGAGATAAACTAAACCAAAACTTGCGGAAGCTCCAAAGGTAGTTGAGTCCATCTGACTCCAAGGGCATCTCACCGAGCGTAGAGCGTATCCTCACTCCTAGTCGGAAAAGTACTCTGCAACATGATACGTTTCAGCTGTATAGGTCAACATATTGAATATGCTGGCAAAGTCACAAGACGGGGGGTTAAATAATCATCTAGTCTATATGCAAATATGGCAGGTGGGGTAGTAAGTTTTTGCATAAAGCCAAATTTTTCCTATAACGAGAGAGGGCAAAGGCATAATTACTACAATGTTGGTTGATTAATGAGATGGTTCCACCAACCAATTCTCATACCCAAGTTGACATTAATAACCCACTTCAATAATTAATTGTGTTGAGAGTTCCAGATAATTTCAGTTCCTTTGGCTCAAACTGTCCATGACCGTGGACATGGCTAATCGATTAGGTTTGGGTACTCTGTAGAGTTTTGCACACGTTCCCCACAAGATTTGATCACCTCCGTTGGACTTCTCGCACTTCATGGTGTTTGAGAAATGGATGACCAAAACATGGTCTTCTAAAGGGTTTCCCCGAGACTCTATCGGTGCCCATCCTTTCCTACCGTTCTTCTACATCTCATAGCACCGCCTGTCCAGGGTCACCACGATATCCAACCAAGCCAGAGCCCATAATGGCTTGTGGCTGTGCAGGTAAGCCTTGGGTCTTGAAGCATCCATCCATCTCTTTGTGCCTGGGTGGACCTTTCCGCATGAATACTGGCACTTCTCGAGCATCATCTAGGCTAACCACTGGTTTCTCTAGGGCGTCGTTCAACCATCATCCACCCAGAGGTATGTTGAAAACTCGAAGTCTTGAAGACTTGATCATCATGTAGGTGTTGAAATTATTAACTCACAACTCTCATGAATCACACAACCAACCCCTTCTACTAATAGCATAGCAAAATGTAAATCAACATTTCCCGGGGCCAATGTGTCAAGGGTTGAGGGGTACCTACCACATGATACTACAACAAGTAACCAAGTTTCCAATTTACCTACTTTGCATGCAATTGGGGAGATGGAAGAACTAATGCAATAAAACATAGGTATACATGGTCAAAGTGACTTGCCTTGCCGACGATCCTCGTAATCAAGTGACTCTAGATAACAAACTTTGCACTCCGGACGATCTAACGAATCAAACAAGAGCACACCATCAGCATAACCACAATACAATTCATTCAACATCAAGGTAAACAAATGCTTTAACAAACAAAATCACAATCAAAAGAAGAATCACTTAAAGTACAAGACTATAAAATTATTGGGGTCAAAATCCCTACTAAGACATACAAGTCAAAAAAATTGGTATTGAACAACTACACATTTTAGATAACAGAAAAGTAAATATACAATTTTATTTGAAAACAGAAAATATTTCAATATAAAAGTATTGTGCTACAAGAAGTACTACAAAACTTCTTCTAAACAATATACATGGTGAAAACAAGATGAACCTATTCAAACTAGAGCACAAAACAATTTGAAAAAACATATTTTATTAACAGAAAAAAATACACCCAAAGTTGAATCAACAGAACATAATGAAATCTAAAAACAAAAGTTAAACTAATTTAGGTTCAAATTGAATAAAAATCAATTTAGTTAAAATTTATTAAGAACTAAACAGATTCTATTTTTGTTAAAAATAGTAACCAAATTCATTCTAAAAATTCTCAAATTATGTAGAATGATAGGCTTAACAAATACCAAATAGTGGCAAAAAGTTTCACTCAAAAATATATTTTTGAACTCTAGTCATACAGATTTTAGTAATTTAAACAAATTTGATTAGATTCAAAATTTAAAGTTCAAATTTGAAATCTAAGCATACAGACATAAACTACATCAAATATCTGAACTAATGCAAAAAGAATCAACTAAAAACACCAAATATTTTAAAAGATATGATAAAAACAAAAACAGAATATATTGTGTTTTCTAAAACAGAAATAGAAAAAGAGAAACTATTATCGATCGGTTAGGGGCTACGTGTCAGGTTGTGATTGGCCGCGAGGGCATGCGCGTGAGAACTAACGAGCGTCGACCGAAGTGTAGAGGAAAACGTTTCGTTGATTAAATCTTATAATCGGGAGCGTTCGATCTACATCTAACGGTCCAGGGGGGTCCGGTGGCTTACAGAGGGGGGGAGGAGATTCCGGCGAGGTCGACGGCGGCCGGAGGCCGAAGGTGGTCGGGGGCGACGGTGCGGTGGTCGGGGGCGACGTTTGAAATGCTTAGGCAACGGCGGCGAAGCTCCGGTGTCGCTAGGCGGCGTCGGACGGGGCTGGGGACGACGGAGGCGATGACCTCGAGCTCGGGAGGGTTCGGTTGGAGTCCAAACTCTGGCGAGGTCGTGCATGGCGTTCTGGTGAGGTAGAGTGGGGGCTTGGGGTGGAATGGAGTGCGGTGAGGGCTGTGGCTTTTATAGGCCAGGTGCGGGGTCGGGGAAGGGAGAGAGAAGGGAGATCCGGAGAGAGAGATCTCCGGCGACGGCGGCGCGCACGAGGAAGGAGACGGGCGCGCGGATGACGCCGTCGGTCAGTGGGTCCCACTTGCCAATGAGAGAAAAGCGAGGTTAGCGCGTCGGTTGACCGATTCGAATTGAATTCGGGAGTTAAAGCCTGTGGGCCGGCCCGATTCGTTTTAAAAACCTTCCTTTTCTATTTCTAGTGCAGTAAAAACTCTTTTAATGTATTCAAAACAATTCCAAATATAGGAATTATATATATCAAAATGATCAGGAGAATTAATGCTATTTAATGAACATTTTTCCTCTGTCATATTGAATATCTTTTAAAAAATTATTTTCAGAAAATGCCTAATTGATTTTAAATCCTTTTGAGATAAATTTTCAAAGGACCCCCTGGTTTAATTGCTCAAATATTTCACCAAGATGCCCTTGGTGTGGAGTGTCATGTTATTCCTCTCTATCTTTGAACATTTCCAAAGGTTTTCAAATAGATGAAACAGATACATGGAAAATTAGAAATGGCCTTTCAGAATTTCAAAAGAAACACTTCAACAAATTCATTACATTCAAATAAGTGATGATGATGCATAGCTATATATCATAACATTCCAAAATGAAATTTTGGGATGTTACAAACCTACCCTCCTTAAGACGAATCTCGCCCTCGAGATTCGGGTGGGCTAGAAAATAGGTGCGGGTGGTCTCGACGAAGATCTTATTCGCGTTCCCAGGTGGCTTCTTCCTCGGTGTGGTGACTCCACAGAACCTTACAGAACTTGATTGTCTTGCTTCGAGTAACTCTGTTTGTAGTCTCGAGGATCCTGACAGGCTTCTCCTCGTAGGTCAGGTCACTGTCAAGTTGTATGGCCTCTAGGGGCACTGTGTCTCTCGAAGGAATATCAGCCATCTCAGCATGGCATTTCTTTAGTTGGGAAACATGGAAAACATCATGAACTCCGGACAGTCCTTCCGACAATTCCAGCTTGTATGCAACTTCGCCTCTACATTCCAGGATTTTGTAGGGGCCTATGAATCTGGGTGCTAACTTTCCTTTAACACCAAACCTCTTGATTCCTCGAAGTGGGGACACACGAAGATATGCTCGATCTCCCACTTCATATGTCACCTCCTTGCGTTTGGTATCAGCATAGCTCTTCTATCGGGTTGAGCTATCTTGAGTCGGTCTCGAATCAGTTTGACTTTCTTTTCAGAACCTCTGATAAGATCGTGACCAAAAAGTTTTCGGTCTCCAACACCATCCCACGTCAATGGTGTTCTGCACCTCCTTTCGTATAAAGCTTCAAAAGGGGCCATCTTTAGACTGGTCTGATAACTGTTGTTGTACGAGAACTCTGCGTAAGGTAAGTTGTCATCCCAACTGGACCCATAATCTAGCGCACAGGCTCTCAACATGTCCTCCAGAATCTGGTTGACTCTCTTAGTCTGTCCATCGGTGTGCGGATGAAAAGCTGTACTGAACTCCAGCCTTGTACCCAAAGTTTCATGTAGTTGATGCCAAAACTTTGAGGTAAACTATGTTCCTCTATCTGACACGATACTCCTCGGAACTCCATGCAGACATACAATCCTGGTCATATAGATCTTGGCTAACTTAGCGCTAGTATAGGTGGTCTTCACTGGAATGAAATGAGCCACCTTGGTCAAACGATCGACCACTACCCAGATGGAATCATATCCTGAACGGGTCCTAGGTAGTCCTTTGATGAAGTCCATACCAAGATTATCCCATTTCCACTCGGGTATCGGCAAAGGTTGGAGTAACCCTGCTGGTTTTTGATGTTCCACCTTTACTCGCTGACAAACATCACATACCGCAACATGTTCGGCAATATCTTTCTTCATACCTGTCCACCAGTAACTTTCCTTCAAATCCACGTACATCTTGGTGTTGCCTGGGTGTATCAAATATGGTGAATCATGGGCTTCCTGAAGTATCAACTTCCTGAGCTCTGGGTCATTGGGCACATAGATTCGGTTCTCAAACCATAGAGTACCCTGTTCATGTTCACGAAAGCCTTTAGCCTTGCCTTCCTTCATTCTCTACTTTGTATCAGCTATCTCCTTGTCCGATTTCTTGGCTTCTCAAATTCTTTCGGTCAAGGTGGACTGAATCTCTAGTGTGGCAACGTATCCTTGTGGAACTATCTCTAACCGAAGCTCTCTGAGATCTTTGGTTAACTCCTGGGGTAATCCTCCGTCTATGAATGTGTTCACATGACTCTTCCGACTCAAAGCATCTGCCACAACATTTGCCTTTCCTGGATGGTAATGTAATCTCATGTCATAGTCCTTGATTAACTCTAACCATCTCCTCTATCTGAGGTTCAACTCCTTCTGCGTGAAGATATACTTCAGGCTCTTATGATCAGTGTACACGTCACAACTATTTCCGATAAGCAAATGTCTCCAGGTCTTGAGTGCGTGCACTACGTCTGCTAGCTCCAAATCATGGGTGGCATAATTCAACTCATGGGGTCGTAGCTATCTGGATGCATACGCTACAACTTTTCCCTCCTGTATGAGTACTCCTCTAAGTCCTTGACGGGATGCGTCACAATAAACCTGGAAGTCCTTCCGAATGTTTGGCAGTATCAACACTGGGGCTGTGACCAAACGTTTCTTCAACTCCTAGAAACTGGCCTCACATTCCTCAGTCTAGATATACTTAGACTCTTTCTTCAATAGCTCTGTCATGGGCTTGGCAATCTTTGAGAAATTCTCAATGAATCTCCGGTAACATCCGACAAGTCCGAGAAAACTGCGGATCTCCTTAACTGAGGTGGGTGACTTCCACTCAGTGACTGCTTCAACCTTAGCGGGGTCTACTGCTATTCCTTCTGCAGAAATAACATGTCCAAGGAATCCGACTTCCGTCAGCCAGAATTCACATTTACCGAACTTGGCATATAACTAATGCTCTCTAAGCTTCTCCAGAACTAAACGCCAGTGTTCCTTGTGTTCTTCCTCGCTCTTGGAGAATATCAAAATGTCATCGATGAACACCATGACAAACTTGTACAAATATTCCATAAACACTTTGTTCATCAAATTCATGAAGTAGGCAGGAGCATTAGTCGAACCAAAGGACATGACTGTATACTCATATAAGCCATACCTGGTGGTGAAAGCTGTTTTGGGTATATCCTGTTCACGAATCTTCAGTTGGTGATACCCTGATCGAAGATTGATCTTGGAGAATACTTTGGCGCCTACTAGCTAGTCAAACAAGTCATTAATCATCGGCAGAGGGTACTTATTCTTGATAGTCACCTCGTTCAATGCACGATAATCGACCACCATCCTCAAGGTTTTGTCTTTCTTCTCCACCAAAAGAACTAGGGCTCCCCAAGGTGATGAACTTGGGAGAATATATCCCTTATCCAATAGCTCCTTAATCTGCTTCTTGATTTCTACCAAATCGTTTGCGGGCATCCGATAGGGTCTACTGGAAATTGGGGCTGTCCCTGGTAGTAGCTCTATTAGAAACTCAATCTCCCTATCTGGTGGCATGCCTGGTAATTCCTTCGGGAATACATCTGGAAAGTCTTGTACAACCGACACTTCCTCCTGAACAACTCTTGTGAGGGAATTTAACCGAGCACTCATCTGTGTGCGTCGGGATACATACTTAATCCTCTTGTTCTCCGGAGTGGTGAGTGAAATAGACTTGCTCGGGCAATCAAGGTTTCCTTCATACTTGGTCATCCAATCCATGCCTAGGATTACATCCAATCCGTGGGATTCTAAGACGATGAGGTCGGTAGGAAGAACATGGTTTCCTATGTGGAGTTTCAGGGCGTGGCATCTTATCCCTGCCATCATCATACCTCCTAGGGAATTGACCTTAATGGGCTGACTAAGGGTTCTGGTGGGTAAACCATACTTTTCCACAACTACTCTTGATATGAATGAATGAGTTGCACCAGAATCAAAAAGTACCATAACTGGACGTGAATGCAATAAAAACATACCAACCACAGTCTCGGGCTGATCATAGACTTCTTCCACATCGAGGTGGTTCACCTGAGCATGGGGAAAAGGGTTGGGCTTCTTGGCTGCTAAGTTGCCGTTGTTGTTGCCGTTTCCATTTCCTTGCTTGTTCTGAGGGCATTCAGTGGCATAGTGCCCTGTCTTCTGACACTTGAAACAGGTGATATGGTTCAGATCCTTCTCAGCTGGAGCGGGACGGTGTTTGTTGCCATTCCCACTTCCATTACCATTCTTGAAGCTGCCATTGTTGGGACGATTATTCCCATTTCCTCCATGGTTATGGCCTCCATGGTTGTGCACGGGATGAGTGTGTCCTCCATAATTACTGGTCCCTGATCCGGTATTTCCTGAGTACGAGGAGTAGCGGGGCTTCTGATGAGCTCCAGAGGTAGACTTCCCCTGTGCATACTTCCTCTTGCGGTTCTCGATTTGCTGCTGCTTCCCCTCCAAGATGAGGGCCTTGTCTACCAGCTCCTGGTAGTTGCTGAAGGTAGCCACCATCAGCTGCATGCTCAACTCATCATTGAGTCCTTCCAAGAACCTCTCCTACTTGGCTGCATCATCGGCCACATCTCCTGGTGCATAACGAGCCAACGTGCTGAAGTCATCCACGTACTGGGCCACGGAACGGTTCCCCTGGCGTAAGTTGCGAAACTCACACTTCTTCAGACTCATGGCTCCAGCTGAGACATGTGCGGTGCGGAAAACATGCTTGAACTGCTCCCAAGTCACACCAGTAATGGGGTACGTGGTGGTGTAGTTCTCCCACCATGAAGTTGCTGGTTCCTCCAGTTGATGGGCGGCAAAGCGCACTTTTTCAGCCTTAGTGCAACCTGTGGTGGTGATTTCCCTGTCCATCTTGCAGAGCCAATCATCTGCCACAATGGGCTCAGTGCTGCTGGAGAAAGTTGGGGGATTCAGTCTCACAAAACGGGTGAGGTTGTCGCCTTGAGGTGGAGGGTGGTTGTTGTGGTTGTTGGTCTGATTCTGAATCAATAGCTGCATCAGGGCGTTCTGCTGCTGGAGGAGTTGTGTGAGCTCTGGCGGGAAAGTGAAGTCGGGTTCACGTCGCGGAGGCATCTTGCTGTTTTTAGAGGGGTGAGAATTAGAATAGAACAATGACCTAAAAGGGAAATTCGCTACCCATATACAATGCAACAAACATATCATACCAAACACTCATTCCTTTATTCAACTCAAGGTTCAAACATCGAGATACAAATCTCTTATCAAACTAAACATCGACCTACGTTTTAACAACGAAAAATGAAGATACATGGGGCCATAACTAAAGTTCTCCTCAAAAGTACATGGTGAAGGGGCCTCCTCCAGTGGTGCTCTCCTCATAGTCATCATCGTTGCTGATCAGAGGTGCCATGTCTCCTTCTGGATGAAGATTTTCACCCATGTCCATTTGTTCCTCCAGAGTTGCGATGCGAGTGTTCAGCTTATCGATCCTCTCTAAGAAATCCTTCACCTCATACTCATGCTTGTACTCGGCTTCCTGTAAGTCAGCTTCGAGTTCAATCTCACGGTTCATCAGCCTCTTGATTGTCTTCGTGTCGGCGCGTACCCGAAGCTCCAAGGTCCTGACGTGCGTTTCCAAAGTCTGGATATAGGAAATGGTGGTGTCTTCAGTGGGAGTGGTTATGATATTCCATTGGCATCCCTGTGACAAACCACGCTGAGTCCTGGTGAAATGGTTCCACCTCTGTATTCCTCCTAAATACTTCCAAGGGCATGATGAATGGCCATGTCTCTCCCAAGTATCCAGCTGGGTGCCACAAACTTGAAGTCAATGGGTTCCTTACGATTTCCAAAGGTCTTCCCGAGGATGTGCACCTCGATCCTGTAGCGTCCGTCTTGTGGAAACTACGTGTCAGGTTGTGATTGGCCGCGAGGGCGTGCGCGTGAGAGCTAACAAGTGGACGACCGAAGCATAGAGGAAAATGTTTTGCTGATTAAATCTTATAATCGCGAGCATTAGATCTACATATAACGGTCCAGGGGGGGTCCGGTGGCTTACAAAGGGGAGGAGGAGATTCCGGCGAGGTCGACGGCGGCTGGAGGTCGAAGGTGGTCGGGGGCGATGGTGCGGTGGTCGGGGGCGACATCTGAAATGCTCAAGCAACGGCGGCGAAGCTCCAACGTCGCTTGCCGGCGTCGGACGGGGCTGGGGATGACGGAGGCGACGGCCTCGAGCTCGGGAGGGTTCGGTTGGAGTCCGAACTCTGACGAGGTCGTGCGTGGCATTCTGGCGAGGTAGAGTGGGGGCTCGGGGCGCAATGGAGCGTGGCGAGGGCTGTGGCTTTTATAGGCCAGGTGCGGGGTCAGGGAAGGGAGAGAGAAGGGAGATCCGGAGAGAGAGATCTCCGGCGACGGCGGCGTGCGCGAGGAAGGAGACGGGCGCGGGGATGACACCGTTCGTCAGTGGGTCCCGCTTGCTAGTGAGAGAAAAGGCGAGGTTAGCGCGTCGGTTGACCGATTCGAATTGAATTCGGGAGTTAAAGCCTGTGGGCCGACCCGATTCGTTTTAAAAACCTTCCTTTTCTATTTCTAGTGCAGTAAAAACTTTTTTAATGTATTCAAAACGATTCCAAACATAGGAATTATATATATCAAAATGATCAGGAGAATTAATGCTATTTAATGAACATTTTTCCTCTGTCATATTGAATATCTTTTAAAAATTTATTTTCAGAAAATGCCTAATTGATTTTAAATCCTTTTGAGATAATTTTTCAAATGACCCCCTAGTTTAATTGCTAAAATATTTCACCAAGATGCCCCTGGTGTGGAGTGTCATGTTACTCCTCTCTATCTTTGAACATATCCAAAGGTTTTCAAATAGATGAAACAGATACATGGAAAAATAGAAATGGCCTTCCAGAATTTCAAAAGAAACACTTCAACAAATTCATGACATTCAAACAAGTGATGATGATGCATAGCTAGATATCATAACATTCCAAAATGAAATTTTGGGATGTTACATAAAATTTCCTACTTGGTGATGTTAATTCGTTCAAACATGCATGTTCATGGAATAAACAGATTCATTGGATTTTTCTGATCATTTTTCATATATAAATTATTTTCATCTGATTTACAAATTATTTTCTATGATTTTTAGAAGTATTAGACGTTTTCTAGAATTTCCTGAATTATTTCTATTATAAAAACTGATTACTGCGTCAGCCTGATTTCAGGACGACGTCAGCAGGTCTGCTTACCTGGTCCAGGTCAAATCTAACGTGCAGGGCCCGCACGTTAGTGACACAGGGTATAATTAAGTTTAATTAAGTCCTAAATAAATTCATTAAGGTGTTGGGCCCTCTAGTCAGTAGCTAATTAAGTTAATTAAACAAATTATTTATTTTAATCTAACCTAAAGTTTAAATAGGGGCTGGGCCCACCTGTCAACGTCCCTAGGGGGTCAAACCAGCCAGAGGGTTCAAACCCGTCGGCAGCTCAATGCCGGCGAGGTCTGAGACGACAGAGCGGCTCGGGAATGGCCCTCCGATGGTCATTCGAGCAGCAGAGGCCACCTACGTGATGCTTAGGCTCGTGTGCATCCAGCAGAGCGCAGGGGAGGTCGTGGGGTGGCCGGAGATGACAACCACGGTGACCTTTGCGGTAGCCGGAGCTCGGGCTAACTCGAGAGTGTGCAAGCGCTACACGAGGCGGCGGATAAGCAGCGACAACGGCGTCTACAAGTCCCCGCGAAGCCGTTAGGCGCCTCTGGGTGACCAAATGGTCACCAGGGCATTGCCGGCGTGGGTCCTTGTGGCGGCGGGATTCGGCCCTGGCAGGGAGGCCAACTAGGGGACGGGGAGGACCATGGGGAGAGGGGGAAAAAGGACGACGAGCTCACGGGGAGTCGGATGGGGCGCTCGGTAGGCTCGAGGATGCGTCAGCCCGGTCGAATCGGCGGCGAGGATTCGCGGCGGCCGGCGGCTTTCGGGTGGCAAGGGGAAGAGAGCAGAGAGAGAGAGGGAGAATGAGAGGGTCGGCTCGATCCAGGCGATGTTGGAGTCCTCACCCCCGTCGTCGTGCTGGCTCGGGAGAGCTAGGCAGGCAGGAGGCGTGGCGTCCTCGCGCGACATCGTGCCCTGTCTCGCCTCTGCCAGTAGGCAAAGGTTGAAGATGACTAGCAATTGCCAGGTGGGCTGGGCCGATTCTCCTGGCTAGGTAAGTTGGCCCAGGTAAGAACTTTCCTATTTCCTGTTTTCTTTTCTATTTAATTCTTCTTTGTTTTGATCTAGAAAAATACTAGATCATTTTGGATAAATCCTAAAAAATTTATGGATGCCATATGAATTAATCTAGGGCCCCACAAAAAGATTCAGAATTATTGGACTTATATTTCTTTTAAACTATATATAAATCCAATTCAAAAAGGTATGAATTAAATCAAATGCCACCAAATAAATGCTTGTGCTATCCCAAAATTATTGGTTTGAATTTTAACCCTTGCCAATAATTTCTGAGTTTAGCATGAACATTTTCCTGGACACATTTGAAAATGTTGAAGTTGATCATTTCTTTTTATATGATTTATGAGGATTTGAGAAATTCCCTCAATTCAGTTTTAGCAAAAATAAACATGATGACATGAATGATCACAATGCAACTAATTACAGGCAATAATCTAGGGTTGTGACATATTTTCACCCTCTCTTTGTGACTTGTTGACATATTAAATATGCTGACGTACACGGCTACAATGTATCATGTTGCAGTGTACTTTTCCAACGAGGAGTGAGGATACATTCTACGCTTGGTGAGATGCCCTTGGAGTTAGATGGACTCAACTACCTTTGAAGCTGCCACAACTTTTGGATTAGCTTTATCTCATGAGTTGGCCTTTGGCCATTTTATTGTAATCTTTATTGTAATAAAGGACCTAATATGAGATTTGGATTAATAAAGCTGTGTGATTTTCCCTTTGATATATACATTGATGTACCGCATGTGTACCATCATGATCTTGGGATAGTATGGAAACACCGGAGATTCGACTGTTTCAGGTCGGGTCACTACAATTTCAACGAGGAATACGAATGCTCACATATCATCACCATGCTATCAAATATTAAGGTGGACAACAAGCTAGAAACCTCTAATTCACAATAATCTTACAAATTAATAATCATGCACTCATGCCCATTTACATTACCACATTAATGTCATTAACTCAAGATTTCTCTTTTATGTGCTACATGAAGGTTTTGATTATGCACTCTTTGCATACCTATTATTTTTGGACTAGTTTTATAGCTCATGCAAATCACTGTCGCTTTTTATTAACTCTCAAACAAATATAAGTGAAGAACAATAGTGCATTTGTTTCTTTAAAATCTACACACCACCATGCTCTAGAAGATATAAGTGCAGTACTAGAGGAACTGCTTGGCTGAAAAGATATTAGTGAAGCACATATACTATTCTAATAAATCATGGTGATTTTGTATCTCTATGAAGTAGGTGTGTCCATCAAACATAAAACAAAGACAAACTAAAACAAATGACTCTCCAAGCAAAACTCATATCATGTGATGAATAAAAATATAGCTCCAAGTGACATAACGATGGATTAAGATGAAAGAGGGGATGCCTTTCGGGACATCCCCAAGATTAGACGCTTGAGTCTTCCTATAATTTGACTTGGGAGTCCCCAAGCTTAGGCTCTTGTTGCTCCTTATTCATTCATCCATAGTGGTAGCACTAAAAACTTGAAAACTTCACCACATAAAACTCAATAGAAACCTTCATGGGATCCGTTAGTATAATAAACATACCAAATACTTTAGGTACTTTTATAATTTAATTATTATTTTATTATTTAATAAGGTATTGTATTCTAACTTATCCATAGCTTATACGCCCTGATACAATCATAGCATCATTAAAACAAGAAAACTATGCAAGCAAAAACAGAATATGTCTAAAACAGAACAATCCATAATGATCCATAAAGAAATCATAATTTTGTAACTCCAACAATTCAAAAATAATTAGGAAAACCTAGGGAATTTATAGACATATTGTGCAAAAAATTAAGATCAAAAAGGCTTTCCAGCAAAATCAATGAAATTCTGAAGTGGACGCTAAAGTTTCTATTTTTTGCATCATATCGATTCTACTCATCATGAAAGTAATCCCAAAGGATTTACTTGGCACAAACTCTAATTTAAACACAAAAACACAATCATTAAATCTGCAATAATAATATTATTAAAAACTAATAGAAACAACAAAAGATAATATAACTATTGGGTTTCCTCCCAACTAGCGCTATTGTTTTATGCCCCTAGCTAGGCATGATGAATATGATTCAAGTGTAGTAATAATCATGAGAGAAATTCATCATGCAACAATCATATTACCTTATATTTGTAACAAGTTTTCTAATAGGTAACTAAAAATAATTGAAGGGACTAAATTTCACCACACAAGGATCCATAAGATCTATCTCCGCAGGAGGAGCAGGCTCCTCCTTTGGCTTCTCATAAGTAAGAGTAAATTCTTCATTGTATAGGTTCCGATAAAGATACTTTCTTAATTTTCTATCAATATTATAATCCAATCCAAGATTTGGGACAGTATTTGATCATAATATTTGGAGATTTTATCAACTAAGACATTAGGTGGAACCTTGTTTCAAAGGTTTTCATTGTAAGTGAAAGCACAAGTTCTCCCTAGGTGGTTTCGTAATTCATAACAACATATATTTCATTGGAATAATATTTCAATTAAGTATATTTTAGGAAAAAGTTCAATGTTTGGATGGCAAAGGATTGTGTGGAGACCCCTAGATGCGAGGAATAGGATTGGCCAAGCTACAAGCATGAAGACTCTATATTTTACTTTGTGAGAAATCACTTCGAGTCCATAGGAAAACCAATACTATTAAAAGGGGGTGAGGTAATAATGGTGAATGACATGCTCAAAATGCTCAAGTGGTAGCCACCAAAATCATTCACAAACTCTCCCATAAATATTCTGTATTAGACCCTACCACTCAAAATCGGTAAGACCAACATTTCCCTACCAAGTTCTTAGACAAAGCCTATGCCAAACCCATATCTCGATACTACCAAGTTCTTCATATCGGTGCAACTGAGTTCAGTGACCAACTTCCTGTTGCCCCATTTACAAGAATCAGAATTTTCAATAATTCTACATCGGTCTCAGGAATTGTGGAACTAACCTTGGCCACTCATATCGTTACCATCGAGATTCCTATATCGGTCTCACTGAAAACGCCAAAGTTGCCACATTTTGGACTAGTCGGTGCAATCGAGTTTTCCCTCGGGTTTCACCGAGTTGGCTAATAATGTTGTAACAATTTGATTTTTGGGGATTCCTATATATACCCCTCCACCACATCGCACTCGCAAGAGAAGCACTCACAACAGACCCACACTTCCCATATCCAATTTTGTGAGAGAGAACCACCTGCCCGTTGAGGTCAAGATCCTCCACTCCAACCATATGGATCTTGATTTCTAGCCTCCCCAAGTTGCTTTCCACCCAATCAATCTCTTCTAACCAAGACAAATCTATGAGAGAGTGATTGAGTGTTGAGGAGACTATCATTTGAACCACAAGAGCAAGGAGTTCATTATACTACCACATCTATAACCTTTTAGAGGGTGGTGCCTCCTAGATTTGTTAGGTGTTGATTGGGAGCCACCTTCTTCGTGATTGTGGAGTTGAACCAAGAATTTTGTAAGGGCAAGGAGATCGCTTACTTCGTGAATATCTACCCCGAGTAAGGCTAGTCCTTCGTGGACGTAGGTCATCATGGTATGGACATGTAACATCCCAAAATAGATAATTTTGGAATGTTAATTATTTAAATATGATTAATTAAAAACCTGATTGTGTTGATTGATCTTAGCTAATTTTTTATTAGGATTTGAAACTTTTGGTGTTAAAATGAATATCCACATAAGAGGGAATAAAATGATTCTCCCCATATTCGTTTGGTTCTTATTTTGAATTTTGAGAATATTCAAATGTGTTCCAACTTGTATATGAGAGAAGATGACATGACTTCCTCAAATTTCATACAAAAGTAAAACAATTGAATATTCTTTTATTTGGATTTCAATGTTTGAAACACAGCCAAGTCAAAAATAAATCAAAAGAGTGAAGGTTGTATGACTCCTTCAATATGGAAAGAGTTGTAAATGTTTCAAAACTATTTTAGCTATTTTTCGGAGTTGAAAAACATTTTGGGAACATTTATAAAGCCAAATAATTTTATGAAAAGTATTATATGTATTTTCTGTAAATGTTCGTTTGTAAAAATGTACCCTATTTTCTATATTTAGTATATGATTTTATAAGTGTTCTGGTATAAATTTTATGAAACATATTGGAATTTAATTCACCATGTTTATTACCTGGTATTTAGTGAAATAGGAAAACCTATTCTATTCCTAATCCGAACCAGCACACTAGTGCGGCCTAGCACTATCCATCGCTCGCGTGTGCGCAACGCATCACATCTTCTCACACAGCAGCACTAGGCCGGTGGCCCATTTCCGAAGGCCACCACCCAACCCCTTCGTTTTTTCATCTGTCCTCCTCCCTACCGCTGACGATAGGGTCCCGCATGTCATCTCCTAGCTCCAGCCGTTATACTGCCCACGCACGACAGTGCCCGAGTCTGTTTTGATTCCTTCGTTCGATTTAATCGTACCTCTGCTCCTCCTACACTTCCTACTCGTTATAAATATTGGATTTTTCCTCCTCGACCTAGTTTTCGAAAATCACCTACTCCCGTGTCCTATCTCTCCCGTACGAGCTAGTGAGATCTCGCCGGAGTCCGCTGTCACCTGAAGCTTTGCCACGGCCGAATCCACCGCCTACAAAGGTTCCAGACGCTTCTTGTCGGCTCCTTACTTTGCCCATATCTACACCGCATCTCTCTGACCTAATTTTGACCGCAGACTCGCACGGAAACGAGATCCCGATGCTCCCTACATCTCGCCGGAGTGTCCCCTCGTCTCCAGATGCTTGTTGCCGCCACCAGAGAAAGCAACCGACGCGCTGCAAGTCAACATCGCCATCAGGGCGACGCACCAGACCCCGTCCTACTCCTTCTTGACCCCAAGGACCCTGGAGAGCAACCTCCGCATTAGGTCTGGCCCTGAGGGGGGCAGGGGGGTGGCCGGCCCGACCCCCCAAACTCTAGGACCCCCGCCTGACGTATGCCCTAGGCATGAGGCCCAAGGCCTGCTGCTACGACGTGTGAAGAGAGGAGGCGTAACTTTCGGTCTTTTTGATCTGAGATCGTGGTCATTCTCTATGCTGTAAATGGCACCCTACGTGGCTGCCGTCAGGTAAGAAATGTGATGCAAGCAAGGCCACAAGCGAAATCCAACGGGTTGAGGCAGCTGCGAATCGACGATCGTCCTGCAGAAGCGAGTCTTGAAGACGGACAGACGAAAACATAATGGTAAGGTCGCTGTCTTGCTACCCTTCCCCTGATCTAGTTCTCCGCATCTATACCTTCTGATTTCCGAACTGTATGCTCGACTACTCCTTTTGTTGCTAGAGAGCTACTTTCATGTGGGATGTGTGTATTGGGATGTCGATCGCACCCGTTCGCTAGTCAAGCCTATCTGCTTCCCTGGCTGGAACTTTCCTAGGTATACTATCAATCACTAATTCACCAATGACTGACACTATACGTATGTTGGTATTTAGATTATTTAATCGCAACTGATTTGTAATTTGTTACGGCAGTGCCGCGTATTATATCGTCTAGAAGGTATGAATTTCAGTGCGCGACAAAAAAGGAAGCTTATGGATGAGTTGACAGGATTACAGATAGGAACTATAATGGTATTTTTTTTCAAAAGTAATAGATGTGTTTTGACGAGTTGGCAGTAATTCCCATCTAATGATGTTAAGTGTCAAGTAAGTGTTTACGATTATGTTTGTTTGTTTAAGAAACTTTAAAATGTTTTATATAAATTATTTTTGTGTTGAATATTATTTTCTAAATTCATGTGTATTTTCATATTCGCTCGGTTTCTAAATATAAGTCATTTGAGAGATTTCATTACAAACTATACATAAGATGTATATAGACATACTTTAGAGTACAGATTTACTATTCATTTTGCTTTCTATTTAGTCCATAGTGGAATTTCTAAACAAAATTCTAATTAGGAAGAAAGGGAGTACAACATACATTCATATAATATAATTATATATAAAGGATGATGAGGGCCTCACTATTAGTTTTTGCCCCGGGCCCCCAAAATCTCAGGACCGTCCCTGCTCCGCATCAACTCGAGCCACCACACGCCGTTCTGCTCCAAGTCCAATGACCCCAGCTTTGTTTTTCCTTGGTGAGCTTCTGTCATCCGTCCGATCATTGTCATGTGGTGAAGATTAGATCTCTGTTTTTTTATTACTCCCGAACAGTTATCCGTTACATACCGGATGTCTGTCGGTTAGCCGAAGCAGCAAACACTCTCCAGCCAGTAGCGTCGGGCCAAGTGGCAAGGATATTTGTTAAATAAAATAACTGGCAGATTTGTTCCTCGTTTTCAAAACTCCATATCTTTGTAACCGTTTATCCAACTTTGATGAAACCAACGCCAAATTTTCCATCATGATCCACTCTATCCAGTAGTATCAAAATTTCAATCTTTTGAACTATTCAAATTTGAAAAAAAAAATAATTGAATCTTCCGGAGGCCATAACTTTCACGTCGTTCATCCAATTTAGGTTTTTCTTTTTGTGTTGTCTTCCTAGTTGTTTGTAGATGTTTTTTACATACTGTTACACTATTGTTGTTTGAATTTGAAAATGATTTATTGATGTTGGTTTTATTTGAGTGTGGTGATTTATTTGTTGTGTTGTTTGAAACATGTAGATTGTCCGGAGTGTGACACATAGAAATATCAGGCTTGTGAGTGCGACGATCTTCATCAAGCGTGCCAGGCAAGTTACACCTTGATCATCCTTTACCTATTTTCTATGCATGTAGTTCTATATCACATTAGTATCTTATGCATGTGTAGGAATACTATGGTAGTATGCTATTGCTATTGACATTCAAAATAGTACAACCTTATGTAGATCGTGGTAGTGTATTCTTGCTGTGCTACGTAGACAGGGATTGGTCTGTGTATTCATTGAGATTATGTGAGGACTATGATATGACTTGTGTTGAAACTTGATATATATAATGCACCTCTCCATGGATGTGGTATTGTTGGGTAGTTTTAAGAGTATCATGGTATCTACCCTCTGAATGTAAGTGGAATGCCGTTCAGGTTCAAAAAGATCAGACAGACTAAGTGACTAGTAGCTTCCATGTGCGGCCGCGGGCTATATTAGCTCTGGCTTAGTTGATCAGTTGTGGAAACCTTACCCGGATGTGCCAACAGATGTAGTTATGATACTTGGGATGGAACTCCTGTGGGACTAGGTCACTACTTCTGAAAGACTTCGTCTCAATCTTCGTGTTGGGTCCACTTGGTAAAGCATAATAAACTCTGCAGAGTATTAAAAACTAATCATGATTAGCCGTGTCCCCAGTTATGGACAAATTTGAGCAGCTAGACCATTATAGTTTTTGGGTGATTTTGACAGATGATACCTTAATTAAATTTGAGTGTGAAACTTAATGATGGGTATAGGTTGGAATTGGAGTGCCCAATTCAACTATATGTATTAACTGTAGCAAGACAAATTAAAATTTGACTATTATGTAGTTATCATGGTAAATTAGCTTTCTACAAAACAACCACTGTAACCCCCTCTTGATATACCTTGCATGTAGATGTAGGTCCGTTATATAATTCCTTGCGTGACTTGCCAGTACATTCAACATACTAATCCTTGTCGCTGTAACTTATTATGTTACAGATTTTATGCGACGAGTGAGTGATATGATGTAGGGTTACGATGTATATACTCAACATTTGCATGTGGTGTTGATGTAATCCATGGAGTTTATATTTGTTTTTCCACTGTATTTTATTTGTATGGTAGCCTTGAACCATGACATATGTATTAATAAATTCTGGATCTATGATGAAATATTATAACAGGTGGTTTATTCTTGATATTACATATTGTACTGTATGTGCTAGCTCATGATCCAGGGACTAGCACAGTAAGCACAGAGAAATCGAATCTTATCATGATTGAGTCGTTACAAGACAAGGTTGTTTCTTTGTGGAACCCTTCATGGGTGGAGCCTTTCGTGGACTCTCATGACCGTTACCCTCTGGTACGTCTCCAACGTATCTATATTTTATGAAGTATTCATGTCATGTTTACAATAATTTTATATGGTTTTGGTATGATTTTATTAGAACTAACCCGGACTGACGCTATTTTCAGCACAACTACCGTGGTGTCATTTTTTGTGCAGAAATAAAAGTTCTCGGAATGGGGTGAAAATTTACAGTGGTTTTTTATGGACCAAAAGAGACCCCCACTGTAGGAATCAGGCTCTTTGCCGTCTGCCATGGGAGATGGCAAAGGACACAACCACGGACTACAAAGGCCTTTGCCGCTCGCTGGCGGACGGCAAAATTTTGGGCCGAATAAACCTCGGCAAAGGGGTTCTTTGCCGTCAGCCTGGGCTAAGCAGACGACAAAGCTGGTTTGCCATTAGCCTGCAGATGGCAAAGAATGTGGATGGCGTACTACTAAAGGTACCGCCGTTAGGTGGCTAACGGCCCCTCATCCCATTGCCATCTACCCCCTCCCCTTTGCCGTCTGCCCTCGACGGCACAACCCACCCCCTTTGCCATCTGCTATGGCCGCCCCTCGCCCCCATTGCCATCTATCGTGGCCGCCCCCGCGCCTCCCTTTGTTGTCTGTCGTGGCCGCCCCTCGCCCCCCCTTTGCTGTCTGTTCACCATATTACAATAGGTTCATCCATACATACATATAGTCTCATACTTATAGGTAGAAAGTTTCACATAAGTTCATCGATACAAATGAAAACAGAAAGTAAACACTAGCACTACATCAAAGCAAGCTGCCATGAACTCAATCAAGTCTGCAAAATTGGAAATTAGAAAGTTAGAAAAATAATACTAGAAGAAGTAGAAGAAGATCTAACAGTAGAAGAAGATGAAGAAGCATTTTTCTTCTCTCTTTGTCTCCTCTTGTTTTTCTTCTTCTTATTGCTTATTTGTGTCATTTTAGAGCTAACCTAGGTAATTATCACATTTTTTACCTAACTAAGCTTATTGTGTCATTTCGCAAGAAAATAAGCTAAGTCTATGGCATGTATGAGGTTACCAAGTCTATTATGCCATTTTTGAGTTAACTAAGCTTATTATGTCAGTGTGGAGGAAACAATGCTAAGTATAGGTCATTTTAGAGCTAACTTAGGTACAATATGTCATTTTGGTGGTAAGTAAGCTTACTATGTCATTTTAGAGGAAACAAAGCGAACTTAGGTAAAATATGACATTTGTCTAAGTGCTAAGTTTATCATTGTTCTAAGTTTTTCTAAGTGCTATGTTTGTCTTTGTTTGAAAAAATGAGCCAAGTAAGTAGCATATTAGGGCTTACCGTCCTCGTCATCATGGAGGTGAAGCACTGGGTCGGGATAAGGGTCATGCGATGCTGATTGGGAGTTATGTTGTACCAAAGATCATTTGCGTTGGCATGATGATGCTAAAATGTTAAGACTAGTAACTAATGAACATTGAAATGAAACTCATCGTTCCAGCCATGGTAATGACTAGCGTCGGCTGAGCGGTTTGGCTAGTCTTCTCGCACAAAGTCTGCACATTTGGTTTTGACAAGTCAATCATATTGGTTATTAATGAAAAGAACATGTAGTGCATGATTTGGCTAATATGAAGAAGAAATTTACCACGATGACCTCGTACATGGCCTGGTTAGACGCATCGTTCCGTGCCCTCTCCTCCTCCAACAACCTAGACGTCCTCTCCTCCAAATCCCTCTTCTCCTCTGCTGCCAGCCGGGCCTATTCCACCAGAAGCGCATGGGTTATCTCTCTCTCTCTTTCTGTATAGCAGCCAGCAACACAACTCCCCGTTAGCATTGTAATCATCTTTGTTTGCACACACAATGTAATGGAGGAAAGCTATTTGAGTATGTATGACTAACCTCGATGGAGAGATGGACTGGTCGTGGACGAGGCGGCATCTCAGGACAGGAGCTCGTTTGGCGTGTCTTGATCTATCGGAGAGTGCACGAAGACCATATAAGTCCATCTCCAATGGATATCGAGCCTTGGGGCCTCTCGTTGCCATCTATCATCACCAAGTCTGGATTAAGCCATGGGGCCTCCCCATTCACCGCCTGCCCCAAATCTCTATACCTCACGAGCTTGTTGTGGGAGGAGATATTAGTGAAGTTCTCGGGGTTATCAAGGTCAGACTCAGAGAATGCTTGGCTTTCTTGTATGAGGCAGTATGGGACATGGCATAGAGGTCGTACACCTTTGGCACCTCCGTCTTATTGTAATGAGCCTACAAGAGAGGAACAAAGTATTAATAAAGGGGTTAAGGCTAGCATCAAGAATGAATTACATGAATCATGAAGCAAACCACATACCCAGTTCCGCCCGAACTGAAATAAGTTGGCGCTGCCTTGATGGTGTGGCCCACCTTCCATTTGGGCACGCCGCTCCTTGGCATCATCATGGATGACTCACCATTTGTCAGAGCACCATTCATACACCAACGCCTTCCAAAAATTCATCTTATCCGCACACCATCTCGGGGGCACTTAAGTTAGTAAAGAGAAATTTGAGAGCTACACCTACGAATCAAAGCAAGGAAACTAAGTACAAGGCCTTAAGAATAGGTAATTACCTTCATGTACTGCTCCTTGTCCAGAATCTTACATCGGGACGACGACTTGTCCTTCTTAATATGCTGCAAGGCATAGTAGTCTCAAACAACTTGTACCTGAGCCTCGTGTCGTAAGTTCTGTAGTAGGCGCATGCATTCGTAATCGATAAGCTTTGTCACAGCTTCCTCGTATCCCTCCTCACACATGTAGAAGGTCTACATTCAAATGAGACAACACTGATTAGTACAATAACTAGCTATTATTGATTTTTAATTGTGTAAAGGAGAAATTACCGAGAACTTCCTGATCACCATGTCGGCCCTCGTGTGGCACAACATACCGTTGATCATCTCCTCCGTCGGGGCCGGGGCAGATAAGTAGTGCTCCCATTTCAATCTTACCTCTTCTTGCTGACCCTCGTCGGACAACGTGACAAACCCCAGGAAGTTATGCCGTAAAATCACACCAAGGATGGAGTTGGGCCTCCGGACATCCTTGGGGTGAATCCAACCCCTGCAGCATGACAAAGCCAATGCATTAGATATGTGAAGAAACATGTAGGAAAAAGGTTTAAAAAGAGTAAATGCACTTACTCCAGCGACTCGGGCTTAATCGGCCACCTTTGCTCGCGGGTCGCCGGCACGGGCGGGAGCCGTATACACTCACGCTAGTAGACGATGCCCCCCTCAACCACCTCGTCCCCGCTATCAGAAAGCTAATCCACGCCACCATCAGCAAGGCCACTCATCTCCGGTTGATGCAGATCCGTCCAGCTATCCCATCCGGTGGAAGCCTATGAAGTCTAGTAGGATGAAGCGTCGGGCACAGGAGTCTCGCGGGTCAAAGCGTCTGGGATAGAAGGATTGTCGACCAGAGGCTCCTGGACAAGAGTCCTTGTATCCTCCACCTCAGACAGCTCCACCGTAGCAGTCATGTGCTCGTGTGAATGAGCTGGGGTGGCGGCAAGGAAGGCGTAGCACCCTTCGTACCTCTCCCGCAGCCAACACTTGTAGCTTTAGGAGCTCTCTTCTTCCCCCGACCTCCTCTCCCGGTGGGCAACTTCGCCGACGAAGAAGTGCCCCCGGGTGTCCCAATACTATCATACAACGCTCTTCGGAGAGTTTGGGGTGGAATGGAAGTACCCCTCCCACCACGCGCCGACAAAGGAGCCTCGGATCGCAGTCGACCCGCGCCCACCATATTTCAACACCTGCCATGACAAATAGTAAATGAAATTAGTATAACATAAAAAATTGAATACCGACATGAATAATAATATGTATATATATAATTTGAGTGTATCATCATCATGTATACCTGACATGAACTAATAATAATCTTCATCGTCTATATATGCTCCAGGATCAATAAATGCATCATCATAATCACTATCATCAATAAATGCATCATCATCTCTATTGGGAGCAACATGTGGAAGGCCTCCTTTATGTAATCGGTCAAGCATTAAGAGGTCATCTACAACAGTAACCACTTCTTCTTCCGTCTCTTCTTGTTCCGGCTCAGGGGTGAAGTCGGATTCACTGTCGCTGTCTACTTCAATGTTTTGGGGTGAAGTAGAGTGGTTCTTGAAACGTTTTTTGGAAAGACGTGTTTCTTGGAAGAATTCTCCTTCATATGTGTCTGGGTTAATGTGAGGTTCATAACCATCTTCATTGATGGGAGGTGGCCTAAAACGTGGCGGCACATCATAAACGACATCCCAACCATTCAGATTTGGATTAGTTTGGCAGGCCCACGGTAGATAGAAAACTTGGGTCGCCTGTTGAGCCCTAATATAGACATTGGGAACATCTAAATGGGTGATTTATTTGATTTCGACTAGCCCTATATGTTCATGAGTCCTTCGAGTCTCCTTCGGCTGGAACCAATAACATTTGAAGACTACGACGTTTGATGTGTTTTCACTAAAGAATATAAGTTCATAAATTGCTTCAACTCTTCCATAATAATCGACACCTCCTTCGCCGACAATAGGCAGACAACAATTTGTAGACTTTCGGTCAGCGATAGATAGCTCTTTGCCAAAAGTATGAAAGCGATACCTGTTCATGTCGTATTTGTCAAATGAACGGACTTTATAGTCAAAACCATTAGCGACTTGTCTCAATTCGGCGTCCATAGACTCTAAATTAGCCTACAAGTTTGATACGAAGGGAGTTTTGCATTAGCTGCAAACTAGATGAAGAAATTCAATGGTCTAATGGAGATTACTATTTGTTTGAACCAAGAGATGAAACCGGGATAGCCGCCTCTATGCTTTGCCATAAGCTCGTACTCTTCGATGGAATCCTTTTGGATCACCGCTCCATCCGAGAATTTGGCGACGTATCGTCTGTATGACATATCTGGGAATAAGAGCAGTTCAAAGGAATTAGAAGTTGAGAAGAAATGTACCGAGAACTTACTCGATGTACGGCCGCACTTCTGTTAGGTTATTGAAGAAATACAACGAAATGGTCCACCATTCTTCGACATCCAACGTTATTGGTTTCGAAGCACCGGCTGGTGCGACCTTCCCTTGGAATAGGCTTAGGTTGGATCGACCCGTTTCATGATTGCCATCATTGTACCGAGGCTTCAGATTATGCAAATGACGATTCTTGGCTTCGTAGTGTGCTGTCATGAAGTTTGTCGCCTCCTCAGTAATGAATGCCTCGGCCATCGATGCTTCAATTCTACGTTTATTTGTACATTTTGCTCGAAGCGACTTCTGCATCCTCTTAGTTGCAAAGCACCAACGATTTTGCATAGGCCACCCCAATCTTGCCTCGGTCAGGAGATGCAAAATCAAATGTTTCATTGGATTAAAGAAGCCCGGTGGAAAGATCTTTTCTAACTTGTAGATCAACTCCGACGCTAACTCTTCCAGTTCATCTAGCACGTCAGGCAATAGTTCTTTCGCATAAAGAGCACGGAAGAAATAGCTCAGCTTTGCCAGTACTAGCCATTCATCCTCAGGGATAAATCCACGCAACATCACTGGCATTACCCGCTCAAGCCATATGTGCCAATCATGACTCTTGAGACCAAATATTTTCAATTTGTCAAGACTCACTCCCCTCTTTAGATTCGTTGCATACCCATCGGGGAACATCAACTACATTTTCACCCACAAGATCATTTCGCTCATAGATGGCCTTACAAGATTGAACCATGCCATTGGCTTCCTCCATTTCTTATTTCCTTTTGGTTGTCGCATGCTTTGGAACAATCTATCACATAAAGTCTCCTGATCAACTCTAGCATTAGGATTATCCTTTGACTTTCCCTCTATGCCGAACAATGTACCAAAAAGGGCCTCGGCGATATTCTTTTTAGTGTGCATCACGTCGATGTTGTGTGGGCAAAGGAGGTGTTTAAAGTAAGGCAGATCCCACAAGCATATGTTGTGAGTCCAGGCATGTTCCGAGTTATACCCTTTGAAATACCTTGGAAGCGCTGGATCAGGCTCGAGAGCGTTTAACTGATCTAGGGTCTGTTAGCCTGTCAATGCAGGTGGTGGAGAGTTTTTGACAACTCTACCTTTCATGAAATTCTTCTTGTATTTTCTAAACTTATGGCGAGGAACCAGGAACTGTCTATGCAAGTCGAAGCAAGAATACTTGCGATCCACCTGTAGCAAACAGAACTCAAGAGCTGCCTTGCATGTGGGGCACGGGAACCTTCCATGCACATACCAGCCAATGAATAGCGCATACGCCAACAAGTCATGCATCGAGTACATGTACCACACATGCATTTTGAAGTTATGTTTTGTAGCAGCGTCATATGTCTTGATCCCATTATCCCAAGCTTCTTGCAATTCAACCTTAAGCGGCTGCATGTACACATTCATATTCTTTCCCAGATAATTGGGCCCTGGAATTATCAATGTCAAGAAAATGTTCTTTCTTTTCATAATATCTCCAGGGGGGATTGAGTGGAATGACAAATACAGGCCAACAACTGTAATGGGTTGCACTCATACCAAACACATTGAACCCATCCGTACTAATGGCGACTCGAGGATGCCTTCGATCCGCTACTTTACCCTTATGTAATGCATCAAAGTGCTTCCACACAAAAGCATGTGAAGTGTGTCCCAACATCGGATTCCCATATGCATCTAGTTCGGTTCTTTTGCCCAATTTATGCCACTCATCTGTCTGGCCGTCTCTTCGACCATGAAAAGACGTTGAAGTCTTGATATGATTTGCATATACTGAAGAACATCAACTAGGATTTTGGTCTGACTCTTCTCACCCATACCGTTGTCTACCACAACATACCTGGATGACTTGCAAATGGGACAATAGTTCAAGCACGCATACTCAAGCCTAAATAAGGCACATCCATTCTCACAGGCATCTATCTTCTCATAGGGCATCTTAAGTGCACATAGGATTTTATTCGACTGGTAATGGTTTGCAGGCAATAGATGGCCTTCGGGTAGAAAGCGTCCAAATATCGTCATCATCGCGTCATAGCATTCTCCGCCTAGGTTGAAGTGAGCCTTCAGAGCCATTACTTGCGCGATGGCATCCGAGTGATAAAGCTCAATGTGCTCGTGGAGGATGTTTTGAACACTCCAACATTTCATAGAAGGCCTTTGCAGATTCCTCCATTTCATCGTCCAAATCCCGAGCATCATCAAAGTCTTGCACCATGTCTTCGATCCAGGTACCATGCTAGTTGGTGCGATGACGAACCACCTCAGCTTTGGCACATTGGGCAGACTCAGCATGAAATCTCCACACCGTATAATCAGGCGTAAAACCCCACTTCTTCAAGTGTTTACCCATTTCATCCCTTGTCCACTTTTTATGGTTGTCGCACCGGACACAGGGGCTCCAGGTTAATTCCTAGCCATTTGCAAATGCAGCGCTCAGAAACCCCTTGGTTTGTTTTAACCATTCAATGGTCATTTCTTTCTGACTAGGATGACCGGTGTACATCCAAGCATGATCACTCATCTTGCCTACCTACTAAACACACAAGAAATATATATATATATAAATCATCATCTATATTCATCCATTAATCAAGTTTGTCATTTTTATTACGTCCATGCAACCTACATGCTAATAGGTAAAGATAGGTCCTAATCCCACTCGAGTATGTGTAGATTGGGTTTGTTTTCCCATGCTCTGCTCCGGATCCGATGCAGAATTTCGGCAGCACCTCCCCGCTGTTCTCCTAATACACGTCTCGACAATAAGCAGAGAGGATGTGTACCCGGAGAACAACTGGGAGGCACTAACGAAATTCCACGTCGGATCTGGAGCAGAGCAGACAGGAAAACGAACCCAATCTACACATACGCAGGCTGTCCATGGATTGGATCACGTTGGACAATTCGAAAGGATGGACGTTATAAATATGCAAAGACATGCATATTTATAGATGTCGCCCTTTCGACCGGGAGACACATAATGGTCACGCATACTTTTTAATTGAATATACCTATAGCTAGCAAGTTTCATCGGCATGAGACCGAAATAGAGCAAATTAGGGGGCGGGAAATGTCATTTGTGCTCACCCACGAACGCAGTAGGGGATCTCGTCCAGCGCGCGGGGAGGTCGTCGAACAACTGCACATTGAAATTCACCCGATCAACACAAATATGATGTTTTTTATAACAAAATTAGAAATCATGTGACCTAACTCATAATTTACAAAAGCCTCCTAGGCCTTTGGAAGGTCAAAGAGCACCTTTTCGGTCAACACGAGGCACAATAGGTATCAGGGGTCGGGGGTCAATGGCGTCGGGGGTTAGTGGCATCGGTGGTCGGGGGTCGGTGGTGTCGGGGGTCAGGGGTCGGTGGCGTTAGTGGTCAGGGGTCGATGGTGTCGGGGGTCTGGGTCAGTGACGTTGGGGGTCGAGGGGTCGGTGTTGTTGGGGGTTGGGGGTCGGTGGTGTCGGGGGTTGGGTGTCTGTGGCGTCGGGGGTCGGGGGTCGGTGGCGCTTCTTCTTCTTCTTTTCTTCTTTTACTTTTTCCTTTTTCCTTTTTTCCCTATTTTTTTCTTAACTAATTTTTCTTCTTCTAACTTTTTTTATTAAAATAACCCGACTAACCTAACTAACTAACGAAACTTACAAACCTAATTAACCTAACTAATTTAACAGAAAAAAACATAACAAAATGAGGCGGGGGGGTCACCAGCATGAGCGGCAGGGCGGCTGGGACGACGGGGCGGCGGGTCGGACGATGTGCTCGGTGGTGAAGGCACATGAGGAGGGGGCGCACGACATGAGCTGGAGGGGGTCGCGGGGAGGGGGCTTGGGGCTTGGGGTGGCGGGGCGGTGTGGAGGATGGGGCGACGGGGCGACGGGTGGGACGATGGGCTCTGATACGTCCATTTTGCATCATGATTTTGTATTGATATTTATTGCATTATGGGTTGTTATTACACATTTTGGTACAATACTTATGCCTTTTCTCTCTTATTTTACAAGGTTTACATGAAGAGGGAGAATGCCGGCAGCTTGAGTTCTGGACTGGAAAAGGAGCAAATTTGAGATACCTATTTTGCTCAACTCCAAAAGTCCTGAAAATCTACGGAGAATTATTTTGGAACACATAAAAAATAATGGGCGAAATATATACATCAGGAGGCCCACCAGGCAGCCACATGCCTGCTGGCCCTGCCCCCTGGCCGCGGCTAGCGAGCTTGTGGCCCACCTGGGAGCCCTCCGGTGCCCATCTTCTGCTATATGGAGGGTTTCGTCAAGGAGAAATTCACAAGAGATCTTTCAGGATGAAGTGCCACTGTCTCGAGGCGGAAATTGGGCAGAACCAATCTAGAGCTCCGACAGGGCGATCCTGCCCGTGAAACATCCCTCCGGGAGGGGGAAATCGAAGCCATTGTCATCACCAATGATCCTCTCATCGAGAGGGGGTCAATGTTCATCAACATCTTCATCAGCACCATCTCCTCTCCAAACCCTAGTTCCTTTCTTGTATCCGATCTTTGTGTGTAAACCTCAGATTGGTACCTGTGGGTAGCTAGTAGTGTTGATTACTCCTTGTAGTTGATGCTAATTGATTTACTTGGTGGAAGATTATATGTTCATATCCTTGATCATCACTTATACTCCTCTAATTATGAACATGAATATGTTTTGTGAGTAGTTATGTTTGTTCTTGAGGACATGGGCTAAGTCTTGTTATAAGTAATCATGTGAATTTGGTATTCGTTCGATATTTTGATGAGATGTATGTTGTCTCTCCTCTAGTGGTGTTATGTGAACAGCGACTACATAACACTTCACCATTGTTTGGGACTAGAGAAACGCATTGGGAAGTAATAAGTAGATGATGGGTTGCTAGAGTGACAGAAGCTTAAACCCTAGTTTATGCGTTGCTTCGTAAGGGGCTGATTTGGATCCACATGTTTCATGTTATGGTTAGATTTATCTTAATTCTTCTTTCGTAGTTGCGGATGCTTGCGGGAGGGGTTAATCATAAGTGGAAGGCTTGTCTGAGTAAGGACATCACCCAAGCACCCGTCTACCCACATATCAAATTATCAAAGTAGCGAACGTGAATCAAGTGAGCATGATGAAAACTAACTTGACATAAATTCCCATTTGTCCTCGGGAGCGCCTTGCTTTATATAAGAATTTGTATAGGCTTGCCCTTTGCTATAAAAAGGATTGTGCCACCTTGCTGCACCTTTGTTACAATTTTTACTTGCTACCCGTTACGAATTATCTTATCACAAAACTATCTGTTACTAATAATTTAAGTGCTTGGAGAGAATACCTTATTGAGAACCGCTTGTCATTTCCATCTGCTCCTTGTTGGGTTCGACACTCTTACTTATTATAAAGACTGTGATAGATCCCCTATACTTGTGGGTCATCAAGACTCTTTTCTGGCACCGTTGCCAGGGAGTGAAGCGCCTTTGGTGAGTGGAACTTGCTAAGGAAAAAAATTGCATAGTGTGCTGAAATTTACTGTCACTTGTTACTATGGAAAGTAATACTTTGAGGGGCTTGTTCAGGGTATCTTCACCTCGACCGGAAACACAAAGAGTTGTGCCTCAACCTAATGAACCTACTGAAAATACTTATTATGAAATTCCTTCGGGTATGATAGAGAAACTGCTAGCTAATCTTTATGCGGGAGATGGAACACTACATCCTGATTTGCATCTAATCTATGTGGATGAAGTTTGTGGATTATTTAAGCTTGCAGGTCTGCCCAAGGATCACGTGAAGAAGAAGGTCTTTCCTTTATCTTTGAAGGATAAGGCATTGACATGGTATAGGCTATGTGATGATATTGGATCATGGAGCTACAACCGGTTGAAAATGGAATTTCATAAGAAGTTCTATCCTATGGATCTAGTTCATCGTGATCTGAATTATATTTAAAAAAATTGGCCTCGTGAAGGAGAAAGAATCGCTCAAGCTTGGGGGAGGCTTAAGTCAATGTTATATTCATGCCGCAATCATGAGCTCTCGAGAAAAATTATTATTCAGAATTTTTATGCTCGGCTTTCTCGTAATGATCAATCCATGCTCGATACTTATTGTGCTGGTTCTTTTATGAAGAAAGATATTGAATTCAAATGGAATTTATTGGAAAGAATTAAACGCAACTCTGAAGATTGGGAACTCGACGAAGGTAAGGAGTCAGGTATAAATCTTAAGTTTGATTGTGTTAAATCCTTCATGGACACTGATGCTTTTCATGAATTTAGCACTAAATATGGACTTGACTATGAGATAGTAGCTTCTTTCTATTAATCTTTTTCTACGCATGTTGATCTCCCTAAGGATAAGTGGTTAAAATATCATCATCCCATTGAAGTGAACATAGTGGAACCTATTAAAGTTGAATTGAAAATTAATACTTACAATGTTGATGCTGTTATCCCTACTGCTTACATCGAGAAACCACCTTTCCCTGTTAGGATAAAGGAACATGCTAAAGCTTCAACTATTGTTTGTAAGAGTTCTATTAGAACACCTACACCCCCTGAACAAATTAAAGTTGAACCTAGTATTTCTATGGTTAAAGATCTCGTGGTTGATAATATTGATGGGCATGTTATTCATTTCTATGATGAAGCTGCTAGAATTGCTAGACCTGATACTAAGCATAAACATAGACCAGTTGTTGGCATGCCTGTTGTTTCTATTAAAATAGGAGATCATTGTTATCATGGCTTATGTGATATGGGTTCTAGTGTAAGTGCAATTCCCCATTCCTTATACAGATAAATCATGCATTATATTGCACAAGTTGAACTACAGGATATGGATATTACTATTAAGCTTGCTAATATAGACACTATTGCACCAATGGGGATTGTTAGATATGTTGAAGTCTTATGTGGGAAATTAAAGTATTCTACTGATTTTCTTGTTCTTGGTTCCCCACAAGATAATTTTTGTCCCATTATATTTGGCAGACCCTTCTTGAATATTGTTAATGTTAAGATTGATTGTAAAAAGAAATAGTTACTGTGAGCTTTGGGGATGTGTCCCATGAGTTTAATTTCTCTAAATTTCGTAGACAACCCCATGACAAGGAATTGCCTAGTAAAGATGAAATTATTGGTCTCGCTTCTATTGCTGTGCCTCCTACTAATCCATTAGAGCAATATTTGCTAGACCAAGAAAATGATATGCATATGAATGAGAGGAATGAAATAGATGAAATTTTCTTTGAGCAGCAGCCTATTTTGAAACATAACTTACCTATTGAAGTACTTGGGGATCCTCCTCCACCCAAGGGTGATCCCGTGTTTGAGCTCAAGCAATTACCCGATACGTTGAAATATGCTTATCTTGATGAAAAGAAGATATATCTTGTTATTGTTAGTGCTAACCTTTCTAGAGCATGAAGAAAAGAGATTATTGAAAACTCTGAGGAAGCACCATGCTACTATTGGTTATACTCTTGATGATCTTAAGGGCATTAGTCCCACTCTATGCTGGCATAAAATTAATATGGAGCCTGATGCCAAACCTATTATTAATCACCAACGACGATTGAACCCTATGATGAAAGAAGTGGTAAAAAATGAAGTACTAAAGCTTCTGGAGGCAGGTATAATTTATCCTGTTGCTGATAGTAGATGGGTTAGTCCCGTCCATTGTGTCCCTAAGAAGGGAGGTATTACCGTTGTCCCTAATGATAAAAATGAATTGATCCCGCGAAGAATTGTTACAAGTTATAGAATGGTAATTGATGTTAGGAAATTAAATAAAGCTACTAAGAAAGATCATTACCCCTTACCTTTTACTGATCAAATGCTAGAAAGATTTCCAAACATACTCATTTTTGCTTTCTGGATGGTTACTCTGGTTTCTCTCAAATTCATGTATTAAGCCAGGATCAAGAAAAAACCACTTTTACTTGACCTTTCGGTACCTTCTCTTATAGAGGCATGGCTTTTGGTTTATGCAATGCACCTGCTACCTTTCAAAGATGTATGATGGCTATATTCTCTGACTTTTGTGAAAAGATTCTTGAGGTTTTCATGGATGATTTTTCCGTTTATGAACTTTGTTTGATGATTGTTTGAGCAACCTTGATCAAGTTTTGCAGAGATGTGAAGAAACTAATCTTGTCTTGAATTGGGAAAGTGCCACTTTATGGTTAATGAAGGTATTTTCTTGGGGCACAAGATCTCCGAAATAGGTATTGAAGTTGATAAAGCTAAAGTTTATGCTATTGAAAAAATGTCATGCCCTACGAATATTAAAGGTATAAGAAGTTTCCTTGGTCATGCTAGTTTCTATAGGAGGTTTATCAAAGATTTCTAGGCCTCTCACAAACCTTTTGCAAAATTATGTTCTGTTTGTTTTTGTTAGTGATTGCGTAGAAGCATTTGAAATTCTTAAGAATGCCTTGATTACCGAACATGTTGTTCAACCACCCGACTGGAACCTACCTTTTGAAATGATGTGTGATGCTAGTGATTATGTTGTTGGTGTTTTTCTAGGACAAAGAGTCGATAATAAATTACATGTTATCCATTATGCTAGTAAAACTCTAGACAGTGCTCAAAGAAACTATGCTACTACTGAAAAGGAATTTCTACCAGTGGTGTTTGCTCGTGATAAGTTTAGACCTTATATGTTTGATTCCAAAGTAACTGTTCACACTGATCATGCTGCTATTAAATACCTTATGGAGAAGAAAGATGCTAAACCTAGACTTATTAGGTGGGTCCTTCTGCTACAAGAATTTGATTTGCATATCATTGATAGAAAGGGTGCTGATAACCCTGTGGCAGATAACTTGTCTAGGTTAGAAAATGTTCTTGATGACCCACTACCTATTGATGATTGTTTTCCTGATGAACAATTAGCTCCCATGAATACTTCACATAATGCTCCTTCGTATGCTGATTACATCAATTACATTGTTGCTAAATTTATACCTCCTAGTTTCACATACCAACAAAAGAAAAAGTTCTTCTATGATTTAGACATTACTTTTGGGATGGCCCACATATTTATAAAGAAGGAGTAGATGGTATTATTAGACGTTGTGTACCTGAGCATGACCAGGAACAGATCTTACGCAAGTGTCACTCCGAAGCCTATGGAGGACATCATGCTGGAGATAGAACTGCACACAAGGTACTACAGTATGGGTTTGATTGGCCTACTCTCTTCAAGGATGCTCGTAAGTTTGTCTTATCCTGTGATAAATGTCAAAGAATTGGTAATATTATTAGAAGCTAGGAAATGCCTATGAATTACTCACTTGTTATCGAACCATTTTATGTTTGGGGCTTTGATTATATGGGGCCTTTTCCACAATCTAACGAGAATACTCATATTCTAGTTGCTGTTGATTATGTCACTAAGTGGGTAGAAGCTATTCCAACTAGTAGCGCTGATCATAGCACTACTATTAAAATTCTTAAAGAAGTTACTTTCCGTAGATTTGGAGTCCCTAGATATTTTATGACTCATGGTGGTTCACATTTTCTTCATGGTGCTTTTCATAAATTGCTCGCTAAATATGATGTTAATCATAGAGTTGCATCTCCTTATCGTCCTCAGTCCAGTGGTCAAGTATAATTGAGCAATAGGGAGATTAAATTTATTTCCCAAAAGACTTTTAATAGATCTAGGAAGAATTGGTCTAAGAAATTTGACGATGCATTGTGGGCTTATAGAACTGCTTACAAAAATCATATGGTTATGTCTCCATATAAGATGGTTTATGGTAATGCATGTCACTTACCTCTAGACCTAGAACATAAGGCTTATTGGGCAATCAAAGAGCTCAATTATGATTTGAAACTTGCTGGTGAGAAGAGGTTCTTTGACATTAGCTCACTTGATGAATGGAGAACCCAAGCCTATGAGAATGCTAAGTTGTTTAAAAAAAGGTTAAGAGATGGCATGATAGAATGATACAAAAGCGTGAATTTAATGTAGGTCATCATGTCTTGCTATACATTTCTCGTTTAAGATTTTTTGCACGAAAACTTCTCTCCAAATGGGAAGGTCCTTACGTCATCGAAGAGGTATACCGTTCTGGTTCCATCAAGATTAACAAAGCCACGGGCACAAACCCGAAGGTGGTGAACGGTCAATGAATCAAAAATTATATTTCAGGTACTCCCATAAATGTTGAAACCAATATCATCAATACCATAACTCCGGAGGAGTACATTAGGGAGACTTACCGGAACATTTTAGACTCCGAGAAGGAATAGGTACGTGGTACGGTAAGTAAAAAGACTCCAAAACCTTTTCTATGGCAATTTTCATCTGTTTTGGAATATTTAAAAAAATAGGAAAATTTAAAGTAGTCTGAATAGTGCACGAGGAGGCGACAAGCCTGCTCGGCGTGGCCACCCCTGGCCACGCTCCTGGGGCTTGTGACCACCTCGTGCACCACCCGGACTCTGTTTTCTTGTGGCATACTCTTTCGGGTCGGCAAAAAATCATTATATAATATCCCGAGGGTTTTGATTCTCATATCACAATAATACCTCCTGTTTTCTTTTTAAGTTGTTTCTGCAGCAGATTTTGAGCAAGATGTCTTTGAAAGAGTCGGTCGGGGAGAACTCCTTCGGGCCAGTTACGGAAGAAGCGATGGAGGCCGATTTGAAAAGGATAGATGACATGGAGGAGGACCAAGAAGTTACCTCTCATTCACAACCTGGAGCCATGATGGAAGAACTTCAGAGCTCAGCAATTCCGAATTCAGTTATCCCTTCCAATGGTAAATTTATTACTTTTGAAACTATAAAGAGGAGTATTGCTTCTTCCCCCGCAACAATGAAACATCCATGTGTTAAAGGCTCTCTAGACATAGCTGAAAAACTTTACAAGGAAATAATGGATCTCAAATGGCAAAATAACAAGCTCGAAGAGGAGAATCATATTCTGATGGGCCTCATTGCCAAGTATATAGCACCATCACCTCCAAAGCCATACAACTAAGGATATGGGTATGGGCGCTCCCCTTGGCTTGTGCCAAGCTTGGGGGAGGTGCCCTAGAATCGTATCACCATCACATCTTTTGTTTTTATTTTTATTTTTATTTTTATTTTCATCATCTTTTCTTAGTTCAATCCTTTTGGTTATATCTTGATCTAGTAGAATAAAGTTTTCCTGTGATCTAGCTTTGAGACTTTGCTTTATGATTCCCCCTATGTAAGCAAGTCCATGACTTATAGAATGAAAAGTGCTTTTGAGTTGAGGGCCTTGCTTGGTATGATTTTAGCTTAAGAAATATGAAGTAGAAAGAAGTGTAGAATAAAAGCAAAGAGTACATATGAAAATCTTATGGGGAGTGATGACTTCACATATAAAAAGTATGTCGATTGAAACCTATTGTGGGTTGACAAACATAGCTATTGGTCATTGGGGAAATTAAAAGGAAGTGATAAAGAAAGAGAGGTTCACATATAAATATATTATCTTGGACATCTTTTATGATTGTGAGCACTCATTAAAATATTATATGCTAAGAAGTGATGTTGGACAAGGAAGACAACACAATGTGTTATGTTTGCTTATTTCCGAATAGAAGTTATATTGTTATAGATCCCAGAACATGTGTCGCTTGCTTCCACCTCATATCAGCCAAAACTTCCGTACCAAGTAGAGATACTACTTGTGCATCCAAACACCCTTAACCCAGTTTTGCCATGAGAGTCCACCATAGCTACCTAAGGATATAATAAGATCCTTCAAGTAAGTTGTCATACATATCACCACAACGTAGTTTTACTTCTCGTTTCTAGATGGAAGCAAACATTCGGTGTACGTAGAGTCGTATCAGTGGCAGATAGGACTTACGAGAATATTGATCATTCCTTTAGCTCCTTGTGGGTTTGACACTCCATACATATCACTTCCACCTTTGGAAATTGCTATGATGATTCCTTGCACTTGGGTATTATCAAGCACTTTTCTGGCTCCGTTGCCGGGGAGCAATAGCGTTGGGTTGATATTCCCGTGTGTGCTTGTTTGCTTTCTTCACTAAGTAGATTTTTTTCTCTCTTTTGTTTTTGTTTTCTTTAGTTGTGGGCGAAACATAGAAAAAAATAAAGAATGCAAAATACAATATTTTTTGGCCTCTTATGCCTAAAACCTTTTTCAAAAAGAGAAGTGATTGGACGGTTATGCATTTGAGAAGTGAGGTTCTACCTTGAACACTTGTGTTCATGCTCATGGAAACAATGTAGAATTTTTCATGGAAGTTTCTCAAAAATAATTATCCCCTTATATATATCCATTATATTATAAAAATAATGTATCAAGATTTTTCTTTAGGATGATTAGATTGCTTGTTTGCTATGTGCGGTGCAAAAACAGAAACTTTGGTTGTAGTGTGTAAATTTTAATTTTCTAACTGGAACATCAAAAGTTCCTGAAATTTTACACGGTACTTATATACAATTTTTATTGTTTCCTAATTATTCAGAATTTTAAGAGTTATAGAAGTATGGTAAATTTTTAGATTGCTACAGGTTGTTCGGTTTTTGACAAATTCTGTTTTCTATGTGTATGAACCATGGTGAAGTTGAAATACAATAGATATAATGATAAAATGAAATTGGAATAAGTTTACAAAAATACCTAAACATAGTAATTTACTTTATTATAGTAACGGATCTCATGAGGGTTTTGTTAAGTTTTGTGTGCATGAAGTGTTCAAAGATCGAGGAATTATCAATATAAGAGGAATAATTAGACGCAATAGTTCAAGAATGGGGATGACCAAGGCATCACAACTAAATATTTTTGAGATACTCAAGCATCTAAGCTTGGGGATGCCCCGGTTGGCATCCTATCTTTCTTCTTCAACAATTATTGGTATGTCTCGGTTTTTGTTTTGTTCACATGATATGTGTCTTTTGTGTTTTTTTATTTTCCTTTATGAACCATGCTAGTATGAGATATTTCTTCATTTATTTATAGAATGCTTCATGTGCTTCACTTAAATATTTTGAGCAGAATGCTCTTTGTGCTTCACTTAAATCTTTTGAGTATGACTTTATAGAATGCTTTGTGTGCTTCACTTATATATTTTGAGATTGGATATTGGTCAATCTATGTTAATTGTAGAATGCTCTATGAACTTCACTTATATCTTTTAGAGTATGTGTCGGGGTACGACACCTATGGGATCGCGTGGATCCGTTTGTGGTTCGGCAGGGAGATGGTGTGCACAAAGAGCAGATCTAACGAGCAGCACGAGGGGAGATTTTTACCCAGGTTCAGGCCGCTAGGAAGCGTACAACCCTACTCCTGCTTTTGTGTATTATGTGTGTTTTGGGTTCTAGCCACAAGAGTGCTATGAACAGTACACAGCCGCTACGCGCATGAGCCAGAGGGTCGAAGAAGAATCCCTTCTCATAACGCCTTGGTCCTCCTTTTATATGACTAAGGGGATCCCAAGAGTGGCATACAGTACATACATGAGGTGTAAAGTGCTACAATGTTATCATACCTAACACTGACGGTGTAGGACAAACGTATTTAATGCTCCATCAAGCGTCCTTGACCTTCTACGGAATGGGACAGGAGCCCGTCCCATCAACACTACTTAGCATCTCCATCGCCAGTGCCTTGACACGTATCCAGCTGGAATGACACTTGGTCTCTGCGCTGGCAGGGTGGCGAGGTCTCGCCGGGTGCACTTCTTGCCGGGGTTCCAGCCTTTGTCCTTCGGTCTTGTGATTGTCGACTTGAACATTTCCTTCACATCTTTGTACTTGCTTCCAGCAGTCCCCTGACAGCCCTTGCCACTGGTGTGGCTACAACTTCCCGTGCATAAGTATGGGGTACTAAAAGCCCAAACTTTAGTACACCGATAGGAGCTCTGGGGCCCATGTCACATACGGTGCGAGGCGTTGTTGGGCTAGACCCAAACAGTGCACGGGCACGCATGGCAGGAGCATGCAGTTGTAATCATTCCGCTCACTGTGCCTCCCCAATGACGCACGCTAAGTGCGTGATGGGGGATACGTGCGCGGGGAGGCCATTGCCACCATGTGCGCCACATGCATAGCAAGGAGTTGGCAATGGGCGCCCGTGACTTAATGTCCTGATCGTGGCAGAAACCGCAACACCATGGATTGGAGAAATGGGGTGGTTACCCGTTCGCCCGTGATCGTGGGCGATGGGATTGGTGGAGATGGGCGGCGACTCTTGGGGCGGAGGAGAGCGAGCCCCCATGCCTCTCCCTATAAATTGGGCGGTAGCAAGGGGCGATGTTCATCCATCCTTCTTTCCTCCTTGATTGTGAACCTCCAGAGCTTGTCCTTTATACCTTCCAGATCTTGAGTTGTCCTCGCCAATAGCCATGGTAGGGGGCAAGGGCGGCCACCGTCTTCCGCCCCAACAAGAAGAATTTTCCGTCATGATCATGCCACCGCTTCAGCCACGGAGGCGGAGGGTGGCCCGAGCGCGCGTGGTGGAAGAGGTACGAGGGGCCGTGGTCAACGTGGAGGCCGTGGTTGAGCGAGGTGGAGCACCATTCCACCCCTTCCTATGACGCCGGACCCCCTCCTTGAAGAGACCCATGATGAGGGGATGACGCTGGAGTTCGGCATCAAGCTACACGGTCCCCTTCAGAGCCATCTGCGGCTCCCTCACCCTTTCGCCAGGGTGATGGAGGTTGACAAGCCGCCCATCCTATGGATGTGGGCGCATGGTTGTTGTAATAGCGCCGTGCGAGTGGATGTTGTGTATCCAGAGAGTCGCGTCATGCTCTTTAGGAGCAGTTGGAAAACCTTCGCCCGCTCCCACAGCCTCCTGGATGGGCATGTCCCCTGCTTCAAAATGGTGGAGGCCGAGCTGCTCTCCGTCAGTATTTACGCGTGCTCGGGCGCCTGCCTTAGCTGCTGAGAGGAACACTCGAGCGGTGCCGAAAGTTCCTCCTCGAGCAAAAGTGACGAGGAGGACAATGTCGGTGAACACAACAATGACGAGTCCGAGCTCCAGGCCGTCAAGTCGGAATACGACGACGTGAGCTCTGACTGATCACCGGCCGCACCATCACCGTGAGCTCACGCCTCTCGCCCTCCTGGCAGAGCAACCCTGCAGGGGGTCCTTGTCTCAGGAGTTGCCTCATCTTCTAGCTAGATCTCCTGGTAGCCTCGTGGACTTCGGCTTCTCCTTCCCTTCTGGAAGCCATGCCCTCCCCGCAGTGCTGGTCCAAGAGGGGTCAGGCTGGACTTCTGTCGGGGGCCTCTTCCTATATTTTCCTTCTTATAATCTGCCCCTAGGGGAGAAAGTCAAATAAGGATGTATTTAGGAAGAGACGCCATTTCGTGTAAATTCATTCCCTCTACCTGAATGCATGTCACTCCTCTTGTTAGATTCCTCTCTGTATGGTACACTCCCTACGCCTTATTGGAAACTTGCCGGTGCACGCAGCCCTGCCACGAGCGCTTTGAGGAGCGGATCCTTAGCAGCCTGATGGCGGTGCTGCTACCAACAAGATACCTTGACATTTTTAGTGTAGCCACTTAATCCGTTGAGCGGACTCGAAATAGAGTAAGGGCGCAACCGATCATGACAAAGTTACCTTGACATTTTCAGTTTAGCCACTTAACCTGTTGAGCGGACTCGAAAGAGAGTGAGGCCGCAACCGATCACAACAAGGTTCCCTTGCGTGCAGGTTTCCCATACAAAAAATCAAAATCATCCAAGGAGAATACTTCACATTAAGAAATTTACTTAGAGTTTTGCAACTTAGCTTTCCATTGCTATACTCCTTTCTTCAAGGTATCAACTTCGAACGTCGCCTCTTGGTGTTCGTACCCTCATCCCCCTTGGCAAACTTGTATGCGAGGGAACCTTCTATCCTTTAAGAAAAATAAAGATGAGAAAATAGGGATATGGAACCTTGGCGGTTCGTCAGTACTTGACGGAAATAAGCATAATGCCACATCTTAGATAAACATGCACATAAGTAAACATGGAAATCGACAAGAGTTGTAGGATGCTCGATCTTATTCAACTATGCACAGGGTCTGCGCCTGGCTTTGTACAAACGATTACATGCCTCGCCAGCAAGACTTGTACAAAAGGTGGTTGCCGGGGGGCTTGGCAACCACGCCTTATGGTTAGAACTTACGAAAGTTGCTAACTGGAACGTCATCTTTGGTCTCCAGGCGGACTGCGCCAGGCCTGGTGACTCGTACTACCCAATAAGGGTCTTCCCACTTTGGTGTCAACTTGTTTGAATTCTTTTCCGACTGAACACGCCGAAGCACAAGTTTGCCTTCCTCAAGACTTTGGGCATGAACTTTGCAGCTATGGTAGCGGCGCAAAGCTTGCTGGTCACGTGCAGGTTGCAGAGCAGCCTGAAGATGGTCTTCCTTCAGGAGCATCATGTCATCTTTCTGCAAATGCTCTTTCTCAAGCTCATCATAAGCGATCACTCAGTGTGAACCTTATATGAGTTTCATGGGGAGAACTTCTTCCACCCAGTATACCAGGGAGAAGGGTGTTTGGACGATGGCTCGATTTGGTGTCGTTCTGATTGACCAAAGAACCACCGACAGCTCATCAAGCCTATGTCTTCCGCACTTGCGTAGCCTGTTAAAAGTTCTTGTCTTAATACCTCACAGCACTTCAGCATTTGCCCTTTCTACTTGACCGCTGCTCCTCGGATGAGAAACAGAAGCAAAGCATATCTTGCTGCCAATGTCTTGGACATATTGCATGAAGGTGCGGCTTGTTAACTATGTGCCGTTATCAGTGATGACTCTGTTTGGTACACCAAAACGGCAAACTAGTCCCTTGAAGAACTTGAAGGCTGATTGCGCTGTCACCTTTCTCACTGCTTCCACATCTGGCAACTTTGTGAACTTTTCGATCGCGACGTACCAGTACTCAAAGCCCCTGGTAGCATGGGGAAAGGGGCCCAAGATGTTGAGCCCCTAGACGAAAAATGGCCAGGAAAGAGGGATTGTCTGAAGAACTTGAGCTGGTTGATGTAGTTTCTTTGAATGGAACTAGCACGCTTCACACTTGGTTACTAGTGCAGTTGCATCCTAGAGAGCGGCGGGCCAAAAGAAACCTTGCCGAAATGCCTTCCCGGCAAGAGCTCTTGATCCTATGTGGGAGCCACATATGCCTCCATGTATCTCTGCCAATAGCTCCAGTCTGTCCTCTCGAGGAATGCACTTCAATTTCACACCGTTCGGTTCCTTTCTGTACAGGACATCGTCCACAAAATTGTACATATTAGACTGACAGGTTACTTTCTCTACTTCTTCCTGTTCCTGAAGGAGTTCTCCTGTTTGAAGGAACTGAACTATGTGTTGTGCGCACGCTGGAGCCTGGGGCTCGACGGCAAGGACTAAAGGCATGTTTTTTGCTGCGGGAGCGTTTGTCTCTACGCTAGGGCTTGAGGGCCTGCTGGAGCCTATTGTCCCCCGGCAAGCTTGGCATTGACCCCGACAACTTCCTTACCGTCAGCTTCTGGGAGCTCTGCGGGAAAGTACTGGCCGGAAATTAACTTCCTTCTCTTGTGTTGCTTTGCCGATCATGCTACGGATGGCTGAGTCAATTGGAGCACAAAAGTCCCTAGTTCCATAGGTAACATGAGGTCAGCATGCTTTGACAGCTCCTCGGTGATGTTGTTTCAGCACATGGAACATGCTTTGTTTGCAAACTATCAAAGCGCTCCTCCAACTTCCTCACTTCATCTGTGTAGGCTTCCATTAACGGGCTCTAATAATCCTTGTTGACTTGCTTGATGACAAGCTGTGAATCATCTCTGACGATGAGCTTCTTTATCCTAAGGTCTGCCGTGATCTTGATACTGGCAAGCGGTCCTTCATATTCCGCGGTGTTATTTGTCGACCTCTTCCAGGAAAAGTGCATTTGAATTACATATTTAAGGTGCTCTCCGGTGGGTGCGACAAGCAGCACAGCAGCACCGGCTCCTTGCAGGGAGAAAGCCCCATGAAAATACATAACCCATTCTTGACTCGTTTCCTTGTCGGGGAGAGTTGTTTCTTGGATCTCTTCGTCTGGCGTTGCAGTCCACTCCGCAATGAATTCTGCCAGTGCTCTTCTCTAGATAGTTGAAGTACTTTCAAATCTGATGCCAAAGCTTGACAGTTCCAAAGCCCACTCCACAATCCTGCCGGTCACATCTAGATTTTGCAAAATCCGTTGTAGTGGAAAGCGAGTGACGATGGTGATCTCACATGCTTGGAAATAATGGCGCAACTTCGTTGAGTCCATGAGGAGGCTGAAAAGAAATTTTTGCACGCCAGAGTATCTCGACCTAGCCCCGTGCAAAAGGGAGCTGACAAAATACACCGGGCACCGCACCATTTTCTTCTTCTCTGTCGTTTCATTCATCCCCCCAAATCCTGACTTGTTCACACCAGACTCTGCCAGGAAGGTCCTGGCTCATCGCTTGGCGGTCCTGCCTCTGTTGCTACTTCTTTGTCAACTTCTCTCCACACCACTAGCGCGTAACTAACCACTTGATTTGTTGCTGCCAAGTATAGCAAAAACGACTCTTGTGGTTTAGGTGCGACTAGTATTGGTAGGGAGGAGAGGTACCTCTTCAAATCCTGCAGTGCTGCCTCCGCTTCCTGAGTCCACTTCATTGGACCTACCTTTTTCAATATTCTGAAAAAGGGCAGGGTATGCTCAGTAGATTTTGAGATGAACCTACTCAGAGACGCAACACAGCCGACAAGATGACACACATATTTGATGTGTCATTGGACCTGCCTTTTTCATGATTTTGAAAAGGGTAGGGCGCGCTCAGCAGATTTTGAGATGAACCTACTCAGAGCTGCAATACAACTGGCAAGATGACGCACATCTTTGACACGTCTTGGTGCTTCAATCTGCTCAATTGCCTTGATCTTCTTGGGGTTCGCTTCGATCCCACGCCGAGACACAAAGAACCCGAGGAGCTTGCCGGACAGAACACCGAACACGCACTTCTCAGGATTGAGCTTTAAGTTGATCTTGCACAGATTTGCAAATATCTCTTCTAGATCTTGTATGAGTGTAGCTTTGTCCTTGGCTTTAACCACTATGTCACCCATATAAGATTCCATATTTCTATGCAGTTGAGGCTCAAAACCAATCTGGACTGCTCTTGCAAATGTTGAACCAACACTTTTCAACCCAAAAGGCATGCACACATAGCAATACATACCACATGGGGTGATAAATGCAGTCTTCTCTTCATCTTCCTTAGACATGAAGATCTGATGATATCCTGAATAAGCATCAAAGAGTGACAACAAATCGAAGCCTGTAGTGGAGTCTACAATTTGGTCGATGCGCGGCAAGGGAAAAGGATCTTTTGGATAGGCTCTATTTATGTCTATATAATCAATGCATAGCCTCCATTTTCCATTCTCCTTGCACACTACGACTAGATTGGCTAACCATGTTGGGTGGAGCACTCCTCTGACTATTCCTGCCGCTTCCAACTTCTTTACTTCTTCGGGAATAAATTCTTGCTGCTCCAAAGCTTGCTTCTTAACTTTCTACTTAACGGGCCGTGCATGAGGATAGACATCAAGATGGTGCTCAATTACCTCCCTAGGAACACCGGGGACATCAGATGGTTGCCATGTAAACACATCGACGTTCTCCCATAGGAAGGCAATGAGCGCGCTTTCCTATTTGTGGCCGAGGGTGGAACTTATGGTGAAAGTTTCTCCCATACCATCCTCCTTGTCCATTCAAATATAGTTGATCATGAATTATTATTGTTTACTATTATCTACATGATAAATAAGTTGGGAGGCGAAACATTAATCCCCTATCTTTCTCTGTGTTCGACGGATGCTATCTGTTCTAAAAATATGCTTTCAGTGTTAGCAATCATGGAAGACTATCTTATAGTTGAGTATGTGGAATATTCTAAATCAAAGCTATTACATAGACACTTCGTGAAAATAAGATGAATTGCAATTGTTTGGTGACTCAAAGCATAGTTTGTTAGTTTTCAAGAAACTTTATTGTCTATACTTTAACATGTGAATAGATTGTTACTTGATCATGAGAAGTTTTATGAGATGATCTACTATTTATGATATATAATGATGCTAGATTTTTTTGGAACTATCATTAATCAAATTTATGCACTATGTTAGCATTCACACTTCATAAATTATTTCTTTTATCATTTACCTACTCGAGGACGAGCAGGAATTAAGCTTGGGGATGCTGATACGTATCCAACGTATCTATATTTTATGAATTATTCATGTCATGTTTACAACAATTTTATATGGTTTTGGTATGATTTGATTAAAACTAACCCGGACTGACGCTGTTTTTAGCAGAACTACCGTGGTGTCGTTTTTTTGTAGAAATAAAAGTTCTCGGAATGGGCTGAAAATTTACAGTGCTTTTTTATGGACCAAAAGAGACCCCCAAAGCACAAGAGTTGGGATAGGAAGTGGAAAAGAAGTCCAAAAGCCCTCTAGGCACACCCTACCCCCTAGGGAGGGCGCTCCGGGCTTGTGGGCCCTTCGGGAACCCCCTTGACGTGAGACCGACACCAATTTTTTTATAAATACCCAAACCTCCAAAAAGAACCCTAGATCGGAAGTTTGGCCGCCACAAGCCTCTGTAGGCACGAAAAATCAATCTAGGCTCAATCTGGCTCCCTGCTGAAGGTGGACACCATCATCGGAGTCCATGGAGGAGGAATCCAGAGGGGGCCATCATCACCATGGAGGCCAAGGACCAGAGGGAAAACCTCTCCCCATCTAGGGGGATTCCATGGAGGAGGAAGCACATCCCTCTCTCTCTCTCTCTTGGTGGCGCCAGAGTGCCGCCGAGGGAACCATCGATGCGGTGATCGTCTTCACCAACATCACCATCTTCATCACCTTCCTCATCTCTTTTAAGCGGTCCACTCTCCCACACCCCGATGTAATCCCCTACTTGAACATGGTGCTTTATGCCACATATTATGATCCAATGATGTGTTGCCATCCTATGATGTTTTGAGTAGATTTCTTTCGTGTTTTGGGTTGATTGATGATCTTGATTGGTTTGAGTTGTAAGGTATATTTTGGTGCTATCCTATGGTGCCTTCTGTGCCGCGCACACGTGAAGTACTCTCACTATAGGGTGTTGCAATATGTTCATGATTCTCTTATAGTGGGTTGCTAGAGTGACATAAGCTTAAACCCAACTAAGGGGGTTGTTGCGTATGTGATAAAGGGGGCTTGATACTTTAATGCTATGGTTGGGTTTTACCTTAATGATCTTTAGTAGTTGCGGATGCTTTCTAGAGTTCCAATCATAAGGGCATGTGAACCAAGTAGAGAAAGTGTGTTAGATTATGCCTCTCCCTCATATAAAATTGCAATAATGATTACCGATCTTGTTAACAATTGCCTAGGATAATTTCGCACACCGATCTATCATTATTCCACACTCGCTATTTATAATATATAGTAATATATTCTAACTTTATGTTAATAACACCTATTCTTATATTTTAGTTATATGATATCATGCAAAACTACCCTTTTCATACCCACAACGTAGTTTTATTTCTCGTTTCTAGATGGAAGCAAACATTCAGTGTACGTAGAGTCGTATTAGTGGCAGATAGGACTTGAGAGAATATTGATATTACCTTTATCTCCTTGTGGGTTCGACACTCCATACTCATCACTTCCCCCTTTGGAAATTTCTACAATGATTCCTTGCACTCGGGGATTATCACCCTCCATGGGTTGAAGTCTCCATAAACGTGGATGTATGATACTGCCACCTACGTAACCATGAGAAAAATCTCCGTGTCTCCAAATTGTGTTTGATCTTCTTATCCATATCCTCTTACATATGCTTGGCTTTACTTTCCGCTGCAATACTCGTAGACATACATGTGTAGGGCGAACTTGATATGCTAGAATTGCTAAAATTTGCCAACCAATTAACTTGTAGAAAGGTTAGATTTTTATTTGGTCAAGTTGTGTAATCACCCCCCTCTAGACCTACTTTCGATCCCGACAAGTGATATCAGAGCATTAGTCTCCATTGCATTGGCCTCACAACTGAGGATAGTATGGCATCTAGTGAGGGAAATTATCACTCTATAGGTACATATTTTGATGGTAAAATCTTTGCTAGTTGGAAGCATAAAATGAACATGCATATTCTTGGTCATAACCCCGCCGTATGGGATGTTGTTCACGCTGTCTTGCATGGTGAATTCTACGGTGATGACAAGGAGATGGAATGTGAAGTGACCACGGAAGAATTGAAGATGTTGCAATACAATGGTCAAGAATGTGACATCCTATACAACTACCTATGCCCCAAAGAATTGCACAAAATCAGCCATCTCGAGAATGCTAATGAAATTTGGGATACATTGGTTGATGTGCATGAAGGTACTAACTCCGCCAGGGAATCTAAGTTGGATTTGCTTCAAAGTCACTTTGACAAGTTCAAGATGAAGGATGGTGAAGGAGTTGCTGGTGGCAGTAGTACAAGGATTCCAGGGGTGATTGTGTATTCAGCTGGAATAATTTCTGCTGTGACTTCAGAGCTCATCATATCCCGACGAGCTTTGTCGAGGAGATGCGTCAGAAGTTTAGGAATTTGAAGCAAGGAAGCAAGTATGTCTATCAGTATAACATTGAGTTCCAGAATTTGGCCCGCTATGCTAAACAAGATGTTCCTGATGACAAGTGCAAGATTTATCATTTTAGAGGTCGTCTCAAGGATGAATTCCAGTCGGGCCTAGTCCTGCACGAGCCTTGTGAGTTTGACCAGTTCTACAACATGGCTCTAAAGTTCGAGGCAGCTCTGCTCAGGTTGGAGAACTCAAGGAAGCAATTCAGGAACTCCAACTCTTCCTCTTCCAACTCCCAGATTGTTCCTAAGTGTTAGAAGTATTGGGTTCCTCCTCCACCTCCGTTTCATCCTCCTCAATAGCAGAAGCAACATGGTGGTCGTGATCCTTCCCACCCACGCAACACAGACTTTCAACAGAGGCCTCATGTGCCCAAGTCAGCAAATGCTCGTTCAGCAGGCAACTTCTGTCCGTTCTCAGAGGTTACTTGTCACAAGTGTGGTCAGAAGGGCCACTACTCAAACAACTGCACCAGCCAGCGGCGTCTTCTGCCTCCTCCTCTAGCCATACCTCCAGGCAATGCTATGGTGGGGCACAACCCGAAGTCAGTAAGAGTGAACATGGTCAATGCAACTGAAGCAGAGGATTCTTCTCAAGTGATATTGAGTAATGTCTTGGTCAATTCTATTCCTGTAAAAGTTTTGTTTGTCACTGGCGCATCGCAATCTTTCAGATCATATCCATTTTCTTCCAAACATGATTTGCATCATGAAGAGTTGCCTAAGGCATTAGATGTTGTTTCCCCGAGAAGCTCATGAGTTCTCGGTGGGTGGTTCCATATGTCTCAATCAAGATGGGCAACTATTCTTTTCTGGCCTCTCCAATTTTTCTTGGCAATTCTGATGTTGATCTCATTCTTGGCATGGATTTTCTTGCTATGAATAAGGCTTGTGTTGATTGTGAAGCCAAAGAAGTCAAATTGACTCACCCTTCTAAAGACATGATAATTTTCGCTGCTCGCGATGACATGATTTGTTTATTTTCTCTCAATCAGAAGGGTGAAATCTCATCCATTTCTTAGATTCCGGTTGTTTGTGAGTTTTATGAGGTCTTTCCAGAAGAATTACCCGTAATGCCTCCTCACCGACTAGTAGAGTTTGCGATTGAACTCGAGCCTGGATCTGAACCGGTGTGCAAGCGTACTTACAATCTTGGCCTCGAGGAGCTGAAAGAATTGAAGAAGCAGCTAGATGAACAAGAACATATGGGTATGATTAGACCAAGATCTACACCCTGGGGTTGTGGTGTTTTGTTTGTCAAGTATAAGGATGGCACAGACCGACTTTGTGTCGATTACCATCCATTGAATAAGAACACAATTAGGAACAAGTACCCACTTCCCAACATCAGTGAGTTGTTTGAGCAATTGAAAGTGGCTAAGACTTTCTAGAAGCTAGATCTTCGCACATGATATCATCAGATCAACATCCGTGAAGAAGATATTCCAAAGACTACTTTCTGAACGAGTTTTGGCTCTTATGAGTACACTGTCATGTCCTTTCGTCTCACAAATGCACCTCCGACCTTCTCCAGATTGATGAACTTTGTCTTGTCTCCTTATAGAAATGAGTTTGTCCTGGTGTATTTGGATGAAATTCTTGTATTCTCGGAAACAGAAGAAGAGCATGCAGAGCATCTCCGGCTTGTGCTTGGATAGGTTAGAGAGCATCGATTATATGCTAAGTTCTCGAAGTGTGAGTTTTGGCTCAATGAAGTGGTTTACCTTGGGCACATCATCTCTGCCAAAGGCATCAAGGTGCACCCCTGAGAAAGTTGATGCCATCCTGAAGTGGGAGCCTCCTAAGAATGTCAAGCAGCTTCGTAGCTTCCTCTGGCTTGCAAGTTACTGTAGAATACTCATGGAGAACTTCTCTCAAATTGGTAAGCCTCTGTCTAAACTCCTTCAGAAGAGTGTAAACTATGTGTGGGTTCCTGAGTGAGAGGTGGCGTTAAATACACTCAGGATAAGATGACTTCAGCTCCAGTTCTTGTTCCTCCCGAGCAATCCAAGCCTTTCCAAGTGTCCTATGATGCTTCACTCCAAGACCTTGGTGGCGTTCTCATGCAAGATAAGAAGGTTGTTGCTTATACCTCGCATCAGTTGAAGCCTAGAAAGAGGGACTACCACACTCACGATCTTGAGTTGGTGACAGTTGTTCATGCTCTGATGACTTGGAGACATCTATTGTTGTGAAGACCAGTAGAGGTGTTCACCGACCACAAGAGCTTGAAGTATCTTTCACTCAACTGAATCTCAATCTTTGGAAAACGCATTGGGTGGAAATGATCTAGGAGTACAATATGAGCATTGAGTATACTCCTCGAAACACAAATGTCATTGCAGACGCGCTGAGCAGAAAGGCATACTGCAACAGTCTTATCCTCAAGCCTCTTTAGCCTGAGCTTTGTGAAGCTTTCCGCAAGCTCAATCTTCAAATTGTTCCTCAAGGGTTTCTTGCGAATCTTCATGCCTCTTCGACTTTGGAAGATCAGATACATCAAGCTCAGCTTCTTGATGCTATGGTGACGAATGTGAAGAAAGGTGTGGCCAAGAGCATTCCAAAGTACAAGTGCTTCTCTGTTGATGACAAGGATACCTTGTTTTTCAAGGATCGTCTAGTGGTTCCCAAGGGAGAACTCTAGAAAGTTATCATGGATGAAGCACATAATTCTCTCCTCTCCATTCATCCAGGCAGTTCCAAAATGTATCAGGATCTCAAGCAAGGTATGATGCCATCATTGTGGTTATCGACAAGCTCACCAAGGTTTCCCATTTTCTTCCGGTCAAAGAATCTATCTCGTCAGCTCAACTGGTAGAGTTGTACACTTCAAGGATAGTTTCTTTGCACGGTATTCCTTAGCTCATATCCTCATATCGTCAAAGCCTCTTCACTTCCAAGTTTTGGGATTCCTTCCAAACTGCAATGGGTACCAATATCCGTTTTAGTACAGCTTTCCATCCTCAGACTAGTGGTCAAGTTGAGAGAGTCAATCGAATTCTCAAAGATATGCTTAGAGCTTGTGTGATTTCTTTCGGCATGAAGTGGGAAGACTGCCTCCCGTTTGCCGAGTTCACATACAACAATTGTTTCCAAGAAAGTTTGGGCAAAGCCCCATTCGAGATTCTCTATGACAGGAAATGCCACACCCCGCTCAATTGGTCTGAAATTGGTGAGCATCAAATCCATGGGAATGATATTGTCACTGAAGCAGAAGAAATGTGTCGTGTCATTCATTAAAGTCTCAAAGCAGCTCATTCCCGTCAAAAGAGCTATTATGATAACAAACATCGTGACATGACCTTTCAGATTGATGATTTTGTATATCTCAGAGTGTCTCCCATGAAGGGCACTCATTGCTTTGGCATCAAAGGAAAGCTTTCTCCTGCTTTGTTGGTCCTTTCAAGATTGTGGGCAAGAGGGGAGAAATTGCCTACCAACTTGAGCTTCCTCCCAGTTTCTCAAATATGCATGATGTGTTTCACGTCTCTCAGCTCCGGATGTGCTTCAAGACTCCCGAGCATACCGTTGACTTCCAAGACATTGATCTCCAAGAAGACCTATCCTATCATGAGAATCCAATTGCTATTCTTGAAGAAGCTAAACGTAAGACTCTAAACAAATCAATCAAGTTTCTCAAGGTGAAGTGGTCTCATCAGTCCGACAAAGAAGCCACTTGGGAATGTGAGGATCTTCTCCGTTCCAAATTTCCCGAATTCTTTCATTCTTAGACTTGGGACGAGATCCTCGTGTAGTGGAGGAGAGTTGTAGCAGCTCAAGTGCAATCTATGCCTTCCCTATATTGTATTCCATGTATGAACCTTCCAAGTTTGGCCTCATGTGGTTTTGTTTAATATAGTTTGCCTCATATCATTTGCATCATGGCATCATGTCCTCATGTCATATTTTGCATCAGGCTTGTTGGATGTGGTGTTGTAGAGTGTATGCTTTGAGATGTGGTTGCAAGATGTGGTGTGTGGAGTTGATGCCACAACTATTTTTCCCCTCTAAACTTCATCTCCATCTCTCTTTTAATTCAAATTTGTTGCATGTCGTGTTTTATTTCCCTAGTGCACAAAATAAAATGATGCAAAGCTCTCAAATATTCTGTTTGGGTTTTTAAAATAGAGCTTAGCCATATGTGACCACCCTACATTTTATCTTTAAAACATATGCTTGGTTTTCTAAATAAAAAGGGCTTTTATTTATTTTCCCAAAAAGGTCTCAACCCAATTTTGTTAATTAGTGTATAATTTTGTGAGCTCAAATATATTTTTCTTTCATCACAGAAGCTCTTCTCTATTTCTTTGTGTTTTCTTTTCTTTTCTGTCTTTTTCAAATAAAGATAAGTCTGAAGAGAGGGATGGAGGTCTCCCAGCCGAGCCAACACAGGATCCCACCAGAACCAGCCCGATAGAGGTGATGTCCCTGATCGTTGTCTTCTCTCTGTACGGCAAGACATCCGCAATGGCCGCTTTGAGGTTCTGTCGATTTGACGGTCATCCTGAGTCCGAGCATCCTTTAAAACATGTCCAAGCCCTAGCCCCGACCTCCCACACTCCATTCTGTTGCCCTCCTTCCCTCGCTGCCACCAAGTAAGGTGGCCAGGCGCTCGCCGTCATAGCGCTCGCCATGCTCCAGCCAAGGGTGAGCTCGTGCTCGGGGTAGCCGTCTGCACATGTCTCCGACCTCCCTGTTGCGAGGATGGACGTCCTGTGTCCCTGCCGTCTTCTCCATCAACATTCGCATCATCTGTAGCCCCGGAGCCCCCACAACGTCGTTGTCTTCTTCGTTGCGCTCATATCTGAGGCACACCGGACTTCCGTCGAAGCTTGTGACGTCCCCGTCTCGTCCCCGACCTCCTATTCATGTCTTAGGTAGATGATGTAGTCCCCTCCCACTCTCTAATAATTGCCATAGCCTCTATATCTATGGTATAGTCGTGATGTTCATGCCATCTTTGTGCTCTCTGTTCTCCAAAGACTGTACCTTTTATTTTCCTATTTGGGACGGGACAACGTTCCCCTCTAGCGCACCAATTCGTTGTCCCCGTTCGCAAGCCCACTCTTGTATCCCCTGTGCACATGCCCACGTGCCACATCTTAGCAGTCCGTCTGCAGCCGCACGCCATGATCGAGTTAAGATCGAGTTCCTCCTCGGGTTTCCCACACACCCACGCCTTTGATCGCTCCCACCTTGTTGTGTGTGCCCCGTTCGAATACCGTGCCCTGCTGGTGCCTTGCAGTCACAGTAGCCGCTGCTATGGTAGCCTCGTCCCTGGCAACGCTACCGTGCATCCATGGCCAAATGCCCGTCCTTTTGTTTTTGGTCAAGTAGTGCATGTTCGGTTCCTCTCCGCTCCATCCACTGCGCTTCCGGAGTGGAGCAGGCTACAGCTAATTTTAACGGAGTGGCACAAATTGAGCTTCACAGCTCCACTCTACGAAGCGGAGGGGAGAGTCTCCGAACAGGGCTGTAGACTCGCGCGAGCTCAGGTTCATGAACTCAAATGCAGGCAAATCGGTTAGGGAAGCTGACCCACATGTTAGACGTCCTGGTTCGAATCCCAGGAGTCCCTAGTTTTTTCTTTATTTTCTTTTGCACCACACGCGCTGTCCCACGCACAAACTTCCCTTCATTATCCTCTGACGCAAGCACAACCAAGAAAGCCGCCCTCTATTTAGTTTAGTTTTAGGCAAGTTCAGTTGGTGTCATTCTCAGTTTCATGTCAACATCACCTTATGCTTCAAATAGTGCACCAATCCATTATTTGTTAGATCTCCTTGTAGAGAAGATGGTCACCACCCTCGCCCAAAACCATGAGGTTCTGGGTTTGATCACAGCGCTCTCCCAATTTTTTTATTCTGATTATTCATTTTAAGATTATTCAGTCTGCGGTAGTACATGTTCACATTCAGGGAACAACATTTTGCATCATAGACAGTTAGTCAGCGCGGAGCCTAGCACATCTTTCTGCTGCAAAGGCGTCCAGAGATCAAATCCCCACGGGGGCACTTCTTTTGTTCTATTTTAGCACCTCCAGAGAATCACCTCTTGTCATTCTTTATTGGGTTGTCCCTGTTCTAGCACAACTCCATTCATATCCTAGTTGGCTACCACAGCCACCATCCATCCAGGAGACTAGGGTTCAAGTCCATGCCTCCACTTATTTTTGTGTGTTGTTTTTCCCATTTTCTTACTCATATAGAAGTTGCCAGATTTTCATTGCATTTTATGGATTCATATAAGAACAACCTTCCATTCATAAAACATATTGTATGTGAATAATGTTCAGATTGAATGTTACTGTCTGTTGGTATAAAATTCCACACATATTTTAATTTGTTTTAGATATTGTTTTGCCTAGTAGAAGTGCTTCATGAAATAGATGGCAGATTATGTTAAGAATGTTGCAACCTCAAACATGCACGGCTTTTGATCCATAACTCTGTTGTAAATAAGTAAAATGCATAGAGTATTATGTAGCTTCTCATTATGCAACTTTCCTGCGCGATAAAAATGTTTAAAATTTTGGTTTTCTTATGTAAATTTCTTAAAAAAATATGTAGAATATCATGGCGCACTTTTTTTTCTTGTTTAATAAATATAAAATGGTGTTTTAGGCGGAATAATACCTAACTCTAAACTTTCTCATGGGGTAGTTTCGGAGATGAGTTATGCTGTTCCAGCCTCATTTAAAAGGCCTAGATGATGTAGTTGTTTATGCTTCACCTCTTGCCATGTTAAACAACAGGTAAGCTTGTCATGTAATAAATTAGAGTGATCAAAACAATTCTAATGTGGAGTTTTGTTAATATGCAACCCGTTCATATCGAACTTGACTTAATGTGTAATATTTATTGTTGTGCTTGCCATGTCGCGCATATTTAAACTTGGCCATGCATCATAGTGTATTGTGCATAATACCTTGCTTGTATGTTCATTGGATGTTATTCTTTCTTGTGGGTAGCATCGGGTCACGAGAATGAGTATGAGGAACCCATCAAGAATGTTTCTAAAGAGCAAGAGTACAATCCCACTGAAGACCCTATAGGCAAGATGATCGTACCCGGATCCCGACACTATTTTTGCTATGCTAGATGTCTTGCTTCTATCATTATGATTTGTTACCTACCACTTGAATGCCAAGCCTTCTAAAATGACATGAAAGCCTCTAAAAACAACCTTCCATTCATACAACATAATGTATGTGAATAATGTTCAGATTGTATGTTAATGTCTCTTGGTATAAAATTCCACAAATGTTTTAATTGGTTTTAGATATTGTTTTGCCTAGTATAAGTTCTTCATGAAATAGAAGATTATGTTAAGAATGTTGCAACCTCAAAAATGCATGGCTTTTGATCCATAACTCCATTGTAAATAAGTAAAATGCATAGAGTTTTATGTAGCTTCTCATTATGCAACTTTCATGTGTGATAAAATTGTTTAAAAATGTTGTTTGCTTTAATGTGCATAAATGTGATGTTATAACGGTTTATTCCATAGCTAAATAACCGTAGCTCCAAATTAAATGAACTCTATATGTAAATTTCTTAGAAAAACATGTAGAATATCATTGAGTACTTTATTTTCTTGTTTAATAAATATAAAATGGTGTTTTAGGCAGAACAATATGTCACTCTAAACTTGCTCATGGGGTAGTTTCGAAAATGAGTTATGTTGTTTCCGGCCTCATTTAAAATGCCTAGATGATGTAGTTGTTTATGCTTCACCTCTTGCCATGTTAAACAACATGTAAGCTTGCCATGTAATAAATTAGAGTGATCAAAATAATTCTAATGTGGAGTTTCGTTAGTATGCAACCTGTTCATATTGAACTTCACATAATATGTAATATTTATTGTTGTGCTTGCCATGTCGTGCATATTAAAACTTGGCAATGCATCATACTTTATTGTGCATAATACCTTGCTTGTATGTTTGTTGGGTATTATTATTTCTTGTGGGTAGCATCGAGTGACGAGAACAAGTACGAGGAACCTGTCAAGAACGTTTCTAAAGAGCAAGATTACTATCCCACTGAAAACCCTACATGCAAGATGATCGTACTCTGATCCCGACACTATTTTTGCTATGCTAGATGTCTCGCTTATTTCATTAGGATTCTTTACCAACAAATTGAATGTCGAGCCTCCTAAAATGCCATGAAAGCTTCTAAAAACAACCTTCCATTCAAAAACATATGGTATGTGAATAATGTTCAGATTGTAAGTTACTGTCTCTTGGTATAAAATTCCACACATGTTTTAATTTGTTTTATATATTGTTTGCCTAGTATAAGTGCTTCATGAAATAGATGGCAGATTATGTTAAGAATGTTGCAACCTCAAACATGCATGGCTTTTGTTCCATAACTCTGTTGTAAAGAAGTAAAATGCATAGAGTTTTATGTAGCTTATCATTATGCAACTTTCATGCACGATAAAAAAGTTTAAAAATGTTGTTTGCTTTAATGTGCATAAATGTGATGTTATAACGGTTTATTCCATAGCTAAATATGCGTAGATCCAAATTAAATGAACTCTATATGTAAATTTCTTAGAAAAATATGTAGAATATCATGGCGCACTTTATTTTCTTGTTTAATCAATATAAAATGGTGATTTAGGCACAATAGTACCTAACTCTAAACTTGCTCACGGGGTAGTTTCGGAGATGAGTTATGTTGTATCCGGCCTCATTTGAAATGCCTAGATGATGTAGTTGTTTATGCTTCACCTCTTGCCATGTTAAACAACATGTAAGCTTGGCATGTAATAAATTAGAGTGACCAAAATAATTCTAATGTGGAGTTTCGTTAGTATGCAACCTGTTCATATCGAACCTCACCTAATGTGTAATATTTATTGTTGCGCTTGCCATGTCATACATATTTAAACATGGCCATGCATCATACTTTATTGTGCATAATACCTTGGTTGTATGTTCATTGGGTATTATTATTTCTTGTGGGTAGCATCGAGTGATGAGAACGAGTATGAGGAACCCGTCGAGAACGTTTCTAAAGAGCAAGAGTACTATCCCACTGAAGACCCTACAGGCAAGATGATCGTACCCGGATCCCGACACTAATTTTGCTATGCTACATGTCTCGCTTATATCATTATGATTCATTACCTACCACTTGAATGTCAAGCCTCCTAAATTGCCATGGAAGACTTTAACCCCTATGTCGGCGTTCTGGGAACGGGGCTACCCAACCCTGCCTGACTGCGGCCCAGGACATGGCCCACTTCATGTGCCAGGCATGGCCTTGTGCAACACTACTCAAGACTAGGCTCTCGCCAGGACCCTAGGCTCGCGAGGAAGAACAAAATCAAGGCTAGCAAGGATGGGCCTCCTTAGGCCCCCTCCTGAGTAGCAGAGATCTCCATTGAGAGGCCGACCTTAGGAGTTAAAGGTGACGCAAGGAAGGACAAGCGGGCGCCATCGCGCCAAGCGACACAGTTTCCTCTTTGGTGCAAAGGGATCAAGGACGTACACAGGTTCCTAAAGTGCCGCACAAAGGTTTCCATTCCGGTGAAACAAGACCACGACCACGAGCCCCATAGGACGGATGTCATCGCCGTTCCCACCACTTCATCACCAACAGCTACTTTGCAGGCGAAGACCACCTTTGGATAGGGCGCAGATGTACTCCTGTCCGCCTTCAAATTTGGTCGTTATGGGATCACTTCCCTCCATTTTGATAAGGGAAGGGGACCCGGGCCAACGCTATATATAGAAGCTATGCCACACTGTAGACCTAAGCCAACACTTAGCCACTCGACGAATCACCATAAGACAGAGACCAAGAACACCTCTTGAGCGCCCTTGCGAGGCTGAAACCCACTGTACTAGTTCATCCACACAAATCTCCACGAGAGGCAATCCACCAAAGCAGGAGTAGGGTATTACGCCTCACAACGACCCGAACCTGGGTAAACTACCGTGTTCATTTTCTTACTTGTCATCAAATGAGTTCGCCATAGTAACCATCGAGTAGCAAGCTAGGTTAGGCGAAGCCGCAGGGAACCTTCGCACATGCCCCTATGTTTGAATCTTAAGGCTTTTGCGGAGCCCGAAATCTGACATTTGGCACGTCGGGTAGGGGGATGTCGGAGTCTCCTTCAAGCCTCGCTCTTCCCCAGTCTACCACTCCGATGGACGATGCCCAACAAGATTCTTCTGGCCGCGGCAGACCAGCTTTCGTCGATTCCGCAGCTGCCGCTAGAGACTCACGCTTTAGTGGCATAGTGCTAGGTGGGCAATATCAGGCTGCCAGCATCGCCTCCATTGTCGCCGCTCGTCGCACCGCTCAAGAACACGACTGGTGGGCAACACCTTAAGCATCTACGTCGTGTCGCACCTACGTGGGGGACCTCAACATGCATGACGTGTTGCTGTTGGAAAGCGAGATGCTCCGCCATCGCCTGACGCACGGGGGCTTCGACACGTTGGTCGACCACGTCACGGAGCCGGTTCTTGTCGCGCGGAGTGTCATGGTCCCACACTCTTCACCAGGCGTTGGGGGCTCGTTCGTCGCTCCTATTTACCAGCCCAGCAACGGGACGCCCCCCTTCAGCCTCGGGCGAGCCCGGGCGGGGCCTGCCGCATGCCATGCTCCTTCTCCTTCAAATTTTGCTAACTGATTTTGGGGCACAGCCTGGCCACGGTGATCAAGCTTACGAAGGAGACAATGGGGCACCCCACGTGACAGTGAGAGCGTGCCATCCTACGAAGGAAACAAATGGCATAGGTATCTGGGCAAACAAGTAACAATGGTGAAGGCACGTGGGATCGTCGAGGACGCAACCCACGTCAGGAGGCGCTCAGACCACCAAGCGGCGGTGGCATAGGTAGGCAACTTCACTCTGAGGCTCAATGCAAGAGGGTCTATGGGCTGCGCGCGCAGGGCGGTGCCCTACCACCGCCTGGAGGGACCGTCCCCAACGTCCCGTAGGACGGCTCAGGAGGAGAACTGGGCCCTTATGTGGAGCCCTACCTACCATGCTACGTCGTGCCTAGGGATGACGGCCCGAATCGGGAGCCTACCGTAGGCATCAGCACCCCCCAAGGATAGGGGAAGCCCCGGACATTCTCCCTGAGCCGGGCATGGGGGCTTCCCCTGAAGAAGCGCCAAGTTTTGACAACGCAAGCCAAAGAAAGAGGGAGGACGCCACCGGACCCACGGGGGCATGGCTTAAGCTGTCGCCCCCGCAAGCAAGCATGGCCAAGCCGAACCTCGGGGTGTCAGGGATAATGCCCTGGGGGGAAGGGCAGCTAGACATAGGTAACGCGGGCCACCTGCGGCAACTGGAACATCGGTGCAGTCCCGGGAGGCTGGGCCTCACGAGGCCCCTGAGGCAATGCACGATCACCACCCAAAAGCCTCACGAGGCGGCTTCATCGACAAAAGACCCTTATGACTGTGTCATATGCATTGTACTCATGTTTGGGCCACGGGAGCGCAATCCTGCGGCTACACGGGAAACAACGCATTCGGGTTTGGGTCGTAGGGCGCACAACTGAGCAAAAATGCACGAGATGTCTCTTGATGGAGTTGGGAGCCACCAGGCCTAGCGCCCGGGGGATTTCCCAGCTATCTACAACCATGACACTCTCACGTAATAATGAGTGGGTTGTATAAGCCTGGAGCCTACTATTTCTCGAGCATGCATTGGTTTCTCGTGAAGAGGAATGGTTTGATGTAAAAAGTAGATAAGTATTTCCTTCAGTTTTTGAGAACCAAGGTATCAATCCAATAGGAGATACAAGCGAGCCACCAATAGATATACCTGCACAAGGAATCAAACTCTTGCACCCAATGCTATAAAGGGGTTGTCAATCCCTTCACGGTTATTTGCAAGGATGAGATCTAGTAGACAATGATATAATAGGGTGCTTGAACGGAAAGTAAAACTAAAAGAAAAACAATGCAACAAGTAATTTTGGTGTTTTTGGTTTTAGATCTGGAAATATAATATATACAATAGACCCGGGGGCCATAGATTTCACTAGATGGCTTCTCTTATAATGGCAAGTATTACAGTGGGTGAACAAATTACTGTCGAGCAATTGATAGAAAAGTGAATAATTTTGAATATATCCAAGGTAATGATTATGCATATAGGCATCACGTTCGTGACAAGTAGACCGAAACGATTCTGCATCTACTACTATTACTCCACACATCGACCGACTCCTGCCTGCACCTAGAGTATTAAGTTCATGAAGAACAGAGTAACGCATTAAGTAAGATGACATGATGTGGAGGGATAAACTCAAGCAATATGATGAAAACCCCATCTTTTTATCCTTGATGGCAACAATACAATACATGCCTCACTACCCCTACTTTGTCACTGGGTGTGGACACCGCAAGATTCAACCCAAAACTAAGCACTTCTCCTATTGCAAGAATTACCAATCTAGTTGGCGAAACCAAACCAATAACTCGAAGAGACTTGAAAATATATGAAATCATGCATATAAGAATTTAGGAAAGACTCAAATAATATTCATGGATAATATGAACATAAACCCACAATTCATCGGATCTCGACAAACACACTGCAAAAGAGTGTTACATCGGATGGATTTCCATGAAGATCATGAAGAACATGGTCTTGAGAAGCAAATAGAGAGAAGAAGCCATCTAGATACTAGTTATGGACCCATAGGTCTGTGGTGAACTACTCACGCATCATCGGAGGGGCAATGGAGTTGATGTGGATGCCGTCCGTGATCAAACCCCCCTCCGGCAGATTACCGGAAAAGGCTCCAAGATTGGATCTCTCAGGAATGGAGGCTTCTGGCAGTGCAAAAGTGTTTTAGTGGATCCTTCTGATAATGATGGAATATTTGGGTATTTATAGGCCAAAGATTAGGGTTAGGGGAGTTGCCAGGGGCCCACAAGCCTGCCCGGCGCGGGTGCCCCCCTAGTCGCGGCAAGCGGGCTTGTGGCCCCATGGCAGCTCCTCTTCCTTGGTTCTCAAGTGTCGTGGCTTCCTTATTTTCCAAAAAAAATCATTTCGGAGGTTTTATTCCGTTTGGACTCCGTTTAATATTCCTTATCTGCGAAACTCAAAAACAAGGGAAAACCGAAACTAGCACTAGGCTCTAGATTAATAGGTTAGTCCCAAAAATAATATAAAATAGCATATTCATGCATATAAAACATCCGAAACAGATAATATAATAGCATAGAATAACCAAAAATTATAGATACATTGGAGAAGTATCAGCATCCCCAAGCTTAATTCCTACTCGTCCTCGAGTAGGTAAATGATAAAAATAGAATTTTTGATTTGGAATTCTACCCAACATATTTATCCATGTAATATTCTTTATTGTCGCATGAATATTCAGATCCATTAAATTCAAAACAATAGTCTAATATTGAAATAAAACCAGTAATACTTCGAGCACACCAACAAGGTAGTCGTGTCCTTCCGGAATAACATGGCCTTAGAAAGTCCTCCCTACAAAATCATATGGTCTGGCTATGCTCCATCTTCGCCACACAAAGTATCTAAATCATGCACGACCCCAATGAACAAGTCAAGCAATTTTTTCACACTTTTGGTGTTCTCAAACCTTTTCAACTCTCACGCAATACATGAGCGTGAGCCATGGATATAGCTTTATAGGTGGAATAAAATATGGTGGGGGTGCAAGGGAAAAAGGATAAGATACTCTCACATCAACTAGGCGTATGAACTGGCTATGGAGATGCCCATCAATAGATATCAATATGAGTGAATAGGGATTGCCATGCAACAAATGCACTTAGAGTTATAAGTGTATGAAAGCTCAAAAAAGAAAACTAAGTGGTCGTGCATAATGAATATCCATTAGTTATATGAAAGTGACAAAATATGAGACTCTCTATCATGAAGATCATGGTGCTACTTTGAAGCACAAGTGTGTAAAATGATAGTAGCAATTGTCCCTTCTCTCTTTCCCTTATTTTTATTTATTTATTTTGGTGGGCTTCTTTGGCCTCTTTTATTTTTTTGTTTGGGCTTCGCTGGCCTCTTTTATTTTTTGTAAAGTCTGGATACTCGTCCCAACTCGTGAGGGAGTCATAGCCTCCATCATCCTTTTCTCTCATGGGACAATGCTCTATTAATGAAAAATCATCACACTTTTATTTACTTATAACTCAAAGAAAAATAAATTACAACTCAATTCCGATGACAAGATATAACTCTATATGCAATATGAAGTGATGATGCAAGTCATAGAAAAACTACATGGTGGAAGTTGCATGGCAATATATCTCGGAATGGCTATGGAAATGCCATAATAGGTAGGTATGGTGGCTGTTTTGAGGAATATATGGTGGCTGTTTTGAGGAAGGAGGGTTTGATGTACCGGGGAAAGTTGCACGGCACTAGAGAGGCTAGCAAAGATGGAAGGGTGAGAGTGTGTATAATCCATGGACTCACATTAGTTATAAAGAACTCACATACTTATTGCAATCAAACAAAGCATTAGACGCATGCTCCTAGGGTAGAGGTTGGTAGGAGTTGACCATCACGCGCTCCCGAGCCTCACACAAAGGTTGACAATCATTAGACAATTCATGCTCCGACTTCGTTACATAATGATTCACCATATGTGCATGCTAAGGGAATCACAAGCTTTAACACACGTATCTCTTCATTTCACAACTACTCACTAGCATGACTCTCATATTACCATCCCTATTATCTCAAAACTATATGCAAGGAATCCAACTTCTCATAGTTGTTAATGCACTTAATATGAAAGTTTTTATTATATCCCTCCTGGATGCCATTATATTGGGACTAAATTCATAACCTAAACAAATTACCATGCTGTTTTAAGAAACTCTGAAAATTGTATAAGTGAGGAATGAGATTTCAACAATTTCTATGAAATATAACACCACCATGCTCTATAAAGATATAAGTGAAGCACTAGAGCAACATTGCCTAGCTCAAAAGATATAAGTGAAGCATATAGAGTAATCTAACAAATTCACGATTCACCGTGTATCTCTATAAAGATGTGTGCAGAAAGAATGATTTTGGCAAACTAACAAGCAAAGACTCATATCATACAAGACACTCCAAGCAAAACACATATCATGTGGTGAGTAAAAATATAGCCTCAAGTAAATTTACTGATGGATTGAAGACAAAAAGAGGGGATGCCTTCCGGGGCATCCCCAAGCTTAGGCTTTTTTGTATCCTTGAATATGACTTGGGGTGCCTTGGGCATCCCTAATCTTAGCCTATTTCCACTCTTTATTCCATAGTCCATCGAATCTTCACCCAAAACTTGAAAACTTCACAACACCAAACTCAACAGAAAACTAATGAGATCCGTAAGTATAAAAACATAAATCACCACTTTTAGGTACTGTTGTGAACTCATTATTTAGTTGTATTTTTGTAATACCTAATTTATTATAACTTTTCCATGACTCATACCCCCCTGATACGACCCATATATACATCAAAATAAGCAAACAACACAAAGAAAACAGAATCTGTCAAAAAGAGAACAGTCTCTAGCAATCTTTAAACTTCGAATACTTGTGGAACTCTAAAAATTGTGAACAATTAGTACAACCAGGGAAATCCATATAAATCCTTTGTAAAAAATTCAGATCAATTTTACGCTCTGAAAAATTCAAAAAATTCCTGGACTTAGCGCAAAAGTTTCTGTTTTCCAGCAAGATCAAATCAACAATAACCATAGATCACCCCAAGGTTTTACTTGGCTCAAACACTAATTTAAACACAAAAACACAAGTAATACAGAAGTAATAATGTGCCAAACACACCAAAACAAAATAAAAAAGAAGAAAGCAAAATAAAATTGGGATGCCTCCCAACAAGCGCTATTGTTTAACGCCCCTAGCTAGGCATAACCATTTCAATGACGCTCACATAAAAAGGAGTAGTTGAGATATGCAAAAGAGCATCATGAATAGCATTAGAAACATGTTTAAGTCTAACCCACTTCCTATGCATAGGGATTTTCTGAGCAAACAATTTTTGGGAACAAGAATTAACTAGCATAGGAAGGCAAAACAAGCATAACTTCAAAACTTTGAACACATAGAGAGGAAACTTGATATTATTGCAATTCCTACAAGCATATGTTCCTCCCTAATAATAAATTTCAGTAGAATCATGAAGGAATTCAACAATATAACTATCATATAAATTTTTCTCTTCCTCATCCACATGCATGCAAAGTTGATACTCTTCCAAAATCGTGGGATTATCATTAGCTAAAGTCATGACCTCTCCAAACCGACTTTTATCAAAAAGTTCATAAGATTGAACACTCTCCAATATAGTGGGATCAATAATGCCTAAAGTTGACACTCTTCCAAACCCACTTTCAATATCATATTCATCATGAGTATTAAATAAATTATCAAAATCATAAGAAGCATTATCGCCCCAATCATGATCATTGCAATAAGTAGTGGTCATGGCAAACTCATCAAATATAGCATCCCCAAGCTTGTAGTTTTTCATATCATTAACATAATTGTCATTAATAAAGTTTATAACAATATGATTGCAATCATGCTTTTCATCATGAATCACTTCATCACAATTTTTAGATTCATGAATAACAAGCAAAACTTCATAGAGATAATCAAGTACACTCAACTCACTAGCAATTGGTTCATCATAATTTGGTATTTTGAAAATATTAGCAAGTGGATCAGAATCCATATCAATAGATGTTTAGCAAGCGAAGATGCAAGCAAATAGAAGGCACATGGCAACACAAGCAAACATAGCAACAAAAAGGCGAACGGAAGAAGGGCGAATAAAAAGGCAAATCTTTTTGGAAATTGTTTTAAAAGTGAGGGAGAGGAAAATGAGAGGCAAATGACAAATAATGTAAATGCAACAGATGACTTTGTTATGGGTAATTGGTATCCTTGCCTTGCTATGTATCTCCCCGACAAAGGCGCCAGAAATCCTTCTTGCCACTTCTCGAGCATGCGTTGGTTCCCCGTGAAGAGGAACGGTTTCATGCAGCATAGATAAGTATTTCCCTCAGTTTTTGAGAACCATGGTATCAATCCAGTAGGAGATACAAACGAACCACCAATAGATATACTTGCAAAAAGGAATCAAACTCTTGCACCCAACTCTATAAAGGGCTTGTCAATCCCTTCACGGTTATTTGCAAGGATGAGATCTAGTAGAGATAGATATAATAGGGTGCTTGAACGGAAAGTAAAACGAAAAGTAAAAAACAATGCATCAAGTTTTTTTGGTGTTTTTTGTTTTAGATCTGAAAATATAATATGGAAAATAGATCCGGGGCCATAGTTTTAACTAGATGGCTTCTCTCATGATGGCAAGTACTACGGTGGGTGAACAAATTACTGTCGAGCAATTGATAGAAAAGCGAATAATTATGAAGATATCCAAGGCAATGGTTATGCATATAGGCATCACGTCCATGACAAGTAGACCGAAACGATTCTGCATCTACTACTATTACTCCACACATCGACCGACTCCTGCCTGCATCTAAAGTATTAAATTCATGAAGAATAGAGTAACGCATTAAGTAAGATGGCATGATGTAGAGGGATAAACTCGAGAAATATGATGAAAACCCCATATTTTTACCCTTGATGGCAACAATACAATACTTACCTCGCTACCGCTACTTTGTCACTGGGTGAGAACACCACAAGATTGAACCCAAAACTAAGCTTTTCTCCTATTGCAAGAATTACCAATCTAGTTGGCCTAACCAAACCAATAGCTCGAAGAGATTTGCAAATATATGAAATCATGCATATAAGAATTCAGGAAAGACATAAATAATATTCATGGATAATCTGAACATAAACCCACAATTCATCGAATCTCGACAAACACACCACAAAAGAGTATTACATAAGATAGATCTGCCTGAAGAGCATGAAGAACATAGTATTGAGAAGCAAAGAGAGAGAAGAAGGCATCTAGCTACTAGCTATGGGCCCATAGGTCTGTGGTGAACTACTCACGCATCATCGGAGGGGCAATGGAGTTGATGTAGTTGCCCTTCGTGATCGAATCCACCTTCGACAGATTACCGGAAAAGGCTCCAAGATTGGATCTCTCGGGAACGGAGGCTTTTGGCGGCAGAAAAGTGTTTTCGTGTCTCCTTCGGATAATGATGGAATATTTGGGTATTTATAGGCCGAATATTAGGGTTAGGGGAGTTGTCAGGGCCCCACAAGCCTGCCCGGCGTGGGTGGCCCCCTGGCCGCGGCAAGCGGGCTTGTGGCTCTATGGCATCTCCTATGCCTTGGTTCTGAAGTCCCGTGGCTTCCTTATTTTCCAGAAAAAATCATTCTAGAGGTTTTATTCCGTTTGGACTCCGTTTAATATTCCTTATCTGCGAAACTCAAAAATAAGGAAAAACACAAACTGGCACTAGGCTCTAGATTAATAGGTTAGTCCCAAAAATAATATAAATAGCATATTAATGTATATAAAACATCCCAACAGATAATATAATAGCATGGAACAATAAAAAAGTATAGATACATTGGGAACGTATCAGAGCCCCCCGAGGACGTAGAGGGGTTCCTCCCATGTAATGTGGCAGCCACTTGCTCTGCGCTGGCGGAGAAGTCAACAATGCACATCAATGGCTATGCCCATGCAATGTGGATGACCTATGCTCAGTGCTGGGGGAAGATGAAGACTAGCCTAGGTGTCAGACGCGGCGTTTTGCTTGCTTCTTTTTGCGTTCGAATTGCCGCTTTTTGGAATGAAGTTTGAAGAGTTTTGAGTTCTATATTTAAAATAAAAAGGGGCGGGAACTTTTCTCTTATTGCACTCTCTTTTTTTACCAATCTTCAGTTCTCGTTCTTCTTGATTGGTGTATTGCAAGAGGCCACACATTACGGCCCTCTCTGGGATGCGTCAGACCTGGATAGCGAGGCCCTTTCTCCTCAGGGACTTGTGCCTTTCTGACAGCTGGCCCCCGCTCGGGGCTCCGATCGCGGCACGACGCCACACGATGGAGTCTCGAGAGGCCCCAGTACTTAGGCCTCTTGAGGCAGAACCTAACAGGAAGGAGTGAGGGCCGCTCGAGCGTCAATGGGGGCTCCTGAGCATCACGCCTCAGGAGGCTTACCGGTCATATAGCCACTCGACACCCTCGATGCCGTCCTTGGTGATCCGGTAGGCATCGAGGGTATCGGGGCCTCACCTTGTGGTTGCGTCCTTGGTGATCCAGTCATAAAACATGGTGGTAGGGAAATGTGCGGGACTGGGACTTGTCGTCATAGAGCTGCTTGAGCGTCAAAGGGGCCTCCTGAGCATCACGCCTCAGGAGCCTTACTGGTCATATACCCACACGAAACCCTCGATGCCGTCCTTGGTGATCCGGTCAGCATCGAGGGTATCGAGGCCTCACCTCGTGGTTGCGACCTTGGACAGTCGTAAACTACGGTGATAGGGAAATGCGCGGGACTGGGACCTGTAGACACAGAGCGCAGAAAGGGCCCCCAACACGCCCCATTCGTAATTAAGGGAGAAGTGTCCTAGGCAGGATATGGGATTACCTGAACAACCCAGCCACGCCATGAGGTCATCAACAGCCCGCAAGCTAAGTACACTACCTAACCAAGCAAGAGTTTCATGATCTGAAAGCATCCCGAATATGAGGCGAGGATTGTGCGCACTAATATGAGGGTGCAGGTACTGCGGACCACTACGTGCGACTACTAACACCCCTGAGGCCTGAAGCGACGGGGGAAACAACATGTGGACAGACGCCCAGCTGCGACGGGTGGCAACTCCACTAACCCGGGGCTCGCGACCATGGGTTGGCCCTCAGTAGGGGGCACCTCGCGAAGAACCGGCTAGCCACAGTGTTTGGGCCAAATCGACAGGGGCGCCAAGCTTGGCACAAGAAAACTAAATCGCATAACCACAAGCGTCCGACAATGATTCAAGGACAAGAAACAAAGACAGAGGTAACACGCAAAATATTAACACCCACGGGGCCCAAGTTCGTTTAAAGCTGTTACAGGTACCCGGAGGAAGAAGCAGGAGGAGTCTAGGCGGAGGAGTGTTCTCGCTGCCTGAGTCGATGGCCTCCACGGTGCCGGGGCCGCCTTCCCCTCCGGGAGGGGGAACATGGATGAACCGTGCGACAAAGGTGTCCACGTGCGGGCGCATTGTCCCGAAGAGGCCTCAGGAGCCCCTCGGGTACCTGCTCCACGACGTGCTAGAGGTCGAGGTCCGGGACGAGGCGGTGCAGGTTGGAAAAGACGTGCGTAAAGGCAAGCTCCAGGAGGTCTTGCACATAGGCCTCACTATCCGCGTTCACACGGGAGACGCCGGTCTCCAGCATCTCTACCACCCGGTGGAAGCAGTCGAGGTTTCCGCCGTCGCCCTGCAAGTTGGCGAGGGCGGGGGCTTCATCAATGAACCAGCTCAGCGTGCCGGTCGCGCGGTGGGCAATGTCGAGGTATTGTTTGGCACGCTAGGACTCCATCATCCTGGCGTAAGACACCTTGTCTTACGCGGCCTGCACGGCGTCACCTGCCTAATGGACCTGGGTCTGGAGAGACACCAGTTCTGCCATTGCATCCGCCTTGCCTTCCAGGAGGCTTGGAAGGCGGTGTCGATGGTCGCTAGTCGGGCGTGTAGCGTGTCCACCTCCTCCTAGAGCTCGTCGTGCTTGCGCTTCTTTGCCACTGGTGCCCTGGAAGGAGGAGACAGTCAAGCCTGGTACATTGGACATGTCAACCAAGGAATGAGGGAGGCGACAGAACACTCACTCCTCCACCATGGCCCAGCACCAAAAACCTGCACCGGCTCCGATGGCCCGCCGTCGCTACCTCCGGAGGAGAGGGACGGGGCTGACGGCCCCGTGCGCTCCCTTGCACTGGCGGCGCTTCCACCAGACGCCATGAGGAAAGGGAGAAGCTAAGGAGAGGAAGAGGGTTTTCTCTAGAGTTGTAGGAGCAAGAGGATGCTTCGAGATGGCTAGGCTCCCTGACGAGGAAGGCAGATTTATAGGCGGGATCAAGGCCACGAGGCGTCATGGGAGGGCATGCGATGTGCGCCCCTCCGGTGCTGAAAGGACCTGCTCGATTGACGCGCGATCCTGCCTCATGTTGCCTCTCCTGACACTCGAGTCACATCCGCGTGGCCCGAGGGCTGGAAGTCCAAGGAACAGACAACATTCAAAGAAAGGTAATGATGGTCGGTGTTGTGCATAGGCATTGCATCGGTTTGACTTGGGGCGGTTCAGGACGCCTTCGGGGAGTGGGGGCGTCGCCGCACGGGCGACCGACGCGTGTGAAGTCTGGCCCACATGCGTTTGGGGACCGTGGTGCTTCGAACCGTCTTCAAACTTCTCCCCGAAGCCGATTCAAGTGCGCCTTGGGCCCGGGGGCTATTGTCGGCGTTCTGGGAATGGGGGTACCCAGCCCTGCCTGCCTTCGGCCCGGGACATGGCCCACTTCATGGGCCAAGCATGGCCTGGCGGGGGACTACTCTAGACAAGGCCCTCGTGAGGAAGAATGGCATCAAGACTAGCAAGGATGGGCTTCCTCCGGTCCTCTCCTAAGCGGTGGAGATCTCTATGTAGAGCCCGACCTCAGGAGTCAAAGGTGTTGCAAGGAAGGACAGGCGGGGGCCAGCACGCCAGGCGGCGCATTTTCCTCTTTGGATCAAAGGGAGGAAGGACGTATGCGGGTTACCAAAGCGCCGCCCAAAGGTTTTCATTTGGGTGCAACAAGACCATGACCACGAGCCCCGCAGGATGGATGTCATTGCCAAGCCCACCACTGCATCACCAACAACTACTTTGCAGGCGAATACCACCTTTGGCTAGGGCGCGTATGTACTCGTGTCCTCCTTTAAATTTTTCCATTGTGGGATACCTTCCCGCCAGTGTGATAAGGGAAGAGGACCCGAGCCACCACTATATATAGTAGCTAGACCACACTGTAGCCAGAAGCCAACACTTAGCCACTCGACGAATCACCACAAGGCAGAGATCCAAGAACACCTCTTGAGCGCCCTCGCATGGCTCAAGCCCACTATACTAGTTCATCCACCCAAACCTCCACGAGAGGCAATCCACCAATGCAGGAGTAGGGTATTACACTTCACAGCAGCCCGAACCTGGGTAAACTACCATGTTCATCTTCTTACTCGTCATCGAACGAGTTCACCATAGTAATCATCGAGTAGCGATCTAGGTTGGGCGAGGCCGCAGGGAACCATCGCACACGCCTCTATGTTCGAACCTTAAGGGTTTTGCGGAGCCCGAAATCCGACACCCTCCACTACCTAACAAAACCATGTTTGGCTAAGATACCATTGCTCAGCCCCTCTTATAGCGTTTTAGTTGCAGGTGCACTTGTTTCCATGTGATAACATGGATGTCAGAGATATCACAATATTTATTGCTATTCAGTTTAATGCATCTATACACTTGGTAACAGTGGAAGGTTGGCATTTTGCCTGGTGATTTGTTACACTTTTTCCTCCATAGTTACTTGCTACCATTGTTATGTTCCATATTTTGCTCTCCTAACATGCTCGGGGTTGTTATGGGGACCCCCTTGACTATTCGTTTTAGATTAAAGCTTGTCTGACAAGACCCAACATTGGTACTCCATTTTCGAAACAACTTAAATAAAATTGCATAGGGCATAGCTACCATGTGGATTATTTAATGAACCCCAGGCTAGTGCTCCGCATGAGTGTTGGTCCAAAACGGGCAGACTGGATGACCACCGCGGGGAAACTTGAGGTTTGGTTTTACTCATAGTGTGATCCATCTGTCGTGTCCTAAGAAAGAGATTCACGCCTCCTATCGGGTTCGTCGACACGTTGGGTGGTGTTGCTGGACTTGTTTTACCTTTCTCAGATGTCTTGTGCGTGGGATTCCAAGGATACTTTGGGCTATCCCAAGGTTGAGGTATTCCAATGGAATTTCCAAGGAGATCACGAGTTTTCCCGGTCGAGGTTATTCTAGCATGGTGTGTGGTTAGTTTGTGATGGATGAGTTGGAGCACCCTTCCAGGGTTAAATCTTTTCGAGAAGTCGTGCCCGTGGTTACATGGCAACTTGGAAATTTATTTAACACCCGGTAATAGCAAACTTGAAGTAAACTCAAATGAAATACACCAACTGTGTGTGTAACCGTGATTGTCTCTGCTCGTGAATGTGAACCGAGAGAGAACACGATGGGGTTATGATTGACGTAAGTAGGTGTTCAGGATCACTTAGTGATCATACTAGTTCAAGTCTGCTATGCGTAGGCCACCATATTTACTTCTTGTTCTGGTAAGGTAGCCGCTCAAACATATGCTTAGGTGCTTGCTGCAACCTCACCACATAATCTTCCTCACCCAAATGGCTTACATAGTTTCGGTACCCAGGTTACAAGATTGCTGAGTCCTTGTGGCTCACAGATTACAACACTACAGGTACATGTACTGATGATGTCTTTCCTATTGAGGTGTCCCAGCTCTAGTGGGAGTTTGATGAAGAACATGGTCGGATGTACGTTACGTATCCAGATGAGTAGAGAGGAAATGTCATCGTGTTCCTCGGATAGTAAGGCAGTCTTAGTGTGTCGTTTACCGTTTATTTTCGTTCGTAGCCGGACTCTGCTTTATGGATGAATGTATGAATGTTTATGTGATATTGTAATTTAGCACATGGTGAGTGTAAGCCAACTCTTATACTCTTCTTCTCAATAAATTTATGCAATGATTCTGTACTTGAGAAACACCTAGATGCGCTAATATCCCCATCGAGGTCCTCGTGCCTTAATTGGGATAGTGATGCATCTTGGTCATTATAGGCAACCACATGTGAAGCATGCCAATTCCATGCCAAGCAAATACATCAACCAGCACAATCCCTTCAAACCATACCACTCTCCTGGCCATTTGCAGTCTGGGGGCTTGACATCGTTGGCCCATTCCCCCGTGCTACCGCGGGCTTTGAATTCTTGTTTGTTACAATCGACAAGTTTACAAAGTGGACTCAAGTGGATCTGGTGAGAAAGGTGATGGATCAAGCAGCACCTAAGTTCTTCAGAGGAATAGTCTGCCGGTATGGGGTGCCCAACATGACCATCACCGACAACGTCACACATTGCACCAGCAACACCTTCATACAATACTAGCAAGATATTTGCGCCAAGATCTTCTTTGCCTCAGTTTCCCACCCAAGGAGCAACATCCAAGTGGAAAGGGCCAATGCCGAGGTGTTACGGGTCGTCAAGACAAGGACTTTCGACAAGCTGCACAAGAACGGAAGGTGCTGGATTGATGAGTTGTTGGCGGTTATTTGGTCGATTAGGAGGACACCAAATCGAGCCACTCACGAGACGCCCTTCTGCCTAGTTTATGGTGTAGAGGCAGTGCTCCCCACGGAACTCACATATGGGTGACCTCAAGTGCAAGCCTTTAATGAGGAATAGCAAGGGCAATTACAGCAGGTTGATGCCACACCCCTTGAGGAAGATGGTCTTCAGGTTGTGTCGTGGTTTTTTCACGGCAGATGTCCGAAGACTTAGGTTCGAGGCCATCGCTAAGGTGGTGGACTCAAAGGGGTTGATCGGGACGAGAGACATGAGTTTACCTAGGTTCCGCCCCTCGGGAAGAGGTAAAAGCCTACGTCCTGCTTTGTGTTGTATTGATGGAGTATCGATTACAAGGGAGCAGATTCTCTTGACCTAGCTATCGATCAATTGGTTTTTGTCTAAGCCGCCTAGGGACTCACCTTTATATAGGAGGTCGACGCCCTGGGGTTACAAGAGTCCAAACTGACTCATACAAGGTATCTGACCCTGTCTCTAAGCCGCCTTAACCGTCAAGCTATTGCGTCAAAACTAGTCTCACGAACTCTTTACAGATCTACGACACACAGAGTTTCAGCGGAGGCGTCACGAACACCGCATCCTACATGGAATTGGCTGCCTCCACCAAGAAGAAGACGAGGTTCGCGCCACCATGGAGGTCGGTTGTACATCTGCCGAGGAGGAAGGTAGAGTGTCCTTCCACTAGCTGCAAGGACAGGAGGGGAGAGTGTATGCTCCCTAGGAGTATGCATATGTTGGTTGAGTGCACAAGTGGATCTGAGCAACAAGAAGGTGGATCTTCTAAGGACCGCGTCAGCGACCTCCCAAACGGCATCCTTGGCGAGATCATCTACCATCTGCTGCTCAAGGATGGCATCCACACCCAAGCCCTGGCCTCTCGATGGCGAAATCTATGGCGCACCGCTCCGCTAAATCTCGACTGTCGTGAGATACCGGTCACTCGTTTCTTTAACAGTCTGGAAACAATCAAGTGCGAAATCATCTGCATTCTGCCCACCAAGGAGGTAGCCCAGAGCACTCACGTCGGAACTCAATTCCAACCTCTCGGCACCGACTGTCATTTTGAATCTGCCGCTGATGATATTATCCTTCCGAGAGCCATTCTCTCCGCCCACGAGGGGTCCGTTCATCGTCTCTGAATCCCGATGAGCTACCTCCAGTCCCAACCCAGTGTTGTCGATGAGTTGCTCCAATCCGCAAAACTAGACAAAATCCAAGTGATCGAGTTCTACCATCTATTCCCAAAATTCCTCCATCGGGCCGTCAGCCAACCACACTGATGCCCTTCATATATGCCCTCAGCACCAATGTCCATCTCGAGGTTCTACTCCTCCCTCCACACGGTCACATTCACCCTCTGCAAACTAGTAGACAATGTAGTAGGAACGATTCTCCTCCCACTACTCAAGAGACTTTCACTGGTGGAAGTTTACATATCAGAGGTCTCGCTACACAATATGATCCACACGTGTTGTCCAGTCATGCAATACCTGCTACTTGTTTTCAACAAGGAATCTACCGCGTGCGAATAAACTCACCTAATCTTATCAGCATCGCCATTTGTTGTGATAGAGGAAAACTCAACATCGAGGATGCCAATTCACTTCAAATATTACTCCACAATTCTGTAGATACACGGTTTGAAATAATTATTGTTTCTGCGCTAAACTACACACCTTGGGAAAAAATTCGGATTTATCTAATGAATCGAAGATTGTCATTTGTTCTACAGTCATTCAGGTATTGTTATTCCACAATACATATTGTGCTGCATTCTGTTTCATAAACACAAACTAATAACATAATCTTCTATGATCAAATGAAGGGTTTGTCCATACACAACATACCAGGAGTGATGGATTCTGTCAAGACCTTATATATCTCGTAGAAATTTTTTAAACTCGATGAGGTTGTTGGATTGTTGTGATGCTTCAGATGCCTGCAGAACCTATTTATAGAGGTGATCATCTAACACACAATGAGAACCTGTACATAGTGTTCTATGGGCTTTCGCATACATGGTATTCCACGTAGTAACACAATATATGGGCTTCCCCATACATAGGAGTAACATAATAACAGTTTTTGTTGCTCTTTAGATATATTTTATTTCGTGTATGTACAACAAGTGAGCATTCTTGACAGTATTTTAGTTGTTTTCCATAAATTAACGGCTTTTTAGTCTTCGTGTGTATCTAGGCAACAGGGTGGGATCAGAGAGGTTTAACAAATGAATGGCGCCTAAAGAACCAGGTGTTTCTCAAGACTCATGGGATTTACTTGAAGACAATAACACTTGAAGAATATGAAGACACAAGGGAAATATTGAGTTTGTGAGATTCTTTATTCAAAATGCAAGCATACTACAAACCATCAAGCTCAAGTTCAGCTTGCACAAAGATTTCACGGTTAAATTTTACAAACAGCAAGAAAAGGTGCTTCACATGCACAAAAGGGCTTCTAAGTGTGCTCTTCTTGAACTAACAACAAGTGGCGAGCATATGCACCTGGATTTAGCAAAACACACGCATCGAGTGTTTGGAATTGTCAAATCCATTCATTTGCATTTGCTGAAATCAGGGTCTGTGTTGTCATGTCCTAATTACTGTGTAAAGCATAGAGGTCTTTTGTAAGACTTGTCAGAATAATAGCTTGTGTTTTGTAGAAGCAATAATTATGACATCAATACAGTGCTTTCTCTTACTATGTTCACTACGTGTTTGTACAACCATGAATGGTTTAACAAAAAATGGGGGTTGAGCATGCTAAAAAACAAACATATTTTCTTCTTCTCTAATTTCAATTTCAACGTACTGCCGCATGTGGGGGAATATGATGTTGTCCGTGCCTCCACAACTCTCATAACTTCAAGCATATGCCTATGACACTCAAGCTAGAGTGGACCGACAGAATGATCAGACACACAATACCATGCCTCTGTAGTGCATGCCTCCTCTCATTGAAGTTGCCGTTAGAGAAAAACACCTCATTCAGAGGTGCACAAACGTGCTTTACCCAGAGTCAGATCCGTGCTTATATCTCTCTCACTGAATCGGTCGTCACGGGAAACATTGAGGTAACAAACGGAATAGCGTGACTCTGCTTAATGTAGTCTCATGCCTCAACTAGAGCGTCAACGGACCCTCTAGTTGTAAGGCCATGACTGCACCGGTCTATTAAAATATTTGCAACTCATTCGCACTAAAATATTTGTAAGGCCATGATTGTAAGACTGTGAGTGTTTAAGTGAACGTTCAACCAGAATATTTGGAATAACAAAGGCACGAAAGTGATTCCTGAGGCGACTGAAGCTTTCTACGTGCAAATCTAAAACCTCAGCGTTCCCTTTCGTGGCCCCACAAGTAGAACTCGCTTGTTACAGTAAAAACAATATCTGACTAACCCGTTGTACAACACTTTCTATTCCTCTCTCACCCTCTCTTCTCTCTCGGTCCGCAAAGTCACTCTACGATTCGTATGTTACCTCTCCATTTCCGCATCAATTTTTTGTATGATCTGTTCCATCCTTGAAGATTTTTGTTTCTTCGTGTTGTAAATCGATAGATCTATGCTATTATGATTAAAATTTTAAGATGATCTCATAGAGCTCCGCTAAATGTGAGGACGGAATTATCCACGCCGTCAATATCCGACATCAACGACCTTGTCGGAGCAGGACAAAGCTCTACAACCGACAACGAGGTAAGACGTCTGACTCGTAGGAGACAAATTTAGTACAGCAGTGTAGGTGGGAACGTTAGAGAAAACCTAGTGGCTCTGTGGCCAAAAATGGAGTGGGCGGGTGTTAAAGGGGAAGGTGGAGGAGGTGTTGCGCGGTATCCCTTACCGATGACGGTTTTGTGAGACCGGCCCTGGTGGCCTGGATGACTCCGCTAGATCATCGGTTCAAAAAATTGCTCGAAATAGAAAGGAGATCCAAGCGTCTGGATGCAAAACTGATGTATTATTAGATATAGATGCGTGTAACGCAATGCAAGTGCCTAATGCCATACGTAATTACTTAAATAAGTGTTTAGGAAAAATATATTTCGCAATGGTACTACCATAACTAGTTCGGCATACATCTTTAAATTGGCAACAAAGTAAACACTAGTTTCCTGTTATAACTGTTGCATGAACTGAGTTGTCACAAATCAAGCAGTTGCACATGTCTTTTCAGGACTTTGCATGTAAACAACTTTTACTCGAATATGCTTGTGTTGATAATTTCGTACATACCAAAATTCACATTAATTTTTATACATTTGCTATATATTTCGCAGGAGAATTGTGAGTTGCAAAACCTGTAAAAATGTCAACTGCCATGGATTAGAAACAGACATTCTCTACACTGCAATAGCACTTCACCTGTCGTTGTGTTACGAAACATGCAGTGTAAGGAGAAAAATTTGGAACGACATGGACATAAATTACTATCATGTTATGTTTCTCATGGGCGAACTAAAATTTTCTCTAATCCCATTTCAAGCAGATATTTACAATCAACAAAATAATTGCATTTTCCAAAGCACATCTTTTACCAAATGCTAGACTAGTGCGTGAAGCATTTTTTTGGAATCAGGAAAACCCTACATTTTAAGTGACTGAAGAATCCCTACTTACTGATTGATGCATTTTAACTTTGTTTGCAGTACATACCATGCTATTGCAGGGAGCATGTGGTTTCTTGAGTGAACCAATGCAAGCAACGAGCTCTGGAAGAAGAGGGCAAAATTAAGAACCCTGTGCTTCTGACAAATGAAAATTTGTCATATGAATTATACATCACTGATGAAACTGTCAGGTCTAAAATTCATGGACCTGGTTGGACAAAGTTAATGAGTGATTATGACCTTCGCCACCAAGATATCCTCATCATAAACTTAGATGGCGAAGGTCTCTCTATTCAAATTGATCTCAAGCTCAGTGAATGTCGAGGAGGTCACAGAGCAGAACCGAAACCTTCAGTTGGTACGGTTTTCATCTATCCCTACAACAACTTCTGATTCGCATTATCACATTTCTATTTGCAATGTACTCTATTTCAGCTACCTCTTTGTTTAATAAAAATTATACACAAAACTATTTAGACAACTATTCAAAGCTACTTGTGATTTTAAATACTTCCTCTGTTCCTAAATACTTGTTGTTAGCAAGATCTAGACTAGTTCTCCCCAACAACAATTATCTAGGAATAGAGGGAGTAAAACATTACCAATTCTATCGCCTATGCCTTTAACTGCACTAACTGAATCCAAATATTCTCTCTCGGTATAACTCCCTCTACTTTTCCATGCTATTATTACTTCAAGCAAATTGGCATAACAAGTTTTTATTCATTTAGCTCTAGATGAACTTGATGCTTCGAAGGAAGACTACATCAACAAGATTCTCCATGCTCCGGGATTAGAACTGTCATATAGACAAATGGGAGACCTTATTTACTTTGTCTTAAACGCCCATGACTTGCCAACAATACCATTTGTCCACCATCTCAATGTCACGGATATCACGACTAGCAGACTAGTAAGTAATTTTTGTTTTGTTTTCACCTACTTCTAATTTTCACTAGTAATTAAGTTGTTTTGTGTGCGTGCTAAAAAATTCTTGTTTATCGTAATAATAATTTGCAGAGAATCCCAACAGCTGTTGTAAGAACATTGAAGTCCAATCTTGCTTACCTTCCACCAAGAGGACGACTTACTCAATACAAGTTGACGGGAGGATGGAAGTAAAAGGGCTTTCCGATTTTGCAAAAGAATATCAGCTGAGAGTTGGGTCAATACTCCTTATCACGATTGATAAGCACTGGCCAAGAATGCGAGATATGAGCTTATTGCGCCTAATAATCAATGATCTCTCCTGAATAGTGTTTTGGTAGTGTCCTACCCAACAGACTGCACGGTGCGTTTTACTACATAATTGTGGCAGGAGGTGGTCTTATATACTAAATATATAGTTATGTTCAGCTAGACAGTGGTGTAAAATGGGATTCAAAAATGGTCTAATGTTTACCTTCATCACTTTAGTATATATAACTTTGGTGAATTACAAATGTTCATTTCGGTTGTTTTCTGCACATTTGAGGCCTGAAGATTCATGCCGCCGTCGAATTTCGCCAACGAAAGACGTGCACCACGGGAGAGGCATGAATGCCGCCTCTCAACTAAGATAAGAGGGTAAAACCTGTTACTGTGCAAAACCGTGCACGCAGAGGCTACAAGACTATGACAGTCACTATTAAAAATGTAGTACATGACAGTGACTTTGCGACACAAGGGGTCGTGCCTGTAAAGTCTGCACACGTAATGCTTGCAAAACCGTGCACGCAGAGGCTACAAGACCGTGAAAGTCACTCTTAAAAATGCAGTACATGACAATGACTTTGTGACACAAGGGGTTGTGCCTGTACAACATGCGCACGAAATGATTGCAAAATCATGCACGCAGAGGCTACAAGACCGTGACAGTCATTGTTTAGAATGCAGTACATGACAGTGACTTTGCGACACAAGGGGTCGTGCCTGTACGTCCTGCGCACGGAATGCTTGCAAAACCGTGCACACAGATGCTACAAGACCGTGACAATCACTATTAAAAATGCAGTACATGACAGTGATTTTGCGACACAAGGGGCCGTGCATGTACGTCCTGCGCATGGTATACTTGCAAAACCGTGCACGCAGAGGCTACAAACCCCACATGTCAGTCAAACTAACAATAACATCATATATATACAGAGGAAAGAGGAAACCTAACCCTAACCCACTCCACTCGCAGTCCCAGCCGCCTCCAGCCTCCTCCTCTATTCCTCCCGAGTCTCGATCGAGCCGCCTCCACTCTCTAGCGTCCTGCTCTGTTATTCCTGATCCAGTCAACCATCAGTCTACCACCGGCCACAACCGGCCGTCGGCTCACTCTCCTGCGGATTGCAACCGCCTCCAATCGCCTCTTCCGCCCATCGATCCATCCATCCATCCGGTAGCCCATCCTGCACAGAGCAGTTGTCATAGGTGGCGAGAACCAAGCAATCGAGACGGAGATGGTGTTCCAGCCCGGTTCATCGACGACCAAGATGGTGAGAGTCGCGCCACCATCGATGCGCTCCTCTAGGGGTTTGGCGCTAGCGGTTAGAAGTGGCGCATGTGCCCTCGGTGGAACCTAGGATCAGGAAGAGGAGTGTGGTCCGGACCGCATCAGCAGCCTGCTGGGCGCCGTTTTAGGTGAGATCGTCTCCCGTCTCCCCACCAAGTATGTCATCCGCATGCAAGTTCTTGCATCGCGGTGGCAGCCCCTATGGTGCACCACTCCTCTGATCTCGACTGTCGTGAGATCCCTCTTGTTCGAGTTTTTAACCCCCTCGAAAAAGTAGATTTTGAGTTGATTTCCGCTCACTCTGTCGCACCGAGGGAGCTCATCCGCATAACGTACACTTGAACTTTTTTAGTGGAGAAGGTGTTGATGATGTTGATTCGAATATTCCAGAGGCCATGTTCTCCAGCCATGAGGGCGTAGTTCACAGCCTATGCATATCAGCGTTCTACCTCCAGTGCAGACGCTCGACTGTCAACGCCTGGCTCGAATCCCCCAGATTGGACAATCTCCAGGTGCTTGAGTTTTACTACATGTTCCCACGATTTAAGAGACAAGGTGACATACTACCATTCTCATGCCCTTCACTTATGCCATCACCACCGGCATTCAACCCTCGGATTTCCTCTTCTCTCCACATCATCGCCTTTTCTCTTTGCAAGTTACCAGAAAATTATGTATGGGCGCTCAAACTTCCATTCCTCAGGAGACTCTCGCTTGTGGATGTTGATATATCTGAAGTGTCGTTACAAAACATAATCCATTGTAGCAGTTTCCCTGCACTCAAATGTCTGATGCTTGTTTGGACAATCAAGAGCCATTGCATGAGAATAAACTCACCTAACCTTATAAGCATTGGCATTCGTGGTCACCATGGCAAAGTTGTTATAGAGGATGCCTCCTCACTTCAAAGGTTGATTTTCGATGATGATCATAGCGAGAACTTGCACATAGTTATCATCTCTGCACCTAAACTGGAGGTCTTTAGCAAATTATCTGTTATTTTTGATGAATCGAGCAACCCACCACACCATATAGAAATTCAGGTATTGACTCCCCAGAATATTTTCAGTTGCATTCGTTCAAACAAGCAAGTTCCATGTAATCCAGTCTTATTCCATATTAATATTATGTTTTATTCTTCATGAAGTTTTTGCTGACAGCCAGCACATCCATAGCGGTTCAATCTATCAAGACGTTGCTTATCAATATCGATTATAATGTGAGCGCAGTCCTTGCCTTGGTGCAATGCTTAGGAAGCTTGGAAACCTTGTATATCGAGGTGATCATTCTCACACACAATCAAAACACATACCATGCATGGTGGACTACTTCATTCGTCTAAAAAGGCTAGTCTTAGATTCATCTAAAAAGGCAAGTCTTAGAATTGTATGTGATGGACAAATATGTACTCCCTCCGTTCCTAAATATAAGACCTTTTAGATATTCCACTATGGACTACGTACGAAGCAAAATGAGTGAATCTACACTCTAAAATATGTCTATATACATCCGTAGGTTGTCTACTGAAATCTCTAAAAGGTCTTATATTTGAAACGGAGGGAGTATGTATTAGACACATCTGTGTCTAAACAAAAAGTAAAAAAAATCATTCACTTGTTGTTTCAACAGAATCTTTCTTTATTTACCTTAAGCATTTTAAATCTTTATGCCTATTTAGGAAGGAGTCTCTAATTTGGAAAGTCTTACGACCTGTTCTTGTGAGCACCATCATGACGTTTGTTTCAAGTTAGTAATGCTTTTAGGCTATAAACAGTGCGAGAAAAGCATTCAATTTGCAACATTCTTTATTCTCAACGCAAGACAGCGGGAGACTATCAGGCTTAAGTTTCTTTCTCATGAAGACCTCACAGAAGGATTTTCCAAACAGCAACAAGAGGTGCTTCAGTGGCACAATAAGGCTTCTAAATATGCTCGCCTTAGATTGTCGCCAAGTTGCGACCACAAGCAGTTGGACTTAAGACACACACGCGTTGAGCACCTAGATTTAATGGATCCAATTACTTGTAAGTGCTGAAAATAGCGTAGGGTTATATGTTGCTGCCATATATCTGTCTGGGTTTTACGTAGGGGTCGTGAAACATTGCCTATACCTTTTGTTGAATCTGTAATTCTGTTAACAACATTGTTATTGTGCTGAAACAATTCATGTACCTTTTGTTGAATCTGTAACCTTGCTAGCAGCATTGTTATTGTGTTGTGCACCCACAAAGGAGCTTGCAACTTCCAAAACCAAACTACTTAGTATCCTTTTGTCTTGGTGCAACAACACTCCATACTCTCCAACTATGTGTAGTAAGCCAAAACATTTTTCCTCTCTGTCGAGTGATCTCGCATAGGATAGCAACCAGCGAGTTTCATGGTCGTCTCAATAATGAGCACACATCCTTTTTCGCGAGGAATGCATAAAGTTCAAAGATACATGTGATTGTCAAAGGGTTCAAACAACAACCACTCTAGAGCAAGCCCGCAGTTGATTCCATGGTTTCTTAAACGCACGGTACAGAAGCAGGGAGCGGAGTTTTAGACGGAAATAGGAAGAGGGGGCAGGAATATATATCCATCAATTTGTGGCAAGTTCACAATGAATAAATATGCATCGTTCAATAAAATCAAGGCCAGCAGGTGCATGACATCGCATTCAGAAGATGCATGGGTTTACATACATAAAATCCACGGTTCCTTAGTCCCAACTACAGATGACTCCATGGTTTCTTAAACGCATGGAACAGAAGCAGGGAGCAGGGTTTTAGACGGAAGTAGGAAGAGAGGAGGTAGGAATATATCCATCAATTTGTGGAAAGTTCACAGTGAATAAATACGCATCTTTCACAGAAAACAAGGCCAGTAGGTGCACGATGTTGCATTCACAAGACGCACGGGTTTACATACAGAAAATCCACGGTTTCCTAGTCCCACCTGTAGTTGATTCCACGGTTTCTTAAACGCACGGAACAGAAGCAGGGAGCAAGGTTTTAGATAGAAATAGGAAGAGAGGAGGCAGGAAAATATCCATCAATTTGTGGAAAGTTCACAATGAATAAATATGCATCGTTCACAAAAATAAAGGCCAGCAGGTGCAAAAGTTGAACGGTTGTTTATGCAACCGAGCCCTACTACAAGTGCCACACTTAAGACATTTTTCTTGCAGAGATCAGCAATTACAAGTGAGAGCAACTCCTTATCGTCCATGGATCTCCTGAGGATTGTGAATAGCACAACCGAGTCTATTGTCAACCTAGCTGCATTTGTCAAAACCGATAACCCAGATATTGCCAACCTTCCATCTTTATGCAAGCAGTACGTGCGAGGCAAATCGACGAAACTAGAAAGTTCAACAAGTCTGATGCTGCCCTTTATAGGAAAATATCCAAGCTTCATCCTGAGAGCATCGGTAACAACAATATGTATTTTCTGTACAAAAACGAATCACTATAAGTTGTGCCATTGCATCAAGGGGAGCGACATGTGGAGATTGGCTTATAGAAACAAAAAATGACAAACCAAACAGCCTTTCTCAACGTTGGTAAAATTTAGACAGTGCACAAAGGCAATAATAGTGATGTCCTTAGCACTTAAAACAAGGTTGGTCACGCAAACCATTTCAGTATATGGAAGTTTTATGCCTCGGGTGTAGAAAATCTTGTCTATGTAGTTTCCTTGGGACACACTGAGATCTTCGAGAGCTGAACAATAAAATCATCTATAAGTCAACATGTGTGAAGCAAAAAATGGTAGCTGCATGGTAAATCAATTTATTAGAATGAATTAAAAATTTAAATACAATATACTTAGAAATATTGATTACAGGGTCACTATAAAGGATAAATCTCACACTACATGGTAAAAACAAAATATTTAGTCCGACGATCTTCGTTGAGATTCAGATCACATTGTTTCTTGATAGGCGGATTTAACATACCGACGGAAGATTTGGGAATGGCTTTGTGACTCCCTCGAGATTCATTCAACTACATATCAATGTGAAATAAGAAATCTTCGCCTTGCAAATCAAGTTTAATAATATCACCATAACACAGATCATAGTCGTGTATCATCTTTTCCCACCCAGGACCATGATACTTGGACTTGCCAACGCAATCAGTAAACTTAATATTGTATGACAACTCCTCGTTGGTGCCAAACACAAGGTTCAAATCATCTTCTTCAAATGCATCATCTAAAACTTATTCTTTCCATAAAGAAATCAAAGAGAGGACTTGCTTCCGGTAATAGCAAGGGACATATTGCCAAATAAGAAGATAAATAAGTATGGTTCATAGACCAAAACGACCATGCCAAAAAGCTACTAACAAGAATTATTATGTGTCATTATTTATATCTATTATATTGCTCGATTAATATTATTAATTATGTAAGAACGGTAGAAGCAGAGGCACAAAACAAATGTTCTTGTTACCGATACCCAAAATTTACCAGGTACGACTCATAACAACGAGGCAAAGGGACAATCAAGAAAGAGCGGTCAACAGCGGATTCACCACCACGATAGCCGAGGTTCCAGCAAACATCACAGTTCATCGCTGTTTGCGAATATAAAACAATATATAAGACTCAGATGCATCAGACCTGGATAAAGACTATATAGAACTATGACAACATGTGTAACCATTTATGCTAGGAGACAACTAAAAGACTATGCAACAGTGTTATATACTCAATCTAATGACATAAGACAAAGTTATATAAATAAAACTTCACAGGGGTAACACGTGGAGGAATCCGACACACGCTAACTGAAAAACACTGTATAAAGTGTGGTAATCTAAGTTAGACAGACAAACCGTAGACAGAAGGAGGGGAACAAACTAAAGTGAAAGAACCAGATGTGAGGATAAAGCGGACGAGCAAGTAACTCTGTTTACCAGATACAAACAACCTCGTATTTATGGAGAAATTATTGGAAAATGGATGTCTTGATGAAACTAGAAACTGTGTGTAATAAGAGAGGGGGATAGGTAGAGAGGGAGATAGAGAGACACGGGAGGTAAAAGTAACGTCTGTGAGTTCACCGCAATACTTCCCTCTATAAATGTCGCTTCCTCATACCAAGTACTTCTCCCGACGCAAGAATAATACCGGAAAGAAAAAAAGTGGTAAGTAGGTGGAATTTTTCTTCACTCAGGCAGATGTTTGGTGGAGTGGGACAATGTGAAAACTCCCTGTGAAGACTGGGCCACTGACATGTGCGTTAGGTTCGACACTGCGCGGTGCGTTCTTCGTGGACCTAGCTAGCACGTCCTTATCTCTCTTTCCCCCTCTCTCCAAACCACCCCAACCCCCTTGTATATTCACTAAATACAACGAGTAAGACGGCAATGCTTCTGCCCACAGCCGTTGTACCATGTCAACATCTAAGATCATCAAAGGGATGAAGAATGAAGAGATGTTCTTCCATGACATGGACTTCGATTTTTATGTAAGAGATTTCCTCTTACATGAGTAGTCCTGATTTTGGTGTTTTATTTTTGGGGATATTTGATTTGACCTCAAAGGGTGCTTGTGTTCTTGTAGGAGAACTCTAATACAATCGTAGACCAAGATTTTCGTGGTGAATAAGAAGTTCTCCCTCTGTACTGCGTGCTCCATGACACCAAGCTTATGAGGTCTATGGCCTTCGAAGGAATTGACACAGGAAGGAGGTTCTATGGCTGTGCTGTCAAAGTTAGCCATTTTCGAAATCCCAGTTACGTCAAGGTTGTTGCAGATAGTTACAAACAAAACCTTTTTAGTTAGAACCATTATATCTATCTTTCTGTCTCACCGATGGTGCGAGCCTCGATCTCTTCGCATTATAAGAGGCATTTACAAACAAAATTTTAAGGTTGTTGTTTATTGTATCTATCGTACTACTTTGAAAAGTCATTGCCTTTTATATCTAGCTTTCTATTAGGCTATTGTTTATCATTCGCTAGTTCCTCGAGGAAAACATGTTACTTGTCCTAAGATAATTCCTAACTTAATGCATACTTTCTAAATAAGATAGTTTTACTTGTGTTGGTTGTTCCCATTTGTTTCTTCACCGGGCGCAATTAATTGACGCTCGTTAGAAGAAAGTTAGTGCAACTTTAAATATCATGTAGTACGTTAATAATCTCTGTTCACATTTGTGTTTTCCCTTTTTGTTTCGCTTGCACAGAGGTGTGAACTGCGGAGTCGTGAAATGGGTTGATCAGCCTTGGCCTCTTATAATGCAGAGGTGCCTGCTCAAGCTTTGGCAGATATTGCACAAGGGTAATGGCGAGCGCCAGGAACATAAAGAAGAGATAAGCAAGCTTAAAAAGGATGTTGAACAATTGAACCTTAAGCTCATGAACCTTGAATGGCAGAAGAGGCAACTCAACATCGATCATAAAGAGCTCAAGTCCATTTACGTGTGTCTCGTGGGTGCTGTTCAGGATATCGAGGAGGAGAGGGATGAGACCAAGCTGGACAGAGATTTTCTAGAGCATGAGGTGAATATTCTGAAGGGGAATAAGAAGAAGATGGAAACTATCATCTCTGATCTTATTGTGAAAGGCTCTACAGATAGGTATGAGTTTCTGAGGATCAAAGAAATTCTTGAAGAATGATTGTTAGGTATCCTGTTGATTGGAAAGTATTGGGAAAACTACTAGTCTGATATTAATCTAATGAGTGGACATGGAATTGGGTGTTGATGTTATTTTTTTCAACCTTGCATAGAGGCCCTGTAGTTGTAGTGTTCTAGATATGAATCATATTTGAAATATTAATGGAGATCCAAAGGACCCATGACATGCTTTTTATCTCATATATATTTAGGCTGCAAACGTCGTTGGTTCATTCTAAGCTGCATGAGGCAGTTTCACTCTTGCTTTGCCTGATAAATATCTCTGTTCAAAGTAAAATATGAAGCATGGATTTATACTAGCTAGATGCACGGGCATACGCTAGGCAGACGCATGGGTATACTCTAGGCTGACGCATGGACACACCCTAGGCAGATGCACGGGTGAGTACACTGTATGTCCACGGGTTTGTGTGTGTGCGTGCTATAGGGAAACATGAAAGTTTGGTTTTTTTGCCATGGATATATGCTAGGCAGACGCATGGTTGAGTATGATGTACGTCCACGGGTTTGGGTGTGCGTGTGCTGTAGGGAAACACGAAAGTTTGGTTTTTTTCCACAGATATACGCAAGTTAGACGCACGGGTGACTACCCGGTATGTCTATGGGTGTGAGTGTGCTGGAGGGATACACGAAGGTTCTTGTTTTTTGCAAGGAACTTCGGTGATGTAAAACGGAACCCACGGATATACGCCAGGTAGACACACGGGTGAGTACGCTGTCGGTCCACGGGTGAGTACGCGGTAGGTCCACGGGTATGTGTGTGCTGGAGGAAAACATGAAGATTTGGTTTTTTTGCAAGGAACTTCGGTGATGTAAAATGGAAACCATGGATATACGCTAGGCAGATGCACAGGTGAGTACGCTCTAGGTCCACGGGAGTGTCCGTTGTTGGTCCACGCGGGTGGACGTCGAGTATCCAGAGAGGCATGTCATGTTCTTCAGGCGTGGTTGGAAATCGTTCACCCGCGCCCACAACCTCCAGGATGGGCACGTCCTTCGTTTCGAAATGACGGAGGCCAATCTGCTCTCCATCAAGATTTATGGGCGCTCAGGCGCCCGTCTCACCTGCTGCGAAGAGAGCTCGAGTGGCGCCGAAAGCTCATCCTCGAGCGACAGCGACGGGGAGGATAGTGTCGGTGAAAGCGACAATGAATCCGAGCTCCAGGCCGTCAAGTCGGAATACAACAACTTGAGCTTTGACTGATTGGTGGCCGTACCATCATCGTTAGCCTCATGCCTCTCCTCCTCCCGGCAGGACGATCTTGCCGGGGGTCCTTGTCCCGGGCACTGCCTCATCTTCCAGCTGGATCTTCTGGCAGGCCCGTGGAATTCAGCTTCTGGGGCTCCCTTTCTTGTCTGCGCAGTGCTGGTCTTCTCCTCTGCACAATCCTGGCCCTCTCCTCCATGCAATGCTGGTCTAGGAGGGGCCAGGTTCTCGTCGGAGGCCCCTTGCCTTCTTTTTCTTCTTGTAGTCTGCCTCCTCTTTCCATCTTTTTCTTCCTGAAATCTCCCCTTGGGGAGAAAGTGGAATAAAGATGTACTTAGGAAGAAGCGATACTATTCACCCTATTTTTCTTCTTTTTCTTCTTCTAGCCTGCCTCCTCTTTCCATCTTTCTTCACCCTATTTGAAAGACCGTATACTATTCTCCTTGTTAGATTCCTCTTGGCAAGGTGCTAATTTGGCATCACTCCTCGCGGGCGTCTTGAAAGTAAAGGGGGTGCTTTTCTGCCACGGATACACGCTAGGTAGACGCACGGGTTAGTACGATGTAGGTCCGCGGGTGAGTACCGGGTAGGTCCACGGTTGTGCATGTGCTGGAGGGAAACAGGAAGGCTTGGGTTTTTAGCAAGAAACTTTGGTGATGTAAAACGTAAACCACGCATATATGCTAGGCAGATGCACGGGTGTGTATGCTATAGGTCTACGGGTTTGGGTGTGCGTGTGCTATAGGGAAACACAAAAGTTTGAGTTTTTTTGCCATGGATACACGCTAGGTAGACGCATGGGTTAGTATGTTGTAGTTCCATGGGTCAATACACGGTGGGTCCAAAGTTGTGCGTGTGCTGGAGGGAAACAAGAAGCCTTGTATTTTTAGCAAGGAACTTCGGTGATGTAAAATGGAAACCACGGATATACACTAGGAAGACGCACTGGTGAGTACGCTGTAGGTCCACGGGTTTGGGTGTGAGTGTGCTACAGGGAAACACGAATGTTTGGTTTTTTGCCACGGATACACGCTAGGTAGACGCACAGGTTAGTATGTTGTAGGTCCACGCGTGAGTATCGGGTAGGTCCAAGGTTGTGTGTGTGCTGGAGGCAAACAGGAAGGCTTGGGTTTTTAGCAACGAACTTCGGTGATGTAAAACGGAAACCACGGATATACGCTAGGCAGACACACGCGCGAGGACGTTGTAGGTCCACGGGTTTGGGTGTGCGTGTGCTATAGGGAAACACGAAAGTTTGGGTTTTTTGCCACGGATATACGCTAGGTAGAGCACGGATTAGTACGATGTAGGTCCACGGGTCAATACGCGCTAGGTCCACGGTTGTGCGTGTGCTGGAGAGAAACAGGAAGGCTTGTGTTTTTAGCAAGGAACTTCGGTGATGTAAAACGAAAACCACGGATATACGCTGGGCAGACGCACAAGTGAGTATGTTGTAGGTCCACGGGTTTGGGTGTGCATGTGCTATAGGGAAACACAAAAGTTTGGTTTTTTTTGCCACGGATACACGCTAGGTAGACGCACGGGTTAGTACATTGTAGGTCCACGGGTGAGTACCGGGTAGGTCCACGGTTGTGCGTGTGCTAGAGGGAAACGGGAAGGCTTGGGTTTTTAGCAAGGAACTTCGGTGATGTAAAAGGGAAACCACGGATATACACTAGGAAGACGCACGGGTGAGTACGCTGTAGGTCCACAACTTTGGGTGTGCGTGTTCTATAGGGAAATATGAAAGTTTGTTTTTTTTCCACGGATACACGCTAGGTAGATGCACGGGTTAGTACGCTATAGGTCCACAGGTGAGTACCGGATAGGTCCACGGTTGTGCGTGTGCTAGAGGGAAACGGGAAGGCTTGGGTTTTTAGCAAGGAACTTCGGTAATGTAAAACGGAAACCAAGGATATATGGTAGGAAGACGCACGGGTGAGTACGATGTAGGTCCACGGCTTTGGGTGTGCGTGTGCTATAGGGAAACACAAAAGTTTGGTTTTTTTGCCACGGATACACGTTAGGTAGACGCACAGGTTAGTACGTTGTAGGTCCACGAGTCAGTACGCGGTAGGTCCACGGTTGTGCGTGTGCTGGGGGGAAATAAGAGGGCTTGTGTTTTTAGCAAGGAACTTCGGTGATGTAAAATAGAAACCACAGATATACGCTAGGAAGATGCAGGGGTGAGTACGCTGTAGGTCCACGGATTTGGGTGTGCGTGTGCTATAGTGGAACACGAAAGTTTGGTTTTTTTGCCACAAATACATGCTAGGTAGACGCATGGGTTAGTATGCTTTAGGTCCACGGTTGAGTACCGGGTAGGTCCATGGTTGTGCGTGTGCTCGAGGGAAACAGGAAGGTTGGGTTTTTAGCAAGGAACTTCGCTGATGTAAAACGGAAACCACGGATATACGCCAGGAAGTTGCACGGTTGAGTACGTTTTAGGTCCACGGGTTTGGGTGTGCGTGTGCTTTAGGGAAACACGAAAGTTTGGTTTTTTTTGCCATGGATACACGCTAGGTAGACGCACGGGTTAGTACGTTCTAGGTCCATGGGTGAGTACCGGGTAGGTCCACGGTTGTTACGTACCTACATTTTATGGATTTCAAATTAAGTGACCTTGTTTTTCAAAATCTGTGCTCCATGTTTAGATAATACGTGCTTCAAGCATCAAACAAACCGTGACCTATTTTTTTTGAAATCCAAGTAGGTCCCTCACAGTACGTTGTTTTACATGTAGAAATCGCTGGTGCGAAGGACTTCATGGAAATTGAGCAAGAGAAAATTTGTAATATTGTTGATTCAACAGTTATACCTCCACATCATGCAGTCAATCAAGGTAACTGTTATCGTCCAACTGTGCTTCTAAGTAACAACTCTTTTTTGCTGTACCATGATCCCAATGACAAAGAAACGCTGCATTCCTATGACAACTATTTTCGAATGCTTGCATAGGACCTTATTATCACCAAAAGGCAGTATATGTCCTGTATAACCCATTAGTATGATTTAGAACTATGTCTTACTGTTTATAGTAAATATTGCATCACAAACCTTATGTCCTAACTCATTATTAAGCAGGGCATGTACACACTGATATTCAGACAATCATTTCTGAAATTAATACAGAATATCTAGATAGACCCAACATCTCGCCTCGCCAACCAGGAACAAGGATGGGATCAAGCATGCACAAAAAGGCACCCGCCATCGTATCACAGCCATAGAAAACCATGGTAACTTACATCAGGCAAAAAGCAAAGATACAACCAGAAAGAACGGATGGTGTTAATATTGTGGAAAAGACACATAAGAAAAAGAAAAGCACTAAGCCCTTAGTCAGTAGTGATACCTTGAAGCAACAGTCGAAGCCTCTAATGGTAATCCCACAAGCTCATCATCAAGCAAGACCATTTGCAATGAAAAAACAAATTGACATGAAAAACAGGAAAAAAATGACAGTGAGATGAAAAAGGAGAGGATTCGAAAAATAGAGTTTCGGAAGAGTCCAGCGGTGCCAATGCCAACACACAAATTGAAAATGATTTCAATCCTGCACACGACATCGAAGCCAGAGAGGACAACAGCGATCATGTAAGAGATGATTTCTCTACAAGTATTTGTTGCTACTGAAAATAGAACGGTGCTTACTAACAAAACATATGTTTCTATTTTTTCTGAATCAGGGAAATACAAACCAAAGGAAGAGAAAGAGGAAGAGGGTGAGCGGAAAATAATTGCTTCCGATGATAGTCAACGAAGCAGATAAAACAGAGACTGACGAAAAATGTCAAATCAAGGCTGGAGCTACATTTCATCAGGTGAAAGAAGCATGGGCAATTCTCAAAGAACATCACCAAAAATATGTTAAGACGGATGGCTTTGGCAGCATAGAGAGCTGCAAAATAACGGGGTCAATCAATAGGAACCTCGCATCATACATCTACAAAAATATGTACACAAATAACTTGACGATAAGCTTCAGTGACGACGATGGGGAAGGAAGTAAGGATTACCAATGAAGGGATCCATAAGTTTTTGGATACCCAAACGGCAACAAAAAGACAGCACCAAGGCCGATGATTTGCAATGAATCAATGAAGGAGCTCGAGCCAAACCTTGGCTTCAGAAAAATTGACTTCACACAATCATATATGATTGGGAAATTAAGGGAGCTTGTAGAAATAGATCGAGAAGAAGAAAACAAGAAGGCTGGCAAAATCTTTTTCCTCGTATTTTTCAACAAGGTTGTCTCTGGGACAACCTTCCCTCGCGACAGCAAACAAGCAATAATGGTCAAGAATATGAATTACGAAGAAATGGCGGAGATGGATTTTTGCCAGGTCATTGTCGAAACAATCCAGGCTGGAGCCATTGATTGGCAAGAAATGAAAAAGGGTGTAAAAGGAAACCAAGACCACCTCTACGGCTTGGCGCAGGCACCAGTAATCATGTACCTCGACTCCCTGCTATTACCAAACACAAGAGAAATGAATAGATGATCTAAGAATATGAACAATACTTCAACGCCCAGAGCGAACTACCTTGAGGAGAACGTTCTAAAAAAGAGAGCTAAAGAAGACATGAAGAAGGATGGAAAAGGACGTCCAAATGACTATGAATTTGTCAGGATAAAGGTATCTCTGTTGTCTATGAATTCCTCATACCATTTAAAAACACTTCTTATTCTAACAAACTTCATCTTAACGAAACAATGCAAACATGGAATGGGACAGTAGATAGGATATTCTACACAGATCACGGAAACGCGGGGTCACCTTCAACTTCAATGCAATTGATACCATTACAGAGTAAGAGACATGACCAGCAAACGTCAAAACTGCTATTAGGTCCACCCAAGCTTAGGCATGAAGCAATGGCCAACACCAGAACAAGAAGCGAGCATGAGACAAGCACCAGCAAAGGATCTGAAGAAGCCTTCAACAAGATCAACAAATTGTTGGAAAAATTGCTTGATGAAGCAAGATAGTTACCCGTCATAAGACAAAATAATGTGGCAGGATGCACTGAAGATGAGGCAAGTTATGACCAATCAGCCAGAGAAAGTCTGATAAAGCAAACAGTGACACTAATTGGTAATTTCGATCAACACAATGCCTATCAGCGCATGATTCACAACAGGAACCTGACAGCAATAGTGAAGACAGTAGAAGAACCACTGAGAAGACCGAAAATAAAAACTAATGAAGTAGAAGAGAAAGAACAGAGAACAAAAAGAACCAGAACACAATAGACGATAGATGAAACCAGGCCATAACAGAGAAGAAGCAGATAAAAGATGGCAACAACAGTGAACATGAGCATCCAAAGAAGATATCACCAATCATCTCTGAAGATACAAGAGAACTGAGAAGGAAAGACTCGTCCTCGGGCATCGTAACCAGCCAAAAAGGGAGTATAAACAACTTTTTTTCCATGTAAGCTGGATATGTATGTGTTTTACAAGCTAATAGACCTGGAATGAAATGTAGACTCGGTTGGACAAGAAACAACAAACAAGTCCAACAGAGATAGGCTAAAGCAGAGATAGATAACAAGATGAACAAGAATAGCAAGAAAACAGTAATGAGGTGACCTACCATAACCAACTTACCCATGTACAACAGGTCTTCTGAACAAAATGTGCCACAAAACTTACCATGTTTCATACCCAGGTATTACAAGAAGAGGAAATAGTAGAGGATGATGTGCAAAGGCACACTCATGATGAAGTTGCTGCTGATACAAAGATAGAATCCTCAGAGATGGCAGTTGATGACAAGGTCGAAACTATTTTTTTCTCAGAAAGAAATGGTAGTGGACATAGAGACAAACACCACAAGTACCAAAGGACGGGTAAAATCAAACAACAAGAAAAAACCTATCCCAGAGATTTATCCTGCGATGCAGTTTATTACACTAACATTTTTTATCTAAATGGACACAGGAAACGAATGAGACCATTACTGCGAAAGAACGACAAGTAACAGAACAGGAGGAAGCCAAAATTTCAGGGGAGCTTGTCAGTACAACAGAACGAATTGTTGTAACAGAAGAATAGGCTTCGCTGGACACGAAAAATCTAGGAGGGATCTCACAGGCTCCAATGATTGAAGAGGTAAAGTTGGACAAGAGTTATAAGAGATCACACATTCCAAATTAAGGTCTATTGTTTTATGACGATCACACATTCCAAACGAGATCCCACAGGCACCAATTGCTATTCTATGCCGATTGTTTCGTTTATTTCTTTTGCTGTTTATGTTTTGAACAAGCACTAGATGATACAATCCCTAATAATTCATGAGAAACAAAGAAGAGTACCGATGTTGAAAAGCTGCAAGAAACAAAGGAGAGTACCGACATTGCACACATGACCAAGCAACCAGAAGAGGTCAACAAACATATTATCGCAATGGCATACAATGCTGAAACTGGAGGTACAAAACATTCAGTCGGCGAGAAGGAAATATCAAGGACTATAACGGCAATAGCTTCTAAAGAGGTAAATTTACATAAGTTGTTTCTCTGAATTGAAAAAATATAGCTCCTCACGCACAGACGAAATCACATTTTAAGTTGCCTCTTTCTTTGAGCAGCCGCAAGAGAAACGAGAGGACACTGGCAGTGAGGAACGAACAACAGGATCCCAGGACACAGCACCGGTGACAACATTCGAAGAGGTGGTATTCCACAAGCTGCTTTCATAAAAATAAATATTGCAATTTTATTTTGATTTAACTACAAATCTCTGTCGTGGTACAGAAAACCCAAGAATATGAGCTCACACATATAAAAATTGAAGCAAATCTTCAGAGTGTTCTGAACAAAAACAAGGACAGAACAGAAACCAAGGCTGCTCATGGCACATCAAGGCAGGAAGCCCAAGAAGATGAGCTCACACATATACAAGTTGAAGCAAATCTTCTAAGTGTTCTGGACAAAAACAATGATGCAACAGGAGCCCAGGCACCTCATGGCACACCAAGGCAGGAAAGTGGTAACAAAGGACAATGTATAACTCATTGCAGCGAATCAGGTAATTAAAAAACTTATTTCAACCCTTCTAATTACATAAACACAAAGTACCAAGTAGTATAATGCCTTCAGGTACAAAAGGCAACAAAGACACCGAGCCCACAATAGAAACGATTAAAAATATACAACGCTGTATGCTGCAGGGAATGGACATTCGAAGAAAGGTAAGTGCATGTTACTTCCACAGAAAAAATTATTTTAATTATTTTTTCCCGTGAACAAATATACCCTTTATCTCTATATCTCTATGTGTATATACATATATATATATTGTAGAAATTATGATTTCATAATAGCGGGGGATGTTATTACCAAGATCGGAGACGCTGCCAGAAGCTTCGCAGAGTGTAATGCGGTCAACCTTGTAATCACTGAGCCCTTGTTATTGCTCCTACAAAATGAATTCAAGGGCACATGGAGGAAGATCCTAACAGTATGCAACACTGTAAGTAAAAATCTCGACGCAATATCATGTTTTAAGTAAATGAGTATCAGGTTGTGTACATGTGGACTTACAAATTCTTTATATGTACATTTCACAAAACATGTAGTATCTAATATACCGAGCCAATAGCAACGATCCATTGAAGTTTAGAGACTACGGTGACGAAAAGATAAAAAAAATGCCAAACCATCTTAAGACGTTTTTCGGTATCGAAGAAGGAGAACATCTAGAAGATTATGACATGGTAAACAGAACAAATTACCATATCTAAGAACAATTATAGATGTTTAAGTTTATGCTACCAATGTTTATGTTGCATTGTTGTCCTTTTTGCAGTTCCTTCTGCCAACTGCCATAGGGGGGTTCATCAAAGACAAAACTATTGGTCACTATGTGACCATAGCACTCAACATAAAAAAACAGCGCTTTGAGCTTCTTGACTCTATAAAGGATAACAATGAGCCAAGAGAATTCTTCAATGTTGTAAAAAGAAATTTAAAGAGGATCTGGAAACAAGTAAGCTCGAAGGTTCAACTTTCACCAAGTAACATTGACCATTTCAAGAAGGTCATCATGGACGTACCACTTCAGGGTCCAGACACGTAAACACTACTAACATCCTTGTTCTTTATCTCGTTGAGACAGTCTAACATGAAAACCGTAGAAAGTATTTTCATACCAAGGGGCCAGCATCATTAATGAATCATTCTCTCATCTTGCAGACTGGACTATGCGTTCTACATGTACATGAACCTCAAGCACTACTCTGAAGAAGGAAGAACCATCTCACTGACAGAAGAACAAGTCCCTTACTTGAGGAAGAGGATTCTGTATCATTTAATGAGCGAACACATGGGCAATACAAACCTAGTATCGCTAAACTATATGGCAGGTTTGTCTTTCAAACAACAACAAACTAATTCTCTATTGAGAGGTAGTTTTCACAAGCAAAGCCTCACAATTTTTATCTGTTCGTTTGATCGGTGTAGATATGATGAAACATAAAGTTGTAATCAAAGGCAAAGAAATGAAACAAGTCGATTGCGGCATAACCGAAGAAGAAATTCCTCAATCTCCCGAGCAAATTGATGTATTCACTGGAGAGTTAGAAGTTATTAAATTGCTGGACAGTGAAGAGGAAGAAGGCAAACAAGACAGCAATTCATGGAGTCAAGAGAAAGAACTTAACCAAGAGGGTCAAGAGCAACATGTGCAACAAGACAACAATTTGTGGAGTCAAGAGAAAGAACTTAACCAAGAGGGTCAAGAGCAACATGTGCAACAAGATGCTGATTTGTAGAGGGAGCATGAACGCAAGGATCCTCCAATAGAACCAGATCGATCCCCCGGCCCAACCGAGGAGAAGACTAAAAAATAAAACGACAAAGAGAAGAGAAAGATATCTGAACAGAGATGCTACCATGTCTGTTCATAAAGAAGGAAAGAAAGTTGTCAAGACAAAGTTAGAAAAAAGCTCAGCAGTAAGCATACATCAAGCACAATACCAGACCATCCTTTGGACTTCTTGCTCCCAAAAACGTTATCCCGTGAAGAAGATCTGGTAGAGTTACTAAAGGGCCTTACAACTGTTCAACTAGAACTTTACGATGAACTTGTAGTTCATGGAGGTATTAATTTTGAAGAATTCAAAGCAGCGTTAACTATGGCTAATGAGGAGGAATTTAACAAGAAACAAGCAGAGGTACTGGCAAGGATGCAATCGGATTCCCCAGGTACCTCAATACACTAGTTATCTGAGATCACGCCGACAAACATAATATCTATCAAGAGGGCGATCAAACGGTCAACCAGGCTCTATGGCATAACTAACATTCCAACATTTGAGTATCAACACTTCATTCACATGGACAAGGCCAAGTCCCTTCATCAATATCTAAAGAGCAACGAAGGGGAGGAGAATTGCGGAGAGTAAGTAGCCTCTCTACCCTTGAAAAAGAAGGACAAGTGAAGCTACCTAACCAGTGACTCTATTTTTTGTGTAAATCTTTTTGCTTTGCAGAGTACCCCTGTATAAAAGCGCAAATCTTGAAGAGTATATCACTGGAAAAATCATGATGCAGCAGCTCCAGAATGGATCAAAGGGACAAATGGAGGCCAGCATCTGTAACGCACTGTTCGAGGAATGGACAGAATAGAAACAATACAACACAAGAGATAAAGTTATTCTCACAACAGAATTCGCAAATGTATGTGTAACCCTCTTCCACAAAAGCACTTCCATCACACAATCGATCGGAAAATGTTTTGCTAAATGTGCACTCCTTGTTTGTTGCAACTTGTACTCGGCCTCGACTATAAAAATGGAGGACTAAAAGAGTTCAATGAGGATGAATCACTACAACAGTTCAAAACACTCGTGAAAGGAAAAAAATCTAGATAAGAAGCTGGTAAGTTCACTTCGCATCAGTTATTCTCCTTCTTAAGTCCGCATCTTCACATGACATTTGACTCTCTGTGTCACCCAATGCAGATCATGATTCCTCATAACACCACTTCACACCACACATTGTATGTCCTGAACAAGTACGAGGAGACTGTTGACATTCTGGACTCGCTAGAGTAGAAGCATTGTTGTAAGTTGACATGGAGAGAACACCATAGAAGCCATGAAGAACTGGTATGTCGGTCTGAATTTTGTTTTGTCTCTCTGCTGATAACATGGTATGATTACTTTTCTTGACAACAAAACAAAATTGAAATCACCAGATTGAAAGGATGTATCTGCTAATGAGGAGGCATTACGGGGAAGCGGCACTAAAAGCCCGCGACAAACCAAATTGGGGAAAATTAGCAGCCAGGCCTAACAGAGTTTCCACGACAAAACAAAAGAACATGCAATGCGGACAATTCATGGTCCAATTTGCAAAATACTGGAACGGCCAATCATTGGTGAAGGATGATGATGAACTACACAGGAGTTAACAATATAACAATTTTATTTATTTTGAGATCATAGTTTCCATGAAAATAATAAGTATTCAGATATCGTGACTGCAGCATAGTAAGGTAGATGACGAATGGAAACCAGAGTTCCTATTCACAGTGATATTTGGTAAAAGCAACAGCTTAAAGTGGGACCAGCTGCCTACACGAATACAAGAATTCAAACCAACACATTCAAAGTTTTTTTCAACCAAGGAAGGTAAGATAACTTTTCTGGAATGACACATGTGGACAAGCTATGACTAGACGGTTTGACATATATTTTCTAGCATAGAAACAATGACAATCAATTTTTACCTGCTTTGATAGAGACAAATAGCAAACAAAAGGGTAGGCAACGAAGTTGCATGACATATCCAAAAATTGAAGCACCATGCTTTGACCACACGGATGACGCAGTCAAGCTCCTGCAAATAATCATGAACAGCAGCTGGTAGAACGAATTCAAAAATTGACTTGTTTACTCATGGATGCAGAAAAATACCTCAAGCTACTTTTCATAGACCGCCCCACAGCAATAATTCTTTTTTTCTCTAATAGCAAAAATCTATATAAGCGGAGGCATGGAAACTCTACAGAATCAATTTTTATTGGAGCACAACAGAAGGCGGCATTTGGACCAACACCAGGTCTGAACAAAGCTCGCATTGAAAAGAGGGTGCTCAACGAAATAGCACATATCTGGGAAAGCATAAAACCTTCACAAGAAAGTTATAAAGACAGATTAATATTAGGCCCTTACTTTGGAGAGGTAAATTTTCAAATACCAGGCAGATCCTTTAAAATTTGCACGTTTCATGTCGATAACAGTTTATTTCTTTTCGATGCAGCATATTCTGAAAATAAAGAATCACACTCTAGGCATTGACAAGTTTAAAGTTGAATTGGATAAAGAGAAGAAACAATTTATTCCCCAGTACCTCCATGAACATTAGCAGAAGAAGCTCTCAACAGCAAATATGGTAAAAGCCCTCACTCTTAAACATAATCAAAATACGTGTTTCAGCATATTCCTTCATATAGCATTAAATGTAAAAAACTTGCGTGTTTGCAGATATTCTTCATAATGGAGAGGGAAAGCCATTACGATGTATATATGCTGGACAAATACACGAACAAAGTCCACATCATTGATCCTCATGAAGTACCTCACAAGGAAATTCAGGAAGAAAATGATCCAAACATTTACGGTTTGAGAATTGAGGAAGAAAATAAGGTGTTTGATTTATTTGATGCGATAAAGGAGAAAAGGAATAGAGACTATGATGCCTACCACAAACACAAATTGAAAGTTGTAAGTGTCCAAAATTTAAAAAAATCCGCCTGCTGATTTCTTCAACCTCTCCCCCACACACACACACACAAAAAACTATACTTGCAGGCACCTAGGTTTAAAGCAGTTTCTGATGTGGTACATCCCAAGAATATGGAAACCAAGCAGAATGTTAATTGGCAAATAAAGTTCGTAGAAGACATTCCAATGGTTGAGAAAGGTGAATCAGCATATGCTGCTCTGAAGCTTGCATTCTTGTACAATGGCAAGAAATTCGTTGAAGACATAGATCATTTCAACATAAGTTTTCCCTCAAATTGTAGACTGTGCTAGGAGCATATAAAAAAACTAGAATATTTTTTACTTCTTGTTATTACTTAGTGAAGAAATTTTGTTGGTGAATTTAATTTTTGTTGGTGAATTTTCTAGGATGAACTTGAAATCTGAAAGGCGGAAGCACTATACATGCTACTACTCAGTGAAGAAAATGATGCCAAACCTGATGTGATGGGTCAACAGATTCGAAGGATCTTAAAGAACGATGAAGACTAATACTTGTCAAACGACACGGTTAAACTATCACGATAGTTGTTTTCTCAATGTAAACATGTAAGCATGTAAACGAAGTCAATCTCCATTTGTATGTGCATGTAAACGAAGACTCTTGAATCGTTTGTCTAGGAAATTCATACACACGCCTTTTGTTGACAACTTGATGCCAAGCCTTTGCAAGAATCACCCTCGTGACTTTGCAACAGGTAAACCGTGAATCACACACATGCTTCCAGATACTGATGAATCATGTGTCCAAAAATCAGACACCTGCCTCTGTGAACTCATACAACATACCTCTAGACGATTGCACGCTACACAACAAAACATGCTAAGAGCAATACAGGTGTGCTACACCAGGCACGGGAGTGAAGCCTCGACAGGCACGGGAGGGAGGCCATACAAGCACTTGTGTTTAGCCTCTATAGGCACGATTGTGTAGCTGTTACAGGCATGTCTGTGTCGCCGCTAAAGGCACGGTATTGTAGCCATACAGGCACGGGAGTCAAGCCGCTAGAGGTAGGCGAGTGAAGCCTTTACGGGCACGGGAGTGAAGGCTCTATAGGCACGGCAATGAAGCCTCTACGCACACGCGAGTGAAGCTTCTACAGGCATGTGACTGAAGCATGCATATGCACGGGAGTGAAGCCTCTACAGGCACGTGACTGAAGGAGAAACATGCATGCGAATGAAGCCTCTATTGGCACATGACTTAAGCTCGCATAGGCATGGGACGGAAGTAAATACAGGCACGCGACTGAAGCCTACACAGGCACGGCAGTGAAGCCGCTACAGGCATGGGACTCAAGCAACTATTGGCACGTGTGTATAGGCTTCAGTCATAGGACAGGCACGAGACTGAAGCCTCTACAGGCATGGAGATGAAGTATGTACAATCAAGTGACTGAAGCATGCATAGGCATGTGAGTGCAGCCTGTAAAGGCATGTGACTGAAGCATGTACAATTACATGACTAAAGCCTCTACAGGCACGGGACCGAAGAATCTACATGCACATGTTAGAAGCCTCCGCACGCACGGTACTAAAGCATCTATAGGCACATTTGTGAGGACCCCTACAGGCACAGACATGGGGTTCTCGAGGCACTGGTTGGCACGGGAGTGAAGCCTGTACAGGCACGTGTGTGAAGCCATAAAAGCACTTATGTGTAGCCTCTATAGGCACGAATTTGTAGCCGCTACAGGCACGTCTGGGTCGCCATTACAGGCACATTCTTGTCGCTGATAATGGCACGGAATTGTAGCCATTACAGGCACGAGAGTGAAGCCACTACAGGCACGGGAGTGATGCCTCTACAGGCACGTGATTGAAGCCTCTGCAGGCACAGGAATGAAGCCTCTATATGCACATGACTGAAGCACGCACAGGCACTCTACAGGCACGTGACTGAAGCACGCATAGGCACGGTAGTGAAGCCGCTACAGGAACGGGACTCAATCAACTGTTGGCATGTGTGTATAGCCTTCGGTCATGGGACTTGCACGTGACTGATACCTCTACAGGCACGGAACTGGAGCATGTACAATCACGTGACTGAAGCATGCACAGGCACGTGAGTGCAGCCTCTATAGACACGTGACTGAAGCATGTTCAATCATGTGACTGAAGCATGCATAGGCACGTGACTAAAGCCTGTACAAGCACGGGACTGAAGGATCTACAGGCACGCCATTGAAGCCTCTATAGGCATGGGAGGGAAGCATCTACAGGCACGGTAATGAAGTACAGGCACGGGACAGAAGCATGTACAGGCACGTGTGGGAATCTATACAAGCAATTGTGTGTCGCCTGTACAGGCAATATTGTGTAGCCGTTACTGGCATGTCTATGTCGCTGCTACAGGCACGTTCTTGTTGCCGCTAAATGCATGGTATTGTAGCAATTCCAGGCACGGGAGTGAAGCCTCTACAGGCACGTCACTAAAGCCTCTACAGGCATGGGAGTGAAGCCTCTATACAGGCGCGTGACTGAAGCACGCACAGGCACGGCAGTGAAGCCCTATAGGCACCGGACTGAAGCAATTATTGGCACCTGTGTAGAGGTCCCTCCCGTGCTTGTGTGTGCTTCAGTCACGGGAGAGGCACGTGAGTGCAGCCTCTACAGGCACGTGACTAAAGCATGCATAGGCACGTGACTGAATCCTCTATATGCACGGGACTGAAGCATTTACAGGCACGCCATTGAAGCCTCTACAGGCATAGGACGAAAGCATATAAAGGCACGAGAATGAAGCCTCTACAGGCACGCCAGTGAAGGTGACTGAATCACTCACATGCACGGGATAGAAGCATCTATAGGCACACGATTGAAGCCTACATAGGCACGACAGTGAAGCCTCTACAGGCAGGGGACTCAAGCAACTATTGGCACGTGTGTATAGGCTTCAGTCATAGGATAGGCACGTCACTGAAGCCTCTACAGGCACGGAGCTGAAGTATGTACAATCAAGTGACTGAAGCATGCATAGGCATGTGAGTGCAGCCTGTAAAGGCATGTGACGGAAGCATGTACAATTACATGACTGAAGCATGTACAGGCACGTGACTGAAGCCTCCATAGGCACGGGACCGAAGAATCTATAGGCACATGTTAGAAGCCTCCGCACGCACGGTACTGAAGCATCTATAGGCACATTTGTGAAGCCCCCTATAGGCACAGACGTGGGGTTCTCGAGGCACTGGTTGGCACAAGAGTGAAGCCTGTGCAGGCACGTGTGCGAAGCCATAAAAGCACTTATGTGTAGCCTCTATAGGCACGAATTTGTAGCCGCTACAGGCACGTCTGGGTCTCCACTACAGGCACGTTCTTGTCGCCGATAATGGCATGGAATTGTAGCCATTGCAGGCACGGGAGTGAAGCCGCTACAGGAACGGGAGTGATGCCTCTACAATCACGTGCTGAAGCCTCTATAGGCACAGGAATGAAGCCTCTATATGCACATGACTGAAGCACGCACAGGCACTCTACAGGCACGTGACTGAAGCACGCACAGGCACGGTAGTGAAGCCGCTACAGGAACGGGACTCAATATTATGTTGGCACGTGTGTATAGCCTTCAATCATGGGACTTGCACGTGACTGATACCTCTACAGGCATGGAACTGAAGCATGTACAATCATGTGATTGAAGCATGCACAGGCACATGAGTGCAGCCTCTAAAGGCACATGACTGAAGCATGTTCAATCACGTGACTGAAGCATGCATAGGCACGTGACTAAAGCATGTACAAGCACGGGACTGAAGGATCTACAGGCACGCCATTGAAGCCTCTACAGGCATGGGAGGGAAGCATCTACATGCACGGGAATGAAGTACACGCACGGGACAGAAGCATGTACAGGCACGTGTGGGAATCTATAAAAGCACTTGTGTGTAGCCTGTACAGGCAATATTGTGTAGCCGTTACTGGCACGTCTGTGTCGCCCCTACAGGCACGTTCTTGTCGCCGCTAAAGGCATGGTATTGTAGCCATTCCAGGCACGGGAGTGAAGCCTCTACAGGCACGTCACTAAAGCCTCTATAGGCATGGGAGTGAAGCCTCTATATAGGCGCGTGACCGAAGCACGCATAGGCATGGCAGTGAAGCCCGTATAGGCACGGGACTGAAGAAATTCTTGGCACCTATGTAGAGGTCCCTCCCGTGCCTGTGTGTGCTTCAGTCACAGGAGAGGCACGTGAGTGCAGCCTCTATAGGCACGTGACTAAAGCATGCACAGGCACGTGACGGAATCCTCTACAGGCATGGGACTAAAGCATTTACAGGCACACCATTGAAGCCTCTATAGGCACGGGATGAAAGCATATATAGGCACGGGAATGCAGCCTCTATGGGCACGCCAGTGAAGGTGACTGAAGCACTCACAGGCACAGGGGAGAAGCAGCTACAGGCACGCGACGGAAGCCTACAAAGGCACGGTAGTGAAGCTGCTACAGGCACGGGACTGGAGCAACTATTGGCACGTGTGTATAGGCTTCAGTCATGGTACATGCACGTTACTGAAGCCTCTACAGGCATGGAACTGAAGCATGTACAATCACGTGGATGAAGCATGCACAAGCATGTGCAGCCTATACAGGCACGTGACTGAAGCATTTACAATCACGTGACCAAAGCATGCACAGGCACGTGACTGAAGCCTCTACAGGCACGGGACTGAAGCATTTACAGGCATGCCCTTTTGCAAGCACGGGACGACAGCATCTATAGGCACTGGAATGAAGCCTACAAATGCACCGTTGTGAAGCCTCTAAGGGCACGGTACCGAAGCATCGACAGGCACGTGTTAGAAGCCTCCGCACGCACGGTACTAAAGCATCTACAGGCACGTTTGCGAAGCCCCTACAAGCACGGACGTGGGGTTTTCGAGGCACTGGTAGCAGTGTCGTGCATCTGAATACCCAGTTAGAGAGTATAGCTATGGGCATGTTGCACTACAGGATCGGGCATAGCCAGTATGTAAAGCACGGGTGTATCAGCACAAGAGACACGAGAGAGTGGAGCCTGTACCTGCAGGGATGTGGTGCAGAGTTACGAGAGGGAAGCCTCTACGGCCAGGGGACCGAAGCATCTACAAGCATGCGAGTGAAGCCTCTACAGGCACGTGGTTGTAGCCTCTAAGGGCATGTTTGTTTAGCTGCTAAAGGCAACGGACTGAAGCCCTTATAGGCACGGTAGTGAAGCTCTTATAACCACGGGTGTGTTGCACTACAGGCGCCCAAGGCAAAGAAGTCAAGGCACTACAAGAACGGATGTAGACACTTTGTAAAGCACGGGTCTGTAGGCACAAGAGACAGAAGAGAGTGAAGTCTATAGCTACAGGGACGTGGTGCAGAGGCACTCGATTGAAGCCTCTTCATGCACGGAAGTGAAGCCTTTACATGCACGATGATTAAGCCTCTACAGATACGCTAGTGAAGAATCTACGGCACGTGTTTGCAGCCCTAAGAGGCACGTATGGGCAGCCCCTACATGCATGGGGGTGAAGCCTACACAGGCATGGAGGTGAAGCGTGCGCAAGCATGGACGTGGGTTCTCGAGGCACTGGTATCAGCATGCTCCGGATACATCTAAAAATGAGCTTATTGCATGCTATTGACATGCTTCACCTACCCGTCAAGCTATTGTGTCGAAACTAGTCTCACAAACTCTTTACAGATCTACGGCACACACAGAGTTTCAGCGGAGGTGCCGCGAACACCGCATCCGACATGGAATCGGCTGCCTCCAGCAGGAAGAAGACGAGGTTCGCGCCACCACGGACGTCGGTTGTACATCCGCCGACGAGGAAAGTAGAGTGTCCATCCACTAGCTACAAGGACAGGAGGGGAGAGTGTACGCTCCCTAGGAGCATGCATATGTCGGTCGAGTGCACATGTGGATCTGAGAAACAAGAAGGTGGATCTTCTAAGGACCACATCAGCGACCTCCTAGATGGCATCCTTGGCGAGATCATCTATCGTCTGGCGCTCAAGGATGGCATCCGCACCCAAGCCCTGGCCTCTCGATGGCGAAATCTATGGCGCACCGCTCCACTGAATCTCGACTGCCGTGAGATCCCGGCCACTCATGTCTTTAACAGTATGGAAACAATCAGGTGCGAAATCATCTGCATTCTGCCCACCAAGGAGGTAGCCCAGAGCACTCACGTCGGAACTCAATTCCAACCTCTCGGCTCCGACTGCCGTTTTGAATCTACCGCTGACGATATTATCCTTCCTAGAGCCATTCTCTCTGCCCACGAGGGGTCCGTTCATCGTCTCTGCATCCCAACGAGCTACCTCCAGTCCGAACCCAGTGTCGTCGATGAGTTGCTCCAATTCGCAAAACTAGACAAAATCCAAGTGATCGAGTTCTACCATCTGTTCCCAAAATTCCTCCATCGGGCCGTCAGCCAACCACACCAATGCCCTTCATATATGCCCTCAGCACCAATGTCGTTCTGGAGGTTCTACTCCTCCCTCCACATGGTCACATTCACCCTTTGCAAACTAGCAGACAATGTAGTAGAAATGATTCGCCTCCCACTATTCAAGAGACTTTCACTGGTGGAAGTTTACATATCGGAGGTCTCGCTACACAACATGATCCACTCGTGTTGTCCTGTCGTGCAATACCTGCTACTTGTTTTCAACAAGGAATTCTGCTGCGTGCGAATAAACTCACCTAATCTTATCAGCATCGCCATTCGTTGTGATAGAGGGAAACTCAACATCGAGGATGCCAATTCACTTCAAAGATTACTCCATGATTCTGTAGATACACGGTTTGAAATAACTATTGTTTCTATGCCTAAACTACACACCTTGGGAAAAAAATCAGATTGATCTAATGAATCGAAGATTGTCATTGGTTCTATAGTCATTCAAGTACTGTTATTCCACAATACATATTGTGCTGCATTCTATTTCATAAACACAAACTAATAACATAATATTCTATGATCAAATGCAGGGTCTGTCCATACACAACATACCATGAGTGATGGATTCCGTCAAGACCTTATATATCTCGTAGACATTTTTTAAACTCGATGAGGTTGTTGGATTGTTGCGATGCTTTAGATGCCTGCAGAACCTATTTATCGAGGTGATCATCTAACACACAATGAGAACCTGTACATAGTGTTCTATGGGCTTTCGCATACATGGTATTCCACGTAGTAACACAATATATGGGCTTCCCCATACATAGCAGTAACACAATAACAGTTTTTGTTGCTCTTTAGATATATTTTGTTTCGTGTATGTACAACAAGTGAACATTCTTGACAGTATTTTAGGTGTTTTCCAGAAATTAACTGTTTTTCAGTCTTCGTGTGTATCTAGGCAACAGGGTGGGATCAAAGAGGTTTAACAAATGAATGGCACCTAAAGCACCAGGTGTTTCTCAATAGTCATGGGATTTACTTGAAGAGAATAACACTTGAAAAATATGAAGACACAAGGGTAAACATTGAGTTTGTGAGATTCTTTATTCAGAATGCAAGCATACTACAAATCATCATGCTCAAGTTCAGCTTGCACAAAGATTTCACGGTTAAATTTTACAAACGGCAAGAAAAGGTGCTTCAGATGCACAAAAGGGCTTCTAAGTGTGCTTGTCTTGAACTAGCAACTAGTTGTGAGCATATGCACCTGGATTTAGCAAACACACGTGTCGAGTGTTTGGAATTGTCAAATCCATTCATTTGTGATTACTGAAATCAGGGTCTCTATTGTCATGTCCTAATTACTGTGTAAAGCATAGAGGTCTTTTGTAAGACTTGTCAGAATAATAGCATGTGTTTTGTAGCAGCAATAATTATGACATCAATAATGTGCTTTCTCTTACTATGTTCACTACGTGTTTGTACAACCATGAATGTTTTAACAAAAAAAGGGGGGTTGAGCATGCTAAAAAACAAACATATTTTCTTCTTCTCTAATTTTAGTTTTGACGCACTACCGCATGTGAGGGAATATGATGTTGTTCGTGCCTCCACAACTCTCATAATTTCAAGCATATACCTATGACTCTCAAGCTAGAGTGGTCGGATAGAGTGATCAGGCACACAATACCATGCCTCTGTAGTGCATGCCTCCTCTCATTGAAGTTGCCGTTAGAGAAAAACATCTCATTCAGAGGCACACGAACGTGCTTTACCCAGAGTCAAATCCGTGCATGTATCTCTCTCACTGAATCGGTCGTCACGGAAAACATTGAGGTAACAAACGGAACAGCGTGACTTTGCTTCATGTAGTCTCGTGCCACAACTAGAGCGTCAACGGACCCTGTAGTTGTAAGACCGTGACTGCACCTGTCTATTAAAATATTGGGATAATTGTATTTGAGCCCTTAGTTGTGTCACTGTCGATAGGAATACCCCTAGTTTTGGAAAACACGCGGTCATGCCCACATCACTTTGTTCGTCTTGTGCTTATGCCCTTTGACCATTTGACTGTCATTTTGAAAACTTCATAACTATTTAATACTATCTCGGGAAATGGCAAATACGTTATCAAAATATTCAAAAACACATCACCTATATGTGTATGACATTTGCATTCATGAGAAAATTGTTTGGAAGTCCCCATATCAGTTTTAGCTCAAATAGGTGATGGGAACTTTCCAACTCTTTTTTCATGAATGCAAATGACATGCACATATAGGTGATGTGTTTCTGAACATTTTAATATCTTCTTTGCATTTTTTTGAGTTATTAGGAAATAGTTATGAAGTTTTGAAAATGACAGTCAAACCGTCAAAGGGCAAAAGCACTAGACGAACAAAGTGATGTGGGCCACACCGCGTGTTTTCCAAAACTAGGGGTATTCCTGTCGACGGTGACACAACTAAGGGCACAAATACAATTATTCCTAAAATATTTGCAACTCATTCTCACTGATGTGCCTCCTTCGATTGTAAGACCGTGACTATTTAAGTGAACGTTCAACCAGAATATTTGGAATAACAAAGGCACGACTATGATTCCTGAGGTGACTAAAGCTTTCTAAGTGCAAACCTAAAACCTTAGCGTTCTCTTTTGTGGCCCCACAAGTAGAACCCCCTTGTTACCGTAAAAACAATATCTGACTAACCCGTTGTACAACACTTTCTATTCCTCTCTCGCCCTCTCTTCTCTCTCGGTTCGCAAAGTCACTCTACGATTCGTACATTACCTCTCCATTTCCGCATCAATTTTTTTGTATGATTTGTACCATCCTTGAAGATTTTTGTTTCTTCGTGCTATAAATCGATAGATCTATGCTATTACGATTTAAATTTTGCGATGCTCTCATACATATCTGCTAAATGCCAGGACGAAGTTGTCCATGCCGTCAATATCCGACATTAATGAACTCGTTGAAGCAGGGAAAAGCTCTACAATCGACAGTGAGGTAAAACGTCCGAGTCGTAGGAGAAAAATTTAGTCCAGCAGTGTAGGTGGGAACGTTAGAGAAAACCCAGTGTCTCTATGGCTAAAAACGGAGTGGGTGGGTGTTAAAGAGGAAAGTGGAGGAGGTGTTGCGCGGTATCCCTTACCAACGACGGTGTTGTGAGACCGGCCTTGGTGGCGTGGATGACTCTGCTAGATCATCGGTTCAAAAAATTGCTAGAATTAGAAAGGAGATCCGAGCGTCTTGATGCAAAACTGATTTATTATTAGATACAGATGCGTGTAATACAATGCAAGTGCCTAATACCATACGCAATTACTTAAATAAGTGTTCAGGTAAAATATATTTCGCTGTGGTACTAACATAACTAGTTCGGCATACATCTTTAAATTGGCAACAAAGTAAACACTAGTTTCCTGTTATAACTGTTGCAAGAACTAAGCTGTCACAAATCAAGCAGTTGCACATGTCTTTTTAGGACTTCGCATGTAAACAACTCTTTACTCGACTATGCTTGTGTTGATAATTTCGTGTTGGAAATATGCCCTAGAGGCAATAATAAATTAGTTATTATCATATTTCCTTGTTCATGATAATCGTTTAATATTCATGCTATAACTGTATTGATCGGAGACTTAAATGCATGTGTGGATATATAGACAAAACCATGTCCCTAGTATGCCTCTAGTAGACTAGCTCGTTGATCAAAAGATGGTTAAGGTTTCCTAGCCATGGACATGAGATGTCATTTGATAACGGGATCACATCATTAGGAGAATGATGTGGTGGACAAGAACCAAACTACAAACATAGCATATGATCGTGTCAGTTTATTGCTACTGTTTTCTGCATGTCAAGTATATGTTCCTATGACCATGAGATCATGCAACTCACGGATATCGGAGGAGTGCCTTGTGTGTATCAAACGTCGCAACGTAACTGGGTGACTATAAAGGTGCTCTACAGGTATCTCCGAGGGTGTCTGTTGAGTTGGCATGGATCAAGACTGGGATTTGTTACTCCGTGAGACGGAGAGGTATCTCAGGGCCCACTCGGTAATACAACATCACAATGAGCCTTGCAAGCAATGTGACTAATTGTTAGTTGCGGGATCTTGTATTATGGAACGAGTAAAGAGACTTGCCAGTAACGAGGTTGAACTAGGTATGGAGATACCGACGATCGAATCTCGGGCAAGTAACATACCGAAGAACAAAGGGAACATCGTACGGGACTAACTGAATCCTTGACATAGAGGTTCGACCGATAAAGATCTTCGTAGAATATGTAGGAACCAATGTGGACGTCTAGGTCCCGCCATTGGTTATTGACCGTAGAGGTGTATCGGTCATGTCTACATAGTTCTCGAACCCGCAGGGTCTGCACACTTAAGGTTCGGTGACGTTTCGGTAGTGTAGAGTTATGTATGGTGGTGACCGAAGTTTGTTCAGAGTCCCGGATGAGATCCCGGACGTCACGAGGAGCTCCGGAATGGTCCGGAGGTAAAGATTCATATATAGTAAGTCCCAGTTTGGTTTCCGGAAAAGTTTCGGGCTCATCGGTAGTGTACCGGGAGTATCAGTAGTGTACCAGGAGTGCCGGTAGTGTACCGGGGGACCTCCGGGAGGGGTATTTCGACCCCAAGAGGTCCATGGGCTGTGGGACAATAATAACCAGCCCTTAGTGGGCTGGGAAAACAGCCACAAAGGCCCATGGCGCAGGAGAGAAAGTCCTAAAGCAAAAAGTGGAAAATCAGCCAATAGGAGGCAATCCTACTCCAACTAGGATTGGAGGTGAAGTAGGATTGCTCCCACCTCCTATTTCGGCCGACCCAAAGGCCTTGGCTGCCTATCCTCTCCTCTCCTCCTATATATACTAGTGGATTGGGTGGTTTTTGGACAGAATTTCCGGCCACGTGCTACCCGTTCCACCGGTGCATAGTTTCTCCTCTAGATCGTAGTTCCGCAGTGCTTAGGCGAAGCCCTGCAGGAATCACTCCACCACCATCACCGGAGCGCCGTCACGCTGCCAGTGAACTCCCTCTCCTCTCCACCTCCTCTTGCTGGATCAAGATGGTGGAGATCGTCATCAAGATGCACGTGTGCTGAACGCGGAGGTGCCGTCCGTTCGGCGCTAGATCGGAAGGACCGTGATCGAGATCGCGAGACGGTTCGTGATGAGATCGCGGAACGGATCGTGATGAGTTCGCGGGACAAATCGTGATCAAGATCGCGGGACGGATCGTGATGAGTTCACGGGACGGATCGTGATTGGATCGTGGGACGGATCGTGATGAGATCGCGGGACGCTCGGCGATTTGGATCGCGAAGATGTTCGACTACACCAACCGCATTTCTTAACGCTTCCTGCTTAGCGATCTACAAGAGTATGTATATCCACTCTCCCTCTCGTAGATAATCATCACCATGGATAGGTTTGCGTGTGCGTAGGAAAAAATTTGTTTCCCATGCGACGTTCCCCAACAGTGGTATCAGAGCTAGGTTGATGGTTCGATGAGATCTCGAGTAGAATACAAAAGGTTTGTGGGCGTTGATGCTTAGATTGCTTCCTCCCTTGGTCGTATTTTGGTTCAGCGGGATTGTGAGATGAAGCGGCCCGGACCAACATTACTCGTACGCTTACGAGAGACCGGTTCCCTCGACGCAACTTGTTGCTTAGATGGCTTGCGGGTGACAGTTTCTCTCACTTTAGTTGGATAGGATCCGACAAAGGCGGTCCTTGAGAAGGTTGAAAAGCAATCTATGTATCACCGTTGTGGTTTATGCGTAGATGAGAATCGTTCTTGCTAGATACCCATAGCAGCCACGTAAAACATGCAACAACAATTAGAGGACGTCTAACTTGTTTTTGCAGCGTATGTTGTGATGTGATATGGACAATTACATGATGAGATATATGTGATGTATGAGATGATCATGTGATGTATAGAATTTCACGACTTGCATGTCGTTGAGTACGGCAACCGGCAGGAGCCATAGGGTTGTCTTTAATTATTGTATGACCTGCGTGTCAATCATTAAGCGCTATGTTATGCTTTACTTTATCGCTAAGCGGTAGCAATAGAAGTAGAAGCAGGGCTGGCGCCACAACCCCAATGGCAACACATTGATGGAGAACAAGATGATGGAGATCATGGTGTTGTGTCGGTGATGATGGAGATCATGCCGGTGTTTCGAAGATGGAGATCTTAAACACAAGTTCATGGCCATATCATGTCACTTATGATTTGCATGTGATGTTAATCCTTTTTATGCACCTTGTTTTGCTTAGGACGACGGTAGCATTATAAGGTGATCCCTCACTTAATTTCAAGATAAATTGTGTTCTCCCCGAGTGTGCACCGTTGCGAAAGTTCGTCGTGTTGAGACACCACGTGATGATCGGGTGTGATAGACTCTACGTTCACATACAACGGGTGCAAGCCAGATTTGCACGTGCAGAACACTCGGGTTAAACTTGACGAGCCAAGCATGTACAGACATGGCCTCGGAACACAAGAGACCAATAGGTCGAACATGAGTCATATAGTAGATATGATCAACATGATGATGTTCACCATTGTAGCCACCTCAACTCACGTGATGATCGGACTTGAGTTGGTGAATTTGGATCATGTATCACTCGAATGATCGGAGGATGTCAACTTGAGTGGGAGTTCATAAGTAATATGATTAATTGAACTCATTATCATGAACATAGTCAAAGTGTCTTTGCAAATTATGTTGTAGATTACTAGCTCACGCTGTAGCTCCCTTGTATTTTTTATATGTTCCTAGAGAAATAGAATTGAAAGATGATGATAGTAATATTGCGGACTGGGTCCGTGATCTGAGGATTGTCCTCATTGCTGCACAGAAGGCTTATGTCCTTAATGCACCGCCCGGTGCGAAAACCCCTCTAGCGTCGTCTATAGATGTTGTGAACATCTGACAGGCACGTTCTGATGACTACTCGATAGTTTAGTGCGTCATGCGTTCCGGATTAGAATTGAGGCTCCAAAAACGTTTTGAACGTCACGGAACATATGAGATGTTCCTAAGAGCTGAAATTAGGATCTCAGGCTCGTGCCCGTGTTGCGAGATATGAGATCTCCAACAAGATTCTTTGCCTGCAAGATGAAAGAGAAGATCTCAATCGTTGAGCATGTACTCAGATTGTCTGGGTGCTACAATCGCTTGAATCAAGTGGGAGTTGATCTTCTAGATAAGATAGTGATTGACATAGTTCTCCAAGTCACTGTCACTAAGCTACTAGAACTTAGTGATCAACTATAAATTGCCAGGGATAGAAATAATGATTCCTGAGCTGTTCGCGATGTTTTGACACCGCGAAGGTAGAAATCAAGAAGGAGCGTCAAGTGTTGATGATTAACCAAACCACTAGTTTCGAGAAGGGCAAGAGCAAGGAGGGAAACTTCATGGATAGCAAGTCAGTTGCTGCTCCAGTGAAGCAACCCAAAGTTGAACTCAAACCCAAGACTAAGTGCTTCTGTTATGAGGTGAACGGTCGCTGAAGCGGAACAACCCTAGATACTTGGTAGATAAGAAGGCTGGCAACATCGACAGAAGTATATTTGATATATGAGTTATTGATGTGTACCTTGCTAGTACTCCTAGTAGCACCTAGGTATTGGATACCGGTTCGGTTGCTAAATGTTAGTAACTCGAAATAAAAGCTATAGAATAAACGGAGAACGAGCTAAGGGTGAGGTGACGATATGTGTTGGAAGTGTTTCCAAGGTTGATGTGATCAACATCGCACGCTCTCTCTACCTTCAGGATTAGTGACGAACCTGAATAAATGTTATTTGGTGTTTTGCGTTGAGCATGGACATGATTAGATCATGTTTGTTGCAATACGGTTATTCATTTGAATTAGAGAATAATGGTTATTCTGTTTGCATGAATAATACCTTCAATGGTCATGCACCCAGTGAGAATGGTTTGTTGAAATCTTGATTGTAGTAATACACATGTTCATAACATGGATGTCAAAAGATACAAAGTTAATAATGATAGTACCACATATTTGTGGCACTGCCGCAGAATGTCATATTGGTATAAAGCGCATGAGGAAACTCCATGCTGATGGATCTTTAGACTCATTCGATTTCGAATCGGTTGAGACATGCGAACCATGCCTCTTGGGCAAGATGACTAAAATACCCCGTTGGATGGAGCGGGCAAGTGATTCATTGGAAATGATACATGTTGATGTATGCAATCTAGTGAGTCTTGTAGCGTGCAGTGGATATCGTTATTTTCTTACCTTCACTGATGATTTGAGTAAATATAGTGTATATTTACTTAAAGAAACACAAGTCTGAATCGTTTGAAAGGTTCAAGCAAATTCAGAGTGAAGTTTAAGATCATCGTGACAAGAAGATAAAAATAACTGCGATATGATCGTGGAGGTGAATATCTGAGTTACGAGTTTGGCATACAACTTAAGACAATGTGAAAGTTGTTTCACAACTAAACGCCACCTGGAACACCATAGTGTGATGGTGTGTCCGAACATCATAGTTATGCTCTATTGGACATGGTGCGTGCTATGATGTCTCTTGTCGTTTTACTACTATAATTTTGGGGTTATGCATTAGAGACAACCACATTCACTTTAAATAGGGCACCATCTAAATCCGTTGAGATGACACCATGTGAATTATGGTTTGATAGAAACCTAAGCTGTCATTTCTTAATACTTGGGGCTGCGACACTTGTGTGGAAAATGTTTTCACCTAATGAGGTCAAACCCAAGGCGAACAAATGCATCTTCATAGAATACCCTAAGATCAGTTGGGTGAACCTTCTATCTCAGATCCAAGTGCAAAGTGTTTGTTACTAAAACGGATCCTTTCTCGAGGAAAAGTTTCTCTCGAAAGAATTGAGTGGGAGGAAGATAGAACTTGATGAGGTTGTTAAACCTTTGTTCAACCAGAGAATAGCGCAGCGCAGAAAGATGTTTCTGTGAAGCCTACGTTAGTTGAAGAGGAAGTTAATGATGATCATGAAACTTTAGGATCAAGTTACTATCGAACTTCGTAGGTCGACAAGGATGTGTACTGCTCCTAAGCGGTACGACAACTCTGTCTTGGAGGTCATGTTGTTGGACAATGATGAACCTACGAGCTATGGAGAAGCGATGATGGGCCCGGATTCCGACAAATGGTTGGAGGCCATGAAATCCGAGATAGGATCCATGTATGAAAACCAAGTGTAGACTTTGGTAGACTTGCTCATTGGACGGCAGGTCGTTGAGTACAGGTGGATCTTTAAAATGAAGACAGACACTGATGGTGAATGTCACTATTTGTAAAGCTCGACTTGTTGCAAAGATGTTTGTGACAAGTTCAAGGAGTTGACTACGATGAGAATTTCTCACTCGTAGTGGTGCTAAAGTCTGTTGGAATTATGTTAGCAGTTGCTGTGTTTTCAATTATGAAATATGGCAGATGGACGTCAAAACATCGTTTCCTTAACTGTTTACTTGAGGAAAGGTTGTATGTGATACAACCGGATGGTTTTGTTAGTCCTAAGGATGCTAAAAGGTGTGCAAGCTTTAGTGATCCTTCTATGGACTGAAGCAAGCATCTCGGAGTTGGAATATACGCTTTGATGAGGTGATCAAAGTTTATATGTTTATACAAGGTTTACGAGAAACTTGTATTTACAATAAAGTGAGTAGGAGCACTACAGAATTTCTAATAAGTATATGTGGATGACATATTGTTGATCGGAAATAATGTAGGATTTCTGGTTAGCATAAATGGTTGTTTGAAAATTGATTTTTCAAAGGAAGACCTGGATAAAGCTACCTAATTGTTGAGCATCAAGATCTATAGAGATAGATCAAGATACTTGATGAGACTTTCAATGAGCACGTACCTTTACAAGATTTTGAAAGAGTTCAAAATGGATCAGTCGGAGAAAGAGTTCTCGCCTGATTTGTAAGGTATAAAATTGAGTATGACTCAATGCCCAGTGACTGCACAAGATAGAAAAAAGATGAGTGTCATCACCTATGCTTCAGCCATAGGCTCTATCATGTATGCAATGCTGTGCACAAGACCCGATGTCAGCCTTGCCATAAGTATGGCTGGAAGGTTTCAAAGTGATCCTGGAATGGAGCACTGGACAGCGGTCAAGATTGTCCTTAGTAACTAAAAGACTAAGGAGATGTTTCTCGATTATGGAGGTGATAAAGAGTTCGTCGTAAAGAGTTACATCGATGCAAGCTTTAACACCAATCCGGATGACTCGTAGTAGCAATCTGGATACGTATAGTGGAGCAGCCATTTGGAATAGTACCAAGTGGAGTGTGGTAGAAGTGTTTTCGGTTTGACATAGAAATTTGCAAAGTACACACGGATCTGAATATCGCAGACCCGTTGACTATAAGACCTCGCTCACATGCAACGCATTATCGAGCCCCAGAACTCATTGGGTGTTAGATTCATAACAATGCGAATCACATGGTGATGTGAACTAGATTATTGACTCTAGTGCAAGTGGGAGACTGTTGGAAATATGCCCTAGAGGCAATAATAAATTAGTTATTATCATATTTCCTTATTCATGATAATCGTTTATTATCCATGCTATAATTGTATTGATCGGAGACTTAAATGCATGTGTGGATACATAGACAAAACCATGTCCCTAGTATGCCTCTAGTAGACTAGCTCATTGATCAAAAGATGGTTAAGGTTTCCTAGCCATGGACATGAGATGTCATTTGATAACGGGATCACATCATTAGGAGAATGATGTGGTGGACAAGACCCAAACTACAAACATAGCATATGATCGTGTCAGTTTATTGCTACTGTTTTCTGCATGTCAAGTATATGTTCCTATGACCATGAGATCATGCAACTCACGGATATCGGAGGAGTGCCTTGTGTGTATCAAACGTCGCAACGTAACTGGGTGACTATAAAGGTGCTCTACAGGTATCTCCGAGGGTGTCTGTTGAGTTGGCATGGATCGAGACTGGGATTTGTTACTCCGTGTGACGGAGAGGTATCTCAGGGCCCACTCGGTAATACAACATCACAATGAGCCTTGCAAGCAATGTGACTAATTGTTAGTTGCAGGATCTTGTATTACGGAACGAGTAAAGAGACTTGCCAGTAACGAGGTTGAACTAGGTATGGAGATACCGACGATCGAATCTCGGGCAAGTAACATACCGAAGAACAAAGGGAACATCGTACGGGATTAACTGAATCCTTGACATAGAGGTTCGACCGATAAAGATCTTCGTATAATATGTAGGAACCAATGTGGACGTCTAGGTCCTGCCATTGGTTATTGCACGTAGAGGTGTCTCGGTCATGTCTACATAGTTCTCGAACCCGCAGGGTCTGCACACTTAAGGTTCGGTGACGTTTCGGTAGTGTAGAGTTATGTATGGTGGTGACCGAAGTTTGTTCGGAGTCCCGTATGAGATCCCAAACGTCACGAGGATCTCCGGAATGGTCCGGAGGTAAAGATTCATATATAGGAAGTCCCAGTTTGGTTTCCGGAAAAGTTTCGGGCTCATCGGTAGTGTACCGGGAGTATCGGTAGTGTACCGGGAGTGCCAGTAGTGTACCGGGGGACCTCCTGGAGGGGTATTTCGACCCCAAGAGGTCCATGGGCTGTCGGAGAATAATAACCAGCCCTTAGTGGGCTGGGAAAACAGCCACAAAGTCCCATGGCGCAGGAGAGAAAGTCCTAAAGCAAAAAGTGGAAAATCAGCCAATAGGAGGGAATCCTACTCCAACTAGGATTGGAGGTGAAGTAGGATTGCTCCCACCTCCTATTTCGGCCGACCCAAAGGCCTTGGCTGCCTATCCTCTCCTCTCCTCCTATATATACTAGTGGATTGGGTGGTTTTTGGACAGAATTTCCGGCCACGTGCTACCCGTTCCACCGGTGCATAGTTTCTCCTCTAGATCGTAGTTCCGCAGTGCTTAGGTGAAGCCCTGCCGGAATCACTCCACCACCATCACCGGAGCGCCGTCACACTGCCGGTGAACTCTCTCTCCTCTCCACCTCCTCTTGCTGGATCAAGACGGTGTAGATCGTCATCAAGCTGCACGTATGCTGAACGCGGAGGTGTCGTCCGTTCGGCGCTAGATCGGAAGGACCATGATCGAGATCGCGATACGGTTCGTGATGAGATCGCGGAACGGATCGTGATGAGTTCACGGGACAGATCGTGATCAAGATCGCGGGATGGATCGTGATGAGTTCATGGGACGGATCGTGATTGGATCGCGGGACGGATCGTGATGAGATCGCTGGACGCTCGGCGATTTGGATCGCGAAGATGTTCGACTACACCAACCGCGTTTCTTAACGCTTCCTGCTTAGCGATCTACAAGGGTATGTAGATCCACTCTCCCTCTCGTAGATGCTCATCACCATGGATAGGTTTGCGTGTGCGTAGGAAATTTTTTGTTTCCCATGCGACGTTCCCCAACATTTTGTACATATCAAAATTCACATTTAATTTTTATACGTTTGCTATATATTTTGCAAGAGAATTATGAGTTGCAAAACCTGTAAAAATGTCAGCTGCACTGGATTAGAAATAGGCGTTCTCTACACTACAATTGCACTTCACCTGCCGTTGTGTTACGAAACAAAGGGAGTAAAACATTACCAATTCTATCGCCTGTGCATTTAACTACACGAAATGAATCCAAATATTCTCTCTCGGTATAACTCCCTGTACTTTCCACGCTATTATTACTTCAAGCAAATTGGCATAACATTTTACTTGATGCTTCGGAGAAAGGCTACATCAACAAGATTCTCAATGCTTCGGGATTAGAACTATCATACAGACAAATGGGAGACCTTATTTACTTTTTCTTCAATGCCCATGACTTGCCAACAATACCATTTGTCCATCGTCTCAATGTCACAGATATCACGACTGGCAGACTAGTAAGTAATTTTTGTTTTGTTTTCACCTACTTCTAATTTTCACTAGTATTTAAGTTGTTTTGTGTGCGTGATAAAAATTCTTGTTTATCTGTAATAATAAACAGCAGAGAATCCCAGCAGCTGTTTTAAAAACATTGAAGGCAATCTTGCTTACCTTCCACCAAGAGGTGTCGTAAGCCTTGTACAAATGTACGATGAAATCGATGTTAAGACAACTTACTCAATACAATCTGATGGGAGGATGGAAGTAACAGGGCTTTCCAATTTTGCAGAAGAATATCAACTGAGAGTTGGCTCACTACTCCTTATCACGATTGATAAGCACTGGCCAGGAATGCGAGATATGAGCTTATTGTGCCTTATAATCAATGATCTCTCTTGAATAGTGTTTTGGTAGTGTCCTACCCAATAGACTGCACGATGCATTTTACTATATAACTGTGGCAGGAGGTGGTCGTATATACTAAATATATAGTTATGTTCAGCTAGACAGTGGTGTAAAATGGGATTCAAAACGGTATAATGTTTACCTTCATCACTTTAGTATATATAACTTTGGTGAATTACAAATGTTCATTTCGGTTGTTTTCTGCACATTTGAGTTCTGAAGATTGATGCCGCCATCAAATTTCGCCAGCGGAAGACGTGCACCACAGGAGAGGCATGAATGCCGCCTCTCAACTAAGATAAGTGGGTAAATCTGTTACTGTGCAAAACCATGCACGCAAAGGCTACAAGACTGTGACAGTCACTATTAAAAATGCAGTACATGACATTTACTTTGCAACACAAGGGGCCATGCCTGTAAAGCCTGCGCACGGAATGCTTGCAAAACCGTGCACGCATAGGCTACAAGACTATGACAGTCACTGTTAAAAATGCAGTACATGACAGTGACTGTGACATAAGGGGCCATGCCTGCATAGCCAACGCACGGAATGCTTGCAAAACCGTGCACGCAGAGGCTACAAGACCATGATAGCCACTGTTAAAAATGTAGTACATGACAGTGACTTTGCGACACAAGGGGTTGTGCCTGTACGTCCTGCGCACGGAATGCTTGCAAAACCGTGCACGCAGATGCTACAAGACCGTGTCAGTCACTGTTAAAAATGCAGTACATGACAGTGACTTTGCGACACAAGGGGCTGGGCCTGTATGTCCTACGCATAGAATGCTTGCAAAACAGTGCACGTAGAGGCTACAAACCCCACATGTCAGTCAAACTGACAATAACATGATATATATAGAGGAAAGCGAAAACCTAACCCTAACCCACTCCACTCATAGTCCTAGCTGCCTCCAGCCTCCTCCTCTGTTCCCCCTGAGTCCCGATCGAGCTGCCTCCACTCTCCAGCATCCTACTCTGTTATTCCCGATCCAATCAACCATCAATCCACCACCGGCCACCACTAGCCGTCGGCTCGCTCTCTTGCGGATCGCAGCTGCCTCCAATCGCCTCTTCCTCCCATCGATCGATCCATCCATCCCGTCGCCCCATCCTGCACAAAGCGGTTCTCGTAGGCGGTGGGAACCAAGCAATCGAGACGGAGATGGAGTTCTAGCCCGGTTCGTCGACGACCAAGATGGCGAGACCCGCGCCACCATCGTCGCACTCTTCTAGGGGTTTTGCGCTAGCGGCTGGAAGCGGCGCGGGTGCCCTCAGTGGCACCCAGGATCAGGAAGAGGAGTGTGGTCCGGACCGCATCAGTAGCCTGCCGGACGCCATCCTAGGTGAGATTGTCTCCCGTCTCCTCACCAAGGATGTCGTCCACATGCAAGTTCTCGCATCATAGTGGCGGCCCCTATGGCGCATGGCTCCTCTGAATCTCGACTGCTGTGAGATCCCTCTCGCTCGAGTTTTTAACCCCCTCGAAAAAGTTGATTTCAAGTTGATTTCTGCTCGCTCCGTCGCACCGGGGGAGCTCATCCGCATAACATACACTAGAACTTTTTTTAGTGGAGAAGTTGTTGATGATGTTGGTTCAAACATTCCAGAGGCCATGTTCTCTGGCCATGAGGGAACAGTTCATAGCCTATGCATACCGGGATTCTACCTCCAGTGCAGACACTCGACTTTCAACACCTGGCTCGAATCCCCCAGATTGGACAATCTCTAGGTGCTTGAGTTTTACTACATGTTCCCATGATTTATGAGACAAGGTGACATACTACCATTCTCATGCCCTTCACTTATGCCATCAACACAGGCATTCAACCCTCGGATTTCCTCTTCTCTCCACACCATCGCCTTTTCTCTTTGCAAGTTACCAGAAAATTATGTACGGGCACTTAAACTGCCATTGCTCAGGAGACTCTCGCTTGTGGATGTTGATATATCTCAAGTCTCATTACAAAACATAATCCATTGTAGCAGTTTCCCTGCACTCAAATGCCTGATGCTTGTTTGGACAATCAAGAGCCATTGCATCAGAATAAACTCACCTAACCTTATAAGCATTGGCATTTGTGGTCACCATGGCAAAGTTGTTATAGAGGATGCCTCCTCACTTCAAAGGTTGATTTTCGATGATGATCATACCGAGAACTTGCACATAGTTATCATCTCTGCACCTGAACCGGAGGTCTTCGGCAAATTATCTGGCATTTTTGATGAATCGAGCAACCCACCACACCATATAGAAATTCAAGTACTGACTGCCTAGAATATTTTCAGTTGCATTCGTTCAAACAAGCAAGTTCCATGTAATCCAGTCTTTATTCCATATTAATATTATGTTTTATTCTTCATGAAGTTTTTGCCGATAGCCAGCACATCCATAGCGGTTCAATCTATCAAGACGTTGCTTATCAATATCGATTATAATGTGAGCGCAATCGTTGCCTTGGTGCAATGCTTTGGAAGCTTGGAAACCTTGTATATCGAGGTGATCATTCTCACACACAATGAAAACACATACCATGCATGGTGGACTACTTCATTCATCTAAAAAGGCTAGTCTTAGATTCATCTAAAAAGGCAAGTCTTAGAATTGTATTTGATGGACAAATATGTACTCCCTCCGTTCCTAAATATAAGACCTTTTAGATATTCCACTATGGACTACGTACGAAGCAAAATGAGTGAATCTACACTCTAAAATATGTCTATATACATCTGTATGTTGTCTACTGAAATCTCTAAAAGGTCTTATATTTGAAACGGAGGAGTATGTATTAGACACATTTGTGTCTAGACAAAAAGTACAAAAAAACTTTAATAAGAACGAAGGTAAGTAGGATTAATCATTCACTTGTTGTTTCAACAGAATCTTTCTTTATTTACCTTAAGCATTTTAAATTTTATGCCTATTTTGAAGGAGTCTCTAATTTGGAAAGTCTTACGACCTGTTCTTGAGAGCACCATCATGACGTTCGTTTCAAGTTAGTGACGCTTTTAGGCTATAAACAGTGTGAGAAAAGCATTCAATTTGCAACATTCTTTATTCTCAACGCAAGACAGCTGGAGACTATCAGGCTTAAGTTTCTTTCTCATGAAGACAGAAGGATTTTACAAACAGCAACAAGAGGTGCTTCAGTGGCACAATAAGGCTTCTAAATATGCTCGCCTCAGATTGCCGCCAAGTTGCGACCATAAGCAGTTGGACTTAAGACACGCACGCGTTGAGCACCTGGATTTAATGGATCCATTTACTTGTAAGTGCTAAAAATAGCGTAGGGTTATATGTTGGTGCCATATATCTGTCTGAGTTTTACGTAGGGGTCATGAAACATTGCATGTACCTTTTGTTGAATCTGTAATTCTATTAACAGCATTGTTATTGTGCTGAAACAATTCATGTACCTTTTGTTGAATCTGTAACCTTGCTAGCAGCATTGTTATTGTGTTGTGCACCCACGAAGGAGCTTGCAACTGCCAAAACCAAACTACTTATTATCCTTTTTTCTTGGTTGCTATGTGCAGTAAGCAAAAACATTTGTCCTCTTTGCCGAGTGATCTCGCATAGGATAGCAACCAGCGAGTTTCATGGTCGTCTCAATAATGCGCACACATCCTTTTCCGCGAGGAATGCATAAAGTTCGATGATAAATGTGATTGTCAGAGGGTTCAAACAACAACCACTCTGGAGCACGACAGCAGTTGATTCCACGGTTTCTTAAACGCACGGTATAGAAGCACGGAGCAGGGTTTTAGACGGAAATAGGAAGAGCAGGCAGGAATATATCCATCAATTTGTTGAAAGTTCACAATGCATAAATATGCATCGTTCACAAAAATCAAGGCCAGCAGGTGCACAACGTTGCATTCAGAAGACGCACAGGTTTACATACATAAAATCCACGGTTTCTTAGTCCCACCTGCAGTTGATTTCATGGTTTCTTAAACGCATGGAACAGAAGTAGGGATCAGGGTTATAGACGGAAATAGGAAGAGAGGAGGCAAGAATATATCCATCAATTTGTGGAAAGTTCAAGTGAATAAATACGCATCGTTCACAAAAATCAAGGCCAGCAGGTGCACGACGTTGCCAAAAGACGCATGGGTTTACATACAGAAAATCAACGGTTTCATAGTCCCATCTGCAGTTGATTCCACGGTTTCTTAAACGCACGGAACAGAAGCCGGGAGTAGGGTTTTAGACGGAAAAAGGAAGAGAGGAGGAAGGAATATATCCATCAATTTGTGGAAAGTTCACAACGAATAAATATGCATCATTCACAAAAATCAAGGCCAATAGGTGCAAAAGTTGAACGGTTGGTTGTGCAACCGAGCCCTGCATTTTTCTTGCAGAGATCAGCAATTACAAGTGAGAGCAACTCCTTATCGGCCATGGCTCTCCTGAGGATTGTGAAGAGCACAACTGAGTCTATTGTCAACCTAGCTGCATTTGTCAAAGTCGATAACTCAGATATTGCCAACCTTCCATCTTTATGCAAGTAGTATGTGCCAGGAAAATCTAAGGTACTAGAAACTTCAACAAGTCTGATGTTGCCCTTTATAGGAAAATATCCAAGCTTCATTCTGAGAGCATCGGTAACAACAGTAGGTATTTTCTGTACAAAAACGAATCATTGTAAGTTGTGCCATTGCATCAAGGGGACTGACATGTGGAGATTGGCTTGTAGAAACAAAAAATGACTAACCAAACGTCCTTTCTCAACACTGGTAAAATTTAGACAGTGCACGAAGGCAATAACAGTGATGTCCTTAGCACTTAAAACAAGGTTGGTCACGCAAACCATTTCAGTATATGAAAGTTTATGCCTTGGGTGTAGACAGTCTTGTCTATGTAGTTTCTCTGGGACACACTGAGATCTTCAAGAGTTGAACAATAAAATCATCTATAAGTCAACATGTGTGAGGCAAAAAATGGTGGCTAGATGGTAAATCAATTTGTCGGAATGAACTGAAAAGTTAAATAAAGTATACTTATAAATATTAATTACAGGGTCACTATAGAGGATAAATCTCACACTACATGGTAAAAAGAAAATATTTAGTCTAACGATCTTCGTCGAGATTCAGATCACATTGTTTCTTGATAGGTGGGTTTAACATGCCGACGGAAGGTTTGGGAACAGCTTTGTAACTCCCTCAAGATTCATTCAACTTCATATCAATGTGAAAGAATAACTCTTCACCTTGCAAATCAAGTTTAATAATATCACCGTAACACAGATCATAGTCGTGTATCATCTTTTCCCACCCAGGACCATGAAACTTGGACTTGTCAGTGCAATCAGTAAACTTAATATTGTATGACAACTCCTCGTCGGTGCCAAACACAAGGTTCAAATCATCTTCTTCAAATGCATAATCTAAAGCTTCTTCATTCCATAAAGAAATCAAAGAGAGGACTTGCTTCCGGTAATAGCAAGGGACATACTGCCAAATAAGAAGAAGAAATAAGTATGGTTCATAGATCAAAACGACCATACTAAAAAGCTACTAACAAGAATGATTATGTGTCATTATTTATATCTATTATATTGCTTGATTAATATTATTACTTATGTAAGAACGGTAGAAGCAAAGGTACAAAGCAAATGTTCTTGTTACCGATACCCAAAATTTACCATGTACGACTCATAACAACGAGGCAAAGGGACAATCAAGAAAGAGCAGTCAACAGCGGATTCACCACCATGATAGCCGAGGTTCCAGCAAACATCACAGTTCATCGCTGTCTGCGAATATAAAACAATATATAAGACTGAGATGCATCAGGCCTGGACAAAGACTATATAGATCTATGACAACATGTGTAACCATTTATGCTAGGAGACAATTAAAAGACTATGTAGTAGTGTTATATACTCAATCTAATGACATAAGAAAAAGTTGTTATATACTCGGATATGCTAGGACCAACAGTCGGCAAGCCAATCAAAGCATAGAGAAGGTTCTGCAGTGGGATGACATTATGGCATCAATGCCCCATCTTGTAACATAGGAGGTGAGGGGGTGGCGCACTCTATATAAGCCACCCCCACCAAATAGCTCAGCGCAGCTTCTTCTCCCTTGGCTCTCTCGCCATTAGTCTCTGGACTTAGCTTGGGCATGGTGATCCATTCTCCTTTCTCCCTCTCAAATACACTATGTAACTAATGTCCATGAAAGATAAAGCAAAGCTCTCCAGAGCACGAGACGTAGGGTTGTTATCTCCACCATGAGAGGCCCGAACTCGCTAAAACCATTGTGTCACCCACTTGTATCTTGATAGATCATGCTCCGTTATCCTACCCCTCTCTAATGTCGGAATCGTTCCCACGACAGATGCCTTGACGAAACTAGAAACTGTGTGTAATAAGAGAGGGGGAGAGGTACAGAGGGAGATAGAGAGACGCGAGAGGTAGAAGTAACATCTGCGAGTTCACCGCAATACTTCCCTCTGTAAATGCCACTTCCTGATGCCAAGTACTTCTCCCAACGCAAGAAAAGTACCAAAAAGGAAAAAAAGTGGTAAGTAGGTGCCATCTTTTGTCACTCGGGCATACGTTTGGTGGAGTGGGCTAATGTGAAAACTCCCTGCAATGGTTGGGCCACTGACATGTGGGTCAGGTTTGGCACTGCGTGGTGCGTTCTTCGTGGACCTAGCACGTCCTTAGCTCTCTTTCCCCCTCGCTCCAAACCACCCCTGACCCCCTTGTATATTCACTAAACACGACGAGTAAGACGCCGGCGCTTCTGCCACAGCCGCTGTACCATGTCGACATCTAAGATCAGCAAAGAGATTAAGAATGAAGAGATGTTCTTCCATGACATGGACTTCGATTTCTATGTAAGAGATTTCCGCTTACATGAGCAGTTCTGATTTTGGTGTTTTGTTTTTGGGGATATTTGATTTGACCTCAAAGGGTGCTTGTGTTCTTGTAGGAGAACACTAATACAATCGTAGACCAAGATTTTCATGGTGAAGAAGAAGTTATCCCTCTGTACTGCGTGCTCCACGACACCAGGCCTATGAGGTGTGTGGCCTTCGAAGGAATTGACATAGGAAGGAGGTTCTACGGCTGTGATGTCAAAGTTAGCCACTTTCAACATCCCAGTTACATCAAGTTGGTTGCACATAGTTACAAACAAAACCTTTTTAGTTGGAACCATTATATCTAGCTTTCTGTCTCACCGGTGGTGCGAGCCTCGATCTCTTCGCATTATAAGAGGCATTTACAAACAAAATTTTAAGGTTGTAGTTTATTGTATCTATCCTACTACTTTGAAAAGTCTAGCTTTCTATTAGGCTATTGTTTAACATTCGCTAGTTCCTCGTGGAAACATGTTACTTGTCCTAAGATAATTTCTAACTTAATGCATACTTTCTAAATAAGATAGTTTTACTTGTGTTGATTGTTCCCATTTGTTTCTTCACCGGGCGTAATTAACTAACGCTCATTAGAAGAAAGTTAGTGCAACTTTAAATCTCACGTAGTACGTTAATAATCTATGTTCACATTTGTTTCTTCCCTTTTTTGTTTCCCTTGTAGAGAGGTGTGAACTGCGGAGTCGTGAAATGGGTTGATGAGCCTTGGCCTCTTATAATGCAGAGGTGTCTGGTCAAGCTTTGGCAGATGTTGCACAAGGGTAATGGCGAATGCCGGGAACAGAAAGAAGAGATAAGCAAGCTTAAAAAGGATGTTGAACAATTAAACCTTAAGCTCATGAACCTTGAAAGTCAAAAGAAGCAAATCAACATCGATCATAAAGAGCTCAAGTCCATTCACGCGTGTCTCACGGGTGTTGTTCGGAATATCGAGGAGGAGAGGGATGAGACCAAGCTGGACAGAGATTTTCTGCAGCATGAGGTGAATATTCTGAAGGGGAATAAGAAGAACATGGAAACTATCGTCTCTGATCTTGTTGCGAAAGGCTCTGCGGATAGGTATGAGCTTCTAAGGATCAAGTAAATTCTTGAAGAATGATTGTTAGGTATCATGTTAAATGGACAGCATTGGGAAAACTACTAGTCTGGTATAAATCTAATGAGTGGACATGGAACCGGGTGTTGATGTTAATTTTTGCAACCTTGCATAGAGGCCCTATAGTTATAGTGTTCTAGATATGAATCATGTATTGAAATATTAATGGAGATCCAAAGGACCCATGACATGCTTTTTATCTCATATATATTTAGGTTGCAAATGTTGTTGGTTCATTCCAAGCTGCATGAGGCAGTTTCACTCTTTCTCTCCCTGATAAATATCTCTATTCAAAGTAAACTATGAAGCATGGATTTATACTAGCTATATGCACGGGCATACGCTAGGCAGACACATGGGTATACTATAGGCCGACGCACGGACATACCCTAGGCAGATGCATGGGTGAGTATGTTGTATGTCCATGGGTTTGTGTGTGCGTGTGCTACAGGGAAAACGAAATTTTGTTTTTTTTCCACGGATATACGCTAGGCAGATGCACGGTTGAGTACGATGTACGTCCACGGGTTTGGGTGTGCGTATGCTATAGGGAAACACGAAAGTTTGGGGTTTTTTTGCCACGGATATATGCTAGGTAGAAGCACGGGTGAGTACGCGGTAGGTCCACGGGTGTGCGTGTGCTGGAGGGAAACACAAAGGTTTTGGTTTTTCGCAAGGAACTTCGATGATTTAAAATGGAAACCATGGATATACGTCAGGCAGACGCACGGGTGAGTACGTTGTTGGTCCACGGGTGTGTACGCGGTAGGTCCATGGGTGTGCGTGCGCTGGAGGAAAACAGGAAGATTTGCTTTTTTGCAAGGAACTTCGGTGATATAAAACGGAGACCACGGATATATGCTAGGCAGACGCATGGGTGAGTACGATGTAGGTCCATGGGTGTGTACATTGTTGGTCCACGGGTGTGCGTGTGCCGGAGGAAAACATGAAGGTTTGGTTTTTTTGCAAGGAACTTCGGTGATGTAAAACGGAAACCACGGATATATCGTAGGCAGACGCACGGGTGAGTACGCTGTCGGTCCACTGGTTTGGGTGTGCGTGTGCTGTAGGGAAACATGCAAGTTTAGGTTTTTTTGGCCATGGATATACGTGTAGCGAGCCGACCTGGAAAGGTCAAGCCTCTGTGTGTTCTGTGCCATCCCTGGATCAGTATGCTGGCACACACAGTACATCAATGTACATATCAAAGTGCAATCACATGTAATTAACGTAAAACTGATATATACCTCAAAACTCTCAGCGGAAACAGTCAGCGAGAGTGGAGTCCCAATAACACGAACGGCAGGTTGAGTGTAGACCGTAACCCTGAATCGTACTCTTACTCGTCGAAGAAGAGTATCTACAACATGAGGCGTTGTAGCCGTGTAGGTCAGTACATTGAATGTATCGGCAAGATCACCATAGTAGAACATAAGATAAAAACTATTTTATATGCAGTAAGGTTTTGTGGCTGTGTGTCTGAGTTTTTGCAATAAAAGCTGATTTTATTTTCTTTTCCTACAACAAAGGAATATCAGGAATTTTCAAATACAGAGTTACCTAACATGACATGGTTTCGCCAACCGATGTCTTAATGCCCACAAGTATCATAAGTTGCCCACAATTAATTATCAGTCTAGTGTTCAGAGTTCAGAGATAGATCCAAGTCCAGAGGCTCAAATTGTCCGTAACCGGGGACACGACTAATCGATTAGGTTTAACTCTGCAGAGTGTTGTGTACTTTACCCACAAGATTTGTTCCCTCCTGGTAAGTCCTCGCACTGCCTGGTGTTTGAGAACAGGACGAACAAAACATGGTCTTTCAGAGTGTTTCCCTAACTACTGTCAGTGCCCATCCATTCCTAACATCGACTACATCTCGTAGCACTGCCCAGCCAGAGTCACAACAAAGATCAACCAAGCCAGAGCCCATAATGACTTGTGGCTACACAGGTAAGCTTCCGGGCATGAAGTATTCATCCGTCTCTTTGAGTCTGGGTGAAGCTTTCCGCAAGATTTCATGGCGCTTCTCCATGCATCCTGGCCATCCATTGGTTACTCCAGGGATGCCCAATTAACCATCCTTCACCCAGTAGTGTGTATTGAAAACTTGTTCCTCGAGTCTCGAAGTCTTGAGGTCTTGAAGATGTAGGACTTGAAGATGCCTTCATGAAGTTGTCGTCTTGACGTAGAGACCTCCTTCTCACACCACTCACGAACACTCATACCAAACCCCATCTAATTTAGCATAGCATAAAAATAACTAACGTTCCCAGGGCTTTAGTAACAAGTGGTGGGTTCCTACCTCATGCATTCTACTCCACTACAAAAAGAAATAGAAAGGAAGATGGAACGATGGCAGACCTCAATCAAGTGCTTGAACAAAACAATGCAAGGAAGAATAAAAAGGGATCATATCCCGTCAAAATATCAGAGTTTCCGAGGAAGACGATGAGAGGAAACATCGGAGAAAGAAATGGGGAATGGAGTAGAGGAGATAGCGAGGAAAAAAGAGACAGTTCGAATGGCAAGGGACTCTATGACTAAGGTGGCGCCTATGTAAATGTTTGGGAAACTGAACCGGCAGTAGTGTGGTACTGGGGCGCGTGGAGGGGTAGCGGGGTGCCACGTTTGAGTAAGTTAACAGTCGCTCAGTGAAATGGGACGCGTCTTGCGTGCGGCCGCAACGCGTGGGACCATCGTTCCAACTAGAAGTTTTTGTTTCGTGTGTGTGTCTGTGTACACGGCTGTTTGAAAAATGTGTGTGCAAAATTAGCTAATTGAAAAGCATCAATCAAAAAAAGGAAAAAACTTAAAATTAAGAGAAACCCTAAATAAATTTTAAAAAATCGGAGAAGGAATTATTTTGCAGAATATAGAAAAGATTAAAAAATATGGGGCAGTATCAAGAACCATTGTGAATCACGAATGTGTGCACGGAGTATGGACGGGTGTTTACGTGGTAGGTCCACAGATATGCTTGTGGTAGAGGGAAACACGAAGCACGACTTTTTGCTGCAAACTTCTGCGATGTAAAAAGGAAAGCACCGATCTATCCAAAACAGATGCACGCATATGCACGCCTTAGATCCACGGGTCTGTATGCTAGAGGTTACCACGAAGCACAGTTTTTTGCAGGGAACTTCCATGATGTAAAATGGAAAGCACGGATGTATGCTAAACAGGCGCACGGTTTTGCACATGTTAAATCCATGGCTGTGCGTGTGCTAGAGGGTCACACGAAGCACGGTTTTTTGCCGCGAATTACTTCTGAAGAACAAGTAAGAACTATGAAAAACAACACACAAACACCATAAGTTTTTGCCTAACAAACTTAACAACAAGTAAAAAATGAAATAATAAAATAATAAAACAAAATATAAAGCAACTAAGTTAACAGAAAGTAAAACTTATAAAACAATTTATAAAAATATTTTTAAATACGAAGTCAAACTAGCAATGAATCCATTTGCAAGTTACTATGAAACTAGAATTGATTTCATGCTAAGATATAATAAATAATATAAGAATAAATTTGGTTGAAGAACTATTGCTAACTAAAATAAAATAAATCAACTAATATAAGATAAAATAAATTAAAACAATTTAAAACAAAAGAAATATAAATAATCCTATAAAGAACTATAATAGAATACGTTTTGATGAAAAATACTAATTTAAATTACTCTAAAAATTCCCAAGTTCAATCTACTGATAACTAAGGTCACTAGTGACAAGTAGCAAAAGAATCAACTCAAAATAAATTTTTAAACTCAAGATATTCAGAAAATAAGATTTGAATCAAATCTGTTTGAATTAAATTTCAAATTTTTTCAAATATGGTCAAACATTATATCTACAGAAAATACATAAAATTTGTGACAGCATGCAAAAATAATCAAGTTAATAAAATTAAAAACATAAAAGATATGAATAAAACAAAAACAAAACTATATTTGGAATTGAAAAACAAAACTAAAAAAAGAAACTATCGATCGGACAGGCTACACGTGGTGCGTTTTGATTGGCCGAGACCTATGCGTGCGAGGTCGAAACAAGCGGACGACCTACCCTTAACAGAAAACGGCTCGGTGTTATAAAACTTCTAATCTGGCGCGTTGGATCTAAATCTAACGGTCTAAGGAGGGGGTGGGGTGCTGACAAAGGAAGGTCGCCGGCGATGGAAGATTCCGTCGAGGCAGGGGCGACGAGGTTAATGTGGGCGGCGCTCCAAGGGTCCTCCGGTGATGGCGAGGTCTCCAATCGACGGCGGGGATCCTCCGGGGATGGTTGGTCATGACGGAGAGACGAGGGGCGATAGTGGTGAGCTATACAAGCTCGGGGGGGCTCCGGTTGAGATTTGAGCTTCGGCGAGGGTTGTGGTTAGGGCGTTCCAGGAGGTCTCCGGCGGAGGCGAGGGCACCAGGCGACGGCGGCAAGTCTCCAGCATTGCTGGGCGGGGCCAGAGGGGGTCGGGGAGGAGGGTGGTGAGCAGCACGAGCTCCGGGAGCTTCAGGGGAACGGAACTCCGGCGAGGCGATGTGCGGCGCTCCGACGAGGGGAGGGGGTGTTCGGGGTGGAAATGGAGCGCGGCAAGTTAGGGCTTTATATAGGGCTTCGGGGTGGTCGGGAATTGGCAGGAGGAGGGAGATCCGGCGTGGTATGGATCTCCGGCGAGGTCGGGAGCGGAATGGAGGGGACGACCACGGGGATGGCTTGGTCGGTCGGGGGTCCCACGCGACAGAGAGAGAGGGGGCGGGGTTAGCAGCGTCGGTGGACGATCCGGAGCAGTTTCGGGGAGTTAAGACAGGTGGGCCGGCAGGTTTTTATTAAAACTTTAAATTCGTTTCCTTTTCTAATTTCCAGTGAATTGAAATCTCATTAAGGCATTCGGAACTTTTCCAAAAAATAAAGTTTTATATACCAAAATGATTAAGCAATTAAATGCAATTTAATGAACATTTTTCCTCGGCCAAAATAAATACTTTTTAAAATTATTTTCAGAAAATGCCTAAATTGATTTTAAATTCTTTTGCAATAAATTTTCAAATAACTCCCTGGTTTTATTGTTCAAATACTTCATAAAGATGTCCCTGGTGTGGAGTGTCATATTACTCCTCTCAAGTTTTGTCAAGGGGTTTGAATTCTTTCAAACTTCAAATAGGAAATTAAAATATGAAAGTGACCTCCATATCAGGAAATTTCAAATATTTTCAAATTCACTTTTCAGATCTTTTTATATTGAAGAAGTCATGTCATCTTCTCTCACTGATTTGAAATGTAGGAATTTGAATTGGAAATCAAACACAAAAGGGAAAGTCATTTTATTCCCTCTCATTCAAAAGTTTTCAAAAGTTTCAAATTTTCACTCAATTTCAATCACTCAATCAAACAAACAATCATTCTAGTATTTATTATAACATTCCAAAATTTGGGATGTTACAAACCTACCACACTTAAAATGAATCTCGTCCTCGAGATTCGAAAGGGCTAGAAAGAAAAGGTTAGGGTTTGGGGTCTTCTAAGAAAATCCATTGACCCGGAAGGTGTGGGGTCTACCACACTTAAAAGGGGAGTTACTGGTCCTCTCAAAATCATGACAGTCCTCTGGGTGCATCTGTCTGTTCACATACTTTATGATAGCTCCTTCGGTGATGCTCTTCTATTTAAATCAAAATCTTGTGTTCTCATAACAAAATGTATTTCCTCCGATATTGGGTCTTCTTACCTGACAGGTCTCGCATTCATTCTAAGTAACCTATCGATGATCTCATGGTGGTCTACCATTTGTGGTTATCCTGTCGTGAAATGGGTCTTGGTATCCTTCCTCACCATAAAATTCCTACATGTGGCAGCAACTGCCATGTGCAAGGGGTTTTCTTCATACCATTCTAAGTCTTAAACAAAAGCTTCAAAAGAACGTCGTCTCTTTACTATGGGTAAGTCCCTCACATTTACCATTCCGAATAGCAAGAGAATGATATGAGTAAGTTGTCATGGTGGCCAAGCCATGTCGCACTAAAATCATTACCTTGTATAAGGTTTAGTGAATCTCGTATTCTAACACTTGGGCTTCCTCACAAGCGTTGCAAAAAATTTCTCTTGTCAACGAACGAGGTTCGAATAAATCCATTTATTCTGCAAGCCGAACAAAAACATCTATCGTTTCTTCACAACTCTTAGGTTTTCGTATACTCCTAGGAAAAATGTTTGCTGATCCAATCACAACTTCTTGCTTCATGATCTTCGGGTAACTTTCATGAAACGGTGATATCCATCCTTGATACATGCTCTATTCCTTGAATATGTTTTTCCTTTCCATTGGTCTGCTTACCAATAATAGTTTTGGTTCATCATATTCAAATCCAAGGTATACTATTTCAGGTGTTGCCATCCACATAGCTGGATATGTTTCCACATTCTCTTCACATGTATTCACTTATCCAAACTCCTTAACAAGAAGGGTACTTTCTTCATTCATTGGTCCCTGTGGTTACTACCACACTTAAAATGAAATGTACACATGCCTCTATAGACCATATTTTCTCATATCCTTGAAAATGGTCAGTGATCTTTGTTCATAGAGTAACAACTCATGTAACTCAACATAACTTCATAAATTCCATTGACTCGTGAATTTATTACAACTCTGAGAATTCTGTTACAAAAGAAATCTCATGAAAACAAGAGTGCATCATGATACAGTTATTGCCATCTTAACTACTCCATTCTAGCTTTCTTCTCATATTTAGTCCTTTGTCACATCCTCAATCACTTCTTAAAACTCCTAAAAGTACTTTATTACAAATGCTGCCATTCACATAGTTTGGCATGGTCCAGCATCACTCCCAACTTTATTCATTTATTCCCCTTGGAGATATTTTAGTACCACTGGAACTTTGCGATGTGCTCCTTGAAATCATCTTTATTTTGCTTGATCAGGGTGGACATGAGCTTCATCTCCATCATCTCCGTATGAACCTCCCGTAGGTATTCCTGAGTATACGGAGTCTTTCTTCAAGTATTTCTCCAATCCGACGTATGGATTCCATGGCAGCATCATGAACAGCGTCAAAGAAGGTTGCTCGTGGTACACGAGATAAGTAAAAGTATTGTCCCATAGTCTTTGGGCAAACTCCTTTCACACGGTGGAGGTGTACCTCCACATACCAGAGTTCCACTCCATTTTCCAGGAATGGGTAGCCTTTGTAGACTGCATCTCCTTCAAGATGGATGTGCTTCATCATATCCTTCAGGATCCTTGGGTAATCATGATCACTAGTCAGGGTCATGATCGTCTCCGGGCCCTTGAGAAAATACTCATAAAGGGTGGTCATCTGCAGGTGTCAGAAAGGGGTACTCAGAATAACATATGTTCATTCTTGGGTAAGCATCCATATCATCCAAAACAAGCTTCTAATTGACTTCCCAACATCTTAGAGAGTATTGTCATCCGTAAAACAAATTGGGTTATCCATTTACCATATTCTATTATATCCTTGTACTTTAGCAAAATCCCAGTTTATGCATCAACAACTCCTTTTCATCCATGTTTTGAATCCATACTTCTACCTCCAGATGGGTCATTGGTCCAGAGAATTCAAGTCCAGCTTCATTCACCGTCGATTTGGTTCAAGGGGTTTTGGGGATGGGATGGGTAATAGAGAGAGACAGCTAGAAGGGATACAAACAACTCGGAGACACAAAACATCAAACTCAAGTCCACACATTCATAAAGTTCAATCAAACTATAGTATCGCCACCCACATAAGGTTGGTATGGTCGATCACTCAAATCGTAAAAACATTTATCCTTATTCTCTCATAGTGGGGCTTCTACTAAGCTAGTCTATCATGTCTTTGTCTTCAGTGGGCTTCTTCTGGTAATGCTTGATATTGTCAAGTTCTTCCACCAGATTTTCCCTGTTGATGCGGAGTTTCCGGTGTCGTCCCTGTAGTTCCAGGAGTTGGTTCTTGAGCTGTTGAATTTCAACATCTCTAGCATGAGCCATGGCCTGACTATTCTTCAAGTCTTGATGAAGCTTCTGAATCTTGGGATCATGTTTCTTCAGATTGACTACCTTCAGCTTCTCAGCCTTGAGGCTCTCACGAAGTGCTACGTTCTCAAATAACTCCGAGAGAAGGTCCATTTGAAGGTTCTTGATGTAGCGCTCCAGTTCTTGATTGTACACAAGTACGGGTGAAAATTTCATCTTTTGTTTGTTAGTCAGGTCGATGAGTGCTCCATCAGGCTTCTGCCATCCAAGCCTTCCAAAGTAGTGGTTGCACAACTCAGCACGATGACGATAGCTCAAACGTGCGATGGCATCATGTACAGCGGTGTTCATGCCCATCTCACATTCATGGCTCAATGTGCCATAGTTTATGTCTTCAGTGTTGGGGTCTTCTTTGCGTCCAAAAACCTTAGTTTTGATGCCCCAGAATCCAGACTTCCTCTTAGTCGCCTTGATCTCAGGTATCGGCAGCTTCACCATTTGCACTATCTCCATGAGGAATGAGCCTCCAAGGACATCTTCATAGTCCTCTCTTTTGTTCACGGTGTAGTTCTCCATCTATAGTTTGAAACAGGGAGGATTTAGTAAAAGAATTTAGAAGTTATGAGAGTAGTGAAAAGGTTGTTCCTATCAAGGTCTTCCTATTTCTAATCCATTTCCTAGAGTCACGTCCTACAGTCAACATGTGCTCTGATACCATTTTTGTAGCGAGCCGACCTAGAAAGGTCAAGCCTCTGTGTGTTCTGTGCCATCCCTGGATTAGTATGCTGGCACACACAGTACATTAATGTACATATCAAAGTGCAATCACATGTAATTAACGTAAAACTGATATATACCTCAAAAATCTCAGCGGAAACAGTCAGCGAGAGTGGAGTCCCAATAACACCAACGGCAGGTTGAGTGTAGACCGTAACCCTGAATCGTACTCTTACTCGTCGAAGAAGAGTATCTGCAACATGAGGCGTTGTAGCCGTGTAGGTCAGTACATTGAATGTATCGGCAAGATCACCATAGTAGAACATAAGATAAAAACTATTTTATATGCAGTAAGGTTTTGTGGCTGTGTGTCTGAGTTTTTGCAATAAAAGCTGATTTTATTTTCTTTTCCTACAACAAAGGAATATCAGGAATTTTCAAATACAGAGTTACCTAACATGACATGGTTTCGCCAACCGATGTCTTAATGCCCACAAGTATCATAAGTTGCCCACAATTAATTATCAGTCTAGTGTTCAGAGTTCAGAGATAGATCCAAGTCCAGAGGCTCAAATTGTCCGTAACCGGGGACACGACTAATCGATTAGGTTTAACTCTGCAGAGTGTTGTGTACTTTACCCACAAGATTTGTTCCCTCCTGGTAAGTCCTCGCACTGCCTGGTGTTTGAGAACAGGACGAACAAAACATGGTCTTTCAGAGTGTTTCCCTGACTACTGTCAGTGCCCATCCATTCCTAACATCGACTACATCTCGTAGCACTGCCCAGCCAGAGTCATAACAAAGATCAACCAAGCCAGAGCCCATAATGACTTGTGGCTACACAGGTAAGCTTCCGGGCATGAAGTATTCATCCGTCTCTTTGAGTCTGGGTGAAGCTTTCCGCAAGATGTCATGGCGCTTCTCCATGCATCCTGGCCATCCATTGGTTACTCCAGGGATGCCCAATCAACCATCCTTCACCCAGTAGTGTGTATTGAAAACTTGTTCCTCGATCTCGAAGTCTTGAGGTCTTGAAGATGTAGGACTTGAAGATGCCTTCATGAAGTTGTCGTCTTGACGTAGAGACCTCCTTCTCACACCACTCACGAACACTCATACCAAACCCCGTCTAATTTAGCATAGCATAAAAATAACTAACGTTCCCGGGGCTTTAGTAACAAGTGGTGGGTTCCTACCTCATGCATTCTACTCCAGTACAAAAAGAAATAGAAAGGAAGATGGAACGATGGCAGACCTCAATCAAGTGCTTGAACGAAACAATGCAAGGAAGAATAAAAAGGGATCATATCCCGTCAAAATATCAGAGTTTCCAAGGAAGACGATGAGAGGAAACATCGGAGAAAGAAATGGGGAATGGAGTAGAGGAGATAGCGAGGAAAAAAGAGACAGTTCGAATGGCAAGGGACTCTATGACTAAGGTGGCGCCTATGTAAATGTTTGGGAAACTGAACCGGCAGTAGTGTGGTACTGGGGCGCGTGGAGGGGTAGCGGGGTGCCACGTTTGAGTAAGTTAACAGTCGCTCAGTGAAATGGGACGCGTCTTGCGTGCGGCCGCAACGCGTGGGACCATCGGTCCAACTAGAAGTTTTTGTTTCGTGTGTGTGTCTGTGTACACGGCTGTTTGAAAAATGTGTGTGCAAAATTAGCTAATTGAAAAGCATCAATCAAAAAAAGGAAAAAACTTAAAATTAAGAGAAACCCTATATAAATTTTAAAAAATCGGAGAAGGAATTATTTTGCAGAATATAGAAAAGATTAAAAAATATGGGGCAGTATCAAGAACCATTGTGAATCACGAATGTGTGCACGGAGTATGGACGGGTGTTTACGTGGTAGGTCCACACATATGCTTGTGGTAGAGGGAAACACGGAGCACGACTTTTTGCTGCAAACTTCTGCGATGTAAAAAGGAAAGCACCGATCTATCCAAAACATATGCACGCCTTAGATCCACGGGTCTGTATGCTAGAGGTTACCACGAAGCACAGTTTTTTGCAGGGAACTTCCATGATGTAAAATGGAAAGCACGGATGTATGCTAAACAGGCGCACGGTTTTGCACATGTTAAATCCACGGCTGTGCGTGTGCTAGAGGGTCACACGAAGCACGGTTTTTTGCCGCGAATTTCCGTGATGTAAAACGGAAAGCGCAGCCTTGCGTTTACTAGCAGCGCCGTTTTTTGTAAAGCAGATCTGTTGAAACAGAGGAATAGACATGCTGCTATGGCAGAGGCCTTCGAAGGAAGTGACACATGGAGGAGGTTCTATGGCCGTGGTATGTTAGAAGGAAAACTTCATCTTCACCAGCAGCATACTACTCAAGCATCCAGTAATTTACAACAGACTAAGCTTGTTTCGTACTTAAGCAAACTACTACATGATTCCAAAGCAAATGAACTACAACACAAGCATACTGCAGAAAGCATAAGAAAACTAACAACTCATAAGCAAATTAACTTGTAATATAAGATGACTACGAGCAATCTTGAAGATACTTCTTAGGGTGCATCATCTTCATCTTCAGTAGTTCCTGGCGCGCTTCTTGGACTTCTCCAGCTTTGCGTGGCGAAGTCCGTCTTGGACGACGGTGAGGAGGCGCCATATCTCGTACGCGGCGTAAGCGTCCTTTGCCGCATACTCGATGTGCTTCTAGGGCAGGGGCATGTTGCCCGAGAGCCTGTGATCTTGGTCGGTCATCTTGTACTTCATGTCGATGTAGTAGTCGTCGATCAGCATGGAGGTGACGTCGCCAAGCGAGTCCAAGTACTTGGTGCTTTTGGGCACCCTCCATTCCTTCTGGATGAAAACGAAGTGGCCGATCTCCAGGCCGATGCGGTCAAGCTTCTCAATGTCCTGGTCGATGGAGAAGCCAGCAAAAGTGTACCTTGTGTCTGCGAGGAAGTTGGTGTTAACCATCTTGGTCCTGGACTTGGAGTGCATTCTCCTCCTTCATTTGATATTCTCGAAGCGGTCGTTGGTGTTGTCGGCCATTTCATTGACCTTGCCTTCTCCTCACGTGCTTTCCTCTTCTCCTCTTGAATCCTCATTTTTTCAATCACCTCCGGGTTAGTTGGGCAAATTGTTTTCGTATGACCTTTTGTCCTGCAACGTTCGCAAATGGGTTTGCTTTTTTTTCCATTCTTCTCAGAACCAGCCTTGATTTGGTCTCCTTCTTTCGTTACCTTCGAACCACTCATGGGAGGGTTTTTGAGACTTCCAGCGTCACATGGATTTTTTCCCGTGTCTGTTTCATCTACAAGTGCAGTCATAACTTTTATTTTCATTTCTTGCATACACTCCAGTAGCACATTGTATGCTTTGTCCTTTCTGCAAGCATGTGAACATATATCGGACAACTCTGCGTACGCGAGACCAAATCTCATAGTTTCATCTTCTTGTGCGGTCATGATGTTACCTTGACTTGTAGCCAGTAGTCTCAAGTTATCTAACCAATTCCTAGTCCATCTTGGGATGATAAAAGACTTTAGAAGGTGCTCAACCATACCTGTCTGTTCCATAACCTTAAGTACATGGCAGCACTGAATGCCATCCCTAGTCATCTTCTTGCAATTGCACGTGTATATTTCCTTATGCTCATCCACGTCTACCCCGAATTCAGACCTATCAAATTCCTCACCTGGGTACGGTTTCCTGTCTTTTTCTTTTGATGATATCCTTTTTAAAATGTATTGCCTACCTTTTGCCAGGTCGTGGCACTTATAGTATGTGCGGTTGCGCAGCTCTAGCTGAAATTCCCTGAAAAATTCATTAGTGTAAATTTCGCTTGCTTCTGTTTCAATAGGAAAACCCATCTCTCATGATGGTATCTTCTCTTCTATTCGGTGCCTTTTCTTGTCAAGTGTGGCAAGGAAATTTTGCTAAATGATGTTATACGCACTGACAAACCTCGTTATTGTATCCTTGTGGTTCACATAATTTTTCCACATTGAGCTTGTGCTCTCACAACGCGTGGTTGTTGATGAGAATGGATAGAAGCAGTCCTTGAAGTAGGCTGCACCCAAAATGTACGTAGTTCCCACAACGTATCCAGATGTGTGTTTCCTTCTGCATTGTATTTTGAAATCGCTCTTCTCCATGAACCTTCAAACTCATCTGGATTTAGTGAGTTTTTGATTATTAGAAATAACTCATTAGACATCCCTGGGTGTTGCCCAAACACGGTTGTGTTATTCTCCTTCAAGTTCTTCCGTATATGCCACAAGCAGAACCTATGTCTGGTCCTCGGAAGTACTTGCTCTATTGCCGCCTTCATCGCCTTGTCCTGGTCTACTATTATGTACTTCGGTTCCTTTCCTCCCATTGCCTCGACAAATGTACTTAGGAGCCATTTGAATGACCCTATAGTCTCATCCTTTAAGAGGCATATTCCAAACAGGACGGTTGACCCATGGTTGTCAACACCTATGATTGGTGCGAACGGTAAGCCATAGATATTCATGGAAAATGTTGTGTCAAAAGACACAAAATCTCCGTACAATCCGTAATTCATCTTGCATAAGGAGTCTATCCAGAACAGGCTTCACACCATCTTGTTTCCATCGGTCTCTTCCACATGGTGAAACCCTGCCCTCTTCCTCTGTATTTCCGCAAAGAGCTTCATGGTGTCCTCGATATCTGTGTTCCTTTCTCCATCCCTGTCCTTGCATGCAATGTTGCTTATGTCAATCATGTCGAACATAATTTCTCGCCTCGGTTTACCGATAGCAGTAAAGATCTGCATGACTTTCCTTGGCTCTAGCCTTGCCTTCTGAAGGACCTGGATAAAAAAATTCTCCTTGGGTCTCATGTTCTTATAGCACCTCCTAAATTTCAGCATCCAGTCAGACAAGTGTAGCACGTGGTTGTGCTCTAGGCGTACATTCCTCAAGTACCATATACCTCTCTCTTTATCTATCTTTGCTATTATCTCAACGGGACAACATGTCCTAATCAAGATATTGCTCCTTCTGTGCTTCACAAGTCTCTCGGTTGTTTTATTAGCACCTTCCTTTGTGCACCGGAACACTTGCTTGTCAATCTGATGCTCGGGACCTGCTCTTCTAGTGGTTGATCGCTTCACAGAAAAACCAACCTTTCTAGCATATGTGCAGAAGAAAAAGAAGGCATTGTCCCTTGTTTTGAAATGCAAGCCATCCTCTGGTTCACGTGCTTGTGTCACTTCCTCAATCGATGGGAATGCGCTTCCTTTGAACATTTCGTCCATATCTTTCTCTTCTTGCGTTGCCTTGCCCATATCAATGTTGTCTAACGTGTCTCCATTGCGGCCATCATTGTCACTTGAGATATAAATACTTTCATGACCAGGCGTTAGCTTGTTTCTGACAGAGCTACTACAGCTCGCTTGTTTGTCGTATGCGTCAACACCATCACTGCTTGAGGTCCAGTCCATCACTACTTCGCGAATGTTGTTGCCACCTTCTCTCCCGTCATCTTCACGAATGATCTTCTCTATACCTCCGGTACCCGAAAACCCGAGGACCTGCGCTGCTTCCACCATAACATTTGTGTTGTCACCATAGTCGTCTATGTATACTACTTGCTTCTCTGCAGGTTATTTTCTCTTAACTGTGGGTAAAGGAATCTTGTAGTTATTTGGCTCATCTATGATGCTCTCTGTCAAGTCCTACACATGAAGGTTGCAACAAATTAGATATCAAAGACACCTGAGACATATGCATGTTATTTTCTCATATAGAAAGTTTTAAAACAGATGTTTGTATGGTCCATCATTTGTTCCACTCCGTTGTTTGGAGAAATGTCTACCAGGATTTAGCAGTAGGTTTTTGACAGGAACATCCGTGATGTAAACCTGAAGCACGGATTTATATCAGCTAAGATGCACAGCTCTGGATGCACGATATCCACGTCGGTGGGCGTGTCGAAGGCACGGCCGTGCTTTTGTTTGCACTTTACAATCAGAATGGCACGGTCGTGCTTCTGCTTGCACTCTACAATCTAAAGCAGGTGAGAACATAGTTGTGTAGTTACCTTTCCTTCCTCCTGTCTCTCCTGCTCAGCATATTTTGGCGACGTCCTCCGTGCATTGGAGATCTCATTGACAATCCTAAATTCCATCGGAGATCCTCTAGAAGGACCTCTCATGTTGAACACCAATGGTGATCCTCTCAAAGGACCTTGCGTTGTCAACTTTAAATTGTCACCAGTATATCCAACCCGTTGGAGCCTTTATTCCCTTGCCTGATCCTTCTTTCTTTGCTCCCAGGCCTATGGCACACAAAAAGACAAAGAAATTTTCACTATTAAATTAAAATAACACAACAGTTTGACATATTTTTCGGTTGTTCGACAATGCTATCACCTCTGGTATCTTCTGATGATGCAGATCTGTAAAGATTCTTCCTCCAATTGCTAGGATACTGCTTCTGTCAATCATGCTTGATGATTCATCATTTGTGCCTTTATTGGCAACATTCAAAGTTCCGACATCAACAATTCTTCTATTACCATGTACCTCTTCACCACGACCATCAGAAAACACTACTCCATTGAAACGACTGCTCTGCATGACCTTGAGTTTTGAAACATATCGTCATTAGACGCACATGTGTGTATTATGAAGCATTAGCAATTTAAAAAATAAAACATATGAAATGATCTTGTGTGTCCAGATTTGCAAAACAAGGATGAGTTTCCAAGTTTTTTATCGTTACCTGGAGCGACTCGTTGCTACAGTTTTCTGTGTTGCGACTTTGGATTACAGGCCGAAGTCGGGGACATTGCAGCAAAATTTACTCTGCTCCTTAGAATGCTCCTTTTAGCATGTGTCGGCTGCACAGCTTCTTCCTGGTTGGGACGCTTACCGAGCACTTGTTTCTTAACCTTGACTACATTTACCCCAGCCCGCCTGGCATGTGCGTGTTGAACGTCATCGGCACTCTTTTTTTGTTCTCCACTTGCAATAGTTTCTTTGTCGTCCATCTATCAATCTTTAATTGCAGAGAACATAGATGGAATAGTGACGCGTTACAGCACTCAACCAAGAAATATTCATAATTTTTTCTACCTGTTATTGATGCCCATGGGCCTAAACATTACATTAATCAATAGTGACACATTACGCCTTGAGAGTATATAATGCAAAGAAAGAAAGACAAGATAGCATCCAAAACCTAAGGTTCAATTGATTTCGCCACAAATGACTCTAGTGTGATTCACTTGTTGTTGTTACCTTCTTTTCATATGCCTTTGCAATATCATTTAGAGATACGCCAACCTTACTATCCTGATTAGCTGGTCCGATCCTAAACATCTGCAAGGAAAAAAAACTTATATAAAGACCTAAAAAATGTTGTACAGTGCTATTTGAACCTGATAGTTTTTTTAGCTGACATCTAAATAACTTATGTTCACTGCAATAGAATTGACAAGTATTTTTAGTTAAATAGAATTGACGTATAGAATATAATTTATTTAACATACTACACAGGATCCCAAACACATGTAAGATCCTTGTGCTAATCTGGCACTACGTCATAATATAACAATAGATCTCCATGAAATATGGTCAAAAAACATCGTGTTCCTGGAAAAGTATCAATGCTCAAAAGCCAACACGAAACAGAGCACTTTTATTATTCACGCACCACATCTCTAGGGAAATTAACAACTATGATATAAAATTTATGGCCTGAAGCTTCTCTCTGCATCGCCGTGAAGACCAACTAAGGCGGTTGCATCGTCGATTACATAAGTGTTGGGGAACGTCGCATGGGAAACAAAAAAATTCCTACGCACACGCAAACCTATCCATGGTGATGAGCATCTACGAGAGGGAGAGTGGATCTACATACCCTTGTAGATCGCTAAGCGGGAAGCGTTAAGAAACGCGGTTGGTGTAGTCGAACATCTTCGCGATCCAAATCGCCGAGCGTCCCGCGATCTCATCACGATCCGTCCCGCGATCCAATCATGATCCGTCCCGTGAACTCATCACGATCCGTCCCGCAATCTCATCACGATCCGTCTCACGATCTTGATCACGGTCTGTCCCGCGAACTCATCACGATCCATTCCACGATCTCATCACGAATTGTCTCGCGATCTCGATCACGGTCCTTCCGATCTAGCGCCGAACGGACGGCACCTCCGCGTTCAGCACACGTGCAGCTTGATGACGATCTCCACCGTCTTGATCCAGAAAAAGGAGGTGGAGAGGAGAGAGATTTCAACGGCAGCGTGACGTCGCTCCGGTGATGGTGGTGGAGTGATTCCAACAGGGCTTCGCCTAAGCGCTGCGGAAAACCGATCTAGAGGAGAAACTGTGCACCGGTGAAACGGGTAGCACGTGGCCGGAAATTCTGTCCAAAAACCACCCAATCCACTAGTATATATATAGGAGGAGAGGAGAGGAGAGGCATCCAAGGCCTTTGGGTCGGCCTAAATAGGAGGTGGGAAGCAATCCTACTTCACCTTCAATCCTAGTTGGAGTAGGATTGCCTCCTATTGGCTGATTTTCCACCTTTTGCTTTAGGACTTTCTCTCCTGCGCCATGGGCCTTTGTGGTTGTTTTCCCAACCCACTAAGGGCTGGTTAATACTCTCCCACAGCCCATGGACCTCTTGGGGTCGAAGTACCCCTCCCGGAGGTCTCCCGGTACACTACCGGCACTCCCGGTACACTACCGGCACTCCCGGTACACTACCGATGAGCCCGAAACTTTTCCGGAAACCAAACTGGGTATTCCTATATATGAATCTTTACCTACAGACCATTCCGGAGCTCCTCGTGACGTCCGGGATCTCATCCGGGACTCCGAACAAACTTCGGTCACCACCATACATAACTCTACACTACCGAAACGTCACCGAACCTTAAGTGTGCAGACCCTGCGGGTTCGAGAACTATGTAGACATGACCGAGACACCTCTACGGTCAATAACCAATGGCGGGACATGGACGTCCACATTGGTTCCTACATATTCTACGAAGATCTTTATCGGTCGAACCTCTATGTCAAGGATTCAGTTAATCTCGTATAACGTTCCCTTTGTTTTTCGGTATGTTACTTGCCCGAGATTCGATCGTCGGTATCTCCATACCTAGTTCAACCTCGTTACCGGCAAGTCTCTTTACTCGTTCCGTAATACAAGATCCCGCAACTAACAATTAGTCACATTGCTTGCAAGGCTTATTGTGATGTTGCATTACCGAGTGGGCCCCGAGATACCTCTCCGTTACACGGAGTAACAAATCCCAGTCTCGATCCATGCCAACTCAACAGACACCATCGGAGATACCTGTAGAGCACCTTTATAGTCACCCAGTTATGTTGCGACGTTTGATACACACAAGGCACTCCTCCGATATCCGTGAGTTGCATGATCACATGGTCATAGGAACATATACTTGACATGCAGAAAATAGTAGCAATAAACTGACACGATCATATGCTATGTTTGTAGTTTGGGTCTTATCCATCACATCATTCTCCTAATGATGTGATCCCGTTATCAAATGACATCTCATGTCCATGGCTAGGAAACCTTAACTATCCTTTGATCAACGAGCTAGTCCATTAGAGGCATACTAGGGACATGGTTTTGTCTATGTATCCACACATGCATTTAAGTCTCCGATCAATACAATTATAGCATGGATAATAAACGATTATCATGAACAAGGAAATATGATAATAACTAATTTATTATTGCCTCTAAGGCATATTTCCAACAATAAGAAGGGATCCAATACGAATTATGGCACACCCTACCTCCTGCTACGAGCAAACTGAAACCATGCTTAAAAATAAGGATACAGAAAACCAACAAGAACATCGAAGACGCATAACCAAAACATAAATATATTGCGGTGACCAGTTCATTAGGAAGTATTGAAAATGACGAGCGGCAAAAATCCAATCTACCACGCGCGTCAGGAAACATCATGGGATGACTTGATCATATTTTAGCTAACCTTTGTTTGCTGAATCTCAACCCTAGACCGCTCAGACCCGGATCCACTTCAATTTTGTGCGCAATCTACTTTCCTGATCAAGGCAACTCTCAAATCTCCATGGGTGATTTTGAATTTGAACGAGATGCAAGAAAAGGGACAGAGATGCGAAAAAATAAAGAGAGCATCCTTCTCTCTTGGCCTGCAGGAAAAGTCTGGAGCAGAACCTGAGCCGTCGTACTGACACATGGGCCCTCCAAAGGTTTCTTTGACACACAAGTGGGGTCACTTTTCGTGCAACAACACGGAAAGTCCTAGATGCAGCTGAGCCGTACTAACATGCGGGCTCTACAATGGTTGCTCTTACTCAACTGCGGGGTCCGCTGTCAATGAATTCCAGATCTTAGTTTGTTCACTCCCCATCTGGCCAGTGGGGTCGACCGTCAATGAATTCCAGATCACAGTTCGTTCGCTCCCCATCTGGCATCGTTGAAAACAATTTGAGGCTAGATATCCTAGCTCTCCCAAGGAATTCCTGCTGATTGGTCATATAATTTCTCTCTACTCCTCCCTCTTCCCATGAAAAATTTCCCACCCTCTTCCTCCATGTCGTGAACCTCCTATTGAGGTAACACATTACACCTTGCACCTCCTACTTTCTTCCTTGTCGCAGAGCTTCACATGTTGTTTCAATTTTTTAACGAAAAAAATTCGGCAAGACCAGCTAAATTCATGTTGGATGACGAATGCAACACGAGAGAGATGGGGCGTGAATTAAATTTATCGAAATATTTTTTGAAACCCCAAGGGTCAAGGTCGCTGGTCGAGGTCGCGGAATTGCTTCACAAGAAAGAGTTGATGAGTGTTACTTACAATTCTGACCGAGGTTTCACTGGACTGACCCATAGTTCTAACCTGTCAGATGTATGCTAATTTTAATTTTGATCCTCCTATTCAAAGTGTTACGAACACCTTTCATCCTCTATAATAGTCAGATAGTACTTATGCTAGTTAAATTGGACTAAATATCTCTCTAAATTAATTTAGATGTCAATGATAATGTCACAACAGCTGTTAACATCTGTCCTAGCTAGTTGAGGTAGTAATCATCATGTCTCATGGCCTGTTATGTAGCAATGGATGGGATGGACTCCACTCCACAGCTCTCAAAGACCCAGTCTCAGTCTGTCGATGGCATAGAGCTCGTGACACAAGATTTCATGGTCCCTGAACAACTAGAAAATGAAAGGACAAGAACCGAGTCCAAACATACAGCACACGAAAAGCTCGTTCAGGAGTACAGAAGGAAGAAGCAAATATCAGGCTCGCAGTAGGTTCTTTTTTTAGTGATTCCCATGTGTCTTGTTGCATTTGCTTTCAAAAAATGAGTAATGATGGTCTCATACGTGTTTCTTATTGGCAAGACGTTTATACTAAAGATTCAATATATATTTTTAATTCAATTCTTAATTTTGTTCGTAGAGTAGATACAATGGCCAAGTATGAAGAAGATTTTAGTACAAAACTGAGACTTAAGAAGTTCATATCTGTTTGTGACAAGCTGACAGATGACCAGAAGCAACTTGTCAGAGACATTGGTTTCGGGAATCTACTAGACTTGTGCTGCCAAGAGCTCCCAAGGTGTTTCATTCAATGGCTTGTACGTTACTTTGACAACAGCTCAAGTTCTTTCGTATTACCTAGTGGATTCACATTCCTTATAAACTCTTACACCATGCACCGCATACTGGGAATTCCACTAGGAGGCAAAATTATTGCTAAAAGGTGCTCAGAAGCTTTCAGATGTCAGGTTAAGTCTGAGACAAATTGTGCCGCGTAGACTCCAAGAATCAGAGAATTGATTGATCTCATGACCCCGGAACTGACAAGAGAATTATTTTAGCGGGTTTTTGTGATGTTTGCAACTGCAGTATTTCTATGCCCGATGACATATGAATGTGTAAGCCCAGATTACCTAGCAGCTCTTGAAGGACCAACATCAGATATCCCATCATATGATTGGTCCGGAGCTACTCTAGACAAGTTGGTGAGATCACTCCACACATTCAAGATAAGGAATTCATCGGCGCATTGCGTGTCTGCCTCGTGATACCCGTGGTTGGTTCACTACTTTTTTTTCTTTTGAATTCTCTTCCATCGTAAGTGCTGAGCATCTGATCCATTTTTAACCTTTTTATCTCTGGCAGATAAGCTACTTTGAGTACCTGGATATCAAGGTCATGCATATGAAAAACGATTTTCCATCGAGGCTACGTATCTGGGATACAGACGCTGTTAAGAATTATACTAACCTAGATAGACTGTCATCAGAGGAAGGAAATTTTGGCAAACACCCTATGAGTGAAGTTCATTCTTTGTTACTCTCTGGACTCTTACCTCTCAGCAGAATGATTTAGCTTCCATACCTTAATTTAATTTGACTTGTACTTATTTGATTTCTTGCCCATTATCACAGCTAAAGGATATAAGGTGCACACCTTTCTACCCACTAAATGGCTCTAAAGGGTCATTCTTTCGAATGGGTACCAAACTAGAAGCCTACTTACAACAATTTGTGCCAGAATGCAAATTATCTTCGGTGAGTCATGTCAAACCCATGGCCCATATTTTTTGTTTTAAATTGTCAATAATTGCACACCGTGTGATTTTTCAAACTGATTCAACATATAAGTCAGCACATATAGGAAACAGGTACATGGGCTCGCTACATTAAGATATAACTGCCACTACTCAATCATTTTAGGTGCGCTACCTGCAATAGGTTACATGTTGGTCGTCCTTTATACAGCACGCTTCGTTTATGTTACATGTGCCTCCTACCTACCGTAGGTTAGTTGTGTTGCTTGGGAACAAACAGTAGGTAGTTTCTGGTACTATGATGGTTATAACCCTTCCTCACACGATAAATTAGTTGTCCTTCATACAGTAGGCTAGTTGTGTTACCCAACAGTAGTCCAGCTGTGATTATGTGATTTTTATAACCGTGATTCTTCGATAGGCCGTGTGTGATTCCTCGTATGCTTCATGTAGTAGTCTTAACTAAGCTTCCTGCAGTCCAGCATTCCATATAGATTTTTTGCATGTTATTATTCATTTAACGTTATATTTATATCAGATGTTGTTTTTTATGTCTCATTTGTAGGCTAAAGAAGATATTGGCAAAATCATTAACGAGATGTACACAGAATTTTTCTCTGTGATTCAACCCGTCATTGAGCAGAAACTGGAAAAGGTTCTTTCTATTGGTAGGGAATTTGGTGTGAAGGAAGTCAAAGGAACTGACCGCGATGTATATTGTAACTAACAAAAAGATGAATCCAACGAAGAAGAAACGTTTTCATCACTTCCTACCAGTTTTCCATCACTTCCTTATTGGCACAAAGAAAATCCTCAAAGATCATGTAGCAGTGGCTTAAGCAATTTTGCACGTGCCTCGTCATACTCGATGGATAATATAAATGGTTGCTGCGGTACTCCTGTGTCACCCTCCCAAAACAAGTATGACAAGGAACAGTACAATACCCAGCTATCCTTACAGCGTCAAACATCAACCAAGCTTAAATTGCACTTGGAGGTGATTGAGATAGACCTCAGGAGCAATGACTTGGATGCCGATACTAGGTCACATCTGGAAACTCTGAGAGACTTCTATAATGCCTGCCTTGATGGGATACCTGTTCATGAACATTTCATGTCAACATCTGACTTGTTGGACAAGAACACAAGAATGATACTAATCTGCAAAAATTCATATGAGAACACTGCACCAATTGCAGCCAACATCTACAACACAGATTCCACAGAACGGGAACATGTAATCACAGAACCAACACAATCAAGCAAATTTACTGTTGCTGAAGCTCACACCTCAAACTGTACAGATGAGAAACAGTTAAACATCGTCGGTCCATTGACAAGTGACACTATTGAGCAGCCTCCTTCTCTTGTTATTCAAATGCCAAACAGTATTGCACGTTCCAACGCCGATGACACAATTGTTGAAATTTTTCCAAAAAGCACGGAGAAGCTCATTATATCTGGAGTTGTTAACAAGATAGACACTGCTACCGACAAATGCTCTTCACCCACCATGAAAGCCCAGGTCAATGCTACTAGCAATTTGAGTGATGAGAACAAGATTGGTGGGTCCAAATCATATGAATTTGTATTGGACTCCAAGTTCAGCCACACGCCCACTAGTACAGCAGTTGTCCCCTGCAGTTCCGGCAACGGTTCTGGAATTGAACTGGTTCACACAACTGGTGAACATGCTCAACAAAAAAAACATGCATCCACCAGTGATAGTCAATCCGTTGCAAACACTTTTAACAGCACAAGGAAAGATGCCACTATACAAATACGGGCACCAGCTACCGAGAATCCAACTAACAGTGTGAGCGCTAAAGTCTTCAAGAGCCAGCATGTAAACCAAGCCAACGAACGAATGACAGTTGACAAGAGACCCTCACTGATGATGCCCAATGCAGCAAATGAGACCATGCCAAAAATGAAGAAAAGAGTAAGGATAATAGAGCCTTTAGGACAGTCACCGAAAGATATTTCCAATAAGCGACAAGTTGTTGACAACCAAAAAGCCCTACATGATGATGCATTCCTTGAAGATGATAGCATATGGTCTGACCCAACAATATATGACGAAATTGACAAGGCAACAAAACAACAGGACAGGCCAGCCAACTCTAAGAACTTAGGCTTCAAAGAATGTCAACCTAATACTCCGATGCGCATATATGGGCCTACAAGCTCATCAGCGAGGTCCATGCTTACTTATACTGAAGGGTCGACTATAGCTACCACATCAGCTCCTAAGTCAATGCTAAACATTAGTTGCCTCTCACAACCCACTGCTACGACATACTCCGTGGGTTTAACCCGATCTCCTTGGTCACAAAGTCCCATTGTTACGTCACACTCTATGGATTTAACCGAGTCGACCTGGTCACAAACTGCCAGACCAAATACTCTGTCCACACATTGCCAAGAACAAGCCCCCTCTGATTATAATCTCCAGTTCTTCAACCAACAATACCAGCAACAACCTTCTGATTGTAATTTCCAATCCTCCCATCATAGAAATGTCCAAAGTAATGATCACATACACAGCCAGCAGCGCCCACCCAATGAATACAACCATCAGCATAACCATCGGCAAAGTTACAACAGCTCACATTCACGGACGAATAATACACATTCTTCATGCCCACATCAACACAATACATCAGTAGAGATTGCTCCAAACCAAATCAGCAAACCAGGCATCGGTATGTCTACAACACAGATGCAACAAGAGCAAACAAGAGGGTCTGTACTACAGAGAAACAACCTTACAATGAGGGCCCGCACCAACACCATTACCATGGCCAACAACATATCGGTAATGGTCAAGTTGGTTCCATTGCACCTCACTCCCAGAACAATCATTATGATCTGCAGCAACGGCCCCGGCTAACTGGTCCAACAAATAACCAACATGATTCCTTCAAATTTTTGGATATAAGAGATTCTACACTCGTAGAGAAACTTGTCTATGAAATAGTTGTTGAGAACACGCCACCAACACGCAGAGATGACAGGTAACGAGATCATTGTTCCTGCTGTAGAAAACTTTTGCTCAATTGAAATATTATTATTATTATATGACTACAAACTTGGAGCTAAGAGATTCCAGTGGTTAGCCTGTAGTTTTCATTTTTTTTTGTTTACATAATACTTCGAAACAAAGTTTAGGTTTCACCATGTTTCAACAAAATTTTCCTTGTAGTTTGATCACACTGATGTTCTTCTTGTCACTGTAGATTAGGGCTATACTTGCATTTTGAAAACTCGTCACCTCTAATCAAGTTAAATATTAAAATAAGTAATTCATAAAATTTAATGGGCCTTTTTGGCAGCAAGAGGATATTTTTCATCAAACGATGCTGGGCAGACAATCGAACCTTCGGTCTATCAGTGAAGGTCTACGGTTATATTGTAGGATCCAGAGAGGCATGTCTAGAGGGGGGTGAATTGACTACTAGCAGAAATTTAAAAACTAACCTTTTCCCAAGTTAATTGGTTAGTAGATTTTAACTATTCTAGCAAGTCTAGCAAGTCTAACAGCCCTACACATGCATGTCTACAAATATGGCAGCGAAAAGTAAAGACACTGCACATGTAAGTAAAGAGATAGGATAGGAAGATCAAACGCAATAGGAGACGCAAGGATTTTTCCCATGGTTCTGATAGGTGGTGCTATCGTACATCCACGTTCCAGGAGTCTTCAACCCACGGAGGGTAACGGTCGCGAGAGTCCACGAAGGGCTCTACCCACGGAGGGTTCCACGAAGAAGCAACCTTGACTATTCCATGCGGCTTCCGTCCACGAAGGACTAGCCTCACTAAGGGTAGATCTTCACGAAGTAGGTGATCCCCTTTCCCTTACAAACTTCTTGGTTCACTCCACAGCATGAAATAGGAGGCTCCCAAGCGGCACCTAACCAATCTAGGAGGCACCACCCTCCAAAAGGTAATAGGCTCGGTAATGACGATGAAAACCTTGCTCTTGTGCTTCAAGATGATAGACTCCTCAACACACAATCACTCTCTCACAGATTTGTCTTGGTAGAAGAGATGGGATTGGTGGAAAGCAACTTGGGGAGGCTAGAAATCAAGATCCATATGGTTGGAGTGGAAGATCTTGACCTCAACACAAGGGTAGGTGGTTCTCTCTTAGAAAACTGAGTAGGATAGGTATGGAATAGTTCTGAATGCTTCTCTATCGAGTGGGTGATGGTGAAGGGGTATATATAGGCATCCCCAAAAATCTAACCGTTACACACAATAAGTCAGACTCGGTGACATCGATGTGTAAATCTCGGTGGTACCGAAGTGACAATAGGTGGCAACTTTTGAATCTCGGATGGACCGATATACAATTCTTGGTTGCACCGACAAGGTGACCAACGGTCAGATTTACCAATCTCGGTGATGCCGATTCACCATTCTCGGTCGGACTGAAAATGAGATCTTGCGTAACAGGAAGTTGGCAACCCAACTCGGTGGCACCGAGTGTAGTCTTGGCTCCACCGAAGTGTTAGGGTTTGGCTGAGTTTGTCTAGGGTTTGGAACTCTGTGGCACCGGGATAGGAATGTTGGTTGCACCGGTTTGGCATATATGGTTTAGCACAGACTTTGGTGGGAGAATATGTGGATGTTTTGGTGACTTTCACTTATGCACGTTTGAGCATATTGTTCACCATCAAAACTTTACCCCCTTTTAATAGTATTGGCTTTCCTATAGACTCAAAGTGATTTCTCACAAATGTAAAATGTAGATTCCTCTTGCTTGAAGCTTGTCCAACCTATTTCCTTGAATCTTGAGTAATTCCATGATCTCCTCAACCCTTTTTGCCAACGCAATTCTTCATGGACTAATATCTGAAATATACTAGATAGAAGTGTTAGTCCAAGAGACAATGTATGTTGTCATGAATTATCAAAACCACCAAGAGAGCTTGTTGTGCTTTCATATATGAATGAATATGTGATGGATGCTTACTCAGAGTTGTTGTTGCAAGAACAACCTTACAATAGACACAACTTACACAAACACATAATGTACATCGAAGCTTCAGTAAGTTTTAATTTAATTCCTCTACCTTTTTTAAATATGAATAAAAAATTGTACCAAAGAATTGTAAGCAAGCATCTATCTTTTGTAGGACAAATTTCAGGTCAAAGATGTAAGCATTGAACTTCTAAAACAATAAATTGTAGAAAAAACAATTGGCTACAGGATGTCAAACGTCTGCAACTTTGTGAGTTGATCTTGCTAACTTCGCTCTACTGTGTTGGTCTTTGTTTATCTAGTTTTTCCTATTATTTCCCCTCACAAATATTCCTGCTCACTGTTTTAGGTGTTAATTCCTGTGAGACAAGGCCACTTTATATACTTGATAATCATTAATTTCGAGAAGAAATGCTTCGAGATCCTGTGTCCTTTTATCAATTGTGAGGTTATAAAGGAACATTCAGACATTGTGATTGAAAACTTCGAGAGAGCGTACCATTCAACTTACAATACCTATCCTCACAGAATAAATGATTTCAGTGTACAACCTGTGACATGCATAACTAACTCCGAAAGAGAGTGAGTCTCTTGTTACTGTACTTGTACATCAAATGTGCTTGTCAACCTGTAATTCATAATTCATATGAGTTATTCATCATGTAATCACCAATATATTACTCTCAATTGATAGGGACGACAGCAGTATATTCATAATGCACTTGATGTCGCTCATTGATACAAGGTCATCCTTTTTTATCAACAAAGTAAGTTTGGTTTGTGTCAAATCACAAGATGTTACACTATATACTGTTGATACAAACGACCTATACCATTGAGATTTAGAATATTTCTTCTTAAATTTGTTATTTCTCTGCTTGCAGATCTATGTAAAGCTGTTACGAGAACAACTAACTTACAAAATGATGACAACTGGCCACAACAAGGGCAAAATATTCGAAGAATTGCAAAATGTCTTCAACTAGCACAACATACAACGTAGAAGACCAAACATTTGAAGTATACTATTCTAACACCTAGTTGTAGGAACAAGAAAAATTCACCAATTTTGTCTCGTGCTCTGTGATTCAATGTACATTTATATCTACACCAGATATCTGTCATATAAAAAGTATGTTTGTCATATAAAAAGGTGGTGAAATTTTGGCATAGAGAAACAAGACCTTGACTATTCGTATCATAGGTCAGTGGCTCCTCATAACAAGGGACAGTGCTTCTCCGAGGAAACGTCTCAGAACAAATGTTCGGCACAATCACGAGAGATGACTCTAAATAATAGAATTCGATGCCTCTCCTAACTTCACTGTCGTACCCACGAAAAAATCCGAATGCTTCGATATTGTCGTCCTTCAGTTCCACTAGTGTCTGTACAACAATGTTTCTTCCGCCTCAGCTTCTCAAAGTGCCATTCTAAACACTTTAACTACTGACCAATAAAAAACACATTAACTCCCATGTCAGGTTCGTGAGTGAGCGACAGGCATGGAGGACATTTTTCGACAGGAACATACATGATGCAACACAGAAGCACAAATTCATACCGGGAAGCTGCACATATGGATACTATGGATATGCACTATTAGTCGTGTGTGAAAGCCACGCTTGGCAAACAACACAAAGCAAAGGTCCATCATGCAAAACCATAGCACAGTCTTATAATCGCAAAATGCACAGTTGTGTACTTAGAGGGTCCACGGGGGTGCGTCTCCAAGAGGCACGATGAATATGCAAACTTGAAGCACTGTTTTAGCGAGGAAAGTTGATGATGCAAAACTGAAGCACGATTCATATGAGGAAAAATACACGGCAAGGGATGCTCTTGGGCTGTTACAGGTGGCCCTGCACAGTGCTCTAGTTTCGACCAACACTCATTAGGAGCATTGGCCCGGATTGTTGATTAATTATCCGCATGTGTCGGCAGGTCCCTATGCATTTTATTAGTTATTAGGCAAATGTAGTACCAATGTTGGGCCTTGCCAGACAAGTTTTATCCTAAAACGAAAATCAAGGGGGTCCCCATAACAACCCCGAGCATGTTAGGAGTGCTCAATATCGAATATAACACCGGTACACAAGTAACTAGGGCGGCAAAGAGGAACAAACCACCGAGAAAAATACCAAGCCTTCCACCTTTTATCAAGTATATATGTGCATTAAATTAAATAGCAATAATATTGTGATACCTCAAAAAACATCCATGTTGGCACATGGAAGCAATTGCACCTATAGCTAGAAACGCTATAAGAAGGGCTGAGCAAGCGATAACATAGCCAAACAAAGGTTTGCTGGGATGTGGACGGGTTAGAGGCTTATCACGGCAATGTTGGGAGGATTGTCAAAAAAGTGGTAGGAAGCATGATATAGCGATAGAAAACGAGACAACTAGCATGGCAATGATACAATTGGTACCCAGGGAAATGATCATCTTGCTAGAGATCCCGCTTGGGATAAGAACGATTCCATGAAGAAGACGATCCATAAAGTAGACGAGCGGGACGTAGTCGAACGAATCCTCACACTCTGAACGCTTTCGGAACTCTATCGAGAAGAAGCAATCCGGAACAAACAATCAACACATGATACACCACAACATATTCAATACATGACGCATAATCAAATATTATGCATGTTATGCATGACTTGGCAAAACAGAACAATCAACTCCTACACATTAAGTGAAGCTCAACATGCAACGAGTTGCATATTGACGAAACTCCATATTTGAATTACTTAGTTCACTCCCGTTTAAGTACACATCAATGTTAAATGTTGTGAAACATGGCAAGAAGTGAAGCATAAGTAAAATATCTATCTAGGCATCTTAAATGAGGTCGGAAACAACTTATAGTATTTCCGAAATGACCCCTTAATTTCAAAATTGGCCCAGATCTGAACTAACCATGTTTTATATTTGTTAAACAATAGAGTAAACTATGCCATGCAATTCTACACGTCATTCTAGTCGATTTACATATATGAAACATCTCAAACGGAGCAACGGTCTAAAAGATATGCCCATCACAGGATAATATGACATGAATGAAAAATGCATGAAATGACAACCGCAAACATTTCAAATCATTAATGCAACAATATATTATGAAACTACATGAGATTCTAATCAATTTTCATATATGGCGTTCCCAAAACGGAGCCACGGTTCAACCACAATCACCAATACAAGTTTAGTAAAAATCTGACTAAAACAGCAACATGGCATATTGCAACCCACAAATCAACAAGCTACAGCCACCTAAAATTCACAACAAGGACATGGTGGTGAAGCCTACATGATTCTCAACAATTCATCTATTCACAGCAAGTTGATTAGAAGTATGGATCATTAGGAAATGAGCTCACAAGAAGACATATTAAACTAAGCACTTCTCAGGCAGTGAAAATCTCAGTTTTATAGCAGAGCAGTTTTTATCACGAAGGCATATTGGCAGCAGTAAAGTTATATGCTACAGGGCATATATTGTCATGAAACTTAACATCATGCTAGAGGACATTATCAACTACAAGTAACTCCATTACACTAACCACAAAGGGGTTCTAGATCACTAGCAAAACTCATGGCAAGACAGCAACAAAATATTACAAATTCCACACTTAGAGATATTTAGACCCTCTAAATAGCACACCTTTATAGCATGTTAGCAACAAAAAAATAACACCTAAACATGGATTATGATGGCAAACAAAATGACCAGGGGCTAGTGCACATGTAAAAGGGCATATCCCATGTTCAAAAATAATTCATACGATGCATGGATTTAATCTCATGAAAATAACAAAAGGACATCACAGCAAAAATAACATGCACGCCTTATATGGGTTTTTCTACCCTAAAATCATATATAATATGTATAGGTTAATGTAGGAACATATGTCACAATTAATTATGCAAGTTTATGGCAAAACCTATTAGCAAGTTATTTTCTGCAAATTACATGCAAACAGCAAGTTAAATATTTTTGTCATGCATGAAAGTGAGAAATAATTAATCTACGCCAAATTCTACACATTTTACATATATATAGTTTTTACAAACGATGGACCCTTATTTAATTATTGGCATTTTAAAATCACGCATTTTTCTATAATAGGTAAGTCCTAATAATTAGACAAATCGCAACGTTATAAAAAAAATACTACGGGGCGTATTTGGCATATGGGTGAAACAAAACATGGAGCGCAAGATAGAAACTATAGTCCGCGGGCGTTACATAGGCACGCGAGGAGATGGCTCACCAGAGGGCCACTGGCCGGAGATGGGCTGGGCCTTCGGAGGTCGTGGAGCTGGGCCCTGGCGCAGGTGGTGGCCTGGGCCATGCGCGTGGGCGTTGCGGTTGGTCGTCCTCCTCGTGCTCCTGCACGAGAGCAGGAGGCATGGCAGCGACGACTCAAAGCTCCGGGGACGAGGCACGATGGCACGACGGCGGGGTGGACAGATCCGTCCGGGATCCATCGAGATCTGGGTGGCATCGCTGATTCAGGGCCGGCGGCAAGGTCAACGTCCAGCGAAGGCCATGAAGGCTCCTATAGGGAAGAGGAGATCGGGATGAGCTCTTCCATGAGGATAGGAAGGAGAGAATATGCAGGGGAGACGAGGTCGACACGGCGGCGGTGCGGGGCGGCTCCGACGAGGCTGGGCCCTCTCCAGCGGGCGGTACGGGGTCACTAGCGAGGCGTCAGTGGATGGTGCAAGCGCAGGAGCCGCGGGCAGGCGCGGGCGGCCAGCAGAGGCTTGGTTCAGGCCTGGGGCGGCCCTGTCGTGGGCCTGTGCGGGCCGCGGTGGCTGGGGGCGGCCAGAGAGCGCGTGGCAGCCCGTAGTTGGTTACGGAGGCGGCTCGGGGCGACGTAGCGCGTCGCGATTGGCCGGGGTGATGGCTACGGTGGCGCCAAGTGGTGGGGTGGAGGAGATTGGCACGCAAAATGATGAAGAGGCTAGGGGAGCCATTTTTGGCAGGGGAGACCTCCTATTTATAGCATGGGATTAGGATTAAGGGGTCTTTGGGCGTTTTGGAGCCCTCCAATCGCAATTGGACGACTCCGGTTGCGGGGATAGGTTAGGTGGGCTAGGTGGGCTGTGTTAGAGAGCATTGGGCTGAGAGAGAAGGAAGTTTGCGGCCTGTGGCGCGAGTTTTCAAACACCAAAACATTCGACAAATAACCCGTTGATGGTGCCACTATGGTTGATCGTCGGGGTATTAAACAACCTCTGATTTCGACTAAATTTGGCTGGCAGTCTACCTACAATATAACAAGACCACATGCCAAGTTTCGGCCCAATCCAAGAATATTTTCTACGCACTTCAAAAACAACATTTTTATCGATGTCGCGGGCGCGGGCGTGTGTGGTTGGTCTTGAAACGATCATCAACGAGAACAGAAAGAACCGGAAACTATGCCTGGATGCAAGTTTTCAAAAACGAGTGATGATGCTATGCAGATGATGTGAATGATGTGATGAAGAATGCGACAACCAAACTAAACGCATGATGACAATGGAATAAAAGGGAATCTTCAGGAGAATCGGTCTCGGGTTGTTACAACTCTCCTCCACTAACAAGAGATCTCGCCGCGAGATCTTAGAATGAGAAGGGGACGAGAAAGAGCAAGAGGAAGAGGTAAGACTTAGTTGCTTCATTGACAAACGAGTGAAAACAAGGGAACTTGAAGGACGGAAGAGAAGAAGAATGACACTTGGAATAAGCGAGGATTAAAAGAAATTTGGGCAGCACTTCGGTAGAAAAGAGAGGCAAAAGTTGATAATATGGAAGAACTTGAAAAGATAACACAACACTCCGATTAAATGAATCAGCAAAGGAGGCACATGATGTTGACAAAACAGAATGATAGATTGAAGGGAGCAACATCACACCACCCCCAGAAAAGAATAGAAGCTAGATCACTGGAGAGAAGAGAACAAAGTAGAAACTGGCAACTTCTACCACCATTGAATTTGAAGAACATTCTTAGAAAGAAGGATTGAGCAGAGTTGTTGGAAATCAACAACGAAAAGAGAAACTTGTTGTGGGATTATGGTAAACATCTCAAAATTATGAGGTGACAACCGACCACTCACGAAAACAATTGACTGGTTGGGAGCAACTAGATATGCATAACTTCTTTCCCCAAGAGGATTCATTGAGAACTTGGATCATGATTAACACCATAACAACAACAATCCATAGGAAATGATTTAGGTGAAACCCGATCCAAGATAACTCAGAGAAAGGAATGATTGGTTTAAATATTCCATTCTTGACAATTCTCTTTGAGACTCCTCATGAGTCAAGACTGCTATAACACCATCTCACAGATAATGGAGGAAGAATTGCACTTTGAAATGCAAGATCAAGAATTCTTGAGGTACTACCACAAGAATCTTGAAGAACAATTTGAGAATGATGATATTCTTAACGAACCACCATGAAGAATCTGTGTATACAAAAGAATGGTCAAAAGAATTGATGGTTGAAGAATAAGATCATGACCCTACAAGATTTAGATGAAGCTTCACGATGAGATACTTGATAAAACTTGAAACTCCAAAAAAGAAAGATGACCACCTTAGAAACGAGAATTGATAACATGCACAACTCCGGACGAAGGATTGAAATCATCTTGATGAAACAAGAATAAGAATTATGTTATGCTTATCCTTCATCAAGCTAAATTGATGACAAGCAACGGATTTGGCACACGACTTATTCCTCTTGAATAAGATTGAACAGAGATATACAAGTTGCTCAAGAAGTCTTCACTGAAGCACCAGTAAGAATTGAGATACGAATGGGAAAACATGAGAATGAAGAGATCACGATCCGCCTAGAGAAATATTGAACGAAGCACCGTAATAATTGAGATACGAACGAAGAGACAAAATTTGAGAAGGAAAGATGGAAGCTAAGAACGAAGAAATCTTCTGAAATGATGGGCTTCGGAGGATCGAGAAATGAAAAGAACTCTGAAATGCTTCGGAACGATATGGAAAGAATCTCTCAAGATTGAAAACAATTTGAGAGGATAGAAGGAAGCTGAAAGCATGAATCCCCAAGAGTGGACCAAGATTTAAGAGAAAATCTCCTTCGGTCTTCAATGCTGAGAATGAGGAGGAGGAGCACATCATGAATTACTGAGACACTCCAGAACAATGAATAAGGCAAGGTTGACCAATGATGAAATTAATTCGAAGCAGTCTTGGATAATGAATATAGCTGATGAAAATCATTCTTACATCATATTGAAAAGAACTTGAGGACATCTCCGAAAATATTAGAAGATCCAGGTAAGATCCTGGGGAAAAACTTATGGGTTATGGGCCCACTGAAAGGAAACCACCGTTGAAACAATTGCTTAGAAAGAGAGATTGCACCGGTACAATGAAAACTTGATGAGGTGGGAACCTCAAAATAATTTGAAATGATTTTGGAACAGGAACACGAATCTTCTGAGATATGCTGAAAACTCCGAATAGAATAAAGAGAAATGACTAAACAAAAGATTCTTGGATAAGAACTTCCGACATGGAAACATTTAACGAATGAAAAGGATATGACGAACACCGAGAGGCTGAATCGAATCCACCGGAGAAGAATAACAACAAGAACAAAGAATATGAGGATAGATCTTGAAACTGAAACTCCTGAGAATCTCCACAAGAACTCACCGGATACAATACGAAAGAAATGATAGCGAAGCATCAATGAAGAGAAAGGCACCTGGATGAGACTTTAATCATCGAAGAAAAGGGCGGGAGGGTGGGGAAAAACAAAGACAACTAGGAACAGATGAGACGAACTCCAGAAATACATATGAGGATTGATCTTGCAAATATTGAAGAAAATAGAATTATCTTGGAGAGAAGCACACTGGTTGAATAGAATTTCATGATAACTCCGATCGATCAAAAGGATTAGCATTCCCATAGAAGTATGAGAACAAAGTTTAGGAAAGATATGAAATCACCACTTTACATCGAAGCAACTCGAATTACCATATTCCAAAAGAAAACAAAGGATGAGGCTTGCAAATTAAGCCAGAAACAAATATATACCCATTTGTATTTGTCGGAAGGATAATCCTAGGTAACTACTTCAATTCCGACCTAAGAACTTCCGAACTCTTTCTTGGTTATGCTATCAAGTTGCGGGTCCGGGAACCTACTCAATGTAACCAGCTACAAGACCGCAACCGCAACCTTCACCACATATCCAAGAAGTTCCGCAAGCTTGTCCACCTCAGACACTCGTAGTCACAACGATACTAAACATGGCAGTACATATGAACTCTCTCCACCAGTACTGGGATCCGAACTCCTCTCGCCACTACTAGTATTGAAGCAATTTCGAACATCCTTCGTCCTGAGATACTAAGGAAACTGAATGATAACGTGTTGGGAGACGTAGTAGTAAATCAAAATTTTCCTACGTGTCACCAAGATCTATCTATGGAGAAACCAGCAAACGAGTGGGGAGAGATTGGATCTTCATACCTTTGAAGATCGCTAAGCGGAAGCGTTACAAGAACGCGGTTGATGGAGTCGTACTCGCAGCGATTCAGATCGCGGTAGATCCGATCAAGTGCCGAACGGACGGCACCTCCGCGTTCAACACACGTGCAGCCCGGTGACGTCTCCAACACCTTGATCCAGCAAGGAGGAAGGAGAGGTTGGGGAAGGGCTCCAACAGCAGCACGACGGCGTGGTGGTGGTGGAGTAGCAAGGTATTCCGACAGGGCTTCGCCTAAGCGCTGCGGAGGAGGAAGAAGAGAGGTAGGGCTTTGCCGTGAGAGAGAGAGATCAAATCCTCTCTCAAAACATCCAAAACCTCAAGTATATATAGGAGGAGGGACGTGGAGGGCTGTCTTGGCCTCTACTCCAAAGAGGAGATGGCCGGCCGAATTAAAGGGAGAGTCCACCTCCCACAAGGGAGGTGGATCTCCTCCTTTTAAATCCTTTTTGCCTTATCTCCTTATCTCCAGCCACATGGGCCTTTAGCAAAAGTATTTCCCAGCCCAATAAGGGCTGACACACTTTATCTAACAGCCCATGAAGTCCTCTGGTCGTCACACCCCTCCCGGGGGTCCTCCGGCACCCTCCCGGCACTCCCGGTACAATACCGATGAGCCCGAAAACTTTCCGGTGACCGAAACTGGACTTCCTATATATCAATCTTCACCTCCGGACCATTCCGGAGCTCCTCGTGACGTCCGGGATCTCATCCGGGACTCCGAACAACCTTTGGTAATCACGTATACCTTTTCCCTATAACCCTAGCGTCATCGAACCTTAAGTGTGTAGACCCTACGGGTTCGGGAGACACGTAGACATGACCGAGACACCTCTCCGGTCAATAACCAACAGCGGGATCTGGATACCCATGTTGGCTCCCACGTACTCCACGATGATCTCATCGGATGAACCACGATGTCAAGGATTCAATCAATCCCGTATACAATTCCCTTTGTCTATCGGTATGATACTTGCCCGAGATTCGATCGTCGGTATCCCCATACCTTGTTCAATCTCGTTACTGGCAAGTCTCTTTACTCGTTCCGTAATACATCATCCCGTGGCTAACTCCTTAGTCACATTGAGCTCATTATGATGATGTCTTACCGAGTGGGCCCAGAGATACCTCTCCATCACACGGAGTGACAAATCCCAGTCTCGATTCATGCCAACCCAACAGATACTTTCGGAGATACCCGTAGTGCACCTTTATAGCCACCCAGTTACGTTGTGACGTTTGGCACACCCAAAGCATTCCTACGGTATCCGGGAGTTGCACAATCTCATGGTCTAAGGAAACGATACTTGACATTGAAAAGCTTTAGCAAACGAACTACACGATCTTGTGCTATGCTTAGGATTGGGTCTTGTCCATCACATCATTCTCCTAATGATGTGATCCCGTTATCAATGACATCCAATGTCCATGGCCATGAAACCGTGACCATCTATTGATCAACGAGCTAGTCAACTAGAGGCTCACTAGGGACATGTTGTGGTCTATGTATTCACACATGTATTATGGTTTCCGGTTAACACAATTATAGCATGAACAATAGACAATTATCATGAACCATGAAATACAATAATAACCAATTTATTATTGCCTCTAGGGCATATTTCCAACAGTCTCCCACTTGCACTAGAGTCAATAATCTAGTTCACATCACCATGTGATTAACACTTACATCACCATGTGATCATATCATCATGTGATTAACACCCAATAAGTTCTGGGGTTTGTTCATGTTCTGCTCGTGAAAGAGGTTTTTAGTCAACGGGTCTGCGACATTCAGATCCGTGTGTACCTTTGCAAACTTTCCATTTCATATTTGTAGATACTCCTCCCACGCTCCACTTGGAGCTATTCCAAATGGCTGCTCCACTATACGTAGCTGGATTTCTACTAAGAGTCATCCGGATTGGTTTTAAAGCTTGCATCATCGTAACACTTTACGATGAACTCTTTATCACCTCCATAATCGAGAAATATTTCCTTAGTTCTCAAGTTACTAAGGCTAACTTTGACCGCTGTCTAGTGATCCACTCTTGGATTACTCTTGTACCCCTTGACAGACTCATGGCAAGGCACACACAGGTGCGGTACACAGCATGGCATACTATATAGAGCCTATGGCTAAAGCATAGGAGATGACACTCATCTCTTCTTTATCTTCTGCCGTGGTCGGGTATTGAGTCTTACTCAATTTCACACCTTACAATACAGTCAAGAACTCCTTCTTTGACCCATCTATTTTGAACTCCTTCAAAAACTTGTCAAGGTATGTCTTCGTCGAAAAAACTTATCAAGCGAATAGATCTATCCCTATAGATCTTGATGCTCAATAAAATAGTAGCTTTATCTGGGTCTTCCTTTGAAAAAAAAACTTTTCAAACAACCCTTCATGCTCTTCCAGAAATTCTACATCATTTCCGATCAATAATATGTCAACTACATATTCTTATAAGAAATTCCATAGTGCTCCCACTCACCTTCTTGCAAATACAAGTTTCTCATAAACTTTGTATAAACTTAAACACTTTGATCACCTCATCAAAGCATATATTCCAACTCCGAGATGCTTGCTCCAGTCCATAGAAGGATCGCTGGAGTTTGCATATTATTAGCATCCTTAGGATTGACAAAACCTTCTGGTTGTATCACATACAACTCTTCCTCACAGAAACCATTACGGAAACCTTGTTTTGTCATCCATCTGCCAGATTTCATAATCGAAAAATGCAGCAACTGCTAACAAAATTTTAATAGACTTTTAGCATCGCTACAGATGAGACAATCTCATTGCAGTCAACTCCTTGAACTTGGCGGAAACTTCTTTGCGACAAGTCGAGCTTTATAAACGGTGACATTTCACCATTAGCGTCTATGTTTATCTCAAAGGTCCATTTGTACTCAATGACCCGCCATTCAACAGGCAAGTCTACCAAAGTCCATACTTGGTTTTCATACATGGATCCTTTCTCGGATTTCATGGCTCCTAGCCATTTGTTGGAATCCGGGCCCACCATCGCTTCTCCATAGTTCGTAGGTTCATCGTTGTCCAACAACATGATTTCCAAGACAGGGTTGTCGTACTACTCAGGAGCAGTACGCGTCCTTGTCGACCTACGAGGTTCGATAGTGACTTGATCCGAAGCTTCATGATCATCATCATTAACTTCCTTTTCAACTAAGTAGGCTCTACAGAAACATCTTTCTGTGTTGCGCTATTCTCTGGTTGAAACAAAGGTTCAACAACCTTATCAAGTTCTATCTTCCTCCCACTCAATTCTTTCGAGAGAAACTCTTTCTCAAAAAGGACCCGTTCTTAGCAACAAACACCTTTTGCGCTTGGATCTGAGATAGAAGGTATACCCAATGTCTCATTAGGGTATTCTATGAAGATGCATTTGTCTGCTTTGAGTTCGAGCTCGCTAGGTGAAAAACCCATTTTCACATAAGCGTCGCAGCCCCAAACATTAAGAAATGACAGCTTAGGCTTCTGTCAAACCATAATTCTCACGGTGTCATCTCAACAGACTTAGATGGTGCCCTGTTAAAGTGAATGGATTTGTCTTTAATGCATAACCCCATAACGATAGTGGTAAAACGATAAGAGACATCATAGTACTCACTATATCCAATAGAGCACGACTACGACGTTCGAACACACCATCACACTATGGTGTTCCAGGAGGCGTGAGCTGTGAAACAATTTCCACATTGTCTAAAATTGCATACCAAACTCGTAACTTAGATATTCACCTCCATGATCATATCATAGACATTTATCTTCTTGTCACGATGATCTTTAACTTCACTCTGAAACTCCTTGAACCTTTCAAACATTTCAGATTCGTGTTTCATTAAGTAAATATCCCCATATTTACTCAAATCATCAGTGAAGGTAAAGAAAAACAACGATATCCACTGTGTGTTTCAACACTCATTGGACCACATACATCAACATGTATTAATTCCAATAAGCCACTTGCCCGCTCCATCATATTGGATGACGGGGTCTCAGTCATCTTGCCCAAGAGGCATGGCTCGCATGTCTCAACCGATTCGAAATCGAGTGAGTCAAAAAACATCCATCATCATGGAGTTTCTTCATGCGATTTATACCAATATGACATTACGTGGCAGTGCCACAAGCATGTGGTACTATCATTATTAACTTTGTATCTTTTGGTACCAATGTTATGAATATGTGTACTACTACGATCATGATTCGATAAACCATTTCGAGTGGGTGCATGACCATTGAAGGCATTATCCATGTAAACAGAATAACCATTATTCTCTAACTTATATGAATAACCGTATCGCACTAATCATGATCTAATCACGTTTATGCTCAACGCAAACACCAAATAACATTTATTTAGGTTTATCACAAATCCTGAAGGTAGAGAGAGCGTGCGATGGTGATCACATCAATCTTGGAAATACTTCCAACACACATCGTCACCTTTCACCTAGCTAGTCTCCATTTACTCCGTAGCTTTTATTTCGAGTTGCTAACACTTAGCAACCGAACCGGTATCTAATACCCAGGTGCTACTAGGAGTACCAGCAAGGTACACATCACTAACACGTATATCAAATATACTTCCATTGACATTACCAGCCTTCTTATCTACCAATCATCTAGGGTTTTTCCGCTTCAGCGAACATTCTCCTCATAACAGAAGCACTTAGTCTCGGGTTCGGGCTCAACCTTGGGTTTCTTCACTAGAGCAACAACTGGCTTGCCATTCCTGAAGTTTTTCCCTTCTTGCCCTTGCCCCTTTTGAAACTAGTGGTTTTCACTTAACCATCAACACTTGATGCTCCTTATTGATTTCTACCTTCGTGGTGTCAAACATCACGAACAACTCAGGGATCATCTTATCCATCCCTGGCATGTTATAGTTCATCACGAAGCTCTAGTAGCTTGGTGGCAGTGACTTGGAGAACTGCATTAATCACTATCTCATCTGGAAGATTAACTCCCACTTGATTCAAGTGATTGTAGCACCCAGACAATCTGAGAACACGCTCACCGATTAAGCTATTCTCCTTTATCTTGCAGGCAAAGAATCTTGTTGGAGGTCTCATACCTCTCAACATAGGCACGAGCTTGAGATCACAATCTCAGCTCCTAGAACATCTCATATGTTCTGTGACGTTCAAAACATTTTGAAGCCTCAATTCTAAGCCGTAATGCATGACGCACTGAACTATCACGTAGTCATCAAAAAGTGCCTGTCATATGTTCACAACATCTACAGACAACGCTTGAGGGAGTGATGCAGTTAGCGGTACATCAAAAACATAAGCTTTCTGTGCAGCAATGAGGACAATCCTCAGATCACGGACCCAGTCCGCATTATTGCTACCATCAACTTTCAACTTACTTTTCTCTAGGATTGTATCAATAAAACTGGGGAGCTACAGCGCGAGCTATCTACGACATAATTTGCAAGGACATTTTTAGACTAAGTTCATGATAATTAAGTTCATTTAATCAAATTATTAATGAACTCCCACTTAGATAGACATCTCTCTAGTCTTCCAAGTGATACATGATCCATGTCAACTAGCCCGTGTCCGATCATCACGTGAGACGGACTAGTCATCCATGGTGAACATCTCTATGTTGATCGTATCTTCTATACGACTCATGTTCGACCTTTCGGTCTTCCGTGTTCCGAGGCCATGTCTGTACATGCTAGGCTCGTCAAGTCAACCTAAGTGTTTCGCATGTGTAAATCTGGCTTACACCCGTTGTATGCGAACGTTAGAACCTATCACACCCGATCATCACGTGGTGCTTCGGAACGACGATCCTTAGCAACGGTGCACAGTTAGGGTGAACACCTTTCTTGAAATTTTATTGAGAGATCATCTTATTTACTACCGTCGTTCTATGCAAATAAGATGTAAACATGATAAACATCACATGCAATCAATATAGTGACATGATATGGCCAATATCATTTTGCTCCTATGATCTCCATCTTCGGGGCACCATGATCATCACTGTCACCGGCACGACACCATGATCTCCATCATCATGATCTCCATCATTGTGTCTTCATGAAGTTGTCTCGCCAACTATTACTTCTACTACTATGGCTAACGCTTAGCAATAAAGTAAAGTAATTACATGGCGTTTATGATTGACACGCAGGTCATACAATAAATAAGACAACTCCTATGGCTCCTGCCGGTTGTCATAATCATCGACATGCAAGTCGTGAATCCTATTACAAGAACATGATCAATTCATACATCACAATGCATCACATCACATCCTTTGGCCATATCACATCACAAGGCACATGCTGCAAAAACAAGTTAGACGTCCTCTAATTTGTAGTTGCAAGTTTTTACGTGGCTGCTATAGGTTACTAGCAAGAACGTTTCTTACCTACATCAACACCACAACGTGATTTGCCAATTGCTATTTACCCTTCATAAGGACCCTTTTCATCGAATCCGATCCGACTAAGGTAGGAGAGACAGACACCCGCTAGCCACCTTATGCATCTAGTGCATGTCAGGCAGTGGAACCGGTCTCACGTAAGCGTACGTGTAAAGTTGGTCCGGGCCGCTTCATCCCACAATACCGCCGAATCAAGATAAGACTAGTAGCGGCAAGCAAATTAACAAACTCGACGCCCACAACTGCTTTGTGTTCTACTCGTGCATAGATTCTACGCATAGACCTAGCTCATGATGCCACTGTTGGGAGACGTAGTAGTAAATCAAAATTTTCCTACGTGTCACCAAGATCTATCTATGGAGAAACCAGCAAACGAGTGGGGATAGATTGGATCTTCATACCTTTGAAGATCGCTAAGCGGAAGCGTTACAAGAACGCGGTTGATGGAGTCGTACTCGCAGCGATTCAGATCGCGGTAGATCCGATCAAGTGCCGAACGGACGGCACCTCCGCGTTCAACACACGTGCAGCCCGGTGACGTCTCCAACACCTTGATCCAGCAAGGAGGAAGGAGAGGTTGGGGAAGGGCTCCAACAGCAGCACGACGGCGTGGTGGTGGTGGAGTAGCAAGGTATTCCGACAGGGCTTCGCCTAAGCGCTGCGGAGGAGGAAGAAGAGAGGTAGGGCTTTGCCGTGAGAGAGAGAGATCAAATCCTCTCTCAAAACATCCAAAACCTCAAGTATATATAGGAGGAGGGACGTGGAGGGCTGGCTTGGCCTCTACTCCAAAGAGGAGATGGCCGGCCGAATTAAAGGGAGAGTCCACCTCCCACAAGGGAGGTGGATCTCCTCCTTTTAAATCCTTTTTGCCTTATCTCCTTATCTCCAGCCACATGGGCCTTTAGCAAAAGTATTTCCCAGCCCAATAAGGGCTGACACACTTTATCTAACAGCCCATGAAGTCCTCTGGTCGTCACACCCCTCCCGGGGGTCCTCCGGCACCCTCCCGGCACTCCCGGTACAATACCGATGAGCCCGAAAACTTTCCGGTGACCGAAACTGGACTTCCTATATATCAATCTTCACCTCCGGACCATTCCGGAGCTCCTCGTGACGTCCGGGATCTCATCCGGGACTCCGAACAACCTTTGGTAATCACGTATACCTTTTCCCTATAACCCTAGCGTCATCGAACCTTAAGTGTGTAGACCCTACGGGTTCGGGAGACACGTAGACATGACCGAGACACCTCTCCGGTCAATAACCAACAGCGGGATCTGGATACCCATGTTGGCTCCCACGTACTCCACGATGATCTCATCGGATGAACCACGATGTCAAGGATTCAATCAATCCCGTATACAATTCCCTTTGTCTATCGGTATGATACTTGCCCGAGATTCGATCGTCGGTATCCCCATACCTTGTTCAATCTCGTTACTGGCAAGTCTCTTTACTCGTTCCGTAATACATCATCCCGTGGCTAACTCCTTAGTCACATTGAGCTCATTATGATGATGTCTTACCGAGTGGGCCCAGAGATACCTCTCCATCACACGGAGTGACAAATCCCAGTCTCGATTCATGCCAACCCAACAGATACTTTCGGAGATACCCGTAGTGCACCTTTATAGCCACCCAGTTACGTTGTGACGTTTGGCACACCCAAAGCATTCCTACGGTATCCGGGAGTTGCACAATCTCATGGTCTAAGGAAACGATACTTGACATTGAAAAGCTTTAGCAAACGAACTACACGATCTTGTGCTATGCTTAGGATTGGGTCTTGTCCATCACATCATTCTCCTAATGATGTGATCCCGTTATCAATGACATCCAATGTCCATGGCCATGAAACCGTGACCATCTATTGATCAACGAGCTAGTCAACTAGAGGCTCACTAGGGACATGTTGTGGTCTATGTATTCACACATGTATTATGGTTTCCGGTTAACACAATTATAGCATGAACAATAGACAATTATCATGAACCATGAAATACAATAATAACCAATTTATTATTGCCTCTAGGGCATATTTCCAACATAACGATCTGGTAAATATCCCTTGGAGCTCTACTCCTCGATAACAGGAGGCACCAAGTACATAACTCCATCACATCGGCATCACAGAGATTCCAAAATACCAGCTTGATCATAAAAAAATTAAGTGAGAAGAGGGTAGAATCAAAATTCCTAAGTCATAATTCCTCACCAGAGTATAGAAGAGGAGTAAAATAAACCTACTCTCCCATAAAACTAAACTAAAAATAGTTTTTTACTAGACTCGACTCGGCCAAGTTTGATCAATCAAGGGGGCTCCTAGGTCGGTAGAGGCTCTGATACCAACTTATAATGCCCAAGATACGATCCTATCCTTATATTGGCTCGAGGGCCTCGACAGGGATAGAAGCGCATCTCATCGTTTCGCAAGAATGGATATCATTACAAGTACATGTATAGAAGAGATGAGTATATGGAATTGGCTTGCACACGCCACAAGCTACCTCAACATCACATCAATACAACAACATATTCAAACATCATACATAAGAGTAGGGTCCAACTACGGACGAAAACAAACAATAAAATGACATCCATCCTTGCTATCCCAGGCTGCCGCCTGGAACCCATCCTAGATCGATGGAGAAGAAGAACTCCAAATCCAACAAGCATCGCGCTCACATCAAAGCATCGCATTACTTGTACCTGTAATTGTTATTGTAGTAATCTGTGAGCCACAGGGACTCAACAATCTCATTTCCAAAGGTATCAAGACTAGCAAAGCTTAATGGGTGAGGTACGGTTAAGTGGTGATGCTACACCAAGCATCTAAGCATTTATTTGATTGGCTAACTTACGACTACAGAAGAAAAAAAGTATGGTGGTCTATGCATAACGGACGTGACCTAATAGTGATCACAAAGTGATCCTGGACACCAACTTAGGTCAAAGATACCCCACCATGTTCTCTCTCGGATAAGGACTCACGAGTAGCGACAGTCATGGTTACGCACACGATTGGTGTATTTTATTTGAGTTTACTTCAAGTTTGCTATGACTGGGTGTTAAACAAAGTTTCCAAGTTGTCACTTAACCACGGGCACTGCTTTCCGAAAGATTTAACCCTGCAGGGGTGCTCCAACTCATCCATCATAAACTAACCAGACGCTGCGGGAATAACCTCGACCATGAAACCCGTGACCTTCTTGGATATTCCGTAGGCAAATCTCAACCTCGAGATAGCCCTAAGTGTATTCGAAATTCCATGCACAAGACGTTCGAGAAAGGTAAAACAAATCCAGCAAGGCCTCCCGACATGTCGACGATCCCGATAGGAGCCGCATATCTCGTTCTCAGGACATGACGGATAAGCGACGCGTATGGTGGCCTGATAGAAATCACCCAAGTTGCCATGGGGTGGCCCCACACAGTGCTCTAGTTTTGACAAACACTCATGAGGAGCACTCGCCCTAGTTGTTGATTAATTATCCGCGGGTGTCAGCGGGTCCCTATGCATCTTATTAGTTATTAGACAAATGCAGTACCAATGTTGGTCCTTGCCAGACAAGTTTTGTCCTAAAACGAAAATCAAGGGGGTCCCCATAACAAACCACAGCATGTTAGGAGCGCTCAATATGGAACATAACACCGTTACACAATTACTAGGGCGGCAAAGAATGGAACAAAACAACGAGCAAAAGGCCAAGCCTTCCAGCTTTTACCAAGTATATGTGTGCATTAAATTAAATAGCAATAATATTGTGATATCTCAAAAACATCTATGTTGGCACATGGAAGCAATTTCACTGCAGCTAGAAACGCTATAAGAAGGGTTGAGCAAGCGATAACATAGCCAAACGAAGGTTTGCTGGGATGTGTAGGAGTTAAAACTTATCATGACAATGTTGGGAGGCTTGTCAAACAAGTGGTAGGTAGCGTGACATAGCGATAGAAAACGAGACAACTAGCATGGCAATGATAGTAGTGGTATCCAGGGAAATGATCATCTTGCTTGAGATCCCGCTTGGAAGAAGAACGTGTCCATGAACAAGATGACCCGTGAAGTAGACGAACAAGACTTAGTCGAACGAATCCCCACACTCCAAATGCTTTCGGAACTCTATCGAGAATAAGCAATCCGGAACAAATAATCAACACATGATACACCACAACATATTCATGACATGATGCACAATCAAATATTATGCATGTTATGCATGACATGGCAAAGCACAACAATCAACTCCTACACATTAAGTGAAGCTCAACATGCGAGTTGCATATTGACGAAACTCCATATTTGAATTACTTAGTTCACTCCCGTTTAGGTACACATCAATGTTAAATGTTATGAAACATGGCAAGAGGTGAAGCATAAATAAACTATCTATCTAGGCATCTTAAATGAGGTCGGAAACAACTTATAGTATTTCCGAAATGACCCCATATGTTAATTTCAAAATTGGTCCAGATCTGAACTAACCATGTTTTATATTTGTTAAACAATGGAATAAAGTATGCCATGCAATTCTACACGTCAATTTACATATATGGAACATCTCAAACAGAGCTACGGTCTACAAGATATGTCCATCACAGGATAATATGACATGAATGCAAAATGCATGAAAATGACAACCACAAATATTTCAAATCATTAATGCAGTAAGATATTATGAACCTACATGAGATTCTAAGCAATTTTCATATATGACATGTCCAAAATGGAGCCAAGGTTCAACCACAATCACCAATACAAGTTTAGTAGAAATCTGCCCAAAACAGCAACATGGCATATTGCAACCCACAAATCAACAAGCTAAAGCCACCTAAAATTCACAAGGACATGGTGGTCAAGCCTACATGATGCTCAACAATTAATCTATTCACAGCAAGTTGATTAGAAGCATGGATCATTAGAAAATGAGCTCACAAGAAGACATATTGAACTAAGTAGTTTTCAAACATGTGAAAATCTCAGTTTTTTAACAGAGCAGTTTTTATCACGAAGGCATATTGGCAGTAGTAAAACTATATGCTACAGGGCATATATGGCATGAAACTTAATAGCATGCTAGAGGACATTATCAAATACAAATAACTCCACTACATCAACCACAAAGGGGTTCTAGATCACTAGTAAAACTTATGGCAAGACAGCAACAAAATATTACAGATTCCAGACTTAGAGATATTTAGACCCCTCAAAATAGCACACCTTTATAGCATGTTAGCAACAAGAAAATAACACCTAAACATGGATTATGATGGCACACAAAATGACCAGGGGCTAGTGCACATTCCAAAGGGCATATCTCATGTTCAAAAATAATTCATATGATGCATGGATTTGACCTCACGAAAATAACAAAAGGACATCACAGCAAAAATAAAATGTACGTAAACTTACTCAAATGACAAAACTAATTGCACAGATAATTTCTAAGGGATTTTCTATCCTAAAATCATATATAATATGTATAGGTTCATGTAGGAAAATATGTCACAATTAATTATGCAAGTTTATGGTAAAACCTATTAGCAAGTTATTTTCTAAAAATTACATGCAAACAACAAGTTAAATATTTTTATCATGCATGAAAGTGAGAAATGATTAATCTACACCAAATTCTACACATTTCATATCTATAGTTTTTACAAACGATGCACGCTTATTTAATTATTGGCATTTTAAGATCACGTATTTTTTGTAAATGGGTAAGTCCTGATAATTAAACAAATCGCAACGTTATAAAAAAATACTACGGGCGAAATCATATGGGTGAAACAAAACATGGAGCGCAAGATAGCAAATATCGTCCGCGGGAGTTACATAGGCACGCGAGGAGATGGCTCACCAGAGGGCCATTTGTCGGAGATGGGCTGGGCCTTGGCAGGTCATGGAGCTGGGCCATGGCGCAGGTGGCGGCCTAGCCCACGCGCGTGGGCGCTGCGGTTGGTTGTCCTCCTCCTCGTGCTCCTGCACGAGAGCAGGAGGCATGGCAGCGACGAATCGGAGCTCCGGGGGCGAGGTGCGACGGGACGACGACGGGGCGAACGGATCCAGCTTGGATCCGTCGGGATCTGGGCAGCATCGCTGATTCAGGGACGACGGCAAGGTCAACGCGGGGCGAAGGCCATGGAGTCTCCCGCGGGGAAGAGGAGATCGAGGTGAGCTCGGCCATGGGGAGAGGACGGAGAGAATCGACGAGGGGAGGCGAGGTCAACCCAGCGACGGTGCGGGCGACTGCGGCGAGGCCGGCCCCTCTCCGACAGGCGGTGTGGGGTCGCTGGCGAGGCGTCAGCGGATGGAGTGAGTGGGGGAGCCGCGGTCGGGCGGGCGGCCCGCCGGCGACTGCTCGATTCGGGCCCGGGGTGGGCCTGCCGTGGGCCTATGTGGGCCGCGGTGGCTGGGGGCGGCCAGAGGGCGCGTGGTAGCCCTGGTTGGCTGTGGAGGCGGCTCGGGGCGACATGGCGCGTCGAGGTTGGCCGGGACGATAGCTGCGGTGGCGCCAAGTGGTGGGGTGGAGGAGATTGACGCGGAAAATGATGGAGAGGCTAGGGGGGTCATTTTTGGCAGGGGAGACCTCCTATTTATAGCATGGGATTAGGGATAGGTTTTTTGGGGCATTTCAGAGCCCTCCGATCGCGATCAGACGGCTCCGATCGCGGGGATAGGTTAGGTGGCCTAGGTGGGTTGTGTTAGAGAGCATTGGGCTGAGAAGAGAAGGAAGTTTGCGGCTCATGACACGAGTTTTCAAACACCGAAACGTCCTACAAATAACCCCTTGACGGTGCCGCTATGGTTGATCGTCGGGGTATCAAACGACCTCTGATTTCGACGACATTTGGCAGACGGTCTACCTACAATGTAACAAGACCGCATGTCATGTTTCGGCCCAATCCGAAAATATTTTCCGCGCACTTTAGAAACAATATTTTAGCGATGTCGTTGGCACGTGCGTGTGTGATTGGTCTCGAAACGATCGTCGAAGAGAATTGAAAGAACCGGCAACTACGCGCGGATGCAAGTTTTCAGAAACGAGTGATGATGCCATGCAGATGATGCGAATGATGCGATGATGAATGTGATAACCTAACGAAACGCACAATGACAATGGAATAAAAGGGGATCTTCTGAAGCGTCGGTCTTGGGCTGTTACACATGCGCTTTGTCCGATCATAGCGGATCATCTGTCTATGTTTATGTGTCATCCCGCGTAGAGAGCACGCTTTAGCGGCCCCAACACTACACCCCCTCCTTTATCTGCTCGGGTTGTTTGCCTTCGACATATTTCCCCTCGGCTTTTTCTCTCCTATCGAACGCTATTATGTTTCTTCCCAACGAACGGTACGCACCACACACCATGAACAGGAGCTCGACCCCCTCCACTCTCTTTCTTCCCGCACATAGCGTCGCTGCACTGCGTCGTCCCCGTCATTTGCTGCAATGAGCACACATGAGGAGAGCTAGCTAGAACTATGATTAGAGGGAGCTCCAACCCGTGGCAGGGGAGCTGCGACATGGACGACGAGTGTGATGACCACGTGCGGTGAGGATGAGTGCGGTGAGGACGAGGCGGCGCTGCAACGAACAACAACAGTGTAATGGTTTGTTGCTGCATGCTTTAACCGGCGTCACAATTTGCTACAACCGGCATCACATCCTGCTAGCACATGTGTCGCGTTTTGCTACATCGCACAACTACCGTCGCGATATTTGCTACAACCGGTGTTTCAATTTGTTGATTTTTGCTATTGGCCACAACGGGCAACATGGCGAACTTCAACCAACAACGCGACGAGGTGCGGTGGCGAGGAAAAGCTACAACCATTAACATAGGATGCTACATCCTTAGATGAAAATGATTCAACCCAAAAAATGAAAAGGCTAAAGCCGTCTAATAGAAAAGCTCAAAGCTTCGACTGTAGACGGGAAAAGGTCCAACCGGCGAGATAGAAGAATTTTTTTCAGAACTAGTACCATTTTTATAGCAATTTTGAAAACAGGTGTCTGAGTTGAAAAAATATTAAACTAGTACCCTGTCGGCCAGTAGCAGGCCGAACAGGGACCTATCGGCCACCTGTAGGCCGAAGAGCCCATGTCGGCCAATCAGAGGCCAGGGGAGAGGCCTGTCGGCCAGGTGTAGGCCGAAATGCACCTGTCGGCTAGTGGGAGGCCGATGGGCCCCTGGATAAGGCACGGCCCTCTTTTCTTCCTCCTCTGACCACTCGTTTCACCCTCCCCCGTCTACTAGCCTTCCCCTCTTCCCCTCTCACTCCCGTTGCTCTCTGGTGGTTCCACCTCCTCGCCGATCTCCTCGCTGGACCACCCATTTTGTTATCCTACCCACGTAAACAATAGATCAGGGCGTTCTCCATCGGCGTACGGTATATTTTTTTGCTTCCAACTCAATCGAATGAGAATTGTCAAGTCGGTAGTGGATTTAGTTCATATTTGTCACCGTCCGTCTGCAGGTAATGGCTTGCCCATTTTGCCGAGCTCCAGGTGGCCCTTGTGTTGCCGTTGATTCCGGTGCGTCTGTATTTACTGTGGTGCTGGATCGTCGATGTGCAAGACGTGTTGTAAGATTCTATGTCTTGATTATCTAACTGTGGCATATCCGAATGCCTTTGTTTATAAGTTTATGATCCTTGCTTCCATTTTTGTTATAGTATGTTCCGTGCAGTGTTAAATCACATCTTGCTCGGTACATTGAGGAGTGCAGAGCTTTAGCTATTCGGAGAGGTGACACAGATATTGATCTTGCTCTACACAACAGTGAGGGTAACTTATACCATGTTATATTTACACATGGTAGGATGAGCAGTAAATTCCATGGTCCTTCGTGAGAGGAACTCGTGAATGATTATGGTTTCCGCCACAGTGACATGATGACTGGAGGAACTCGTGAATGATTATGGTCCTTCGTGGGAGGAACTCGTGAATGATTATGGTCTCCGAACACACGATCTATCAATTCATCGGATTGAAACGGCAAATGAGTGGAGGGAATGGGAGATCAAGGAGGGGATTTCGGCCTAGAATTGGAAGAGAAAGGAGAAAGAAGGGAGCTGGCCGACGGTGCCTTATCTGGGCACCTTTCGGCCAGCACGAGGCCGACAGGTGGGCCCTCGGCCAGGGGCAGGCCGACTCGGCCAGGAGCGGGCCGACAACCCTCTTTCGGCCCAGGGTCGGCCGATTGCCCTCCGGTCAGCCCAGTAACGGCCGACAAGCTACTACAAATGAAATTTTTTTAATTCACACACTTTTTTTCAAAATTGCTATAAAAATGGTACTATTTCTGAAAAAAATTCGAGATAGAAAGCTCCAACCAAAACACCCGCAACGAGAAAGTTACAACCATAGTTGATTTGCTGGGACCGGCGAGATGGAAAGATATTTTGCTGGGACCAGCGTCAAGCGATGGTGGAGAATTTCACCAGCGGTGGTGTCGGAGCTGCGACTGTCACCTCGACGAGTTTTTGCGGCGGTATGCAACCGTGGTCGCTGGTGGTTGCCAGGAACTGCAGTCTCTGGTTTTTTGCCATATCCATGCACAAGTCTTTTTCCTGGAAGCACGGCTGACCCAGGAGCGAGGATGCGTTTCTACGAGGGGCGGCTAGCCGGCGAGCGGCCGGTCCTGTGAGCTTCGACCCAGGAGCGAGGATGCGTTTCTACGAGGGGCGGCTAGCCGGCGAGCGGCCGGTCCTGTGAGCTTCGACCCAGGAGCGAGGATTCGTTTCTACGAGGGGCGGCTAGCCGGCGAGCGGCCGGTCCTATGAGCTCGTTCCTTTGGATTGGCTTCAGAGTGTCCGATTGGTTGGCATTTTCCGGTCCAGGCGATGACCAAGTTGTCCGCCCAGACTGGGAGGGTTGAGAGTTCGGTTGGAATATACACTTTCCACAAGATTTGCAACTCACCTAATAGTTGGCTGAAACATTTCGAGTCATAAAAAATGACAGGTTTTTGTCATTGATAGCAGAGATACTACTAGTTAAATATAGTTTGCCGGTAACACAGCAACGCTTAATACACATGGAAGAAAACTAGAAACAAAAGCATCAAAGATGGATGGTCACTGCTCCAAGCTCTCAAAACATGAGCAAAGCTGGGCAATAAAAAAAACAATCCAAACTGTGAAAAGCCTAGGAGAACACCAAGCGAGGACCCCCAGAACTAACAAGTTGCACAGCAGGTAAGGCAGTTCGGGGCGATTTCAATGATAGCATTATGTTCTGGTTATTTCGCATACATGCGTGCTAGGGAGCCTTTAAGCACATTCCAGATCCCTGCTAAAATGTCGGAAAATTGTATCAGCCCATTGTCACAAAAACAACAGCGTCTAGCAGGTTTGGTACCATTATTATGTTATGGTTATTTGCACACATGCATGCTTGGGGGCCTTGGGCACATTCCAGTTATCCCTGTTAGAATGTCGGGAAATTGTATGAGCACACTGTCACAAAACCAACAGTGTCTAGCAACATGTCAGCATCAGCATAGTGTGATCAGACGAATTTGCAGGTATCCTACTTCTGCTTGCTCGTAGACATATTGCAGTTTTGAGATAAACAAGGACTTGCAGATAACTTGCCACAACAGATTTACACATGAGCTGGAGTGCATACTATCTATATTGCAGAGAGTTCATTAATTACATCAACAGAGCGGAGGCAGAATGCTTCTTTGATGATTTGCTGCGACTGTGCTAACATTAATTATACCGACCTCTACTTCCATAATTCTAGTTTCAATAGCTGTCCGATGAGTTTCATGTTCAAAACAAGCATCTGTAACTGTAAGTGGATACTTTTCAGATGTGCATCAGTTCATGACTTCGCTGCAGATAAGTATCGGACCATGAAAGTTCTACTGTGGTATAAGATATATGTTTTTAAAAATGGAAATATCACTATATATGAGGTTCCAGATATTATTATTTCCTGCAATGGACTATTTATGTTCTCCACCATACTTACAAACCTTTCAAATGCATATAATTTTTCTAAAGAGTCCAAATGGATGTCACAGGAATGAGCATGTTACCTCCATATCGATGTCGCTGTTCTTCGAGATTTCACCTGCCAAAATAAAAGAGACCATGATTTTGGTTGTCAAGCGCTAAAGCAGAGACATGGCGCCAGAATTGTGGTCATGGACTCGTTACTGTCAAAGACTAGACAATGACCATACAAAGAATAACGTTGGTGAATATTTCTGACACCAGCAAAATGGAAGAATGACACAATGACCATACAATTATCTCGGTATATTTATAGTAACTCCAATGACCAAAACTTAAACCAACTATTAAGGATCTACGTAACTTGCAGTAACTATCAATTTGTCATATTTCTGGTGCAAAAGGATCTTTTCACGCAACATATAAGGAGCAACTGTTTGGTTAGGTAGAGTGGCAAAACAAAACATGGGAGGTACTTGGCTTCTTCAGATGACGTATTGAAGTCTCTTGGACAGGATGATAAAACAAACAAAAGCATAATCAGTATTCAATTTCACAGGACATCGTATCTCACTTGCTTGGGCAGAATGACAAGGCTGTTCGCACACAAACACGTCACCGTGTACCTCTGACGTCGAGCACGATACGCAAGACAACTTTGCCGGAAGGGCCTCGCCGGGAGCGCAAAACACAAGACACGCTGGTGAGAACTTTTGAGCCCGAAACACCAAATGCCAGGGAGGGACCCTGTCTGGGAGTGTGGTGGCTATGGGCTGCCTTAGGTCGGTCCAACTGCCCCTAGAGCCTCCAGGATCGTTGCCCTCCAACACGAAGAACGAGGAAGCAAGAACAAGGGAGAGATGTAAAAAGTAGTAGATGAATTTGCAATTGTGTGTTGCTATCCAACAGGCCAACACCTCTTATCTATATATGACGCGGCTGGATTACCCATACAAAAAAGGGCTCCAATTCCCGTCTAAAGAGCCAAAATTTGACCTAACTCAGAATCACCCGTGGGCGTCCAGCCCAAAATTGGCCAGACTGTCCGGCCATCTCCAGGTCTGCGGACAGCGTCATGATTTTCCAGCTCCAGAAGTGGCATATAACCTCGGATGGAGATTACCCCAAAGTAAATTTCTCTATTTCGACGAGTCAAACAACTTTCATGTTGAACTTTCTTCGATTCAAGATCATATTGAGGGCGTGTCGACTCATTTTCTAACTGCTGAATCTGAAAAAGCACGATGACCGGACAATGCCAGGACTGTGCAGGTACAGACGGACAGTCCGGCCCAACTTTGGTCGGACAGTCCGGCCATGTTCAGATCCTGCTGCTGCAGTGTACCGTTTGGCTGCCAATGCTGCTGCAGTGTACCGTTTGGCTGCCAATGCTGCTGCAGTGTACCGTTTGGCTGCCAGAGCTGCATACGACCTCCGATGAAGATTGTTAGAGTATTACATATGTAGCCATGTAACCTTTTCGTATTTACCCCATTGTATAAGGGGTTTCCTGCATATATTCCACACCTGTACATGTATATATATTGGCCTATGGCCTCCGGAAAATACAAGTTGCATATTTCCTAACATGGTACTAGAGCTAGGTCAAAAAATTTGCACGTCACAACTCGTGCTATTGATCCTCCGTGGCGCCGCCGCTGCTTTTCTCCCCCACCGTAGCCGCCGGACCTCACGTCCGCTCCTGCTGCCGGTCAATCCCACGGCCGCTCGAACCTGGCGGCTTCTATCGAGCCGCTTCCGCTGTCCCGCTGGTGTTGTCCGCTGGGATCGGATCCAGCTGCCCCCGTTGTCTGGATCCATCCGCCGGCCCCCTCTCTCGATTGGATCGAGCCTGCGGCTTCCATCGAGCCGCTCCTGCTGTCCGCTGGTGCCCGCTGCTAGGCCCTCCTCTGCATCTGAAATGAAGCCACCGGCTGCTGCCCTTGCTAGAGCTCGCTGCCACCTGCCAGTCCCAGCCCTTCACCGGATCCCATGCTCTGCCCACTGCTGGTCTCCTCACCGTCCGCGTCTCTTGCCGTTTACGTATGGTTACTTCGTCGCTGGATCTCAGCCACCCCTACGCCAGTTGCTCCTCTCCACCACTCCCACGCCAGCTGCTCGTCTCCGCTGCCGCTGGACCTTCGACGCTTCTGGTTGAGACGCCTATGGTCTGTCAACCGTAAAAAAAGGTGAAAAAAGAAAAATGAAAAGAGAGAGAGAGAGAGGGAGAGAGAGAGAGATGTTTCCATTGGGTCTACATGTCCCTTGCTGCCCGGTGACTCCCGACGTGTTTTCTTTACTATGCCCGTTTTGCATCTGGGTTGTTCCTCGGCGCTTGATGCCCGTTCGTCCGTACCGACGTCTCCTTCAACGTCTTCCGCAGGTTGTGCTGGTAGCTCTACTGCTGCTCCTCCTGCGAGCTCCACATATGATGATTGTCGCTCTACACCGACCCCTCTCGCGACTTTCACCAGCGAATGTCGCTCTTCCCAGACACCTCTCGCGACTTTCACCGGTTGTACTGGTGCTCGTCTGCATACGGTCTCGTCTTCTCCATCGACCTTCGCAGACGATACTAGTCATGCTACATCGCCACACTTAGCGACTTCCACAGGTGATGGTGGTCGCTTCTCTCCCGATGCCACTACGTCGCCTACTTTAGTTGTGTACTTCACCGAGGAGATTGCGCAACTTCGTGCCCTGCTGATTGCCTCCGACTCTTTGTTGTCGGGTGCATCTACATCGACATCTTCAGTTGCGCCCCTGACTGAGCAGGAGATTGTGCGATTTCGATGCCTGATAGCTCCACCTTCTGGCTCTTCATCGAGAGGTTCTATTGGTTCTGCTACGGACTTTTCTGGCATTATGAGACCACCTTCTACACAAGCAGGTACATCCCCATGGATTCTTGATACTGGAGCATATTTTCATATGACTCATGATTCATCAACTCTGTCATCTCCTCAACCTCTCGATTCTCTTGTTCACATTCTTACTGCTGATGGTACTTCTCCCGGTTGCTAGCCGAGGCACTCTTAGCACTTCATCTTTTCATGTTCCCGATGTTGCTCATGTTCCTCGGCTTACCATGCAACTCACTTCCAGTGGTCAGATTGTTGACTGGTTGCAGGGTCATTCTCGATGTTGACTCGTGTTCAATTCTGGACAGTCACACTGGTGCTCTTCTTGGTGCTGGCACCCGGCGCCGTGACTCTCAGGGTCTCTGGGAGCTTGACTGGCTTCACCTTCCATCCGCTGCCACTGCAGCCAATCTCTCCACCTCTGTTGCCTTGTCTACCAGCTCTTTTCAGCAGTGGCATCATCGCCTTGGTCACTTATGTGGCTCTCGTCTCTCATCCTTAGTTCGGCGTGGTCTTCTTGGATCCGTCTCCGGTGGTGTGTCTTTAGACTGTCAGGGTTGTCGGCTTGGTAAACAGGTTCAGTTACCTTATCCTCATAGCGAGACTGTGTCTTAGCGTCCTTTTGACCTTGTTCACTCTGATGACTGGGGTCTAGCTCCCTTTGCTTCGAAGGGAGGCCATCGCTACTATATTATCTTTATAGATGATTTCTCTCGACACACGTGGATATATTTCATGTCTTCTCGTAGTGAGGTCTTATCTATCTATAAGCGTTTTGCTACCATGGTTCACACTGAGTTCTCTACGCCTATTCGTGTGTTTCATGCTGACTCTACTGGAGAGTATATCTCCAAGATGTTGTATGAATTTCTTGCTAAGCAGGGTACTCTTGCTTAGTTCTCTTGTCCTGGTGCTCATGCTCAGAATCGCATGGCTGAGCGCAAGCATCGTCACCTTCTTGAGACGGCTTGTGCGATGATGATCACTGCCTCTCTTCCGCCTCACTTTTGGGCTGAGGCTGTTTCTACTTCCACCTATCTCATCAACCTTCAGCCATCCACTGCTTTGTAGGGTGGCGTTCCTTTCGAGCGCCTTTTTGATTGTTTTCCCGATTACTCGGTGCTTCGTTTATTTGGTTGTGTTTGCTATGTTCTTCTTGCCCCTCATGAACGCACCAAACTGTCCGCTCAGTCAGTTGAGTGTGTCTTCTTAGGTTATAGCGATGGGCATAAGGGATATCGTTGTTGGGATCCTGTCGGTCGTCGTATGCGAATTTCTCGCGATGTGACTTTTGATGAGTCTCGTCCCTTCTACCCACGTCCATCTTCCTCGGCCTTTGTAGTGGAGGATATATCTTTTCTCACTTTTCCTGACACAACTATCACTCCTGTTGAGCCCTTGCCCGTCCGTCCTACTGTGCCTGCTTCTCCGACTGTTGCAGATTCGCCTCCATCACCTCACTTATCACAGGATTCTGCACCTTCATCCCCGGTGTCTTCTCCGTCACCCTCGCCTATACCGGAGATTCCTCCTCGTATTCTCCCGTCTTTTCCTCAGTATTATACTCGTGGTTCACGTAATGTGGATGCGTCTACTGATGTGTCGTCCTCCTCGTCTCAGCCTACCTATGGCTTGCGTCCTTGTCCGCTTCCGTCTGTTGATCGCCTTGGTTTTCCAACCGCTGGTGCTGCCGTTCTTGAGCCGACTTCTTATCGTCAGGCTATTGTTCATCTTGAATGGCAGCTTGCGATGGCAGAGGAGATTGCTGCTCTTGAACGCACCGGTACATGGGATCTTGTTTCTCTTCCTCCGGTGTTCGTCCCATCACTTGTAAGTGGGTCTACAAGGTTAAGACTCGCTCTGATGGTTGTCTTGAATGTTACAAAGCTCGCCTTGTGGCTCGTGGCTTTAAGCAGGAGCATAGTCATGATTACGATGAGACTTTTGCTCTTGTGGCCCATATGACCACTATTCGTACACTTCTTGCCGTGGCCTCTGCACACCACTGGTTTGTATCTCAACTTGTTGTTAAGAATGCCTTTCTTAATGGTAAGCTGCGTGAGGAGGTCTACATGCAGCCACCACTTGGGTATTTTGTTCCTGATGGCATGGTATGTTGACCCAAAAATCAAAGTTGTTCGTTTGAATGATATGAAGAATTTTTTGTGTTGAGCACTTCCTCATTTAGGGCCATCTTAATTGCAGTTTTTGCCATGCCAAAATCTGGTGTGAACACATGCCTCTCTGTTTCTTGGCAATGCTACAACAACACCAACAAAGCCTTTAGTCCCAAACAAGTTGGGTAGGCTAGAGTGCGGAAAAACAACTTGCATCGTGTTTGTTCTAAGGACGATGCAACACCTTATCGGCCATTTTTACGTGCGTAGGGTGATACGTCTGTATCAGCCATGTTTATTCTTAGGGCGATAATTATATGTCGGCCATTGCCTGTTTAGGTATGAGTCATGTTTATTCTTAGGGCGATAATTATATGTCGGCCATTGCCTGTTTAGGTATAAGTGACGACAGCGCTGGCGACGTGGGCACTGGTGAGGGAGACCGAACGGCCATTGTTTGACGTGAGTGGAAGGGGTGAAAGGCGACTTCAGATGTGAGTGACGACAACGCTGGCGACGTGGGCGCTGACGACGATGGCGCCATGGACGCCGAGGGTCGGATCGGAGCCATGGGGAACCAGGCACAAAGACGCCGATCAGGCTGGATGATGTCGGAGCGCCGTCGACCACGCCAAATGGACCGGTGGTGGCTGCCGGATCAGATCGCAAGATCTGGCCGCCCGTGGCAGATTCACCAAGCCGATGGCACGTCTCATTCACAGAGATCAGGGGATCGGGGAGGAATGATCTTGGCATTCTGCATCTCAATCGATCTTCGAGGTGGATGACGTTGCGAGATCTGGAGGAGGATATTCTTGTAGGCGTCATCTACATGAAAAAGAAAAGATGGAGGAAGGTACACAGATCCATATTGACATTTATCGTTTAATCCTGCATTCTCAATTCGTGCAGGAGGATCGTAAGACGAAGGAACACACTGACATCACCGATCTCACGACGGATAGCTTCGGGGATCACAAGGAGGCCCGGTTAAAAGACCCACATATCGGTGGAAGATTCTGGATTCTAGCAGATGACTAAGAAGACGCGAGTACCATGTAGACGAAGACGATGGCCACTCTATGTTGGACAAGCACGCAGCACAATCACCAACAATGGCGTTTCCAATCATGTCGTCGGAAGTGAGACCGATGGCGACAGATTCGGACGTGGTTATGAAGCGGAAAATCAACCAGATCGAATATTCCAAAACCATGGAAAGGGCCGCTGTCCAAGACTGATCTGCAGCCCTTACCGTTATCTGCTTTCATCTTCCAGGAATGTGGACGAAGGTCCTTCCTAGGAAGAAGAAACGAACGGCAAGCATGGAGAGGTCGCCGCCAGCGATCGTCGACACACAAACGATCTACGCGGCTCGATCGTCTCGACTAGCGGCTCTGTTAGGCCGTGATGGGCCAGATACAGCAGCTGGGCTAAACGCTTCATATGATATTGGGTATCAGGCCCAACATGTGAAACCAAACGAGCAATGCGAACCGGAGGTATATCAGGCCCAACATGTGAAACCAAACGAGCAATGCGAACCGGAGGTACGTACGATCGCAGCCGACGCACATGAAAACTTGGAACGCACAAAGGTTCGGCCCGGGTCCGCCACGGTGAGCGTGACCGACTCGACCAACATCACGTCTAGGGTTGTCAAAGCGCAGGCTCAACCCAGTTTTCCATTGCGATCCGGACGTGCGAGACGTATTCCTATCGCTGCTGGTGGCGGCGTTCAAGTGGAGGTAGCGGCCATGGCCGGACGCGGCGGAGGAGCTCAGACTGGTCGCCACACCAGCTGCAACAACCAGACCGGCAAGGCCCAGCATGGTACTGATGCCGCTGGTCGTGGTGGCGCTGGACTTTCTCGCGGTGGCCTTGCTGCCGAGCGAGGAGGACCTCCGATCGCGGGGCGTGGTGGTGAGATGAACGCTACCCGGGGTAACGACGCTCACCGTCCAGTCTTCGGCAGACGAGGCGGCGGCTATGGAGCTGGCCGGCCCGAGGACAGAGTTTTGACTTCAGGGAGGGCAACAACAGACGCTTTGAACAGGGCTCCTCAAGCAATGATAGCCATGGGTACAAAGGAAACCGATGGCCGGAGCGTGACGAGCATGGTTTTCAACCTCCTGCTGGTAATTTTGTTTAAGGAGCATCTGGACCACAGTTTAGGTTTCGAGCAGCTGCTGGCAGAGATGGAGGGGGGAGACACCCTAGACGGAACTTTCCGCCAAGGAGGAATTACCCCAATCCTGCAACTACGGTCGCCGCCAAGGCAGGGGCTCCTGAGGCGGATGCACCGGAGGCTGCGGTGGCGTTGCCAGAGGCAGCCGTAGCGCCGGTAAAAGCTTTGGCAGGTGTGACCGTGCTGGCTGTTGGTTCTATGGAGGCAAATGATGTTGCAAGCGAGAAAGGGAGTGACAAGTCAAATGCTACGCGTGTCAACAAGATCGCACGCAAAAAGGAGAAAATGTATTGTTACAGATGTGGGGAACCCAGACACTTCGCGACTGATTGTACTGCGGTGCTATGTGATTATGCCTCAAACCGGGTCACAAAGCCGAGGAGTGTCCTTTGCTGTTGGCTACTAAGCCCATTATGACAATTTATGGTTGTGCTGACAATAGGCTCATGTTCTTCAAGACTCCGCATACAGTCACGAAGAGACGCCATGTGAGTGGCTTGACTAATGGTCTAGTGAAGGTTTCACACGGGACATTGACAGCTGAGCAGGTGACTCAACAGCTGCGTCGCTTAGTTTCGGAAACCTTTCAGTGGCTACCTGTCAGAGTTGATGACCAGACATACAGGGTCGAGTTCCCCAGGAAGGAAGATCTTGATAGACTGCTGAAATTTGGCTTCAGTAAGGTGCCCGGCAGTAAATGTCTTATTGAAATTTGATGAGTGCAAGAAACCAACACCGACAGGGAGACAGCTTGAGCAGATTTGGGTGCAACTGACAGGGGTGCCAGAGGAACCTCACAATGACATGCTCATGATTTGAAGTTTGGGGTCTTTGCTGGGGGAAACGGTGAAGGTGGATATGCCATTCACTAGAACACATGGGATTGCAAGACTGCTAATTATGGTACTGCATGTGGAATACGTGCCAGATGAGATTGCGTGGACATATGACGGGACGGTGTATGACATACAGGTAGAGATTGAGGATAATTATGAGGAGGAGCCGCGTCAGAATGACACTGATGTTGATATGGCTGACGGAGGTGATGGAGATGGTAATCAGGGGCTAGAGGGGTCGCGAGGTGCCGCTGGGAGCACACCGCAATCGCAGAAACAGCCAACTAAGATGACTGAGACACACGCACCTAAAGGACAAGGAACTAATAATATACCCCGATGGCGACCTTACGGTTCGGGTCCTTCCAGGCGATGTCGGCACCAAGCCGCCTATGGGGAGATAGAGTTGAAGTTAAGGAGGAGGAGAACCTACCTGACTTCACACTACAGACTGACACGGGTGGGAACACATCCGAGAGGGAGGCACTCACACCTCGGCCATGTAGCCAGCCGGTTGGAGTTGTGCTCAATGATCACGAGCAGGAGGTTCTACCAAGGTCGGCTCTAGTGCCACTCGCCACCTCGCCAATCAAGGTGGTGGAGGGGGGCCAAGGGGAGGATCTAGGAAGACCTTCAGCATCAGTGTGGCCGGTGAGCAAGTGTTCTTCACCGATAGTCTCACAGAGAGGTGGGAAGGACGATGAGAAGGAACATATCACAGAGGTTCAGCAGAGGACTATTGATCATATTGTTGGGGAGACGGTACAAGACCGAACCCCAACCAGTCACACCACAGAGGATGTCATCACCTTTGGCGGGATCCCAGACCCGAATACCGGAGATAGGCGTGTCAGTGCGCGGACTCAGAGCTAGGCTGATGCAAATGACTTGCAGATGAGGCGTGCTATGAGGGCCGCCACACTTCGAGATGTCGAAGCATCTACAGGTATGTCCATTAATACAAGTAATTCTATCTTATACTTTGCAGAAGATGATATCATTGAAAAATCCAGCAACATAGGAATCTCTCGGGAATAATCCTAGAGAAGTAGCGAAATCTGTTAATGATATTTTAGATCTAATCTAGAAACTGATACAGCTCTAGACATTGTTCGAAATTTAGCATCAGTAAAACCGATGGGGGTATGAGAAATTAATAACTTTGGTGTTTCTGAGTTTCAAAGTATGTGTGAAGATTTAATTCCCCGGTCCGGGATAGAGGATGAGGGGGAAGAAGAAGAGGAGATGGTTAATCAGGGGTATGCGGCTCCTATTAACCTTAATGTGAACTCAGTCTCAAGATGCGGTCATGAGACTGAAGGATCATTGCAAGATAAACCTAAACAGACTTGGAAGAGGAAAATTTACCCCGTGTCAGCAATACGGAGAAGTGCGCGACAAAAACAAAAGAAAAAAATGATGAAAAATGAAAGGAATCTTTTGGAACAGCAGAGGTCTTGGAGACTTGGCTAAACGGAGGTTCCTGTCAGAAGCATCAATAGAGCATAAACTAGACTTTATGGCTTTACTAGAAACGGGCAGAGACAATTTTACACCTCAATTTAAAAAAAAATCTGGTGGGACAGATTTCGATTGGCATTGCTTATCACCAAGGGGTAGATCCGGAGGGGTACTATTGGGGGTTAAGTGTGAAACACTAGAAGTACTTAATGTGACTTATGGTGACTTTACCGTCAAGTTTCGAGTGAGGTCGAAAATTGATGGGTTTAGATGGGCCTTAGTGGCTGTTTATGGTGCAGCTCAAGATGAGCTCAAATCTGAATTTCTGTCAGATCTAGTGAGGATTTGTACAAATGAAGAGTTACGTATTTTTAGTTGGTGGAGACTTTAATATAATTCGACGACGAGAAGAAAAAAATAACGATAACTCTGATGCTAGATGGTCATACATGTTTGAGAGTCTCAACCTGAGGGAGATTGACCTTACGGGTAGACAATTTACATGGGCGAATTCTCTACCCACTCCAACTTACAAGAAGCTAGGCGACACATTTGGGGAATAAAAACATTTTCTTAGGATGGTTCGAGAGAGAAGGGTTTTTAGAACTGATACAGAATGAATGGGCTAAAGAAACTAGAGGAAATACTAATATGGATAGATGGCAAAACAAAATCAGGCATTTGCGCCAATTCTTGAGAGGTTGGGCAAAGAACGAAAGTGGCCGATACCGAGTAGAAAAAGAGAGCCTTTTACAACTCATAAATGAATTAGAGTTAAAAGCTGAAACAGTAGTACTTAATCATATTGAGCAGAATAGGAAGAATGAGGCCAAGGAGAGGCTTCGACACCTACTTCGTGAGGAAGAGATCAAGTGGGCACTAAGAGAGCTAAAGTGTCCACAGTCGTCCAAGGGGATGACAACACCCAATTTTTTCACATGATAGCGAATGGAAAACGTAGAAAGAAAAAGATTATTCAGCTCGAACAAGATGAGGGAACTATTGTAGGACATGAAAACCTGAAGCTATACATATCGGAATATTATAAAAAGCTATTTGGGCCACATGAAGATAACTCTGTATCGCTGGATGAGAGTGTTACAGAGGACATTCCTCAGCTCAACGAGGATGAGAATGAGGTACTGTCAGCTCCATTTACCGAGAAAGAGGTGTTTGAAGCAATTATGCAAATGAAACAAAATAAGGCTCCCGGTCCAAATGGGTTCCCGGCTGAGTTTTATAAGAGGTGTTGGCATTTTATTAAAGCTGATTTAATGCCATTGTTTCATGAATTATTTAGCGGACAGCTACAATTATTCCATTTAAATTTTGGAACAATCACACTACTACCTAAGAAGGATGGGGCCATACGAATTGAACAATTTAGGCCGATTTGCTTGCTGAATGTAAGCTTCACATTTTTCACTAAAGTAGCAACGAATAGGGTGTCGCGGATAGCCCATTCGGTGGTACATCATACTCAGACGGCTTTCATGCCAGGTAGACACATCCTAGAGGGGGTTGTTGTGCTACACGAGACACTGCACGAAATCCACTCAAAGAAACTCGATGGAGTGATCTTCAAGGTGGATTTCGAAAAAGCATATGATAAAGTAAAATGGCCCTTTCTTCAACAAGCATTATGAATGAAAGGTTTCAATCAAGCTTGGAGGATCCAAGTGGAGTCTTTTGTTCAAAAAGGTAGTGTTGGGATAAAGATGAATGACGACGTAGGTCATTTCTTCCAAACCCATAAAGGTTTAAGAGAGGGAGATTCGATGTCCCTGATCTTATTCAATATTGTAGCTGATATGTTGACGGCTCTCATAGGTCCTGCAAAAGAAAAGGACCTAGTAGGAGGGCTAGTCCCTCATCTTGTGGATGGAGGGGTATCCATTTTACAATATGCGGACGATACAGTCCTGTTCATGGAACATGATTTTGCTAAGGCCATATATATGAAGTTGATTTTGTGTTTGTTTGAACAACTGTCAGGGCTCAAAATCAACTTCAAAAAGAGCGAATTGTTCTTCTTTGGACGTGCCAAAGACGAACAAGATGCATACAAGCAATTATTCGGTTGTGAGATGGGATCTCTTCCGTTTAATTACTTGGGTAATCCTATTCATCATCGGAAACTAACTAACAAGGAATGGAAATGTATAGAGGACATATTTGAGAAGAGACTAAGTTGCTGGAAGGGCAAGCTTATGTCTTATGGTGGGCGGCTAGTGTTAATAAATTCGGTGTTAACAAGCTTGCCGATGTTCTTATTATCATTCTTCGAAGTACCAATAGGGGTACGGAAAAGACTTGATTTCTATAGATCCAGATTTTTCTGGCAAGGTGATGACATGATAAAGAAATATAGATTGGCTAAATGGGATATGATGTGTAGACCTAAAGACTAGGGTGGGCTAGGAATTGAAAATCTACACATTAAGAATAAATGTTTATTGAGCAAATGGCTCTATAGACTTTCAGTGGAGACGGAAGGTACGTGAGTACAAATTTTACGAAATAAGTACCTAAAAACCAAGACCTTGGCTCAAGTTATAGTGAAACCTTTAGACTCACCGTTCTAGAAAGGCCTAATGAGAACAAAGGATGTTTTTTTCATAGGGTCAAGTTTCACATTGGGGATGGTAACACAAGGTTTTGGGAAGATACGTGGTTAGGGGAGACGCCTTTAGCTACACAATATCCGGCTTTATATAATATTGTGCAACGAAAGGAGACTTTGGTTGCTACAATCATGCACACGATCCCTCTTAATATCCAGTTTAGGAGATCTCTGGTAGGAGAACGTTGGAATGCATGCCTTCATTTTGTTCGACGATTGATGAAAGTTCAGTTGTCGGATCAACCAGACACAATAAGTTGGAAATTAACTACAAATGATAGTTTTTCCGTCAAATCAATGTATATGGATCTTATCAATACCGGAATGATACCTACTTCTCCACATATTTGGAAAATTAATGTTCCACTCAAAATTAAGATTTTCATGTGGTTTGTGCACAAAGGAGTGATTCTCACAAAAGACAATTTGGCTAAATGAAATTGGGTAGGAAATGCTAGATGTTGCTTCTGTGACCACAACGAGACTATCAAACACCTCTTTATTGGATGTCCTTTGGCTAGGCTGCTATGGCACACGATTCATAGCATTTAATATTAATCCTCCAACAAGTGTGAACACGTTATTTGGGACGTGGCTCAATGGAGTTGACATCATCACAACTAGACACATTCGAATAGGAGTTTGTGCCATGCTTTGGGCTATATGGAACTCGAGAAATGATATGACATTTAACAGAAAGAAATTCAATAACTTTTTGCAGGTTATCTACAGAGCTACTGCTTGGATCCGTACGTGGTCGTTACTCATACCTGCGGAGGCCAGGGAGATTATGGTTACTAGGTGCAGTCGGTAGCACCGGATATCTTCAACCGATATGGATGGCGGCACACTAATAGGCTAGGTGTTTAGTCATCGTAGTCTATTTTTAGCTGGCCAGTTGAGGCTTTTAATTTTTATTGCTTTTGTTCGGGACCTCTTGATCTTTCTAGATTGTGAACTTGGTGCAGACCTTTTGGGTTAATAAAATGGTTGCATGCATCATCATGATGCAGAGGACAAGGGAAATCCTCCTTTTCAAAAAAAAATTGCCTGTTTAGGTTTCTAAATTTTTGCTTACATCATACCTTGGAGCCGATTACCACCAAATCGTCTTTAAGGAGATGGGCACAAATCCGTTCCTTGTAGCACGAAGGAAGTCAAACTCCGAGAGGTCGCGCCTCATTAAGCAAGTAGCATCAAGATGATTCCAATCGACCGATGCATCGGCCAAAGCAACACAAGCCGAATTATCCGCGCGAATGACTTCTACTTCATCATCGTATTAAGAATTGATGCATGGTACATGGCAGACATTGATTGGCGGCCCAATCATGGCCTAATGTAACAATGTAGTTACCTTGCACCTCGGCAACAAAGAATGTGGCGGCCAAAGTTTTGCTTCCTGTGGTGAGTTTCATGCACATCACACCTTTGGCCTTTGTCCTTTCTTTGCCCTCAAAACCATTAAGCACCGTATTGGTCTTCATCAGCACAGCGTCATGCAATCCCAATTTCTTGAGGACCGAATAAAGCATGAGGTTAAGCAAAGCTCCACCATCAACGAGCATCCTAGCAATCGGCGATCCACTCGTATGATCTTTTAGGTACAATGGCTTCAAGTGTTTAACCGGTTCTTTTGGCTTCTCAAAGATGGCATTCTTAGGACCAAAAATTCAGTTGGGACATCTCACCTTCTCATCTATAGCACGAAATTCGGCGGGCAAGTACTACACCATATTAATATCCATATCCTCCCGAATCGGCGCAGATTCATAATCCACCATCTCCCAATGTGTATATTGGCTTTGGAGTCTCTTCGAGTGAGAGGGGGGGTGATAGGTGGCATGGAAGATGTAACAGGGGTCGCATCCTCCTCCTTTGATGGTGTAGGTGCTGCTGCAATTAATATGGAAGTTGTTGCGTTCTCCATTTGTTTTGCGGATGGCATGGGCCAAATTTTATTGAATAACTGTTCCTTAGCTTCTCCGCTTCACGCTCCCCCTTCTCATGGTTCCTCATTCGCTGCAATCTCCTTTTTCTCGAAAAAAGGTCCCCCCCCCCCCCCGCTTTATATTATAAAGCAACCAACACCGGTCACATAGCAACTGCTGGGACGAACACCACATCAAACCCAAAAGAGAAAGAAAGAGAAATAAATGCCAACAATGGCACCTCGACAAAGCTCGGATGATCCGCCACCGCTGCACCCTCCGGACTCGTGCCACCACACTTCAAGGCTCCAATCCGCCACGTACCAAGCTGCACCTCCAAGAAGGAATGCGACGCCGACGACGCTGCTGCCCAGATCTGTCCTGGTGTTTCCCCGACATGTGGAGGGGAGGGGTGGATGGGTAACACCGAGGTCCTTCAGGAAGGAATGCCTGGACCCGCAGGCATCACCGCGTCGGTCTGGATGGATCGGCAGGTATTTCTCCCGCACCCCAAACACCACCACCCCCGATCCGGAGCCAACCAACCGGCCTGCCATCCACTAGTATGCGCCACCACCGTCTTGAGGTCATCCACGCCGCCTCACTGAGAACACCATCACGAGGCCTAAAGGACGGAGAAATGAAGCGCTATGAAGCAGGGGCAGCAGCATCGGAGCCGCGAGGGAGGGAACCACCTCCGCCGTTGTTGCGCGGGGGCCAGTGCCTCCAGCACCGGCGGGAAGTCAGACAGACGCGGCAACAGGAGCATACCAGGCCACCTGGGCCCGGCAAGGCTCGGATCGGGCTCGCAGAGCCCTGGCCGCCACGCTGCAGCACACTGGCGCAAGCGCCGCCATTACCGACCAGCCCTACGCATCTCCTCCGCCTCCTGGGAGCCACGACGATGACACGCCCTAACGCCAACAGCAACGCCGCTGCCCAGCAGATTCCCCGCCCCCGCGCCGGGTCACCCTGCCGCCGCGCCGGACCGCTGCCGCCTAGGAGCACCCCTCGATCTGCACCACCCCATGCCAAAGCGTCACCAAGAGGGGAAGGCCGGGGGCCGCCGTCGCCAGCGCCGCCCTGGTCAGACCCAGTGACGGACGCCAGGGACAGCGACGAGAAGGGGAGGGCAAGGAAGGGCTAGAGGGGGAGAGGCCAGGGCGCGGTCGGTCGCTCGCAGAGTGACGCGGTCGGTCGCCCGCGGAGTGACGCGGTCGCCTCGATCGATCAGATCCTGCAATCTCCTTTTCATAGCCTTAGTTAAGTTGGGAGGACACCACTTAGGTTGGTTATATTTGGGATCCCTAGGATCGGCCTTGCTTGTGTTAGCCTCATAATCAATAGCCATGGGACCCTGCTGAACAACAACTATATTACCGTTAGAATTAGAGGATTACCAAAGGAATTGACTCTTTGATCTCCTTTTGCTTGTCAGATTCTGAAAATTCAGCATTGGCGATTTAGCAAACAGTCTTATTCTTTTTATTTTATTTTATTTCGAAATATATAATATAATATGCATCCAGCTTTAGCTGAATATAGTGAATGTTCAGCAAAGTATGATAGGACAAGCAAGGTTTGAAGAGCTCTTACGCAAAGTCTTTCGCTCTTTCTTATTCAGCAAACAGAGCTCAGTTATTCACACTTGCTTTGTTGACCTTGCTTGGGGAAACTTGTGTTGGCCGATTTGCACCATGGCTTAAACGGCCTTGTGTAGGATAAGAAAGGCTCTCACGAGCAGGCCTCCTAGCTGCTGCCCACACTGGATGAAAACATTAAGGAGCCATTGAGGGCTTCCCACATCATCCACTAAAGCCCCCCATGTAATATAACGGGGTTGGCGCCATCCATGGTACCGATACTCATGACCCCCATGGCCTTGTGTGGCACTGAATTTTTTGCTTCGGAGGTCATCATGAACGCTTAAAATGCAATGGCTAGTAAGAGCTAGAACCAGCCGCTTGATTAGCATATATGGATAGCAACATATCAAAAGTTACCTTGATTCGCTAGCACTTGGGCATCATTCGTTCTCCACTTCTCAACTTCTAAACTCTTAGGCTTGATAAATGTAAGATGAGTATTCTCTTGCACTTGTGGTTGTCCTCCGAGCATAGGATTCTTGATGGTGATCTTTAATACCACCTTGTCACCGGGTTGCTTTTCAAGCACAATCTCTCTTCCCAAGACCTTGTCGCCCTTGTTGCTTTTCCTAGGTTCCCTAATAACCAAGTCATCTTTATTAGCAAATTCGACTATGTTGGACCGAACTAACATTTTCTTTCCTTCCAAGTCCATGGTGTTTATTGGGAAGGGATGCAGGGACAGACCTATGCTAGGTCATCTGCTGTAAAATAAAATTGCATACCATATATAGTTCAGATTTTTGGGCTGGAGACCGGTAAGTTTTGGAGCTGGACACCGGACTGCCCAACGATAAAGGAGCGAGTAGTGCAGCCCATGTAGCGTAAATTCCCATCCGGTTAAAAACACCTGAACCTGGCCGTGGAGGTGCACACCCAGACCTGGCTAGCTATCCATCGGCTGTTGTACACTAGAAGATGATGAAGAGCATCCTGGGGGTACGGGAGGCGGAGGCGAGACCTTAAGCATCCCGTGCATACGCATTCGAAGAACTCCATCTGCGCAGACGCCTCAGCGGTCGACCGCGGAGTCCTCCCAGGGGATGAGCGACTCGACACGGATCAGAGTTGACCCAACAGTGCCTCTGGCGAGTACCCCTCCAGCTGTTTCAACCATCGTGACGTCGACTCCAACCGATCCTACCCAGACTACGTCGATTGCTCCAATCATTACGCCGCTCGCGCCGATGACGGCTTTTCCTCTGCATTGCGTTCCGGAAGATCAGACCGGAACTGCAAAGGAGGCCATGATCCAGGCGGAGCAGGTGATGCTGCACACCAAGGAGGCATACGAGGCCAGCAAGCTGGCTTATGATGCCAATACAGCGCTTCGCACGAATGTCCGAGTAAGTTCGATTGTAAGTACATTTCCGATTAAATTCCTGTCTTCTTTGACTGCACACCCACTTTGTGTTTATTTTCCATTCATAGAATGTTTTGGAGCTCTCCACTCGAATAGATCAGGTCTTAGTCGAGTAGGTTGTGGGTCAGTGGGGGCACGCTAAGTGCACCCACTAGGTGTAGTCCCCGAGACCGCTGTCGAGTGCTTGCCTCGGCAGGGGTCTTAGAGTCTGCCGTATGCGGGATACGTTTTCCCTTAATCGCGCTACTCAGCAGCTACTTTGTAGGTTTCATGGGTATCATTGATAAACCATGATATGACACTACATAAGGATAGAGTGCACTTCACGGAGTGTAGGGAGTATGTCACTCGACAGATCGAGTGACGGATGTTCCATTGATGGATATTTTCTGCCACTCGACAGGTCGAGAGTTGGCAGATCCAGTGGGGGCACGCTAAGTGCACCCACTGGGTGTAGTCCCCGAGACCGCTGTCGTGTGCTTGCACCGGCAGGGGTCTTAGAGTTTGTCGTATGCAGGATATGTTTGCCTTTCACCTCACCACTCCGAGGCTACCTTGTAGGTTTCATGGATATCATTGATCAACCATGATATGACGCTACATAAGGATAGACTGCACTTCACTGAGTGGGGGGGGGGGGCAAGTTACTCGACAGATCGAGTGACGGAAGTTTGACAGGGCAGACCTTGTCGACTGTTTTATAACCAGTGGGGGCACGCTAAGTGCACCCACTGGGTGTAGTCCCCGAGGCTACTGTTAATCGCAGACGATAAGCAGTAGTCTTGAAAACTCGAAATCGGAATTCCTGTCGTACGCGGAGTACGAGCGCCACTCGACATGTCGAGTGTATATGTTTTTTTTTTGACCATCCCGCTCCGAAGATGCTGCTTCAAAGGTGCGGAACGGGGTCGACGGAACACTCGACGGATCGTGTGTTAACCGTTCCAATGAGGGCACTCTGAGTGAACCCACCGAGTGTAGTCCCCGAGACCACCGTCGAGTGCTTGCACTGGCGGGGGTCTGATAAAGACTGTCTTGAACTCGTTTACGGTACGCGGAGTACACGAGCCACTCGACATGTCGAGTGTACTTTTGGTTGAATTCTCTTTCCCCTGGACGCAAGTTTCATGGACATCATTGATCAACCATGATATGACGCTATTCCAGGGTAGTGGGGCGGGGTAATGTGCGCTGCCCAATCGACCGTTTTTGGTCTTCTGCACTTCCGTGCTGATATTTTTTGTCGATTGAATTGCTTAGTTTGTTCATTTCAGAGGACTTGTGAACTTGAAACGCGGTACAAGGATCTTGAAGATGAAAGGAACCGGTTGCGCGTGGACTTGGAAACCTCCAATAAAGCTTTGGAGAGAGTGCGCGCCGAGCTGAAAACTCTGGGAGGTAACTTTCATCGACCCACTGCATTCACATCTTCACTTTCCATGCTTTGAACCGAGTGCTTTCACTCGAACAGACGTACGCAATGAAAACCGTTGACTCCAAGCGCGACTCAACAATGTTGTTTCTTTAGATTCCATGAAGAAAGCGCTGGAGGACAAGGACAAAGCGCTCGCTAACGCCCAGCGCGTGGCGAAGGAGAAAACTAAAGCTGTTGACAAGACTGGCTGCTGCGAAGAGGATGAAGGAAGAAAACTCGAAGCTGGAGCAAGAGCGTGTGGACCTCATCAAGAAGACTGAGCAACTAACCAAGAGGAGCAACGGCCTGGAGAGGCATTTGGGAGAGTTCTCGAGGAAGATGTATATTCTGCTCGACAGTGAGTTTCTCTGTCGACTGAACTTTATGAAATCCTTGACGGCTGTATCTCACCGGTCCTCCTCCCATTCTCTCATTCTCCTTTCCCAGAATTCTGCCAAGACTTTGAGAAAGAGACTGAGGAGATCGAGCCCAACCTGGATCCCACCAAGTCACCAGTTGGAGACGCGGTGGCCATGAACATGCTCAGACTCAACTTCAGGCTTCAGGGTGTTCAAGCGTATGTCCTTCGATTGAAAACTGCAATGGAGAGGATCGAAAAGGAGCTGTGGCCCGAAGACACTCTTCAGCTCGACCTCACATCTGTGATGGCACGCCTGAACAACCTCCCCAGTCGAGTGCAAGCCTGGAAGAAATCTGCTTCTCGCTGCGGTGCTGACGTGGCGCTCTCCCTTGTGAGGGTCCATTGCAAGGAGGTGAGGGAAGACAAGCTAAAGGAGCTCCGAGTGGTTAACACAAAGAAACTCCAGTTTGAAGATTTCATGGAGACCTTCATCGACGCAGCCACCAGGATCGCGGACGGCATCGACTTGGACACTTTCGTCGAGCCAGCAAGCCCGTCGGGCGCTTAAAAACTTGATCTTTGGAAGAAAAACTTTATTTGCCTCGTTTGCCGAGTGAAACTATATCAGCTTAAAACTTCATTCAGGCCTTAGGCCTGAGCACCTTTGCTTTCTCGCGAAACTTTTATCTGCGATTAAACCTTTTGATTTATCCGTATTTGGCTTTCAATCGTTTGTTCGACTGAGTTTGTTTTTAGGCTTAGGCAAAAACATGTTCGCAGCTAAGCCTCCGAGTGTGAGGATTGCTCAACACTCGGAATATTTTGACCCTAGGCGAGGATTCATTCACGGCTAGGGCGTCGAGTGGAAGTATTACTATCTACTCGACGGAAAGTTTAACTTAGGCGAAAACATGTTAGCAGCTAAGCCACCGAGTGTGAGGATTGCTCAACACTCGGAATATTTTTGACCCTAGGCGAGGATTCATTCGCGGCTAGGGCGTCGAGTGGAAGTATTACTATCTACTCGACGGAGAGTTTAACTTAGGCGAAAACATGTTCGCAGCTAAGCCCCCGAGTGTGAGGATTGCTCAACACTCGGAATATTTTTGACCCTAGGAGAGGATTCATTCGCGGCTAGGGCGTCGAGTGGAAGTATTACTATCCACTCGACGGGGAGTTTAACTTAGGCGAAAACATGTTCGCAGCTAAGCCCCCGAGTGTGAGGATTGCTCGACACTCGAAGTATTTGTGAACCTAAGAGAAGACTGATTCGCAAATGGGGCGTCGAGTGAATGGACTGCTATCCACCCGACAGGGTTTTTAACTTAGGCGAAAGCATGTTCGCAGCTAAGCCCCCGAGTGAGAGGATTGCTCGACACTTGGAGTATTTTTAAACCTAAGCGAAGACTGATTCGCAAATAGGTCGTCGAGTGAATGGACTGCTATCCACCCGACAGGGTTTTTAACTTAGGCGAAAGCATGTTCGCAGCTAAGCCCCCGAGTGAGAGGATTGCTCGACACTCGGAGTATTTTTAAACCTAAGCGAAGACTGATTCGCAAATAGGTCGTCGAGTGAATGGACTGCTATCCACCCGACAAGGTTTTTAACTTAGACAAAAGCATGTTCGCAGCTAAGCCCGCGAGTGTGAGGATTGCTTGACACTCGGAGTATTCCCAAGAGTGAAACTGTACGATCGGAATCGACAATATATTGCAGAAGTTTGATTTGCATAGATGAAGTATTCTTATTACATCAAAAAACTCTTCTGTCTCTAAGTATAAAAGCGTCGGAGTAGATCTGCATTCCAGGCTCGTGGCTCGTCCATCCGCTTCTTGAGATTGTACAGGTGATAGGCTCCGTTGTTCAGCACTTTGACGACGACGAAAGGACCTTCTCATGCAGGAGCAAGCTTATGAGGCCGCTGTTGATCCACTCGGAGCACCAAGTCTCCCTCATGAAACAATCGACTCTTGACATTCTTCGCATGGAAGCGCCGCAGATCTTGCTGTTAAGCTGTAGTCCGGATCAAAGCCATCTCCCGCTCTTCCTCCAGGAGATCAACGCCATCCTGCCTAGCCTGTTCAGCTTCAGCTTCAGAATAAAGTTCCACTCGGGAAGAATTGTGAAACAAATCACTCAGCAAGACAGCTTCGGCACCGTAGACCAGGAAAAAAGGAGTCTGTCCAGTCGACCGATTTGGCGTAGTTCTCAGACCCCATAACACAGACGGCAGCTCAGTTACCCAGGCACTAGCGGCATGATCCAGATCGCGCATGAGACGAGGCTTCAGACCTTGCAGGATGAGGCCATTGGCTCGCTCGACTTGCCCATTGGTTTACGGATGTGCGACAGACGCATAATCCACCCGAGTGCCCTGAGATGTGCAGAAGTTTCTGAACTCTTCCGAGTCAAAGTTGGTGCCGTTATCCGTGATAATGCTGTGAGGAACGCCATACCGAAAAATTATTTCTCTCATGAATGTAACCGCCGTGCAGGAGTTCAATTTCTTGATGGGCTTGGCTTCTATCCACTTTGTAAACTTGTCGACTGCAACCAGCAAATGAGTGAAACCGCCTTTTCCGGTCCGAAAGGGACCAACCATGTCAAGTCCCCAAACAGCAAATGGTCAGGCGAGGGGAATCGTCTTCAGTGCAAAGGCCGGCTTATGTGACAAGTTTGCATAGAACTGGCATCCATCACAATGATGAACAATGTCTTTGGCCATCTCATTAGCCCGTGGCCAGAAGAAACCAGCTCGGTATGCTTTAGCGACGATTGTCCATGAGGACGCATGATGGCCGCAAGTTCCCGAGTGGATCTCATCCAGAATCACTTGACCTTCTTCGGGGGAGATGCAACGCTGCGTCACGCCAGTCGCGCTTTCTCTGAACAGTTGATCTCCCATCACAGTAAAGGCCTTGGACCTGCGCACAATCTGTCGAGCCTCTGTTTCATCTTCAGGGAGTTCTTGTCGGAGGATATAAGCAATGTAAGGTACTGTCCAATCAAGAACGACAACCAGAATTTCCATGACCAAATCGATTACTGCAGGGACATCGACTTCAGACGGATCAGTGGAGCTCATAGCTTGAGGGGGCTCTTCGATGAAAGGATCTTCTTGCACCTAAGGAGTGTGCAGGTGCTCTAAGAACACATCACTGGGGACAGGCCGTCGAGTGGATCCAATCTTTGCTAATTCGTCGGCCGCCTGATTCTTCAGTCGAGGAACATGATGAAGTTCCAAGCCTTTGAATTTTTTCTCCAACTTTCTGACAGCATTACAGTACCCAGTCATAGCGGGGTTTCGAACATCCCACTCTTTCATTACTTGATTCACCACCAAATTTGAGTCGCCATAAACCATCAGGCGCTTGACTCCGAGTGAGATAGCCATGCGCAACCCATATAAAAGTGCTTCATATTCGGCCTCATTCTTGGAGGAATCAAAGTGAATTTGCAAGACATAGCTGAGCTTGTCGCCCTTGGAAGATATCAAGACAACACCAGCACCGGACCCCCATTCAACATTTTAGAGCCGTCGAAGAACATGGTCCAATGTGCCGAGTGAACTTGGATTGGCTGTTGCTGTTCAATCCACTCGGCCATAAAATTTGCCAATGTCTGGGACTTGATTGCTTTCTTGGCTTCAAACTTAATGTCAAAATGTCCGAGTTTGATTGCCCACTTAGCCACTCGACCAGATGCGTCTCGATTGTTGAAAATCTCGGACAATGGAGCATCACTGACGACTGAAATCGAGTGATCTTGAAAATAATGCACCACCTTCTTCACTGATAGGTAAATACCATAAACCAGTTTCTGATAGTGTGGATATCTTTGCTTCGAGGGGGACAGAACTTCAGAGACATAATAAACTAGCCTTGGACTTTGTAAGCTTTATCCTCCTCCTCTCGCTCGACAGTTAGCACCGTACTGACGACCTGATTAGTGGCCGCGATGTACAGGAGCAATGGCTCTTTGCTGCATGGAGCGGCAAGCACCGGCTGGGTGGAGAGCAAGGCTTTGAGCTCAACAAACGTTGTTTCGGCTTCTGGAGTCCACTCGAATGTATCGGACTTCTTCATCAATTGGTACAAAGGTAGCGCCTTCTCACCGAGACGAGAAATGAATCGACTCAATGCTGCCAGGCAACCTATGAGTTTCTGAACATCGTGCACTCGCACGGGGGTCTTCATCCGGGTAATGGCGCTGATTTTCTCAGGGTTGACATCGATCCCTCATTCGGAAACGAGAAAACCGAGTAACTTGCCGCTAGGGACGCCGAAAGTACACTTGGCTGGATTCAGCTTTATGTCGTATCTCCTCAGATTGGCGAATGTTTCGGCCAAGTCAGCCAACCGGTCGGAACCTTTGCGGGACTTGACCACTATATCATCCATGTACGCCTCGACATTCCGAGGGATCTGGTCGAGTAAACACTTTTGAATCATGCGCATAAAAGTAGCGCCTGCATTTTTTAGACCGAATGGCATAGTGATGTAGCAAAAACACCCGAATGGGGTGATGAAGGCTGTCTTTATTTCATCTGGGCCATACAGACGGATCTGATGGTACCCAGAGTAAGCATCTAGAAACGATAAGCGCTCGCATCCCGCGGTCGAGTCAACAATCTGATCTATGCGGGGAGCGAAAAATGATCCTTCGGGCAGACCCGATTGAGATGTTTGAAGTCAATGCACATGCGCAACGACTTTATCCTTTTTGGGTACCATCACGACATTCGAGAGCCACTCGGAGTGGTAAATCTCCCAAATGAACTTGGCTTGCAAGAGACGGGCCACTTCTTCACCGATTGCTTTGCGCTTCTCCGCTGCCAATCAACGCAAATGCTCCCTGACGGGCTTAGCTTTCGGATCAACTCTCAGACGGTGCTCAGCCAGTCCCCTAGGAACCCCCGGCATGTCAGCAGGCTTCCATGCGAAGATATCCCAGTTCTCACGGAGGAACTGGATGAGCTCAGCTTCCTATTTGCTGTCGAGTGTTGATGATATATTTGTCAGGGCAGCAGTTGGATCCGTCTGGTGGATGTGCACTTTCTTTACTTACCCTGCCGATTGAAACACCGACTCAGAAGCGGCTTCTTTGCGCAGAGCTAATCAGCAAGGTCAGTGCTCTTCTTGTACTCCTCCAGCTCGACCACGGCCATCTGATGATCGACGATCTTGGAGCCTTGCTGGAGGCATTCTTTAGCTCGCTGTCGATTGCCAGTGACCGTGATCACACCCTTAGGGCCCGGCATCTTCAACTTGAGATACACGTAACATGGTCGGGCCATGAAACGAGCATACGCGGGTCGACCCAAAATGGCGTGATAGGCACTCTGGAAATCCACGACTTCAAACGTCAACTTTTCCTTTCAAAAAATTTTATCGTTCCCGAACGTCACGTCCAACGCAATCTGGTCGAGTGACTTGGCCTTCTTCCCTGGGATGACTCCGTCAAATTGTATGTTGCTTTCACTCAGTCGGGACATCGGAATGCCCATCCCTTTCGGGGTATCCTCATAAAGGATGTTCAGACCGCTGCCACCGTCCATGAGGACCTTTCTGAGTCGAGTGCCCCCACCACTGGATCAACTACAAGAGCCTGTCGACCAGGAGTGGCCACATGAACAGGATGGTCTGTTTGGTCGAATGTGATAGCGTACTGGGACCACTTGAGGTAGGTCGGGGTAGCAGGTACGGCCATGTTGACTTCTCTGTTGATGACCTTCAGTCGGCTCTTGCTCTCGACATCAGCGAAAATCACAAGTGTAGCAGTGACATCTGGGAATGTTTCTTTATCTTCATCTTCCTCCTTTTCAGGAGTCTTGTCACTGGGCGGAGTCTCTTTGAACTGTTGAATGAGTGTTCGACACTGCCGAGTGTGTTCGGCGGCGAGGGCCAACCCCAACCAAAGTGTGCGTTCGACGATCCTGGACGGAACAAGAGTCAACGTCAAGGATGACGCGACAACCAGAATCAGTAAGTTGACCAGCAGAAAACAGATTCATGGTAAGTCGGGGAACATGAGCAACATCAGGAATAGAATAAGAAGGGGTGGTAAGATTGCCTCGACTAGCAACAGAAAGAGGAGTACCATCAGCAGTGAGGACATGAACAGAAAAATCAAGTGATTTAAGAGAAGACAAATTGAAAGAATGAGAAGACATATGAAAAGAAGCTCCAGAGTCCAGGACCCACGAGGATGTACCTGACTGTGTAGAGGGTGATTGCTCAGTACGGGAAGCATCAGTCACAGAACCTGCAGTACCCGGCGAAGGAAAAAACCTGAAGCAGCGAGCAAACGCTTAAGTCGAAGAATATCCTGCTCAGTCAAGGCGGCGGCTGAAGATGTCGAAGTAGAAGAAGTCCCTGAAGCTGATGAGCATGCCTTACGCAGGTGTTTCTTCTTTTGGAAGCACTGAGACTCAACATGACCATCCATATTGCAGTACCCGCAGTGAGGACGAGAGCGACCCTGACCGCCCGTAGGAGTAGGCAAGAGCGGCGGAGCACTAGGCGGGAAGGAGTCGATGGAGCATGCGGCTGAGCAGGAAACCGGGCAGCGAGCACAGAAGGAACCTCAAGTAAACCAGCACCACGGAGGCGAGTCTCCTCAGCACGAACCTCAGAAAGTGCCTCCATGAGGGAGATACAACCACGAGCAAACAACTGAGCACGCCGAGGCTCAAACTCCTTACGGAGCCGAGATAAGAACTCGTAGACGCGATCAAACTCCAAATCAGCCCGCACAGCCTGACAACACTGACAAGTACGGCAACCAGCGGTGCGGAGAGAATCAAGATGACGCCAGATAGCAGAACTCAGTGCATAGAAATCATCAACAGTAGAGTCACCCTGCTGAAAAGCATGCTCCTGGCGAACCACTGACAGATATAAGGCATCACCAAAGGGCTGATAGCGCTGACGAAGGCGGGTCCACATCTCAAAGACGGTAGGAAGGCCGAGAAACTCAGAGGCAAACTGAGGCAGAACACTAGCAGTGAGAACAGCTGCGGCACGAGCATCATCATCAAGCCACTGAGTGTAAGCAGAAAGAGCCTCATGATAAGTCTGAAGAGCCTCCTCATAAGTCGAAACCTGCTCATCATAAGTACGGACAGCAACGTCATCTGCAAGCTTAGCTAAATCCTTCGCAGCCTAATCGGCATCAGCAGCAAGAACCGGTGGCGTCGGTAGAGTAGGGGCCACAGGTGGAACCGGACATGGCGAACAGCGGACCTCGCCAGAGAGAACACCCCACAAACGGATGCCACGCATATGAATACGCATGAAGCCAATGAACTCGGTGTAGTTAGTGCCATCAAAAGTAACCGGACAACGAGGAACGGCAACATAGCCTGATGGTGCTGACATTTTTTTTGTAGTCAACAGCAATCCAGGTCAGGCCTCCAGTGACGCGAACCAGCAGCGATGCGAACCAGGAGCAGCCTGGTCAGGGTAGGGGAGGGAAGCTGCCTGGACTCGGACGGGGCAGCCTGGACAGGAGCGGGAGAATGCGGGACCGGAGGCTGGCGGCGAGAGGACCAGAGACCGGTGGCTGAAGGAAACCGGCGGCTAGCGGCGGAAGGAAACCGGCGGCTAGCGGCAGAAGGAGACCGGCGACCGGCGGCGGGGCGTCAATCTGGGACAGGAGCGGACGAGAGCACTGTGTGCGCGTCGATCTGCGGGCGCTGACTTCGATCTGGGACAGGAGCAGGGGCGTCGATCTGAGACAGGAGCGGACGAGAGCGCTAGCTTCGATCTGGGACAGGAGCGGGTTCGGGAACGGCGACTCGAGCGCTGGCGGGCGTCGATCTACGGGCGCTGGCGGGCGATTGAGCCAGCACTTCGATCTGGGACGAGGAAACGGACGAGCGGCAGCCGGCGCTCCTGTGTTTGACGAGGAAACGGGTTAGCGGGAGAAGCCGGACTCGGAAGAGGAGAAACAGCGCCGGCGGCTGGACAGGAGAAGATTGGATCGGGAGGAGCACGAGTTGCGCGTGCGGGAAAAAAAACCTAAGCTCTAATACCATGTTAGGAAATATGCAACTTGTATTTCCAGGAGGCCAAAGGCCAGTATATATACATGTACAGGTATGGAATATATGCAGGAAACCCCTTATATGATAGGGTAAATACGAAAAGGTTACATGACTATATATGTAGTACTCTAACAAATAGGACTAGGGCATGTAGGTGCAACCACAAGTTGATTGGCATGGCTAGGATAGACATTCAACGGCATGGGAGGTGCCGATGAAATAGATAAAATTGGATTAGGGTTTTCTATCCTAGCAGATAAACCAACATTACCACTAGATGACACATGAGTATTTTGTAAGCAATTGTATTTGCTATGAATGAATTATACGTCATCACATTACACTTACTAACAAGACTTTCAATCACAGCCACTTGCTCTAGTGATTCTTGTTTGTCGTCGAGAGGAGAGAACTTGATGTCTCCAACCGAAATGATGTTGCCTTGAAGGTCCTTAAAATTTGCAACAAAAGCCTTGCAAATCCCCCTCCTGCGTTGCTTCTTGAGCGCCTCATAAGCCTACTTACACTACTTCTTGTGCACTTCATAGACATGGCGATGTACCTCCAATAATTCATCAAGACCAGGCTTGATGATGTTATCGGCATCAATTTCTATGGGCTTGGGGAGGTTAGACATTGTTGATGATGATCCTTGATCTTCCGTCCCTAGAGGAGTTGCCAGAAGTGTATTCGCACACAAACACATCACCGTGTACCCCTAGCGTCGAGCATGATACACAAGACAATGTTGTTGGAAATACACCGTGTACCTCTAATAGACTGATTTGTTGATCAAAGATGGCTAAGGTTTCCTAGCCATGAACATGAGATGTTATTTGATAACAGGATCACATCATTAGGAGAATGATGTGATGGACAAGACCCAAACTATAAACGTAGCATATGATCGTGTCAGTTTATTGCTACAGTTTTCTGCATGTCAAGTATCTGTTCCTATGACCATGAGATCAAGCAACCCACTGGCACCAAAGGAGTACCTTGTGTGTATCAAACGTCACAACATAGTTCTGCATGTCAACGGAGAGGTATCTCAGGGCCCACTCGGTAATACAACATCACAACAAGCCTTGCAAGCAATGTGACTAAAGTGTTAGCCACGGGATCTTGTATTACGTAACGATAAAGAGACTTGCCAGTAACGAGATTGAACTAGGTATGAAGATGCCGACGATCGAATCTCGAGCAAGTAACATACCGAAGAACAAAGGGAGCATTATACGGGATTAACTGAATCCTTGACATAGAGGTTCGACCGATAAAAATCTTCGTAGAATATGTAGGAACCAATATGGGTATCCAGGTCCCACTATTGGTTATTGACCGTAGAGGTGTCTCGGTCATGTCTGCATAGTTCTCGAACCCGCAGGGTCTACACACTTAACGTTTGATAACAATATAAGTATAGTTGAGTTATTATGTTGGTGGCCGAAAGTTGTTCGAAGTCCCGGATGAGATCCCGGACATGACAAGGAGCTCCGGAATAGTCCGGAGGTAAAGATTGATATATGAGATAATAGTGTTTTGTCTCCGAAAGAGTTCTGGAATTCACCGGAATAGTTTCGGATGTTTTCTGAAATGTTCGGGTACAAGAACACTTTATTTGGGCCAAGGGGTAAAGCCCATGAGGCTTTAGGAAGGTGCAAAAGGTGTTTTGCGAAGGCAGGGGCCAGACGCTAGGGACCCTGACGTCTGGGGCCAGACGCCGAGGACCTTGGCGTCTGGTCCTCGAGTCCGAAGAGGACTCTTGCCTTGCGGGCAAACCGACCTTGAGAAGGATTTTTCTCCAAGTTTCGACCCCAGGGCTCAGCATATAAATAAAGGGGCGGGGCTAGCACCTGGAACACATCAAGAAACCCTAGGTCGTGTGCCGGCAACCCCGTCCCTCTAGTTTATCCTCCGTCATAGTTTCCGTAGTGCTTGGCGAAGCCCTGCGGAGATTGTTCTTCACCAACACCGTCACCACGTCGTCGTGCTGCCGGAACTCATCTACTACTTCGCCCCTCTTGCTGGATCAAGAAGGCGAGGACGTCATCAAGCTGTACGTGTGTTGAACGCGAAGGTGCCGTCCGTTCGGCGCTAAATCGGAAGGACCGTGATCAAAATTGCGAGACGGATCGTGATGGGATCACGGGACGAATCGTGATTGGATCGCGAGATGGATCATGATGGGATCGCGAGACGCTCAGCGATTTGGATCGCGAAGACGTTCGACTACATCAACCGCGTTTCTTAACGCTTGCACTTAGCAATCTACAAGGGTATGTAGATCCACTCTCCCTCTCGTAGATGCTCGTCACCATGGATAGATCTTGCGTGTGCGTAAAAAAAAATTTTGTTTCCCATGCAACGTTCCCCAACAAATGTCCCTAGAGGGGCCTCATCAGAAGCGCCATATGCAAGACACGCCTACGAGAACTTTTGAGACCCAAAACCCCATCAGAGAGTGGCGACTATGGCTGCCTTAGGCCGGTCCAACCGCACCTAGAGCCTCGAGTCAAGGAGTGTGGCGGCTATGGAAGCAAGAACAAGGCATACATGCAAAAGTAGTAGTTGAGTTTGCGGTTGTGTGTTGTTATTCAATCCGCCATCACCTCTCATCTATATATGAGGCGGCTAGACTACCTGTACAAGAAAAGGATCCCAATTACCATCCAAAGAGCCAAAATTTGACCTAACTCGGAATCACCACAGGCCTCCGGACTGAATTTGGCCGGACTGTCTGGCCATCTCCAGGTCTGCATACAACAGCACGATTTTCGGGCTCCATAATTCGCATATGACCTTGGATGGAGATGACCCCATAAGTAAAATTATCTGTTTCGACCGGATGAACAACTTTAATGCTGAACGTTTTTGGATTAAGGGTTATCTTGAGGGTGTTCTGACTCGTTTTCTAACTGCTGAATCTGAAAAGGCACGAAATTTCGGCCGGACAATGCTTGGACTGTCCGGCCACGTTTTTGGACCTTCTGATGTCTCCACACAGTTACCCAAGCAATTGTTCGGACTGTCCGACCACTGTCTGATCAGGGTACAGCCTGACTTTCCAGCTTGAATTTGGCCGGACAGTCAGGCCATCTTCAGATCCTGCTGCGGCAGTATACTGTTTTGGCTGCTGAGGCTGTTGGTTTTGAACCCTCAAAATCCTCCGGGAGATCCACGTACATGCAACTAGCAAGCAAGCTAGCTAGCAGGTGGATTGATTTTCAGTTTACGTGCCTAGCCGCAGCCTCCTTGTACGTGAACTTGTGTTCGGCGATGTCGACGGAACTCACGAACTAAAACGATGGATCGCCGCAGGCTCATATCGAGCCTGTTGTTTCTTCCTGTATTGCTTTGATCTGATCGGGTGTATTACAAGGACCAGGGTACACGCATACACATACGGACTAGTGATTAACTCTAACATTCACCCCCTAACCATGATGTCCTCACTACGACCTGGATCCCAAACACGATTGCTTCTTCTCATAGGTGTTATCGTCGGCATTGCCTTCATTGTTCCTTGCAGCATTCCAGGGACCGACTTTTTTTCGTCGGTCGTTCATAGCTTGGCACCGACTCTCCTCGATGGTCGCATTTCAACCTTCACCTGTTCTTCGATGTTTGGTAGACTATTTTTCGGATGCTTGATGGAACACCTTTTGAACCCGACCGAAACCAAACTTCGATTTAACTTTGAGTTCCAAGTTCTTGGTGCTTGCTTCAGCCCATAAAGTGCCTTCTTGAGTTTGTAAACTTTCTCTTCTTCGTTTTTCTACTCATAGCCTGTACCACGTACACTTCTTCTGTGAGATCACCGTTGAGGAAAGCGGATTTAACATCTATATGACGAACCTTCCAATCCTCTTGTGCTACCAAAGCTAGGAGCACCCTCACAGTCTCAAGTCGAGCAACCGGTGCAAACACCTCCTCATAGTCAACTACTTGACGTCATACATAGCCCTTTGCAAGGAGTCTTGCCTTGTACTTCACAATGGCACCCTTCCGTGTCCTTCCACATCAAACCTATGGTCTTTTGGTCCGGAGGTCGGGTTACCAAAGTCCATGTGCCATTGCTCTCAATCGCCTTCATCTCCTCATCCATGGTGTGCGTCCAACTAGGACTCTTGCTCGCCTCTACAAAATTAGTCGGCTCCTCAACTCCGAGCAAACATAGTCTAGAGTACTCGAGCGTAACTGGCTTTGTATACTTGTAGACTTTCTTGAGAGTCTTGTAGCGATGAGGCCATGAAGAAGCCGTTGTGGCTTGCGAAGGAGGTGACACAAATCGTGACGGCATCGATGCACTTGAGGAAGAGGGTAGAGTCTCGGGCGTGGTAGATGCCAGATCGTCGGCATCCGCGTCGTCGGCGTAGTCGTCGTGACCGTGACCATCATCTTGATTGTCATCGTCACTATTCGCCTCATTGTCGATGTCGTTGCCGAGACCTTCGCCCGTGTCGTGCGCGTCGTTGTAGCTATCATCTTGCGACCCATGCGCGTCGTCGTCAGTGTCGGCACCATGGTGATCTCTACCATTGTGGTCACCTTGGTTGGGCGTCTTGCCAACCACTTTGACGTCCTCCCGTGCATCATCAGTTGGAAATTTAACCATAAAGATGTTACTGTTTGGAGCATCTTCGACTGCCGCGCTCCAACTCCACGCTTGGCTTTCTTCAAACACGACGCCGCGTGAAATTCGTAGACGCTTGGTTCGTAGATCGTAGAAGCGGTATGTCTTGGTGCCGGAACTCCTCTTGTATCCGATGAACACCATTTTGGTGCTACGATCGGCAAGCTTTGAGAAATGCGGCGCCGCCGTCTTCACATGCGCCATGCACCCCAACATCCGTAGATGAGACACATTCGGCTTACGTCTGTAAATTGCTTCATACGGAGTCTTGCCAATCACCGCCTTCATTGTAGCCCGGTTGAGAAGATAGACCGCCGTCGAGACAGCTTCTCCCCAAAAAGTCCGCGGCAAGTTCTTGCTCTTGAGTAAACTCCTCGCCATGTCAACGACGATTTGATTGCTCCTTTCAACAACCCCGTTCTGCTGCGGCGTATAAGGTGCCGTGAGGAACTTTACAAAGGCAATATACTCGGGGTCATCTCCGGTGATGATCATGTCATCAACATAAAGAAGAAGAAGAGTCCGACCACGAGGAGAAAGATGAATGAACAACGCTGGATCATGAGCACTTGCTGAAAAACCAACGGCAGTCACCACAGAGGCAAAGCGCTCAAACCAGGCGCGAGGGGCTTGCTTAAGGCCATAGAGAGAGCGACAAAGACGACATACCATGCCATCTGGAACAGAATAGCCAGGTGGTGGCTGCATGTACACCTCCTCACGCAGCTCACCATTAAGAAAGGCATTCTTAACATCCAATTGAGATATAGACCAGTGGCGTGCAGAGGCCACGGCAAGAAGTGTACGAACAGTGGTCATATGGGCGACAAGCGCAAAAGTCTCATCATAATCACGACCATGCTCCTGCTGAAAACCACGAGCCACAAGACGAGCTTTGTGACTCTCACGAGAACCATCGGAGCGAGTCTTAACCTTGTATACCCACTTACAAGTGATGGGACGGACTCCGAGAGGAAGGGAAACAAGATCCCATGTACCAGTGCGTTCAAGAGCAGCAAGCTCCTCTGCCATCGCAAACTGCCATTCAGGATGAACAATAGCCTGATGATAGGAAGTCGGCTCAAGAACAGCAGCACCAGCGGTGGGAAATCCAAAACGATCAATAGGCGGACGAGGACGAGATCGCAAGCCATAAGTAGGCTGAGACGAGGAGGACGACACATCCCCAGAGGCATCCACAGGACGTGAACGACGAGTGTAACACTGAGGAAAAGGCGGAACAATTGCAGGAGGAACCACCAAGGTAGAATCGGAGGGTGGCGACGAAGAAGTCACCGGAGATGAAGGTGTAGAATCCGGTGACATGCTAGACGAGGAGACCGGGGAAGATGGTGGCGGTAAATCGACGAGAGGTGGAGAAGCAGAGGGAGCGAAACGAGTAGACAAAGGCTCGACAGGGGTGATAGATGAGTCAGGAAAACTAAGGAAAGAGATATCCTCCATTGAAAAGGACGAGGAAGATGAGCGTGGGTAGAAGGGACGAGACTCATCAAAAGTCACATCTCGCGAGATACGCATCCGACGACCAATAGGATCCCAACAGTGATAACCTTTATGCTCATCACTGTAACCTAAGAAGACACACTCAACAGACTGAGCGGTCAGTTTGGTGCGTTCGCGAGGGGCAAGAAGAACATAGCAAACACAACCAAACAAGCGTAGCATTGAATAATCGGGAGAACGATCAAAAAGACGCTCGAAAGGAACACCACCCTGTAGAGCAGTGGAAGACTGGAGATTGATGAGATAGGTGGAGGTGGAGACGGCCTCAGCCCAAAAGTGAGGCGGGAGAGAGGCAGCAATCATCAAAGCACGAGCCGTCTCAAGAAGATGACGATGCTTGCGCTCAGCTACACCATTCTAGGCATGAGCACCAGGACAAGAGAATTGAGAGAGAGTCCCTTGCTCAGCAAGAACACCACGCAACATCTTAGAGATATACTCGCCAGCAGAGTCAGCACGAAACACACGAATGGGAGAAGAGAACTGAGTATGAACCATGGCAGCAAAACGCTTATAAATAGACAACACCTCACTACGAGAAGTCATGAAATAAAGCCATGTGTAACGAGAGAAATCATCTATAAAAATAATATAGTATTTATGACCACCTTTCGAATCGAAGGGAGCCGGACCCCATACATCAGAATGGACTAAATCGAAAGGACATGTAGACACTGACTCACTATGGGAATATGGTAACTGAATCTGCTTGCCAAGACGACAACCCTGACACTCTAAAGCAACATCTCCTGAGACAGACCCCAGAAGACCTCGACGAACTAACGACGACAGACGAGAACCACACAGATGACCAAGGCGATGATGCCACTGCTGGAAGGAACCGGTAGCGGAGGCAACTGAAAAGCGGAAGAACTGGCGATAGTGGTGGCAGCGGAAGGAACATGAAGCCAGTCCAACTCCCAAAGACCCTGAGAATCACTGCGGCGAGGGCCAGCTCCAACCAGAGTATGCGTGCACCGGTCCTGGACAGAACAAGAGTCAATGTCAAGGATGACACGACAACCAGAATCAGTAAGTTGACCAGCAAAAAAGAGATTCATGGTAAGTCGAGGAACATGAGCAACATCTGGAACAGAATAAGGAGTGATAAGATTGCCTCTACTAACGACAGAAAGAGGAGTGCCATCAGCAGTAAGAACCTGAACAGGAGAGTCAAGCGATCGAAGAGAGGACAGAGTGAAAGAATGAGAAGACATATGAAAAGAAGCTCCAGAATCCAGAACCCATGGGGATGTACCTGACTGTGTAGAGGGTGGTTGCGCAGTGCGGGAAGCATCAGTCACAGAACCAGCAGTACCCGTCGAGGAAGAACCTGAAGCCGCGAGCAGACGCTTAAGTCTCAGAATATCCTGCTCAGTCAAAGCGATGGCTGAAGCTGTCGAGGTAGATGACGAAGTCTCTGAAGATGATGATCGGGCCTTGCGCAGATGTTTCCTCTTGGTGCAGTAGTGGGACTCAACATGACCATCATTGTTACAGTAGCCGCAATGTGGACGGGGGCGACCGGAGCCTCCAGAGGGAGTGGGCAGAAGCGGCGGAGCACTCGAGCGGGAAGGGGTCGGTGCAGCAAGTGGCGCAGAAGGAGTCCGAGTAGCAAGCACAGAAGGAACCTCCAGTAAACTAGCACCACGTAAGCGAGTCTCCTCAACACGAATCTCAGAAAGCGCCTCCATGAGAGAAATACGGCCACGAGCAAACAACTGAGCACGCCGGGGCTCAAACTCCTTACGGAGCCGAGACAGGAACTCGTAGACACGATGAAACTCCAAATTAGCCTGGACAGCCTGGCAACAGGAGCAGGTACGACAACCAGCACTGCGGAGAGAATCAAGTTGGTGCCAGATAGCAGAACTCTGCATAAAAGTCATCAACTGTAGAGTCACCCTGCTGAAGAGCATGCTCCTGACGGACCACAGAGAGGTATAAGGCGTCACCAGAGGGCTCATAATGCTGACGAAGACGGGTCCACATCTCAAAGACAGTAGGAATACCCAGAAACTCAGAAGCAAACTGAGGCAGAACACTGGCAGTAAGAACAGCGGCAGCACGAGCATCATCATCAAGCCACTGGGTGTAAACAGACAGAGCACCATGATACGCCTGAAGGGCCTCCTCATAAGTAACAACCTGCTCCTCATAAGTACGCATAGCGGCCTCATCAGCAACCTTAGCCGCATCCTTCGCAGCCTGATTAGCATCCGCAAGAAGAGCCGGAGGGATCGGCGGAATGGGAGCCACAGGAGGAACTGGACGTGGCGGACAGCAGACCTCTCCAGAAAGAACACCCCAGAGACAGATGCCACGCATGTGAATACGCATGAAGCCAGTGAACTCGGTGTAGTTAGAACCATCGAAGATCACCGAACAGCGAGGGACAGCAACATAGCCCGATGCAGAAGACATTTTTTTTAAGATCGCGGAAGAAGATCCGACGAGACCGCTGCCGATCGAGAGGAACGAAACCAGAGGAGCGGCGGTCGGTAGCGACAGCTGGTGGCGGCGGGAGTCAGATGCGGAGCCCTCCTTCTAGCACCACGGAGTCCGGTGCGGAGCGACTCCTCGAGCGGGCTGGTGGCGGCGGGAGTCCAGGGCGGGCCCTCCTTCTAGCGAGCAGGCGGGAGTCCGGGGCTGGCGGCGGGAGTCCGGGGCTGGCGGCGGGAGTCCGGGGCGGTGGGAGTCTGGGCAAGCAGGCTCCGTCCTCGAGCGGGGGTCAGGTGCAGAGCAGCGGGAGCGAGCAGGACAGGCGACGGCCTCGAGCGGGGGCAACGGCCTCTGCGGGAGCAACGGCCTCTGCGGGGGATGGGCGACGGACTCTGCCAGAACCAGCCGGACTCAGGCACAGCTGTGCGGGAGGACCTGGAGCGATTGAGCTGTGCGGGAGGCACAGCGAGAACCAGCCGGAATCGGGAAATCCGGCGGCAGAGGCAAAGCAGCGATGGCGGGGAGATAGATTGGATCGAGAGCACGAGTTGCGCGTGCGAGAAAAAAAAACCTAGGGCTCTAATACCATGTTAGGAATAAGCAACTTGTATTCCAATGAGGCCATAGGCCGATATATATACATGTACAGGTACACAACATATGCAGGAAACCCCTTATACAACGGGAGAAATACAAAGGGGTACATGACTTATATTATAACTCTAACAGATAAATGGCATCCCGGATACCATCTCCATCTTCGACATCTTCAAGGCGTAGAAGTTAACGTGTCCAAATCTAGCATGCCATAACCACGAATCATCATCACTTTGGCGAGCCAACACTCCGGTTATGATTGATCAAGGTTGAGGATATAGAGCTTGTCATGCGTGCGATTCACACGCGCTATCACGTGTCGGAGGTTGTCGAAGATCGTCATCACTCCGTTCTCAATATCCACCTTGCATCCATTCTCGTCAAGTTTCCCGATAGAGATGATGTTGTTGCGAAGCCGTGGGATGTAGTACACTCTAGTGAGTATGTGATGTTCTCCTGTGAGACCCTCGAAAAGGAAAGAACCTTGCCCGCAAATCTCCACATTTGAACCATCACCGAACTTGACCGAGCCTTCAACATTATATTCCAGCTCGAGGAATTTCTCCTTGCACCCCGTCATGTGTTTACTGGCACCCGTGTCTAGATACCATGACACGTTCTGGTTCCCGGGTAACTTCGATATTACTTTCTTCTCATGAAGTAGCACCTTCCGGTTTGGTTTCACAACCACCGCTTGGACGAGATCACAAACTTCGGCCATCAGACGACCTAGACGTTTGTCTTCCTGCTTCGCCAAATTTGCCTTGATCTCCTGCTTGTTAGGCTTCAGACAATCCTTCGCAAAGTGACCCATCTCATTGCAGTTATAGTACCTGACCTCAGACATATCCTAGTTACGTTGCTTCCGCTCTTTAGATCAGTCCGCCTTACCATGACCTTGTGGTTTGCCTTTTCCTTTGCCTACTCCGGTTTGTCCACCGCGCTTAGCGTTGCTTGAGCCTTCACCACCGTCACGTCTTTCTTTGCTACTTTGGGCCTCCAATCTACGCGTGAGTACATGAGTTGGTCACCACCTTCTCCTTTGCCTTTCTAACAGCTACGCGCATTCTCTTCCCATGTCCGCAGGCGTCCGATCGCCTCCGTTATGGTCATGTCGTCGATGTCGTAAAGCTGCTCGAGCATGCTGATGATGTACGTAAATTTGTCAGTCACCGAACTGAAAAATTTCTCCACGATCTTGACTTCCTCGAGCTTTGCACCATGTGTGCGGATCTCTCCCATCAAAGTAGTAAGATGCATGGCTTAGTCATTCACAGATTCAGTTTCTTCCATCTGCAACTTGTGAAATTGACGCTTCAACACTTGTGCCCGAGCCTTCGTGACGCGATCTTCTCCGATCCTCATCTCCTTGAGTGCGTTCGACACCTCTCTTGCCGTCTCGAACTCTGCCAATATCATCAGCACGGAATCCGGCACAAACTAGGCTATGGCGGCCATGGCACCTCCGTCGCACTCCTCATCGACGTCGTCGTCCGTGATTGCCTGCCACACTCGAAGGGTTCGGAGAATGATCTTCATCTTCACGGTGAGCATCGGGTATTGGATGGGGATGCTGCGATGCGCCTGTACGTTGGCGCCGCCCGTTCCTCCACCGTTGGTCGCTGACTTGCCGCCCTTCTTCATCTTGTTGACATTCTTGTTCGCCTTAGATCCACCGTCGTCAGACTTGGAGTTGACCGACTCCTTGCCGATGTCCGTCATCGTTGATCGTAGATTGTCGAGGCTCTAGATAACAATTGTTGATTTTGAACCCTCAAAATCCTTCGGGAGATCCACGTACGTGCAAGCAATCAAGCTAGCAGGTGGATTGATTTTCAGTATACGTGCCTAGCCGCAGCCTCCTCGTACGTGAACTTGTGTTCGGTGATGTTGATGGAACTCACGAACTAAAACGATGGATAGCCTCAGGCTCGTATCGATCCTGTCGTTTCTTTCTGTATTGCTTTGATCTGATCGGGTGTATTACAAGGACGGGTACACGCATATATATATGCTGAACATAGCCTAACCCAAACCAACTAGGTATAAGTTCGACTTCACAACAATGTTATCGAGAATTTTTCCTGTTAGTGCCTACATGCACATCCATTCACCTGATGGGTGTTACGGTTCCACCACATCAAGCACCTAAGTACCTATAATTGCAGCTGGCAATTCATAACTTACATTACAGAGACTCTAGATGGACAACATATGTGTAGAATTCCTGTCGCTGTTCTATCTACTGAAATAAAATTACCAACCATATGAAAATAAGCAAGGGGTAAATTAGTAGATTCCTGCAAAAAGGTTCTGATGGCTTTACCTTCAGTTAGTTCTGACTTCCACAATGCTAGGTTGTCGTTCAGAAGTTGCATCATTAGTGTGCTATCATTGTAGCCATCCATACCAGTGGAATTAATCTCGGTAGTAGCCTCATCAAATGCTTGCTTTGCAACTTGGCAAGCTCTGGAAAGAGAAACAAACATGAAAAACACCCAAAGTAAGGTTGCCGCTTTCATTTTTTCGAAGACCTGTGCAAAGCATGCTGGGATGACATGCAAGCTGCCATGGTACCAACATGCAGAATCACGAATAATTAACATTCATCTCCGTATTTTTCTAAACCAAGGGCAGACCCAGAAAACTTCCAATAATGCGGTTAAGCTGTCAATGAATTTAACTATTTAACATTGCATTTAACTATGTAAATTATAAGTATCAATAGAGTTAATAAGGTTGGCTATATGCATCTTGAAATGCAGAGGCCATGGTAATAAATCTTCCATTTTCTAAAAAAGAACGATTTTGAGGGATCGTGGTTCTCTATATTTGGAAAAGTTTACAGCAAACATAACCTAGTAAATGAAGTGGCTACAAGATGTGATGGGTTCATCTGAATTTAGTCGCCTCCTGGTAGATCTGCCCATCTTATTCATTTATTTTAAAACGAGAAGCACGACGGATAGGGATATCTATTTTAAACTAAAAAACATCAGAACAAAGGGAGAAAGGAGTCATTTAAGGGTGAATGACCTCTGATGACAGTTCATTATCTCATAAAAGAACACTGAGAAATTGAGTGCAAGACCAAGCCTGATTGGGTGAGCAGGTGAAAGCTCAGTGGACGCGACAACCATGGCATGCTGCAGCAACATTTGCTAGAAGATTGTCAGAGGTGGAATGCGAGCCTTAGAACCAGAAGTAGTTTGAACCTGTGTACGTGTTGAAAGGTTTCTCACCTGATAGGCCATGAGTGATTGGTCAGTCGCAGACTTCTTTTCAGTTCCAGTGCTAAATTCGGCCAGGTAACGGTAGTAGTCACCTTTCCTGCAAATAATTGGAATTTTAAAGTTAGGCATGTACAAACCAGATAAGGGAAACATGGATATATAAGTATCATGTGAACTCTGAAAGTAATGACCGGAAAATAGACCAACATAGAGAAGCAATAGATGATTGTGAGAAGAAGAGATGAATTTATTAACCTGTACATACATTTTATAAAAGAACACAACGTTTTCACCCGTATTAGCCAAGGGAAGGCAATGAATAGCGATGATTGACAATATTTCATTGCAAACCATCCTTAGTTCCTCCTCAACTTTCTTTCTGTAGACACTTATCATCTGGCCAGCCTGCTCACCCTTTGTCACCTTTTGCTCAAATGAAGAAAGGATTCTCCATGATGCCCTCCTTGCACCAATTGTATTCTTAAAACTGACAGAAAATAAATGCCTCTCTTCAGCGCTCATATCCACATCCATCCTAGCAAGAATCTTCATAAAATCCACCATATCTGCAGGAACAACCATGAATTAAGAGTTAATACTAACTTCTAAGGAAACTCAAGAGTTATGAAAGTTATATTTTAGATTTTGGAGGAACAAAAAGAACTCAAGAAGCAATTCTTTTCCAGCCCAACTGTCTATGAATTACTTCAAAAATTGTGTGTAGAAAGGGGGGACAGGAAAGTTTTCCCAAAACGAGACATATCCAAACCAGAAGAATAACTGCATTTTTTCGAAAAGGGGCGATTTATTACTTAAAAGGCAACTGCATAGCACCCACTAACTAGTTTCTGGGAGCATCAACAGATGCAATGGGCGGGGCTATCCCCTTACCGATAAGAAAAAAACTAGTTCTGGGAGGATCAACCGATGCAACGGTCGGGGCCATCCCCTATGAGAAGAAAAAGAAAACTAGTTTCTGAGAGCCAGGAGTCACATGTTAACAAGAGTTGCAAGCAAAGGGGGAAGATGATGTTGTCTATCACCATCTGCGGGAAATCAGTACACGTAGAAGCCTATAATGCTAGAAGAATGCTCATGATTTCATCACGTAAATTAGGTCTATCAATCAGGGAGGTTTTGCATATCTCATGCCAAGACCAAGTTTTAGATGTCATGTCAGGTTGTCAACAAAATGAATTGCAAGTGCAAAGTGAAGAGGGCCCTGCACAACACAACGTGATAGTGACATAGTACTAGTACTTTGCACATAGAACTGGAGGGTTAGAGGACATAAGCATTTAACGGTGACCAAATTGCCAAAAAAAAACAATTCAAGTTATAAACCATAAAAGAAAAACACTATGTTTTACACTGTTATAAACCTGGAATACACAGTTCCACTTCTTCCAAACTAGGGAAGTTCAATAGATCATCCTAGGGTTTCTCTCTCCCCTCCCCTCTCCTCTCCTCCGCCTCCCTTCCCCCTAGGGTTTTCGCCGCCACCCAATCCCGCCGCCGCCAGATCCTACCTAGCTCGTGCGGGGGGATGATGGCGGCGGCGGGGCGTCCCTCCGTCACGGCTTGGAGGCATGGCTGGCGGTGGATCTTGAGCGGGCACCTCGGGATGACGTGTGTGTGGCCATGGTGCCGGTCACGCAGCGATGTGTCCTCCTCTACCTTTGGTTGTCTTCATCGTCGGTCCAAAGGGATCTGAACGGTGGGTGCTGCCTCGCGGTGGCTTCCTGGCGGCAGATCAAGTTGAGGAGGAGATGGTGGCCTAGCTGCTGAAGTGGGTGAGGATTCCACCGTCGACGACGGCACATGTGGGTGTCGTTTTCCTCGTTGGAGACGATAGTGGGGGCGCTCCTCGCTCCATTGTTTCGGGGGGAAACCTCAAATTGGGGGAGGCCACCATTGACCGCAGCGCCCGTGGGCGTCATAGCCCTCGTTGGAGGCATTGAAGGGGCCTCCTGGATCGGATAATGGCGACGTCTTCGTCGTCACCCCCGTGGGGGCATCATCTTTGGAGACATTCATCGGCTGGACAGACATGTGGATGGCTTGGTGGCTGGGCGTCGGTCTCCACGTGATTGTTCGATGGGAACCACAGTGGGGCGTTGTCGCATCTACCATCTACGACGACGAGTCTCGGCAGAATGGTGCAGCAGGGTCTCGACGACGGACACGGGATGATGAACGCGCGTAGGGTGGTGGCGCCGTCTAGCGTCATGGTGGCGTTGATGGCAGGCCTCGCAAGGTCATTACATTGATTTCTCATGAAGATGGGTATGTGGAAGATGGCGGCTTCTGGAGTATGTATGCTGATACGCGCTAAGGGTCTACCGGACCAGTTGTGCCACTTGCTCAGAGTGCACCAGACCGGTGTGTGACCCAGTCCGGCATTATGGCTGGACTGGGGCATCCGGCTTTAGATGTTAGGCTTTGATGCGATGTTTGTTTGGTATTCGGTTCAGACATTCGGCATCCCTTCATCAAGGGGATAGGAGTAGCGACAGCTGTTGTCAAGATGATGGCTTCAGGTGAATAATTAATAAAATGGCTGCATGCATCATCCAATGCAGAGTATAAAGAACTACCGGTATGTCTGCCAACACTCAGAACAGAAAGCATCAAGCACTCACAGGGTCAGGGCCCCTCAAATTATAGAATCAGCCCCCACAAACCATCAAGCACTCAAATTTGCCAAGATTGGGCCCAAAATAATCATGAAAAATGATTCCTATCAAAGAGGGGCAGCAACACAGCCCTAAAATCGTCAAAAGGAAAATCAGCCCGGAATAATAATCACCAAACAATGTTTGCGATCAGCTGGTCATTTTGCACATGGACAGCAGAAATGAACAAAATGGCCGACATGGTCAACAGCCTAAATGCTCGACAAACTAAGCAAATCAAACTGGAAATCGCAGGGCAAAGGTCCCAGCGGACACAGGAACCAAGAACTCCCAACTCCTCCCTCCATCCCCCAAGAAATTGTCAGCGATCGACCCGAAATGCAAAGCACCGGGAACAAACACAGTGCACACAAGCAGGGACAGGGCGCAAGCGCAACCAAACCAAGCGAGGGATCTCTCCGCCATACCATCGTATCGCTCCGCCTGCCCGGCCAGCTTCGCCATGCACACAACCTTCCCCCTCTCCTCCATCTCCTCCTCCTTCCCCTGGATGGATTGGTGATTCCTCTACTCTGCTGTGAGTTTGGCTTCTCCCCTCCCTTGTCCTCGCAATTTTCACCTTCCCAAAACGGAATGGGCGCTTCCTCCTTTGCTTTTCTACTTATGGGATCTGTTCTTGCAAGCGGTGATGTGTTGGCTTTTGGTTAACACAAGTGATCACGACTTGATCTGATCGTGTGTGACTTTTGTTGTGGGTGACTCATGAAGGCTGGATATTTTTCTTTGGCTCTAAATAAGATCAATTTCGACGCCCATTTTGTCGGTCCACGTCCGTTTAGATTGTCGCAGACAGAAAAGATGGCTCAACGCGCCGATCCAAATGAACGCGCGTCCATTTTTTGTCCGTCCGCGACCCATTCGCAGTCCAAATTCGGTTCGCATTTGCGTCGGCGCGGACACGAGATGGACGCGCGCGTCGCCCGCCCTTCTCCTCCCCTGACCCACATGTTGGCAGCTCATCGTCACCATTTCCCTCAAAAAAACGAAAAACCTCCCGCCCCCCCCCCCTCCGCCCGCGTGTGCGGCATGGACGACGACCTCGACGCGGCCCATGGCCTAGCCTCCCTCGCCTTCGCCGACCCCGTCTCCGGCAAAGGCCACCGCGCCCGCAAGGCGCCAGCGCCGGCCAAGAAGAGGGCGCCGTTGATGGAGGAGCAGCGCGCCGTGAAGCGCGCCGTCGACTCGGCCAAGAGGAAAGAGCGACGCATGAGCAGGAAGCCCAGATGGAGGCAACGACCGTGGCGGCCCTCGCGATGACCGCGGACAGAGAGTCCGCCGCCGCGCACCAAAACAATCTCGTCCGCGAGGCCACGAGGCAGGCATTTGTTTTCCTAGGGTTGAACCCTGGGCAGCACTCCACCGCCACGACCGCCGTCGCCGCTACCAGCACCGGCTGGTCGCACATGCCATACCGAGTTCCAGACTCGTCGCGCTTGCCGCGTCCCTGCTACCCCGGCCAGCCGCAAGCTTCCCGTTTGTCCAACTCTTCGGGCTCGGGTTCGCCGGAGATCAGCGTCGCCGCGCCTGCCATGCCGGCGCCCATCAACATCGACCTCAACACCATGCCTGTGGGCGGTGGATTGTCCTCCGGTGGCTCGCGGAAACGCCAGCGCGGGCTCTCAGCCGACGACATGTCGCACGCCCGCAACTTGTTCGACCAAATGCCGACGGCCGAGGACGAGGCCAAGAGCTTGTTCATGGAGGGCCTCATCTACGAGGGCGCTCGGGGCATGCCCTTCGATCCCGACGAGACGCAAAGCCAGGATGGCTGTAGGATCGAGAGAGGCGTGTCTAGAGGGGGGTGAATAGACTACTAGCAAAAGTTTAAAACCTAACCTTTTCCCAAGTTAATTGGTTGACACATTTTAATACTTTTAGAAAATCTAGATAGTCAAATAGCCTACACATGTTGTTGGGGAACGTCGCATGGGAAACAAAAAATTTCCTACGCACACGCAAACCTATCCATGATGATGAGCATCTATGAGAGGGAGAGTGGATCTACGTACCCTTGTAGATCGCTAAGCGGGAAGCGTTAAGAAACGCGGTTGGTGTAGTCGAACATCTTCGCGATCCAAATCGCCGAGCGTCCCGCGATCTCATCACGAGCCGTCCCGCGATCCAATCACGATCCGTCCCGTGAACTCATCACGATCCGTCCCGCGATCTCGTCACGATCCGTCCCGCGATCTCCTCACGATCCGTCCCGCGATCTCATCACGGTCCGTCACGCGATCTCATCACGAATCGTCTCGTGGCCTTGATCACGATCCTTCCGATCTAGTACCGAACGGACGGCACCTCCGCGTTCAGCACACGTGCAGCTTGATGACGATCTCCACCGTCTTGATCCAGCAAGAGGAGGTGGAGAGGAGAGAGAGTTCACCGGCAGCGTGACGGCGCTCCGGTGATGGTGGTGGTGGAGCAATTCCGGCAGGGCTTCGCCTAAGCGCTGCAGAAAAACTGATCTAGAGGAGCACCGGTGGAACGGGTAGCACGTGGCCGTAAGTTGTGTCCCGTGTGCTAGCCCTGCCCCTCTATTTATATGTTGAGCCCTAGGGTCTAAACTTGGAGCAAAAACCTCTACAAGGTCGGTTTGGCCCGCAAGAAAAGAGTCCAACTCGGATCTCTGCAGTCCCGCGCACAAGCGGTATTACCGCTTCACGAGCGGTAGTACCGCTTGAGCGGTAGTACCGCTTCACAAGCGGTAGTACTGCCTTACTGCTTAAGGCAGCAGCAAGACTTCCTTTTGCCCTTTCCAATACCTCGTGGGTTTTACCCCATTGGTCCATATAAAGTGTTGTTGTACCCGAACACTTCGGTAAACATCCGGAACCCCTTTCGGTTAATTCTGGAACTCTTCTAGAGATCAAAACACTATTATCATATATAACAATCTTTATCTCCAGACTCTTTCGGAGATCCTCGTCATGTCCGGGATCATATCCGAGACTCCGAACATCCTTCGGTCACCACCATACATAACTCTATACTACCGAAACGTCACCAAACCTTAAGTGTGCAGACCCTGCGGGTTTGAGAACTATGTAGACATGACCGAGACACCTCTATGGCCAATAACCAATGGCGGAACCTGGGCGTCCACATTGGTTCCTACATATTCTACGAAGATCTATCGGTCGAACCTCTATGTCAAGGATTCAGTTAATCCCATATAACGTTCCCTTTGTTCTTCGGTATGTTACTTGCCCGAGATTCGATCGTCGGTATCTTCATACCTAGTTCAATCTCGTTACCGGCAAGTCTCTTTACTCGTTCCGTAATACAAGATCCCACAACTAACAATTAGTCACATTGCTTGCAAGGCTTATTGTGATGTTGCATTACAGAGTGGGCCCCGAGATACCTCTCCGTCACACGGAGTAACAAATCCCAGTCTCGATCCATGCCAACTCAACAGACACCATCGGAGATACCTGTAGAGCACCTTTATAGTCACCCAGTTACGTTGCAACGTTTGATACACACTAGGCACTCCTCTGATATCCGTGAGTTGCATGATCTCATGGTCATAGGAACATATACACATGCAGAAAACAGTAGCAATAAACTGACACGATCATATGCTATGTTTGTAGTTTGGGTCTTGTCCATCACATCATTCTCCTAATGATGTGATCCCGTTATCAAATGACATCTCATGTCCATGGCTAGGAAACCTTAACCATCTTTTGATCAACGAGCTAGTCTACTAGAGGCATACTAGGGACATGGTTTTGTCTATGTATCCACACATGCATTTAAGTCTCCGAACAATACAATTATAGCATGGATAATAAACGATTATCATGAACAAGGAAATATGATAATAACTAATTTATTATTGCCTCTAGGGCATATTTCCAACAGTCTCCCACTTGCACTAGAGTCAATAATCTAGTTCACATCACCATGTGATTCGCATTGTTATGAATCTAACACCCAATGAGTTCTGGGGTTCGATCATGCTTGCATGTGAGAGAGGTCTTATAGTCAACGGGTCTGTAACATTCAGATCCGTGTGCACTTTGCAAATCCCTATGTCAAACTGTAAACACTGCTACCACACTCCACTTGGTACTATTCCAAATGTCTGCTCCACTATACGTATCCAGATTTCTACTATGAGTCATCCGGATTAGTGTTAAAGCTTGTATCGACGTAACTCCTTATGACGAACTCTTTATCACCTCCATAATCGAGAAACATCTCCTCAGTCTCTTAGTTACTGAGGATAACCTTGACCGCTGTCTAGTGATCCACTCCTGGTTCACTCTTGTACCCCCTGATGGACTCATGGTAAGGCACACACACGTGTGGTACACAACATGGCATAATATAGAGCCTATGGCTAAGGCATAGGGGACGACGTTCGTCCTTTCTCTTTCTTCTGCCGTTGTCGAGCTTTGAGTCTCACTCAACTTTCACACCTTACAAATCAGGCGAGAACTCTTTCTCTGATTGATCCATTTTGAACTCTTTCAAAATCTTGTCAAGGTATGTACTCATTGAAAGTCTCATCGAGCATCTTGATCTATCTCCATAGATTTTGATGCTCAACAATTAGGTAGCTTCATCCAGGTCTTCCTTTGAAAATCACTTTCCAAATAACCGTTTTATGCTTTCCAGAAATTCTACATTATTTCTGATCAACAATATGTCATCCACATATACTTATCAGAAATTCTATAGTTCTCCCACTCACTTTATTGCAAATACAAGTTTCTCGTAAACTTTGTATAAACATCAAAACTTTGATCACCTCATCAAAGCGTATATTCCAACTCCGAGATGCTTGCTTCAGTCCATGGAAGGATCATCGAAGCTTGCACACCTTTTAGCATCCTTAGGACTGACAAAACCTTCTGGTTGTATCACATACAACCTTTCCTCAAGTACACCGTTAAGGAAACGATGTTTTGACATCCATCTGCCAGATTTCATAATTGAAAACACAACAACTGCTAACATAATTCCAACAGACTTTAGCACCACTACGAGTGAGAAAGTCTCATCGTAGTCAACTCCTTGAACTTGTCACAAACATCTTTGCAACAAGTCGAGCTTTACAAATAGTGACATTCACCATCAGTGTCTGTCTTCATTTTAAAGATCCATTTGTACTCAACGACCTGCCATCCAACGAGCAAGTCTACCAAAGTCTACACTTGGTTTTCATACATGGATCCTATCTCGGATTTCATGGCCTCCAACCATTTGTCGGAATCCGGGCCCATCATCGCTTCTCCATAGCTCGTAGGTTCATCGTTGTCCAACAACATGATCTCCAAGACAGAGTTGTCGTACCACTTAGGAGCAGTACACATCCTTGTCGACCTATGAAGTTCGATAGTAACTTGATTCTGAAGCTTCATGATCATCATCATTAATTTCCTCTTCAACTAACGTAGGCTTCACAGAAACATCTTTCTGCGCTGCGCTACTCTCTGGTTGAACAAAGGTTTAACAACCTCATCAAGTTCTATCTTCCTCCCACTCAATTCTTTTGAGAGAAACATTTCCTCGAGAAAGGATCCGTTTAAGCAACAAACACTTTGCACTAGGATCTGAGATTGAAGGTTCACCCAACTGATCTTAGGGTATTCTATGAAGATGCATTTGTCCGCCTTGGGTTCGACCTCATTAGGTGAAAACATTTTCCACACAAGTGTCACAGCCCCAAATATTAAGAAATGACAGCTTAGGTTTCTATCAAACAATAATTCACACGGTGTCATCTCAACGGATTTAGATGATGCCCTATTTAAAGTGAATGTAGTTGTCTCTAATGCATAACCCCAAAAATTATAGTAGTAAAACGATAAGAGACATCACAGTATGCACTATATCAATAGAGCATGACTATGATGTTCGGACACACCATCACACTATGGTGTTCCAGGTGGCGTTAGTTGTGAAACAAATTTCACATTGTCTTAAGTTGTATGCCAAAACTCGTAACTCAGATATTCACCTCCACGATCATATCGCGGTCATTTTTATCTTCTTGTCACGATGATCTTTAAACTTCACTATGAATTTGCTTGAACCTTTCAAACGATTCAGACTTGTGTTTCATTAAGTAAATATACACTATATCTACTCAAATCATCAGTGAAGGTAAGAAAATAACGATATCCACTGCACGCTACAAGACTCACTAGATTGCATACATCAACATGTATCATTTCCAATGAAACACTTGCTCGCTCCATCCAACGGGGTCCTTTAGTCATCTTGCCCAAGAGGCATGGTTTGCATGTCTCAACCAATTCGAAATCGAATGAGTCCAAATATCCATCAGCATGGAGTTTCTTCATGCGCTTTATACCAATATGACATTTAGCGGCAGTGCCACAAGTATGTGGTACTATCATTATTAACTTTGTATCTTTTGACATCAATGTTATGAACATGTGTACTACTACGATCAAGATTTCAACAAACCATTCTCACTGGGTGCATGACCATTGAAGGTATTATTCATGTAAACAGAATAACCATTATTCTCTAACTTAAATGAATAACCATATTGCAATAAACATGATCTAATCATGTTCATGCTCAATGCAAAACATCAAATAACATTTATTTAGGTTCGTCACTAATCCTGAAGGTAGAGTGAGCGTGCGATGTTGATCACATCAACCTTGGAAACCTTTCCAACATATATCGTCACCTCACCCTCAGCTAGTTCTCCGTTTATTCCGTAGCTTTTATTTCGAGTTACTAACATTTAGCAACCGAACCGGTATCCAATACCCAGGTGCTACTAGGAGTACTAGCAAGGTACACATCAGTAACTCGTATATCAAATATACTTCTGTCGATGTTGCCAGCCTTCTTATCTACCAAGTATCTAGGGTTGTTCCGCTTCAGCGACCGCTCACCTCATAACAGAAGCACTTAGTCTCGGGTTTGAGTTCAACTTTGGGTTGCTTCACTGGAGCAGCAACTGACTTGCTATCCATGAAGTTTCCCTCCTTGCTCTTGCCCTTCTCAAAACTAGTGGTTTTGATTAACCATCAACACTTGACGCTCCTTCTTGATTTCTACCTTCGCGGTGTCAAACATCGCGAACAGCTCAGGAATCATTATTTCTATCCCTGGCAATTTATAGTTCATCACCAAGTTCTAGTAGCTTAGTGACAGTGACTTGCAGAACTATATCAATCACTATCTTATCTGGAAGATCAACTCCCACTTGATTCAAGCGATTGTAGTACCCAGAAAATCTGAGTACATGCTCAACGATTGAGCTATTCTCCTTCATCTTACAGGCAAAGAATCTTGTTGGAGATCTCATATCCCGCAACACGGGCACGAGCCTGAGATCACAATCTCAGCTCCTAGAACATCTCATATGTTCCGTGACGTTCAAAACGTTTTGGAGCCTCAATTCTAAGCCGTGGCGCATGACGCACTAAACTATCAAGTAGTCATCGAAACGTGTCTGTCAAATATTCACAACATCTACAGACGACGCTAGGGGGGTGGCGCACCGAGCGGTGCATTAAGGACATAAGCCTTCTGTGCAGCAAAGAGGACAATCCTCAGATCACGGACCCAGTCCGCAATATTGCTACCATCATCTTTCAACTCTATTTCTCTAGGAACATATAAAAATTAAGGGAGCTACAGCGCGAGCTAGTAATCTACAACATAATTTGCAAAGACACTATTGACTATGTTCATGATAATGAGTTCAATTAATCATATTACTTAAGAACTCCCACTCAAATTGACATCCCTCCGATCATTCGAGTGATACATGATCCAAATTCACCAACTCAAGTCCGATCATCACGTGAGTTGAGGTGGCTGCAATGGTGAACATCATTATGTTGATCATATCTACTATATGACTCATGTTCGACCTTTCGGTCTATTGTGTTCCGAGGCCATGTCTGTACATGCTAGGCTCGTCAAGTTTAACCCGAGTGTTCTGCACGTGCAAATCTGGCTTGCACCCATTGTATGTGAACGTAGAGTCTATCACACCCGATCATCACGTGGTGTCTCAACACGACGAACTTTCGCAATGGTGCACACTCGGGGGGAACACAATTTATCTTGAAATTAAGTGAGGGATCACCTTATAATGCTACCGTCGTCCTAAGCAAAACAAGGTGCATAAAAAGGATTAACATCACATGCAAATCATAAGTGACATGATATGGCCATGAACTTGTGCTTTTGATCTCCATCTAGAAAGCACCGACATGATCTCCATCGTCACCGGCATGACACCATGATCTCCATCATCTTGATCTCCATCAACGTGTCGCCATCGGGGATGTCACGCCCTGCATGCTTCTACTACTATTGCTACCGTTTAGCGATAAAGTAAAGCATTACATAGCGCTTAATGATTGACACGCAGGTCATACAATAATTAAAGACAACCCTATGGCTCTTGTCGGTTGCCGTACTCATCGACATGCACGTCGTGATAATCTATACATCACATGATCATCTCATACATCACATATATCACATCATGTAATTGGACATATCATATCACAACATACCCTGCAAAAACAAGTTAGACGTCCTCTAATTGTTGTTGCATGTTTTACGTGGCTGCTATGGGTATCTAGCAAGAACAATTCTCACCTATGAAAAAACCACAACAGTGATACACTAGTTGCTTTTCAACCTTCTCAAGGACCGCCTTTGTCGGATCCGATCCAACTAAAGTGAGAGAAACTGTCACCCGCCAGCCATCTAGGCAACAAGTTGCGTCGAGGGAACCGGTCTCTCGTAAGCGTACGAGTAATGTTGGTCCGGGCCGCTTCATCTCACAATCCCGCCGAACCAAAATACGACCAAGGGAGGAAGCAATCTAAGCATCAACGCCCACAAACCTTTTGTGTTCTACTCGAGATCTCATCGAACCATCAACCTAGCTCATGATGCCACTGTTGGGGAACGTCGCATGGGAAACAAAAAATTTCCTACGCACACGCAAACCTATCCATGGTGATGAGCATCTACGAGAGGGAGAGTGGATCTACGTACCCTTGTAGATCGCTAAGCAGGAAGCGTTAAGAAACGCGGTTGGTGTAGTCGAACATCTTCGCGATCCAAATCGCCGAGCGTCCCGCGATCTCATCACGAGCCGTCCCGCGATCCAATCACGATCCGTCCCGTGAACTCATCACGATCCGTCCCGCGATCTCGTCACGATCCGTCCCGCGATCTCCTCACGATCCGTCCCGCGATCTCATCACAATCCGTCACGCGATCTCATCACGAATCGTCTCGTGGCCTTGATCACGATCCTTCCGACCTAGTACCGAACGGACGGCACCTCCGCGTTCAGCACACGTGCAGCTTGATGACGATCTCCACCGTCTTGATCCAGCAAGAGGAGGTGGAGAGGAGAGAGAGTTCACCGGCAGCGTGACGGCGCTCCGGTGATGGTGGTGGTGGAGCAATTCCGGCAGGGCTTCGCCTAAGCGCTGCAGAAAAACTGATCTAGAGGAGCACCGGTGGAACGGGTAGCACGTGGCCGTAAGTTGTGTCCCGTGTGCTAGCCCTGCCCCTCTATTTATATGTTGAGCCCTGGGGTCTAAACTTGGAGCAAAAACCTCTACAAGGTCGATTTTGCCCGCACAAGGTCGGTTTGGCCCGCAAGAAAAGAGTCCAACTCGGATCCCTGCAGTCCCGCGCACAAGCGGTAGTACCGCTTCATGAGCGGTAGTACCGCTTCACGAGCGGTAGTACCGCTTGAGCGGTAGTACCGCTTCACAAGCGGTAGTACTGCCTTACTGCTTAAGGCAGCAGCAAAACTTCCTTTTGCCCTTTCTAATACCTCATGGGTTTTACCCCATTGGTCCATATAAAGTGTTGCTGTACCCGAACACTTCGGTAAACATCCGGAACCCCTTCCGGTTAATTCTGGAACTCTTCCAGAGATCAAAACACTATTATCACATATAATAATCTTTATCTCCAGACTCTTTCGGAGATCCTCGTCATGTCCGGGATCATATCCGAGACTCCGAACATCCTTCGGTCACCACCATACATAACTCTATACTACCGAAACGTCACTAAACCTTAAGTGTGCAGACCCTGCGGGTTTGAGAACTATGTAGACATGACCGAGACACCTCTACGGCCAATAACCAATGGCGGAACCTGGACGTCCACATTGGTTCCTACATATTCTACGAAGATCTATCGGTCGAACCTCTATGTCAAGGATTCAGTTAATCCCGTATAACGTTCCCTTTGTTCTTCGGTATGTTACTTGCCCGAGATTCGATCGTCGGTATCTCCATACCTAGTTCAGTCTCGTTACCGGCAAGTCTCTTTACTCGTTTCGTAATACAAGATCCCACAACTAACAATTAGTCACATTGCTTGCAAGGCTTATTGTGATGTTGCATTACCGAGTGGGCCCCGAGATACCTCTCCGTCACACGGAGTAACAAATCCCAGTCTCGATCCATGCCAACTCAACAGACACCATCAGAGATACATGTAGAGCACCTTTATAGTCACCCAGTTACGTTACGACGTTTGATACACACTAGGCACTCCTTCGATATCTGTGAGTTGCATGATCTCATTGTCATAGGAACATATACTTGACATGCAGAAAACAGTAGCAATAAACTGACACGATCATATGCTATGTTTGTAGTTTGGGTCTTGTCCATCACATCATTCTCCTAATGATGTGATCCCGTTATCAAATGACATCTCATGTCCATGGCTAGGAAACCTTAACCATCTTTTGATCAACGAGCTAGTCTACTAGAGGCATACTAGGGACATGGTTTTGTCTATGTATCCACACATGCATTTAAGTCTCCAAACAATACACTTATAGCATGGATAATAAACGATTATCATGAACAAGGAAATATGATAATAACTAATTTATTATTGCCTCTAGGGCATATTTCCAACACATGCATATCTACAAGTATGGCAGCGAAAAGTAAAGACATTGCACGTATAAGTAAAGAGATGGGTTAGAAAGATCAAACACAATAGGAGACGCAAGAACTTTTCCCGTGGTTCCGATAGGTGGTGCTATAGTACATCCATGTTCATGGAGTCTTCAACCCACGGAGGGTAACGGTCGCGAGAGTCCACAGAGGGCTCTACTCACGGAGGGTTCCACGAAGAAGCAACCTTGACTATTCCATGCGGCTTCTGTCCACGAAGGACTAGCCTCACTATGGGTAGATCTTCACGAAGTAGGCGATCTCCTTGCCCTTACAAACTTCTTGGTTCACTCGACAACACGAAGTAGGAGGCTCCCAAGCAACACCTAACCAATCTAGGAGGCACCACCCTCCAAAAGGTAATAGGCTCGGTAATGACAATGAACTCCTTGCTCTTGTGCTTCAAGATGATAGACTCCTCAACACACAATCTCTCTCACAGATTTGGCTTGGTAGAAGAGATGGGACTGGTGGAAAGCAACTTGGGAAGTCTAGAAATCAAGATCCATATGGTTGGAGTGGAAGATCCATATGGTTAGAGTGGAAGATCAACACAAGGGTAGGTGGTTCTCTCTCAGAAAACTGAGTAGGATAGGTATGAAATAGTTCTGAGTGCTTCTCTTTCGAGTGGGTGGTGGTGAAGAGATATATATATAGGCATCACCAAAAATCCAACCGTTACACACAAATAAGTCAGACTCGGTGACACTGAAGTGTAAAACTCGGTGGTACCAAAGTGACAAAAAGTGGCAACTTTTGAATCTCGGATGGACCGATATATAACTCTCGGTTGCACCGGCAAGGTGACCAATGGTCAGAATTACCAAACTCGGTGACGCCGATTCACCATTCTCGGTCGGACCGAAAATGAGAATTTGCGTAATAGAAAGTTGGCAACCCAACTCGGTGGCACCAAGTGCTGTGTCGGCTGCACCGAAGTGTTAGGGTTTGACTGAGTCTGTCTAGGGTTTGGAACTCGGTGGCACCAGGATAGTAAAGTTGGTTGCACCAATTTGGTATATTTGTCTTAGGACAGACTTTGGTGGGAGAGTATATGGATGTTTTGGTGACTGTCACTTGTGCATGTTTGAGCATATTGTTCACCATCAAAACTTTACCCCTTTTAATAGTATTGGCTTTCCTATAGACTCAAAGTGATTTCTCACAAATATAAAATGTAGAGTCCTCTTGCTTGAAGCTTGGCCAACCTATTTCCTTGCATCTTGGGGTAATTCCACAATCTCCTCGACCTTTTTGCCAACTCAGATCTTCATGGAACATCATCTGAAATATACTAGATAGAGGTGTTAGTCCAATAGACAATGTATGTTGTCATGAATTATCAAAACCACCAAGGGAGCATATTGTTCTTTTAATCTTCCCCTTTTTGGTAATTGATGAAGACATACAATCAAAGCTTCAAATAAAGATATGCACGGATGCAATGAAGGCTTTGAGAAACACATGACTTAGATTTGCTCCCCCTAAGTGTGTGAAGTCCTTTAAAGGATATTTGCTTTGGAATGCATGGACACACATATGGATGAAGGGATATAAGGAGTCATGTGTATCTTGGCTATATGCATCAATATATGTGAATGAAATGTATACCCTTGATCAAGACTTCACTCTTGCAAACAATATGTGCAAGAAGCAAGAGATCATGTTGATCAAAGATATGATGCATATACTTACCTTGAGCTCTTGAGCATTCTAGTAGTAGAGACACACTTGAGAAAACAATGTTAGGAAACACAAGAGTATTCTACTAAGCAGAAGCAAATAGAACTCAAAGATACAAGATATGGAGAACATATAAAGTATAATAATCCTTAAGATTATATGTCTCCCCCTTAGGCATAAATTCTTTAGAACTTTCTCCCCTTTAGATATGAAAGTAGTAGTTCATCCTCTCGCTCTGAATCTCAGCATGTAGATATTGGGATTGGATAGGGTGAGAAAAGTAAGGATTGTTTTTCAACAGTAGTTTTCTCTCCCTACATGTTGTTCTTCTCCTTGATTATGTATTTTGCTCTCCCCCTAAATCATATCTTACATTTTGCATAAGCATGTGACTCTCCCTTTAGCATGAAGCTTTGATATTTCCCCCCTTTGGCATAAATTACCAAAAAGGTCAAACTTGGGAGTAGTGACAGGGATCATTGACAAGGTAGGGATCATAGAGATCAAAGGTCATTGAAGGTAGGGTCTCTCCCTTTGGCAAATGTGAGGTTTCTTCCTCTTGGAGCTAGGGATCCTTGAATAAAGAATTTCTCCCCCGACATGTTGGTTGTTCTTCTCCCCCTAATTTTTTTTGAAGGGATCATAAAAGGAACATGATTGTCTCGGGAACAGAAAGCAAAGTAAACTATATCAGGAAAACATAAAATTTGAACTCCAAGGAAATCAGTGGCTCCAAGATGGATAAATCAGTGATACCGAGTTTGTGTAGTGCAGCTTATCTGCAAGTTCAGTAGAACCGAGTTATCTAAGTCGGTGACTCCGACAGGTAAACTAAGTTTCTGTTTTCAGAGAGACAAACGAAACTATTTCAAAGAAAAAAATGTGAAACATTTACAAGGGTCATCAAATAGATAAGATTTGAGTGGTTACAAGAAATCATGCAATAAGAGAGCAGTCCACTCAAGTTTCTTAACTAAATGATGGGAGGTGACTAGGTCACCTATATTAAAATATATTGACTTAGGAGCCAAGCAAGAATACTTGATCATAGGTCATACTCATCGTTTAAGCTCAAAATGCGGTTACCATTTTTCGATTAAGCATTTTGATGCCTTCATATCTCTTGAGTTGCTTTAGCCCATGACTTGGAGTAAAGACTTTTTCAAGGATATGAATACATACCTTTGAATGATGTTGATGACGCTGCTCGTAGGTGAACTTTTGTTAAGGATGCTTGAGGTTGATGAAGATCATCTTGAGTTTGGAGCAATCCTTCTCATTCTAGTACACTCATCACCTACAAATGTTAGTCATGCAAGGAAGAATAATGGATATATCCTATTGACATGATACCACTTATAGATTTGCAGCTAAGATCAAGTATATGTCAAGGATATTTTTGTTGTCTTCTTCCTTCCATCATCAAGAGGGATTGTGGATACTTGGTAATGACAAGATTGCTTATGATTGGAGTTGATAGCAATCTTGTGGAATGAAGTTCTTCCAAGACCTACAAAAGTTTATATGCAATGCAAGGGAGCATAGAATTCCATGGCATATGATAATGAGTTACAAGATCATGGAGACAATAATTAAGCTCATGCCCTTGCTTGCAACCGAGTGAGTCTAGCTCAAGTTTGAAGCATCAATGATGTTCAACTCACTCCTCAGATGACAAAATGTCTTCTCATCAAGTGGCTTAGTAAAGATATCTGCCAATTGCTTGTTAGTACGAACATGCATAAGATTGATATCTCCTTTGGCACCATGATCACGAATGAAATGATGTCGAACTTGAATATGCTTGGTTCGTGAATGTTGCACAGGATTATGTCCAATTTTAATAGCAATTTCATTTTCACAAAGTAATGGAACATTTTTAACATGAATACCATAATCTTTAAGCGTTTGTGTCATCCATAGTAATTGCGCACAACAAGATTTGGCAGCAATATACTTAGCTTCGGCAGTAGATAGAGATACCGAGTTTTGTTTCTCGGAGGACCAAGACACAAGAGATCTACCTAAAAATTGACAAGTACCCGAGGTGGACTTTCTATCAACCTTGTCACCAGCATAGTCCGAATCAGAGTAGCCTACAAGATTAAAAGAAGATCCCTTGGGATACCAAATGCCAAAGTTTGGTGTTTGTATCAAGTATCTCACAATACGTTTCACAGCCAAAAGATGACACTCTTTAGGTGCGGCTTGATATCTAGCACACATGCAAACACTAAGCATAATATCAGGACGAGATGCACATAGATATAACAAAGAACCTATCATAGATCGATAAACCTTTTGATCAACCGGTTCATCCTCCTTGGTAAGGTCAACATGTCCACTAGTGGGCATAGGGGTTTTCATACCTTTGGAATCCTGCATGTTGAACTTCTTGATTAAGTCCTTGGTATACTTAGTTTGAGAAATGAAAGTTCCTTCTCTTGATTGCTTGATTTGCAATCCAAGAAAGAATTTCAGCTCACACATCATAGACATCTCATACTTCTCGGACATTAACCTTCCAAATCTTTCACTAAATTGAGGGTTTGTGGAACCAAAGATAATATCATCCAAATAAATTTGGCATACAAATAATTCTCCATTAACTATCTTAGTGAACAAGGTTGCATCAATTTTACCAATTTCAAAACCTTTTTCGATGAGAAACTTCGTTAAGCATTTATACCAAGCACGAGGGGCTTGCTTAAGACCATAAAGAGCTTTGCGAAGCTTGTAAACATGATTGGGTTTCTTAGGATTCACAAAACCAGGTGGTTTCTTAACATAAACTTCTTCCTCTATTTCACCATTTAAAAATGCACTTTTAATGTCCATTTGATAGAGTGTGATATCATGGTGATTAGCATAAGCAAGAAGAATACGAATAGCTTCAAGTCTAGCAACGAGGGCGTAAGTCTCACCATAGTCCATACCTTCGACTTGCCTATATCCTTGGGCTACGAAACGAGCCTTGTTGCATACAACTTGACCATCTTCGTCTTGTTTGTTCTGAAACACCCATTTGGTTCTGATGATGTTGTGCTCATCTTCGGGTTTCTCCACAAGTGTCCACACTTCGTTCCTCTTGAAGTTGTGTAGCTCTTCATGCATTGCGTTCACCCAATCCGTGTCTTCTAGAGCTTGTTCGACTTTTAAAGGCTCAATGCTAGAGATGAAAGAATAATGCTCACAGAAGTCAGCTAGACGGGTTTTAGAGCGAGTGATTCTCCCTGTTTGTATATCACCAACGATTTGGTTTAGGGGATGGTTCTTGGTCACTTGAGCTCGAACACGGGTCAGCTTCCGATTGTTGGATGGAGGAGCTTATTCTTCTTCATTATCATCTCGTTCATCTTTGTTGTCATTGGAGGTGTCGTTCCCTTGAGGTGGTGGTGAAGGTGGTTGTGGTGGATCTTCATGATGTACTTCCTATTCTTCATCATCTTGTCGTGTACCACTTGTGTATGCCACCATGTTGTATTGAGGTTCACCTTGACATGAGGTGGGGTCTTCCACTTGAGTTGATGAGGTACTCTCCTTCACCTCCATGGGACGAATCTTGCAGATAGGTAGATCTAGTATGGCTTCCGAAGGATCCTTATCACCTACATCATTTGGCAATTGTTCGACTTGCGAACCATTAGATTCATCAAACTTCACATCTACCGTCTCTTAAGCTTTTCGAGTGAAGTTGTTGTAGACACGGTAAGTGTGAGAGTTTGATCCATAACCAAGTAGGAATCCTTCATGAGATTTAGGAGCAAATTTAGTACGATGATGCTTATTAAAAATGTAGCACTTTGAGCCAAATACCCGAAAGTATCCGACTTGGGGTTTGTTACCGGTGAGCAGCTCATATGCCGTTTTACCGAGAAGCTTGTGCAAGTAAAGTCGGTTTGTGGCATGATATGCTGTTTCAACGGCTTCTGCCCAAAAGTGTCTTGGTGTCTTGTATTCGTCAAGCATCGTTCTTGCCATCTCAATGAGCGTTCGGTTCTTCCTCTCAACAACTCCATTTTTTTGAGGTGTGTATGTAGCTGAGAACTCATGTGAGACACCTTCTTCGTCAAGAAAGGTATCCACATGGGTGTTCTTGAACTCCGATCCGTTATCGCTTCGAACCTTCTTGATCTTCACTTCAAACTGATTTTGCGCTTTGCGAGCGAAGTTCTTGAAGATCTTTTGAATCTGTGACTTATCATAAAGAAAGAATACCCACATAAATCTGGAAAAATCATCAACTATAACTAGACCATAGGAATTTCCACCGAGACTCTTGTAAGCATTAGGACCAAAAAGATCCATGTGAAGTAACTCGAGTGGTCTCCTAGTAGTCATGATATTCTTAACGGGATGACTTCCACCTACTTGCTTTCCAGCTTGACAAGAACTACAAAGTCTATCTTTGTCAAAGATAACATCTTTAACTCCAAGTATATGATCACCTTTGATTAGCTTATCTAGATTTCGCATGCCTACATGTCCAAGTCTTCTGTGCCAAAGCCAACCTTTAGAAGATTTTGCAATTAAACAAGTGCTAGGCTTGGATCTTTTAGTGAAATCAACAATGTATAGATCACCTCTATGGAAACCGGTAAAGATCATTTTATGATTATCTTGACGAAACACTTGGCAATCAATTTCCGTAAATAAAACATTGAAACCAAAGTCGGCAAGTCTAGATACGGAAAGAAGATTATAGCCAAGGGATTCAACAAGCATGACATTTTGAATAGAGCTATCATGAGATATGGCCACCTTACCAAGGCCAAATACTTTACCCTTAGAGTTGTCTCCAAAGGTCATGTACCGTCGAGGACCATGATTATACATGATCTCTTGGAACATGTCTCTATCACCAGTCATGTGATCTGTACATCCACTGTCAAGAATCCACTCTTTTCCTCCGGGCATGTAATCTCTAAAGTTTACCATAAGACTCAGATTCTTCATGATCTTCTCATACTCGATGTCGAACAACTCATCTTCTTCATAATAGCCATGTTCCACATTGTCATCATCAAGTGGGAAATCCTCGTCATAAAGAACAAGAGATTCGTTAGAATAGTGATTATGACAATGCTCAAGTTTATGAATACGAATGGCTTCAAAGATAATGTTGTTGACAGTGGTGACATCTCCTTTAGCACACATAAGATCACAAAGCTCAAATAGGCATTTATCAAAGTTTGGATAACTAGGCTTCATTTTGTGAAAAGCAATAGTTTTATGAAGAACTTCATCAAGATTTTCTAAGCAAAGATTTGGATATCGTTTCTCCAAATCAGTCCATAAGGTATGGGCACATGCAAAGTTCTTCATTTGAGAAAGCACGAATCTTGGTAAACCTCTAACAATAAGATTGACAGCTCTTAGGTTACCAAGCATGTTAATTTCCTCTTCGTGTGTGGGATGCATTTCATCAATGGGGAGCACATAGGGTTTTTCAATATATTTAGTCAAATGGAATCTATTAAATAGATCAATCATGGCATTCTTCCATTGACTATAGTACTCTCCATCAAGAATGGGCACTCTACAACTCAAACTCTCTACACTAAAAACATCCATCTTCCTCCATGGTGATTAAACTGAAGCAATAGAGACCAAAGATCTGATACCACTTGTAGGATCGAAGAGGCGTGTCTAGAGGGGGGGGGGTGAATAGACTACTAGCAGAAATTTAAAACCTAACCTTTTCCCAAGTTAATTGATTGGCAGATTTTAATACTTTTAGTAAATCTAGATAGTTAAATAGCCTACACATGCATGTCTACAAGTATGGCAGCGGAAAGTAAAGACATTGCACATGTAAGTAAAGAGATGGGTTGGAAAGATCAAACACAATAGGAGACGCAAGAATTTTTCCCGTGGTTCTGATAGGTGGTGCTATCATACATCCATGTTCATGGAGTCTTCAACCCACAGAGGGTAACGGTCGCGAGAGTCCACAGAGGGCTCTACCCACGGAGGATTCCACGAAGAAGCAACCTTGACTATTCCATGCGGCTTCCGTCCACGAAGGACTAGCGTCACTATGGGTAGATCTTCACGAAGTACGCGATCTCCTTGCCCTTACAAACTTATTGGTTCACTCCACAACATGAAGTAGGAGGCTTCCAAGCGACACCTAACTAATCTAGAAGGCACCACCCTCCAAAAGGTAATAGGCTCGGTAATGACGATGAACTCCTTGCTCTTGTGCTTCAAGATGATAGACTCCTCAACACATAATCTCTCTCACACAGATTTGGCTTGGTAGAAGAGATGGGACTAGTGGAAAGCAACTTGGGGAGGCTAGAAATCAAGATCCATATGGTTGGAGTGGAAGATCTTGACCTCAACACAAGGGTAGGTGGTTCTCTCTCAGAAAACTGAGTAGGATAGCTATGGAATAGTTCTGAGTACTTCTCTTTCGAGTGGGTGGTGGTGAAGAGGTATATATAGGCATCCCCAAAATCCAACCGTTACACACAATAAGTCAGACTCGGTGACACCAAAGTGTAAAACTAAGTGGTACCGAAGTGACGAAAAGTGGCAACTTTTGAATCTCAGATGGACCGATATATAACTCTCGGTTGCACCGACAAGGTGACCAACGGTCAGAATTACCAAACTCGGTGATGCTGATTCACCATTATCGGCCGGATCGAAAATGAGAATTTGCATAACAGGAAGTTGGCAATCCAACTCAGTGGCACTGAGTGCTGTGTCGACTGCACCAAAGTGTTAGGGTTTGGCTGAGTCTTTCTAGGGTTTGGAACTCGGTGGCACCGGGATAGTAAAGTTGGTTGCAGCGATTTGGTATATTTGGCTTATGACAGACTTTAGTGGGAGAGTATGTGGATGTTTTGGTGACTGTCACTTGTGCATGTTTGAGCATATTATTCACCATCAGAACTTTACCCCCTTTTAATAGTATTGACTTTCCTATAGACTCAAAGTGATTTCTCAAAAAAATAAAATGTAGAGTCCTCTTGCTTGAAGCTTGGCCAACCTATTTCCTTGCATCTTGTGGTAATTCCACAATCTCCTCAACCTTTGTGCCAATTCAGATCTTCATGGGACATCATCTGAAATGTACTAGATAGAGGTGTTAGTCCAAGAGACAATGTTTGTTGTCATGAATTATCAGAACCACAAAGGGAGCATATTGTGCTTTCAGAAATTCCTATGGTCTAGTTAATTGAGCTACCTTTTGAGTAAAACGTAGCTCAATTAATGTGCTCGTTTTACTCAAAAGGTTGCTTTTACCAATGTATTAATTGCAATGCATGCAAGAAGTTTAACATGCCTTGGTCAATCTTTTCTTAATCTTTGCATGCAACAATTCAATGCACCTTGAAATCTGAACATGTGATGGGAAACAATCAAATCGAGACTTATAAAACGGAAAAACTAAAATTTTGAGATAAGCCCTATAAACCGGAAGGGAGGGAGTATTTCCTTCTTATTAAAACGAGTGTGTTTGCATGCATTTTTTTAAATTGCTTAATGTGGCCATTTCAAGTTTCGTTCGCTCACTGATAACCACAAGCTAATAATGAAACAAACATTAATTTTATTATTCAACCACGTAAATCATCAAATCCATAAGGATTTGATTTTTTTTACCTTGGAATTTCACAATCATGACAAACAGCAGAAATAAATACTATATCACTAATCTCTCTAGGATTGGAGGCCTAACAGGTCTCCAATTAAAAATTGGTCCTCCGATTTTGACCGGGTATACAATTTCTCAAACTCTCTCATTTAATTTTGTATATAATACATTATATTTATTAATTTTAAATATTCACAATTAATTGAGGCTTCAATTTAGACTTTGGTCACCCGATTTTGACCGGTTCAATAATTTTGATGATGCCTCATAATCAATTGAGGTCTCCAATTAGAATTTGGTCATTCAATTTTAACGAGGTTAACAATTTCCCAAATACTCTCATTTATTTATTTTACAATACATTATGCTTCCTAATTTTTAAATCTTCACAATTAATTGAGGCTTTAATGTAGACTTTGATCACGAGATTTTGAGCGTCTCAACAATTTTTCAAGAAGGTATTCTATTTAATTATTTTAATTTTCTATGCTCCATAATTTTAACGCTTTTCATTTGATTGAGGTATTCAATTTTGGATTTGTTTTACAATTTTGATCGGGCCAATGACTTTTCAAATCAATCAGCAGCAACTGGCCTATAAAAAACATATCAACCCCTCATAGATTCCTATCACCCATAAAAAAGTGTCATCATGTGATACTATAACACGAATATAGTACATGTAACCGACATGAAAAAATATCGCCACATAAATATGAGTTGATTAGCGGATAACAAAGAATCACACCGCGAAAGACCACCAAATAACAACATTATAAGTAAATTTAAAACACACTCCATCGTCTCTCCCATTGGCCAAAGTAAATACTCCGTCTGTTTCAAAATATGAGGGTTATTAATTTTTTGGAAAGTCAAATTTATTTAATTTTGACCAAGTTCAGAGCCAAAAATATCGACATCCACAATATTAAACAAAAAAATATAAAAAATCATTTCATGATGAATATAATAACACCAATTTGATATTATGAATTTTGATATATTTCTCTATAAATATGATCAAACTTAAAGAGGTTTGAATTTTCAAAAAATTTAATACACCATATATTTTGAAATATAGTGAGTAAAAACTTTAAGAATCCTAACAAATTCAACGATTCTGCAAAGCGCACACAACTCTTCTAGTATGGATTACTTCTAATGATAAATGTAAGCACATTCCAAAATCAACATGTGCTTTCAAGGTTGAAAACTTAAATATGTCGTTCCGCACGAAATAATCATAAACACATACACTAAATGGCACATATAGAACATCCCGAACCGGCAGGTGTTTTTTTTCCGGGCTAAGCCGACATGTGCTTTGAGGGTTGAAAGTATTTACCGAACTAAAAGGAAGTTAAGTTGTACTTGGCCCGGTAATCTATCAAACATGAGATTAATTTATTATGGTTTTTCATATTTAGAATAGAAAACTAGCGTGAAAATCTACTAAAACCAGTCAAATGACACAAATAAGAGTAAATATGAAATGTGAAGAAATGGTCCAAAGTATGCTTTCACTTAAACAGTAGAAATTATCATACCCACAACACATTTAGAAGAACTTCTATTTTCCATAGGTGATCATTTGTTTTAGTTTCCGACATCTAAGTAAATGTTTTTCATGCATAAGAAGGTAAAAATGCGACAAGCTAAAGTTATTAGTCCAACAAAATGACAAGTTGCACACAACTATAAATGCATTTCGTTATCCTCGCAAAAAATGCATTTCATTTTTCTAGTTGTCTAAATATAACACCATGTTTTCGGGAAAAACAATATAAAACCATGCGCATCTTATTAGTAGAAAATACTACCGTTTTATGCAACAAAAACAGATACTAGTGCGAGCTATTCGCTAGCACACGCGTCCTCAGAGAGAGAAATTATGCGTGTGTGTTACAACAGAAAATACTACGATGATATATATATATAGAGAGGGGACATGACTATTCTCTTACCAGTAACAAAATAATATATTTTGTTACTATGGTCCCAGTAAGAGAACGATGCGTCCATCAGGTACGAGGTTGGACTCTGCTGCGACCCTCCCCATCCCGACCCGCCTCCTACCGTCGGAGGCAATCGTCACGTCACCCCAGCTCGCCGGCCCCACGAGCCACCCCATCCCGCCGGTCCCACGCGCCGCCTAGCTCGACGATCAGTTCTACGAGATGGAAAGCGTCAGTACAAGTCTGGACTCTGCTGCAACCCTCCCCACACCGACCCGCCTCCTACCGCCAAGTCGTCACGCCGCCCCATTTCGTCGGCACCACGCATCGCCCCATCTCGTCGGCCCCACGCGCCGCCCCAGCTCGACGATCGGTTCAACAAGATGGAAAGCGTCAGTACGAGGCCGGACTCTGCTGCGACTCACCCCACCCCGACCCGCCTCCTACTGCCGAAGGCAGTCGTTGCGTCGCCCCATCCCGCCGGCCCCACGCGATGCCCAAGCTCGAAGATCAGTCCGACGAGATGGAAAGCATCAGTACAACTGCTCCAAGTCGTCAGTTCGGGAATACTAACAGAACAATATAATTTGCTCAACTCTGAAAAATGGTTGAAAAGTTCTAACGAAAAAAGTACCAAAAAACAGAGTAAAGTACATTCAGTAAAAAACGCTCGGTATAAACACACACATTGGTTAGTACGAGTACTTTGTTTTCGGACGGAAAACAGCAAGATAGGTCTCACCGTATTCAAAATTACTGTTAAACGGTTGTGAATTTGAGAAAACATTCAACATGACTAAGTTTTGCATTTTTGATAGCTTTCCATCGGTATATTATTTGCCTTATTTCGACAAACTTTTCAAAAAAATCACGTTCGAAACCAAATTTCACCGAATTCGAATTCGAATTTAAACAGTAAAGAATTAGCAAAACTTTCAAAATGCAAAAGTTGTGCATTTTCCATAGCTATCGAATGCCATGTCATTTGCGTCAATCCGACAAGCCGTTTGCAGAAAATCGCGAAAATACGTTTCACCTGGAATTTCACCATTTTTGAAATTATTTTTAAATCATACAAAATTTGAAAAATCAATCTGCATATGGAAGGTGCGGATTTTCATCAGCTTTTCAACGCCATCTCATTTCCTCAATTCTGACAAACCGTTGGAAAATTAACTCCAAAATACGATTCGCGTTTTCGGTTTTCAAAAAAACGTTTTTTTCAAAACTGCTCTTAAACCATGATGATTTTACAAAAACAAATTATATGACTATAATTTAGATATCAAGGGCTTTCCAACGATATATTACACGCCCCATTCTGACTTTTTTTTTCTTACACTGTTTGATTATTATGTTTTTGAACTAAACATGATGATCAGTTCGGTGTAATGAAAGCATTAGTTCACCCACTCGAATTCGTTAGTTCAACAATAATAACAGAATAATATTCTGTTATGCGAAATAGAATAGCGCTCTCTCTCTCTCTATATATAACTCCAAAATACGATTCGCGTTTTCGGTTTAAAAAAATGGTTTTGTCAAAACTGCTCTTAAACCATGATGATTTTATAAAAACAAATTATATGACTGTAATTTAGGTGACGAGGGCTTTCCAACGATATACTACACGCCCCGTTCCGATGATTTTTTCTTGCACTGTTGGATTATAATCAAGAAAAAGTGCTTTGTCTGTTGGTTAGCACGCGCGATGTTTGTGGAGAGGTCGCGAGTTTGAAACCCACCAGTCCGTTTAGTTTCTTTTATTTCTAGCGCCCACTCACACATGGGCTGTAGACAGGCGTGGCCCCATGCTGACGTGTCGTATGCGAGAATATGCAATACGTATGCGATGTGTATAATCGTGACCATTGTTCCAATTATAAGGATCGTATTAACCACATATTTTCATGTATCAAGATTGTATTGAAGCACTTCTCAACTTCGAGGACCATGTTGGATCTTGCCGTCGACTTCTATGATGATACGTGCAATTATCTCAAAAAATAAAGATATGTGCGTGGATTCATACATGGGGTTAGATAGTCAATGATACATAACTAAATCAAAAAGAATCAATAGCAAGCCAGGACTAATGCAGACCACCAAGCTAATTGTTAGCCAAACATACGGAAAACACGAATCTCCATGATGAAGTCCAAACATATTCCAAACTTGGTGAAATGAATGTCATGGAATATAAAACCTACACAGAAGAGCCATGCTCAAAATGAAATTAAACTTAAATGTAAATTGACTAAGAAACTCGAGAATAAATTCTTGAAGTTATCACATCTAGGATTCCGACCAATCTACAGAAACACACTTGAATTTCATATAGGTTAATGCAAACTTACCCTCCGAGGCCTATAGATGGCAATTCCTTTCGAAGTCCTTTAACCTTTCTGAACGAACCGTCCAGGTCTCAAAAATATGAACACTTGTTAGTGCATCTAGTGCCCCTTAGTGATTTTGGTGTATTGAAGACTTATAGGTTAAGGCACTAATGTGTTTGTGAGTGTACACATGCTCTATAAGTCGATGAGGAGTTTGATATATTCGGAGATTATCGACCCCTAAAAATGAATATCTTCAAGTGAAGACTTTGCTGAAGACTTTCTGAAGACTTTGGTGAAGACTTTGTGAAGACTTTGAAAATGAAGAAGTTGGTGTGACCTTGAAGATATGAATGAGGAATATGAAGCGTGAAGACTTTGTTTTTGTAGTTTCATTTCCTTTATTTGAGTCATAGGAAACACCGTACTGTTAAAGGGGGTTGAGGTAATACTAAGGAAAATTTCCAACTGATGCTCAACTCAAAGATCCTCAACCCATACAATCCTTCGAGTGAAGCCTTTGAAAATCTCTTACAATTCAGACACGTTTTTCAGAGACAGAGACGAAGTTCTTCTGGTCTCTGAGGAAATTGATCTGACTGAGGAGTTAGGATTTCGCCAGTGTGAATTGCCTAGAAGTGATGATTATGATAAGGTGAGGACTTTCATAGTTCGAAATTCCGACCGTTGCTATGCTTAGCGCCAACTGTCCCCAATCATTCTTACGCACATAACGGTCATATCATTGGAGGCATTTATGACTTATCATGTTAGGTTGCACCCTGGCTATAAATAGCCAACCCCCACAACCACTAGCTGGTTGGCTGCTCTGAGAGAGAACTGACACTTGTCATTTGAGAGCAACCCATCCTCTGAGGACTCTGTGAGAAAATCATCAGTGAGGGAAAACCCACAAACCAAACCATAAAACCCATTGTGATTGAGCATCACTGAAGAAATTCCTGTGTGGAACCGAGGCTTGTTACCTTTGAGGACTGTGTATCCTCCAGACGGTTAGGCGTCATGGTCTAGTGCTCCTGCAGTCAATTGGGGACCACGAAGTGACCTTGGTCTAGAGCATCCAGCAGTAAATTGTGGATCGCCGGGTGACCAGTTTGTGAGGGTTTTGGAAGTCTACCCTGAAGACTTACCACTAGTGTTGGGCGAGGACTGTGTGACCTTAGCTCAAGGAGAATACGGTAAGGACTGTGTGGCCTGGGACTGTGTGTCCTGTGGTTTAAATACCAGGCCGTTCCAAACCAGACGTACGACTGTCTCATCAGTTGGAACTGGGTCATCAAACCATTGTCTTCATCAAGCTATCTGGTTCTATTTTCTCAACCCATCTATTCCTCATATATCTGTTGATGAAATTGATTGTTACAGTTGGAAGAATTTGACTGAAGACTTCCACAAATTCCTCACCTCAAATTCTTCAAGTTACCTTGTTCATCAATGCTTATCCTGTATCACGCTACTCTCTATTTGTGCATGTTTCATTTAATCATGAAGACTATGCTGCCACTATGTTCCTTATGCACTTGAGTACTTATTCCGCTGCCAGTTATTCATCACATTTCAAATTCCTCAAATGATGAATTTGTAAAAATCGCCTATTCACCCCCCCTCTAGCCGATATAACGCACTTTCAACACCGTACAAGGAAAATAATGTGCACACCAACATTTACAGAAAATTTATAGAAAATAAGCATATGGGATATCACCCGTGCGTTAGTGAGAAAAATCAGTACGAATATTTGTGTTGGTGTCGTTGTTGAAGACTCTACAAACCTCTAACATGAGGCACTCAAGACCATAAGAAGAAATAATGGCGTGAAATTGGGGAAAACACAAAACATATGTGATACCTGATTCATAGTTGAGGTATTTCACGACTTCTCCCGCTCGGGTGTGTAGCATGCCGTGATGAAAATATATCCAATCGATGGATCAAACAAGACAGAACAGCTAAACCCATTCATCACATGGAGAAATATTAATATAAATACGGAGAGAGATAAAATTTCCCCATGAATCTCTACATGCTGATATGGAAAACCTTATCCTTCTACTTCTCGTGTGGTACATGGACATCCCCTCTCAAATCGATGGTGATTTTTTAGGAGGATTACCCTGACCTCTGCATCACGCGATGCACACATTCATCTTTATTGCATTATTCAATAAGGCCTTATAAAATAAATACATAGATAAACCCAAAGATACCTTCCTCGCAATGACTAATGCCCTACCTATAACATTGATGATGTGCCCTAACCTCGTGTCATGCACACCAAGAAATCCGGTGGCCACACCAAGTCGCCCGTTGCTAGCCGGGAGCACAAACCAGTCTAGCACACTCTTAGCGTGCGCATCATGTGAATGCTATAGAATCTGTCTTTACCTTCTTACACAGTACCATCTTTAGGAGCACTCAATGCACTGATCTTCCGAGACCCTATTGTCATTGATGCCGTCATGACGTCGGACAACTTCAGCCTCCTACACATGCCCATCAAACGATATGTAGTGCCCAAGACCCATGTATCCATGGGAGGGAAATAACATCACTCCATTAGTTGTATGAAGTTGGTGAAATCCGTGTTCTTCTATCATGTGATGTACTACATCACGCCACACATTACCCCCCCTCCCAAGGCACCACATGACCTTCTAGCAACCACTCTAAATGCATACCACGATGTCTTTTTCTACCACCTCTCTAGCAACCACCACATGGCCTTTAGAAGGTATATGTTCGCATTTATCTCTATTTTTACATTATAATCACATGCAAGAGAAGAGGTATGTAATCATTATGAACCACATTAGAAGATACACTCAGTTGTATCCGAGAAACAATTAGTGAATAATTTCGGTCAGCAGATACTTAAACGGTAGCCGACTCATCAAGAACATAAATTCCCACCGATACTGAAACTGTAGTCGACTGTATAACAAAAAGAGTACCTAGAACCTAATTATATATTGACCATAAATATACAATTCAATATATTGTTTTATCCATCTACCCGTCGACTCCGCCATGGTGCGCGCTCCTCAACTCCTCCATCTGCTGGCTCGCCTAACGAATTTTGTTGTTGCCTCCACCGGCTATGACTAGAGGAAAAAATTAGTATTGTGGCATTTTGACACACGACTAAGCAAATTGGATGAACTAAAAAATTGATTTTCAATGTCTTTAATAGATGGAGTCAATGATACAAAAAGGGGCGGCAATTTACCGACAAAATCATGAAGCATATGATAACAGGTTCTGGAAAACATTTCCTATTGTCCTTTGCGCAAGTATCTCCATGGTAAGTAAGTGTAGATGAGAAGCACATGGTCTCTAAGTGTGTAGTTAGGGACAAATCGGCTAACAAAGAACAATTTTACGAAGAAAAAAATTCTGAATATGAAACTGCAACAATTGTGCCGAGTAGTGTAATTTATGAATTATGATATTGTTTAGGCCACGGGTTGTCTAGCTTCCTATTAGTATAACACCTAATAAGTCAACTCAAATAGCGCCTAGCTGAGAATTGGCACTTCCACACAAAAGCATCTCCTTGCACTCTAACAACTGACCTCACATGGACCTTCTCAGTTAAATAATGGTGCATCTAACTACATACCAAACTGCAGTAGAAATGCAAATTCAGTTACTACAGAGAAATTATTTGGATAATCCTAGGCCAGAATGTTTTTAGTTGAAAAACACGAATGGTCCTGAACTAACAATGTATACTATGACCATTCTGATTCGCAACTAATTATGCATGAATTGCCTTGAGAACTCAAAGATGCAAATTGCAGGAGCTACTTGGTGTCCGTGTGGTCACCATTCTCCCTATTGAATTTTTCATCGTCTCATCCAAATCCTAAGTCACAATATCTAGAAAAAGGAAAGAATGTCAGTATTGTTTTCCTGAACAATGTTTATATAAATAGAACAAGTATCTTTTTCAATCTCACGATCAAAGCTACTGCATATTACAACTACCCGCGTTCAAAGCCATTACAAGAAAGTTCCAAAATGCAAAGATGATCAAAGTCCCAAGGTAAAGTATGCACATAAACTAATGAACAACTTGTGCAATTTCTTGCCTACAAATAGAATGAATTGATGAAAGTCTCAACACAATTATATCATATATCCATGGTTCTTATCTCAACTCTAATTTTGTTTCATGAGGATGCGGTACCCAACAACGAGACAAAGATAACAAATCAAATGGCACCTGGATGAGAGATGACAAAAATCAATGAATCTTTATCTTCCCGTGGTCCAGAATGACGGAGATGACACATGATGGTATGTCGCCAACCCTTGGTATGTGCGCTGACGATAGAGATGACTAAGAATGAAACTTAATATGAGTACGCATAATCAATAGTGACGATGACTGTTGCGAGCTTGCGACAAGGTACCCTTACCTGGACAATGATTCTTAGTCAGAGCGTAAAGGTAAGTGATGGCGTTGAAGACATGCAGGTCGTCGACTCTAGAGGTGACGCTGGATATTAATGGAGATTGTGCAGCTAAACAACAAGGTCAGGTGGATCATCTGTGTGGCCTACTTCCGATCCAATCTGCAATATTCCCGCATCCAGATGCAACCCCATCACATAGCCATACAAAACAATAAACGTATCATGCATGCTTAGATCAATATACAATGATCAATTGGATTGTATTAGAATTGGTGAGAGAGAACCAATATACAATTATCAATATATAGGAACCATGTAGGTCGTCGACTCGAGAGGTGGCGCTGGATATTAATGGATATCGTGTTGCTGGAGGAAGTGGGCGAGGTGTTGCGGGATGGAGATCATGGAGCATGCCACCTATGGTCGTCTTGTAACTGCATATATTAATCTAGTAGTATTGAATCCAATGTTTAAAACCAATCCATCTACTCTCATTCTCTCCCAATGAAAGTTAATTTCTGGTGTTCTTTGTCCAAACCAAATTAGATCAAATTGAGCAGGACACAAATAACTACGGGGAAGGCATATATGAGGGATTAGTGGGAAGGAGAGGATTGCGTCCTAGATTTTCAAGAGAAACATGTGTTAATGGGAAGGAGGGGCCTATGTCCCAATTTTTTACAGGAGAGATGTGCATTAAAGGAAACATGGATAGCGTCCCGATTTTTTGGATCCAGAAAAAAATGAAAACATGGAGGAGATCGTGTGAGGGGTGGGAGGTGAGACAGAAAAAATGGACAAAAAAATCCGTGGTACCAGAGTACCAACTCCCCCTCTTGGTGTAGAGTCACGACCGCGATAACTATGAAAAAGGCATATAAAAGGGAAAAGTGAGAAGGAGAGGATCGTGTCCCGGATTTTCATGAGAAACACGTGTTAATGGGAAGGAGGCGATTGTGTCCCGATTATTTTACAGGAGAGATGTTCATTAAAGGAAAGATGGATTGCGTCCTGATTTTTTGGACATAGAAAAAGAAGTGAAAATATGAAGGAGATCATGCAAGGGATGGGGCTGGCGAAGATGCAGTGGTAGGTGAGACGGAAAAAACCGGACGAAAATAAAACGGGGTACCAGGCTACCAACTCACCATTTAGGAGTAGAGGTACCATTGAAATTCATTCCTACTATTAAGTATCTACATCCCTCATTAATTGAGTGACCAAGTAATTAATTGTAATAATGGCTCGATCTCATAATTGATTTGGTCCCAAAAAATCCCTACTTAAACATATTAAATTAATTCATTGACTGGCTAATTAATTGCATTAATGACTTAATTTTCAAATTGACTTGGTATTTGGTTTCCAAATTATTCTTGCATTGATGACTGGGTATCGACGAACGACGTATAGACTCCCTTTAGACTACCCATAGTGGGAGTAATATAGGTAGTAACATAGATGCCACCTAAGCGAAAAATATGATGTTGCAGCTAATTAATGTGAAGAGAGAGAAATTTAATAACATAGCTAGTTTTTTTTTTGAAATGAGTAACATAGCTAGTTACTCAAACTATGAGTAACACAACATATACCAAGACAAGACGAGTATATAAGCTAATAAATGAAAGACTCAATGTTACTATCCCTATGTTACTTTCACTGTGGAGATAGTAATTAACTTAGACTAGTAACATATGCATGTTACTATTCTATGTTATTTCTCATTGTGGGTAGTCTTAGGAGTACGGATTGCTTGTCTGGTTAATTAATTTCATCAATGGCTTGATTTTCAAATTATTTTTGGTGTTTGGTTTCCAAATTATTCTTGCATTAATGATTGGGTACCGATGAACGACGAACAAACTCCCTTGAGGAGTATATATTGCTTGTCTGGATAATTAATTGCATTAATGATTTGGTTTTCAAATTGATTTTATGTTTGGTTTCCAAATTATTCTTCCATTAATGACTGAGTACGGACGAACGACATACAGACTCCCTTTAGGAGTAGTGATTGCTCGTCTAACTAATTAATTGCATTAATGAATTGATTTTCAAATTTATTTTGTGTATGGTTTCCAAATTATTCTTACATTAATGACTTGGTATCGACGAACGACGTACGGACTGACTTTAGGAGTAAAGATTGATTGTCTGGCTAATTAATTGTATTAATGACTTGATTTTCAAATTTATTTGGTGTTTGGTTTCCAAATTATTCTCTCATTAATGATTTGAGTACCAATAAACAACATATGGACCATCCTAAAGTCCCTTTAGGAGTGGAGAAAATTGCCATAGAAAACAAAGCCCCCAAAATCCGGAACTTTCCATCAAACAAAAAGTTTTCATGCTTCACAACTAAAGTTGACATCCTTGGGTAACTAACTTGTCATCACAAAATGTCAGGGAGAAATTGCTTTATGCCACACATGTGACACATATCATGGTCCTAAATACACTAGGTAAAGATTAGATAAGTCTAAACATCATATTTTCTGGGATGTTTGTTTGAGAGGTGGTTTATTTTTAATTTCTTAAATTTTCCAAATCCCGGCCAGTTTCCTGACAAATCAATATATTTATTCATTTTGGATCAGTTTTTTGTGTATTCAAGAAAAGGATATCAATTATGGCTAGGACAGAAATGGGGCTCAAAATGAATAGGTTGTTGTCACCCTACAACGATTACGTGCCCAACGTGTTCATATGTGTTTCATGTTTGGGTGGTGAGTATGTCGACGAAAGTTGATGAAGACGATGCATGCGGGCGCTATTATCTTGATGTAGGCGTCAAAGATGGTCTAGGCTGGAGAGCCCCCATCCCCTTTTTCTTTGGGGGAAAACTTAGGTCCGGGTTAGCTCAAATCGGACGATCACGTCTTTTGTGTCATATACTCTCTTGGGGCATCGTTTGTGGAGATGGTCTAGGCTGGAGAGACACGTGGTTTGTAGGAGGTTTGCATTGTAGCTACCACTTCCTTCTCTCTACGGTTCCCTTATTTGGGCGGTTAAGGTATGCCACGGGTGTGTGAGTGTGCAGTGGCAGTTCTTGCTAAAGTGTGGCTTAGTGGAGGCGGTGCATGGTGGCGGTGTCTATAGTTGGTGGTGCGAATGTTGATGCCATGATTGGTCGACGAAGTGATGGTCATTCGATGCCATGACGATGCACCGATGACTTGTGGTCTACTATGTGTGGGACGTTGGCCATGCCTAGATGTACCATTGGCATACACTTGCTTCATAGGAAGTGGACCGCCGCAATGTCTCAAATGTGAGGATTTTGTGGTTCTTTCTTCTCTCGCCTTACAACGTTGTCTGGTATTGGCTCCACAAATGTCTCTTGGCAACGAGCTACTTGCCTGGATGGTTTTCTGTCACTTGCCTGGATCCATGTTTAGATCATGCGTGCTTGCATTATCTTCGTTGTGTTGAGAGTTGCTCGGCAAGGATCAATGCCGCTCTTTTATCTGTTATTTTTAATTTCTTTCCACCTGACATAGCTTTAGTCTTGTTTGACTTTGCTTTTTGTGGGCAAGACTCTTTGTGTGTGTGTGTGTTGGTGTTTGTTGAGTGTACCCCAGTTACGTAGAGGCCATGCGTGTTTTTATTGTGTTTGTATCCTCTTGGTTCTTCATGATGAGTTAATAAATAACACATTTATAAAAAATGTCTACTATTTGTGGTTTAGAGTTCAATTTTTTATCCTCTCTTTTATACATGGAGAATGACCACTTGTGATGACCAAAGAGCATTGGCACTTCTTATCACTTCTCTGTTTCTTTTTCCATGAAAGGAGGTCTTACCTATCATGCAATGTGCTTTGTTTTTGTTGCTCCTTTAGTTGTCCAAGATATCAGGAGTTATCTAGTCCGATATGTAGTTTTAAAGCTAATCATGGACCAAAAGCTTAAAACAAACATGGTGCAAGTGATATATTTTTTCAAAAAGGAGGTTGAACCCCCAGCCTCTACATATCATGACACACACAACCATTATATTAACTATGAGGCGGAGTACATAACAAAGGCAACCATGCTCGAAATATTACAAAGATATGAATAAAACACATATGACTAAATTGATTTATTCCATGGCATTGCCTTCGGGAAGGGGTATATGATCTTCTGTCACCGTCATCATGTCCAACTTATGACCAGGACAAGGATTTTCATCCTGGTTCCCGAGACCAACAATTGAAGACTAGTACATTAGCAAGGAGATAATGCCTTCAACAAGGTAATGCCACAAGATAGTCACCACTGATCCTAGCAAATAAAGGCGGGAACAAGGGTTTTCACCCCGGACATGAAGTAGTGTGAGGAGGTTGTATCTCGCCGGGTAGGTCCACATTGACCTAAAATCCAACACAATCCCATGGAAGCCCAATCCCACGTTCATTAAGTACCAATGCACCATCATGAATGATGGGGTTTTTGCCACTCGACACCTCCTACCCGAGTGGAGATTTCAATGACTCGACTCGGATTAAGAAGGGCATATCTTCACTCAGGCGTATCTCACTTTTATGGTAGCAGCCCAACAGCCAGAAGCTTTAATTGAGACGTTTCTAAACTTTCAAGCCCGCTGTTACCATTAGTTACCGCCAGTTAATTCTAGTAATGGGCATGTGATGACCTGATCATAAATTCACCTTTTACATAGAAGCATGCCAAATGGTAGCACACTCTATATAAGCACCCATGTTGTCACCTGGTTACAAGTTCGAAACTACTGTAATTTACACTCATACATTGATACGTCCCAAACATATCAACTTTTCCAAACACTTTTGCTCTTGTTTTGGACTCTAATTTGCAAACTTTGAATGGAACTAACCCGAACTGACGTTGTTTTCAGCAGAATTGCCATGGTGTTATTTTTGTACGGAAATAAAAGTACTCAAAATTGGACGAAACTTTGCAAAGATTTTTTATTGAATAAACAAAAATAATGGAACAAATATCAACTGGAGAGGAGTCACCAGTTGCCCACAGGGCAACATGGCGCGACCACCCCCTAGGGCTCACCCTGATGCCTTGTGGGGCCCACATGCAGCCGTCTGACCCGATTCCAAGCCTATAAATTATGTTTCTTCGAGTGACAAAAAAGAGAGAAGATTTCAACACATTTTATGATATGGAGCTACCGCCACCTCTTGTTCTTCATTGGTAGGCTGATTTGGAGCCTGTTTTGGGCTCCAGAGAGGGGGATTCATTGCCATCGTCATCTTCAACCCTTCTCCATCGACAACTCCATGATGCTCACCACCGGGAGTGAGTAATTCCTACGTAGGCTTGTTGGACGGTGATGAAGTTGGATGAGATTTATCAAATAATCGAGTCTATTTGTTAGGGCTTGATCCTTGGTGTCCACTATGTTCAGAGATTGATGTTGCTATGACTTTGCTTTGCTTAATGCTTGTCACTAGGGCCCGAGTGCCATGATTTTAGATGTGAACCTATGATGTTTTCATGAATATAAGAGTGTTTTGGATCCTATCTTGCAAGCTGTATGCACCTATTACGTGTTCTGATCTGTAGCCCTACAGGTGACAATAATTGGGACCACCTTCGGTGATGACTGTAGTATGAGGAGTTCATGTATTCACCATGTGTTTATGCTTTGTTCTAGTTATATATTAAAAAGATGCCTTAATATCCCTTAGTTTTCCTTATGGACCCAACTTCCATGGGAGGGTAGGACAAAATATGTTATCCAAGTTCTTATTATAAGCACGTACAACTATTTACGGAATACATGCCTACATTATATTGATGAATCAGATCTAGTTCTGTGTCGCTCTTGCTTGTGACTGTTACATGGTGAATGTTATCCAAATATCCAAACCAATTCCTATGATTTGCTCATATTGCTTTTGCTAAGTTACTACTGTTGTTGCTGGTGTTACAATCACTACAAAACTAGTAATGTTACTGTTACCGCTACTATTAAACTATCATACTACTGTGCTACTAAACACTTTGTGCATAGATTTAGTTTTCTAGACGTAGTTAAATTGAAAACTCAACCAATAAGGACCATAAATATTCTTGTTGAATCAATAAATTTGGGTGAAATACTACCCTCGAAGACAGTCGTGATCCCTATACTTGTGGGTTGCCAAGACCTTTTTTCTGGCGCCGTTGTCAGGGAGCATGATAAGTCCATTTTGCATCATGCTTTTTTATTGATATTTCTTGAATTATGGGCTGTTATTACATATTATGGTACAATACTTATGCCTTTTCTCTGTTATTATACAAGGTTTACATGAAGAGGGAGAATGCCGACCGTTGGAACTCTGGACTAGAAAAGGAGCAAATCCGAGAGACCTATTCTGCACAACTCCAAAAGTCCTGAAAATTTACGGAGAATTGTTTTGGAATATATAAAAAATATTGGGCGAAACAAATATCAGAGGGGGACCACCAGGAGGTCACAACCCTGCCAGGCGCGGCCACCCCTAGTCGCGCCTAGGTGGCTTGTGACCCACCTGGCAGGTCCTCGACGCCCATCTTCTGCTATGTTGAGGGTTGTGACCTGGAAAAAATCATAAGAGTGCTTTCGGGATGAAGCGCCGCTGTCTCGAGGCGGAACTTGGGCAAAACCAATCTAGAGCTCCGGCAGAGCTGTTCTGTCGGGGAAACTTCCCTGTCGGAGGGGGAAATCGAAGCCATCGTCATCAACAATGTTCCTCTCATCGAGAGGGGTTCAATATCCATCAACATCTTCACCAGCACCATCTCCTCTCCAAACCCTAGTTCATCTCTTGTATCCGATCTTTGTCTCAAACCTCAGATTGGTACCTGTGGGTTGCTACTAGTGTTGATTACTCCTTGTAGTTGATGCTAGTTGGTTTACTTGGTGGAAGATCATATGTTCAGATCCTTTATGATAATTAATACTCCTCTGATTATGAACATGAACATGCTTTGTGAGTAGTTACGTTTGTTCCTGAGGACATGGGATAAGTCTTGTTATAAGTAATCATGTGAATTTGGTATTCATTCGATATTTTGATGAGATGCATGTTGTCTCACCTCTAGTGGTGTTATGTGAACATCGACTACATAACACTTCACCATTATTTGGGCCTAAAGGAAGGCACTGGGAAGTAATAAGTAGATGATGGGTTGCTAGAGTGACAGAAGCTTAAACCCTAGTTTATGCGTTGCTTCGTAAGGGGCTGATTTGGATCCATATGTTTCATGCTATGGTTAGATTTATCTTAGTTATTCTTTCATAGTTGAGAATGCTTGCATGAGGGGTTAATCATAAGTGGGAGGTTTGTCCAAGTAAGGGTAGCACCCAAGCACCGGTCCACCCACATAAGGGCAGCTAGCTTGACGGAAATTCCCATGTGTCCTCGGTAGTGCTTCACATTATATAAGAGTTTGTCCAGGCCCGTACTTTGCTACACAAAGTATTGGGATACCTTGTTGCACATTTTATACACTTTTTACTTGTTACTTGTTACAAATTATCTTATCACAAAACTATATGTTATCGCTAATTTTAGTGCTTGCAGAGAATACCTTACAGAAACCACTTGTCATTTCCTTCTGCTCCTCGTTTGGTTTGACACTCTTACTTATTGAAAGGACTACAATAGATCCCCTATACTTGTGGGTCATCAAGACTCTTTTCTGGTGCCATTGCTGGGGAGTGAAGCGCCTTTGGTAAGTGGAATCTGGTAAGAAAAAATTTATACTGTGCTGAAATTTACTGTCACTTGTTACAATCGAAAGTAATCCTTTGAGGGGTTTGTTCGGGGTATCTTCACCTCGATCGGAAGCACAAAGAGTTTCCCCTCAACCTACTAAACCTACTGAAAATATTTATTGTGAAATTCCTTCGGGTATGATAGAGAAACTGCTAGCTAATCCTTATGCAGGAGTGTCGGTGAACTAGAGTTTTTGGGCCATCTAGTGCCCCTTTACTCGTGCACGGGTAGTAGTAGCCGCCCCGGCGGCAAGGACCAGCAAAGACTTGTCAAGCACCAGCACAGAAGACTCAATACTACCGACAAGACCTTGCCGGGAGGGCTATAGAACCTCCAGGCGAAGCAAGGCCCCCGACAAAGCAAGGTCCCGGCAAGGCAAGGCCCTGGCAAGCACCGCTAGCACACATGCCAGGTGTCGATTCGCCTGGACGCGTGTCGTGGCGTCGATGTTGGAGGGAGCTAAGCGGCACCGATGGTATGGTCCCCCATCCCGTTCAACTGACGGACCGAGGCCCCTGACAGTGCATTGACTGCTCTTGTCCTACTCCATTAGAGTTAGGTACGATAGCACTGTAGCACTGTGCATCCCGTGTGCACACTGTACGCTACTGTTGGGATCCCCTTAGGTATAAAAGGAGGCCCAGGGCATTACAGAGAGGAGGGGGGACAATAAAAGGTTAGAAGGTTAGACAATCAGACAGTTGGGTGGTTAGACAACCGGACATCCCGACAGTTAGACAACTGGAGGTTGCCAAGCTCGCGTAGCAGCCGTTCGTGGCGCTCCTGTAGCTGGAACCCTAGAACTCGATCAATATAACCAAGCAAGAGTAGGGTTTTACGCACCCTTGCGGTCCGAACCTGGGTAAAAACTCCCCGTGCGCTGCTTACCAGACCGGCTCTTTGTGTGAGTCCGCCCCCTGCCAAACTGAAAGGGATCCCCATGATCCCATAGGTGTTCGTTCCCACGACATCTTTGGCACGCTAGGTAGGGGGACGCGTGAGTGGTGCGAACCCGTTCTGCTAATCTGTGCCCCAGCTTCATCATCGCCATGGCCCCCAAGAAGAAGGGCCTGACAGCAGTTGGCCCATCCACATCCGCTGTCCCTATATCTGCGCGGACAAGAGACAGCGTAGATGCGGGTGGAGGAGGAGGAGGCGGAGGTTCAGAACTTCCGCGACACTCCGGTGACCAAGGCCAAGAAAGCGGCGACGGTCGCTGCGGAGACGCCCTTGGCAACGGTGGAAACCCCCGCGCCCCTAGATCTCAAGACAGAGCGGTACCTCCCGCGGGTGGTACGACGAACTCTGGGGGCAGAAGAGTATCTTCCAGGGCACCCGCGCCGGCGCCTACGCCGCGACCTTCTTAGGATGCGTGTAGAGAGTCGCGCCACGGCGCGCGCAGTTCTCAACGTCCCCACGAAAAAGCTCATGCCATCATTCCCAAGATGCGTGGGACCAGCATGCAAGCGGGAGTGGCATGCCGACACTGGACCGTGGTGGTGCTCCTTTTAACACAGTTAGGAGTCAGAGCACCTCGCGTTCCTCCCACTGTTTGTTGCCGACCATGTCTGTAACAGCCCGGGACCGACGCTCCAGAAGATTCCCCTTTTATTTCCATTCTCGTCTGTGTTTCGTTTGGTTGTTACATTCATCATCGCATCATTCGCATCATCTGCATAGCATCGTCACTCGTTTTCGAAAACTTGCATTTGTTGGTAGTTGTCGGTTCTCTCCGTTCTTGTCGTTGCCCGTTTCGAGACCAACCACACATGCACGCGCCCGCGACATCGTTAAAAAACCCGTTTTTAAGGCGCGCAAAAAATATTCTCGGATTGCGTCGAAACCTGGCGTGCGGTCCTATTAGAGTGTAGGTAGGCCGCCTGCCAAATTTCGTCGCATTCCGAGTCTGTTTGATACCCCGTCAGTCAACCGTAGCAACGTGATAATCGGTTTATTATCAGACGTTTTCTTGGTAGTTCAAAAACCTGCCACCGGGCCACCACCTCCCTCTCTTTTCAGTCCTATCCCATTTTCACAGCTCATGTGCCCACCTGCTAGCCCCCTCCACTTCCGAACCGCCCGATCGCGATCGGAGGGTCCGAAAACGGTGCGAAACCCGCTCCCCTAGCTCCCAAACTGCTATTTATAGACCCCTAGCTATCCAAATTAGGAAACCCTAGACGCCTAGGGATCCCCGTAGCCACCAGCAGCCTTCCTCCAGCCGCCGGGCCCGCCCGAGCCCATCTGAGGCCCGTTCAGGCCCAAACGAGCTGCCGCCGGCGAACCCGTGCTGCCCCTTGACCCGTGCTCCTCCCTCTCCTTCTTCTCCCCTCTCCTCACCCGCTCTCTCTCTCCTCACAGGATCCTCCATGGCGCCGCCCGATCTTCTCCACCCGGCTCTGGTTCTCGTCGCCGCCGCCGGAAATGGATTCTGCAGCCCCAGATCCGGCCGTCCCCTTGGCCAGTAGGCCTCCCCGGCGCAGCGTGGAGCCAAGACACCGTCGATTTCCCTGCCATGGCCTCCTCCCTCCTCTGCGTCGTGCGCGTGCACGAGGAAGCTGCGTGTGCCCCTCGCCTAGGCCACCGCTACGCACATGGGCCGGCCTCGCCAACACCCTGAGCCGGCCCAGCGCTGCTTCCTCCAGGCCAACCTCCCTGCCTCATGGGCCGAGCCCACAAGGTGAGCCCAGCCTTCCCCCGCGCGTTTTTTTCCGTGTGTAGGCCCAATTGCATGTTGTTAATACGTTAATAGATAATTAACCGTACACCATATAAAGATGTGTTATATATTTAAAATGCTCAGAAATATGTGTAGTTTAATAATATGACGTTTTCATCCATGATAAAATACTTACACTCGGTGTTTACACCATTTTGCATAATTGCCATCATTTTGCATCGACATATTTAATTACCGTGCATCGGGATTAAGCAAATCATATGTGTTAAATGTTTAGATTATTGATGTCCAATGTTCATGCATGCCAAAAGTGGTTGATGTGAGGTTTGCAATTATTTTGCATAAATAACTTGCTACACCAGTTTATGTCCTAATCACGCACAAATATGGTGTCATTTGTTTGATAGTAAAACACACACATATTATATATGATTTTGGGGTAGAAAAATCCATGAAATTTATCTGTGACATTAGTTTTGTCATTGGAGTAATTTTGTGTGCATATCATTTTTCCATGATGCCTTTTTTTTTGGAATAGTTGCCAACATGAGATATGCTCTTTGGCATGTGGGCTAGGCCCTGGTCATTTTGGGTGCTATAGGAATCCATGTTTAGGTGTTGTTTTCTTGTTGCCATCATGATATGAAAATTATGCTGTTTTGAGATGCTAAAATATTTCTAAGTTTGGAATCTGTAATATTTTGTTGCTGTCTTGCCATGTGTTTTGCTAGTGACCTAGAACCCCTTTGGAATAGGTGTAATGGAGTTATTTGTAGTTGATAATGTCCTCTAGCATACTGTTAATTTTCATGCCATAATATGCCCTGTAGCTTATAGTTTTACTGCTATCAATATGCCTTCGTGATAAAAACTGTTCTGTCAAAAACTGGGTTATTTTCACCAAGTCTGAAAACTGCTTAGTTCAATATGCCATATTGTGAGCTCCCTACCATGTGATCCATGCCTCTTTTGAGTATGACATGTGAATATGAAATGAAGTGTGTGTTGTATGCTACTGCTCCACGCTTAGTTTGTGCATTTTAGAATAGTGTAACTTGTTGTTTTCATGTCTGCAAAATGCTATCTTGCTGCTTTGGGTAGATTTCAACTAAAACTTGGTTGGTTGTATTTGGTGAACCGTAGGTCCGTTTTGAACATGTTGAGTATGAGACTTGCTTAGAATCTCATGTAGTTTCATAATAACTTGCTGCATTCATGATTTGAAATGTTTATGATTGTATTTTCCATGCATTTGCATTCATGACATATGCATCTTGTGTTGCTCATATCTTTTAGGCCGTAGCTCCGTTTGAGATGTTCCATATATGTAAATTGACTAGAATGACGTGTAGAATGGCATGGTATACTTTATTCTGTTGTTTAACAAATATAAAATATGATTAGTTGAGATCTGGACCAATTTCGAAATTAACATATGAGGTCGTTTCGGAAATACTATAAGTTGTTTCCGACCTTATTTAAGATGCCTAGATAGTGTAGTTTACTTATGCTTCACCTCTTTCCATGCCTAAAAACATTTAACATTGATGAGTACCTAACGAGAGTGAACTAAATAATTCGAACGTGGAGTTTCATCAATATGCAATTCGTTGCATATTGAACTTCACTTAATATGTAGTAGTTGTTTGTTGTGCTTGCCATGCCATGCGTTGCATATTAAACCGGACATGCATCATATTTGTTTGCATATCATGTCATGCATATGCTGTGGTGTATCTTGTGTTGATTGTTTGTTCTGGATTGCTTCTTCTCGATAGAGTTCCAAAAGTGTTCAGAGTGTGAGGATTCGATCGACTACGTAGGCTCGTCTTCTTCATGGACTCGTGCTTCTTCCAAGCGGGATCTCAAGCAAGATGACACATTTCCCTTGATACCACTATTATCATTGCCATGCTAGTTGTCCCACTTTTATTGTTATGTCTCGCTACCTACCACTTGTTTGTCAAGCCTCCCAACATTGCCATAAAAGCCTCTAACCCTCCACCTTCCCAACAAACCTTTGCTTGGCTATGATACCGCTTGCTCAGCCCTTCTTATAGCGTTTCTAGCTGCAGGTGCAATTGCTTCCATGTGATAACATGGACATTCTTTTGTTATCACAATATTATTGCTATTTAATTTAATGCACTTATATACTTGGTAAAGGGTGGAAGGCTTGGCCTTTTGCTCGGTGTTTTGTTCCGCTCTTCCCACCTTAGTTACTTGTGAACCGGTGTTATGTTCCATAATTGAGCGCTCCTAACATGCTCGGGGTTGTTATGGGGACCCCCTTGATTTTCATTTTAGGATAAAACTTGTTTGGCAAGGCCCAACATTGGTACTACATTTGCCTAATAACTAATGAACTTGCATAGGGACTTTCCGGATCCCGTGGATAATTAATCAACCCTCGGGCCAGTGCTCCTCATGAGTGTTGGTCCAACCTATCAACCATCGGTGGCTACTAGGGGCAACTCTGCGACTGGCCTACCGGAAGTTTGGACAATCCGTCGTGTCCTGAGAATGAGATACGCGGCTCTTATCGGGTTCGTCGACACGTCGGGCGGCCTTGTTGGATTTGTTTTACCTTTCTCGAACGTCTTGCGTGAGGAACTCTGATCTTCTTCGGGCTATCTCGAGGTGTCGAATTTCCTTTGGAATTGCCTAGGATGATCACGAGATCCGTGGTCGAGGTTATTCCCGCGACGTGTGGTTAATTTGTGATGGTTGAGTTGGAGCACCCCTGTAGGTTTAAATCTTTTCGAGAAGCCGTGCCCGCGGTTATGTGGCAAACTTGGATACTTTGTTTAACATCCAGTCATAGAAAACTTGAAGTAAACTCTAATAAAATACACCAACTATGTGCGTAACCGTGACTGTCTCTTCTCGTGAGTCCTTATCCGAGAGAGAACACGGTGGGGTTCTGTTTGACGTAAGTAGGTGTTCAGGATCAGTTAGTGATCATCACTAGTTCATGTCCATTATTCGTAGACCACCATACTTTAAGTTTTGTACTCGTAAGTTAGCCACTCAAATAAATGCTTAGTCGCTTGCTGCAGCCTCATCACTTAACCATACCTCAACCATAAAGCTTTAATAGTCTTGATACCCTTGGAAATGGGATTGCTGAGTCCCTGTGGCTCACAGATTACTAAAACAACAGTTGTAGGTACATGTAATGCGATGATTGAAAATGAGCATGTTGCTTGTTTGATTTGGAGTTCTTCTTCATCAATCTAGGATGGGTTCCAGGCGGCAGCCTGGGATAGCAAGGATGGATGTCATTTTTTGTTTGTTTTCGTCCGTAGTCGGACCCTGCTCTTCTGTATGATGTTTTCCTATGTTGTTGTATTGATGTGATTCTGATGTAGCTTGTGGCGAGTGTAAGCCAATTCCATATACTCATCTCTTCTGTACATGTACTTGTAATGATATCCATTCTTGCAACACGATGAGATGCGCTTCTATCCCTGTCGAGGCCCTCATGCCAAAATAAGGATAGGACCACATCTTGGGCGTGACAATGTCAGAGGAAGCGATGGCGCGGGTGCAACTACTCCTAAACTTCGCTCCTGCTGTGGAGAAGCTCGACGAATGGAGAGCCACCATTCAGAGCCTCCTCAGCCTCGCAGATAAGCTTCAGCCCACAGGGCCGCCTCAGACCAGTGGTGAAGTGCTCGGAGTCGGCGTGACCTCGGCGCACTCTCCTCCGCGACAGCATTGTCGGTCACCGACCCGACGGACTAATGCCTACAATGGTTACTCAACAGCGTCGTCTGACCCACGGTCGCACCGCGATCAGCGTCATGTTCTTCGGGAACGTGGCAAGGAAGACGCCCGAACCGCGAGCGAGCGACAACGGGAAGCATGCCTCTAGTCGGACAGGCACATGGTGCCCACTATAGACAAGTCCGCGCCAGGGTATCCTGTAAGCCTACCTTACGAGGTGGGCTGCCTAGCGTTTACCCATGAGCTGCGGCAAGTCCAGTGGCCCAACTCCTGCATGTTCAAACAAGAAGTCCTGGAGAAGTATGACGGCAAGAACCATCCGTCAGAGTTCCTGAGCGTCTACTCCATTGTGGTGCAGGCTGTTGGGGGCCGCAACGACAAGATATTGGCCAACTATTTCCCGTTGGTGCTTAAGCCCAATGTCAGGTCATGGCTGATGCACTTGCTGGAGGGCTCCATCGCTTCCTAGGCAGACCTGTGTCACGAGTTCGTTGGCGCCTTCACCGGAGGTCATCAAGCTCCTGGCCAGGAGAGCGATCTGCACATCATCCCTTAGAAGGAAGGCGAAACTCTGCGCAAGTACATCCGGAGGTTCAGCCACGTTCACCACAACATCCCAGACGTTCACCCTGTCGCTGTTATCAACGCGTTCCATCAAAACATGCGCAACCACGGTATGCGGGAAGAGCTGGCGATGAACAGAGTCAGGGACGTCGCCAAGCTTTATGCTTTGGCAGACAAGTGTGCTCGGGCTGAAGAAGGGAGAAGACTCCCCGGCAAAGATGCCGACGCAGAGGTCAACTTTGAAGATGAGGATACTACCATCCCGACAAAGAAGGGCCAGCGATGGAACAAGAAGCGCAAGGGCAAGACCGTGCTTGCCGTGGAGGCATCCGGCAACCCCGGCGCCGCCAAGAAAGGCAAGGACAATGGCCCCGACAACAATGTTGCTGGGTGCATTTCCTGCCACGCCCTGGCGGCTGCCGACAAGCCAGAAGACTCCGGCAAGCATTATTGCAAGATCCATCGCACCAAAGGCCACGACCTCCAAGACTGCCAACAAGTTGAGAAGCTTGCCAAAAGGCAGAGGGCCGAATATGAGAGGCCAGACAAGGAGAAGGATCAGGATGGTGCTGAGGGGTCTGACAAGAAGCATGTTGGCCGAGGAGGTTGCCGCGGCAAGCCCAAGCAACAGAAGGGCCGGCCCGCCCATGGCCGCGACAAGCAAGAAGAGGATGATGATGCCGAATACAATAGTGAATCCAGTGGGAATGAGTTTCAGAAGGATACAGGGATGATGTGCATAGAGGGAGGCGCCTCATCACACTCCTCTCACCGCCAACTCAAATAGTGGGTGTGCGAGGTTAACGTGACAGAGCCCTCTATAAGTGCCCAGAAACCTCTAAAATGGTCCAACACCCCTATCATCTTCGACGTCGAGGACCACCCGGATCGCGTAACTACGGTAGGATGCTTGCCGTTGTTGGTTTCGCCAACAATCCGCAACCTCAAGGTGACGAAGATGTTAATCGACAGTGGGGCCAGCCTAAACCTGCTCTCGCCCGGTGTCATCCAAAGTCTGCAAATTCGTGATGAAGATCTCGAGCCTATAGGCGCCTTTCAAGGGGTCAACTCACGAAGAACTCAGCCGAGGGGCAAGATCATGCTGTTGGTGACGTTCGGCAGCGATATCAACTTCAGAATGGAAAAGATCGTCTTTGACGTTGCCAAGATCTTGTTGCCATACAACGGCATTCTCGACCGTTCGGCACTGTCCAAGTTCATGGCGGCCACCCACTTTGCTTACAACGTGCTGAAGATGCCTGGACCAATGAGCATCATTACCATCAACTCCGACAAGAAAAGCGCACTTATCTGCGCTGACCAACTCTACCAGGGCGCAGTCGTAGTACCTGCTACCAAGGCATTTGCTCCTGTCGCTGAAGCTCTTGGGGGGATGAAGACCAGCAAGGCCTCTAGCGCACAGTCTGGCAAGCGCACCTCTTCAGGGTGTTGTGCTATTGTTTACAATGTGCCAGAGAGCTCCACCGGCAAGAGCAACAAGTCCAAGGCTGCCCCGCCAGAGACCAAGAAGGTGCCCGCCAAGGAGGATGGCACGAGGGGAAATTTCACCATAAGTTCCACCCTTGATCACAAATAGGAAAGCACGCTCGTCGCCTTCCTACGGGTGAATGTCGATGTGTTTGCATGGCAACCATCTGATATCCCCGGTGTTCCCAGGAAGGTGATTGAGCACCACATTACCGTCTTCCCACATGCGTGGCCCATTAAGCAGAAGGTCCAGAAGCAAGCTTTAGAGCGGCAACAATTTATTGCCAAGGAGATCAAGAAACTAGAGGCAGCTGGCTTGATTAGAGGAGTACTCCATCTGACATGGTTGGTCAACTCGGTTGTAGTGCGCAAGGCAAACTGTAAATGGAGGCCGTGCATTGATTGTACAGACATCAACAAAGCCTGCCCCAAGGATCCTTTTCCCTTGCCATGCATCGACCAGATTGTGGACTCCATCGGGTTGCGATCTGTTGTCTTTCCTTGACGCCTATTCCGGTTATCATCAGATTTTATGGCCAAGGAAGACGAAGAGAAGACCGCGTTTATGTAGGATCGAAAGTAGGTCTAGAGCGGGGGGGGGGGGTGATTATACTACTTGACCAAATAAAAGTTTTGCCTTTTCCCAATTTTAGTTCTTGGCAAGTTTTAGCATTCATAGCAAATCAAGTAACACCCTACACATGCATGTCTAAGAGTGTGGCGGCGGAAAGTAAAGACATTGCACATGTAAGTAAAGAGAGGTTTAGGAAAGCAAACACAAGTGATGACATGATAATTTTTCCCGTGGTTCCGATAGGTGGTGCTATCGTAGGTCCATGTTTATGGAGTCTTCGACCCACGGAGGGTAACGGTCGCGAGAGAGGGTTCCATGAAGAAGCAACCTTGACTATTCCATGCGGCTTCCATCCATGAAGGACTAGCCTCACTATGGGTAGATCGTCACGAAGTAGGTGATCTCCTTGACCTTACAAACTTCTTGGTTCACTCCACAACACGAAGTAGCAGGCTCCCAAGCGACACATAACCAATCTAGGAGGCACCACCCTCCAAAAGGTAATAGGCTCGGTAGTGACGATGAACTCCTTGCTCTTGTGCTTCAAGATGATAGACTCCTCAACACACAATCACTCTCTCATAGATTTGGCTTGGTAGAAGAGATGGGATTGGTGGAAAGAAACTTGGGGAGGCTAGAAATCAAGATCCATATGGTTGGAGTGGAAGATCTTGACCTCAACACAAGGGTAGGTGGTTCTCTTCTCAGAAAACTGAGTAGGATAGGTATGGAATAGTTCTGAGTGCTTCTCTTTCGAGTGAGTGGTGGTGAAGGGGTATATATAGGCATCCCCAAAAATCCAACCGTTACACACAGAATGACCAACTCGGTGACACCGATGTATAAATCTCGGTGGTACCGAAGTGACCAAAAGTAGCAACTTTTGAATCTCAGAGGGACTGATATACAATTCTCGGTTGCACCGACAAAGTGACCAATGGTCAGATTTTCCAATCTCGGTGACGCCGATTCACCATTTTCGAACGGACCGAAAATGAGAACTTGCGTAACAGAATCTTGGCAACCCAACTCAGTGGCACCGAGTGCAGTGTCGGCTGCATCGAAGTGTTATTGTTTGGCTGAGTCTGTCTAGGGTTTAGAATTGGTGGCACCGGGATAGGAATGTTGGTTGCACCGATTTTGCATATTTGGCTTAGGACAAACTTTGGTGGGTGAGTTTGTGGATGTTTTGGTGACTGTCTCTTGTGCACGTTTGAGAATATTGTCCATCATCAAAACTTTACCCCCTTTTAATATTATTGGCTTTCCTATGGACTCAAAGTGATTTCTCACAAATGTAAAATGTAGAGTCCTCTTTGCTTGAAGTTTGGCCAACCTACTTCCTTGCATCTTGGGGTAATTCCACAATCCTTTGGCAATTCCTATCATTGAACTTGTCCTGAAATATACTTAGTGGAAACATTAGTTTAATGACTTATATGTTGTTATTAATTACCAAAACCACCAAGGGTGCAAATGTGCTTTCAATCTCCCCCTTTTTGGTAATTGATGACAACATATAGATCAAAGCTTCGACAAAGATATAATCATGGAATATAATCGTCGCTTTGAGAAGTATGTGATAAGCAAGAGCTCACCCTAAATTTGTGCATTATTTTTAAATTTGCGTGTGAATGCAAATGCACAATCGATTAGGTACATGGGTTACTTCTTACATGTCACATACCACTTGGTGCTGTGTGAGAGTAATTGGAATGAACATCATAGCACAAGACAATCAACCGAAGATGAAAGATCATCACATAAGCATTAAGATGATACGAAATAGTAGCATCACACATCAAAGCGTATGATCAAACATCATCAAGCATGTATCACAAGCAAAGCAAAAGAGTATCACAGTAACCAAAAGCAATTATTTTTGAAAAAGCAACAAACACAAAACGCTCTCCCACTCGAAGCCTAATGATCTATATACACTTCTCCCCCTTTGACAACAAGTTACCAAAAGTTCAAAGGAATATATCTAAGCGTTCTTGGGCTAATCTCCTCTGGTTGTCGATGAAGGAGTCAAGAGAATAGCGTCGGCGAAGATCTCTATAGATGTCATGGATGGAGCTGGAGTGGTCATTGGAGGAACTGGAGCTGATGGAGCAGGAGCTGTGCTGACAGTAGCAAGAGCTGATGAAGAGGGCCTCAAGTCTGGTGCAGGCACTGTGACTGATCTAGCGTGAGTAGTGAACTAGGTGCCCAACCTGAGAGGTGATCCATCATCATCATCATCATCATCATCATCATCTGAGGAAGTATAAGAGACCCGATGGATGTGCCCGGAGTCAACTTCCTTGTGAAGCTCTATAACTGTCTTTGTTACCTTGTCCACCTTATCACCAAGAGTCTTGATCCTTGTCTCAAAGATCCTCACAAGACTATTCTGGTTGTCCAGAATCCCCTTGATATCCTTCTGCATGCCCTGAAAGGCTGAGATCAGAAGATCCATTTGCTCGTTTCTGGATCTGGGGGCTTGAGCACTAGCGGCTCGAACTGCTTCTGCCTCTACATGTGCTGTAGCAGATGTGGGATGATCTGGGTCCATCACCACAACATTATCCTCGAGATCTGGCTATAGGGGCAGATGTGGACGATCTAGAGCAAAAATGTGCTTCTCCAACTGAGAGTTGATAAGCAACTGGATGTGGGGTGCATAGCAGCAAGAGCACTTTTGATTAGCAGCAACACTCTTGATTGTCTCAACAATCAAATCCATGACTCTAATCCTGGTGTTCCTGTCAAGGTGGATCAACATGTTGATGGAGTAGCCTCGGGTCATCTTGTCATCTCCTGACTTGGGCATCAAGGTATGCCTTAGAATAGTGTTCATGGTATGGAGGCCTGTTTGCAGATAGTAGATGGATCCTAGCTTGTGAGATTGCACCTTGTCTGCGAGGATAGGAGTATACATATCCTTCATGGCATTGTGACTAGCCTTGGATTTTGAGTATACATCCAGATCACCATCCTGAACATTTGGAACTCCTAGAAGTGCAGCCCACTTCTCAATAGTGGATTCATACCTTGCTCCTTCAGTCATCCATACAATTCTACCATCTCCGTAGAAATGTGTAGTGGAGTAGAATTGCATGATCATCTCGTAGTTCCATGCAGGAAGCTCTCTGCCAATGAACTCATCCAGACCAATGCAGTGGAAATTATCTTGGACACTTGGAAAGTATTCCACATTCTCCTTAATGAATTTCCAATCGACATATCTCATATCGCTAATAGCTGGGCTCTTGTCAAGCAACACTGTCTCATAAAAGTCCTGTTGCTCTCTGGTGTAGAACCTATAGTCAACAACAGTTTTCTTCCTCTGGGCATAAGGATCTATAGCTCTCCAGGCTCTCAATCATGAGTCTTTCCTCTTATTCATGTCTTCAGCAACTAAGTGGCTGTCATCATGTACTAGAATATGTGGTCTAAGCTTCATCAAAGTAGTCAAGTCATCAACATGTTCAAGTCCGGAGGCAGTCCCCTTGTTCTTCTCAGAAGCTGGAATGTCTCTGGTAGTCCTCTTGGACTTCCGTGCAGCAGCTTTCTTGGACGTAGGTTTGGTGCTCTTGGAAGTGCTAGTCTTTGGCATATCATCAGCCATAAGCTTCTTGGCTTTCTTCTTGGGAGGGGCTTTCTCAACATGTTCTTCCTCCTCTTCCTCAACAGCAGCATTGACAGCCTCCTCTAGATCTTCATACATGGAGGTAGGCCTGCCAATCACATGGATGATCCTCTTTCTGGATTTCTTCTCCCTTGCCTTCTTAGGCATAGACTTCCTTGGGGGATCCATAGTCATTGTGGCCCTGGCACTCTCAGGTGCTCTCATAGCTGTAGAAGGTGCATATACTTTGCTAACAACTCTTCTGGAAGAAGTAGCTTTAGTTGCTAACTTCTTAGCAGCCTTTTCTTGCTTCTTGGAAATAATCTCCTCAGGAATGAAGTCTGAACCTTCTTCATTAGAATTTAGCTTCTTCCTGGTCCTGGTGGCAGCCTTGGGCAACCCATGAGAGCTGGGGGTGCCTGGATCTGAAAAAGAACTGGGCTCTGGGCTTGTGCCTGAACTCATAGCAACTCCCTGCTCTGCCAAATTTTGATTGTCCTCTGCATGTGACATACTGACCCTATGAATAGAGTATAGGAGAGAAGAAGTTGATGATTCATCACAAAATGAGGCTAGTTTTTGAAATTTGAACAATAAATTTTCAAGGTTTTTGCATTCTGTCAAATAAATATCGGTACAGCCGAAACAAATTTTTCGGTGGTGCCGAGACAGACTGACTCACTTAACCGAACCTTGGCACCCTTTTCGGTCAGACCGAAAAGAGGTTCTCGGTTCCACCAAGTCAGTTCTCAGCAACACAGAAGTTCACATCGGTGAGACCGATATGATTGTTTCGGTTCCACCAAGATTTATCGGGCGGACGACAAAACCCTAGAAAATTCACCATTCGCTAGACTATGGAGATTTCAAGTGGATAGGAATACGTGCAAAGAGTGTATTATTGATAAACTTGAATCTAATGCGCAAGAATCGTACGAGGAGTGCAAAAGAGGTCGAATCCATACCCTAACTTGGCGTGGATCCTCTACGACAGCGATGGGTGAGAGGATTTCGTCGACGACGGCGATTCCCAGCGATGGAGGAGCGTAGGGAGACAAGGGCGACGACCAGGGGTCTCGTAGGCGGTAACTTAGGGTTCTGAGGCAATCCTATTGAGATTGAATTTCAAAGCGTCGGGGTCCACAGGTTATATACCCACCACTGTCGGTGACACCGATTCTAACTTTTCGGTGTCACCGAGTTCCTCAACAGTCAGTTAACAGGGAAACTCGGTGTAACCGAGAAGATGGAATTGGTGGTACCGAGATTGAAAACCAGATCAACCCTAGGTATTTGGTGAGACCGAGATTTTGTGTTTGGTTCCACCGAGATGCACTTGGGAGGTTTTAATGGTCAGTCCTTGTCGATACGAAACTCCCAGTGCTCCACACACAGAGGGATCCAAAAGCACTTGTTCAAATTTTGTGATGCAGGATGAATAGAGTATGAGGTGAGAAAGCATAGATAGCTAAAGAGGTGGTCCTAGGCATTCTTGGATATCCAATTGGCAAAAGATAAATCAAAAGCCAAATAGCAACAATTGGATATGCTCAGATGAGAAAATAAATGCAGACCAACATGCTCACACAATAAGATGTCAAATGAAATCAGGCCAAACATGCACAAACACTCTAGCATCTAACAAGCACTTGGGCGATGACGAAGCCATCTATATATGAGTATTTGACTTACGAGCCAAGTAAGAGTACTTGATCATAGGTCATACTCATTGTTTAAGCAGAAGTGGGGTTACCACTTTTACATAAAGCATTTAATGTTGTCACATACTAAGAGATGCTTTGACTCAAGTCTTAGAGTAAAGCTCCCCCTTGATGTGACATCCCCCCATGAGAGGGATAAACTAACCTTGGGTTTTGTCGATGAAGACTTCATGTTGGTGAGGTAGTGGTGGATGCTTAAGGTTGTTGAAGATCACCAAGAGTTGGGAGCATCCTTGTTGTTTCCTTACTCTTCTCACCTACATGGGTTAGTCCCAACACACAAGAGACAAATACAAGGATATATATGGACATGGAGTGCAAAGCATGTGTAATGATGTCCATTGATTTGTTGAATACCTTGTCCCTTGCTTACCTTTGAGGGAATGTGTGACTCCTTGATCTATTGCATAGGGTTGAAGTTGATTGCAAATAGATCTTGCCAATAATGAATATGAGTGAATTTCATTGGCGGAGTCAGCCCTCAAGAACTCTCTAGTTCTTCTTATTGGGAACCCACACCAAGTTGATGGGGATGCTTGGTGTTGAAGTAGCACTTGTAGAAGTTGAGCTTGTAGTAGCCTTGGGAACCCACTTCACCAAAGCTTGGGATTCATCTTCCTAAGAGTCAAAGTCCTCTTGGAGCTTGTTCTTGCCCTCGAGCTTGGTGTCTTGTGGTGGAAGGTCATCTTGAGTGTTTGTCCCCTTGGGAAAAGTATTTTCATAATTCTCCTTTTGAGGAACAAACTTGGGCTCGGGATATTGACCTTCTTCCCATTCAACTCCATTAGCGTTGAAGTAGCCAACACCGCGATTCTTCTGATATCCTCCATGATTGCGTACAATCTCATCAAATTGTTTGTACCCTTCAAGACTCTTGTAGATACCTTTCTCTATAATCCCTTTCAATAAAGCATTTTCTTGCTCAAGTGTAACTTGGCTAAGAGAATCATCATTAGAGGAATCAATAGAACTACTAGCAGCAATATCATTGGGTTTAGCATTTTTATTGTTGCTACTATATGAAGAACCTTTCTTTCCTTTGTTACTAGTTTGCTTAGATTTGACTTGTGGCATGAATGTAGACAAGATTAGTTGTTTGGCAATATAAGATGGAGTCTTCTTTTGGAGATCATCATTGATAGCTTTAAGAAATTCATGTTCTTGCTCCAAATTGATCTTCTCGAAGCGTAGCTTCTCATGAGTTCTTACAAGCTCTCTATGATCTTCAAGAGTGGATTCATGAGCTAACTTAAGAGTGTTGAGTTCTTTAGTTAGTTCTTATATTTTCATCTTATCATCGTCAATTGACTTATCTTGACTAGCATGAGAAATATCAAGGTCATTATGATTAACATCACTAGTTTTATAACTTAGCAAGTCATTGTCGTAAAGCAAATCATCTTCATCACTATCAAAATCAAGATATTCGGGGTGTGATACCTTGGGGCCTTTAGCCATTAAGCAACTTCCACCTCCTTCATTTGGTGAATCAAATAGATCATAGGAGTTGGTTGTCACTAGTGCAATTCCGGCAACACCATCATCTTGATTATAGTCGGAGTTGGACTAATAGCTTCTCTCGGAGTGGTTGTCGGAGTCGGAGCCGGAAACCCATTCACCAATATGAGCTTGATGCTTTCTTCTTGAGTAGCTCTTGGTGTGTTTGTCCTTCTTCTCTGAGTCCCTACTTCTCCTTGAGGGTCTTACTTCATAACGACCATCTCTACTCCTCTCTCTTTGAGGTGGTGACTCTTCTCTTCGTTTGTAGGGAGCCGAGCACTCATTGGAGTAGTGTCCGGGATTCCCACAGTTGTAGCAGTTTCGGTCATGACTTGACGAACGCTTCTCTTCATGTCTTGAGTTGGAGCTGCGATCTTTTCTTCTATTCTTGTAGAACTTGTTGAATTTCTAGACCATGAGGCTTATCTCTTCATTTGTTACAAGGTTGTCGCTTGAGGTAGCGGGAGCATCACTTGTGGCTTTGTAAGCACCGCTAGACTTGTGATGAAGCTCTTCCTTGTCCTTGAGTGTCATCTCATGAGCAACAATTCTACCAATCACTTCCGTTGGTTTGAGATCTTTGTAATTGGGCATCATTTGGATCAATGTGCACACGGTGTCATATCTCTCATCCAAAGCTCGAAGTATCTTCTTGATGATGAACTTGTCAGTCATTTCTTCGCTTCCTAAGCCGGCAATCTCATTGGTGATGAGAGCTATCCTAGAGTACATTTCAGCGACTCCTTCACCATCCTTAATCTTGAACTTGTAAAGTTGACCTTGAATAACATCTAACTTGGATTCTCTCACGGAGTCAGTTCCTTCATGCATATCAACCAAAGTATCCCAAATCTCTTTTGTGTGTTCAAGACGGCGGATTTTGTTGTATTCTTTGGGACATGGAAAATTGAGGAGAATGTCACATGCTCGAGCATTGAGTTGAAACATCTTTAATCCATCCGCAAACGCTTCACGATCCGGTTCCTTTCCATCCACAGAGAATTCACCCTGCAAGCCAACACAAACAATATCCTAAACGACAGGATTATGACCAAGCAAATGCATTTTCATTTTGTGCTTCCAACTAGAAAAATTAGTTCCATCAAAGTACGGACCTCAACGGTGATAATTTCCCTCACTAGATGCCATACTTATCCTAGGTTGTGAAACCAATGCAATGAAGACCAAAGCTCTGATACCAATTGTAGGATCGAAAGTAGGTCTAGAGGGGGGGGGTTATTAGACTACTTGACCAAATAAAAGTTTTGCCTTTTCCCAATTTTAGTTCTTGGCAAGTTTTAGCATTCATAGAAAATCAAGTAACACCCTACACATGCATGTCTAAGAGTGTAGCAACGGAAAGTAAAGACATTGCACATGTAAGTAAAGAGAGGGTTAGGAAAGCAAACACAAGTGATGACACGATGATTTTTCCTGTGGTTCCGATAGGTGGTGCTATTGTACATACACGTTCTTGGAGTCTTCAACCCATGGAGGGTAATGATTGCGAGAGTCCACGGAGGGCTCTACTCACAGAGGGTTCCACGAATAAGCAACCCTGACTATTCCATGCGGCTTCTGTCCACGAAGGACTAGCCTCACTATAGGTAGATCTTTGATAACCCACAAGTATAGGGGATCGTTTGTAGCCTTCTTCGATAAATAAGAGTGTTGAACCCAACGAGGAGCTAAAGGCAGAACAAATATTCCCTCAAGTTCTATCGACCACTGATACAACTCTATGCACACTTGACGTTTGCTTTACCTAAAACAAGTATGAAACTATTTTGTTGGAGTGATGCTAGAACTATTTTGCAATAATAAAACTATAAGTACTTTGGATGATAATAAAAGTTAGGTGTTTAGTAAAAGGTTTTGTGTCAACAAGAAAGTTATTTGTCCCTAGGCAATCGATAACAAGTACTGGTAATCATTCTTGTAATTTTATATGAGGGAGAGGCATGAGCTAACATACTTTCTCTACTTGGATCATATGCACTTATGATCGGAACCCTAGCAAGCATCCACAACTACTAAAGATCATTAAGGCCGTGAAACCCAACCATAGCATTAAGTATCAAGTCCTCTTTACTCCCATACGCCATAACCCACTTATCCGTGTTTGGGCTGCTGTCATCCCCCGCAACATTGACAATAAGCAAATCATGAACATAATGCAACACCCTACAACGGGGGCCCTCGCGTTTGTGCGAGAATGGAGGGCACCGTAAGATAGCACCATAAATAAAATATACAATCATACCAACCAAGATCACGATTAACCCACAGGACAAAGCGGATCTACTCAAACATCATAGGATAACCATAGATCATTGGGAAATAATATATGGAGTTGAGCACCATGTTTAAGTGGATATTACAACGGGGAGAAGAGGTGTTACATCGCTGCATAGAGGGGGAGAGAGTTGGTGTTGACGGTAGCAAGATTGTTGATGTAGATCACTCCGGCGCCACCGGGAGCGAGGGGGAGAGAGCCCCCTACTTCTTGTTATTCCTTGGCCTCCCCCCTAGATAGGGAGGAGAATTCCCCCTCTGGTCCATGGTCTCCTATGGCGGCGGAGGGGCGGGAGCCCCTCCGAGATTGGATCTCCCTCTTTGTTCTCTTCTGTTTCTCCTTCCCAGATCTAGCCAAAAACCGTTTCTTATATTACAAGAGATCCGTAACTCCGATTGCGTTGAGATTTTAACACGATTGTTTCCCGGATATAAGCTTCCTTGCACCCGAAGTAGAGACCCAACCGACATACGAGGTGGGCATAACCCACGACCTTGCGCCTGGCTCAAGGGTCAGATCCTGGTGTCTTGTGCTCTGTGTGGGCCTCCGTTTGCGGTGATTCCAACTCCCAAAAATCACAAATATTCCAAAATAATTCTCCGTAAATTTTTATTGCATTTGGACTTCGTTTGATATGGATATTCTGCAATATAAAAAACATGCAAAAAACAGGAACTGGCACTGGGCACTGGATCAATAGGTTAGTCCAATAAATCATATAAAAAGTTGCCAAAAGTTTGTAAAACTTGTATAATATTGGCATGAAACAATAAAAAATTATAGATACGACAGAGACGTATCAACATCCCCAAGCTTAATTCCTGCCCGTCCTCGAGCAGGTAAATGATAAAAAGATAATTTTTGATCTGGAATGCTACCTAACATAAACTTGATCATATGTCTAGTAATGGCATGAATATTAAGACATAAGTGATTCAAAGCAATAGTTTGTAATTTGACATACAAACATCAATACTCAAGCATCCCAATAAACAATCATGTCTTTCAAAATATCAACGCTAAAGAAAGCTATCCCTACAAAATCATATAGTCTTGTCATGCTCTGTCTTCTTAACACAAAGTATTTATCATGTAATACCCCGGTGTCAGCCAAGCAATTGTTTCATACTTTTTAACGCGCTTTAGCTTTTTCAACGCTCACGCAATACATGAGCGCAAGCCATGGATATAGCACTATAGGTGGAATGGAGTATGATGATAGGGGTAGATATAGAGAAGACAAAAAAAGTAAGAAAGTCTCACATCGATGCGGCTAACCAACGGGCTATGGAGATGCCCATCAATTGATATCAATGCGAGGAGTAGGAATTGCCATGCAACAAATGCACTATGAGCTATAAGTGTATGAAAGCTCAATATGAAACTAAGTGGATGTGCATCTAATCCTATAATGAAAAAATCCCACTAGTATATGAAACTGACAACATAGGAGACTCTCTATATGAAAAACATGGTGCTACTTTGAAGCACAAGTGTGGAACTAGCATGCCCCTTCTCTCTTTTTATTACTTTTTTCTTATTTTTTTCTTTTTTTTCTTTCTTTCTTTTTCTTTTTTTATTTTTTTATTTTTCTTTTTCATTTTTTTCTCTTATTGTCCGGAGTCTCATCCCGACTTGTGGGAGAATCCTAGTCTCCATCATCCTTTCCTCACTAGGGCAATGCTCTAAAAATGAATAATGATGATCATAACACTTCTATTTACTTATAACTCAAAAGAAATAAAAATTACAACTCGATACCTATGACAAAGTACGACTCTATATGAATGCCTCTAGCAATACCAGGATGTGCAATGATCTAGCATAACATGTATGGAAAATGATGAACGGTGGCTGAGACACAACTACTATGTCAGCTATATGAACATGCAAAGCAATATGACAATGAATGCTCAAGTCATCAAAACGGAAGCGGTGGAAGTTGCATGGCAATATATCTCGGAATGGCTATGGAAGGGCCATAATAGGTAGGTATGGTGGCTGTTTTGAGGAAGATATAATAAGGCTTATGTGTGATAGAGTGTATCATATCACGGGGTTTGGATGCACCGGCGAAGTTTGCACCGACTCTCGAGGTGAGAAAGGGCAATGCACGGTACCGTAGAGGCTAGCAAATTGCGGAAAGGTAAGAGTGCATATAAAGAACTCATATACTTATTGCAAAAGTTTTTTAGCCCTCTAAGCGAAGTACTACTACGCATGCCCCTAGGGGAAGGGTTGGTAGGAGTTAACCATCGCACGATCCCGACCTCTACGCAAAGGAAGACAATAAATAATAACTCATGCTCCAACTTCATAGCATAACGAGGGACTATACGTGCATGCTTCGGGAATCAAAAACCTTAACACCAATATTTTTACTAACCACAACCGTTTACTAGTACCTCCCACATATTCCATCTCTATATCGCAAAACTATTGCAAGGAATCAAACATATCATATTCAGTGATCCATAAGTTTCATGTAGGCTTTTATGACTAACCATGCAAATGGCCAATTCCTATTGACTCTCTAAATAGATATAAGTGAAGCAAGAGAGTTTAATTCTTTCTACAAAAGACCATTCTCTAATAAGTATAAGTGAAGCAAAAGAGCATTCTACAAATAACGGTTTTCTATGTGAAGAGAAACAGACAATCCAAACTTCAAATGATATAAGTGAAGCACATGAAGCATTCTATAAAGCCATACTCAAAAGATATAATTGATAATTCTATAAATCATCCATGAAATATCTCATATCAGCATGGTGCATAAAATAAAAGTGAAAAATAAACACAAAAGACGCTCCAAGAATTTACGCATATCATGTGAACGAAACGAATCCGAAAACATACCGATACTTGTTGAAGAAAGATGGGATGCCTTCGGGGGCATACGCAAGATTAGAAGCTTGAGTCTCCTTTAATATTTACTTGGGGTGCCTTGGGAATCCCCAAGATTGAGCTCTTGCCTCTCCTCCTTCTCCTCACATCGAGACCTCCTCGTTCTTCGAACACTTCATCCACACAAAACTTAACCAAACTTTTAGTGGCGGGGTTAATGAATATGGCAATTAAATCCCATCATGTACTGCTATAACATTATTGTATAATTATAAAAAAACATTAACCACTGTATTCTATCACAATTCTATGGCCCCAAGTCAAGGAGGCTTCAACAAGAATTCAAACATACGCAAATAATGAAGCTATAACAGCAATCTGTGAAAACAGGACAGTCTATAAAGATTTGAACATCCACCCTAATTCTGTAACACTAAAACTTCTGAAAAATTAAGACAAAATAAAAAACATGTATAGAAAGACAGTACAAAAAGTTGCAGAAACATTTGACGTTCCAGTAAAAAATGAGAAATCGCGCACTACAGCCAAAGTTTTTGTTGTGCATCGCACAAACCAACAAGCAATCTAATCATCCTAAAGGCAAACCTTGGTACATTATTTTTATAATACAATGGAATTTTACAATTGGATAACTATTTTTGTGAGAATATTCATGAAAAATTCTACATTGTTTCCATGATCATGAACACAAGTGTTCAAGGTCGACCCTCACTTCCGCAATGCATCACCTTTCAATCGCTTCTCTTTTTGAAAAAGTTTAAGTTCCCCTCTATATTTTTTGTTTTTAAAATTTATAAAAGAACTCAATAGAAGTAAATGACTCTCTAAAACTTCCAGGTTATCTCCCTGGCAGCGCTTTCTTTAAAGCCATTAAGCTAGGCATAAAGTGCTCAAGTAGTGGATCCACCCGGATCCCAAGGTATATCAAAGCCAATTTGAATCAACAATGGTTTAGCATTTAGTAGTGAGCACAAAGCAACATATATCAAGCAATGATGAAGTCTAACTCTCTTCCTATGCATCGGCAAGTCATACAAGAACAATTCATGCACATCAAGTAAAGGCCAATGCATAGTATAAACAGTTTCTTGCAATTTTATCATGTTGGAAACATAAAGAGGAGGAGATGTAGTTCCTCTCTCATAATAATTTAAAGTAGTAGAAGAAATCACATGCATATTATATTCATCAAAATTATCATGTGAAATAGTAAAAGGCAACCCATCAATATAATCCTTAATAAGAGCAAACTTCTCTGGTATAGTGTAGTGGGGAGAATTCAAAAAGATAATAGGACTATCTTGTGTGGGTGCAATAGCAACAATTTCATTCTTAACATAAGGAACTATAGCAAGTTCATCTCCATAAACATAATTCATATTGGCATCTTGGCAACAAGCATAACTAGCATCAAGTTCATCAAAAAGGGATATTTCAAATGAATCAACGGGATCATAGCAATTATCATTGCATTCATCCTTTGATAAGAACGAAGGGGCATTAAATAATGAATGAGTTGAAGAGTTACTCTCATTAGAAGGTGGGAACGGGTAGCTAATCCGCTCTTCCTCCGTTTGTTCTTCGCTCTCCTCATCATCTTTTTCATCCAATGAGCTCGCAGTTTCATCAATTTATTCTTCCAGAGACTCCTACAAAATATTAGTATCTTCTTGGACAGCGGAGACTTTCTAAATAAAGACATCAATATCATAATTGTATTTATAATTATCATAGCAATATTTAAGGATAGCAGGATTTTCAGGTCTATAAACTGAATCATCAAAATCTTCAAACTTTTTAAGCAAAGATTCAATTTCACAAGCACCCTTAAAAGCAACAAATTCTTCTATTCGTTCCACATCACAATAATCATATATACCATTAGCATAAGAAGCTAAGGTTTCATTATCATTAAATTTGCATGAAAAGGGAAGATGTGGAGTATTCATCCTAGAGCAACAAGTATAATCGTATCTAGAGCATAGATTCCAAGCATACCACTTCAATATATGAATTTGATCCCATAAAAATTTCCCTTTATGAGTCAAGCGATAATCCCTAAAGTATTCACGTTGATGCAATGTTACTCCCATTATATAGTTGAATGGGGTTTTCTCAGGATTATCAAAGTAGTGCATAATATCTTTCTCATAATGAGCATCGAGGGTTTTAGGAGGTTCCCCATCTCCATGAGTAGCAGGTACAACTAATTTTTTGGGTGTTTCGTGTTCCATATCCATAACTAAAGATAGAGAACAACTTAGAACAGGAAATAAAAACTACTTAGTGATAAAGCAAACAAGCACACACGAGAATATTCACCCCACGCTATAACTCCTCGGCAACGGCGCCAGAAAATGGTCTTGATAACCCACAGGTATAGGGGATCGTTTGTAGCCTTCTTCGATAAATAAGAGTGTCGAACCCAATGAGGAGCTAAAGGCAGAACAAATATTCCCTCAAGTTCTATCGACCACCGATACAACTCTACGCACACTTGACGTTTGCTTTACCTAAAACAAGTATGAAGCTATTTTGTTGGAGTGATGCTAGAACTATTTTGCAAGAATAAAACTAGAAGTACTTTGCAAGATAATAAAAGTTAGGTGTTTAGTAAAAGGGTTTGTGTCAACAAGAAAGTTATTTGTCCCTAGGCAATCGATAACAAGTACCGGTAATAATTCTTGTAATTTTATATTTGGGAGAGGCATGATGTCACATCCCTAGCTAGCCTAGTTAGGACAACATGTGTGTGCATCATATTTCAATTTTTGCATCAACTTGAAATGGGGATCAAAAGAAACCCCAAACAATTCATTTGAATCAAACCAACCTAATGATTGTGAAAAATCAACAAATCCAAAATGCCCATCTAAAATGTACCCTATGTCTGATAAATGTGGACATGATTATACAAGGGGTCATTTAAAATGTTTGAACAGTTATAGCGTTTAAAAATAAATAATAAAGCTTCTGAAAATGCCAAATAAAGCATTATAATTATTTCAGATTTCAAAATAACCTGAAACTTTTTACAGAAGTTTGAAATATTCAAACTTAATGCTATAAAATATTTGGGATATTTATTACTTAGCAATTGTGACTGAAAATAAAATAAAACTAATGTCAGAAGAATAGGAAACAAATAAAATGGGGAAAAGCAGAAAACCCACCCGGGCCTTACCTGTGAAGAAGAGGCCCAACCCATGGGGGGCAGCAGCGTCTTCTTCCTCCTGCCAGGAGCAGAAGCACCTGCGTGCCTCCGCCGCAGCCGGCCATGGCCACGTGCCCAACCACCTCCTCCCTGCCTGCTTGCTGCTGGCCTCGCCTAGGAGTGCCACAGCGCCTCTCGCCGCTCTCCCCCCCTCATTCCCCTCCCTCTCCCTTGTGCTCTCCCCTCTCCCGTGCCCAAGCGCCGCCGTCGCTGCCGCCCGCTGAACCGTGGCCACCGCAGCTGCATCGCTTGTCCGAGCCGTCTCCGAGCTCCGTCGTGACCCCCTTGACCTCCCAGTGGAGCCAGAAGTCTCGAGGAGTTCCTCAAAGCCGTCCCGCCGCTGTCTTCCCCGCCTCCGGCCGCCTCTCCCCGTCGTCGATTCGCCGGCTGCCGGTCGTCCCCGAGCCCACTGAGCCCTCCTGTAGCCCCCCTGTGAGCTCGCCGTCCCTCTCCCCTCCCCCTGTGGTTCTTCCCGCTCTCTAGCGGACCTCCCCATCGTGGCCGTACGGGCACCGCCGCAGAATAGCTCGCCAGCGAGCCCTCCGGCAATGTCGAGCCCCCAGACCAGCCTCACTCGACGCGGTCGAGCACGGGCTCCCTCCCAGCGCCTTCGACACGTCAATCTGAGCCCCCTAGCGTGGTTTCGACTAACTCCGGCGGTCCTCCGCCATGGGTTTGGTCACCGTCGGCCCCGCTCCGGTGGGTGCCAACGTGGCCCGCCGGTTAGTGCTAACCAGCCCGGCTAATTAAGCCGTTAGCCGCTGACAGCGGGCCCTGCAAAGGGTCAAACCTTTGGTCAGCACGGGGAATTAGCCCCTGACGCTGACACGAGGGCCCCACCCTGTCAGGTTTGACCTGGCTCGGTCAGCCAACTGCTGACGCATTGCTGACACAATGCTGATGCAATAGATAGGGGAGTAATAAAAGAAGATCCAGTGCTGGTTCTTAAGAAAGGTCAAGGGTATATAGAGAATTCTTGTTATGTTATGTGCAATTTGAACATAAATCTGCTCCCTATCAAACTAAATCTTCCGATGCTTTGCAAACCCTTGGATTGGCAACCAGCAGAGAGGGGGTCTGATCCTGATACATTATCAGATCTGATAGGAGGTTACTTATGCAAACCCACAGGGGATATCTAGAATCACTTTCGGCTATTAACTTCCCATGACTTAAACCACTTCTATATAAAGTTACATAAAAAAGAATACAAGCAGATTTAAATCAATTCCAGAAAATAGTTAAAACTTAGAAAATTCGTAGAAATTAATCTATAACTCAGATTGAAATAATTTATATATGAAAATTTATCAGAAAAATCCAATGAATCCAATGGTGCTGTTATGAAGCATGTTAGAGAAACCTATGTAGGTGAACATTGACATTTAGTAATAGGTCGATATATGGAATATGAAATGGAGAGTGACTTCGAACCTATATTCAAATCCACTCCATCCAACTCGAATAATAGTTGCATTAGCTCATCCATTCATATTGCCATGTCATGATCATGCATAATATTGTTGCACTTGCCATGTATTGATTGCTATTTATTTGCATTGCGGTAGGCCCTGCTTCTGAGGATACCTCCGAGTATTCCAACGAAGGAGAAAACCTTTCCGCTACCCAGCAAGACAAGAAACCCCTTTGATCATTCCGATAACATCTCACTCTCTCGCTCCTGCTCTTATTGATTGCATTAGGACAAACGTTCACTTGTCTGTCATACATGGTAGATGAACCCATTCCTTTGCATGACCTGTCATTGTCACAGTAAATAGCTAAACCTTGCAACCTAGCATACCTGGTAGATGCTTGTGCCATGATGTGCTTTGATTACTTTGCCTGCTATGCTTGCTATGCTTAGAGTTGTGTCAGGTCTGATTCATCTAGGTGATGAACTGGAGTGAAACAATGTTGTTCTGATGTGATAAGCTTATGATGAACCCAATTTGATAAAGGTAGCGATGAGAGGCTATGAAGGAGTACATAGCGGGTTGTCTCATTGGGACCGTTCTTAGGAACTGAGTTCTGTGTTTGTGATCCAAGACTAGCTACTACCACACATGGGGTTATGGTAACTCGACCCCTCTCGACTTATCAGTCGCTTAGTCCTTGGTCCAGGAGTTGCAAGTAGTTTTTGGTGTTTATAGCATGCTGGAGGCCGTGCGTAGCGCTGACCCTATGGGTGGGTTATGATGCGGTAGGCAGTGGCACGGTGCACCAAGGGTCACCCGTATGGTGGGCCTGGGAACCCTACGCACATCATTTGGTGCCGTAGCGAAAACTTCGGCTGGACTTCCATGCAGGTTTAGTCTCAAATAGGCGATAGCCTGGACTAGAGGTCTTGTGTCATTGGCGGTCGTGGCCGACTCCCTCGCTGGGCTTCCACTTGAAGGTTGCCGAGGTGCATGGTTTTATGAGCACACAATGATAAGTGGCGAGAGCGTGTGTGAAGAAGTACACCCCTACAGGGTATGAAACTATTCGAATAGCCACGTCCTCGGATATGGACTACTTGGAGAACTTATGCTATGCATAGATAAATTAATGGATACTCATAAGAATATCAAGACAAGTGAATGGCACTCTCGTAGGATACAGAAGTGAATCCATGGCGGTGTATTGTTGTGGAGTTAGAGGAGTCGTGTGCGAGATCTAAAATTTAACCAAAGAGTTAAAATTGTGTAGTATGGGTTAGCCATGAGTCAAAGCTGGCATTGCTGCATAAACTCCACCACTCCCCTTGTTGATACATGAGCATAATTAGTCTAGGTCTGCTTTAAAGACTTGCTGAGTATGTTTGTACTCACGTTTGCTTAATAAATGTTGCAGATGAGACTTAGGACCCATCAGGTGGGTTCTATCTAGATGTCGACGATGTCGAATAGATGGTGTCCTAGCTACGACCTTATGACCTGTGGCGGGCTGTAGATAGTTAGGCCATGTGCCTTTTTAGCCTTTCAACTATCTGTACTCAGACAGCTTTATGCTTCCGCTTGGTTTGTATGAATTCTCTTGTATGACTTGAGTGTCGGGTCATGTGACCCCTACCTGTAAGAACATATTATGCAAGGCTCGTCTGAGCCTCTTAAATAAAAGTTGTGTTGATGTATGGTTATGTTGTGATGCCATAGTTGTATCGATGCATATCGGGCATGTCATGCGTACGTGTGACGTGCACCGGTATGTATGGGATCCGACACCTAGTCATGTGCCTTTAGTAGTACTCTTTACGGGAAACTACCTCTTTGTGCTTCCACCGAGCCTTGGTAGCTTGCTACTGCTCCGGACACATTGATTGACCGGCATGTATCCTTCTTTGCTGCTGTGTCTGTCCCTTTGGGGAAATGTCTCACAGTGTAATGGAGTCCCTATTGCCTGCTACGACTCGTCTACGTGCACTGATGACATTTATGTCCCACGGCGTAATGGAGTCCTTGTAGCTTGCATGACTTGTCTACACACGCTTGAGGCCGACACCTGCATTGCTTGGTTATGATGCCTGTTTTCGTACGGATGTGCCACTTGGGTTATATGACTAGTCATGTAGGCCCGAGTTCTCTGTCGTTTGATTGCTAGCGACATGTTCACATACGTGAGCCAAAAGACACAAACGGTTCTGGCTAAGGTATGGCTGTAGCCGTGGAGTTTACTATGCGTGAGGCCGCAAAGTGATGTGATATGTTATAGTCTAGATTCATATGACTTAGGATCGGGGTCCTGACACATGAGCTAACATACTTTCTCCACTTGGATCATATGCACTTATGATTGGACCCCTAGCAAGCATCCGCAACTACTAAATATCATTAAGGTCGTGAAACCCAACCATATCATTAAGTATCAAGTCCTCTTTACTCGCATGCGCCATAACCCACTTATCCATGTTTGGGCTACTGTCATCCCCCGCAACACTGACAATAAGCAAATCATGAACATATTGCAACACCCTACATCGGGGGCCCCTCGCGTTTGCGCGAGAACGGAGGCCACCGTAGGACAACACCATAAATAAAATATACAATCATACCAACCAAGATCACGATTAACCCATAGGACAAAGCGGATCTACTCAAACATCATAGGATAACCATAGATCATTGGGAAATAATATATGGAGTTGAGCACCATGTTTAAATAGATATTACAACAGGGAGAAGAGGTGTTACACCACTATATAGAGGGGGAAAGAGGTGGTGTTGACGGTAGCAAGATTGTTGATGTAGATCGCCATCTCGATCGTTGCCCCAGCGGCACTCCGGCACCACCGGGAGCGAGGGGGAGAGCCCCCTACTTCTTGTTATTCCTTGCCCCCCTAGATGGGGAGGAGAATTCCCCCTCTGGTCCATGATCTCCTTTGGTGGCGGAGGGGCAGGAGCCCCTCCGAGATTGGATCTCCCTCTCCGTTCTCTTCTGTTTCTCGTTCCCAGATCTAGCCGAAAACCGTTTCTTATATTCTCGGAGATCGGTAACTCCGATTGCGCTGAGATTTTAACACGATTTTGTCCAGATATAAGATTCCTTGCTCCCGAAATAGAGACCCAACCAACGTACAAGGTGGGCACAACCCACCACCATACGCCTGGCTCAGGGGTCGGATCCTGGTGTCTTGTGCCCCGTGTGGGCCTCCGTTTGCGTTGATTCCAACTCCCAAAAATCACAAATATTCCAAAATAATTATCCGTAAAATTTTATTGCATTTGTACTTCGTTTGATATGGATATTCTGCGATACAAAAAAATATTCAGAAAACAGGAACTGGTACATGGTAGTGGATCAATAGGTTAGTCCAATAAATCATATAAAAAGTTGCCAAAAGTATGTAAAACTTGTATAATATTGGCATGAAACAATCAAAAATTATACATACGACAGAGACATATCAATTTTCATAAAGTAGGCGACCTCCTTGCCCTTACAAACTTCTTGGTTCACTCCACAACACGAAGTAGGAGGCTCCCAAGCGACACCTAACCAATCTAGGAGGCACCACCCTCCAAAAGGTAATATGCTAAGTAGTGACGATGAACTCCTTGCTCTTGTGCTTCAAGTTGATAGACTCCTCAACACACAATCACTCTCTCATAGATTTGGCTTGGTAGAAGTGATGGGATTGGTGGAAAGCAGCTTGGGGAGGCTAGAAATCAAGATCTATATGGTTGGAGTGGAAGATCTTGACCTGGACACAAGGGTAGATGGTTCTCTCTTAGAAAACTGAGTAGGATAGGTATGGAATAGTTCCGAGTGCTTCTCTTTTGAGTGGGTGGTGGTGAAGGGGTATATATAGGCATCTCCAAAAATCCAACCGTTACACACAAAATGACCAAGTTGGTGACACCGGTGTATAAATCTCGGTGGTACCGAAGTGACCAAAAGTGACAACTTTTAAATCTCGAAGGGACCGATATACAATTCTCAGTTGCACCGACAAAGTGACCAACGGTCAGATTTGTTAATCTCGGTGACACCGATTCACCATTTTTGGACGGACCGAAAATGAGAACTTGCGTAACAGAAACTTGGCAACCCAACTTGGTGGCACCGAGTGCAGTGTCGGCTGCACTGAAGTGTTAGGATTTGGCTGAGTCTCTCTAGGATTTAGAATCGGCGGCTCCGGGATAGGAATGTTGGTTGCAGCGATTTTGCATATTTGGCTTAGGATAGACTTTGGTGGGAGAGTTTGTTCATGTTTTGGTGACGGTCTCTTGTGCACGTTTGAGCATATTGTCCATCATCAAAACTTTACCCCCTTTTAATAGTATTGGCTTTCCTATGGACTCAAAGTGATTTCTCACAAATTTAAAATGTAGAGTCCTCTTTGCTTGAAGCTTGGCCAACCTATTTCCTTGCATCTTGGGGTAATTCCACAATCCTTTGGCCATCCCTATCATTGAACTTGTCCTGAAATATACTTAGTGGAAACATTAGTTCAATGAATTATATGTTGTTATTAATTACCAAAACCACCAAGGGAGCAAATGTGCTTTTAGTTTATCACGCCATGTGGTAGGTACTGCTTTTCGCGTATGCCTTTCGGGTTGAAAAGCACTGGTTCTACCTTTGCAAGAGCAGTCTAGATTGGTTTTGAGCCCCAGCTACATAGAAATATGGAGGCTTATATGGACAACATAGTGGTCAAAACCAAGGACAAGGCTACGCTCATACCAGACTTCAAAGAAACATTTGCCAACCTACACAAGATCAACATGAAGCTCAACCCCGAGAAATGTCTGTTCGGCGTCCCATCCAGCAAGCTTCTAGGGTTCTTTGTGTCTCAACAAGGAATCAAAGAAAATCCCGACAAGATCAAAGCAATTGAGCAAACTGAGGCACCAAGACGAGTCAAGGACGTGTGATGCCTTGCCGGCTGTGTTGCTGCTCTGAGTAGGTTCATCTCAAAATCTGCTGAGCGCGCCTTGCCCTTTTTCAAAATATTGAAGAAGGCGAGTCCAGTGAAATGGACTCCAGAAGCGGAGGCAGCGTTGCAGGATTTGAAGAAGTACCTTTCCTCTCCGCCAGTCCTAGTCGCGCCAAAACCACAATAGCCATTGCTGCTGTATATGCCGGCAACAAATCAAGTGGTGAGTGCTGCACTAGTGGCTGAAAGAGAAGTTGACGAAGAAGCGACAACAACGGCAGGACCATCGTGTGACGAACCGGGACAGTCTCTGGCAAGGTCTGGTGCCGGCAAACAAGGATCTGCGTAGTTGAAAGAGATAGTCCAGAAGAAGAAAGTAGTGCAGCGACCAGTCTATTTTGTCAGCTCCTTGTTGCAGGGGCTAGATCAAGGTATTCCGGCATGGAAAAATTGCTCTTCGGCCTTCTTATGGCCTCAAGGAAGCTATGCCATTACTTCCAAGCACATGAGATCACTGTTGTCACCCACTTCCCGCTACATCAGATATTGCAAAACCCAGAAGCTACCGACAGGATTGTGGAATGGGCCCTGGAACTATCATGCTTTGGTCTTAAGTTTGAAAGCACTTCGACCATTCAGAGCAGGGTCTTGGCGGAGTTCATTGTAGAGTGGACCCCAACGCTCGATGAAGAGATTCCAAAGTCAACTCTCCCCGGCAAGGAGACTGATCGAGAATGGATCATGTATTTTGATGGAGCCTTCTCGCTGCAAGGCGCTGGTGCCGGAGTGCTGCTTGTCACACCCACCAGAGAGCACCTCAGATATGTGGTCCAGATGCACTTTCCTCGGGAGAGATAAACAAACAACACTGCTGAGTACGAAGGGCTGCTTGCTGGTCTCAGGATCGCGGAAGACCTTGGGATCAAGAAACATATTGTCAGGGGTGATTCTCAACCTGTCATCAGGGAAACCCAGAGCCCATTGATGGAAGCCTATGTAGATGTAGTGAGGAAGTTGGAAGAACGTTTTGATGGCCTACAAATGGAGCATGTTCCACGTGCAGAGAACAGCATTGCCGATGGCCTGTCAAAGTGTGTTGCCCTTAAGTTACCTGTGGAACCAGAAACTTTCGTGCTCCAACTAACTCAACCCTCCGTGACACCATCAACTAGACAAGAGAAGAGAAGAACGTTAAATTCCGGCAAGCATTCCCTAGCAGAGCTCCCAGGAGCCGCCGGCGAGGAAGTTGCCGAAGAGAATGAGAGGCTTCTCGGTGAGCACCGTGCTCCGACGAAGCCCCAGGATCTTGCCATGGAAGCGCACGCTCCCGACAGGCTTGCCGGGGTGCAATAGGCCCTAGCAGGGGCTCAAGCCCTTGTTGTCGAGGCAAATGTTACCCCGACTGAGGATACACCTTTAGTCCTTGTTGTCGAGCCACAGGCTCCGGCATGGGCCCAACACATCGTCCATTTCCTTCAGACAGGAGAACTTCTTGGGGAACAAGAAGAAGCGGAGAGAGTAGACCGCCGGTCTAATATGTACCAGTTCGTAGACAACGTCCCGTACAGAAAAAGACCGAGCGGTGAGAAACTCAAATGCATTTCCCGGGAAGATGGACTGGAGCTATTGGCAGAGATCCCTGGAGGGATATGTGGCTCCCACATAGGGTCAAGAGCCCTTGCCGGGAAAGCATTCCCGCAAGGCTTCTTTTGGCCCACCACACTCCAGGATGCGACGGCATTAGTAACCAAGTGTGAAGCGTGCGAGTTTCATTCAAAGAGATTACATCAACTAGCACAAGAACTTCAAATGATCCCTCTCTCCTGGCCATTTTAGATCTGGGGGCTTGACATCCTGGGCCCCTTTCCCCGTGCTCCCGGGGGCTTTGAGTGCTTGTACGTAGCAATCGACAAGTTCACAAAGTGGCCAGAAGTGGAAGCAGTGAGAAAGGTGACAGAACAATCAGCTGTCAAGTTCTTTAAGGGACTAGTTTGCCTCTTTGGTGTTCCCAACAGGATCATCACTGGCAACCGCACACAGTTCACGAGCCGCACCTTCATGTAGTATGTCCAAGATCTTGGTAGCAAAATATGCTTTGCTTCCGTTGCCCACCCGAGGAGCAACGGCCAAGCAGAGAGGGCTAATGCTGAAGTGCTACGAGGTCTCAAGACAAGAACTTTTGATAGGCCGCACAAGTGCGGAAGGAACTAGATTGATGAGTTACCGGTGGTTCTTTGGTCAATGAGGATGGCACCAAATCGAGCTAACAGCCAGACACCCTTGTCCCTTGTCTATGGGCCGGAGGCAGTTCTCCCCACGGAACTCATATACGGGTCTCCTCGAGTGCTCGCTTATGATGAGCTGGAGCAAGAGTAGTTGGGGCAAGACAACGTGACACTTCTTGAGGAAGACCGTCTTCAGGCTGCTGTGAGAGCTGCATGCTACCAACAAGCTTTGTGCCGCTACCATAGCCGCAAAGTTAATGCCAAAAGTCTTGAGGAAGGCAACCTTGTTCTTCGGCGAGTTCAGTCTGCCAAGAATCCAAAAAAGTTGACACCAAAGTATGAAGGCCCTTATCGGGTAGTACGAGTCACTAGGCCCGGCGCAGTCCGCCTGGAGACCTAGGATGGTGTTCCGGTGAGCAACTCCTAGAATATCGAACATCTTTGAAAGTTCTACCCATGAGGCGTGGTTATCGGGCCAGCCCCGAAAACCACCTTTTGTACAAGTCTTTCCGCTGAAGCATGTAATCCTTGGTACAAAGCCAGGCTCAGGCCCTGTGCATAGTTAAATAAAGATAAGTGTTCCACAATCCTGTTCAATTCTCATGTTTACTTATGTGGATGTTTATCTGAGGTATTGTAGTGTGCTTAATTCCAGCAAGGACTAACGGACCGCCAAGGTTCCATATCCATATTTTCTCTTATTTCTTTTTCTCAAAGGACAGAAGGACCCTCGCGTGCTGCTTTGCCGTGGGGGAGTGATGGTACGGAGACCTATGAGCGACGTCCCAAAAAAACTTGCTGAAGGAGAAATGCAACAAAAAGATAAGTTGCGAAAACCCCATGTGAATCCTTCCCGTAAAGTTATTTTCCTTGAGCGATTTTGACTTCTGTATGGAAACCCTGAACGTGCGGGAACCTTGCTGCGATTGGATGCGCCCTCAGTGCGTTCGGGACTGCTCAACGGCTTAAGTGGCCTTGCCCATGCTCCTTGTTTCATTTCGAGTCTGCTCAACGATCCAAGTGACGATGCTCGCGCCCTTATCCCGTTTTTGAGTAAGGCCAACGCCTTGAACGACCACGCCAAGGACGCCAAGGTATCTTGCCGGCAGTGGCACCGCCAGCAGGCTGCTAAGGACCCGTTCCTCAAAGCACTTGCCATAGGGCTACACACGTTGGCAAGATTCTTCCAGAAAAGGCATAGGGAAAATTCCATACACAAAAATAGTTTAACAAGGAAGATAACATACAGTTTTTCACATAGGGTGAAATTTACATAAGATATCGCTTTTTTTCTAAGTACATCTTTATTTGACTTTCTCCCCTAGGGGAGATTACAAGAAGAAAAAGATGGAAAGGAGAGGTGGGATACAAGAAGAAAAAGATGGCGAGGGCCCCCCGGCAGAAGCCCGGCCTGACCCTCTGGACTAGCACTGCGCAGACGAGTAGGGTTGCCAGATGGGAAGGCAAGAACCTGGCCCCTCCTGGACCAGCATTGCACGGAGGAGAGGGACAGAGCAGACGGAAAGGGGATGGACCCCAGAAGCCGATGTCCATGGGCCTGCCGAAAGACCCAGCTGGAAGATGAGGCAGCGCCCGGAACTGAAGCACCTGGCAAGGACATCTTGCCGGGAGGGGGAGAGGTGTGAGGCTAACGATGATGGTGCGACCAGCAATCAGTCCGAGCTCGAATCCTCGGGCTTCGATTTGACCGCTCGAAGACCAGACTCATCGCCGCTATCTTCGGCGCTGTCCTCCCCGTCACTCTTGCCGGAGGACAGGCTCTCGCCGCTACTCGCTCTCTCTTCGCAGAAGCTGAGGCAGATGCCAGAGCTCCCATAAATCTGGATGGAGAGCGTATTCGCCTCCATCATTTTAAAACGAAGAACGTGCCCCACCTAGAGATTGTGGGCATGGCCGAAGGTCTTCCAACCACGCCTAAGGAACATGACGCAATGCGCTAGGTACTCAACGTCCACCCGTGTCACACCATTACAATACCCTACCACCCGCAACCACAGGAAGGGCGGCTCGTCGTCCTCCATCGCCCTGGCAAAGAGGCGTGGGAGGCGCAGATGGCTCCGGAGGGGATTGCCCAGCTCAAGGACAAAGTCCAGCGCCGTCCTCTCGGCTTGGGCCTCTTCGATGGAGATGCCTGGCGTCAAAGGAGGGGATGGAGAAGTGCTCCACCTCCCCTGACCTCGGCCTCTGCAGCGGCCATGGCCCCTCGCGCCTCCTCCACCATGCGAACTCAAGCCTCCCCCCGCCTCCGCGGCTAAAGCGGCGGCATGATCCCGATGAGAGCTCCTCCTCGCAGCCGAGGAAGGTGGTCACCCCCGCTCCCTGTACATGGCGAAGGGCGAGCGCTGCCTAAAGATTGAGAAGACGAGGGGGAGGCGGACTGCGGAGTTTTGGACTCGAAGGGCGGAATAAGGATGGATGAGCTCCGCCCCCACTGTCCCCAATTTATAGGAGGAAGCACGGGGGCTGGCTCTCCCCCACTCCAAAGGACATCGCCCACCTCCTCCAATAGCGGCACCCTCGATCACGGGGCGAATAACAACTGCCCCGTCACCCCAATCAATGGCGCCGCAATTACTGCCTTTTCTTAGGGACTTTAAATCACGAGCGCCCGTTGCTAGCTCCCCGCTATGCATGCAACGCGTGTGGCAGAAAAGACGTGACACAATAATTGAAAACCTCGACGGCCATGCCACGCACGTATCCCACTACCCGCATTCAATGGGCATCATGGGGTAGCGTAGCGAGTGCAATGATCACAACTGCAAGGCTCTGCCACGCGTGCCCGTGCACTAGTTGGCCTAGCCAAACAACACCTCATGACATTTATGGCCCAGGCCCGGGGGCTCCTTTCGGTGCACTAGAGTTTTTGGGCCATCTAGTGCCCCTTTACTCGTGCACGGGCAGTAGTAGCCTCCCTGGCAGCAAGGCCCAACAAAGACTTGTCAAGCACCAGCACAGAAGACTCAAGACTACCGGCAAGACCTTGCTGGGAGGCCTATAGAACCTCCAGGCGAAGCAAGGCCCCCTCGCAAGGCAAGGCCCAGGCAAGCACCGCCAGTACACATACTAGGTGTCGATTCGCCTGGACGCGTGTCGCGGCGTCGACGTTGGAGGGAGCTAAGCAACACCGATGGGATGGGCCCCCATCTCGTCCCACTAACGGACTGAGGCGCCTAACGGTGCATTGAATGCTCTTGTCCTACTCCGTCAGAGTTAGGTATGATAGCACTGTAGCACTGTGCATCCCGTGTCCACACTGTACGCCACAGTTGGGATCCCCTTAGGTATAAAAGGAGGCCCAAGGCGGTACAGAGAGGAGGGGGAATAGTAAAAGGTTAGAAGGTTAGACAATCAGACAGTTGGGCAGTTAGACAACTAGACAGGTCGATAGTTAGAAAACTTGAGGTTGCCAAGCTCGCGTAGCAGCCGTTCATGGTGCTCATGTAGCTGGAACCCTAGAACTCGATCAATATAACCAACCAGGAGTAGGGTTTTATGCACCCGTGCGACCCGAACCTGGGTAAAAACTCCCCGTGCGCTGCTTACCAGGCCGGTTCTTTGTGCGAGTCCGCCTCCTGCCGAACCGATAGGGTTCCCCATGATCCCATAGGTGTCTGTTCCCACGACAAGGAGATGGAACACTACATCCCGATTTGCATCTAATCTATGTGGATGAAGTTTGTGGATTATTTAATCTTGCAGATCTGCCCGAGGATCACGTCAAGAAGAAGGTCTTTCCTTTATCTTTGAAGGAGAAGACATTGACACGGTATAGGCTATGTGATGATATTGGATCATGGAGCTACAACTGATTGAAAATGGAATTTCATCAGAAGTTCTATCCTATGCATCTAGTTCATTATGATCGGAATTATATCTATAATTTTTGGCCTCATGAAGGAGAAAGAATTGCTCAATCTTGGGGGAGGTTTAAGTCAATGTTATATTCATTCCCCAATCATGAGCTCTCGAGAGAAATTATTATTCAGAATTTTTATGCTTGACTTTCTCGTAATGATCAATCCATGCTCGACACTTCTTGTGTTGGTTCCTATACGAAGAAAGATATTGACTTCAAATGGATTTATTGGAAAGAATTAAACGCAATTATGAAGATTGGGAACTTGACGAAGGTAAGGAGTCAGGTATAAACCTTAAGTTTGATTGTGTTAAATCTTTTGTAGACACCGATGCTTTTCGTGAATTTAGCACTAAATATGGACTTGACTCTGAGATAGTAGCCTCCTTCTGTGAATCTTTTGCTGCTCATGTTGATATCCCTAAGGAGAAGTGGTTTAAATATCATCTTTCCATTGAAGTGAAAGTAGTTGAACCTATTAAAGTTGAAGAATAAACTATTACTTATAATGTTGATCCTGGTATTCTTGCTGCTTATATTGAGAAACCACCTTTCCCTGTTAGAATAAAGGAACATGCTAAATCTTCAACTGTGGTTCGGAAGAGATATGTTAGAACACCTACACCTCCTGAACAAATTAAGGTTGAGCCTAGTGTTGCTATGGTTAAGGATCTCTTGGTTGATAATATTGATGGGCATGTTATTCAATTCTGTGATGAAGCTGCTAGAATATCTAGACCCGATGCCAAAGATAAACATAGACATGTTGTTGGCATGCCTGTTGTTTCTGTTAAAATAGGAGATCATTGTTATCATGGCTTATGTGATAAGGGTTCTAGTGTTAGTGCAATTACCTTTACCTTATATAAAGAAGTTATGAATGATATTGCACTAGTTGAGTTAGAGGAAATTGATGTTACCATTAAGCTTGCTAATAGAGATACTATAGCACCGGTTGGGATTGTTATAGATGTTGAAGTCTCGTGTGGGAAAATAAAATATCCTACTGATTTTCTTGTCCTTGGTTCCCCACAAGATGATTTTTGCCCCATTATATTTGGTAGACCTTTGTTGAATACTATTAATGCCAGGATAGATTGTGAGAAGGAAACTGTTACTATAAGTTTTGGGGACACGTCTCATGATTTTAATTTCTCTAAATTTCATAGACAACCCAATGATAAAGAATTGCCAAGTAAGGATGAAATTGTTGGTATTGCTTCTATTGCTATTCCTCCTACTGGTCCCTTAGAACAATATCTGCTAGACCATGAAAATGATATGCATATGAAGGAAAGGCATGAAATAGATAAGATTTTCTTTGATCAACATCCTATTTTGAAGCATAACTTGCCTGTTGAAATACTTGGGGATCCCCCTCCACCCAAGGGTGATCCCGTGTTTGAGCTTAAACAATTACCTGATACTCTGAAATATGCTTATCTTGATGAAAAGAAGATATATCTTGTTATTATTAGTGCTAACCTTTCAGAGCATGAAGAAAAGAGATTATTGAAAACTCCGAGGAAGCACTGTGCTGCTATTTGATATACTCTTGATGATCTTAAGGATTTTAGTCCCACTCTATGTCAGCATAAAATTAATATGGAGCCCGATGCTAAACCAGTTGTTGATCATCAGCGATGGTTAAATCCTAAAATGAAAGAGGTGGTAAGAAATGAAATATTAAAGCTTCTGGAGGCAGGTATTATTTATCCTATTGCTGATAGTAGGTGAGTTAGTCCCATTCATTGTGTCCCTAAGAAAGGAGGTATTATCGTAGTTCCTAATGATAAAAATGAATTGATCCCTCAAAGAATTGTTACAGGGTATAGAAAGGTAATTGACTTTAGGAAATTAAATAAAACTACTAGGAAAGATCATTACCCTCTACCTTTTACTGATCAAATGCTAGAAAGACTATCCAAACACACACATTTTTACTTTCTAGATCGTTATTCTGGCTTCTCTCAAATACCTGTGTCAAAAGACGACCAAGAGAAGACCACTTTTACTTGCCCTTTTGATACCTTTGCTTATAGACATGCCTTTTAGTTTATGCAATGCACCTGCTACCTTTCAAAGATGTATGACTGCTATATTCTATGATTTTTGTGAAAGGGTTGTTGAGGTTTTCATGGATGATTTTTCCGTTTATGGAACTTCTTTTGATGATTGTTTGAGCAACCTTGATCGAGTTTTGCAGAGATGTGAAGAAACTAATCTTTTATTGAATTGGGAGAAGTGCCACTTTATGGTGAATGAATGTATTGTCTTGGGACACAAAATCTCCGAAAGAGGTATTGAAGCTGACAAAGCCAAATTTGATGCTATTGAAAAAATGCCGTGTCCTATGGATATCAGAGTATAAGAAGTTTCCTTGGTCATGCTGGTTTCTATAGGAGGTTTATTAAAGACTTCTCTAAGATTTCTAGGCCTCTCACTAATCTTTTGCAAAAATATGTTCCATTCGTTTTTGATGATGATTGTGTAGAAGCATTTGAAATTCTTAAGAATGCCTTGATTTCTGCACCTGTTGTTCAACCATCTGATTGGAACCAACCCTTTGAAATTATGTTTGATGCTAGTGATTATGTCATTGGTCCAGTTCTAGGACAAAGAGTTGATAAGAAATTAAATGTTATTCATTATGCTAGTAAAACTCTAGACAACACTCTAAGAAATTATGCTACCACTGAAAAGGAAATTTTAGCAGTTGTGTTTGCTTGTGATAAGTTCAAACCTTATATTGTTGATTCCAAAGTAACTGTTCACACTGATCATGCTGCTATTAAATATCTTATGGAAAAGAAAGATGCTAAACCTAGACTTATCAGATGGGTTCTTTTGCTATAAGAATTTGATTTGCATATTGTTGATAGAAAGGGTGCTGATAACCCCGTAGCGGATAACTTGTCTAGGTTAGAGAATGTTCTTGATGACCCACTACCTATTGATGATAGATTTTCCGATGAACAATTAGCTGTCATAAATTTTTCACGTAATGCTCCATGGTATGCTGATTATGCTAATTACATTGTTGCTAAATTTATACCGCCTAGTTTCACATACCAACAAAAGAAAAATTTCTTTTATGATTTAGGACATTAATTTTGGGATGATCCTCACCTTTATAAATAAGAAGTAGATGGTGTTATTAGATGTTGTGTACCTGAGCATGAACAGGAAAAGATCCTATACAAGTGTCATTACGAGGCTTACGGAGGACACCACGCTGGAGATAGAACTGCACACAAGGTATTACAATGTGGGTTTTATTCGCCTACTCTTTTCAAGGATGCTCGTAAGTTTGTCTTGTCATGGGATGAATGTCAAAGGATTGGCAATATTAGTAGATGCCAGGAAATGCCTATGAATTAATCCCTTGTTATTGAACCATTTGATGTTTGGGGTTTTAATTATATGGGACCTTTTCCAACGTCCAACGGGTATACTCATATTCTAGTTCTAGTTGATTATGTTACTAAGTGGGTAGAAGCTATTCCAACTAGTAGTGCTGATCATAACACCTCTATTAAAATGTTGAAAGAAGTTATTTTCCCTAGATTTGGAGTCCCTAGATATTTAATGACTGATGGTGGTTCACACTTTATTCATGGTGCATTCTGTAAGTTCCTTGGTAAGTACTTCCTCCGCCCAAAATAAGTGTCACAAAATTAGTACTAATTTAGTACAAATTTTGTACTAGACCAATGACACTTATTTTGGGACGGAGGGAGTATGATGTTAACCATAGAATTGCATGTCATCCTCAGTCTAGTGGTCAAGTAGAATTAAGAAATAGATAAATTAAATTGATCTTGCAAAAGACTGTTAATAGATCTAGAAAGATTTGGTCTAAGAACTGCTTACAAGAACCCTATGGGTATGTCTCCGTATAAAATGGTTTATGGTAAAGCACGTCACTTACCTCTAGAGCTAGAGCACAAAGCTTATTGGGCAATCAAAGAGCTCAATTAAGATTTCAAAGCCTATGAGAATGCCAAGTTGTTTAAAGAAATAGTTAAGAGATGGCATGATAAAAGAATACAAAAGCGTGAATTCAGTGTAGGTGACCATGTCTTGCTATACAATTCTCGTTTAAGATTTTTTGCAGGAAAACTTCTCTCTAAATGGGAAGGGCCCTACACTGTCGAGGAAGTATATCATTCCGGTGCCATCAAGATCAACAACGCCGAAGGCACAAATCTAAAGGTGGTAAACATGCAAATAATCAAATATTATATATCAGGTACTCCCATAAATGTTGAAACCAATATTATCAATACCATAACTCTGGAGGAGTATATTAAGGAGACCTACCGGAATGTTTTAGACTCCGAAAAGGAATAGGTATGTGGTACGGTAAGCAAACCGACTCCAAAACTTTCCCAATAGCAATATTTCTCAGTCTTGGAATTTATAATAAATTAGGAAAATTTGAAGCAGCCCAAAAAGTGTACGAGGAGTTGACAAGCCTGCGAGGTGTGACCACCTCACCTGGCCGCGCCTAGGTGGCTTCTGATCACCCCGTGTACCCTCCGGACTCCATTTTCTTGTAGGACACTCCTTTGGGTTGGCAAAAATTCATTATATAATCTCCCGAAGGCTTGGACTTTCGTATCATGACAATACCTCCCGTTTTCGTTTTGAACTGTTTCTACAGCAGATTTAGAGCAAGATGTCTTTGCAAGAGTCGACCGGAGAGAGCCGTATCTCTCACCTGACACCGGAGCCCGGAGCATACAACAAAGACAATCACCTTGGGAAGGCCATGGAGGAAGAGATGGAGGCTGACTTGAAAAGGGTGGATGCTATGGAGGAAGACCAGGAAGTCACTTCTTGTCTTCATCCTGGAGTCATGTTGGAGGAACTTCAGAGCTCAACAATTCTGAATTCGGTCATCCCTCCCAATGCTAGATTTCTTACTTATGAAAATATGAAAAAGAGTGTTGCCTTTTTCCCGCAGCAATGAAACATCCATGGGTGACGGGGTCCCTAACCGTCACTGGAAAGCTTCACAAAGAGATAATGGACTTGAGACGCCAAAATAACAATCTTGAGGAGGAGAATCACATTCTGAGGGGCATCATCGCCAAGAATATAACACCATCTACTTCGAAGAAGGACTTCTAAACACATGGGTATGGGTACTCCCCTTGGCTTGTGCCAAGCTTGTGGGAGGTGCCCCGGTATCGTATCACCTTCACATCTTATTGTTTTCTTGTTTTTCTTAGTTTGATCCTTTTGGTTTTATCTTTATCTAGTAGAATAAAAATTTAGTATGATCTAGCTTTGAGTTTTGCTTTTTGTTCCCCTTATGTAAGCAAGTCCAATAGTTATATAATGAAAAGTAGTTTTGATGTGAGGGATTTGCTTCCTTGCTATGATCTTGAGAAAAATAAATAAGAAATAAAAGAAGAATAGAGTAAAAGCAAAGAGTATATATGATGATCTTATGGGGAGTGATGACTTCACATATAAGAAGTGTGTCGGTTGAAATTTGTTGGGAGTTGACAAACGTAGCGATTGGTCATTGGGGCAATTAAAATGAAGTAATAAAGAAAGAGAGATTCACATATAAATATATTATGTTGGACAACTTTTATGATTGTGAGCACTCATTAAAATATTTTATGTTAAGAAGTTGATGTTGGACAAGGAAGACAACATAATGGGTTATGTTTGCTTATTTTCGAGTAGAAGTTATGTGGTTATAGATCCTCCAACATGTAGTGCTTGCTTCCACTTCATACTAGCCAAAACTTCCGCACCAAGTAGAGATACTACTTGTGCATCCAAATACCCTCAACCCAGTTTTGCCATGAGAGTCCACTATACCTACCTATGGATTGAATAAGATCCTTCAAGTAACTTGTCATCAGTGCAAAAAGCAATAAAAATTGCTCCTAAATATGTATGATCTTTTATTATAAGGGAAATAAGTGTTGTACAAACTTGTGATGGTAAAGAAATAAAAACGACAGACTGGATAATAAAGGTTGCTATCACAAAGGGCAATACAATGCGACGTTCCTTTGCATTAAGGGTTTGCGCATCCAAAAACAAAAAGTGCATGACAACCTCTGCTTCCCTTTGTGAAGGGCCTATCTATCACTTTTACTTCTTAAGTACTTACCTTGATGCAAGAGTCATGGTGATCTTCACCACTTCCTATATTTTGCCTTTTTCACTTGGCAAGCATTATGTGTTGGGGAATGATCTGAACACATATATCCACTCGGATGTGGGTGATCATGAGTTATTATTGTTGACATCACCCTTGAGGTGAATAGGTGGCAGGCAAAACAATAAGCCCCTATCTTTCTCTGTGTTCAATTGATGCTTTGATCTCATGAGTACCGCATGAGTGTTAGCAATTATGAAAGACAACAAGATGATTGAGTATGTGGATTTGCCTTACAAGCTCGTATATTGACTCTTTCCGATGTTATGATAAATTGCAAATTGTTTCAATGACTGAGAGCATAGTTTGTTGATTGTCAATAGAATTCTTGGTTCATACTTTACCCTGTGAATAAATTGTTAATACGGTATAATAAGTTATATATCAATAAGTATTGCTATTCTAAAGATAATCATGATGTCCTGATGTCCATATTTTATTTTACCGACACCTCTATCTCTAAACATGTGGACATATTTATCGATCTCGGCTTTTGCTTCAGGACAAACGAGGTCTAATCTTGGGGGAGTTGATATGTCTATTTTGCATCATGCTTTTATATTGATATTTATTGCATTATGGGCTGTTATTACACGTTATGGTACAATACTTATGCCTTTTCTCTCTATTTTACAAGGTTTACATGAAGAGGGAGAATACCGACAGCTGGAATTCTAGACTGGAAAAGGAGCAAATCCGAGAGACCTATTCTGCACAACTCCAAAAGTCCTGAAAAGTATGGAGAATTGTTTTGGAATATATATAAAATATTGGGCGAAAAAAATACCAAAGGGGGCCACCAGGAGGTCACAAGCCTGCCAGGCGCGACCACCCCCTGGCCGCGCCTAGGCGGCTTGTGACCCACCTGGCAGGTCCTCGACACCCATCTTCTTCTATATTGAGGGTTTTGACCTGGAAAAAATCATAAGAGAGATTTCTGGATGAAGCGCTACCGTCTCGAGGCGAAACTTGGCCAGAACCAATCTAGAGCTCCGACAGAGCTGTTCTGTCAGGGAAAATTCCCTCTCGGAGGGGGAAATCGAAGCCATCGTCATCACCAATGATCCTCTCATCAAGAGGGGGTCAATCTCCATCAACATCTTCACCAACAGCATGTCCTCTCCAAACCCTAGTTCATCTCTTGTATCTGATCTTTGTCTCAAACCTTAGATTGGTACCTGTGGGTTGTTAGTAGTGTTGATTACTCCTTGTAGTTGATGCTAGTTGATTTACTTTGTGGAAGATCATATGTTCAAATACTTTATGATAATTAATACTCCTCTGGTTAGGAACATGAACATGCTTTGTGAGTAGTTATGTTTGTTCTGGAGGACATGGGAAAAGTCTTGTTATAAGTAATCATGTGAATTTGGTATTCGTTCGATATTTTGATGAGATGTATGTTGTCTCTCCTCTAGTGGTGTTATGTGAATGTTGACTACATAACACTTCACCATTATTTGAGCCTCGAGGAAGGCATTGGGAAGTAATAAGTAGATGATGGGTTGCTAGAGTGACAGAAGCTTAAACCCTAGTTTATGCGTTGCTTCATAAGGGGCTGATTTGGATCCATATGTTTCATGCTATGGTTAGATTTATCTTAATTCTTCTTTCATAGTTGCGGATGCTTGCGAGAGGGGTTAATCATAAGTGGGAGGTTTGTCCAAGTAAGGGTAGCACCCAAGCACCGGTCCACCCACATCAAATTATGAATGTAGCGAACACGAATCAAATGAACATGATGAAGTCTAGCTTGACAGAAATTCCCATGTGTCCTCGGGAGCACTTTAATTTTATATAAGAGTTTGTCCAGGCTTGTCCTTTGCTACAAAAAGGATTGGGCTACCTTGCTGCACCTTCGCTACACTTGTTAGTTGTTACTCATTACGAATTATCTTATCACAAAACTATCTGTTACCGCTAATTTCAGTGCTTGTAGAGAATACCTTACTGAAACCGCTTGTCATTTCCTTATGCTCCTCCTTGGGTTTGACACTCTTAATTACAGAAAGGACTACGATAGACCCCCTATACTTGTGGGTCATTAGAGCATAGCTCTACTTATTGAGTTTATTTGGGAATTATCTCTTTGCTAGCCACTATGAAGAATCTGAAAGACTCCAGAACCAAGATTATGCCCTCTAAGACGATGGAGCTATAGAATTGTCAGCTAGCTCTGCACTTTATTCACCTTTTGTTTAAGTCAGTTTGCGACACTTACAATGTGATATGTCGTAGGTAATAGACACAACTTCTGCTTTTGATGACCACTTATGTTGATGCTACTACTATGCTTGATGAAACTGAAACTATGCCATTAGGTGAATTTTCTTGATGCTCAAATTGCTAAATCCAGATAAATTGAAAATGCAACTAATGCAAATGTTGAATTACCTATTACACCTAGCACTCGTGTGTGAACTAAGATGCTTAATATACCCGAGGGTTATTTATGGATGAGGAGATTGCTATGGAAATACTTGCTTTTTGATGATAGAGAGGATCTTGAAATTTTAGTGGAGAAGCTGCAACAAAAATCTCTAAATGCAATGATGAAACATGATCCAAAATTTTCTACCTCTCCTATCTTTGGTGATGATAAGGATTATGAATTCTCTGTTAATCCCGAATTAGTCACATTGGTAGAATTTGATCCTTTTCATGGTTATAAATCTGACACTGTTGTGGCATACCTTACTAAATTGAATGATATTATGCCCTATTTGCTCACGAGGGCAAGATTCGCTACTACTTTTTCCTTAAATTGTTTCCTTTTTCATGAAAGTGTGATGCTAAAGAATGGTTTAATACTATTGCTCTTGGTTGTGTGCGTAGTCCCCATGATATGCTTTACTATTTCTCTGGAAAATATTTTCCTGCTGTAATGGCCTGAACCTGATAAGATTTGATGTATTTGTGCTTATTTTGCTAGTCCCTAGATCGATTCACCAGCACACACAGTACATATGAATATCAAAGTAATAGCTGCATCATTTACCACAACGTACGATCCAGAATTTTTTAACTACTATAAACTACGTGGCACATAGTTAGCTCTATTCTATAGTAAAAGCAGAAATGTAGCATAACAAATGATGAGTCCCAACAATAGGCACTAGAGAAATGCCGAGTGAAGACTCGCGACCCTATTGTATCTCACCGATCATCTGAATATGCTGCAACCTAATAAGTTGCAGCAACAAGGGTTAATACATTGAATGTGTCGACAAATCAAACATAATGATATAACAAACCTACATCCACAAACCAGGTATGTAACATAACAGTCAAGTTGATTTTTAGAAGGATGTCTTCACCTACCTCCACTAACTGATCAAGATTACTCATATACAATCAACACAAATTTTCCCACCCATAAGAACCCCAAGGATCTTAAGTTGACATGACAAGAACTTCAGAAGTCTCAAGTGGGCTCCGTTAGTGGTGCATTCTCTAGGGATCATAGAGTTCTCCACCAAGGGCGCATGCACCTCATGTAAATCCTGAATCTTGCCCAAGTGCGCTTTGTCAATGGTGCATTCTCTAGGGACAATAGAGCGCTCTGCCAAGACACATTCGCCTGATAAAAATCCCCGAGCCTACATCTAGAAACACTCACCACTTGCATGAATCACTAGATGCCCAAACCACGTCTACCATGACAATCCAAGCATTAGTTAAACCATACACGCATAATGATAACATGAAATATAATGATCAACCAAATATATATCATCATACAACAACTATACATGCATAGTAAAAATATAGGATGAACGTAATCATAAGTGCAAACTTGCCTCGTAGTCGATGAACAAATAATATCTTATTGACGCAATAACGCTCTCCACAATATACTCACAACTATACATGAAAATAATTGCAATGAACTAAACTCCAAATCCAAATTAAAAACGAAATTAACCCAAATATTATATATTATAGATATTTCATAGGAAAGTATGCTAGATGGAACTCTTACGGTGAAGATAGGAAGCTCGTTCAGTTGGATCAACAATATAGATGATCTGTGGTTGACAAAACAGAAGAAGAAATTTTTTTGTCGAAAAATTTGGACATCAAGCCTCCAAATTGGATATGCAGTTGACCAACGCTCTGTTCGGAATGGATCATATGAGTAGATGTGACTCGTCAAATGGTACGTAGGAACATATGTGGTTTCGCAAGAAGATCACCCAAAATGCATCGTCTTTGAGATTTAGATGGCTCATGTGTAGATTGACTCGAGCTAGATAGATCCAACTATTCAAAACAGAAAAGTTTCAACATGAACATTGTGTGGACTGATGATTTCAAGCAACTGGGTAAAGTAATTTTGAATAAAATAAATGAGTGTGACCAGTTTGATGATTTTTTTTGAAAATACCTCTGAACTAGATTGCAAAATTGGAAATGTACGACAGATGAAACTTGCTTTTCTTTCTCTGAATGGCTTCCCTTAATGAGAGGAGACTTTTCTATCGTGACGTCGTCTTGATTCGACAAAGTTTATGAGGTTGATTCGGTGGATCTTTGCATAAAATAAGGCTATGTTGTTGTTTCTTGACTGGGAAGACATGAGAAACTTGGGAGATGTCTTCGACTGAAGTTGTTTAAGTACTAGCAAAACCCGAAAATAAGTGCACATGATTGAATATTTGTTGAGGAAGGACAGGTCGTTGTGCATGTTTTGCAACGAAAGAAAACAAGAGGCGATGGCCCTGCGTGCTGGTCATGGAGTCTCAAGTATAGGTTAACTTACATAATGCTAATGTGTTTGGCTAGGCCCATGTGGATGACCCAAAACATGAAAAAGAAAGTAACATGGCAGTGGGCTTGGCCCAGTTAAAGGATTGAGCAAGAGACATGATGTGTGTTGCATGTAGTGTTCGGTTGCACACTGTTCAGCTGGATGAACAGTAATATCGGGCCAAAATCAATTCTACTTTATAGGAAGGATAATTTGTGGGATCACTAGAAGAGGCGTCTAGAGGGGGGTTGAACAAACTACTTGACAAAATTAAAACTTAACATTTTCCCAAATTGTTTGGTTGGCACATTTTAGCAATTCTAACAAGTCTACTACACCCTACACATGCTAGTAAACAAGTATGTGAGCGTAAAGTAAAGACAAGCATATGTAAGAGAGTTGAGATAGGAAGATCAAACACAAATTTGACCCGGAGTTTTTTGGCGTGGTTTCGGTAGGTGGTGCTATCGTACGTCCACATTAATGGAGACTTCGACCCAAGGAGGGTAGCGGTCGCGAGAGTCCATGAAGGGCTCCACCCACAAAGGTTCCATAGAGAAGCAACCTTGTCTATGCCATCGTGGACTTCGTCCATGGAGGACTAGCCTTACTCGGGGTAGATCTTCACGAAGTTGGCAATCTCCTTTCCCTTACAAACTTATTGGTTCAGTTCCACAACAATAAGTAGGAGTCTCACAAGAGACACCTAACCAATCTAGGAGGAACCACCCTCCAAAAGGTAATAGATGTGGTAAGTATGATGAACTCCTTGCTCTTGTGCTTCAACAGATAGTCTCCTTGACACTCAATCACTCTCTCACAGATTTGGCATGGGTAGAAGATATTGATTGGATGGAAAGCAACTTGGGGAGGCTAGAAATTAAGATCCATATGGTTGGAGTGGATGATCTTGATCTCAACACATGAGTAGGTGGTTCTCTCTAGGAAAATTGGATATGGCAAGTGTTTGTATGTTCTGAGTGCTTCCTCTACGAGTGAGAGGTGGTGCAGCGGTATATATAGGCATCTCCAAAACTCCAACAATTACAACATTATTTCTCAACTCGATGAAACCAAAGTGAATACTCGGTTACACTGACTAGTGTAAAATGTGGCAACTTTGGCCTTTTTCGTGAGACCGATATATAAATCTCGGTGGTACCGATATGGGTGACCTAGGTAGTTACCAAGACTCGGTGTCACTGATTCCTAAAACTCAGAAATTACGATTTCATGAAATAGGACAACAAAAGGTTGGTCACTGGTTTTGGTTTCACCGAATGGAAACTTGGTGTCACCGAAATGCTAGGGTTTGGCAAAGGTTTTGTCCAAGGCAAAACTCAGTGGGACCAAATGGGAATTGGTGGTGTCACCGATTTTGTACTTTAGGCTTTGGACAGAGAAATTTTATGGGGGAATTGGTAAATATTTTTGGTGGGTAATATCTAAGCACTTCAGCAACCAGATCATCATAATTCGTCAACCCCTTTTAATAGTATTGGCTTTCCTATGGACTTAGAAGTGATTTCTCACAAAATATATAATGAAGTGTCTTGTAGCTTGAAGCTTGGATCTTGTCCAATCCTATTACTTCCCTTCATCTTTTTCTTCTTCTTCTTCTTCTTCTTATTCTTCCTGGGAATTCTCCTCACAATCCTTAGCCCATCCTCTCTATGGACTAATCCTGAAATAAACTAGGTAGAGATATTTGTCCAAGAGACAATATATGTTGTCATGAATTATCAAAACCACCAAGGGAGTATATGTACTTTCAATATCCCCCTTTTTGGTAATTGATGACAACATACAATCAAAGTTTGAAATTAAGATATGCAGAGATATAATGAAGACTTTGAGAGACACATGAGTAGGATATGCTCCCCCTAAATGTGTGCAATTCTTTTAAAGAATAGTTGCTTTGGAATGCATGGACACACACATAGTAGGAAGGATATGATAGGTCATGTGTATCTTGGCTATAAGCATCAAGTGTATGTGAATGAAGTATCTACATGTTCAAGATTCTCTATTGCAAACAATATGTGCAAGAAGCAAGATATCGTCTTGTACAAGGATATGATGCATATACTTACCTTGAAGTTCTTGAGCATTATAATAGTATAAACACACTTGAGAAAACAATGTGAGGAAAAACAAGAGTATTCTACTCATCCAAGTGCACAAGAATTCAAAAGTACCGAGATATGGAAAACATATAGAGGATATTTTTTCTTAAGATTGATATGTATCCAAAGGCATTCCGAACTTTCTCCCGTGAGTATGAAATTTTAATTCTTCCCGTCCCCCTGAATCTTAGCATGTAGATATTGGGTGTATGTAGGGTGAGATGAGTTTAACATATAATCAATCAAATTCAAAACACATTTTCTCTCCTTAAGTGACAGAATAAATTTGGTATGCTCTCGCCCCCTTAAGTACTGTTTCCCCACTTTGGGCGATCATGATATTTCTCCCCCTTTGGATAAGCATAAGCTTTGATATTCTCCGCCCCTAGTTGATATTCCCCCCTAGTTATAAGCATAAGCTTTGATATTCTCCCCCTTTGGCACTAATTTCCAACAAGGGTTAGAGGGTAAAGTATCCATGAGAATAAGGGTCATAGAAATTGAGGATCATAGAGAACATTTGAAACTAAGGGATCATTGAGTACAATTTCCCCCCTTCTGTTCTCAGAAAACTTTTAATATTTCTCCCCCTTTGAAATAGGGATCCTTGAAGAAATTGAGATTTTTCCTATTTTGACAAAGAACACATAAGATAGCAAAAGATAGCAAAATCGGTGGCTCCAAGGCAAAATGAGTCGGTGGAACTGATATGTGGTTGTGCAACCTACCACCAGTATCGGTAAGACTGAGTTACTTTGATCAGAGGGTTCGAAAGGCATAACAGAAACTTGGCAGAGTTTGTCAAAAGCAATTTTTCAGAAGGTCTCAATAAAAGAAAATAATTCTCAGGCAATTTTCAGAAAGATTTGCAAGGAATTTTCAACTAGATGTAGATTGAATAATTCCAAGAAAACATGAAACTATAATATGAACCAAATAAGCTACTTGATCTAGATGATGATCGATGACTAGGTCATCTATATTACAGTATATTGACTTAGGATCCAAGTAAGATAACTTGATCATAGGGCATACTCATCGTTAAGCTCAAAATGGGGTTACCATTTTTTAAGCATTTTAATGTTTTCATATCTCTTGAGTTGCTTTATCTCAGGACTTGGAGTGAAGCTATTAAAGGATATGATCAATACCTTTGGGCGATGTTGATGACATAGCATGTTGGAGAAATTGTTGTGGATGCTCAATGTTGATGAAGATCATCTTGACTTGAGACCTTCCTTGATCATTATAGTTCTCTTTTCACCTACATGGGTTAGTCATGCAAGGAAGCACAATATATATCTGAATGACAATAGTGAAATTTTCATCATATGTTAGTCAAGGATATATTGTTGTCTTCTTCCTTCCATCATTAAAGAAGGGTTGAGGATACTTGTCCATGACAAGATTGCTTTTGATATGAGTTTTTGGCAATCTGGTGGACTTTAGTTCTTCCAAGTTCCTACAAAATGTTAGATGCAATACAAGGGAGCATAGATTTCCAAGATATAAGATAGTATGTCAAAGGTATCAAGGAATAGTTATGTAAGATCATGCCCTTGCATGCACCCGAGTGAGTCTAGCTCAAGTTTGAACCATAAATGATGTTCAACTCACTCCTTAAGTGGCAAAACACTTTCTCATCAAGTGGCTTAGTAAAGATATCGGCCAATTTTCTGTTAGTAGGAACATACTTGAGATTGATATCTCATTTGGCAACATGATCACGAATGAAATGCTGTTGAACTTGAATATGCTTAGTTAAAGAGTGTTGCACGGGATTATGAGGAATCTTGATTGCACTCTCATTGCCACATAATATGGTACATGTTTCACATGTATGCCATAGTCCTTAAGAGTTTGAGTCATCCATAGCAATCACACAAAACATGATCCGGTGGCAATGTATCCCACTTTGGCGATAGATAGAGATACCTAATTATGTTTCTTGGATGACAAAGATACAAGAGATCTACCAAGGAATAGGCAAGTACCGTAGGTGGATTTTCTATCAACCTTGTCTTTGGCATAGTCTGAGTCGGAATAGCCAACAAGGGTAATAGAAGATCCCTTGGGATACCAAATGTCAAAAATTGGTGTATGTATCAAGTATCTCACAATTCTTTTCACGGCCTTAAGATGACACTCTTTAGGATCAACTTGATATCTAGCACACATGCACAAACTAAGCATGATATCAGGACAGGAGGCACATAGGTATAGCAATGAGCCGATCATTGATCGATAAACCTTTTGATAAACCAGTTTGTCCTCCTAGGTGAGGTCAACATGTCCACTAGTAGGCATACGAGTTTTCATACCTTTTCACTCTTGCATGTTTAACTTGATCAAGTCCTTGGTGTACTTAGTTTGAGAGATGAAAGTTCCTTCTCTCGTATGCTTGATTTGCAAACCAAGGAAAATTTTAGCTCACACATCATCGACATCTCATACTTCTCGGACATCAACCTTCCAAATTTCTCACTAAATTGTGGGTTAGTAGATCCAAATATAATATCATTTACATAAATTTTGCACACAAATAATTCACCATTAAGTCTCTTAGTGAATAAGGGTGCGTCAATTTTACCAATTTCAAAACTATTTTCAAGTAGAAACTTCATTAGACATTTGTACCAAGCTCGTGAGGCTTGCTTAAGTCCATAAAGAGCTTTACGGAGCTTGTAAACATGATTAGGTTTCTTAGGTTTGACAAAACTAGGGGGTTTCTTAATATAGACTTGTTCCTCAATCTTCCCATTTAGAAAATCACTTTTAATGTCCATTTGGTAAAGTGTAATGTCATGGCGATTGGCATAAGCAAGTAATATACGAATAGATTCAAGTCTAGAAATGAGGGAAGAGGTCTCACCATAGTCCATACCTTTGACTTGCATGTAGCCTTGATCCACGAGACGTGCCTTGTTGCGTAAAACTTGACCGTCTTCATATTGCTTATTTTGAAACACCCATTTTGTACCAACGATGTTTTTCTTGTCTTTGGGCTTCTCCACCAGTGTCCACACTTTGTTCCTCTCAAAGTTGTGTAACTCTACATGCATAGCATTCACCCAATCTGGGTCTTCAAGTGCTTCTTCCACCTTCATAGGCTCAATATTATAGATGAATTCGTAATTCTCACAAAAATTAGCTCAACATATTTAGAGCGAGTGATTCTCCTAGTTTGAATGTCACCAAAGATTTTTTAAGGGGTAATTATTGTTCACTCTAGCTCGAACTCGAGGTAGCTTTTTTTGTTGGACAGTGGAGCTTTCTCCTCCTCATGTTCTTCTTCATTGTTGTTGTTGAAGGTGTCGTCTCCTTTAGGTGGTGGTGAAGGAGGTTGAGGTGGATCATCATGATGTACTTGTTCATCCTATTCATCTTGTCATGTACCGCCTGTGGATGCCTCCATGTCGTGTTGAGGTTTGCCTTGACACAAAGTAGGGGCTTCCACTTGGGTCGATGAAGTGCTTTCCTTCACCTCCATGGGATGAATCTTGTCGATGGACACGTCTTGGATGGCTTACGAAGGTTCCTTATCTCCTACATAATTTGGCAATTGTTCGACTTGCGAACCATTAGATTCATCAAACTTCACATCTACCGTCTCTTCAACTTTTTGAATGAAGTTGTTGTATACACGATAAGTGTGAGAGTTTGATCTGTAACCGAGTAGGAAACCTTCATGCGATTTAGGAGAAAATTTAGAACGACGATGCTTATCAAGAATATAATACTAGGATCCAAATACTGGAAAGTATCCAACTTGGGGCTTCTTACCAGTGAGTATTTCATATGCCATTTTGCTAGAAGCTTGTGAGAGTCGGTTTGTTGCATGACAAGCTGTTTCCATGGCCTCCGCCCAAAATTGTCTTGGTGTCTTGTATTCGTCGAGCATCATTCTAGCCATCTCTATGAGAGTTCGGTTCATCCTCTCAACAACTCCATTTTGTTGAGGCGTGTTCATAGCCAAGAACTCATGTGAGATACCTTCTTTGTCAAGAATGGTGTCAACATTTGTGTTCTTGAACTCCGACCAGTTGTCGCTCCGAACTTTCTTGATCTTCACTTCAAATTGGTTTTATGCTTTGCGAGCGAAGTTCTTGAAGATCTTTTGTACTTGCGACTTTTCATCAAGAAAGAAAACCCACGTAAATTTGAAAAATCATCAACTTAACTAGACCAATGGAATTTCCACCGAGGCTCTTGTAAGAATTGGGACCAAAGAGATCCATATGAAGCAACTCGAGTGGTCTTCTAGTAGTCACGACATTCTTTATGGGATGACTTCTGCCCACTTGTTTTCGAGCTTGACAAGCACTACAAAGTCTATCTTTGTCAAAGATGACATCTTTAACACCAAGTATATGATCACCTTTGATGAGCTTGTCTAGATTATGCATACCAACATGTCCTAGCCTTCTATGCCAATTCCAACCTTTTGAAGATTTTGCAATAAGACAAGTATGAGGTTTGGATTTTTTAGTGAAATCTACAATGTATAGACCATCTCTATGGAAACTGGTAATACCATGCTATGATTGTCTTAATGAAACACTTGGCAATCTACTTTGGTAAATATTACATTAAAACTGAAGTCGGCAAGTCTGGATACGGAAAGAATATTGAAGCCAAGGGATTCAACAAGCATAACATTTTGAATAGAACTATCATGAGATATGGTCACCTTACCAAGACTGAGTACCTTACCACTAGAGTTGTCTCCAAAAGTTACATTCCTTCATGGTCCATGGTTTGGTGTGATCTCTTGAAACATGTATCTATTACGGTCATGTGATCGGTGCATCCACTATTGAGGATCCATTCCTTTCCTCCAGACATGTAGTCATTGACGTTTTCCATGAGACTTAGACTCTTCATAGTCTTCTCACACTCGATGTCGAGCAATCATCTTCCTCATAGTATCCATGTTCCACATTGTCATCATCAATTTGTATATCCTTGTCATAAGAGACACGAGATTTGTTAGGGTTGTGCTCATGAAAATGTTCAAGTTTATGAGTGTGAATGGCTTCAACAATGATGTTATTAATGGTAATGACATATCCTTTAGCATGCATGAGATCACAAATCTCAAACAAGCATTTATCAAAGTTGCGATCAATAGGTTTCATCTTACGAAAGGCAATAGCTTTATGAAGAATTTCATCAAGATACTCAATAAATAATTTGGATGTCGTTTCTTCAAATCATTCCACAAAGTATAAGCACATTCAACATTCTTCATTTGATCAAACACAGTTCTTGGAAATCCTCTAATGATAAGATTAACAGTTCTAAGATTATAAAGCATATGAATTTCTTCTTGTGAAGTATGTAAGGGATCAATGGGAGGTACATAGGGGCTCATAACATACTTGCTCAAATGGATTTCGTTGAATAACTCAAGCATCTCATATTTCCATTAACTATAGTACTCCCCATCGAGAATGGGCATCTACAACTAAGACTCCCCAAACTAGATGCATCCATATTCCTCCAACTTTGATTAAACCAAGGCTATGGACACCAAAGCTCTGATACCAATTGTGGGATCACAAGAAGTGGTGTCTAGAGGGGGTGTGAATAGACTACTTGAGAAATTGAAACCTAACCTTTTCCCAAATTAATTGGTTGGCAGATTTTAGCAATTCTAACAAGTCTAGTGCACCCTACACATGCTAGTCAACAAGTATGGCAACAGAAAGTAAAGACAAGCATATGTAAGAGAGTTGAGATAGGAAGATAAAACGCAAAGTTTACACGTAGATTTTTTGCGTGGTTCCGATAGGTAGTGCTATGGTACGTCCACGTTGATGGAGACTTCAACCCACAGAGGGTAGCGGCGGTGAGAGTCCATGAAGGTCTCTACCAACAAAGGGTAAATGGAGAAGCAACCTTTTCTATGCCATCATGGCCTTCGTCTACGGAGGACAGCCTTACTCGGGGTAGATCTTCACAAAGTAGGCGACCTCCTTGCCCTTACAAACTTCTTGGTTGAACTCCACAACACGAAGTAGGAGGCGCCCAAATAACACCTAACCAATCTAGGAGGCATCACCCTCCAAAAGGTAATAGATGTGGTAAGTATGATGAACTTCTTGCTCTTGTGCTTCAAAAGATAGTCTCCACAACACTCAATCACTCTCTCATAGATTTGGCATGGGTAGAAGAGATTCATTGGATGGAAAACAACTTGGGGAGGCTAGAAATCAAAATCCATATTGTTGGAGTGGATGATATTGATCTCAACACATAAGTTGGTGGTTCTCTCACAGAAAATTGGATATGGAAAGTGTTTGTATGTTCTGAGTGCTTCCTCTACGAGTGTGAGGTGGTGGAGGGGTATATATAGGCATATCCAAAAATCCAACCGTTACAACATTATTTCCCAACTCGGTTGCACTGACTAGTGCAAAATGTGTCAACTTTGGCCTTTTCGGTGAGTCCGATATATAAATCTCGGTGGTACCGATATGGGTGACCTAGGCAGTTACCAAGACTCGGTGTCACTGATCCCTAAAAGTCAGAAATTCTAATTTTAAGAAACAGGACAACAGAAGGTCGGTCACTGGTTTTGGTTTCACCAAATGGAAACTTGGTGTCACTGAGATTCTAGGGTTTGGGAAAGGTTCTATCAAAGGCAAAACTCGGTGGGACAGAGCCGGAATTGTTGGTGTCACCGATTTTGGACTTTAGGCTTTGGACAAAGAATTTTTATGGGAGAATGGGTGAGTATTTTTGGTGGCTAATCTCTAAGCACCTGAGTAACCGGATGATCATAATTCCTCATCCCCTTTTAATACTATTGGCTTTCCTATGGACTCATGTTGGTGCACTAGAGTTTTGGGCTCTTTAGTGCCCCTCACCCTGGCTACGAGGCCCGGCAAGGAGCTGCCATGTACAAGTACAGGAGAATCAAGACCCCTGATAAGACCTTGCTAGGATGGCCATCAAACCCTCAGGTAGGGCAAAGCCCCAGCAAGGCGAAGACCCGGCAAGGAGAAGGCCCGACAAGCCCCGCCAGCGCAGAGGCCAGGTGTCACCCTGCCTGTGCACGTGTCGCAACGTCGGTGTTGGAGGGGCTAAGTGGTGCCGATGGGATGGGCTCCTCTTCCATCTTGTAGGCAGTTAGAGATGCCTGACGGTGCATTAAATGCGCCTGTCCTACTCCATTAGTATTAGGTATGATAGGATTGTAGCTCTGTACACCCCGTGTATGCACTGTACGCCACTGTTGGGATCCCCTTTATCATATAAAAGGAGGCCCAGGGCGTTATGGTAGAGGACTTTTGGATTTTGGATCTTTGAACTTTTCGACCTTCTAGCTCATATGGGTAGCAGCTGTTCACATTGCTCCTGTAGTTGGAACCCTAAAAACACTCATTCAATACAATCAAACAGGAGTAGGGTTTTATGCACCTTTGCGGCCCGAACCTGGGTAAAATCCCCGTGCACCGTTCATCAGAACTGCTCTTTCGACGAGCCTTCCTCCCCGCCGAACCGAAAGGTGTCCCTCCGATTCCATAGGTGTTCATTCCCCACAACTTCTTTGTCACACCAGGTTGAGGGAAGAGGTCGCATGAACCTGTTCTGGTGATCAGCGTGCTAGTTCCTTCATAATCATCATCGCCATGGACCCTAAGAAGAAGGTGGCCCATTCATGTCCGTTGTCCCTATAGCTACACAGTTAGGTGATGGGGTAGACGTAGGTGGAGGAGCAGGCAGAGGTTTAGAACTTCCGCGACGCTCCGGTGATCAAGGCCAAGCAAGAAGCAACGCCCGCCACGGGGACGCTCATGGCGGCGACAGGAATCCCCGTGCCGCTTGGTCTCGGGACGGAGCTATGCCACTTGCGGGTGGTACGATGTACTCCGGGGACGGAAGGGTACCTTCGAGGACGCCCATGCCAGCGCCTATGCCCCGACCTTCCCACGATGCATGCGAAGAGCACCGCCATGGCGCCCACGGTTCCCAACAAACCCCACGAAAAAGCTGATGCGCATCACTACCAAGGTGTGCGGGACCAACATGCTCGCCAGCATGCTAGTGCGAGTGGCGTGCCATCACAGGACCACGGCGGAGCTCCTTCTAACACTGTTAGAAGTCAAAGCACCTCGCGTTCCTCACGCCGTTTACTACCGACCACATTGGAAGAAGCAATGGCGAGAGCACAACTACTCCTGAACTTCCCTCCGGCTACGGAGAAGCTCGACGAATGGAGAGCCACCATTCAGAGCCTCCTCAGCCTTGTTGACAAGTTTTGGTCCACTGAGCCGGCTCATGCCAATGGTGAGAAGGATGGAGGTGGTGCGAACACGGTGCACTCTCCTCCACAGCGACAACACCGGTCACCTCTCGACGGACCGACGCTTACGATGGTTACTCGACGGCGTTGGCCGATCCATAGACTCGCCACGACCAGCGTCAAGTTCTTCGAGAACAAAGCAAGGAATATGCTCGAACTACGATCGAGCGATGACGGGAAGCACGCCATCAATCTGATAAGCGCGTGGGGCCCACTGTAGAAAGGCCCGTGCCAGGGTATCCTGCCAGCCTACCTTACGAGGTGGGTTGCCCGCGTTTACCTATGAGCTGCGGCAAGTCCAGTGGCCCAACTTCCGCACGTTCAAGCCAGAGGTCCCGGAGAAGTACGACGGTAGGACTCACTCGTGAGCGTTCTTGAGCATCTACACAATTGCGGTGCAGGCTGCCAGGGCTCGCGATGACAAGATACTCGCCAACTACTTCCCGTTGGTGCTTAAGCCCAACGTCAGGTCATGGTTGATGCACCTGCGAGAAGGATCCATTGCCTCCTTGGTAGACCTGTGCCACGAGTTTGTTGGTGCCTTTACCGAAGGCCACCAAGCTCCTGGTCAAGAGAGCAATTTGCACATCATCCCTCAGAAGGAGGGCGAGACTTTGCGCAAGTACATCCAAAGGTTCAATCGGGTGTACCACAACATACCAGACGTTCATCCCCACGCTGTCATCAGAGTGTTCCATCAGAACGTGTGAAACTGCAGGCTGTGGGAGGAGCTGGCGATGAACAAAGTCAGGGATGTTGCCGAGCTTTATGCTCTGGCAGATACATGTGCTCGGGTTGAAGAAGGGAGAAGTCTCCCTGGCATGGACACTAGCACAGGGGTCGACTCTCAGGATGAAGACACCGCCACCCCGGCAAAGAAGGGCCGGCGGCGAAACAAGAAGCACAAGGGCAAGGCCGTGCTTGCCATCGAGGGATCCGGCAACCCCGGTACCGCCGAGAAGGGCAAGGTTGATGACCCCGACAAGGATGTTGCCGGGTGCGTCTCCTGCCAGACGATGGCGGCTACCGACAAGAGGGAAGGCTCAATCAAGCAGTATTGCAAGATTCATCGCACCAAGGGCCACGATCTTCAGGACTGCCGGCAAGTTGAGCATCTTGTCGAGAAGCAAAAATCCAAGTACGAGAGGAGAGACAAGGAGAAAGGCCAGGATGGTGTGGAGGGGTCCGGCAAGAAGCGCATTGGCCGAGGAGGTCGCTACGGCAAGCCCAAACAACAAAAAGACCGGCCCGCTCGTGGCCGTGACAAGCAAGAGGGTGATGATGATGACGTTGAAGAGGAAGACGAGTCCAGCGAGCAGGAGTTCCAGAAGGCTACAAAGATAAGGTGCATTGAGGGAGGTGCCTTGTTGCATTCCTCTCACCACCAACTTAAATAGTGGGCACGCGAGGTTAACGCGGCGGAGCCATGTATTGGTGCCCAGAGACGTCTGAAGTGGTCCAACACTCCTATCATTTTCGACGCCGAGGATCACCCTGATTGCACAACTGCGGTCGGGTGCCTTCCGTTCTTGGTTTTGCCAACAATTCGCAACCTCAAGGTGACGAAGATGCTAGTCGAAAGTGGGGCCAGCCTGAACCTGATCTCGCCTGATGTCATCCAGAGGCTGCAAATTCCTGATGAAGATATTGAGCCCACATGCGCTTTCCAAGGGATCAATTCAGGGAGGACTTAGATGAAGGGCAAAATCACACTGCCGGTGACGTTTGGCAGTGACATGAATTTCGGAACAAAGAAGATCATTTTTGACGTCGCCAAGATCTCATTGCCGTACAACAGTATCCTTGGTCGCCCAGCACTGTCCAAGTTCATGGCGGCCACCTACTTCGCTTACAATGTGCTGAAGATGCTGGGGCCAATGAGCGTCATCATGATCAACTTTGACAAGAAAGGCACACTTATCTACGCCGACCAACTCTACCGGGAGGCAGTTGCAGCACCTGCCGCCAAGGCACTTGCTCCTACCACCGAAGCTCCTAGGGGGAAGAAGACCGGTAAGGCCTCTGGCGCACATTCCGGCAAGCGTGCCTCCTCGGGGTGTTGCGCTCCTGTTGACGATGTGCTAGAGAGCTCCACCGGCAAGAGCAAGAATTCCAAGACAGCTCCACCAGAGACTAAGAAGGTGCCCACCAAGGAGGATGGTACGGGAGGAACTTTCACCATAAGTTCCACCCTTGACGACAAATAGGAAAGCGCACTTGTTGCCTTCCTACGGGCGAATGTCGATGTGTTTGCATGGAAACCATCTGATATCCCCGGTGTTCCCAGGAGGGTGATTAAGCACCACCTTGCCATCTGTCCACACGCATTGCGTGTCAAGCAGAAGGTCCGGAAGCATGCTTTGGAGCGGAAACAGTTTATTGCTGAAGAGATCAAGAAATTAGAAGTGGCTGGCTTGATCAGAGGAGTACTTCATCCAACGTGGTTGGCCAATCCAGTTGTAGTGCACAAGGCGAATGGAAAATGGAGGCTGTGCATTGACTTCACAGACATCAATAAGGCCTTCCCCAAAGATCCTTTTCCCTTGCCGCGCATCGACCAGATTGTGGACTCCACTACCGGATGCAACTTACTGTCTTTCCTTGACGCCTATTCAGGCTATCATCAGATTTTCATGGCCAAGGAAGACGAAGAGAAGACCACATTTATTACCCCATGTGGTACGTATTACTTTTTGCGTATGCCTTTCTGGTTGAAAAGTGCTGGTTCTACATTTGCAAGAGCGGTCTAGATTGGTTTTGAGCCCCAGCTACATAGAAATATGGGGGCTTATATGGATGACATAGTGGTCAACACCAAGGACAAGGCTACACTCATATCAGACCTAGAAGAAACATTTGCAAATCTGCGCAAGATCAACATGAAGCTCAACCCTGAGAAGTGCAGGTTCGGCGTCCCATCGGGCAAACTCCTCGGGTTCTTTCTATCTCAGCGCGGAATTGAAGCAAACCCCGACAAGATCAAAGCAATTGAGCAAATTGAAGCACCAAGACGTGTGAAGGATATGCGACGTCTTGCCGGCTGTGTTGCTGCTCTGAGTCAGTTCATTTCAAAATCTGCTAAGCACGCCCTGCCCTTTTTCAAAATCTTGAAGAAGGCAGGTCCGATGAAATGGACACCAGAATTGGAGGCAACGCTGCATGATTTGAAGAAGTACCTCTCCTTTCCGCCAGTCCTAGGGCCGCCAAAACCACAAGAGCCGTTCCTGCTATACCTAGCGGCAACAAATCAAGTGGCGAGTGCTGCACTAGTGGCTGAAAGGGAAGTTGATGAAGAAGCAGCGGCAGCGGCAGGACCGCCAAGCGACAAGCCAGGACATTCCCCGGCGGGGTCTAGTCCCGGCTTTGAGTACTTGTACATTGCAATCGACAAGTTCACAACGTGGCCAAAAGTGGAGGCAGTGAGAAAGGTGACAACACATTCAGCGACCAAGTTCTTCAAAGGACTAGTCTGTTGCTTTGGTGTTCCCAACAGGATCATCACTAACAATGGCACACAGTTCACGAACCGGACCTTCATGCAGTATGTCCAAGACCTTGGCACCAAAATCAGTTTTGCTTCTTTTGCCCATCCAAGGAGCAACGGACAGGCAGAAAGGGCTAATGCTGACGTGTTGCGAGGCCTCAAGACAAGAACCTTTGACAAGCTACACAAGTGCGGAAGGCACTGGATTGATGAGTTGCCGGTGGTTCTTTGGTCAATCAGAACGACACCAAATCGAGCTACCGGCCAGACACCTTTCTCCCTCATATATGGGGCGGAAGCAGTTCTCCCCACGAAACTCATATACGGGTCACCTCGAGTGCTTGCTTATGATGAGCTTGAGCAAGAGCAGTTGCGGCAAGATGACGCGACACTCCTTGAGGAAGACCGTCTTCAGGCTGCTATGAGAGCTGCACGCTACCAACAAGCTTTGCGCCGCTATCATAGCCGCAAAGTTAATGCCCGAAGTCTTGAGGAAGGCAACCTTGTTCTTCGATGAGTTCAGTCTGCCAAGAATTCAAACAAGTTGATGCCGAAGTGGGAAGGCCCTTACCGGGTAGTGCAAGTCACCAGGCCTGGCGCAGTCTGCCTGGAGACCGAACATGGCATCCTAGTGAGCAACTCCTGGAATATCGAACATCTTCGTAAGTTCTACCCATAAGGCACGGTTGTCGGGTCCCCCGACAACCACCTTTTGTACAAGTCTTGCCTCTAAAGCACGTAATCCTTGGTACAAAGCCAGGCGCAGACCCTGTGCGTAGTTCAATAAAGATAAGTGTTCTCCAAATCTTGTTGATTTTCATGTTTACTTATGTGCATGTTTGTCTAAGATATTGCATTGCACTTACTCCCAGCAAGAGCTAACGGACCGCCAAGGTTTCACATCCATATTTTCTCTTCTTTCTTTTTCTCGAAGGACAGAATGTTACCTTGCGTGCAACTTTGCCCGGGGGGGATGGTGGTATGGATACCTATGAGCGACATTCAAAAAAATCTCTTGACGGAAGGAGTATGACAATGAAAAGATAAGTTGCAAAACCCGAAGTCAATTCCTGCTATGGAGTTATTTTCCTTGGATGATCTCGGTTCTCGTATGGAAAACCTGCACGCGAAGGGACCTTGTTGCGATTGGTTGCACCCTTATTCTATTTCGAGTCCGCTCAACAGTCTAGGTGGGTGGACTAAAAACACTAGCGTCTCTTGCCGGCAGCAGCCCCACCAACAGGCTTCTAAAGTCCCGCACCTAGCGCTCGCGACAGGGGTGTGCGCACCGGCATGTGTGCAATCAGGCGTAGGGTGAATGCATACAAAAATAAATTAAACAAGGAGAATAACATAACATGTGTTTAAAGCATAGCAAGTTATATTACATAAATCTTGCCGCGATTCTGACATAAGACAAATTGTTCTTGGCATGGGTGGCGGCAAAAAGTAAGGCAACTAATCCCAACGATTGCCTTCAACCTGCTTGACTTGGCTGACCCTGTCGACGATGGGCACGAGAAGTTCCTCAAGCACCTTGACGTCTACATCCTTCGGCAAGCGGTCAAGGACGTTGGAGATGTTGATATCGGAGTTCTTGTGCGCCACTTTGACGAGCACCTTGCGGAGGAAGGCCTGGCAGAGTTTGCATGATTCACTGGCTAGATAGGATGCTCGGTCGGAGTGAAGCCGCTCCAAGGCTCCAAGAATACAGTCGAAGAACATGGTTATCTTGGCGCTCCTGGACATTCTGCCGTCAAAAGAGTACCTAAAACCTTCGAGGCCCATGGCGAACAGTTGTGCGGTAAGCTTCTCTGCGACATTGATGAGCTTCTCAGTCCAGACTTGTACTCTCTATACATAGTTCTCGCGAGCCCGGGCGGTCTCAAGAGTCTCGGTCAGCGTAGTTAGCTTCATGTTCAGATCATCAATGGTTCACTAGCTAAGGAGAGCTGTTTGGTCTTGTCTGATATGGTGATTTGCATCTCCATCAGGCTGCCAAGGGCTTTGTCTCTTTTAGACATGAGTAACGAGACCTCCTTGCCGAGATCCTCAAGGTAGGCCTCCAGCTACTTCACCCTCTCCTCCAGCAAGTTCTTGGCGGCCTCTGCAGCTTCGGCAGCATCGGCGGCCTCCTTCAGCTTGCCGACGTGATCTGCAGTTAGAGCTTCAAGCGTCTCCTTGTGTTTCTGCTCCAGCTCCTGGGTCCACCGCACGACAAGCTCCTCAATCTCCACTTCCTTGCCGCGAAGTTTGTCAGCAAGCGTGTTCTCGCGAGCGACAAGCTCTTCTTCATGGGCATCAAGCCCGATACGGTGCTCCGTCAAGCGAGCGTCCTCTATAGCAGCCCGTTTCTTGGCCTCCTCCTGCGCCTTCTTGGCGTCGGACTGCTGCATGAAGAGTTGGCTCCAGCCTTGGCTCAATTGTGCCTGATCAGACTTCAGATCATAGGAAGCTTGGGCGAACTAGGCCTGAGTTTCTTCGATGCGCTCCTGAAAGTTGGCCTTAGCCGCTTCCATAACTGCTGCTCTAGAGTCCAATTTCTCCTTTCGGGCGCGGTGAAGCGCTTGGAACTTTCGGAAGCTATCGCCCATGGTCTGGAGGAGTTGTTCGTCTTGGGATTTGCTACTACTGGCACTTGGTTCATCAACGATCTCTAGCCCGGCAACAGTAATGATCCCCTCTTCAAAAACATCCCCTTTAGATGGCACCCTAGTGCTTGCCATGTCGAGGATGCCGACAAAAAAATTATCGCCAACCCAGAGGTACTTGCTCGACAATGGGGCTTTGGATGTGGGCGGTTGGTCCTCGACGGCCGCCTCCCCGGCACCTGGGGGCTCCGTGGTGGGCGTAGCGCCTGGCGTTCCTGCGGCAGGAATGCCGTCAGTACGGTCCCTGGCCTCCTCGCCAGCCTTCTCAGCCTCTTCTCACGCAGCCTTGGCGGCCTCAGCACTAGCGGCCTCGGCAGCAGCATTCTTGTTGGATTCAGCGGCCTCGGTGACAGGACTCCTGATGGCCTCCTCAGCAGTGATCCTGTCGGCCTCAGCAACAACATCCTTGGCGGTCTCCTTGATGACGGTATCGACATCCATGCCCTCCATATAGGGAATGTCTGAGGCCATGAAAACAAACCAAACGAAGCTGAGGTGGAAGTTCAAGAAGACAAAAAAGACGAACATAATAAAGAGTACCTGCACCAACGACGATCGCCAGTGAAGACCTGCCAGTGCCCGTGCTTTCTAGCTCTCCCTCGTCGCAATAAAGCACGCTGGAGGAAGTCCTCACCGGGGATCCGTCTCTGGGCGGTGTAGATGAAGGAGGCGGCATATCAGGGACGACCTCTGATGGTTCTCCTTGTCGCTGCCCTCCTCCTGCATATCTAGTGATGTCAGTAGTGAAGATGCACACCCCGGCACTTGCCAGCGGGAAGTGAGTAATGGGCTCACGCTGGGGGCTACGCCGGGGGCTGAGTCGAGGACTACGTCGCGGGCTGGCCTCCGGGTTGACGGCGATCATGTCTGGCAGACGTGAGGCGCTTGCCGGCAATTCCTCACCCATCGAGGTCTTCGCCCTCTTTGCCGCCCTTTGTGCCAGTGTTTCCGCATCCCTGTGGAGATAGGTAAAAGGCAAACTAAATGAGTTAAGTAAAACAAGAAATTTGAAAGGGAAAAGATGCGGCAAGGTCCTTACTCCTCATCTTCTTCTCCCGAGCTAAGGGAAGAGAGGTCGAAGGCGACTTCCGCCATGGTGCCCATGGAGGGAGGTGGAGGAGTGCTCCTGGGTCATTTGGCCGCAGCAGGCATAGGTTGCTGATGAGCTTCTTGCCGTCATGGCCGGCCGCCCCCTTGCCGGAGACTGCGCTGCTCGAAGGAGCTTGGCAAACCGGAAGCCTAGAGGCGGCTCTCTGAAGGACGCACCTCTTCCTCATCACAAGAGACAGGGCCTCGTCGAGCGGCTCCTCCTTAGCTGTGTCTACGGCAGGATGGCCTCGGGTAGATGTGCCACCTTGCTCCTCGGCGGTCCCACCCTGCCCGACAAGATTTTCGTCCGATAGTGTTTACCCTCGGCCGACTTCCTCTTCCAAGAAGCCGGCGCTGCTGACCTCCGTAGCAAGATCTGCTTCCTCCGCCCTGCTGGCGATGTATACCATTTCTTCCTTAGCGGTGTCGCGAACGAGGCCCTCTTCCTTGTGGATGGCCATCTCTGCCAAGTTATCGAAGAACTTTTGGACCTGCTCTACAGATGGCTCAATCCAGGACGCATCAAGGTTGTGGGCGTCAAACACCTGCATCATGGTGATGATTCGACCTAAAGCAGAGTTGTTACACAGGGGGATTATGCCTGCCGACCGCTCACATACCACGACACTCCTGAATAGTTTCTGGCAGAGAGCTCCGTGCTGCCTAACTGTCAGACTGTGGTTCAGCCCGGGGCGCAACCTCATGATGTCCGTCGCGTTCTGAAATTCCCAAGCTGGCCTCCCCTTATTCTGTAGGGGAGCAATGCGCCGGCGAAGGAAATCAGCGCCTATCATCTCTATGGTGAAGCTGGTGCTTCTAAGACGGTGAATCCTGGTGGTCGCGACTATGAGCTTCCAATCCTCAGGGTCAAGGGCACTCTAGTCATCACCACGTACCATCTTGGTTCGCCGCGGCAAGCAGAAAGGCTGGAAGTTCTCCTCGTGAATCCAACATCATTTTCCTCGCCACTCATCCCACCTCTCGCAGTAGGCCCTGTCTGGGTAGACTTCCTTGGTTCCTTGCCATGGAATCCAAGCAATCACACCAGAAAGGGCTCCACCTTGTTGGATACGGGGAGTAAAGTAATGGCAGAAGAGGGCGGTGCTAGGAACTGCTCCGGCAAAGTTTTCGCCAAGATGGGCAAAAACCGACATACACGTCACGACATTCGACGTAAAATCCAAGAGTTGGAATCTGTAAGTGAACATGATGTCGTTGAAGAAATCCGAGAAAGGGGGACAGAGCCCGCAGTAAAAATAATTGGCAAAGAAATGATATTTATCTGGGCCGCCCCGAAAGGACCTGGACTCACATGGGTGGCGGGATGCGCCGTCGTCCCTGTCGCCCACATACACCGGTACCTCTCCTTCAGAATGCCCGTGTCTAGCTCCGGCGGGAAGACGACGTGCTCCTTCCGCATCCTCACCAGCTTGTTCTCCGAGACGGTTTCCGCATCCATGCCCTTGCTAGCCTTGGGCGACATGGTGGCTATGGAGGCGGGGGCTGAGGACGGAGAGGGCGTGGAGGCATGGATGAATGGGAGGAGCTCTATTTCGGGCTTGAGGAGGAAGACGACGGTGGTTCTCAGATTTGGAAAGACAAGAGTTAAATGAGCAACGCCTTCGCGGTTTCTTTTCATGGGGAAGGCATGGGGCATCCTCTTTACTAAAATAATATAGAAACACTTTGGGGGCGTGATGCTTTAATGGCCGCGCCGCGCACGTATCCCACGTCCCGCATTCAATGGGTGTCGTGGGGAGGCACAGTAAGCGTAATGATCATAACTACATGGACTTGACACGCGTGCCCGTGCAATGTTTGGGCCTAGCCCAACAACGCCTCGCACCGTGTGTGGCCCAGGCCCAGGGGCTCCTATCGGTGCACTAGAGTTTTGGGCTCTCTAGTGCCCCTTACCCGTGCACGGGTAGTAGTAGCCACCCTGGCGACGAGGCCGGGCAGGGAGCTGCTAGGTACAAGTACAGGAGAATCAAGACCCCTGACAAGACCTTGCCGGGATGGTCATCAAACACTCAGGCAAGGCAAAGCCCCGGCAAGGCGAAGACCCAGCAAGGCGAAGCCCTAGCAAGCCCCGCCAGCATAGAGGCCAGGTGTCGCCCCGCCTAGGCACGTGTTGCGGCGTCGGCGATGGAGGGGCTAAGCGGTGCCGATGGGACGAGCTCCTGTCTCGTCCTGTAGGCAGCCATAGATGCCTGATGGTGCATTAAATGCGCCTGTCCTACTCTGTCAGTGTTAGGTATGATAGCAGTGTAGCTCTGTACACCCCATGTACGCACTATACGCCGCTGTTGGGATCCCCTTTATCATATAAAATGAGGCCCAGGGCATTATGGTAGAGGACTTTTGGATTTTGGATCTTTGAACTTTTCGACCTTCTAGCTCATACGGGTAGCAGCTATTCACAGCGCTCCTACAGCTGGAACCCAAAAAACACTCATCCAATACAACCAAGAAGGAGTAGGGTTTTACGCACCTTTGCGACCCGAACCTGGGTAAAATCTCCGCGTGCCGTTCATCAAAACTGCTCTTTGTGCGAGCCTTCCTCCCCGCCGAACCGAAAGGGGTCCCTCCAATCCCATAGGTGTTCGTTCCCCACGACAACTTAGAAGCACTTTCTCACAAAATATAAAATATAGAGTCTTGTAGCTTTAATCTTGGAGCTTGGCCAATCCTATTCCTTCCCTTCGTCTTCTTCTTGGGAATTATCCTCACAATCCTTAGCCAATCCTTTCTATCGACTAAGCCTGAAATAAACTAGGTAGAGCTATTAGTCCAAGCTACAATGTATGTTGTCATGAATTATCAAAACCAACAAGGGGGCATCTGTGCTTTCATAATTGGCTAAATAGAATAGCAATGAATACCAACAAATTTTCATAGCATGCAATAAAATATTATTACTAGTGTAGGAAACAGTGAACACTTCTCAAACCAAAAGACAAATATAATTGGGACAATTGTATTTTTACCCCTAGTTGGAACCTACCCATGGGGTTTGCCCTTAATTTTCGACTCTGCTCCATTTTGCCCTTAGATTTGCCCGCGAGGTCGCCCAAATGCCCTTTGACTGTTTTACCAATACTTTGAAAATTCATAACAAATTCATATGAAATCAGAAAATGCAAATAAGGTATCACAATGTTTAGATAAACATTACCTTTATGTGCATGTCATTTGCATTCACAACAAAAGTTCCATTTAAACTACCTCAGGAAATTAATGGTATTAACATTATAATAAGTAAGAATCTATAAACAATAATTTTTAATGAATAAAAATTACATGCAAATGTAGGTGATGTTTTCTGAACATTCTGATATCTTAATTGCATTTTTCTTAGTTCATATCAACTTGTTAAGAATGTTCAAACGACTTTGACCATTATTTTGAACTTCATAACAAGTTGATATAAACTAAGAAAAACGCAAATGAGATATCAGGATGTTCAGAAAACATCACCTACATTTGCATGTAATTTAAACTCATGAAAAAATTATTGCTTAATAATGTGAATAACATTAATAACCCCGGGCAAATTAAACAGTACTTTTGTCCAGAATGCAAATGGCATCCACATAAAGGTAATGTTTATCTAAATATTTTGATATCTCGTTTGCATTTGTCTGAGTTCATATAAATTTGTTATAAATTTTCAAAGTATTGGTCAAATGGTCAAAGGGCATTCGGTTGACCTCGGGTGCAAATCTAAGGGCAAAATTGAGCAGAGTTGAAAAGTAAGGGCAAACCCCATGGGTAGGTTCCAACTATGGGGAAAAATGTATTTGTCCCAATATAATTCACAAAACATTTTTATAAAGTTTATTTTGGACTTTATAAACGTTCCATAAAATTTTGAACTCCCAAATAAATATCAAAATATTATACAAAGCATCTCCAATATATTATTTTGAAGAAGTCCTATCATCTTCTCACATGATTGCTTCCAATACTATGAGGATCTAATTTTAAAATCCAAAAGTGAATATTTGGAAAAGTCCTTTTATTCCCTATTATTTAAATATTCATTTAACTCAAAAAGTTTCAAATCTTAGTCAAATAAGTTAATAGTAAGCATCACAAGCAAGTTAGAAATAATCTAGTTAATATTCCAAATTTCAGAATTTGGGATGTTACACCTACTCATATGAGACAAGTTGCCTTACAAAAAATATATAACTTTGTGCAACTTGAGGAAGATCATTTCCCCCAAGCTTGGGGAGGCTTCTCCAGATATCTTTTGTAATGGACTAATCGATACTTCTAGGGATTTCCTAGATAGTTGTGTCGGTTGTGTTTTCAGGGAACAAGCTGTTGAACAAGCTTAGGAACTATTCGATAATCTACTAAAAATGCTGATGATTGGACAATTCCTTAGTCTAGAAGATATGAAAGAGGCAAATAAATCTATGAAATAAAAGCGTATTAAGTCTGAATATGTTAAGAATTTTCCACCTATTGAAGAAATACAAGGACTTGGTATCCCAACATAGGTAGTAGAGGTGAATTCTCTTTGGAGCTTTGATGAAGGTGATATCCCTTAGAATAAGTCTCCTAGTCGATGCTTGGATGAGTTTGATAATTTTACCATTAAGCAAGAAAATTTTAATATGCAAACTAGTGATCAATTGTAGCATAATTTCATTACGATTGAATGCTTGAGTGATACATTAATGAGAATTGGTAATGATGTTAAAGGTTATGTAAACATACATCAATGCATCAAACTCAGTCAAAAAAGTTTCTAATTACAAAATAACTTTCTTAATGAAATGAGTAATAAAATGAATGATCATGTTGTTAGAGTAATGACTAGAGGAGGTAAAATGACTCAGGAAACTTTATAGTCTCAAGTCATCCTCAAAGAATTGAGAAAGATCCTCAGGTTGTAATAATGATATACCCAGGTCACCTAGGAAGAAGAAAAAGAAAAATAATAGGCCTATGCATGCTCCTAGTGAATCGAGTTTAGAGAAACCACCTGAGAATCGTTATAATGTTTCTATTTTTGATGGTGAGACATAATCTGGTGATGAATATTTATCTAGTGATTATGATAAAGAAAGTAATGATGCTAATGATAATCATGTTGATGCTCCGTCAGACAATAATAAAGAACTTGATAATGATGTGTAAATAGAACGTGGAATTGAGCTTGATAACCCATATCCTAAAAATAAAAGCTATGATAAAAGAGACATTGTTTCTAGGAAACATGGTAAAGAAAGAGATCCATGGGTAACCCATGCCACTTCCTAGTAAACTTGTGAAGTATGGAGATGAAGAGGCTTTTAATTGCTTTGTTGAAATTCTTAGACCTTTATATTTGAGAGCGCCTTTGATTGAGATTATGAAAATGCCTCCATACGCTAAATACATGAAAGATATTATCACTAATAAAAGGAATACCGGAAGCTGAAATTTCCTCTATGCTTGCAAATTATTCATTCAAAGGAAACGTGCCTTAGAAGCTAGGAGATCCAGAAATACCCGCTATACCTTGCTCTATATTTTTTTATGTTAGAACCGATTTATGTGATTTATGAGCCGGTGTTAGTGTTATGACTTTTTCTCCATATAGAAGACTTGATTTGAATAAGTTAACACCCATTGAAATTTCTTTGTGAATTGTTGATAAATCAACCGCTTTTCCCATTGGTATCTCTGAGGACGGCCCTGTTGTGGTTGCTAATGTTACTACCTTAATGGACTTTGTTATTCTTGATATGCCCCTGGACGACAACATGTCGATTATCCTTGGTATACCCTTTTTGAATATTGCTAGGGCTGTTATTGATTGCAACAAAAGCAAGGTTACTTTTCATGTCAATGATAAAGTACATACTGTATATTTTTCGGATAAATGAAACCAAGTGTATAATATCAATTATATTGAAAAGATTATGACAATCCCTATTGGGTGTTTCAAATTCCCTCTTCAGGTACCGGAAAATAAATATCAAACCCTTATTATTTGGACAATGCATATTCCGGTTGAGGTAACCTAGTATTTTACAAAACTCTTCTATTTCATGTTACTCAAAATAAATGGATTCTTTTCGAGGAGCATGTAGTCGATGAATTCTGTAAACACAACTTCCTGTAATCATAGTTTACTTACTGTTATTTAGAGTTTAATTAAATAAAATGCCATCACTATCCTATTTTCCGTGCCTTGATAAGGATTTCCATTCTTGCAAAGTGACTCAAAACGCATTTTGAGTCGCTTTGCAAGAATGGAAATCATCACAATGCATGTAAAGAATAGATGAGTATATGGAGTTGGCTTACACTCGGCAAATGCTACAACATAAATATCTCAATACATAAATACAACACAATCATCATACAAAACAGCAGGATCTGACTATGGTTGAAATCAAATGAAAAAGAAGACGACATCCACCCTGCTAATCCCAGGCTGCCAACCTAGAACCCATCCTATGATCGATGATGAAGAAGAAGAACTCCAAATAGAACAACAGTCACTCTCACATCAAAGCATCACATTACGTGTACCTACATTTGTTGTTGTAGGAGTCTATGAGCGACATGGACTCAACAATCTCATTACCAAGGGTATCAAGACTAGCAAAGCTTAATGGGTGAGGAATGGTCAAGTGGTGAGGTTGCAACATTAATAAGCACTTTTATTTGGGTAACTTACAAGTACAATAATAAGGAGAGTGATCTACATATAAATGGACATGAACTAGTAATGATCAAGAAGTGATCTTGAACACCAACTTATGAGACAATCATAACCCCACCATGTTCTCTTCCCGAATTCCCTCAAAAATAGACGGTCACAGTTACACATACAGTTGGTGTATTTTAATTGGGTTTACTTCAATTCTCTGGAATGAGATATTATAAATTTCTAAGTTACCACATAACCGCGGGCATGGCTTCACAAAAGATTTAACCCTGTAGGGGTGCTCCAAGTAGTCCATTATAAATGAGCACACACATCCGATGGAAAAACCTCACACCAAGATACACAATGCTTACGATAAGGAATCCCGATGGACTAGTCACTCATCAAAGGTAAAAAATATAACAAGACGTCCTGATGTGTCAACGATCCCGATCGGAGCCGTGTATCTCGTTCTCAGGATACGACAGATGATCACTACATAAAGTGCCCAAATTAAACACCTAAGTCGCCTCAGGGTGGCCCCGCAAGTGGCACTATTTTGGACCAACACTCGTGAGGAGCACTAACCTGTTTTGTTGATTAATTATCGACAGGGTCCGACAAGTCCATGTGCAAGTTTTAGTTTGTTATTAAGTGAATAGTTCCAATGTTGGGCCTTGATGGAAGAGTTTTATCCTAAAATGAATAATCAGAGGGAGGCTGTAAACCCCATATGTGTTAGAAGCGTTCATCAAGGAAGATGACAATGGTATAAAAGAAATTAGGGCAGTCAGAGTGGAGCAAAAAACCAGGCAAAAGGAAGCCTTCCACCCTTTACCAGGTGTATAGATGCATTAATTAAATAGCAATAATAATTTGATATGCCAAGATATCCATGACTCACCATGGAACAAACTGCACCTCCAACTAGCAACGCTATAAGAGGGGTTGTGCAAGCAATAACTTCGCCAAACAAGAACTTGCTAGGATGTGGAGGGTTAGAGGCTTATCATGGTAGTTTGGGAGGCTTAACAAACAAGTGGTAGGTAGTGAGACATAGCAATAGAATCAAGACATATAGCATAGCAATGATAGTAGTGGTATCCAGGGTAATGATCATCTTACCTGTAATCCGATGGAAGAAGATCGAATCCGTGAAGTAGACAAATGGGCGTAGTCGAGCAAATCGTCACACTCCAAAACAATTTAGGAACTCTAGCAAGGATAAGTAACTCGGAAAATACAAATGACATGGTAAACACACAAGCATAGTCATGACATGATGCACAATCAGGTATGATGCATGTCCATTTAATTAAGCACGACATGGAAAAATGCAACATTGAAATACTACATATTAAATGAAGTTCAATCTGCAACAAGTTGCATATTGACGGAACTCCACATTCAAATTATTTAGTTCACTCTTGTTTATGTACATGGCAATATTAAATGTTGTTAAACATGGCAAGAGATGAAGCACTTGTAAACTACCTATTTTGGCAAGTTTAAATGAGGCTGGAATCAATAATAACAATTCTGGAAATCCCCATATGTGAATTTCAAAATTGGTACAGATTTATCGTAAACACAATTTTTATTGTTGTTAAACAGCAAAGAAAGTGCACTATGTTATTCTACACATTTTTCAAGTCAAGTTACATATATAATTTACTCAGTTCGGAGCTACAACTATTTAGTGATGGAATAAACCGTTTTAACATGGCATTTATGCAAATCAATGCAAACAACAGTTTTAAACATTTTTATCATGGATGAAAGTTGTATATTGTGAACCTACATGAAATTCTACCCAAGTTACCTATATTACATGTTTTATTTTTATGCACAGATATTTAGTTATTAACAATTTTAAATGGTGGCATTTTTGTAATCAGCTAATCGTGGAAAATGTGATATTTGCAACAGAGGAAAAACACCATTGGGCCAAATCTATGCATTGGGATGAAACAATGTGCAAGCGAGAGATAACAAAGTGCACCCAGTGCATCACTTAGCGGCGGACAAGGCTCACCTTGTTGGGCCACGACCCGGCTCGGTGGCACATGCGGGTAGGCTAGGGCATAGGAGGTGGCTGGGCTATGATCCAGATCAAGCACACTTGGCCTAGGGCGCTGGCCCACGAGGGCTTCTTGCTCGATGACGAAGACGACATGAGGTAGGGAAACAAAGGTGGTTCTTGCAGAGGGGCTGCAGGTTGGGATGACGCTCCGGTGATGGGGATGTAAGTATCCGGCCTCCGGGTGCTAGATTCGGCCGGATCCAGGACTTGGCGAGGACCGTGGTGAGCTCAATGATGGCGGCTCCAAGGAGTGGGAGTAGGATGAGGCAGGAAGGAGGCGACACTTGGTAGGTAGGCGCTAGTTGCTTCGGTGGCTCGGGGCTTCAGACACACGTGACGGCGATGCTGGTCGCCGGTGGTGGGGTCGCTTGAGGGCGCGATGATGAGGGCGTCTGGCGAGGTAGGGTTGGAGGCGCACGAGCAGGGACCTTGGGCATGAGGGACGCATGTGGTAATGGTCAACGCTCGGGCGGTTGGCTCTCGTTCCCAGTGGGCCTGCGGATAGAGGTAGGAGGCTGGCTATGCCAAGTGGAGACACGGCTATGGAGGGGAATGTAGAACGATGAAGAAGGCTAGGGTTCCCTGATTTGGATGGCTAGGGTGTCTATTTATAGCACGTGAGACAAGAGTTAGTTGATTTTGTCCTTTTTTGGACCGTTCGACCGCCATTGAATGGTTCCGAATGGAGGAGGGGTGTTAGGGCATATTTCTCCCTTATTTGTTTTGGTGATTGATGACAATGTTTTTGCGCCCTAATCGTGTGCATTAAGCCTTTCAGACATTTCACCCCTCGGTGTTAGGCACAAGACGATTATAGCCCCTCGGTGGACAATAATGAAGACGACTGTTTTTTAGTTTTTTCATTTTCGGTGGAATTGAGTCGTAGGACAACCGTACTATTAAGACGGGTTCCACATCAGAAAGGTTTGGGTGGAATAAACAAGTATACTTCTTTCACACCCTTGCTCCTTTCTTGCTTCGATGGAGTTGTTCCTCCGTGTCCTTATGTTCTGGGCCTAAAGATGACAAGCGGCAGTACCGCACAGGCAAGCGATAGTACCACGTACACCATAAGCGGTAGTACTACTCTGTCAAGCGGTGGTACCGCCTATGGGCAGTAGCATTGTACCGCTGGCTCTGTAGTCTCAAATTTTGTGTCGGACTGGGCGGTTGTTGGAACGGTAGTACGACCCGATAGTACCGCTTGTAAGTGGTAGTACCGCATGTTACTACCGCTCAACTACTATCGTACCTTTTCGAGGCCTGGACACTCAGTGGATTGTGGGCAGCAGTAGGGCGTGCCACCATCGCCTATAGGCAGCAGTACCGCTCATGCGGGTGGTTGTACCGCTCCAGTGGTACTAACTCTGCTCCAGCTGCTGCCCTGAGTTCGAGAGCCTCTACACTACAACCCCATCGGTAGTACCGCTCTGGAGGAACTACCGGCTCATGGCCCCGGACCATTGGCTGTGCAGCCGGCTCTACCGCCCAAGCTCTACACTGCAACCCCATCGGTAGTACCGCTCAAGCGGAACTACGGCTCGTGGCCCCGGACCATTGACTATGCAGCCGGCTCTACCGCCCAAGCGGTAGTACCGCTCATCTGAGTGGTAGTACCACTCATCTGAGCGATAGTACCGCTTGTGTGTGGGCTGAGAAGTGGTAACGGTTGGATTTGTAACCCCACTATATAAAAGGAGTCTTCTTCCCCAAGAATACCACCTCTTCCATCTCTAAGCTCCAGTTATTCTCCAAGCTCCATTTTCACCCGATCTCTCTCCCTAGCCAACAAGACTTGTTGATATTCTAGGGTTTGTTTGAGAGGGCCCCGATATACACTTCCAGCAAGAGAAATTTGATTCCCCCCACTAATCCCCTGCAGATCTTGTTACTCTTGGGGTGTTTGAGCACCTAGATGGTTGAGGTCACGTTGGAGCCACAATCCATTGCGGTGAAGCTTTGTGGTGGTGTTGGGTGCCTCCAATTAGGTTGTGGAGATTTCCCAACTTGTTTGTAAAGGTTCGATCGCTGCCTTTAAATGCACCATGGTACCTCTTGAGCGTGCATTGGTTTTTTCCTTGAAGAGGAAAGGGTGATGCAGCGAAGTAGATACGTATTTCCCTCAGTTGTTGAGAGCCAAGGTCTCAATCCAGTAGGAGGAACAAGCAAGTCACCAATGGATGCCCCTACACAAACAATCAAACTCTTGCACCCAACGCTATAAAGGGGTTGTCAATCCCTTCACAATTATTTGCAAGGATTAGGTCCGATAGATATACATGTAAATGAAAACGGAAAGTAAAAGGTAAATAAATTGCAGCAATGTATTTTTGGTATTTTTGGTTTATAGATCTGAAAGTATATTATGGAAAGTAGCCCCAGGGGCCATAGGTTTCACTAGAGGCTTCTCTCTCGATAGAAAATATCATGGTGGGTAAACAAATTATTGTCAAACAATTGATTGAAAGGCAAACAATCATGTAGTTATCCAAGGCAATGATCATGCATATAGGCGTCACGTCTGTAACAAGTAGACCGAAATGATTCTGCATCTACGACTATTACTCCACACATCGACCGAATCTTGCCTGCATCTGGAGTATTAAGTTCACGAAGAAGAGAGTAACACATTAAGAAAGATGACATGATGTAGAGGGATAAACACAAGCAATATGATCAAAATCCCATCTTTTTACCCTTGATGGCAACAATACAATATGTGCATCGCTACCACTACTATGTCACTGGGTGAGGACACCGCAAGATAAATCGCCACTTTAGGTACTGTAGTGGTAGTCCATGCAATCTTTACCCAAAACTTGAAAACTTCACAACACAAAACTCAATAAAAAACTCGTGAGATCCGTTAGTATAAGAAAATAAATCACCACTTTAGGTACTGTTGTGAACTCATTATTTATTTATATGGTGTTATACCTACTATATTCTAACTTCTCCATGGTTCATACCCCATGATACAACCCACAGATCCATCAAAATAGGCAAACAACTCAAAGAAAACAGAATCTGTCAAAAACATAACAGTCTGTAGCAATTTGAAAACTTCGTATACTTCTGTAACTCCAAAAATTCTGAAACATTAGGAAAACCTAGGAAATTTATATATAAATCTTGTGTAAAACTTCAGACTCATTAGACGCTCTAAAAAATTAAGAAAATTCCTGTACTAAGCACACAAGTTTCTGTTTTTCAGCAAGATCAAATCAACAACTACCATAGATCACCCAAAGGTTTTAATTGGCTCAAACACTAACTAAAACACTAAAACAAAATTACTAAATAAGTAATAATGTGGGAAACTCTCAAAAAACAGAAGCAAAAAACAAAACACAAAAATAAAATTGGGTTGCCTCCCAACAAGCGCTATTGTTTAACGCCCCTAGCTAGGCATAACGATTTCAATGATGCTCACATAAAAAGTAGTAATTGGCATATGCAAGAAAGCATAATGGATCTCATGAAAACCACATTTAAGTGTAACCCACTTCCTATTCATAGGGATTTTTTTAGCAAACAATTTGTGGGAACAAGAATCACTTAGCATAGGAAGGCAAAACAAGCATAACTTCAAAACTTTGAACACATAGAGAGGTAACTTGGTATTATTGCAATTCCTACAGGAATATGTTCCTCCCTCATAAAAAATTTCAGTAGCCTCATGAAGGAAATAAAAATTATAACTATCACATAAATCTTTCTTTTCACGATGCACAAGCATGCATTCATCATAATGAATTTGTTCATCAAAACTTGGGGAACAAAAAATATCGTAGTCATCAAGCATAGCATCCCCAAGCTTGTGGTTTTTCATATCATTAGCACCATGGATATTTAGTGAATTCATATAACAGCATGGCAATCATGCTTTTCATTCAAGGAACTATCATGAATCTCCTTATAAATTTCTTCTTTTTCAATACTTCATGAAAATTTTCAGATTCATGATTTTCAAACAAAACTTCATAGAGATAATCAAGTGCACTCAACTCACTAGTAATTGGTTCATTATAATTTGGTATTTTGAAAATATTAACAAGTGGATGAGTACCATATCAATAGATTTTTAGCAAGCGAAGATGCAAGCAAATAGAAGGCACATGGTAACACAAGCAAAGATAGAAAACAAGCAAAAAAAGCAAATGAAAAGGAGGGTGAATAAAACGGCAAATCTATTTAGTATTTTTTTGAAAATCGTTTTAGATGTGGGGGAGAGGAAAACAAGAGGCAAATGGCAAATAATGTAAATGCAAGAGATGAGTTTGTGATGGGTACTTGGTAGGCTTGATCTAGATTTCCCCAGCAACACTGCTAGAATTGGCAAGTTGACGGGAAAGTTCTTGTCTTGACTTGCTATGTATCCTCCCCGACAACGGCGCTAGAAATCCTTCTTGCTACTTCTTGAGCGTGCATTGGTTTTCCCTTGAAGAGGAAAGGGTGATGCAGCAAAGTAGATAAGTATTTCCCTTAGTAGTTGAGAACCAAGGTATCAATCCAGTAGGAGGAACAAGCAAGTCACCAATGGATGCACCTACAAAAACAATCAAACTCTTGCACCCAACGCTATAAAGGGCTTGTCAATCCCTTGACGATTATTTGCGAGGATTAGATCCGATAGATATAGATGTAAACGAGAATGGAAATTAAAAGGTAAATAAATTGCAGCAATGTATTTTTGGTAATTTTGGTTTATAGATCTGAAAGTATATTATGGAAAGTAGACCTGGGGCCATAGGTTTCACTAGAGGCTTCTCTCTCGAAGGAAACTATCATGGTGGGTAAACAAGTTACTGTCAAGCAATTGATAGAAAAGTGAATAATAATGTATTTATCCAAGGCAACGATCATGCATATAGGCATCACGTCCATATGAAGTAGACCGAAATGACTCTGCATCTACTACTATTAGTCCACACATCGACCGACTCCTTCCTGCATCTAGAGTATTTAGTTCATGAAGAACAGAGTAACGCAATAAGAAAGATGACATGATGTAGAGGGATAAACTCAAGCAATATGATGAAAACCCCATCTTGTTACCCTTGATGGCAACAATACAATATGTGCCTCGCTACCCTAGTATGTCACCGGGTGAGGACACCGCAAGATTGAACCCAAAACCCAGCAGTTCTCCCATTGTATGAATTACCAATCTAGTTGGCCAAACCAAACCAAGAACTCGAAGAGACTTGCAAAGATATGAAATCATGCATATAAGAAATCAGAGGTGATTTAAATAAGATTCATGGATAAAGTGAACATAAAATCACAAATCATCGGATCTTGACAAACACACCACAAAACAGGATTACATCAGATAGATCTCCATGAATATCATTAAGAACATGGTATTGAAGACCAAAGAGAGAGAAGAAGCCATCTAGCTACTAGCTATGGACCCATAGGTATGTGGTGGAATACTCACGCATTATCAGAGGGGCAATGGAGGTGATGTAGATGCCCTCCGTGATCGAAACCCCCTCTGGCAGATTACTGGAAAAGGCTCCAAGATTGGATCTCTCTGGAATGGATGCTTCCGGCAACAGAAAATTAATTTTTTTGGCTCTCTTTGATGTTGGGAGAATATTTGGGAATTTATAGGCCAAAGATTAGGGTTAGGAGACCTGCCGGGAGGCGGAAAGCGTGCTATCCGCGACTAGGGGGAGGTCCACGCCTAGCAGGCTTGTGGCTCCCTGGCAGGGTCCCTGCCGTGCACTACAAGCCTGCATGATTTGTTTCCTTCGAGAAAAATTCCTTTTGAAGGTTTTATTCCATTTGGACTCCGTTTAGTATTCCATATCTGCAAAAATCAAAAACAAAGAAAAAACAGAAACTGGCACTAGGCTCAAGATTAATAGGTTAGTCCCAAAAACAATATATAATAGCATATTAATGCATATAAATAATCCAAAACAGATAATATAATAGCATGCTATCATCAGAAATTATAGATATGTTGGAGACGTATCAACGTCCCCAAGCTTAATTCCTGCTCGTCCTCGAGTAGGTAAATGATAAAAACAGAATTTTTGATGTGGAGTGCTACCTAACATATTTATCCATGTAATATTCTTTATTGTGACATGAATATTCAGATCCTTAATACTCAAAACAAAATCTTAATACTGATATAAAAACAATAAAGTTTCAAGCATACTAGCAAAGAAATTGTATCTCTTTAAAATATAATGGCAAAAGAAAGTTATCCCTACAATATCATATGGTCTGGCTATGCTCCATCTTCCCCACACAAAGTATTTATATGATGCACAACCCCGATGAAAAGTCAAGCAATTGTTTTCACACCTTTATTTTCTCAAACTTTTTCAACTCTCATGCAATACATGAGTGTGAACCATGGATATAGAACTATAAGTGGAATAGAATATGATGGAGGTTGTCAAGGAAAGGGAGAAGATAGTCTCACATCAACTAGGCGTATCAACGGGCTATGGAGATGACCCTTAATATATATCAATGTGAGTGAGTAGGGATGGCCATGAAAACGGATGCACTAGAGATATAAGTGTATGAAAGTTCAGAAAGGAACTAAGTAGACGTGCATCATGAAGAAAAATTCCACTAAGTATATGAAAGTGACAAAATAGGAGACTCTCTATCATGAAGAACATTGTGCTACTTTGAACCACAAGTGTGGAAAAAGGTGGTAGAAATGTTCGTTCTCTCTTTTCTATCATTTTTGGTGGGCATCTAAGGCCTCTTTTTTTTTTGGGTTTCGCTGGCCTCTTTTTTTCATAAAGTCTGAAATCTCATCCCCACTTGTGAGGGAATCATAGCTTCCATCATCCTTTCCTCACATGGGACATGTTATAATAATGATAATCATCACACTTTTATTTACATATAACTCAAAAGAAAATTACAACTCGATACCTATGAAAAAATATGACTCTATATGCAATATGGAAGTGATGGCGCATGTCATAAAAGGAAACGGTGGAAGTTGTTGGGGAACATCGCATGGGAAACAAAAAATTTCCTCCGCACATGCAAACCTATCCATGGTGATGAGCATGTATGAGAGGGAGAGTGGATCTACGTACCCTTGTAGATCGCTAAGCGGGAAGCGTTAAAAAACGTGGTTGGTGTAGTCGAACTTCTTCGCGATCCAAATCACCGAGCGTCCCGCGATCCAATCACGAACCGTCCCGCGAACACATCATGATCCGTCCTGCGAACTCATCATGATCCGTCTCACGATCTTGATCACGATCTGTCCCGCAAACTCATCACGATCCGTTCCGTGATCACATCACGAACCGTCTCGCGATCTCGATCACAGTCCTTCCGATCTAGCGCTGAACGGACGGCACCTCCGCGTTCAGCACACGTGCAGCTTGATGACGATCTCCACCATCTCGATCCAGGGAGAGGAGGTGGAGAGGAGAGAGAGTTCACCGGCAGTCGTGACGGCGCTCCGGTGATGGTGGTGGAGCAATTCCGGCAGGGCTTCGCCTAAGCGCTGTAGAAAACCGATCTAGAGGAGAAACTATGCACCGGTGTAACGGGTAGCACTTGGCCGGAAATTCTGTCCAAAAACCACCCAATCCACTAGTATATATAGGAGGAGAGGAGAGGAGAGGCAGCCAAGGCACTCCCGGTACACTACCGATGAGCCCGAATTTTTCCGGAAACCAAACTGGGACTTCCTATATATGAATCTTTACCTCCGGACCATTCTGGAGCTCCTCGTGACGTCCGGGATCTCATCCGGGACTCCGAAAAAACTTCGGTCACCACCATACATAACTCTACACTACCGAAACGTCACCGAACCTTAAGTGTGCAGACCCTGCGGGTTCAAGAACTATGTAGACATGACCGAGACACCTCTATGGTCAATAACCAATGGCGGGACCTGGACATCCACATTGGTTCCTACATATTCTATGAAGATCTTTATCAGTCGAACCTCTATGTCAAGGATTCAGTTAATCCCGTATAACGGTCCCTTTGTTCTTCGGTATGTTACTTGCCCGAGATTCGATCGTCGGTATCTCCATACCTAGTTCAACCTCGTTACCGGAAAGTCTCTTTACTCGTTCCGTAATACAAGATCCCGCAACTAAAAATTAGTCACATTGCTTGCAAGGCTTATTGTGATGTTGCATTACCGAGTGGGCCCCGAGATACCTCTCCGTCACACAGAGTAACAAATCCCAGTCTCGATCCATGCCAACTCAATAGACACAATCGGAGATACCTGTAGAGCACCTTTATAGTCACCCAGTTACGTTGCGACGTTTGATACACACAAGGCACTCCTCCGATATCTGTGAGTTGCATGATCTCATGGTCATAGGAACACATACTTGACATGCGGAAAACAGTAGCAATAAACTGACACGATCATATGCTACGTTTGCAGTTTGGGTCTTGTCCATCACATCATTCTCCTAATGATGTGACCCTGTTATCAAATGAAATCTCATGTCCATGGCTAGGAAACCTTAACCTCTTTTGATCAACGAGCTAGTCTATTAGAGGCATACTAGGGACATGGTTTTGTCTATGTATCCACACATGGATCTAAGTCTCCGATCAATACAATTATAGCATGGATAATAAACGATTATCATGAACAAGGAAATATGATAATAACTAATTTATTATTGCCTCTAGGGCATATTTCCAACAGTCTCCCACTTGCACTAGAGTCAATAATCTAGTTCACATCACCATGTGATTCGCATTGTTATGAATCTAACACCCAACGAGTTATGGGGCTCGATCATGCTTTGCATGTGAGAGAGGTCTTATAGTCAACGGGTCTGTAACATTCAGATCCATGTGCACTTTGAAAATACCTATGTCAAACTGTAAACACTGCTACCACACTCCGCTCGGTACGATTCCAAATGGCTGCTCCACTATACGTATCCAGATTGCTACTACGAGTCATCCGGATTAGTGTTAAAGCTTGTATCGACGTAACTCCTTACGACGAACTCTTTATCACCTCCATAATCGAGAAACATCTCCTCAGTCTCTTAGTTACTGAGGATAATCTTGACCGCTGTCCAGTGATCCACTCCTGGTTCACTCTTGTACCCCCTGACGGACTCATGGCAAGGCACACACAAGTGCGGTACACAGCATGGCATAATATAGAGCCTATGGCTAAGGCATAGGGGACAACGTTCGTCCTTTCTCTTTCTTCTGCCGTTGTCGAGCTTTGAGTCTCACTCAACTTTCACACCTTACAAATCAGGCGAGAACTCTTTCTCTGACTGATCCATTTTGAACTCTTCCAAAATCTTGTCAAGGTATGCACTCATTGAAAGTCTCATCGAGCATCTTGATCTATCTCCATAGATTTTGATGCTCAACAATTAGGTAGCTTCATCCAGGTCTTCCTTTGAAAATCACTTTCCAAATGACCGTTTTATGCTTTCCAGAAACTCTACATTATTTCTGATCAACAATATGTCATCCACATATACTTATCAGAAATTCTATAGTGCTCCCACTCACTTTATTGCAAGTACAAGTTTCTCGTAAACTTTGTATAAACATCAAAACTTTGATCACCTCATCAAAGCGTATATTCCAACTCCGAGATGCTTGCTTCAGTCCATGGAAGGATCACCGAAGCTTGCACACCTTTTAGCATCCTTAGGCCTGACAAAACCTTCTGGTTGTATCACATACAACCTTTCCTCAAGTAAACCGTTAAGGAAACGATGTTTCGACATCCATCTGCCAGATTTCATAATTGAAAACACAGCAACTACTAACATAATTCCAATAGACTTTAGCACCACGACGAGTGAGAAAGTCTCATCATAGTCAACTCCTTGAACTTGTCACAAACATCATTGCAACAAGTCGAGCTTTACAAATAGTGACATTCACCATCAGTGTTTGTCTTCATTTTAAAGATCCATATGTACTCAACGACCTGCTGTCCAACGAGCAAGTCTACCAAAGTCTATACTTGGTTTTCATACATGGATCCTATCTCGGATTTCATGTCCTCCAACCATTTGTCGGAATTCGGGCCCATCATCGCTTATCCATAGCTCGTAGGTTCATCGTTGTCCAACAACATGACCTCAAGATAGGGTTGCCGTACCGCTCAGGAGCAGTACACATCCTTGTCGACCTACGAAGTTCGATAGTAACTTGATCCTAAAGCCTCATGATCATCATCATTAACTTCCTCTTCAACTAACGTAGGCTTCACAGAAACATCTTTCTGCGTTGCGCTACTCTCTGGTTGAACAAAGGTTTAACAACCTCATCAAGTTCTATCTTCCTCCCACTCAATTCTTTCGAGAGAAACATTTCCTCGAGAAAGGATCCCTTTAAGCAACAAACACTTTGCACTTGGATCTGAGATAGAAGGTTCACCCAACTGATCTTAGGGTATTCTATGAAGATGCATTTGTCCGCCTTGGGTTCGACCTCATTAGGTGAAAACATTTTCCACACAAGCGTCGCAGCCCCAAACATTAAGAAATGACAGCTTAGGTTTCTATCAAACCATAATTCACGCGGTGTCATCTCAACGGATTTAGATGGTGCCCTATTTAAAGTGAATGTAGTTGTCTCTAATGCATAACCCCAAAATTATAGTAGTAAAACGACAAGAGACATCATAGCACGCACCATGTCCAATAGAGCATAACTATGATGTTCGGACACACCATCACACTATGGTGTTCCAGGTGGCGTTTAGTTGTGAAACAACTTTCACATTGTCTTAAGTTGTATGCCAAACTCGTGACTCAGATATTCACCTCCACGATCATATCGTAGTCATTTTTATCTTCTTGTCATGATGATCTTTAAACTTCACTCTGAATTTGCTTGAACCTTTCAAACGATTCAGACTTGTGTTTCATTAACTAAATATACACTATATCTACTCCAATCATCAGTGAAGGTAAGAAAATAATGATATCCACTACACGCTACAAGACTCACTAGATTGCATACATCAACATGTATCATTTCCAATGAATCACTTGCCCGCTCCATCCAACGGGGTTCTTTAGTCATCTTGCCCAAGAGGCATGGTTCGCATGCCTCAACTGATTCGAAATCGAATGAGTCCAAGTATCCATCACCATGGAGTTTCTTCATGCGCTTTATACCAATATGACATTTTGCGGCAGTGCCACAAGTATGTGGTACTATCGTTATTTAACTTTGTATCTTTTGACATCAATGTTATGAACATGTGTATTACTACGATCAAGATTTCAACAAACCATTCTCACTGGGTGCATGACCATTGAAGGTCTTATTCATGTAAACAGAATAACTATTATTCTCTGACTTAAATGAATAACCGTATTGCAACAAACATGATCTAATCATGTTCATGCTCAACGCAAAACACCAAATAACATTTATTTAGGTTCGTCACTAATCCTGAAGGTAGAGAGAGCATGCGATGTTGATCACATCAACCTTGGAAACATTTCCAACACACATCGTCACCTCACCCTTAGCTAGTTCTCCGTTTATTCCGTAGCTTTTATTTCGAGTTACTAACATTTAGCAACCGAACCGGTATCCAATACCCAGGTGCTACTAGGAGTACTAGCAAGGTACACATTAATAACTCGTATATCAAATATACTTCTGTCGATGTTGCCAGCCTTCTTATCTACCAAGTATCTAGGGTTGTTCCGCTTCAGCGACCTCTCACCTCATAATAGAAGCACTTAGTCTCGGGTTTGAGTTCAACTTTGGGTTGCTTCACTGGAGCAGCAACTGACTTGCTATCCATGAAGTTTCCCTCCTTGCTCTTGCCCTTTTCGAAACTAGTGGTTTGATTGACCATCAACACTTGACGCTCCTTCTTGATTTCTACCTTCGCGGTGTCAAACATCGCGAACAACTCAGGGATCAATACTTCTATCCCTGGTGTATTATAGTTCATCACTAAGTTCTAGTAGCTTTAGTGACAGTGACTTGGAGAACTATATCAATCACTATCTTATCTGGAAGATCAACTCCCACTTGATTCAAGCGATTGTAGTACCCAGACAATCTGAGTACATGCTCAACGATTGAGCTATTCTCCTACATCTTACATGCAAAGAATCTTGTTGGAGATCTCATATCTCGCAACACAGGCACGAGCCTGAGATCACAATCTCTGCTCCTAGAACATCTCATATGTTCCGTGACGTTCAAAACGTTTCGGAGCCTCAATTCTAAGCCGTAATGCATGACGCACTAAACTATCAAGTAGTCATCAAAACGTGCCTGTCAGATGTTCACAACATCTACAGACGTCGCTAGAGGGGGTGGCGCACCGAGCGGTGCATTAAGGACATAAGCCTTCTGTGCAGCAATGAGGACAATCCTCAGATCACGGACCCAGTCCGCAATATTGCTACCAACATCTTTCAACTCTATTCCTCTAGGAACATATAAAAATTTAAGGGAGCTACAGCGCGAGCTAGTAATCTACAACATAATTTGCAAAGAAACTTTGACTATGTTCATGATAATGAGTTCAATTAATCATATTACTTAAGAACTCCCACTCAAATTGACATCCCTCCGATCATTCGAGTGATACATGATCCGAATTCACCAACTCAAGTCCGATCATCACGTGAGTTGAGGTGGCTGCAATGGTGAACATCATTATGTTGATCATATCTACTATATGACTCATGTTCGACCTTTCGGTCTCTCGTGTTCCGAGGCCATGTCTGTACATGCTAGGCTCGTCAAGTTTAACCCGAGTGTTCTGCGTGTGCAAATCTGGCTTGCACCCGTTGTATGTGAACGTAGAGTCTATCACACCCGATCATCACGTGGTGTCTCAACACGACGAACTTTCGCAACGGTGCACACTCGGTGAGAACACAGTTCATCTTGAAATTCAAGTGAGGGACCACCTTATAATGCTACCGTCGTACTAAACAAAACAAGGTGCATAAAAGGATTAACATCTCATGCAATTCATAAGTGACATGATATGGCCATGAACTTGTGTTTAAGATCTCCATCTTCGAAACACCGGCATGATCTCCATTGTCACCGACACAACACCATGATCTCCATCATCTTGATCTCCATCAATGTGTTGCCATTGGGGTTGTGGCGCCAGCCCTGCTTCTACTTCTATTGCTACCGCTTAGGAATAAAGTAAAGCATTACATAGCGCTTAATGATTGACACGCATGTCATACAATAATTAAAGACAACCCTATGGCTCCTGCCGGTTGCCGTACTCAACGACATGCAAGTTGTGAAATTCTATACATCACATGATCATCTCATACATCACATATATCTCATCATGTAATTGGCCATATCACATCACAACATACCCTGCAAAAACAAGTTAGACGTCCTCTAAATGTTGTTGCATGTTTTACGTGGCTGCTACGGGTATCTAGCAAGAAAGATTCTCACCTACGCATAAACCACAACGGTGATACATAGATTGCTTTTCAACCTTCTCAAGGACCGCCTTTATCGGATCTGATCCAACTAAAGTGAGAGAAACTGTCACCCGCAAGCCATCTAAGCAACAAGTTGCGTCGAGGGAACCGGTCTCTCGTAAGCGTACGAGTAATGTTGGTCCGGGCCGCTTCATCTCACAATCCCGCTGAACCAAAATCCGACCAAGGGAGGAAGCAATCTAAGCATCAACGGCCACAAACCTTTTGTGTTCTACTCGAGATCTCATCGAACCATCAACCTAGCTCATGATGCCACTGTTGGGAACGTCGCATGGGAAACAAAAATTTTCCTACGCACATGCAAACCTATCCATGGTGATGACAATCTACGAGAGGGAGGTGGATCTACGTACCCTTGTAGATCTCTAAGCGGGAAGCATTAAGAAACGCGGTTGGTGTAGTCAAACTTCTTCGCGATCCAAATCGCCGAGCGTCCCGCGATCCAATCACGAACCGTCCCGCGAACACATCATGATCCGTCCCGAGAACTCATCACGATCCGTCTCACGATCTTGATCACGATCTGTCCCGCGAACTCATCCCGATCTGTTCCGTGGTCACATCACGAACCGTCTCGTGATCTCGATCACGGTCCTTCCGATCTAGCGCCGAACGGACGACACCTCCGCGTTCAGCACACGTGCAGCTTGATGACGATCTCCACCGTCTCGATCCAGCGAGAGGAGGTGGAGAGGAGAGAGAGTTCACCGGCAGTGTGACGGTGCTCCGGTGATGGGGTGGAGCAATTCCGGCAGGGCTTCGCCTAAGCGCTGCAGAAAACCGATCTAGAGGAGAAACTATGCACCGGTGTAACGGGTAGCACGTGGCCGGAAATTCTGTCCAAAATCCACCCAATCCACTAGTATATATAGGAGGAGAGGAGAGGAGAGGCATACAAGGCCTTTGGGTCAGCCGAAATAGGAGGTGGGAAGCAATCCTACTTCACCTCCAATCCTAGTTGGAGTAGGATTGCCTCCTATTGGCTGATTTTCCACTTTTTGCTTTAGGACTTACTCTCCTGCGCTATGGGCCTTTGTGGATGTTTTCCCAGCCCACTAAGGGCTGGTTATTATTCTCCCACAGCCCATGGACCTCTTGGGGTCGAAATACCCCTCCCGGAGGCCTCCCGGTACACTACCGGCACTCCCGGTACACTACCGGCACTCCCGGTACACTACCGATGAGCCCGAATTTTTCCGGAAACCAAACTGGGACTTCCTATATATGAATCTTTACCTCCGGACCATTCTGGAGCTCCTCGTGACGTCCGGGATCTCATCCGGGACTCCGAAAAAACTTCGGTCACCACCATACATAACTCTACACTACCGAAACGTCACCGAACCTTAAGTGTGCAGACCCTGCGGGTTCAAGAACTATGTAGACATGACCGAGACACCTCTATGGTCAATAACCAATGGCGGGACCTGGACATCCACATTGGTTCCTACATATTCTATGAAGATCTTTATCAGTCGAACCTCTATGTCAAGGATTCAGTTAATCCCGTATAACGGTCCCTTTGTTCTTCGGTATGTTACTTGCCCGAGATTCGATCGTCGGTATCTCCATACCTAGTTCAACCTCGTTACCGGAAAGTCTCTTTACTCGTTCCGTAATACAAGATCCCGCAACTAAAAATTAGTCACATTGCTTGCAAGGCTTATTGTGATGTTGTATTACCGAGTGGGCCCCGAGATACCTCTCCGTCACACAGAGTAACAAATCCCAGTCTCGATCCATGCCAACTCAATAGACACAATCGGAGATACCTGTAGAGCACCTTTATAGTCACCCAGTTACGTTGCGACGTTTGATACACACAAGGCACTCCTCCGATATCTGTGAGTTGCATGATCTCATGGTCATAGGAACACATACTTGACATGCGGAAAACAATAGCAATAAACTGACACGATCATATGCTACGTTTGCAGTTTGGGTCTTGTCCATCACATCATTCTCCTAATGATGTGACCCTGTTATCAAATGACATCTCATGTCCATGGCTAGGAAACCTTAACCATCTTTTGATCAACAAGCTAGTCTATTAGAGGCATACTAGGGACATGGTTTTGTGTATGTATCCACACATGCATCTAAGTCTCCGATCAATACAATTATAGCATGGATAATAAACGATTATCATGAACAAGCAAATATGATAATAAGTAATTTATTATTGCCTCTAGGGCGTATTTCCAACAGAAGTTGGATGGCAATATATCTCGGAATGGCTATGGAAATGCCATAATAGGTAGGTATGGTGGATGTTTTGAGGAAAGATATATGGTGGCTATTTTGAGGAAGGTATATGGTGGCTGTTTTGAGGAAGGTATATGGTGGCTTTTATGAGGAAGGTGTTTGTTGTACCGACGAAAGTTGTGCGGTACTAGAGAGACTAGCAAAGGTGGAAGGGTGAGAGTACGTAAAATCCATGGACTCTACACTAGTGATAAAGAACTCACATACTTATTGCAAAAGTCTATTAGCCATTGAAGCAAAGTATTAAACGCATGCTCTTAGGGGATAGGTTGGTAGGAGTTAACCATCGCGCGCTCCCGACCCTCACACAAAGGTCGACAATGTATAAACAAGTCATGCTCTGACTTCCTTACATAACGGTTCACCATACGTGCATGCTACGAATCACAAATCATTACACAAGTATTTTTACCAAATCACAATTACTTCCTAACATGACTCTCACCATTACCATCTTTATATCTCAAAACTTTATGCAAGGAATCAAACTTCTCATAAATACTCAATGCACTTAATATGGAAGTTTTTATAATATCCCTCTTGGATACTTATCATATTAGGACTAAACTCATAAACTAGACCAATTACCATTCTGTTTTTAGAGACTCTCAAAATAATATAAGTGAGGTACGAGAGTTTAATTATTTCTATAAAATGCAAACACCATCGTGCTCTAAAAGATATAAGTGAAGCACATAGAGCATTCTAACAAATTCACGATTCAGAGTGTCCTTCTCAAAAAATGTCTGCAGCAACGATGATTGTGGCAAAGTAAAAATAAAATACTCATATCATACAAGACACTCCAAGCAAATCACATATCATGTGGTGAATAAAAATATATCCTCAAGTAAATTTACCGATGAATTGAAGACGAAAGAGGGGGTGCCTTCCGGGGCATCCCCAAGCTTAGGCTCTTTGGCCTCATTGAATATGACTTGGGGTGCCTTGGGAATTCCCAAGCTTATTCTCTTGCCACTCCTTATTTCAAAGTCCATCCAATCTTTATCCAAAACTTGAAAACTTCACAACACAAAACTCAACAGAAAACTCGCGAGATCCGTTAGTATAAGAAAATAAATCACCACTTTAGGTACTATTGTGAACTCATTATTTATTTATATTGTTTTTATACCTACTGTATTGTAACTTCTCCATGGTTCATACCCCATGATACAACCCAAAGATCCATCAAAATATGAAAACAACTCAAAGAAAACATAATCTGTAAAAAATAGACGAATCTGTAGAAATCAGATAACTTCGTATACTTCTGTATCTCAAAAAATTCTGAACAATTAGGAAAACCTGGGAAATTTATATATCAATCTTTTGTAGAAATTTCAGGCACATTCGACGCTCTGAAAAATTTAGAAAATTCCTGGACTGAGTGCAAAAGTTTCTGTTTTTCAGCAAGATCGAATCAACAACTACCATAGATCATCCCAAAGGTTTTACTTGGCTCAAACACTAATTAAAACACCAAAACACAACTACAGAAGTAATAATGTGGTAAACTATAAAAAACAGACGCAAAAATAGAACACAAAAATAAAATTGGGTTGCCTCCCAACAAGCGCTATTGGTTAACGCCCCTAGCTAGGCATAACGATTTCAATGATGCTCGCATAAAAAGTAGTAATTGACATATGCAAGAAAGCATCATGAATCTAATGAAAAGCATATTTAAGTCTAACCCACTTACTATGCATAGGGATTTTGTGAGCAAACAATTCGTGGGAACAAGAATCACTTAGCATAGGAAGGAAAAACAAGCATAACTTCAAAACTTTGAACACATAGAGAGGTAACTTGATATTATTGCAATTCCTAGAAGCATATGTTCCTCCCTCATAATAAATTTCAGTAGCATCATGAAGGAATTCAACAATATAACTATCACATAAATCATTCTTTTCATGATGCACAAGCATGCAATCATCATAATGAATTTGCCCATCAAAACACGGGGAACAAAAAAATATCATATTCATCAAGCATAGCATCCCCAAGCTTGTGGTTTTGCATATCATTAGCATCATGGATATTTACTGAATTCATACTAACAACATGGCAATCATGATTTGTAGGGGAACGTTGCATGGGTTACAAATTTTTTCCTATGCACACACAAGATCTATCCATGGTGATGAGCATCTACGAGAGGGAGAGTGGATCTACATACCATTGTAGATCGCTAAGCGGGAAGTGTTAAGAAACACGGTTGATGTAGTCAAACGTCTTCGCGATCCAAATCGCCGAGTGTCCCGTGATCCCATCACGATCCATCTCGGGATCCAATCACGATCCGTCCCGTGATCCTATCACGATCCGTCGCGCGATCCAATCACGAAACGTCTCGTGATCTTGATCACGGTCCTTCTGATCTAGCACCGAACGGATGGCACCTCCGCGTTCAGCACACGTATAGCTCGATAACGACCCGCCTTCTTGATCCAGAAAGAGTGAGCGGAGAGGTAGATGAGTTCTCTGGCAGCACAACAGCATGGTGACGGTGGTGGTGAACTAATCTTGCAAGGCTTCGCCTAAGCACCGCAGAACTAATCTAGAGGAGAAACAAATCTAGAGGAAGAAGAGGGCAACACGTGGGAATTAGGGTTGGGTCTGCCCTCAAAAACTTTCAGTATATATATGAGGGAGAGGATAGGAGGCAGACTAGCCCCTCCTACAAGGAGGGCTTCGGCTGAAGCTCTAGGGGAGGAGTCCACCTCCCACAAGGGAGGTGGACTCCTAGTAGGACTCTCTCCTACTTATCCCCTACTCTTTCCTCCTACGTATAGGCCTCCTTAGGCTGGCCTCCTAGCCCACCAGGGGCTGATGTGCCACCACTAAAGCCCATGTGGCCCATTGGGGTGTGATGGCCCCACTTGGTGGTCCCCCGGAACCCATTCATCACTCCCGGTACACTGCCGAAAATTCCCGAAACTTTTCCGGAGTTCAAACACCACTTTACTATATATCAATATTTACCTCTGGACCATTCCGAAGCTCCTCGTGACGCCCAAGATCTCATCGGGGACTCCGAATAACCTTCGGTCACCAACATACATAACTCAATACTACCGAAACGTCATCGAACCTTAAGTGTGCAGACCCTGCAGGTTCGAGAACTATGTAGACATGACCAAGACACCTCTATGTTCAATAACCAATAGCGTGAACCGGATGCCCATATTGGTTCCCACATATTCTACAAAGATCTTTATAGGTTGAACCTCTATGTCAAGGATTCAGTTAATCCCGTATGTTGTTCCCTTTGTTCTTGGGTATGTTACTTGCCCGAGATTCGATCATTGGTATCTCTATACCTAGTTCAATCTCGTTACCGGCAAGTCTCTTTACTCGTTCCGTAATACAAGATCCCGTGGCTAACACTTAGTCACATTGCTTGCAAGGCTTGTTGTGATGCCGTATTACCGAGTGGGCCCTAAGATACCTCTCCGTCACATGGAGTAACAAATCCCAGTCTTGATCGATGCCAATCCAACAGACACCCTTGGCGATACCTATAGAGCACCTTTATAGTCACCTAGTTATGTTGGACGTTTGATACACACAAGGTACTCCTCTGGTGTCAGTGATTTGCATGATCTCATGGTCATAGGAACAATTACTTGACATGTAGAAAACTGTAGCAATAAACTGACACGATCACATGTTATGTTTATAGTTTAGGTCTTGTCCATCACATCATTCTCCTAATGATGTGATCCCGTTATCAAATGACATCTCATGTCCATGGCCAGGAAACCTTAACCATCTTTGATCAACGAGCCAGTCTATTAGAGGCATACTAGGGACATGGTGTTGTCTATGTATCCACACATGTATGTGAGTTTCTAATCAATACAATTCTAGCATGGATAATAAACGATTATCATGAACAAGGAAATATGATAATAACTAATTTATTATTGCCTCTAGGGCATATTTCCAACAGTCTCCCACTTGCACTAGAGTCAATAATCTAGTTCACATCACCATGTGAATCACATTGTTATGAATGTGACACCCAATGAGTTCTGGGCTCGATCCTGCTTTGCATGTGAGAGAGGTCTTTTTGTCAATGGGTCTGCGACATTTAGATCCGTGTGAACTTTGCAAATCTCTATGTTATACTATAAACACTACTACCACGCTCCACTTGGAGCTATTCCAAATGGCTACTCCACTATACGTATCTGGATTGCTACTAAGAGTCATCCGGATTGGTGTTAAAGCTTGCATCGGCATAAATATTTACGACGAACACTTTATCACCTCCATAATAGAGAAACATATCCTTAGTCCTCTGGTTACTAAGGATAATTTTGACCGCTGTCCAGTAATCCACTCCTGGATTACTTTTGTACCCCTTGACAGACTTAAGGCACACACAGGTGCGATACACAGCATACCATACTATATAGAGCCTATGGCTAAGGCATAGGGGACGACGTTCATCATTTCTCTTTCTTCTTCCGAGGTCGAGCTTTGAGTCTCACTCAACTTCACACCTTACAAATCAGGCAAGAACTCTATCTTTGACCGATCCATTTTGAATTCTTTCAAAATCTTGTCAAGGTATGTACTCATTCAAAGTCTTATCAAACGTCTTGATCTATCTCTATAGATCTCGATGCCCAACAATTAAGTAGCTTTATCCAGGTATTCCTTTGAAAAACTCTTTTCAAACAACCCTTTATGCTTTCCAGAAATTCTACATCATTTCCGATTAACAATATGTCATCCACATATGCATATTAGAAATTCTATAGTGCTCCCACTCACTTTATTGTAAATACAAGTTTCTCATAAACTTTGTATAGACTCAAAAACTTTGATCACCTCATCAAAGCGTATATTCCAACACCGAGATGCTTTATCCAACCCTTAGATGGATTGCCAAAGCTTGCATACTTTTTAGCATCCTTAGGAGTGACAAAACCTTCCAGTTGCATCACATACAACCTTTTCTCACGGAAACTGTTAAGGAAACTATGTTTTGACATCCATCTGCCAGATTTCATAATTGAAAAACCGCAGCAACTGCTAACATAATTCCAACAGACTTTAGCATCACTACGAGTGAGAAAGTCTCATCGCATTGAACTCCTTGAACTTGTCAGAAACTTCTTTGCGACAAGTCGACCTTTATAAATGGTGACATTTACCATTAGCATTTGTCTTCATCTTAATGGTCCATTTGTACTCAACGACCTGCCGTCTAACGAGCAAGTCTATCAAAGTCTATATTTGGTTTTCATACATGGATCCTTTCTCAGATTTCATGGCCTCTAACCATTTGTCGGAATCCGGGCCCATCATCGCTTCTCCATAGTTCGTAGGTAAATCATTGTCCAACAACTTCACCTCTAAGACAGGGTTGTCGTACCACTCAGGAGTAGTATGCGTCCTTGTCGACCTACGAGGGTCGATAGTAACTTGATCTAAAGCTTCATGATCATCATCATTAACTTCCTCTTCATCTAACGTACGCTCCACAGAAACATCTTTTTGTGCTGCGCTACTCTATGGCTGAAACAAAGGTTCAACAACCTCATCAAGTTCTATCTTTCTCTCACTCAATTCTTTCGAGAGAAACACTTTCTCGAGAAAGGACCCGTTTTAGCAACAAACACTTTGTGCTATGATCTGAGATAGAAGGTATACCCAACTGTTCTTAGGGTATTCCATGAAGATGCACTTGTCCGCTTTGGGTTCAAGCTCATTAGGTGAAAACCCCCTTTTTTACACAAGCATCGCAGCCCCAAACATTAAGAAATGACATCCTAGGTTTCTAACAAACCATAATTCATACGGTGTCATATCAACGGATTTAGATGGTGCCCTATTTAAAGTGAATGTAGTTCTCTCTAATGCATAACCCCAAAACAATAGTGGCAAAACGATAAGAGACATCATAGTACGCATGTAACATCCCAAAATTCCATTTTGGAATGTTATGAATATAGCTATGCATCTATTATCATCATTGCTTGATTGTATGAACTAGTTGAAATGCCTCTTCTGGTTTTCAGAAAGTCCCCTTCTACTTTTCCCTATGTTGCTTCCTCTATTTAAAATTTTTGGTTAAAAGTTCAAATAAGAGAGGAGGAACATGACACTCCACACCAGGGTCTAATTGGTGAATTATTTGAACAAAAATAACCAGGAGTTATTTTGAAAATATTTGCAAAAAGGGTTTAAAAACAATTAGGACATTTCTGAAATAATATTTTTTTCAAAGTGTTCAAATGACAGAATAGAAATGTTCATTAAATAGCATTTATTATTCTGTTAATTTTGATATATAATACCCCTATATTTACAAACGATTTGAATGCTTTAAAAGCTTTTGAATGTCTCCGGAAATTATTAAAAAGAAACGGTAACCGTTTCCGGTATTAAACGGGCCGGCCCACCGGCTTTAAAAGCCGAAACCGTTACCGGTCGGCCGACCGAGCGCAGTAATGCTCCCGCTCTCTCACTGACACCGGGTCCCACCCCGTCCGACCGTTGCCCCGGAACGGTCATCGTCTTCACTCCCCGCGCTCGCCGGATCCGACGCCGGCCGTTACTCCCCCTCACCGGATCTCTCCCCTCTCTCCTCCCCGCACCCCCCCGAGCGCCTATATAAGAGCCCCACGGCCCCGCATCCATTCCCCCCCCGAGCCCCCTTCTCTCTCTCGCCGAGACGCCGTCGATTGCTCGTCGGAGTTCCACCACCACCGGAAGTCGCCGTCGATCGTAGCCACCACCTCCGACCATCATTCGCCACGCCGTCGCCACCAATCGCCTCCGGAGGACCGTCCCCGTCGCCAGGACCACTTCCCCGTCCTCCCCGACCACCGGAACACCTCGCCGTCGCAATCGCCGCTACCGGACTCGCCGGAGTACCCCGACGCCGGCAACCTCCCTCCGTAAGCCCCCTCGACCGTCCGATCCAAATCCCACGGTCCAGATTAGAACGAACTTAAGTCCGAACCGTTTTCTTCTACCGAACGGTCGCCCGCTCTAATTCACCTACCGAACGCCCCCCTTAGCCAATCGGATCGCGCCACGTAGCCCCCTGACCGACGCAAACTTTTTTTCATTTTCTGTTTTGTTTTAATTAACAGAATGTTTTCCAATTTTGTTTTGCTTATATCTTTTAATCTGTTTAGAGTTTTGAGTTGATTCTTTTTGCAATAGCTCACAATTTTCATGTAGTTTCACCCTGTACTTTTAAATTTCAAATTTGAACTATGAAATTTGAATTGAATCAAATTTGCTTAAAATCTTCAAATCTGAATAACTAGAGTTTGAAAATAGATTTTGATATGAATCTTTTTGCTACTGTTTGGTATTAGTTAGGACTATCTTCAGGTATAGTTTGAGGATTTTCATGATATATTTGATTACTGTTTTACCCAAAAAACAGAATCTGCTTATTATTATAATATAGTTTTATAAACTTAATTTTGATTAGTTTGATTTAGAATTTGGTTTTATTTGTTTATTAGGTTCTGTTAGTAAACATTTAGTGTTTTCACTTACTGTTAATAAAAATATAAATTTGCCTAGTTTAATTTTATTTAACATAGGAATCAAAATTTCTTTTCAATTAGGCTTAATTTGACTAAAACAACTAACTAGTAATAGTTTGTTTTCAAACAAAGTTTTCTATATTTTGTTTCTGTTTTCTAAGACAGATTTAATAGTAAATTATTATTTTTCTGTCAAGAACATGTTTTGTTAACAAATTATAAGTTTAGTTTTACATTCTTTTGTTAATATAACTATAGTTGATTCATATAGTGTTTATCAAAACTTGTATAAACTTCACTAAACTTTTCCCAACAAGCTTAAATTGATTATTCTGTTTATTAATAAAATATTCTATTGTTTTCCTTGTTGTCAACAATTGTTTTGCTATTTCAAAATAGTTTTATTATGTAGTAGTGTTTTCATCATCCCCTTTGGAAAAAACAAAACTTTGTGTGTTTTACTTGCTAGAGACTTTTGTGCATTGTTTGCCTTGTTTGTTTAGTACTTCTTTGCTGAATGTTATGAGTACTTATTTTGGTTGTATGCTTATTTAAGTGCATTGTTTGTTTCGTTAGATTATCCGGAGTGCGAAACTTGTTACCTAGAGTTACTCAAGTACGAAGATCATCAATCAGGCAAGTCACTTTGATCATGTTTTACCCATGTTTTATATGCATTAGTTCTACCATCTCCCCAGTTGCATGCAAGATAGGTTAGTTGGAAACTTGGTTACATAGTAGTAGTATCATGTGGTAGATACCCCTCTCAACCCCTTTGACAACATTGGCCCCGGGAAACGTTGTTTTACCTTTTGCTATGCTATTAGTAGACGGGGTTGGTTGTGTGATTCATGAGAGTTGAGAGAGTTAATAATTTCAAGACCTACATAATGATCAAGATTTCAATACTCCAAGTTTTCAACATACCTCTGGGTGGATGATGGTTGAACGGCGCCCTGGAGAAACCAGTGGTTAGCCTAGGTGATGCTGGAGGTGGCCAGTATTCACGCGGAAAGGTCCACCCAGGCACAAAGGGATGGATGGGTGCTTCAAGACCCAAGGCTTACCTGCACAGCCACAAGTCATTATGGGCTCTGGCTTGGTTGGATATCGTGGTGACCCTGGACAGGCGGTGCTACGAGAGGTAGAAGAACGGTAGGAAAGGATGGGCATCGTCAGAGTCGCAGGGAAACCCTTTGGAAGACCATGTTTTGGTCATCCGTTTCTCAAACACCCTGAAGTGCGAGAAATCAAACGGAGGCGACCAAATCTTGTGGGGAACGTGTGCAAAAACTCTGCAGAGTACTTAAACCTAATCGATTAGCCGTGTCCACGGTTATGGACGACTTGAGCCAAAGGGATTGGAACTTCCGGAACTCTCAACACAAATAATATGATGATGTGGGAATTTAATAATTTTGGGTATGAGAATTGGTTGATGGAACCATCTCATTAATCAACCAACTTAGTAATGCTTTGCTTAGCCCTTTTTCTTGATGTAGGAAAAATTGGCTTTACGCAAAACTTACCACCCCACCTGCCATATAAGCATATAGACTAGCTGATTATTTTCACCCCTCTCTTGTGACTTTGCCGGCATACTCCATATGCTGACCTACACGGCTGCAACGTATCATGTTGCAGAGTATTTTTCCGACCAGGAGTGAGGACACGTTCTATGCTCAGTGAGATGCCCTTGGAGTCGGATGGACTCATCTACCTTCGACGCTTCCGCAAGATTTAGATATTCTCATGAGTTGGCCTTTGGCCACTTTATTGTAATTTTTATCGTAATAAAGAACTCGATATGAGATTTCGATTAATATAATGCTGTGTGATTTACCTTTGATATATACATTGATGTACCGTGTGTGTACCAGCATGATCTTGGGATGGTACGGAAACACCGGAGACTTGACCTTCCAGGTCGGGTCGTTACAGAAATGGTATCAGAGCACACGCTGACCGTAGGACGTAACCTCTAGGATTGGAAAGCCTTAGGATTGTTTCTCTTTGTCTTTAAATATCTTATACTCTCATCTATTCGTTTCTGACTCCTCTCCGATTATTTCAAAATTTATAGATGGCCACCTTCATCCCAGTGTTGATCACAGAGTTTTGCCAGCCTGACGCAACGATGCCCTTTGGTAAGGAGCTGATGAGGATCGTCAAGGACATAAGGATTGCTTTGCCGAGCATCACCGGGATTCCTATCATGTCATTTCCCCAAGATGGACGCTACAGGATCGAGGTGCATATTCCAGGGAAGACCTTTGGGAATCGGAAGGAACCCATAGATCTCAAGTTCGTGGCACCCAGTTGGATACTTGGAAGAGACATGGCCATTCATCGTGCCCTTGGACGTATCCAGGAGGAATACAGAGGTGGAACCATTTCACCAGGACTCAGCATGGTTTGCCGCAGAGATGCCCATGGCAACATCATCACCAATCCCACTGCAGACACCAATATCTCCTATATCCAGACCTTGGAGACTCACATCAGGACTCTGGAGCTTCGAGTTCGTGCTGACACGAAGACTATCAAGAATCTGATGAATCGTGAGCTGGACCTTGAAGCTGATCTGCGAGAGGCCAACTATGAACACGAGCATGAAGTGAAGGACTTCTTAGAGAGGATTGATGAGCAGAATGCACGCATCGCCACTCTGGAGGAGCATCTAGACATGGGAGAAAACCTTCACCCCGAAGGAGACATGGCACCCTTCATCAGCGACGATGAAGACTATGAGGAAAGCACCACCGGAGGACCTACGACTATGCACTTTTGAGGAGAACATTAGTTATGCCCTCCAATGTATCTTTATTTTAGTCGTTAAAGCGTAGGTCGATGTTTAGTTGTCTGAGATTTGTATTTTCCGATGTTTGACATTGATTGAATAAATGAATGAGTGTTTCGTGTGATATGTTTGTTGCATTGCATATGGGTAGTGAATTTCTTCCAGACCCTTGTTCTATTCTAATTCTCATCCCTCTGAAAACAGCAAGATGCCTCCACGACGTGAGACCGATTTCACTTTTCCACCGGAACTCACCCAACTCCTTCAGCAACAGAATGCACTGATGCAACTATTGATTCAGAATCAGACCAACAACCAGAACAACAACAACAACCACCATCCACCCCAGACTGACAATCTCACCCGTTTTCTGAGGTTGAACCCTCCAACTTTCTCCAGCAGCACTGAGCCCATTGTGGCAGATGACTGGCTCCGCAAGATGGAGAGAGAACTTGTCACCGCTGGATGCACTGACGCTGAGAAAGTGCGATTTGCCGCACATCAACTGGAAGGACCAGCAGCATCATGGTGGGAGAATTATACCACCACTTATCCTATTGCAGATGTGACTTGGGAGCAGTTCAAGCTTGCTTTCCGCACCGCTCATGTTTCAGCTGGAGCCATGAGTTTAAAGAAGCGCGAGTTTCGCAACTTGCGCCAGGGTAATCGTTCCGTGGCCCAATATGTGGACGACTTCAACACATTGTCACGTTATGCCCCAGGAGATGTGGCCGATGATGCGGCCAAGCAAGAAAAGTTTCTGGAAGGACTCAATGATGAGTTGAGCATACAGCTGGTAGTGGCTAATTTCAACAACTACCAAGAGCTGGTGGATAAGGCACTTATTCTGGAAGGTAAACAGCAGCAGATTGAGAACCGCAAGCGGAAGTACACTCAGGGGAAGTTCAACTCTGGAGCTCATCAGAAGCCTCGTTACTCCCCGTACTCCGGGAATACCGGATCAGGAAATGGTAAGTTTGGAAAGCACACTCATACTGTGCACAACCATGGAGGTCACCATCATGGAGGAAATGGGAATAACCGTCTCAACCATGGTAACTTCAAGAGTGACAATGGGAATGGGAACAACAACCAGCACCGTCAAGTTCCTGCTCAGAAGGATCTGAGTCACATTACCTGTTTCAAGTGCCAGAAGACAGGGCACTATGCTACTGAGTGTCCCCAGAGTAAGCAAGGCACTGGAAACGGCACTAACAACGGCAACTCCACAGCCAAGAAGCCCAATCCGTTTCCCCGTGCTCACGTGAATCACATCAACGTGGAAGAAGTCTATGATCAGCCCGAGACTGTGGTTGGTAAGTTTTTATTGCATTCACGTCCTGTTACAGTACTTTTTGATTCGGGTGCAACTCATTCATTCATATCAAGGGTAGTTGTGGATAAGTATGGTTTGCCCACCAAAACCCTTAGTCAGCCAATTCAGGTTAGTTCTCCAGGAGGTATGATGATGGCAGGGATAGGATGCCATGCCTTGAAACTCAATATAGGGAACCATGTTTTTTCCACCGACCTCATCGTCTTAGAGTCACACGGATTGGATGTAATCCTAGGCATGGATTGGATGACCAAGTATGAAGGAAATCTTGATTGCCCTAGCAAGTCTGTTTCACTCACCACCCCGGAGAACAAGAGGATTAAGTATGTATCCCGACGCACACGTATGAGTGCTCGGTTAAGTTCTCTCACAGGAGTTGTTCAGGAGGAAGTACCTGTGGTAAAAGAATTTCCAGATGTATTTCCGGAAGAATTACCAGGAATGCCACCAGATAGGGAGATTGAGTTCTTAATAGAGCTACAGCCAGGGACAGCCCCAATTTCCAAGAGACCCTATCGGATGCCCGCAAATGATCTGTTGGAAATCAAGAAGCAAATTAAGGAGTTATTGGACAAAGGTTATATTCGCCCAAGTTCTTCACCTTGGGGAGCCCCAGTTCTTTTGGTGGAGAAGAAGGATAAATCTTTGAGAATGGTAGTGGACTATCGTGCCTTGAACGAGGTGACTATCAAGAACAAGTACCCTCTACCGATGATTAATGATTTGTTTGATCAGCTCGTAGGAGCCAAAGTATTCTCCAAGATCGATCTTCGATCAGGGTATCACCAGTTGAAAATTCGTGAACAGGATATACCCAAAACAGCTTTCACCACGAGGTATGGCTTGTATGAGTATACGGTCATGTCTTTTGGATTGACTAATGCTCCTGCCTACTTCATGAATTTGATGAACAAAGTATTCATGGAATACCTAGACAAGTTTGTTGTGGTGTTCATCGATGACATTCTGATATTCTCCAAGAACGAGGAAGAGCATAAGCAACATTTGCGTTTAGTTCTGGAAAAGCTAAGAGAGCATCAGTTATATGCCAAGTTCAGCAAATGTGAATTTTGGTTGACGGAAGTCGGATTCCTTGGACATGTTATTTCCGGAGAAGGAATAGCCGTAGACCCCGCTAAGGTTGAAGCCGTCACCGAGTGGAAGTCACCCACCTCAGTTAAGGAGATCCGCAGTTTCCTTGGACTTGCTGGATATTACCGGAGGTTCATTGAAAATTTCTCCAAGGTTGCCAAGCCCATGACAGAGTTGTTGAAGAAAGAATCCAAGTATGTTTGGACTGTGGAATGTGAAGCCAGTTTCCGGGAGTTGAAGGAACGTTTGGTCACAGCCCCAGTGTTGATCTTGCCCGATATTCGGAAGGATTTCCAGGTTTATTGTGATGCTTCACGTCAAGGACTTGGAGGAGTACTTATGCAGGATGGAAAAGTTGTAGCCTATGCTTCCAGACAGCTACGACCTCATGAGTTGAATTATGCCACGCATGACTTGGAGCTAGCAGCCGTAGTGCACGCACTCAAGACTTGGAGACATTTCCTTATCGGAAATAGTTGTGATGTTTACACCGACCATAAGAGCCTGAAGTATATCTTCACGCAGAAAGAGTTGAACCTCAGACAGAGGAGATGGTTAGAGTTAATCAAGGACTATGACATGAGATTACACTACCATCCAGGTAAGGCTAATGTTGTAGCCGATGCCTTGAGTCGGAAAACTTATGTGAACACACTCACAGCTGGAGGATTACCTCAAGAGTTAGTCGATGATCTCAGAGAGCTCAAGCTAGAGATAGTTCCAAGAGGATATGTTGCTACACTGGAAATTCAGTCCACCTTGACCGAAAGAATTCGAGAAGCCCAGAAATCGGACAAGGAGATAGCTGAGATTAAACAGAGAATGAAAGATGGTAAAGCTAAAGGTTTTCGTGAGGATGAACACGGAACTTTGTGGTTTGAGAACCGAATCTATGTGCCCAATGAACCAGAGCTCAGGAAGTTGATACTTCAGGAAGCCCACGATTCACCTTACTCGATACACCCAGGCAATACCAAGATGTATCTGGATTTAAAGGAAAGTTATTGGTGGACAGGTATGAAGAAAGATATTGCAGAGCATGTTGCGATATGTGATGTTTGTCAGCGAGTAAAGGCAGAACATCAGAAACCAGCAGGGTTACTCCAACCTTTGCCGATACCCGAGTGGAAATGGGAAAAACTTGGTATGGATTTCATCACAGGATTGCCCAGGACCCGTTCAGGTTATGATTCCATCTGGGTAGTGGTAGATCGCTTGACCAAGGTAGCACACTTCATTCCAGTAAAGACCACCTATACCAGTGCTAAGCTAGCCAAGATATACATGACCAGGATCGTATGTCTGCATGGAGTTCCGAGGAGTATAGTGTCAGATAGAGGAACACAATTCACTTCAAAGTTTTGGCATCAGTTACATGAGACTTTGGGTACGAGACTGGAGTTTAGTACAGCTTTTCATCCGCAGACAGATGGCCAGACTGAGAGAGTCAATCAGATTCTGGAAGACATGTTGAGAGCTTGTGCGCTAGATTATGGATCTAGTTGGGACGAAAACTTGCCTTACGCAGAATTCTCATACAACAACAGTTATCAGACCAGTCTAAAGATGGCCCCTTTCGAAGCTTTATACGGAAGAAGATGTAGAACACCACTGACGTGGGATGGTGTTGGAGACCGACAACTTTTTGGTCCCGACCTTATCCGAGATTCTGAAGAGAAAGTCAAGTTGATACGTGACAGACTCAAAATAGCTCAATCTCGACAGAAGAGCTATGCTGACAACAAGCGCAAGGAAGTGACGTATGAAGTGGGAGACCGAGCATATCTTCGTGTGTCCCCGCTTCGAGGAACCAAGAGATTTGGTGTTAAAGGAAAATTAGCACCCAGATTCATAGGCCCCTACAAAATTCTTGAACGTAGAGGTGAAGTTGCATACAAACTGGAATTGCCGGAAGGATTATCCGAAGTTCATGATGTGTTCCATGTTTCCCAGCTGAAGAAATGTCATGCTGAGATGGTTGACATCCCTTTGCGAGACACCGTGCCCCTAGAGGCCATACAGCTTGAAAGTGATCTGACTTATGAGGAGAAGCCTGTCAAGATCCTCGAGACATCCAACAGAGTTACCCGCAGCAAGATTATCAAGTTCTGCAAAGTTTTGTGGAGTCACCATACTGAGGAAGAAGCCACCTGGGAACGCGAAGAAGATCTTCGTAGAGACCATCCGCACCTATTTTCTAGCCAACCCGAATCTCGAGGGCGAGATTCATCTTAAGGTGGGTAGGTTTGTAACATCCCAAAATTCCATTTTGGAATGTTATGAATATAGCTATGCATCTATTATCATCATTGCTTGATTGTATGAACTAGTTGAAATGCCTCTTCTGGTTTTCAGAAAGTCCCCTTCTACTTTTCCCTATGTTGCTTCCTCTATTTAAAATTTTTGGTTAAAAGTTCAAATAAGAGAGGAGGAACATGACACTCCACACCAGGGTCTAATTGGTGAATTATTTGAACAAAAATAACCAGGAGTTATTTTGAAAATATTTGCAAAAAGGGTTTAAAAACAATTAGGACATTTCTGAAATAATATTTTTTTCAAAGTGTTCAAATGACAGAATAGAAATGTTCATTAAATAGCATTTATTATTCTGTTAATTTTGATATATAATACCCCTATATTTACAAACGATTTGAATGCTTTAAAAGCTTTTGAATGTCTCCGGAAATTATTAAAAAGAAACGGTAACCGTTTCCGGTATTAAACGGGCCGGCCCACCGGCTTTAAAAGCCGAAACCGTTACCGGTCGGCCGACCGAGCGCAGTAATGCTCCCGCTCTCTCACTGACACCGGGTCCCACCCCGTCCGACCGTTGCCCCGGAACGGTCATCGTCTTCACTCCCCGCGCTCGCCGGATCCGACGCCGGCCGTTACTCCCCCTCACCGGATCTCTCCCCTCTCTCCTCCCCGCACCCCCCCGAGCGCCTATATAAGAGCCCCACGGCCCCGCATCCATTCCCCCCCCGAGCCCCCTTCTCTCTCTCGCCGAGACGCCGTCGATTGCTCGTCGGAGTTCCACCACCACCGGAAGTCGCCGTCGATCGTAGCCACCACCTCCGACCATCATTCGCCACGCCGTCGCCACCAATCGCCTCCGGAGGACCGTCCCCGTCGCCAGGACCACTTCCCCGTCCTCCCCGACCACCGGAACACCTCGCCGTCGCAATCGCCGCTACCGGACTCGCCGGAGTACCCCGACGCCGGCAACCTCCCTCCGTAAGCCCCCTCGACCGTCCGATCCAAATCCCACGGTCCAGATTAGAACGAACTTAAGTCCGAACCGTTTTCTTCTACCGAACGGTCGCCCGCTCTAATTCACCTACCGAACGCCCCCCTTAGCCAATCGGATCGCGCCACGTAGCCCCCTGACCGACGCAAACTTTTTTTCATTTTCTGTTTTGTTTTAATTAACAGAATGTTTTCCAATTTTGTTTTGCTTATATCTTTTAATCTGTTTAGAGTTTTGAGTTGATTCTTTTTGCAATAGCTCACAATTTTCATGTAGTTTCACCCTGTACTTTTAAATTTCAAATTTGAACTATGAAATTTGAATTGAATCAAATTTGCTTAAAATCTTCAAATCTGAATAACTAGAGTTTGAAAATAGATTTTGATATGAATCTTTTTGCTACTGTTTGGTATTAGTTAGGACTATCTTCAGGTATAGTTTGAGGATTTTCATGATATATTTGATTACTGTTTTACCCAAAAAACAGAATCTGCTTATTATTATAATATAGTTTTATAAACTTAATTTTGATTAGTTTGATTTAGAATTTGGTTTTATTTGTTTATTAGGTTCTGTTAGTAAACATTTAGTGTTTTCACTTACTGTTAATAAAAATATAAATTTGCCTAGTTTAATTTTATTTAACATAGGAATCAAAATTTCTTTTCAATTAGGCTTAATTTGACTAAAACAACTAACTAGTAATAGTTTGTTTTCAAACAAAGTTTTCTATATTTTGTTTCTGTTTTCTAAGACAGATTTAATAGTAAATTATTATTTTTCTGTCAAGAACATGTTTTGTTAACAAATTATAAGTTTAGTTTTACATTCTTTTGTTAATATAACTATAGTTGATTCATATAGTGTTTATCAAAACTTGTATAAACTTCACTAAACTTTTCCCAACAAGCTTAAATTGATTATTCTGTTTATTAATAAAATATTCTATTGTTTTCCTTGTTGTCAACAATTGTTTTGCTATTTCAAAATAGTTTTATTATGTAGTAGTGTTTTCATCATCCCCTTTGGAAAAAACAAAACTTTGTGTGTTTTACTTGCTAGAGACTTTTGTGCATTGTTTGCCTTGTTTGTTTAGTACTTCTTTGCTGAATGTTATGAGTACTTATTTTGGTTGTATGCTTATTTAAGTGCATTGTTTGTTTCGTTAGATTATCCGGAGTGCGAAACTTGTTACCTAGAGTTACTCAAGTACGAAGATCATCAATCAGGCAAGTCACTTTGATCATGTTTTACCCATGTTTTATATGCATTAGTTCTACCATCTCCCCAGTTGCATGCAAGATAGGTTAGTTGGAAACTTGGTTACATAGTAGTAGTATCATGTGGTAGATACCCCTCTCAACCCCTTTGACAACATTGGCCCCGGGAAACGTTGTTTTACCTTTTGCTATGCTATTAGTAGACGGGGTTGGTTGTGTGATTCATGAGAGTTGAGAGAGTTAATAATTTCAAGACCTACATAATGATCAAGATTTCAATACTCCAAGTTTTCAACATACCTCTGGGTGGATGATGGTTGAACGGCGCCCTGGAGAAACCAGTGGTTAGCCTAGGTGATGCTGGAGGTGGCCAGTATTCACGCGGAAAGGTCCACCCAGGCACAAAGGGATGGATGGGTGCTTCAAGACCCAAGGCTTACCTGCACAGCCACAAGTCATTATGGGCTCTGGCTTGGTTGGATATCGTGGTGACCCTGGACAGGCGGTGCTACGAGAGGTAGAAGAACGGTAGGAAAGGATGGGCATCGTCAGAGTCGCAGGGAAACCCTTTGGAAGACCATGTTTTGGTCATCCGTTTCTCAAACACCCTGAAGTGCGAGAAATCAAACGGAGGCGACCAAATCTTGTGGGGAACGTGTGCAAAAACTCTGCAGAGTACTTAAACCTAATCGATTAGCCGTGTCCACGGTTATGGACGACTTGAGCCAAAGGGATTGGAACTTCCGGAACTCTCAACACAAATAATATGATGATGTGGGAATTTAATAATTTTGGGTATGAGAATTGGTTGATGGAACCATCTCATTAATCAACCAACTTAGTAATGCTTTGCTTAGCCCTTTTTCTTGATGTAGGAAAAATTGGCTTTACGCAAAACTTACCACCCCACCTGCCATATAAGCATATAGACTAGCTGATTATTTTCACCCCTCTCTTGTGACTTTGCCGGCATACTCCATATGCTGACCTACACGGCTGCAACGTATCATGTTGCAGAGTATTTTTCCGACCAGGAGTGAGGACACGTTCTATGCTCAGTGAGATGCCCTTGGAGTCGGATGGACTCATCTACCTTCGACGCTTCCGCAAGATTTAGATATTCTCATGAGTTGGCCTTTGGCCACTTTATTGTAATTTTTATCGTAATAAAGAACTCGATATGAGATTTCGATTAATATAATGCTGTGTGATTTACCTTTGATATATACATTGATGTACCGTGTGTGTACCAGCATGATCTTGGGATGGTACGGAAACACCGGAGACTTGACCTTCCAGGTCGGGTCGTTACAACGCACCATATCCAATAGAGCACGACTATGGCATTCGAAAACACCATCACACTATGGTGTTGCAGGTGGCGTGAGTTGTGAAACAACTTTCACATTGTCTAAAGTTGTATGCCAAACTCGTAACTCAGATATTCACCTCCACGATCATATCATAGACATTTTTATATTCTTGTCTTGATGATCTTAAACTTCACTCTGAATTTGTTTGAACTTTTCAAACGTTTCAGACTTGTGTTTCATTTAGCAAATATACTCATATAGACTCAAATCATCAGTGAAGGTAAGGAACATAATGATATCCACTACATGCTACAACACTCATTGGTTCGCATACATCAACATGTATTATTTCCAATAAGTTACTAGCCCGCTCCATCATACTGAAAATGGGGTCTTTAGTCATCTTGCCCAAGAGGCATGGTCCGCATGTCTCAACCGATTCGAAACTGAGTGAGTCCAAAGATCCACCAGCATGGAGTTTCTTCATGCGATTTATACCTATATGACATTTAGCGGCAGTGCCATAGGTATGTGGTACTATCATTATTAATTTTGCATCTTTTTGCATCAATGTTATGAACATGTGTATTACTGTGATCAAGATTGAACAAACCATTCTCATTGGGTGCATGACCATTAAAGGCATTATTCATGTAAACAGAATAACCATTATTCTCTCACTAAAATGAATAACCATATTGCAATAAACACGATCTAATCATGTTCATGCTTAACGCAAACATAAAATAACATTTATTTAGGTTTGTCACTAATCCCGAAGGTAGAGAGAGCATGCAATGTTGATCATATCAACCTTGGAAACATTTCCAACACACATCGTCACCTCACACTTAGCTAGTCTCCGTTTATTCCGGAGCTTTTATTTCTAGTTACTAACATTTAGCAACCGAACCGGTATCCAATACCCAGGTGCTACTAGGAGTACTAGCAAGGTACACATCAATAACACGTATATCAAATATACTTCTGTCGGCGTTACCAGCCTTCTTAACTACTAGGTATCTATGGTTGTTCCTCTTCAGCGATTGCTCTCCTCATAATAGAAGCACTTAGTCTCGGGTTTGGGTTCAACTTTGGGTTGCTTCGTTGGAGCAGCAACTGACTTGCCATCCATGAAGTTTCCCTCCTTACACTTTCCCTTTTCAAAACTAGTGGTTTTACTAACCATCAACACTTGATGCTCCTTCTTGATATCTACCTTCATGGTGTCAAACATCGCGAATAGCTCAGGGATCATCATTTCCATCAATGGCATAATTATATTACATCACGAAGTTCTAGTAGATTTGTGATAGTGACTCAGAGAACTATATCAGTCACTATCTTATCTAGAAGATTAACTCCCACTCGATTCAAGCGATTTTAGCACCCAGACAATCTGAGCACATGCTCAACGATTGAGCTATTCTCCATGCAGGATAAGAATCTTGTTGGAGATCTCATATCTCACAACACGGGCACGAGCCCGAGATCCCAATTTCTGCTCTTAGAACATCTCATATGTTCCACGACGTTTAAAATGTTTTGGAGCCTCAATTCTAAGCCGTAATGCATGATGCACTAAACTATCAAGTAGTCATCCGAACGTGCCTGTCAGATGTTCACAACATCTACAGACGACACTAGAGGGGGTGGCGCACCTATCGGTGCATTAAGGACATAAGCCTTCTATGCAGCAATGAGGACAATCCTGAGATCGCGGACCCAGTCTGCAATATTGCTACCATCATCTTTCAACTCTATTTCTCTAGGAACATATAAAAATTCAAGGGAGATACAGCGTGAGCTAGTAATCTACAACATAATTTGCAAAGACACCACTGACTATGTTCATGGTAATGAGTTTAGTTAATCATATTACTTAAGAACTCCCACTCAAATTGACATCCCTTTGGTCATTCGAGTGTCACATGATCCAAATCCACCAATTCAAGTCCGATCATCACGTGAGGTGAGGTGGTTTCAATGGTGAACATCATCATGTTGATCATATCTACTATATGACTCATGTTCGACCTTTCGGTCTCTTGTATTCCGAGGCCATGTCTGTACATGCTAGGATCGACAAGTTTAACCTGAGTGTTTTGCACGTGCAACACTGGCTTGCACCCGTTGTATGCGAACGTAGAGTCTATCACACCCGATGATCATGAGGTGTCTCGACACTATGACCTTTCACAATAGTGCACACTCGGGGAGAACACAATTCACCTTGAAATTTAAGTGAGGTATCCCCTTATAATGCTACCACCGTCCTAAGCAAAATAAGGTGCATAAAAGTATTAACATCACATGCAAATCATAAGTGACATGATATGGCCATGAACTTGTGCTTTTGATCTCCATCTTGAAAGCACCGGCATGATCTCCATCGTCACTAGCATAACACCATGATCTCCATCATCATGATCTCCATCATTGTGTCGCCATCGGGGTTGTCGCGCCCACCATGCTCATACTACTATTGCTACGATTTAGCGATAAAGTAAAGCATTACATAACGCTTAATGATTGACACGTAGGTCATACAATAATTAAAGACAACCCTATGGTCATGCCGGTTAGCGTACTCATTGACATGCAAGTCGTGATATTCTATACAACACATGATCATCTCATACATCACATATATCACATCATGTAATTGTCCATATCACATCACAACATACCCTACAAACACAAGTTAGACGTCCTCTAATTGTTGTTGCAAGTTTTACGTGGCTGCTACGGGTATCTAGGAAGAACAATTCTCACCTATGCAAAAACCACAATGGTGATACATAAGTTGCTTTTAAACCTTCTCAAGGACCGCCTTTGTCAAATCCGATCCAACTAAAGTAGGAGAAACATACACCAGCCAGCCATCTTTGTGCAACACAGTTACACATCGGTCGATGGAACCGGTCTCTTGTAAGCGCACGAGTAAGGTTGATCCGGGCCGCTTCATCCCACAATACCGCTGAACCAAAACACAACCAAGGGAGGAAGCAATCTAAGCATCAATGCCCACAAACTCCTTTTTCTTCTACTCGAGATCTCATCTACACATAGACCTAGATCATGATGCCACTATAGGGGAACGTTGCATGGGAAACAATTTTTTTCCTACGCACACACAAGATCTATCCTTGGTGATGAGCATCTACGAGAGGGAGAGTGGATCTACATACCCTTGTAGATCGCTAAGTGGGAAGCGTTAAGAAAGGCGGTTGATGTAGTCGAACGTCTTCGAGATCCAAATCACCGAGCGTACATGATCCCATCACGATCCATCTCGCGATCCAATCACGGTCCGTCCCGCGATCCCATCACGATCCGTCCCGCGATCCCATCACGATCTGTCCCACGATCCAATCATGAATCGTATCGTGATCTTTATCACGTTCCTGTCGATCTAGCACCGAATGGACGGCACCGCCGCGTTCAACACACGTACAACTCGATGACGATATCCTCCTTCTTGATCCAGCGCCGAATGGACGGCACCGCCACGTTCAACACACGTACAGCTCGATGACGATATCCTTCTTCTTGATCTAGCAAGAGTGAGCAGAGAGATAGATGAGTTCTCCAGCAGCACAACGTCGTGGTGGCGATGGTGGTGAACTAATCCTGGAGGGCTTCGCCTAAGCTGCAGAACTAATCTAGAGGAGATACATATTTTGAGGAAGAAGAGGGCAGCACGTGGCAATTAGGGTTGGGCTGCTCTCAAAAACCTTTAGTATATATAGGAGGGAGAGGTGAGGAGGCAGCCTATCCCCTCCTAAAAGGAGGGCTTCGGCCGAACCTCTAGGGGAGGAGTCCAACTCCCTTGGGAGGTGGACTCCTAGTAGGACTCTCTCCTACTTGGACCCTACTCCTTCCTCCTGCGCATAGGCCTCCTTGGGCTGACCTCCTAACCCACTAGGGGCTGGTGCACCACCACTAAGGTCCATGTGTCCCCTTGGGGTATGATGGCCCCATTTGGTGGTCCCTCGGAACCCATTCGTCACTCCCGATACACCGCCAAAAATTCCTGAAACTTTTCCGGAGTTCAAACACCACTTTCCTATATATCAATCTTTACCTCCGGACCATTCTGGAGCTCCTCATGACGTCTGGGATCTCATCCGAGGCTCCAAAAAACCTTTGGTAACCAACATACATAACTCAGTACTACCAAAACGTCATCGAACCTTAAGTGTGCAGACCCTGCGGGTTCGAGAACTATGTAGACATGACCGAGACACCTCTACGGTCAATAACCAATTGCAGGACCTGGATGCCCATATTGGTTCCCACATATTCTACGAATATCTTCGGTTGAACCTCTATTTCAAGGATTCAGTTAATCCCGTATGTTGTTCCCTTTGTTCTTCGGTATGTTACTTGCCCGAGATTCGATCGTCGGTATCTCTATACCTAGTTCAATCTCGTTATCGACAAGTCTCTTTACTCGTTCCATAATACAAGATCCCATGGATAACCCTTAGTCACATTGCTTGCAAGGCTTGTTGTGATGTTCTATTACCGAGTGGGCCATGAGATACCTCTCCATCACATGGAGTAACAAATCCCAGTCTTGATCCATGCCAATCCAACAGACACCCTTGGATATACCTTTAGAGCACCTTTATAATCACCCAGTTACGTTGCAACATTTGATACACACAAGGTACTCCTCCGGTGTTAGTGAGTTGCATGATCTCATGGTCATAGGAGCAAATACTTTGCAGAAAACTGTAGCAATAAACTCACATGATCATATGCTACGTTTATAGTTTGGGTCTTGTCCATCACACCATTCTCCTAATAATGTGATCCCGTTATCAAATGACATCTCATGTCCATGGCTAGGAAACCTTAACCATCTTTGATCAACAAGCCAGTCTATTAGAGGCATACTAGGGACATGGTGTTGTCTATGTATCCACACATGTATCTGAGTTTCCAATCAATACAATTCTAGCATGGATAATAAACGATTATCATGAACAAGGAAATACGATAATAACTAATTTATTATTGCCTCTAGGGCATATTTCCAACAAAACTTGATAATAACTAATTCATTGAAGTAACTATCATGAATCTCCTTATAAATTTATTCTTTCAATACTTCATCAAATTTTTGAGATTCAGGATTTTCAAACAAAACTTCATAGAGATAATCAAGTGCACTCAACTTACTAGCAATTGGTTCATCATAATTTGGTCTTTTGAAAGATTAACAAGTGGATGAGCATCCATATCAATAGAGTTTTATCAAGAGAAGATGCAAGCAAATAGAAGGAACATGGTAACACAAGCATAGATAGCAAACAAGCAAAAAAAGCAAGTGAAAAGGAGGGCAAATAAAATGGAAAATCTTTTTGGTATTTTCTAGAAATCGTTTTAGAAGTGGGGGAGAGGAAAACGAGAGGCAAATGGCAAATAATGTAAATGCAAGAGATGAGTTGGTGATGGGTACTTCGTAGGCTTGATGTAGATCTCCTGAGCAACGCTGCCAGAATTGGCAAGTTGACAGGAAAGTTCTTGTCTTGACTTGCTATATATCCTCCCCGACAACGGCGCCAGAAATCCTTCTTGCTACCTCTTGAGCATGCGTTGGTTTTCCCTTGAAGAGGAAAGGGTGATGCAGAAAAGTAGATAAGTATTTCCCTTAGTTGTTGAGAAGCAAGGGATCAATCCAGTAGGAGGAACAAGAAACTCACCAATGGTTGCACCTACACAAACAATCGAACTCTTGCACCCAACACTATAAAGGGGTTGTCAATCCCTTCACGATGATTTGCAAGGATTAGATACGATAGATATAGATGTAAACGAGAACGGAAAGTAAAAGGTAAATAAATTGCAGCAAAGTATTTTTGGTTTATATATTTGAAAGTATATTATGGAAATTAGACCCGGGGGCCATAGGTTTGACTTGAGGCTTCTCTCTCGAAGGAAAATATCATGGTGGGTAAACAAATTACTGTCAAGCGATTGATAGAAAAGCGAATAATCATGTAGTTATCCAAGGCAATGATCATGCATATAGGCATCACGTCCGTATCAAGTAGACCGAAACGATTCCCCATCTACTACTATTAGTCCACACATCGACCGACTCCTGCCTGCATCTAGAGTATTAAGTTCATGAAGAACATAGTAACACATTAAGAAGGATGACATGATGTAGAGGGATAAACTCAAGAAATATGATGAAAACCCCATCTTGTTACCCTTGATGGCAACAATACATTACGTGTCTCGCTACCCCTACTATGTCATTGGATGAGGAAACTGTAAGATTGAACCCAAACCAAGCACTACTCCCATTGCAAGAATTACCAATCTAGTTGGCCAAACCAAACCAATAACTCCAAGAGACTTGCAAAGATATGAAATCATGCATATATGAAATCAGAGGAGATTCAAATAAGATCCATTGATAATCTGAACATAAACTCACAATCCATCGGATCTTGACAAACACACCACAAAACAGGATTACATCTGATAGATCGCCATGAAGATCATGAAGAGCACGGCATTGAAGATCAAAGATAGAGAAGAAGCCATCTATCTACTAGCGATGGACCCATAGGTCTTTGGTGGAATACTCACGTATCATCGGAGGCAATGGAGTTGATGTAGATGCCCTCCTTGATCGAAACCCCCTCTGGTAGATTACCGGAAAAAGCTCCAAGATTGGATCTCTTGGAAACGGAGACTTCCGACAGCGGAAAAGTATTTGCGTGGCCCTCTTTGATGTTGGGGGAATATTTGGGAATTTATAGGCCAAACATTAGGGTTAGGAGACCTTCCGGGAGGCGACAAGCCTCCTAGCCGCGCCCAGGGGGGACCGCGCCTAGTAGGCTTCTGGCTCCCTAACAGGGTCCCTGCCGTGCACTCCAAGCCTGGTTGGTTTGTTTCCTTCCAGAAAAATTCCTTCCAAAGGTTTTATTCCCTTTGTAATCCGTTTAATATTCCATATCTGCAAAACTAAAAAACAAGGAAAAACCCAAACTGGCACTAGGCTCTAGATTAATAGGTTAGTCCCAAAAATAATTTAAAATAGCTTATTAATGCATATAAAACATCCCAAAAAGATAATATAATAGCATGCCATCATCAAATTATAGATACGTTGGAGACGTATAACACCACTGTTAGAATCACAACACCTTGCATTGTGTGCGAGCGTGAGGAGAATACCGTGTCCTTAGTGGCTACTCAGGGAGCATTGCGCCTCCACACCGCTCCAAGGGAGACATACTTCCCCTCAAAGGGAAGGAACTTCGATAACACATCCTCGTCTCCATCGGTTCCACTTGTGGTTACTTCTTACCTTTACTTGGTGCTATACTTGTATGATCTTCTTGCTTGTTTGTATTGTTGTTGTTGTTTTTAGCATCATATAGGTTGTTCACATAGTTACATATCTAGACAACCTATTTTTTGCTAAACCGAATTTGTTAAGAAAAGCAAAAAAATGGTAGTTGCCTATTCACCCCCTCTAGTCAACCATATCGATCCTTTCAATAGGTATCGGAGCTACGTCCCTTTATTAAGGGTTTTACCACCCGAAGAGTATGGTTAACGACATGGAAAGGCTTGTTGACTTACCCGAGGCCAACGAAGTGAGCACAATCTCCTGTGAGGATTTAAATGTGGCAATTGTGTCAATGAAATCCTCCATGACAACCGATGTCAAATCCTTGTTTAAAGATTCCCTTGATGGCCTCAAACTTTCTACCGATCTGTTGCTAGTGATTAATCCCACTAACCCGGAGTCGGATGCCAACTCCGGTAAGGAGGGGACTAGTAGATGTAATGCTAAGTTGCCTCATGGAAAGGATGCGACAGGAACCTTTGCCTCGGTTCCCCCTCCCACACAGTCCATGGAGGACCGGCCCACGCACCTCATATTAACAACCTACGTCGTCCTAAAATTTTGAAAAATGTTTTTGCTAATTGGTTTTTTGTATGAAGTCTCATTTGAACCATATGTCAATTAATCTTTGTAGAATCATTGATCAAGGATACTATCCGCATGGTCCAAACAATCTCACCCCAAGAGAAGAGGTGGACAGTCAACTCAATCACTCTGCCTTGTTCATCCTTCAATCCGTAGTGCCTCCTAAAGATCTAGTTCACTTGCATCATTTCACTTATGCAAAGGATTGTTAGGAACACATTGTCTCTTTATATAAGGGAATCTCAAGTATTTAACGATCCAACTTTGAGGTGATTCTTGATGATGCCGATGAGTTTGTGATGATTGAAGATGAGGATCCTCGTGATCTTTATCGGAGATTGATAACTCTCACAGTCTCTCTTCATGATCATGGGAGTAAGGATACATATGACAATTGGCTCAATAGTAAGTTTCTCAAGGCCATCATGACTTTCAACAAGGCCATGTCCTCTGTGATCCGTCAAATACCAGACTTTCACTCCTTGTCCTTGAGTGATGTGTTGTATGAGTTTATGGCCATGAACATCTTGAACTAGACCACTGACAACGCTCTAGCTCATGTCCAACGATCAAAGAAAGATTCACCGAACCTTTATTTGAAGGCCAAGGAAATCCCGGAATAAGAAGATGATGAAGAAGAATAGGGCTGCCCCAAATATACCAAATATGCATACCACAAGCACATGACTCTTGCATCATGGCAATTTTGGGGCAACAAGAGAAACTCAAGGCCGACTTCTCCAAGAACAACTTGAGTGGCTCTAAAGACAAGCAACATGCAAGAACTTGCTACAATTTTGGCAATGTGAGTCACTTCATGGTGGATAAGCCATATGAGAAGAGGGAAGACAATGGTTGCAAGCTCATCCACAAAGACAAGGCCAAGTCCTTCCCCAACAAGAACAACCTCACTAAGAAGGTGCCTGGAAAGGTGTTGGTGGATCATGAAGAGTACCTCTCCGATGATGATGATTATGATGATGATGGAGATGATTAAGAGGCAAGTTGTGAAGGCATGGCAATGGACACGGTGTCCATTGCAACCTATTTCCCAACCAAAGTGTCTCTCTTTGGCTCCCCCAACGAGAACCACATTGTCAAGTGCCTCATGGCCAAAGATATCAACAAGGTAACCTCACTCATGGAGAAATGCCCTTTAGTCCTGGTTGGGAAGGGCCTTTTGTCCCGGTTCACCAACCGAGACTAATAAATAGGGACTAAAGGCCCCCACCCTTGACTCCCGATTGGCCATGAACCGGGAGTAAATCCCCGCCACGTGGCCAGGAACGCGTGTCGGGGGCTGGGGACTTTTTTGTTGGAGATATGCCCTAGAGGCAATCATGTATGATGATATTTCCTATGTGTTTATGCATAAAGATAGTCCTTGGACATTATCAATGATGTGTATTAACAAGTATGTGACTTGTTTGTGAGACTATGCATTGTATGATGACTGTACTAACTGGTCTCTAGTCGAAATGGTTGTGTGGACGCGCAACCAGTTAGACTATCATATGACATGGGGGATGGTACGGTCTCACTGACCATGTAGCATTGGATACTAGCCGTATAATATGGACTAAGAAAGATCTAGTCGGATTCGACGTAGTCGGATCCGAGTTGAGATAAGGTCTGAGTTGGACAAAGCCCAGTATGAGATGCGGTGATAGGACATTTGTGAGTCTCTAGTACAACCTACGTTCTATATCCTAAGACCTAAGCTGGCGCATGTACTCGGGATGGTGACACACTTGCTTTGGGCCCACCAAATGCTACTCCGTGACTGGGTAGTTACAAAGGTAGGTTTCGGGCTTGTCCAGACCCATGCTGCGAGACATGGTCGAGCAAGATGGGATTTCCCCTCCGATTAATAGAGACATACTCTAGGACCCTCGGGTGATCCGACCTGGATAAGCATAGCCATGCGATGAGTATTATGAGATAATCCGAAGTGTTGGTCGGATTCACCGGAATGAGAAAGAGGTCGTGCTGCAACAAGGATGACCATGATGCCTTGAGCATGACAACATATATCGTGTGGCAAAGGGAACAGAAGGGTGAAGTACAAGTTCGCCTAACTAGCTTCATCAGACACTTGGAGTTGGCATGCTTTTCTAGAGGCCTCTACCAACTAGGCGAGTCAGATGTGATCTGACTCATGACCAAGTGAACGAGAACCTAAAGGGTTGCACGCTTAAGGGAAGGAACATGTGGTCTTTAAGATCTTTGCGAGGCCCAAGAGTTGAGCCCGCGTCAGATGCCTATATATAGTGGAGGTGTGGCACACCATCTAGTTGATCACTTCGGTGCCGTCATTAAGGCTTTGCATGTGTTGCAACAAGCCACCTCCACCTGCCGACGACTGTCTAATCGGACCTAGGAGCCTGCCTCACAGTGTTACCTCATGCACGCATGGATACCATCAGAGATGGTGCACTTGCGCCGCTCCGGTGAACCTGTACGTGGGATCCGACGACCGACTATTCGAGGGAGATCGGACGAGGAGTAGACGGACCACACAGACGCGCTGCCCCAACTCTACTTCTGCTACATGACACCGCGCGTCTAGTGGTAACAATTTGTCATCCATATCCGTAGCATGATCTTCGATGTTTGTGCGTATAATTTTTTAAATGTGCATGCGATGCACCTATGGCAGAACCCAAAAGTGGTACTAGAGACTTTGCTATAGGTTTTGGTTTCAGATCGGTAGCATATGTGATATGTGGAGGCGGTGAATGAGATCTCTGGTCGTTCATGAGATCGACTATGTGCACGGTTGATGAGATCAACTGCACATCGGATCGTTGAGGCTATGTTTTCTGTTAATCCTAATCGATGAGTCGTCATTCATGAGATCGACTATGTGCACGGTTGATGAGACCAATTGCACATCGGGATCATTGAGGCTATGTTTTCTGTTAATCCTAATCGATGAGGTCGTGACACAACCTCCCCCTACTGGTCGGTTTCCACCATTGGGACCGCCGTGTAGGTACTGTCGTATATTTTGTACACAGTCACACAAACCGGTACAATGCGATTCTATGCACAACTTTGTTTTGCAGATTTGATGTGAATAGTATGTCCCATGCGTATGTGATGCATGTGTGTAATTTAATATGACCTACGTGTCATGATTGTCAGCCAACATGAGCCAAAGTGCTATCATTATTGAAAGTGCGTTATATCGACTAGAGGGGAGGTGAATAGGCGATTTTCACAAAATCATCACTTGAGCAATTTTAACTTGAGGAATTTGAAATGTGACGAATAACTAGCAGCGGAATAACTACTCAAGTGCATGAGTAACATAGCAATATCATAGTCATCATGATGAAATAAAACATGCACAAATTACAGGTAGCGTGATACAGGATAAGCAGGTGAGGAAAAAGGTAACTTGGAGAATTTGAGGTGAAGAAATTGAGAAAGTCTTCAGTCAAATTCTTCAAACAATAATGATCAATTTCATCAACAAGTATATGTGGTGAGGAAAGGGTTGAGGAAATAGAACCAGGTAGCTCAACGAAGACAATGGTTTGATGACCCAGTTCCCACTACTGTGACAGACGTAGGTCTGGTTTGGAGCAGCCTGGTATTTAAACCAGAGGACACACTGTCCCATGACACATAGTCCATACCGTATTCTCCTTGAGCTAAGGTCACAAAGTCCTCACCCAACACTCGTGGTAATTCTTCAGGGTAGACTTCCAAAACCCTCACAAACTGGTCACCCGACGATCCACAATTGACTATTGGATGCTCTATACCAAGGTCACTCCGTGATCCCCAATTGATTGTAGGAAGCACTAGACCATGACACCTAACCGTCTGGAAGATACATAATCTTCAAAGGTAACAAGCGTCGGTTCCACACAAGAACAATCTCTTCAGTGATGCTCAATCACTTTGTGTTTGGTGGTTTGGGTTTGGGTTTTTTCCTCACTGATGATTTTCTCTCAAAGTCCTCAGAGGATGGGTTGCTCTCAAATGACAAGTGTCAATCCTCTCCCAGAGCAGCCAACGAACTAGTTGTTGTGGGGGGTGGCTATTTATAGCCAGGGTGCAACCTAACATGATAAGACATAAATGCCCCCAATGATATGACCGTTATGTGGATAGGATGATTGGGGACAGCTGGCGCTAAGCACAACAACGATCGGAATTTCGAATTATGGAAGTCCTGAGGCTTATCATATTCCTCACTTGTAGGCAATTCGAACTGGGGAAATCCTAACTCCTCAGTCAGACCAATTTCCTCAGAGACCAGAAGATCATCGTCTCTATCACCGAAGAACTTGACTGAACTGGAAGAGATTTTCAAAGGCTTCACTCAAAGGATTGGATAGGTTGAGGCTTTTGAGTTGAGCATCGGTTGGAAATTTTCGTTAGTATTACCTCGACCCCCTTAAATAGTACGGTGTTTCCTATGACTCAAAGAAAGGAGATGAAACTACAAAAACAAAAGTCTTCATGCTTCATAGTCCTCCTTCATATCTTCAAGGTCACACCAACTTGTTCATTTTCAAAGTCTTCAGGGAATACCAAAGTCTTCACCAAAGTCTTCACCAAAGTCTTCAGTTGAAGGCATACATTTTTGGAGGTCGATAATCTTCGAATATATCAAACTCCTCATCGACTTATAGAGCCTGTGTACACTTACAAACACATCAGTATGTTAACCTATAAGTCTTCAATACACCAAAATCACTAAGGGGCACTAGATGCACTTACAATCTCCCCTTTTTTGGTGATTGATGACAAATAGGTTAAGTTTTCAACGGGGATAAAAATATGAAGTTTAGGTACTGAGTTTAATGAATTTGAATGCAAGATATAGAAGAACTCCCCCTGAAGATGTGCATATTTGAGGAATTTGCTTTGGACTACAAATGCACATGGCTGGTGAAAAATATGCAGAACTCCCCCTATATCTTGTAATTCATACTCGCATTTAACACATGATATGAAGAATTTGAAATGCATGATGAAAATGTTGTCTAACGAAATTCAGCATGCATGCATTAAGGTAACTTGAGGAAATAGCATGCGGAAAGAAGTTCAAAAGAGTCAGACCACTATCGGACTTAAGTTTACAACTCAACCAACAAAAGCTTTAGAAGATCGAGAGTTGTAACTTAAAAAACACCCCATATATAGAGACCTGCTTGAAGACTAACTCAAATTTTCTCCCCCTTTGTCATCAAAGACCAAAAGGGACAAAAACTGAGGACTAACGCCCCTTGAAGAGTTTCATCTTGTAGGCGATGGAGGAGCGCCAACGTTGTTGGGGTCGTTTGTCGATGCAGGGCTCACCACAGTGTCGTCAATATCCTGAGCTTCATCCACCTCGCACGATTGAGAATATGAACTTGTAAGTAGCTGAGGAACTTGAGCTTTCTTGAATTTCTTCTAAGGAGGATGAGACCAGTAAAAGTTTTGCTCAAGGTTCATCTCCTTCAGTTCTTTATGAGTCTTGAGGTGAGATAGAATGGCCCAAGTGCAGTTGAAGACTTCATGGAGGTAGTATTGGTTCTTCTTGTTGTGCGTGACAGTCATGTCTCAAAGAAGTGAACCAAACTAACGCTTGACCCACTTGTATTTGCGATCAATCTTTTGATGAAGACTTATAATAAGCTCATGATCAGTCATCACACGAGGAGCAGACTCTCAAGGCTTTTGCACTGAGGATTTTGCAGCAGAGTCTTGGGTTGCAGTACCATCATTGGTGGAATTAGATGCAGCTTTGCGAAACTGGTCATCCAATGGACGAGAACATTCATCAATGACTGCCTTGCCTTTTCCCTCAAATGAAGTGAGTGTGTGCTTGAGGACTTCAATAGGAGGAAGAAAGCTGAAGTGATTCTTAAAATCAGCCTTGAAAGGAAATGAAGACCTTGATCTGATAAATTTCATGATCCAGGGAGCATAAGGCATCAATTCAAATGGGGCTAATGTTGCATTTGCCAAAGTCCCCACGAAGAAATCATGGTAGTTGATGGGAATCCCAAGAATGATGTTGAATAGCATGTTCTTCATGATTCCCTCCACTTATTCTTCTTCTTATTCAGAGTTGTGACCCTTTTGAGGGCTGAGGGTTTTGGTCAAAATGCGACAGACTGTCTTGGGAACATAGAGAAAATCCTTCACAAGGAAGGTAGTCCTTTGAGGTTTTCCAGGAGCCAAAGGATTCATCAGCACTTGCATCATGTGGTTGGGCAGATTAGGTTCATCAAATAGGCATCTTGCACCTTCTGAGGGAATTGAAATTGGGACTGATCGAAGTAGTTCAGAGGCAGGAGTAGTGTAGTGAGTTGATCTAGTCATCCAGTCCAAGACCCAAGAGTTGGTATGAGAGGAATCACCTATGTGCAAGGTGGCATATAATTGAAGAATCAACTCTTCATTCCAATCGCAGATGTCCAGGCAGAAGGCAAGAATTCCAGCATCATGAATAACTATGAGCACCGGTGTGAAGCATGGGATAGTTTCCATGTCCGCATGAGGAATTTGCTGATGCTCGAAGACTTTCTCCTTATCAAACAGTACTGATGCATAGTAGTTCATCTGTGTGGGACTCCAGAATCTGGTGCGACCGGCCCTTTCTGAGTCATAAGGATTTGGCCCAGTGAAGAAAATGTGCTCGTTGAAGAAATTGGTCTTGAGGAATTTGGGGCGCTTTGAGCCTTTGAATGGCATCTTGGGCTTCGGCTGAAGGTTTGGTTTGAAGCGGACCACAATTTCCTTAGGCATGGGAGGAACTTCTTCAAACTAAGGAATTTGAATGGTTGTTTCCTGAGTTGCAGTTGGTGCAACAACTCCTTCGGCTGATGCAGGTGGAATATCTTCAGGGGTAGGTGCACCCAAATCATCAGATCCTATAAGAATTTCTTCGGTCTGGGCTGGAGACTGAGGAATTTGTGACAGAGGAGTGGTCATTGGAGAATTGGGGTGTGTATCTTCCTAATATTCATCATTGATAAGTGGAGTTGTGTTTCCAATGTCCACATCCTCTTCCATTTCTTAAACGCTAGCCTCTTCAACAGTCAACTGAGGCTGGGGTGATGATACCAGTGGAGTTGAAGCATTTGCTTCCACTTCAATTTCTTCATCAATCTCCTGTGAGGGAGAAACAAAATGATCCATTTATTCTTGTTCATCATTTGGGATGACATAGTCCACACCAAATGGTACTAATTCATAGGTTGGCATAGAGGTAATGGGAGTTGCATCAATCGACTCAGTTGAAGAACTTGGTAGTGTCTTCAATTTCTTCACTACTGAGGAATCTGAAGTGGATGCCTTTCTCTTTTGTGCAGCCTTCTTCTTCGTAGCCTTAGTTTTCTTCACTTGTGATGTAGAAGGAAGGTTGATATTCTTCACCCTTGAAGATTTTGCAGTTTCTGTAGAGGGTGAAGGAGGTGCATTTTCTTCAGGCATGACTGATGAAGTCGTCTTTGTGGTCTCAATTTCATCAGCACAACAAAAGCTTCAGCAGGCCTAGCAATTTCTTCAGGCATAACAGTGGCGGTTGCCCTGACAGGTTCTTCAATAGCTTCCATTTCTTGAGCTGTGGGAGCAGTTTCTTTAGCAGGCTGAGCAGATTCTTCAGCCCGATGAATTTGAGGTTGCGTTCAAGCTGCAACCCTCTCGTTATGGTCCTTGATGGCTCTTGTAGCCACATGGACGAAACGAACCTTGGTGCCTTGTCAATCATCATAGTATCGATTGAGTTCGTCTCTCAGGCCTTTGATCTCAGATTGCATGGTCACAAGTTGGTCTGGAGAAAGCTTCAGAACGTTGTTCTTCAAGAAATGTTCCTTCTTGTACCGAGCCTTCTTCAGTTGTCAAGCCTTCTCATACTTCCACTTTTCTTCAACTATGAAGGCAGTGAGGACATGGCTTGGACCAGGAGGCATATTCAAATCATCAATCGATGTGTTTGGGTCCCAGTGACAAATGTCAATGAAGTTGAGCACAGTCTTTGGGTCCATCATCAGAGGAATTGGAGTGCCCTTAACTAGAGCAACTCACTCTTGCTTATTTCTGATGGTTGCCGCAAGTTCCTCATAATCTACTTCATCATCTGAAGAATCTGATGGTACTTTGAACACCACCTTCTTGGGTTGAGGACTTGGTCGAGAGCCTCGTTCAGCAGTAGCTTTCTTCTTCAGCAGAGAAGGACTAGTTGAGGACTGTGCTTGGGCAGAGGAACTTACAGAGAACCCTGAAGCAATTGAGAAGCTTGTAGTCCTCTGACATGTTGCAAGATGTACATGTGTTGAGGACTTTGTGGTAGCAGCTAATGATTGTGCAGCTACTGAAGGCATTGCAGAGCCCTTTGAAGACTTTGCTTGAGGATTCTACAGTGAGCACTTTGGAGTTGAGGATTTTGGCTTAACTGCATATTTCTTCACAACTGATTTCTTCGGAGCACTAGCAAAGGCTCCGACAGAGACAACAACAGCAAAACATCATTAAATTGCTTCACTGTAGCTTTGGTAGTTCTCTAAGGTTTGCGTTGATGCTTTGCTCATTCAGCTCGAAAGTCTTCACCACAAGCAACACTTCTAGGATCAACCTCTTGATCATTAGCAGGAGGAGCCCTTCTTTCCACCCTTCTGAGGTGTTTTGCCATCAGCCATTTTCTTCACTTGATGACTTTGAACTCTTGAAGATTCTGAAGACGTACACACTTTTTCCTCAAGAAATGCTGCAAATGAGTTAAGTTAATGAGAACCTAGTGATTCATAAGTAGACATTTTGTACCTGTGAATAGAGTATAACTACAAGGAATTTTAAGAGGTCATATGCGTACTCAGAAATTTTCAAAATACATCAAGTTGAGGAATTTTGACCATAGATGTCTTGAGGAATTTCACTAAGTGTTCTTGTCTTAGGTTCTAGAGTTGTGCAAACTTTGAGAATCCACACAATTGAGGAATCTTGAAGAAAATCATAACATAGGAAAAACATCAAGGGACTGAGCATGTATGGTGCTTTAGAATATGATTCCTGAAGAATAAACACCTTTGAGGATTTTGGGGGAAAACATGAAGATAAAACTAGAGTAGTAAAATTAGATTTATTTACCCCGATGAAGAACACGATGAACAGTGAGAATGAAATCAGGGAAGTTCGCCCGTCAAGATTTCTCACGCCCTAGCTTGGCTAAGGGAGACAGCTACAGCAGCGGCGGAGTGATGATTTCCATGACCGATGCGAGTACGGCGGCGGCAAGGTCGAGACAGTGAAGCACTTCCACATAGGCGGCGATGATTTTAGTGGAGGCGCTAGGTTTGAGGTTGGGAGAGAGTGGGAGTGAGGAGTAACTCGAGCACAGTGAAAGGGAAGGGGAATTTATAGTTGAGGTGAAAACCAGTCGGCCCAAAGATCTTGGACCAGATTGTCCCTGACCCTTGCTCTCCATGCGATATGTGTCACCCACATTCTGAGTAGTGGAGAGTGGGGGGTCGTGGGTTATCCAGTCATGGGAATCAGAACGGTTTGAGCGGGAAGCGTCGAAATTTTTGATAGTAAAAATTTGAAGTTTCTGTTCGCAAATTCTTCAGCCTTCAAGGACACAGTGAATACTTTGAACGGGTTTCAAAGTAGAACGCATATGAAGAATTTGAGAACAGACTGGGTTGAGTCTAGCATAGAGGGGTAATGGGTCCGATCACATTCACTTAGATGAAAATCAACTTGAAGAATTAGCAATAAGTGAATGCTGTTGAGGACATTGAATATATATATATATAGTCAATGAAGAACATCAGTTTCATAGTTTGAAGAATTTGACAAGTTGAGGAATTTGCAAACTTGAGGAATTTTAAAAATTGAAGAATTTGCAAAATGACAAAAAACTCAAATTTGAAGAATTTCAACTATGGTTGGTGGCGTGACCCACCGTATAAGAATGATGATTTCATACATAGCATACAATTGTCGTAGGTTTCTGAGAATCAAATTCTTCATTAATTTATTCACACTTAGAGGGTTATTCTTCATTGATTGAAGAAAAATGTTACTTCGTGTGTTGCACATCTAAGTCATCAATTTTGCATAGGTGTTAGGATGTGTGTCTTTTCAAAGAACATTAGAAGATTCTAAGATATTTAGCTCACACCGCAACTTGCAAAATCTGTTTTCATCCAAGGTCTTTGTGAAGATATTAGCCAGTTGTTCTTCACTAGGAATGTGGTCAATGGAGATGTCACCCTTGAGTACATGATCTCGAAGAAAATGATGACGAATCTGGAAGTGCTTGGTCTTGGAATGCTGAACTGGGTTGTAAGAAATCTTGATTGCACTCTCATTGTCACAGAGAGAGGCACATTCTTCACCTTGATGCCATAGTCCTTGAGGGTTTGCTTCATCCACAACAACTGAGCGTTGTTAGAGTATAAGGGGTTTCCTGCATATATTCCACACCTGTACATGTTTAATACTGACCTATGGCCTCCTGGAAATACAAGTTGCATGTTTCCTAACATGGTATCAGAGCGAGGTTAATTTCTTGCATGTTGCAACTCGTGCTATTGATCCGCCGCCGCCGCCGCTACTACTTTTCTCTCTGTCGTTACTATATTATCTTCATAGATGATTTCTCTCGACACACATGGATATATTTCATGTCTTCCCGTAGTGAGGTCTCATCTATTTATAAGTGTTTTGCTGCCATGGTTCACACTCGGTTCTCTATGCCTATTCGTGTGTTTCGTGCTGACTCTGCTGGAGAGTATATCTCCAAGATGTTGTGTGGATTTCTTGCTGAGCAGGCTACTCTTGCTCAGTTCTCTTGTCCTGGTGCTCATGCTCAGAATGGCATGGCTGAGCGCAAGCATCGTCACCTTCTTGAGACGGCTCGTGCGATGATGATCGCCGCCTCTCTTACACCTCACTTTTGGGCTGGGGCTGTCTCCACTTCCACCTATCTCATCAACCTTCAGCCGTCCACTGCTTTGTAGGGTGGCGTTCCTTTCGAGCATCTCTTTGATCGTTCTCCCGATTACTCAGCGCTTCATTTGTTTGGTTGTGTTTTCTATGTTCTTCTTGCTCTCGTGAACACACCAAACTATCTGCTCAATCAGTTGAGTGTGTCTTTTAGGTTATAGCGATGAGCATAAAGGCTATCGTTGTTGGGATCCTATTGGTCGTCAGATGCGCATTTCTGGGGATGTGACTTTCGATGAGTGTCGTCCCTTCTACCCGCATCCATATTCCTCGACTTTTTCAGTCGAGGATATCTCTTTCCTCATTTTTCCTAACACACCTGTCACCCCCACTGAGCATTTTTCTATTCGTCCTGCTAACTCTGCTTCCCCACCTATTGACGATGATTTGCCGCCACCGTCTCCCATGGTTTCCTCATCTTGCTTGTCACCAGATTCTGCAACTTCATCCCCGATGCCTTCTTCGTCTCCACCCCCTGATTCTACCTCGACAATTCCTCCTCATATTCTTCCATCTTTTCCTCAATATTATACTCGTCGATCACGTCATATTGATGCATCTACTGATGTGCCCTCCTCCTCGTCTCAGTCTACCTATGGCTTGCGTTCTCGTCCGCTTCCGCCTGTTGACCGCTATGGTTTTTAAACCGCTGCTGCTGTTGTTCTTGAGCCGACTACTTATCGCCAGGCTGTTGTTCATCTTGAATGACATTCGCGATGGCAGAGGAGATTGCTGCTCTTGAATGCCCCGATACATGGTATCTTGTTTCTCTTCCTCCAGGTGTTCGTCCCATCACTTGTAAGTGGGTCTACAAGGTTAAGACTCACTCCGATGGTTCTCTTGAGTGTTACAAAGCTCGTCTTGTGGCTCGTGGCTTGCAGCAGGAGCATGGTCATGATTACGACGAGACTTTTGCTCATATGGCCCATGTGACCACTATTCGTAGACTTCTTGTCGTGGCCTCTGCACGCCATTGGTCTGTATCTCAGCTTGATGTTAAGAATGCCTTTCTTAATGGTGAGCTGCGTGAGGAGGTCTACATGCAACCACCACCTGGGTATTCTATTCCTAATGGCATAGTATGTCGTCTTCGTCACTCTCCCTATTGTCTTAAGGAAGCCCCCGCGCCTGGTTTGAGCGTTTTGCCTCTGTGGTGACTGCCGCTGGTTTTTTAGCGAGTGCTCATGATCTAGCATTGTTTGTCCACCTTTCACCTCATGGACGGACTCTTCTTCTTCTCTATGTCGATGACATGGTGATCACTGGCGATGACCCTGAGTTTATTGCTTTTTTAAAGGCCCGTCTTAGTGAGCAATTTCTTATGTCTGATCTTGGACCTCTTTGCTACTTTCTTGGGATTGAAGTCTCTTCTACCTCTGATGGATTTTTTATATCCTAGGAAAAGTATATATAGGATCTTCTTGATCGTGCTGCTCTTACTGATGAGCGCACTGTTGAGACTCCCATGGAGCTCAATGTTCACCTCCGTGATACTGATGGTGATCGCTTGCCTGATCCAACGCGTTATCATCATCTTGTTGGGAGTCTTGTCTATCTAGCTATCACTCGTCCGGATATCTCTTATCTGGTTCATATTCTGAGTCAGTTTGTCTCTGCTCCTACTTCAGTTCACTATAGTGACCTCCTTCATGTTCTCTGATATCTTCGGGGCACGATCTCTCACTATCTATTCTTTCCTTGCTCCAGTTCTTTACAGCTTCAGGCCTATTCGGATGCTACGTGGGCTAGTGATCCTTCCAATCGCCGTTCACTTTATGCTTACTATGTTTTTCTTGGTGGTTCTCTCATTGCTTGGAAGACAAAGAAACATACTGCAGTTTCCCGTTCGAGTGCAGAGGCTGAGTTACGAGCTATGGCTCTTTTGACGGCAGAGGTGACTTGGTTACGATGGTTACTTCAGGATTTTGGTGTTTCTGTCACTACACCTACTCTGCTATTATCTGACAGTACAGTGCTATTAGCATTGCGCGCGATCCTATGAAGCATGATCTCACCAAGCATATTGGTGTTGATGCTTTCTATGTGCGCGCTCGTGTGCAAGATCAGGTTATTGCTCTTCAGTATGTGCCTTTCGAGTTATAGTTAGCGGATTTACTAATGAAGGCCAATACTAGAGCACATCATGGCTTCTATCTCTCCAAACTCAGTGTTGTTAATCCACCATGAGTTTGAGGGGGGGGGTGTTAGAGTATTACATATATAGCCATGTAACCTTTTCGTATTTACCCCATTGTATAAGGGGTTTCCTGCATATATTCCACACTTGTACATGTATATATACTGGCCTATGGCCTCCTGGAAATATAAGTTGCATATTTCCTAACAAGCGCAACATGGAGAGCAGCAATGTACTCAACTTCAGTAGTAGATAGTGACAGACAGTTCTGCTTCTTCGAGGACTAACAGACTAAGGATCGTCCGAGGAAATGACATGTGCGTGAGGTTGACTTGCGATCACACGATCTCTAGCATAGTCAGCATCTGAGTACCCGACGAGGTGAAGATTTGAGCCCCTTGGATACCATAATCCAAGCGTTGGTGTGTGACCTAAGTATCGAAGAATATGGTTCACAACCTTATGGTGTGATTCCTTTAGTGTTGCTTGGAATCAGGCACACATCCAAACACTCAGCATAATATCTGGCCTAGATGCGCATAGATACAATAAAGAGACAATCAAGGAGTGATATACCTTATGATCGAAATCTTTACCATTTTCGTCAGTGCAGAGGTGGCCTTTTGAAGGCATTGGAATTTTGACGCCTTTGCAGTCTTGCATGTCAAATTTTCTCAGAACATCCTTGAGGTATTTCTCTTGAGAGATGAAGATGTCATTGTCTTGCTGACGAATTTGAAGACCTAAGAAGAATTTCAACTCTCCCATCATAGACATTTGATATTCTTCACTCATCATATAGGCAAATTCATCACTGTAACGTTTGTCAGTATAGCCAAAGATATTATCGTCTATGTATATTTGGCATATGAAAAGTTCATTGTCATCGGATTTAGCGAAAAGAGTTGGGTCGAGTGAATAGGGTTTGAAGCCTTTCTTCATGAGGAATTCCTTCAGAGTGTCGTACCATGCCTGAGGGGCCTACTTGAGGCCATAGAGGGCTTTGTTGAGTCTGAAGACTTTGTCAGGATGCTTAGGGTCTTCAGAACCCAGGGGTTGAGCAACATATACTTCTTCCTCAAGCTTACCATTGAGATATGCACTTTTCACATCCATTTGATATAATATGATATCATGATGGTTAGCATAAGCAAGCAATATGCGAATAGTTTCAAGTCTAGAAACAGGTGCAAAAGTTTCATCAAATTTAATTCCTTCAACCTGTGTGTAACCTTGAGCTACAAGACGAGCCTTATTTCTTACCACAAGGCCATTTTCATCTTGCTTGTTGCGGTAGATCCTCTTGGTACAAATGATGTTGTGCTTGCGAGGATCTGGATGCTTGACAAGTTCCCACATGTTGTTTAGCTTGAATTGATGTAATTCCTCTTGCATAGCTTGAATCCACTCAGGCTAATTGAATGCTTCATCAACTTTGGTGGGCTCTATGAGAGAGACAAATGCAAAGTGCCCACAACAGTTAGTCAAATGTGAAGCTCTTGAGCGAGTGAGGGGACCTAGTGCATGGATGTCCTCGATGATATTGTCAATCTGCACTTCATTTGCAACTCTTGGATGAGCAGGTTGACATGGCTGAGGATTTTCTTCAGCACAATTTTCTTCAGGTGTATCCGCATGAATGTGTTCGTTGGTTGGAATGACTTCATTAGTAGGTTTAGGTTATTCAGTGGGTATGCCATCTTCAGTAGCCTTCAGCTTAATAGATTCCTCAGGGGAGTTTTCATCTAGCACAGAAGGCAAGTGATCTCCTTGTGAGCTGTCAGTTTCATCGAACCGCACATCTATAGTTTCAACAACCTTGTGGTGGTAGGTGCTAAAGACTTTGTAGGTGTGCGAGTCCTTTCCGTAACCAAGCATAAAACCTTCATGTGCTTTTTGTGCAAATTTAGAACTATGGTGAGGATCTCTAATCCAACATTTTGCACCGAAGACTTTGAGATAATTTACGTTGGGTTTCTTGCCAGTCATGAGTTCATATGAAGTCTTCTTGAAGAATTTGTGAAGATATACCCTGTTGATGATGTGGCAAGCTGTATCAATTGCCTCAGGCCAGAAGCGAGGAGGAGTCTTGTATTCATCAAGCATGGTGCAATCCATCTCAACAAGAGTCCTGTTCTTGCGCTCCATGATGCCATTCTGCTGAGGAGTATATGGGGAAGATAGCTCATGAGTAATACCAAGTTCATCAACATATTCATCAAGATTGGTGTTCTTGAACTAAGTCCCATTATCACTCCTAATATGCTTAATCTTGATGCCAAAGTTAGTTGAGGCCCTTCAAGCAAATCATTTGAAGACATCCTACACATTAGACTTGTACATAATAATATGCACTCAAGTGTAACGAGAGTAATCATCAACAATGACAAAGACATACAAAATTGAATAATTTATTAGTACGGAATAATGAGTGGGGCCAAATAGGTCCATATGAAGCAATTCAAAAGGTCAAGTCGTGGTCATGATTGTATTTGAGGGATGCTTGGATCTGGTCGTCATCCCAGACTCACATGCACCACAGAGGTGGTCCTTGAGGAATTTGACACCTTTAATGCCAATGACGTGTTTTTTCTTCACGAGCGTGAGCAAGTTCCTCATACGAGCTTGTCCAAGTCGTCGATGCCATAACCAACCTTCTCAAGACTTTGCAAGTAGGCACGTGGCAGGATGAAGACCTGTAGAGAAATCAACAATATACAAGTCTCCTCTCCTAAAGCCTTCGAAGACTTTGGAATGGCCAGATTCCATGATGACAATGCAACAATTTTTTCCAAAGATGATATCAAGATCACAATGCATTGAGACAGACATGAGGTTGAACCCGAGGGATTTGACAAGCATCACCTTATCCATGTGTCGGTCCTTTGGGATTGCAACCTTAGCTAGACCCAATACCTTGCTTTTTCCTTTGTCAGAGTAGGTGATATGCTTCAGATGAGATGGGGCAAGTGGCAAATTCATCAGTAGATTCTTGTCACCAGTCATGTGGTTGGTGCATCCACTGTCGAGGACCCACTCAGTAGCTTTTGGAGGTTCATCCTGTACATGAATTAGTACAACTTATGAACTCATATGCTTCAGAATGAAGAATATGACATCAAATTCATCAGGCAAAAATTCATCACACAATATGGTAAGTAAAGCAGTGTGAGGACGTGAGAAATGAGCAATTCATTTCTACATGATTTGCTTGCGTCCTTTCAAGCATTTCCTCAGGTCTCCAACAAATTCATCAGACGTTCAAATTCATCTGGAGACCTGACCCTGCATAAGAGATTAGTTCAATTTCTTCACCACCCACATCTAGAGGGGTGGCAAAGAGTTCATCATTCTGCTAGCACCATATGAGAAGGGAGGCATTGAAGCTAGTGCGCTTCGTTTCATAGGACGAGGGTTAGAGTACTCATATGAATAAGAAGAGAAATTCTTTGAGGACCTATGACCATAATGATTTGAAGAATATTGCACATATTCAGAACTCTTAGACTTTCCCTACAAAACAGATGCATTAGCACGAGAATGATATTTTTGACCATTTGAGCAATTTGGTCCAAGTGGAGACTTTGGTTCATATGAGGAATTTGATCTAGGGTTCGTTTTATTCATGAGTGGTGTCGTGAGGACATTCACTTGAAGATTTTGTAAGCAGCTCTTGGGAAACCATATTTTCTTCATAGGTGAACCATTCCTGCAGTTAGTTCCAACAAATCTGGCAAATACTTCACCTTTCTGATTTTTGAAGAATTTGTAGTTGGAGTCAAATGACTCATCGGAGGAATATGAAGTTTCTCAAGTAAAGCCAGATAAAGTGGATGGATCTATAGGAGGTCCTTTTGCAGCAACCCATGAGGTTTTGGGGTACTGCTCAGGTGTCCAGTAGGATCCATCAGCATTGAGTTTCCTCTCAAATGCAATACCCTCTTTCCTAGGGTTCCTATTCAGAATCTGCACATCGCAAAGGGTTTGATGCCCTTTGAGACATTTGTACATGCCTGTCACATACAATTCCTGCAACCCTACATTTTCGTCAGAAATACTTGTGGTATCCTCAAATGAGGAATTTGTGACCCCGGAGATAGTTTAACAATTTGTAGCAATAGAAGCATTTAAACATTCAGGTGAAGAATTAGCAGTTTCACGTTCGATGCATTTCAAACAAGGTGGAACAAGTTCTTCCTTAGCGGTACTGATCTATTGAGCCAGTAAGGAATCATTTTCTCTTTGGAGGTCCTCATGAGGCACTCTTAGTTTCTCAAGATCTTGCTTTCTTTGAAGAAATTCATAAGAAAGCTTCTCATGATCAGCTAAGAGAGCATTTTGATGACTCTGAAGGTTACCATACTTTGTTTGAAGACTTTTGAGATCGTCAGACAGAGTTTGAGTCCGATCCACTTCCTCATTCAACAAATCATCACTTTTGTCTAACAGTTTCTGAAGCTTTTCAGGTTCATGTTGTTGCTTAGTGGCAATGTTAGCAAGCCTTGCATAACTAGGTTTCACATATTCATCAGATTCACCTTCACTTTATTGAGAAGTGGAGTGATGCTTGTGTACCTTGGAACCTTTTGCCATAGGACAAAGTGAAGAAGATGAAGCAGGATCCGCTTCCTAAGTTTTGTGGAATTTCTTGAGTTCGATGAACATGGGGTCTTGAAGAGTGTGATAGCCTTCATTGATGTCCATGATCCTATCCCAAATGAGCTTGGTATTTTGGAGATTACAGATGCCTCTGAACATTACACTCGATAGGCTTAAGCAGATGATGTTCCTCGCCTGAGCATCAAGTTGAGTGTACATATGAATTTCCTCAGCATTTGCCATCTTGCAGAGTTCAGTCAGTGAAAGTTCTAGAACAGTCCATAGCTCACTGTTCATTGATATGAGATGCTTCTGCATCAGAACTTTCCACCTAGGATATTCAATGTCATCGAGATTAGGACATTCTGTGACTGACTTGACGCCTTTCGTCTTGAAGCAGTAAGTAGGAGCATATTCATCATTGTCGTCGTCAAAGTCGTTGGAGTAGTCGTTTTCTTCATCATTGAAGATGGACTTGCCGACTAAGGCAGTAGAGAGAGCAAGGGTAGCCACTCCAGATTCAGAATCCACCTTAGATTCTTCCTCTTCTTCATATTCTTCGGATTCTTCTTCAGAATCCATTTCCTTGCCAATGAAAGCCCGAGCCTTTCTGGAACTATTCTTCTTGTGCGTTGAGGACTTTGCAGATGAGGACTTTGAAGATTTCTTGTTCTTCTTCTTCTTCGAGTCATCAGAACTGTTGTCCTTGTACTTAATTTTCTTTTGATTCCTTTTCCCAGAGAGGACAGTCAGAGATAAAGTGACCAGATTTCTTGCATTTGTGACAAGTTCTCTTCTTGTAGTCGCTTGAGGAATATGATTACCTCAAACCAATTTTTGACGACTTTCCAAATCGGGCTCTCCTTGAGAACTTCTGGAATTTCCTCACGAGTATTGCCAGATCCTGACCCAGTTCTTCAAGATCACCAAGACTACTATCAAAATCTTCGCCTTCGGATGAGGAAATTGCTTTTGCCTTGAGAGCACGAGATCTTCCATAGCTTGGCCCGTAGAGGTCTCTCTTCTCAGCTTGTTGGAATTCATGAGTATTGAGTCTCTCAAGTATATCAGCAGGATCAAGTGACTTGTAGTCTCCACACTCTTGAATCATCAAAGCCAATGTGTCAAATGAGGAATCAAGAGATCCTAGCAGTTTGTTCACCATTTCGTGATCGGTGATGTTAGTGGCACCTAGTGCTTGAAGCTCATTGGAGATATCAGTGAGACGATCAAAAGTTTGCTGAACATTTTCATTGTCGAGTCTTTTGAAGCGGTTGAAGAGATTGCGAAGAACATCAACACGGGAGTCACATTGAGTGGAAACACCTTCGTTGACTTTGGACAGCCTATCCTAGATAAGCTTAGCAGACTCCAAAGCACTCACTCTGCCATACTGACCTTTACTCAGATGGCCATAGATGATATTCTTCACTTGTGAATCAAGTTGCTTGAATCTCTTCACATCAGTAGCATTGATTGTGGGAGTAACAGCGGGAACACCATTTTCCACAACATACCAGAGATGGTTGTAAATTGCCTCAAGATGCATGCGCATCTTGTTCTTCCAGTAGGGATAGTCCGACCCATCAAAGGTATGACAACCTGTAGAAACCTTGATCATACCTGAAGTCGACATAACTAGAACTCCAGGTGATTAAACAAAAATCACACAGAAAAAGGGAGTACCTTGCTCTGATACTAATTGAAAGTGCGTTATACCGACTAGAGGGGGTGAATAGGATTTTTTTTAAAATTCATCACTTGAGGAATTTGAAATGTGATGAATAACTAGCAGTGGAATAAATACTCAAGTGCATGAGAAACATAGAAATAGCATAGTCATCATGATGAAATAAAACATGCACAAATTACAGGTAGCGTGATACAGGATAAGCAGGTGAGGAACAAGGTAACTTGAAGAATTTGAGGTGAGGAAATTGAGGAAGTCTTCAGTCAAATTCTTCAAACAGTAACGATCAATTGCATCAACAAGTATATGAGGTAATGAAAGGGTTGAGGGAATAGTACCAGGTAGCTCGATGAAGAGAATGGTTCGATGACCCAGTTCCAACTATTGTGACACTCGTACGACTGGTTTGGAGCGGCTTGGTATTTAAACCAAATGACACATAGTCCCAGGAGACATAGTCCTTATCATATTCTACTTGAGGTAAGGTCACAAAGTCCTCGCCCAAGACTCAGTAAGTCTTCAAGGTAGACTTCCAAAACCCTCACAAACTGGTCACCCGATGATCCACAATTGACAGCTGGATGCTCTAGACCAAGGTCACTCCGTGATCCCCAATTGACTGCAGGATGCACTAGGCCATGACAACTAACCGTCTGGAAGATACATTGTATTCAAAGGTAACAAGCGTCGGTCCACACATGAACAATCTCTTCAGTGATGCTTAGTCACTTTGGGTTTGGTGCTTTGGATTTCGGTTTTTCCTCACTAATGATTTTCTCTCAAAGTCCTCGGAGGATGGGTTGCTCTCAAATGACAATTGTCAGTTCTCTCTCGGAGCAGCCAACCAACTAGTGGTTGTGGGGGGTGGCTGTTTATAGCAAGGGTGCAATGTGACATGATAAGACATAAATGCCCCAAATGATATGACCGTTATGTGGATAGGATGATTGGGGACAGCTGGTGCTAAGCACAACAATAGTCAGAATTTTGAACTATGAAGGTCCTCAGGCTTATCATATTCCGCACTTGTAGGCAATTCGCACTGGCGAAATCCTAACTCCTCTGTCAGACCAATTTCCCTAGAGACTAGAAGATCATCGTCTTTATCACTCAAGAACTTGACTAAACTGCAAGAGATTTCCAAAGGCTTCACTCGAAGGTTTGGATAGGTTGAGGCTTTTGAGTTGCGCATCAGTTGGAAATTTTCCTTAGTATTACCTCGGCCCCCTTTAACAGTACGGTGTTTCCTATGACCCAAAGAAAGGAAATGAAATTACGAAAACAAAAGACTTCATGCTTCATAGTCCTCGTTCATATCTTCAAGGTTACACCAACTTCTTCATTTTCAAAGTCTTCAGGGAATACCAAAGTCTTCAGCAAAGTCTTCACCAAAGTCTTCAGTTGAAGGCATACATTTTTAGGTGTCGATAATGTTCATATATATCAAACTCCTCATTGACTTATAGAGCCTGTGTACACTTACAAACACATTAGTCTCTTAACCTTTAAGTCTTCAACACACCAAAATCACTAAGGAGCACTAGATGCTCTTACATTTATATTGTATAACGACCCTGTGTCGACTTGTGATTCTCTGTAAATTCATTACAAGTTGTAGTAGTTGGAGGACAGAGATCAAGTTTGAGGCATTGGCGTCCTGGCATGACGAACAAGATGGAGTTCCGCACTGGTCATCGGAGTTGGAGCCGGCCTCAAAGGAAGTCCATGAATGAGCCATACTATTTAACATATTGATGTTTAATATGTGATTGATATTGCTTCTTGTTTCTATGCATGTTATAATGGTAGAAAGATCCCTTGTTATTATCAAGCATATTTCCACTCCGGATGTTGCACCTTCACACGTCAAGTACATTTAGTGGTGGGCTCCAAAAATTAAGGTGCCACTAGGTGTCCTTATTGGTTTTGGTGATTGATGACAATGCTTTTACAGACTAATCATGTGCATTAAGCCTTTCAGACATTTCATCATATGGCACAAGACGATTATATCCCTCGATGGACAATAATGGAGACGACTATTTTTCATTTGTTTTGTTTTCAGTGGAATTGAGTCGTAGGAGAACCGTACTATTAAGACGGGGTCCGCATCAGAAAGGTTTGGGTGGAATAAAAAAGTACACTTCTTTCGCACCCTTGCTCCTTTCCTGCTATGATGGAGTTGTTCCTCCATGTCCTTATGTTCTGGGCCTAAAGGTGACAAGCGGTAGTACCGCATAGGCAAGCGGTAGTACCACTTAAACCGTAACTAGTAGTATCGCTCTGTCAAGCGGTAGTACCACCTATGGGCGGTAGCATTGTACCGCTGGCTCTGTAGTCTCAAATTTTCGTGTTGGACTAGGCGGTTGTTGGAACGGTAGTATGACCTAGTAGTACCACTTGTAAGCGGTAGAACCGTGTGTTACTACCACTCAACTATAGTCATACCTTCTTGAGGCCTGGACATTCAACAAATTATGTGCAGCAGTAGGGCGAGCCACCACTGCCTATAGGCAGTAGTACCGCTCACGCGGGTAGTTGTACCGCCAAGTGGTACTAGCTCTGTTCATGTTGCTCCCCTGAGTTCGAGAGCCTCTACACTGCAACCCCATCAGTAGTACCGCTCAGGCGGAACTACCGGGTCGTGGCCCCAGACCATTGCCTGTGCAGCCGGCTCTACCACCCAAGCGGTAGTACCGCTCATCTGAGCGGTAGTAACGCTTGTGTGCGAGCTGAGAAGTGGTAACCGTTGGATTTGTTCCCCCACTGTATAAAGAGGGTCTTCTTCCCCAAGAAGACCACCTCTTCCATCCCTAAGCTCCTGTTTTTCTCCAATCTCCATTTTCACCCGATCTCTCTCCCTAGCCAACAAAACTTGTTGATATTCTAGGGTTTGGTTGAGAGGGACCCGATCTACACTTCCACCAAGATAAATTTGATTCCCCCACTAATCCCCTCCATCTTGTTACTCTTCGGGTGTTTAAGCACCCTATATGGTTGAGGTCACGTTGGAGCCACAATCCATTGTGGTGAAGCTTCATGGTGTCGTTGGGAGCCTCCAATTAAGTTGTGGAGATTTCCCAACTTATTTGTAAAGGTTCGGTCGCCGCCTTTAAAGGCACCATTACTGGAATCACGACACCTCGCATTGTGTGCGAGCGTGAGGAGAATAGAATGTCCTTAGTGTCTACTCGGGGAGCATTGTGCCTCCACACCACTCCAAGGGAGACATACTTCCCCTCAAAGGGAAGGAACTTTGATAGCACATACTCGTCTCCATCGGTTCCACTTGTGGTTACTTCTTACCTTTACTTTATGCTATACTTGTCTGATCTTCTTGCTTGTTTGTATTGTTGTTGTTGTTTTGTTGTTGTTGTTGTTGTTGTTGTCGTTGTTGTTGTTGTTGTTGTTGTTGTTGCTATTGTTGTTAGTATCACATAGGTTGTTCACCTAGTTACATATCTAGACAACCTATTTGTTGCTAAACCTAATTTGTTAAGAAAAGCTAAAAAGTGGTAGTTTCCTATTCACCCCCTCTAGTCAACCATATCGATACTTTCAATAGGTATCAGAGCTACGTTCCTTTATTAAGGGTTTTACCACCCAAAGAGTATGGTTAACGACAGGGATAGGGTTGTTGACTTACCCGAGGCTAAGGAAGTGAGCACAGTCTCCTGTGAGGATTTAAATGAGGCAATAGCCTCAATGAAATCCTCTATGACGATCAAGGTCAAATCCTTGTTCAAAGATTTCCTTGATGGCCTCAAACTTTCTACCGATCCATTGCTAGTGGTTAATCCCACTAACCGGAGTCGGATGGCAACTCCGGTAAGGAGGGGACTAGTAGAGGTAATGCTAAGTTGCCTCATGGAAATGATACGACAGGAAACTTTGCCTCGGTTCCCCCTCCCACATAGTCCATGGAGGACCGACCCACGCACCTCATATTAACAACCTAGGTCCTCCTAAACTTTCGGAAAATGTTTTTGCTAATTGGGTTTTTGTATGAAGTCTCATTTGAACCATATCTCAATTAATCTTTTTAGAATCATTGAGCAAGGATACTATCCACATGATCCAAAAAATCTCACCCCAATAGAAGAGGCGGACAATCAACTCAATCACTCTGCCTTGTTCATCCTTCAATCTGTGGTGCCTCCTAAAGATCTAGTTCACTTGCATCCTTTCACTCATGCAAAGGATTGTTGGGAACACATTGTCTCTTTATATGAGGGAAGCTCGAGTATTCAACGGTCCAACTTGGAGGTCATTCTTGATGAGGCTGATGAGTTTGTGATGATTGAAGATGAGGATCCTCGTGGTCTTTACCGGAGATTGATAATTCTCACGGTCTCTCTTGAGGATCATTGGAGTATGGATACATTTAAAAATTGGTCAAGCGTAAGTTTCTCAAGGCCGTCATGTGTTTCAACAAGGCCATGTCCTCTGTGATCCGTCAAATACCGGACTTTTACTCCTTGTCCTCGAGCCATGTGTTGGATTAGTTGATTGCCATGAACATCTTGAACTAGTACTACAAGGAGAAACCCTACTAGTGGCGCTTGAAAAACCAATAGTAGTAGCGTTGGGTCTAGCGCTACTGCTAAGGCGCTATAGCTAAGTTATAGTAGTAGTGCTGGTTGGTGGAACGTTACTGCTAAGTCTGGTTAGCAGTAGCGCTGCACTTACCAGCGCTACTACTAACTATCTATAGCGCTGCAGAGAGGCAAGCGCTGCTGATAATCCAGCGTTGCTGCTAGATGGCTTCCAGCGCTGCTGCTAATATTACTGCTTTCACAGATTCATACCCCCTCTATGTATTTGTGATGTATTTATACATGCTCTATTCAGTAATTTCATCAGATCATCATAATACATCATTGTCATATAAGAACTTCTCCTCATCATCATTTTCGTCCATGAGACATCATATAACAACTTGGTCACTAGTTATAATGACAACAACTCATAATCATCATCATATAACAACTCCTCCTCCTCATCATCAACTTGGGCATCAACTTGGTCACTAGGTGACTAGTCATATATAATCCGCACTAACTAATTGTTCTTAATACCTAGGACCTACTCCTGCTGCTCTCTCTCAGAGAAAATAGCAAAAAACATGTGTAGCACTCCTTATTCATCATATTGGAGAATGCATATGAACCTGTCTCCTAATTGTGGGCTGCGCTTCTGATTGCTGCCCCCTAGTCCTTCTCTACAATCCTTCAAAAAATTTCTCCAGTCTTTGACTATTAAGACTTGCTCGCTTCGAGAAATGATGAATGCACTCATGTGCAATACATGATATCTTGGACGTAAGCTAACCATTGCCATGCGACCTTTAGACTCGATCCAACGAGGCACAACACTCATCGGGAGTCCCTGTTGAAGAACATCGTAGTAACATACTTAGCAATGAAGTTTAGCTTAAATAATAATGTATGCAAAAGATGCACAGAGGACAAATAGTAAAAATCTTACCATCTTTCCTAGATAGATGTGGCCGTAGTTCAATACGCACACTAGTGGTCGCACGTTTTGAGTACTGATATCTCGAAGTCCAGGAAAATAATATGTCTTGACAGCATTAAGATCCTCAAGCCATGAAACATAATGACCTATCTCTTCGTAGGTTAGTTCAACCCCGGGACAGTAGTAGGTGTTGTCTACAAAGCGCTGGACATGTTTGCTTGAATGGAAATAAGTTGTCAATAGAAATTAGTTTTCAACTATTTTTAAATAAACAATATGAATTACTTAATAAATTTTGTTGAGAAACTCACATAATGGTAGAACTGGAGGCGTCTGCACATCGACCCAGATGTCGATATTACCTTCAATTTCATCTTCCCGACGAATATCAAAGGTGATAAGCATATTAGGCTCAAATGCATAAGACTTTCATAGTGCTCTCCAACTTTTGCATTCAAAATAGGAGTAGGTGTCTGCATTGTACAATTTTACGGCAAAAGTATAACCATGCTCGGTCCTCAAGTGGACTCTCTTTACCTCCATACTTTTTTTAGTATCAAAACAAATCTTATCCAAGACATAAATTCTTGCATGGCAGGGGATACGCTAGTAGAATAGTAAAAAGTTAAAATTATAAGTTGAAGCAAAAGAAGCAGAAGTCATGCTTAATTATGAAAAAAGACTTGTTGTTGTGACTTACTGTATCCACTTCGAAGGTCTCATCCAGCATGATGCTGAAGCACCTACCATCAACTAGGTGAGTCTTGTCGCACAGGCCGCGCTCATCTTCGCAGCATTTGCACATAACGAATTTCCTTTCGTCGTCAGACATTTCCTATGTTCATAGTTCAAACATTTAAAATCGATCGAAGGCAACTATCAGGAAACTGATCAACACACAGATCACTATTACACAATATGCAATGGGTCGACTTTAGGTCTGTCGAGTCTTTCCTTCCTAAACTCTCATCTCGTGTATATGGTGGGCACTCCCTCTGATATTGCGACCATCGATGATGGTGGCTCCTCCATTCGTTCCCGAGTGCATTACACCTAAATGTCTAGCACACGGGAACGAAGGAGAAGCGACCCCCACGACAACATTCGGAATTCTTCCTCTCTCATATTTCGACCATCGGTGATGGTCGCTAATCCTCCTTTCCTTAGTGCATTAGAAATATCTAGCACAAGGAAAAGAAGGAGAAGAGACCCCCATGACAACAGTCGGGATTTTTCCTCTCTCATATTTCGACCGTCGGTGATGGTCGCTACTCCTCCTTTCCCTAGTGCATTAGAAATATCTAGCACAAGGAAAAGAAGGAGAAGCAACCCCCATGACAACAGTCGGGATTCTTCCTCTCTCATATATATATATATATATATGGTGGACACTCTCCCTCACTGAAATACACACAAGGAGCCGAAACAGACCTAAAGTCAACCTATTCCATATATCGAGCAATGACATAGAAAAAATGCCCTATGTTTTGCTGGAATATCATTGAATTCCCGTTCTAGCAAATCACAAGCACTCGATATGTCCCACATTGTAGCACAAGTCATGCTAAAATTCATGAAAAAAATTCGGCATGACCTTTACTAAAAACAGGACATATCGAGCGCCTGAAATTTGCCGGAACGGAAACGAATCAACATTCCGGCAAAACTATCAACTAAACCCTAGAAAGTATCCTAAATCAAAGTGTTATATATGAACATAGGATTATATCAACTAAAAACTATCAACAATGCTAAATTTTAACTAATCAGTTAATCATACTAAATCAAAATTGTTATATATCAACTACAAACTATTAAGTAAATCAAAATGTCGCATATCAACAAGAAAATATCAACTAGCCTACTAAATCACAATGTAGCAGGGAGGAGGGGTTATGGATGGAGGAGGGAGGAGGGGAGAAGGAGGGGCGACTGAAGGAGGGAGGAGGACGGAAGACGGAGGAGGAAGGCAGAGCGAGGAGGGGCCGGCCAACAACGAATGGAGGAGTGGAGGGAGGAGGGAGAAGGAGGGGCGACTGAAGAAGGGAGGAGGAAGGAGGACGGAGGAGGAAGGAGGAGTGAGTAGGGGCCTTCCGGTGTCGAATGGAGGAGTGGAGGGAGGACGGAGGAGGTGGGGCGGGGAGGAGGGGGAGGTGATGGCAGTAGAGGGAGGAGGGGTAGGCGACGGTGGCAGCAAGCGGCGGGGGGCAGAGAGGGAGCGATAGTGTTGAGGGGGGAGTGAGGGGCCGGGAGTGAGGAAGAGAGAGGGAGCGCACAGGGTGGATAAGGTTGGCATTGCAGCAGCGTGGGTTGGTACCAAGTGCTACAGCTAAGTAGAATAGCAGCAGCGCTGGTTGAGGAAGGGCGCTACTACTATACATAGGATGTTGGGAATGGTGTGGCAATTATAGTAGTAGCGCGTTTTATATGTGCCACGCTACTGATATGTGTTTATTAGTAGCACTGTTGTTTTACACGCGCTACTGTTAAGTAGCAGCAGCATCTCCTTTTAAAAAGCGCTACTAGTAAGCTTTTGAGTATAAGATTTTCCCTAGTAGTGTAGACCACCGACAACGCTCTAGCTCATGTCCAACGATCAAAGAAATATTCACCCAACCTTGCTTTAAAGGCCAAGGAAATTCCGGAATAAGAAGAATGAGATGAAGAACAGGAGGGTTGCCCCAAAGATAGCAAATATGCATACCAAAAGCACATGGCTCTTGCATCATGGCAATTTTGGGGCAACAAGAGAAACTCAAGGCCGAACTTCTCCAAGAACAACTCGAGTGGCTCTAAATACAAGCAACATGCAAGAACTTGCTACAATTGTGGAAATGTGAGTCACTTTGTGGTGGATATCCCGTATGAGAAGAGGGAAGACAATGGTGAAAAGCTCATCCACAAAGACAAGGCCAAGTCCTTCCCCAATAAGAACAACCTCACCAAGAAGGTGCCTGGAAAGGTGTTAGTGGATCATGAAGAGTACCTCTCCGATGATGATGATTATGATGATGATGATGGTGATGATGAATAGACAAGTGATGAAGGAATGACAATGACCACGGTGGTCATTGCAACCACTTTCCCAACCAAAGTGTCTCTCTTTGGCTCCCCCAACGAGAACCACATTGCCATGTGCCTCAGGGCCAAAGATATCAACAAAGTAAGCTCACTAGTGGAGAAACACCCTTAAGTCCTGGTTGGGAATGGCCTTTAGTTCCGGTTCACCAACCGAGACTAATAAATAGGAACTAAAGGCCCCCACCCTTTAATCCCGGTTGGCCACGAACTGGGACTAAATCCCCGCAACGTGTCCAGCAGCGCGCGTCGGGACTGGGGACTTTCATGTTGGATATATTCCCTAGAGGCAATCATGTATGATGATATTTCCTATGTGTTTATGAATAAATATAGTCCTTGGACATTATCAGTGATGTGTATTAACAAGTACATGACTTGTTTGTGAGACTATGCATTGTATGATGACTGTCCTAAATGGTCTCTAGTCGAAAGGGTTGTGTGGACGCGCAGCCAGTTAGACTAGCATATGACACGGTGGATGGTACGGTCTCACTGATCATGTAGCATTGGATGCTAGCCGGATAATATGGACTCAGAAAGATTTAGTCTGATTTGATGTAGTCGGATCCGAGTTGAGATAAGGTATGAGTTGGAGAGAGCCAACTATGACACGCGGTGATAGGTCATTTGTGAGTCTCTAGTACAACATATATTCATGACTGGGTAATGGGATGGTGACAGACCTGCTTTAGGCCGACCAAACGCTACTCCATGACTGGGTAGTTACGAAGGTAGGTTTCGGGCTTGTACCAACCCATGCTGGGAGACATGTTCGAGCAAGATGTGATTTCCCCTTCGATTAACAGAGATATTCTCTCGGCCCCTGAGGTGATCCGGCCTGGATAAGCATGGTCATGCGATGAGGATTATGAGATAATCTGCAGTGTTCATCGGATTCACCAGAACAAGAAAGAGGTCGTGCTGCAACAAGGATGACCATGATGCCTTGAGCACGACAACATATATTGTGCGGCAAAGGGAACAGAAGGGTGAAGTACAGGTTCGCCTAACTAGCTTCATCAGACACTTGGAGTTGACATGCTTTGCTAGAGGCTGCTACCAACTAGGCATGTCAGATGTGATCTGACTCATGACCAAGTGAACGAGAACGTAAAGGGTTGCGTGCTTAAGGGAAGGAACATGTGGTCTTTAGGATCTGTGCGAGGCCCAAGAGTTGATCCCGCGTCGGATGCCTATATATAGTGGAGATGTGGCACACCATCTAGTTGATCGCTTTGGTGCCGTCATTAAGGATTTGCATGTGTTGCAACTACCCACCTCCACCCGCCATCGACTTTGTGATCGGAACTAGAAGTCTGCCTCATAGTGTTCCCTCCTGCACGCGCGGATACCATTAGAGATGGTGAACTTGTGTCGCTCCGTTGAACCTGTACGTGGGATCCGATGACCGATTGTTCGACGGGGATCAGACGAGGAGGAGACGGACCACGTAGACATGCTGCCCCAACTCTACTTCCACTACAGGCGCTACGCGTCTAGTGGTTATGATCGTTGATCCATATCCAAAAGCATGATCTTGGATGTTCTGTATGTAGAAGTTGTTAAATTTTCATGTGATGCACCTACGGTAGAACCCAATAATGGTACCATTGCCTCTGCTATAGGTTTGGTTTCAGATCGATAGCGGCGGATGAGATCTGTCATTGTTCATGAGATCGACTATGTGCACGGTTGATGAGATCAACTGCACATCAGGATTACTGAGGCTATGTTTTTTGCTAATCCTAATTGATGAGGACATGACACAACCTACCCCTACCGGTTGATTTCCACCATTGGGACCGCCGTGTACGTAGTGTTGTATATTTCGTACACGGTCACACATACCAGTAGAATGCGATTCTATGCACAACTTTGTTTTGCTGATTTGATGTGAATAGTATGGCTCATATGTATGTGATCATGTGTGTAATTTAACATGACCTGCATGTCATGATTGCCAGCCGATAGGAGCCAAAGTGTTGTTATTATATTGTATAACGACCTATGTGTCGACTTGTGATTCTATGTAAATTCATTACTACTAGTAGTAGTAGTTGGAGGACAGAGATCAAGTTCGAGGCTTTGGCATCCTAATGTGATGGACAAGATGGAGTTCTGCACTGGTCATCGGAGTTGGAGACGGTCTGGAAGGAAATCCATGAATGAGCCATATTATTCACATATTTATTTTAATATGTGATTGATATTGCTTCTTGTTTCTATGCATGTTATAATGGTAGAAAGATCCCTCGTTATTATCAAGCATATTTCCATTCCGGATGTTGCACCTTCACACGCTAGTACATTTAGTGGTGGGCTCATAAAATTGAGGTGCTACTAGGTGTCCTTGAACTGGAGGCTTCGTGTCGGACCCGGACATGCGCGGCATCAGGTTAACTTGACAAGGCTATCAAAACGATTTTGGGCCTTGTGCCAATGAAGGTTGGGAGCCATGATACCTACCCGACCAATAGGAGTCGTATAGAGATACGATTAGCAAGGATTGCTTACCGAATAGGCAAGTTGGCTAGCAGTGATGCTAAAGCTCACTAGTCGCTTGCGCTAGTCGGATCCTGAATTAGTGAGAGTTTTGCGGAGGGATGCCAACTTCAGTCAGAGTAGTTCTATTTAAGGCTTGAATTACTCTACATAAACACATGGCTTAGTGATTGCATATTTTCTGTTGTAGATCAATGGCACCACCTTCTCATCCCAACTTTGTATTGAAATCAATTCTGGAAAAGGATAAACTGAATGGAACTAACATTACCACATGGTACCGAAATTTGAGAATTGTTCTCAAGCACGATGAAAAGGAACATGTTTGCTACTTCTTGAGCTTGCATTGGTTTTTCCCTTGAAGAGGAAAGGGTGATGCAACAAAGTAGAGATAAGTATTTCTCTTAGTTTTGAGAACCAAGGTATCAATCTAGTAGGAGGTACAAGCAAGGCCCCAATCTATGCACCTGCACAAACAATCAAACACTTGCACCCAACGCTATAAAGGGGTTGTCAATCCCTTCAAAGTCACTTGCAAGGATGAGATCCGATAGAGATAGATATAAAAGATTACTAAAAGTAAAACTAAATAAAAGTAAGTAAAATTGCAGCAAGGTATTTTTGGTCTATAGATCTAAAAATATATAATGGAAAATAGACCCGGGGGCCATAGGTTTCACTAGAGTCTTCTCTCTTGAAGGAAAATAATACGGTGGGTGAACAAATTACCTCGAGCATTTGATAGAAAAGCAAAAAGTTATGACGACATCCAAGGCAATGATTAGCATATAGGCATCACGTCCGTGTCAAGTAGATCGAAACGATTCTACATCTACTACTATTACTCCACACATCGACAGACTCCTACCTGCATCTAGATTATTAAGTTCATAAAGAACAAAGTAACGCCTTAATTAACATGACATGATGTAGAAGGATAAAATCAAGAAATATGATGAAAACCCCACATTTTTATCCTTGATGGCAACAATACAAATATGTGCCTCGCTACCCCTACTTTGTCACTGGGTGAGGACACCGCAAGATTGAACCAAAAACTAAGCACCTCTCCCATTGCAAGAACTACCGATCTAGTTGGCCAAACTAAACCAATAACTCGAAGAGAAATACAAAGATATGAAATCATGCATATAAGAATTCAGAGAAGATTCAAATAATATTGATGGATAATCTGGTCATAAATCCACAATTTATCGGATCTCAACAAACATACTGCAAAAGAATATTACATCGGATAAATCTCCAAGAACATCGAGGAGAACATGGTATTGAGGATCGGAGAGAGAGAAAAAGACAACTAGCTACTAGCTATGGACCTGTAGGTCCTAGGTAGACTACTCACACTTCATCGGAGGAGCAATGGAGTTGATATATAAGCCCTCCGTGATCGAATCCCCCTCTGGTAGATTACCGGAAAAGGCCCCAAGATGGGATCTCATGGGAACAAAAGGTTGCGGCAGGGGAAAAGTATTTTCGTGGCTCTCTCTAATGGTTTGGGAATATATAGGCGAAGAGTTAGGGTTAGAAGGCCTCCAGGGGACCCACAAGCCAGGGGGAGCCCCCCCTAGGGAGCGCCCTGGCAGCTTCTCTTCTGTTGCCAGGTCTTCTAACCACCTCTCCAGATCTTCTAGATGTCTTCTAGTCCAAGAAAATCATCGCGAAAGTTTTATTCTGTTTGGACTCCGGTTGATATTGCTTTTCTGTATAACTCAAAAACAGGGAAAAAACAGAAACTGATAGTGGGCTCTAGGTTAATAGGATAGTCCCAAAAATAATATAAAATAGCATATTAATGCATATAAAACATCCAAAATAGATAATATAATAGCATGGAACAATAAAAAATTATAGATACGTTGGAGATGTATCAAGCATCCCCAAGCTTAATTCCTCCTCGTCCTCGAATAGGTAAATGATAAAAACAAAGTTTTTGATATGGAATGCTACCTAACATATTTATCCATGTAATTTTCTTTATTGTGGCATGAATATTCAGATCCATAAGATTCAAAAAAAAAGTTTAATGTTGACACAAAAACAATAATACTTCAAGCATACTAATTAAGCAATCATGTCTTCTCAAAATAACATGGCCAAAGAAAGCTATCCCTACGAAATCATATAGTCTGGCTAAGTGATCTAGAACCCTTTTGTGATAGGTGTAATGGAGTTATTTGTAGTTGATAATGTCCTTTAATATGTTGTTAAGTTTCACGCCATAATGTGAGCTGTAGCATATAGTTTTACTGTTGTCAATATGCCTTCATGATAAAAACTGCACTATCAAAAACTGCTATTTTCACTAAGTCTGAAACTGTTTTCAAGTAGCCTCATTGTGAGCTTCCTACCAAGTGATCCATGCATGTTTCGATTATGATATTTGAAGATGAAATGAATTGTGTGTTATATAATACTTCCCCATGCTTAGTTTGTGCATTTTAGAATAGTGTAACTTGTTGTTTTCATGTGTGCAAAATGCTATCTTGCTGTTTTGGGCAGATTTCAAGTAAAACTTTTTTTGGTGTTTGTGGTTGAACCATAGCTCCGTTTTGGACATTCCATATATGAAACTTGCTTAGAATCTCATGTAGTTTCATAATAACTTGCTGCATTCATGATTTGAAATGTTTGTGATTGTATTTCCATGCATTTGCATTCATGACATGTGCATCTTGTGTTGCGCATATCTTTTAGACCGTAGCTCCGTTTGAGATGTTCTATATATGTAAATCGACTAGAATGACGTGTAGAATTGCATGGTATGATTTATTATGTTGTTTAACCAATATAAATATGATTAGTTCAGATCTGGACCAATTTCTAAATTAACATATGAGGTCGTTTCAGAAATGCTATAAGTTGTTTCCGACCTCATTTAACATGCCTAGATAGATAGTTTACTTATGCTTCACCTCTTTACATGCCTAACAACATTTAATATTGATGAGTACCTAAACGAGAGCAAACTAAATAATTCCAAACGTGGAGTTTCGTCAATATGCAACCCGTTGCATATTGAGCTTCACTTTAATGTGTACTAGTTGTTTGATGTGAATTGATGTGCCTTGCATATTTAAAACGGGCATGCATCATATTGGCTTGTGCATCATGTCATGCATTTGTTGTGGTGTATGTTTTGTTGATTGTTTGTTCGGATTGCTTCTTCTCAATAGAGTTTCGAAAGTGTTCGGAGTGTGAGGATTCGTTCGACTACGTCGGATCGTCTTCTTCATGGACTCATTCTTCTTCCAAGCGGGATCTCAGGCAAGATGACACATTTCCTTGGATACCATTACTATCATTGCCATGCTAGATGTCTCGTTTTTATCACTATGTCTCGCTACCTACCACTTGTTTGTCAAGCCTCCCAACATTGTCATGAAAAGCCTCTAACCCTTCCACATCCCAGGAAACCATTGTTTGGCTATGTTACCACTTACTCAGCCCTTCTTATAGCGTTTCTAGCTGGAGGTGAATTGCTTCCATGTGTTAACCATGTGTTAACATGGACATTCTTTTTTTATATCACAATATTGTTGCTATTTAATTTAATGCACATATATACTTGGTAAAGGTGGAAGGCTTGGCCTTTGCTTGGTGTTTTGTTCCACTCTTGTCGCCCTAGTTACTTGTGAACCGGTGTTATGTTCCATAATTGAGCGCTCCTAACATGCTCGGGGTTGTTATGGGGATCCCCTTGATTTTTGTTTTGGGATAAAACTTGTCTGGCAAGGCCCAACATTGGTACTACATTTACCTAATAAATTAATAAAATTGCATAGGGACCCGCCGGCATCCGCGGATAATTTAATCAACCCTCGGGCCAGTGCTCCTCATGAGTGTTGGTCCAAACTAGAGTCGTGTGCGGGGCCAACCCGGGGCAACTTGGGAGATTTCTATTAGGCCACTATATGTTGTGCTCATCTGGTCGTGTCCTGAGAACGAGATACGCGGCTCCTATCGGGTTCGTCAACACACTGGGCGGCCTTGCTGGATTTGTTTTACCTTTCTTGAATGTCTTGAGTGAGGAACTCTGGTCTTCTTCGGGCTATCTCGAGGTGTGGGATTTCCTTTGGAATTGCCTAGGATGATCACGGGATCCGTGGTTGAGGTTATTCCTGATGCGTGTGGTTAATTTATGATGGATGAGTTGGAGCACCCCTACAGGGTTAAATATTTTTGAGAAGTCGTGCCCGTGGTTATGTGGCAAACTTGGATACTTTGTTTAATACTCGGTCATAGCAAACTTGAAGTAAACTCTAATAAAATACACCAACTGTGTGCATAACCGTACTGCCTCTTTTCGTGAGTTCTTATCCGAAAGAGAACACGGTGGGGTTATATTTGACGTAAGTAGGTGTTCAGGATCATTTAGTGATATTAACTAATACACGTCCATTATGCATACACCACCATACTTTACTTTCTGTACTCGTAAGTTAGCCACTCAAATAAATGCTTACTCGCTTGCTACAGCCTCACCACTTAACCATACCTCACCTATTAAGCTTTAATAGTCTTGATACCCTTGGAAGTGAGATTGCCGAGTCCCTGTGGCTCACAGATTACTACAACAATAGTTGCAGGTACAGGTAATGCGATGATTTGATGTGAGCGCGTTGCTTGATTTGATTTGGAGTTCTTCTTCTTCTTCCTCAATCTTGGATGGGTTCCAGGCGGCAGCCTAGGATAGCAAGGGTGGATGTCATTTATCATTTGATTTCGTCCATAGTTGGACCCTGCTCTTCTGTATGATGTTTGAGTATGTTGTTGTATTGATGTGAGTCAGATGTAGCTTGTGGCGAGTGTAAGCCAATTCCATATACTCATCTCTTTTGTACTTGTACCTGGAATGATATCCGTTCTTGCAACACGACAAGATGCGCTTCTATCCCTGTTGAGGCCCTCGTGCCGAAATAAGGATAGAACCACATCTTGGGCGTGAAAAGTTGGTATCAGATCCTGTACCGACCTAGGAGCCCCCTTGAGTGATCGAACTTGGCCGAGTCGAGTCTAGAGAAAACTGTTTTGAGTCTAGTTATATCGGAGAGTAGGTTTCTATTTACTCCTCTTCTATGCTCTGGTGAGGTATTCGACTTAGGAATTTTGATTCTACTCCCCTTCTCGCTCAAATTTTTTTAGGATCACGCGGGTATTTTGGAAACTATATGATGCCGATGTGACAGGGTTCTGTCTTGGTGCCTCCTGTCTGACTTGATTTCTTCCGGGGAGTCGAGCTCTAGGGAATGTTGGCACATCGTTATCATTCAGCTTCCTTGATATCTCACGACGGAAAATGTTTGAAATTGCTTCAATACTTATCGTGGTGAGATAAGGTCGGAGTCACCCAGTACTGGGGAGGCGTCCGGGGTACCACCATGGTTTAGTATCGTTGTGAGTTCGAGGATTCGAGTTAGATGAAATTGCGAAGGCCAGTTGGGGTGTAGGATTGCTAGTTGTGTGAGATATTTCCTCCTTGTATCCCCCACACCAGATTGCATAACCAGAAAGTTTTCGGAAGTTCTTAGGTGGGAATTCAAGTAGGTACCTAGGATTACCTTTCCAACAAGTACATAGTGGGTATGTATTTGTTCTGGATTGTTTCATAAGCCCCATCCTTCGTTTTGTTTTGAATATGGTAATTTGAGTTGCTTCGATATCAAGTGGTGATTTCATATCTTGCTAAGTAGTGTTCTTGTATTTCTGTGGGAATGCTAATTCTTTTGCCCAATCAAGTTATCATATCAATTCTTTTCCTACTGGTGTCCTTCTCTTCAAGATAATTCTATCATCTCAAATATTTGCAAGATCATCCTCATATTTCTATCCGGAGTTTGTCTCATCTGTCCCAAGTTTCTTTGTTTTTCCCACCCTCCCGCCCTTTTCTTCAATGATTAATTCTCATCCAAGTGTCTTTTCTATTCATGTAATGCTTCCGCTATCATTTCTTCATGCTGTAGCCGGTAATTCTTTGTGAATATTCTCAGGAGTTGCAATTTCAAGATCTATCCTCATATTCCTTGTTCTCGTGTTATTCTTCTCCGGTGATTCTTTATGAAGATGCTCAGTGTTCAAGTTATCATTTATTAGTATTCATCTTTATTTTCTTTTCCGGTGGATTCAATTCAAGCTTTGGTGCTCATCTTATCCTTTCTCATTTGTTCAATGGTTTCCATGTTGGAATTTCTTTTCCAAGTATCTCTTGCTTAGTCATCTCTCTTTGATATCCAGAGTGCTGAAGATATCTCAAAAGTTTCGTGTTTCCATTCAATAATCCTTTCAAATTATTTCAAGGGTCTCATTTCATCAAATTCTTAATTTGTACCGGTGCAATCTCTCTTTTAATCAAATCGTTTCAACAGAGTTTTCTTTGAGTGGGCCCATAACCCACAGGTTTTTCCCAGGATCCTACCCGACTCTTCTAATCTTTCCGGAGATGTCCTGAAGTTCTCTTCAAATATGAGAATGAATTTCATCAGTCATATGCCTTCTTGAAGATCGCTATAAATCATTTTCATTGTTGGTTCAATCTTTCTTTCTTCATTGTTCCAGAGTGTCTCAGTAATTCATGGTGTTGTTTCTCGTCATCATTCTCAGCTTGAAGGCGAAGGAGAGTTTCTCTATCTTGATCCATTCTCATTTGTCATCTCATATTGATGCTTTCCTCTCAAATTGTTTTGATCATGAGTATTTCTCCCATATCTATCTAGTGCATTTCAGAGTTGTATTCATTTCTCGATCCTCCGAAGGCCATCATTTCAGAAGATTCTCAAATTCTTCTCAATTGTTGTCTCTTCATTCATCTCTCAATTATTTCGGTGCCGTGTTCAGTTTCTATTAGGCAAGTGTTGATCTCTTCATTCTCATGTGTCCTCTTTAGTTTCTAATTCTTTCCGGTGCCTTGTAAATTTTTCCATTAGGTGGATCATGCTGCCTTCGTTCTCATGTTATATCATCCATTTGCATTATCCTCTTTCGTTTTGAATTCTTACCGGTATTCTTGTGCAAGACTTCTTCAAGTTTGTGCTCTATATATCTTTCCTATCTTTTCAAAAAGAATAAGTGGTGTGCGAAATCCGTTGCTTGTCATCGATTTAACTTGAGGAAGGATAGGCACATCATAATTCTTAATCTTGTTTCATCAAGTGATTTCAATCCTTCTTCCGGAGTTATTCAAGATATCAAATTTCTCGATTTCAAGTGTTCTCATCTTTTATTTTCCGGAGTTCCAGTTTTCTCAAGTATCTCTTCGTGAAGCTTGTTCTAAATCATTGGAAGACCTAAATCTTGTTCTTTTCCATCCCTCAATTCTTTTTATCGTCCTTTCGTTTCAGAGTTCTTCTGGAGGTTCTTCATGGTGGTTCATCAAGAATTCGATCATTTTCAAGTGTTCTTCAAGATTCTTGTTGGAGGTGCTCAAGTGTTCTTTATCTTGGATTTCTAGATCAATTCCTTCTCCATTTTCTTTTGAGATGGTGTTATTAAATTATTGACTATGAGGAGTCTCGTAGGAAATTGTCAAGATAAGTAAAACCATCTTGTCTTCTCGGAGTTATCTTGGATTGGATTTCACCTAAAGAATTTCCTCAGGATTGTTGCTACCATGGTGTCATATATGATTGAAGTTTTCTCCTCCTCTTATTGGTGAAAGAAGTTTTGCATATCTTGTTGTTCTCAAGCAATCAATTGTTTCTATTTTGGCAGGTTGTCACCTCATAATTTTGAGATGTTTTCCCTAAGTCCACAATAAGCTTGTTCTTTTCGTTGGTTGTGTTCCAACAACTCCGTTCAACAATGATTCTCAAATTCATTGGTGCTAGAAGTTGTCATTTTCTTCTCTTGTTTGTTCTCTCCAAAGAACAAGCTTCTATTATTTGTTCCAGAGTCATTGTGATGTTGCTCTCTTCAATCCATCATGTTGTTTATCAAGGTCATGTTCTTCCTTGCTTATTCATTTAACCGGAGTGCTGTGAAATCTTTTCTTGATCCTTACATCTTATGAAGTTTTGATTTATCCAACCGAAGTTTGGCGTATCTCTTTCAATTTCTTTCCATCATATCTAATTTTTCCTCTCTATCCTATCGAAGTGCTGCCGAAATTTCTTGTGAATTCTTGCTTGTTCCTCATGTCATTCTTCATCTCTTTGCAACCTTCATATTTCATGGGTTTCACTCGTGTGTCAAAGAAGCAACTAAGTTTTACCTTTTGCTCTTCTCTTCCCCTTTTCATTCTAGATCTTGGGACGAGATCCTCGTGTAGTGGAGGAGAGTTGGGACAGCCCAGGACCGATGCCCTAGAAGATTCCCCTTTTATTTCCATTCTCGGCTGTGTTTTGTTTGGTTGTTGCATTCATCATCGCATCATTCGCATCATCTGCATAGCATCGTCTCTCGTTTTCAAAACTTGCATCTGTTCGTAGTTGTCGGTTCTCTCCGTTCTTGTCGTTGCCCGTTTCGAGACCAATCACACATGCACGCGCCCGCGGCATCTTTAAATAAAACCGTTTTTAAAGCGCGCTAAAATATTGTTGGATTGAGTTGAAACTTGGCGTGCGGTATTGTCATGTTGTAGGTAGACCGCCCGTCGATTTTCGTTGCGTTCCGAGTTCGTTTGATATCCCGTCGGTCAGTCGTAGCAGTGCGGTTATCGGTATTTCATCAGACGTTTGTCGGTGTTTTAAAACTTCGTGTCATGGGACGCAAACCTCCCTCTCTTCCCCACCTATCCCATCTGCACAGCCTGCTAGCCCACTAAGCCCCTCCTCCGTTCGTGGTCATCGGATCGCGATCGGACGGACAAGGTTCAACCCCCAGCCCCTAGTACCTTCCCTATATATAACCACATGGAGAGATCTCCCACTCTCTCTAGGGTTTCCCCCTTGCCAAATTGCAGCCACACCCCTAGAAAAACCCCACCTGCTAGCCCTCCTCCTCCAGATCATGCGGCCCTAGCCCCCATCCAAAATCTGGCCCTCGGGTCGCGATCTGGAGGCTCAGATTCGTCCATTTTCCCACCTACCGGACATGTCCGGCGACCAACCCGGACATGTCCAGCGACCGCAGTGCAGCCCCCGAGCTCCTCCCGTGCCTCCCTTGATGCCCGACCCACAGCTTCCTCCAGCCGGCCCCTCGCTAGAGAGCCACCACCGGGGACAGGAACCCCGGCCCCTCGCCGGACCTTCTTCCTCTCCTCCCTCTCCTTCCTTTTCTCCTTCCTCTCCCTGCCGAGCTCACCCATGGCCTCTCTCTCCCCTGCAGGTTCCCCGCCGCCATCCCTAGAGCTCCGCCGCCGGCCGCAGCTCGCTGTCACCGAGAACAGGCCAGCCGCCGTTGGATCCGGTGCCCCGCCGCCGGATCTCCCCAACCCTGGCGTCCCCTACCTCCCCTTGCCGTGGAGCCGCCGCCCCTACCTCCCCGACCGGATCAGGAGGAGGAGGACGCCGCCGCCTCGCCTCGCGTTGACCGCTCCGTGGTGGGCTGGCCTTGCCCCCGGCCCAGCTCCCTCGCCCCGTGGCCCATCTGCCTTCCTGCGTCGTGGGCCAAGGCCCACGGTGAGCAGCCAGCCCCCCTGGCGTTTTTTTAATTTCAGGCCCTAGTGTTTTTAAAACGTCTATAAATATTCAACCCTGCATTAGAATTAAATGTTTTATATATGAAAAATACTTAGAAAAACATGTAGATTAATTATATGCTAATTTCATCCATGGTTAAAATGTTTGACATGTCTTTTTTTGTTATTTTGCATATCATCATGATTTTGCATTGACATATTTATTTAACGTGCATCGACATTTAATCAAAAACATATATTAAAATGTTCATAGCATTGGCATCGCATTTTCATGCATGATAAAAATGTTGGCATGATGTTCGCATTTTATTTGCATAAATGACTTGCTATAAGGTGATTAGGCCATACTTGCATAATTAATTGCGATTATTTTTCGGCATGAACCTATGCATGTTATATATGTTTTCGGGGTAGAAAAGTCCATGTGATTTATCTGTGTATTTAGTTTTGTCATTTGAGCATTTTTATGTGCATGTCATTTTGCCGTGATGCCCTTTTGTTATTTTTGTGTGATTTAATACATGCATGATTTGAAATAAGTTTGAACATGAGATATGCCATTTGATATGTGTCCTAGCCCCTGGACATTTTGCTTGCCATAGAAATGCATGTATAGGTGTTATTTCATTGTTGTCAACTTGCTATAAAATTCTGCTATTTTGAGATGCTAAAATATTTCTAAGTCTGGAATCTGGAATGTTTTGTTGTGGTCTTGCCATGTGTTTTGCTAGTGATCTAGAACCCTTTTGTGGTAAGTGTAATGGAGTTATTTGTAGTTGATAATGTCCTTTAGTATGCTGTTAAGTCTCATGCCATAATGTGAGCTGTAGCATATAGTTTTACTACTGTCAATATACCTTCGTGATAAAAACTGCACTGTCAAAAACTGCTATTTTCACCAAGTCTGAAACTGTTTTCAAGTAGCCTCCTTGTGATCTTCCTACCAAGTGATCCATGCATGTTTTTATTATGATATGTGAAGATGAAATGAAGTGTGTGTTATATAATACTGCCCCATGCTTAGTTTGTGCATTTTAGAATAGTGTAACTTGTTGTTTTCATGTGTGCAAAATGCTATCTTGCTGTTTTGGGCAGATTTCAAGTAAAACTTGTTTTGGTGTTCGTGGTTGAACCGTAACTCCGTTTTGGACATGCCATATATGAAACTTGCTTAGAATCTCATGTAGTTTCATAATAACTTGCTGCATTCATGATTTGAAATGTTTGTGATTGTATTTCCATGCATTTGCATTCATGACATGTGCATCTTGTGTTGCGCATATCTTTTAGACCGTAGCTCCGTTTGAGATGTTCTATATATGTAAATCGACTATAATGACATGTAGGATTGCATGGTATGATTTATTCTGTTGTTTAACCAATATAAATATGATTAGTTCAGATCTGGACCAATTTCTAAATTAACATATGAGGTCGTTTCAGAAATGCTATAAGTTGTTTCCGACCTCATTTAACATGCCTAGATAGATAGTTTACTTATGCTTCACCTCTTTCCATGCCTAACAACATTTAATATTGATGAGTACCTAAACGAGAGCAAACTAAATAATTCCAAACGTGGAGTTTCGTCAATATGCAACCCGTTGCATATTGAGCTTCACTTTAATGTGTACTAGTTGTTTGATGTGAATTGATGTGCCTTGCATATTTAAAACGGACATGCATCATATTGGCTTGCGCATCATGTCATGCATCTGTTGTGGTGTATCTTGTGTTGATTGTTTGTTCGGATTGCTTCTTCTCAATAGAGTTTCGAAAGCGTTCGGAGTGTGAGGATTCGTTCGACTACGTTGGATCGTCTTCTTCATGGACTCGTTCTTCTTCCAAGCGGGATCTCAGGAAAGATAACACATTTCCTTAGATACCATTACTATCATTGCCATGCTAGATGTCTCGTTTTTATCGCTATGTCTCGCTACCTACCACTTGTTTGTCAAGCCTCCCAACATTGCCATGAAAAGCCTCTAACCCTTCCACATCCCAGGAAACCATTGTTTGGCTATGTTACCGCTTACTCAGCCCTTCTTATAGCGTTTCTAGCTGCAGGTGCAATTGCTTCCATGTGTCAACATGGATATTCTTTTGTTATATCACAATATTGCTGCTATTTAATTTAACGCACATATATACTTGGTAAAGGTGGAAGGCTTGGCGTTTTTCTCGGTGTTTTGTTCCACTCTTGCCGCCCTAGTTACTTGTGAACCGGTGTTATGTTCCATAATTGAGCGCTCCTAACATGCTCGGGGTTGTTATGGGGACCCCCTTGATTTTTTTTTTGGGATAAAACTTGTCTGGCAAGCCCAACATTGGTACTACATTTTCCTAATAAATTAATAAAATTGCATAGGGACCCGCCGGCAGCTACAGATAATTTAATCAACCCTGGGCCAATGCTCCTCATGAGTGTTGGTCCAAACTAGAGTCGTGTGCGGGGCCAACCCGGGGCAACTCGGGAGATTTCTATCAGGCCGCTGTACTCTATGCTCATCTGGTCGTGTCCTGAGAACGAGATACGCAGCTCCTATCGGGTTCGTCGACACGCCGGGGGGCCTTGATGGATTTGTTTTACCTTTCGCGAACGTCTTGAGTGAGGAACTCTGGTCTTCTTCGGGCTATCTCGAGGTGTCGGATTTCCTTTGGAATTGCCTAGGATGATTACGAGATCCGTGGTTGAGGTTATTCCCGCTGCGTGTGGTTAATTTATGATGGATGAGTTGGAGCACCCCTGCAGGGTTAAATATTTTTGAGAAGCCGTGCCCGTGGTTATGTGTCAAACTTGGATACTTTGTTTAACACCCGGTCATAGCAAACTTGAAGTAAACTCTAATAAAATACACCAACTGTGTGCATAGCCGTGACTGTCTCTTTTCGTGAGTTCTTATCCGAAAGAGAACACGGTGGGGTTATGTTTGACGTAAGTAGGTGTTCAGGATCATTTAGTGATCATAACTAGTACACGTCCGTTATGCGTAGACCACCATACCTTACTTTCTGTACTCGTAAGTTAGCCACTTAAATAAATGCTTAGTCGCTTGCTGCAGCCTCACCACTTAACCATACCTCACCTATTAAGCTTTAATAGTCTTGATACCCTTGGAAGTGAGATTGCTGAGTCCCTGTGGCTCACACATTACTACAACAATATTTGCAGGTATAGGTAATGCGATGATTTGATGTGAGCGCGTTGCTTGATTTGATTTGGAGTTCTTCTTCTTCTTCTTCCTCAAACTTGAATGGGTTCCAGGCGGCATCCTAGGATAGCAAGGGTGGAAGTCATTTATCGTTTGATTTCGTTCGTAGTCGAACCCTGCTATTCTATATGATGTTTGAGTATGTTGTTGTATTGATGTGACTCTGATGTAGCTTGTGGCGAGTGTAAGCCAATTCCATATACTCATCTCTTCTGTACATGTACTTGTAATGATATCCATTCTTGCAACACGACGAGATGTGCTTCTATCCCTGTCGAGGCCCATGTGCCGAAATAAGGATAGGACCGCATCTTGGGCGTGACAATGGAGTTCAAACTTGGAGAGTGCGGTGGATGCGCAGGGACTCTAGATCGTTTTCACGATGATGTAGCGGCCAGTGCTAGTGAAGATGGCAATGACCGAGCAGCGCAGTTGGCTTCGGCAGTGCGGGCGTTCGGATGAAGAAGAAGAAGATGGTGGCGTAGGGAAAAGTGAAAGTGATAATCCCCGCACCTATTTATAAGGGAATAATGGTCTCTCGAACGGTCCGGTGCTGGAATTGAGGGAGCACGGTAATGATTATACTAAGAAGACGCCTTGAATTTCGGGATGGTCATTTTAATGAGTAAAGATCCGCTCTAACGTCAGAGGAATCTTTTTCGATTTTGCCATTGACATCACGGCGGGTCATGACAGCTTATCAGATGCAAGGATTGCCCATTTTTCGGTGGGTTATGAAGACTTCAAGAGAAGGAAAGTCTTTCCAACTAGATGACTTGAACCTAAGTCCGTTTACCCAGACATCTGTCGTGACAAATCCATGACAGGTATGGAAGTGCCACACCCTTCCGAGTACGTCGGTGGCCGGACGGTCACTGGAGGTGGCTGGAGCCATCGAAGCGGGTGCTGGCGGGCGCTCGGCCTCGTCTCCTCTGCCTCTCCCTGTTCGGGCGGGAGGTGGGGGAACGTCCCAGCCGGAGGGCCCCCCTGTCAATGACTGGCAGGGTTGGCCCCCATTCATGTCAAGACGCCCTTTGCGGGCGCCGCCACTCTGCAAAGGAGGCCAACTCCCTGTGAGTACACCTTTGCCGTCGCCAGCCACCTATGCGGTTGAGCAACTGGTGTTAGTGTCAAAACCGGTGGACCTCGGGTAGGGAGTCCCAAGCTGTGAGACTAGAATCAATGGTAATAGGAGACAAAGGAGGCCATGTTTACCCAGGTTCGGGCCCTCCTATGGAGGTAATACCCTACATCCCGCTTGATTGTATTGATGATATACGGGTTATAGAGTTGATCTATCTTGAGATTGAATAGCTATACCCTAGATGAGTTGTTCTTTGTCCTACAACCTAAAACCCGTTGGCTTATATAGACGCCGAGGGTACCTAGGGTTTACACATGGTCGGTTGCACATCGAAGGAAAAAAATGTGCATATATACTTTCGACAACTTGGAGGACACGCCATGGACCCTTGAAGCTTCCACCCTAGCGATGGGGTCGTTGATCATCCAATGCTCATCCAATGGTCCACATAGTCCAGCCCATGAGAAACAGGTTGGCTATCTGAGGACCCCCTAAAACCAGGACTCACTCAGTAGCCCCCGGACTGGCCTCCAACGCCGAGCTATATCTGGACAATCTTTATGCGTCGAGGTCTTTGGCTTCAGAGGCGAGTCCCTCATCCCTTCTTGTTAGGCAATCTTTCCATCATCGGTCAAATCCCAAGCATCACGAGCTCGCCAGGTCCATTGTAACAACCGTCAACGCTTCTCGATTTTTGCGTGTCGTGGGAGACGAGCGGTTCAACAACTTTTTACAACACTTCCCCTCCACAAAGGAGGCACCACCCATTTAAAAAAATCGAATCATGGTCTAAGTCACACCCTCTTCTTCCTCCCCGTTGGAAAAAACTTCCAACGAAAGATCACCAAGAAAAATATGGCGAGCGCCCCCAGCTCTTCCTCGCGCCCCTACGGCTCCTGTCCCGGGGATTGGACCAGCTACTCTGTATTGCTCCTTCGACTACGTAATCTTGAGACCTAGGGGTGCCTTCCTTCCTTGGATCTGGTAGTTACCTGCACTGGTTTGTCTTCATTCAAGGGCAAAGCTTTGGCGGAGAATTTCCCGAACCCAAAAAAGGGGGAGCGCGTATGCTTCGTGCCGTTCCTCGTATAGGGTCTCGGGTTCCCCATTCATCCATTCCTGAGGGGGTTATTGGAGTTCTATGGGATCCAGCTCCAACACCTCACCCCAGGGTCTATTCGGCATGTCTCGGGCTTCGTCGCCCTTTGCAGATGTTCCTGGGCTGCGAGGCACATTTCGAATTATGGAGGAAGTACTTCTGCCTCATCCCTCGTACCCAGGACCAAACAATTTTGGAGGTCAGAGGAGCTGAAATATGCCGGATAGCGGGGATGGCGTATCCGGTGGGAACACCCAAGGAGTTCGAAGAATGGTCTTCGGAATGGTTTTATATCAAGGACGCCCCCCTATTTGATCCAGCTTGGAGGGATCTGCCCGAATACTTTGATGCACCCTTAAAGAAAAAAGTACAACTGGCGACTGAAGAGTTCATCCCAAGAGGACAGCGTTCAAGTGCAATGCTTTGCAGCCCAAGTGAGGGTGCTAGCCCATCACAAGTTGACCATGATCGATGTCATGGCCGCCGCCATCACCCGGTGCATTCAGCCTCTTCAGCAGAGGATACACCCCTTGTGGCGTTACAATAGGACAAGCGACACCACTCACTCCCAAAGATTGGGCCATGCCAATCAAACAACATTTTCCACCGCACTTGCCGGCCTGTACAAAGGGGAGGAAGAAGGTTTTATTCGGCGGTCGACCAAGGAGGCATACTCAAGCCACAATCCCATCGAATGGGTAAGCCTTTCAACTCCGTGACCACAATTCGGGTTTCCATTTTGTCCCTTTTTTGACCGAAGCCTTTAACTTTATGTGAACAAGACTAGAGAAGCTTCATCGAGACAGTTAATTATCCACCCCCTATCCCAAAAACTATTCTCCTGACGATGATCCGGGATTTCATGAGGACCCGGATCTGTCAATTGAGATTGAAGATGGGGTTTCCTACCAGGAGAGTCTTGACCCCTCCAAGGTGGCTATTACACCCGATTACCCTGGACTATTCCCTTCTCCTGCAATAAGCAAGAACAAGAAAAACTCATCCCACAAAAGGCAAGTATCCTCCAACACCCCAAATTCACCGGCTCCTACTCCCAAGCGTCATCGATCCGCGTGTCATACATCTGCAATGGCGGTGTCACACCTGGTGATTTGCCTCAAGACTAAGTTCACATGACTCAAAAATTAGGGCCAATTAAAACTTTTTGAGTGCATTTGAATGCTTGACTTGTGTGTTATTTGCTTGCTTGTTTGATTGCTTGCTAGTGCTCTATAATTCATAAAACATCCTCCTACCCTTGAGAACTCTTTTACTTGATCCCAACTATTGTCCAATGATCATGCCATGTGACTAGGACTTAAATATATTTTTACAAAATATTATTTTGGCCTTAAAGCATTTATTCAAATTAGGTTTTCAAAACCCCCTGATATGAGATTTGCACTGCAAGTCCGCAAATTGGGTGGATCCTTTTTCCCAAAATGCTTTATTTGAGACCCACCATATATAAGACTTCCCAAAACCACCAGATATTAATTTTAAAGACTATTTTCCTATTTTATTTAAAGTCTTTTTCTTCAGGACAGAAATGGACTTTTATTATGAAAAATTATTCTTATTCTTTAAAAATATTTGAGAAAAATTAGGAAAAACTCAGTGGACATATATTGTCCATATATAAGAGTTTAAACACATGGTCATGTTCAAAATATTGGACAAAACCCTTCCAAACCATTTCTGCCTATATCAAGCATTTGATGTATTTCTATAAGAAATATTCTCAATAAAATCCAGGAAAATTCCAGCAAGCCACTCATGCTATATCACATGATCTTGCAAAGTTTCATCTCAATCCCAATACTTTTGCTTCAACAAATTATTCGAAATCCCTCTTTGTCCATAATCATATTTGAACACCTTTACATTGTGAAGTTTGTCCTATTGACCCCAAACTTTGTGGGCCTGTTTAAATCCCCAAATAACGATGTTACACAAAGTGGTGCATTAAGGAGAATAGATTAGAATGACCAGATCTATAGAAACCTATTTTTGTGGATTTCTAGGGTTTACCAAGTTTAAACTGTGAACTTTCTTCAATCAATCTCAAACTTCGTGATCAAACTTGTTTCTACCTTCTATTTCATTCTTATAAATCGCATGGCAAGCAAACTCCATTTTCTAGCCCAAACACTCATCAAACACCTTCTGGTCAGTTATAAAAGCCATTGTTTCCCACTCTTAACTTTCTTGCCTTGCCCCTAAATTTTTACCATATTCTCACATTGATGCATTTCACCTCTAGGAAGGAAAACCCAGCCCTGGTTCCATGGTTAAATGGGGTAAAACCCATTTTACCCCTCTGTACAACCCCATTTCCTCTTCCCCTCAACCTCTCTCCTCTTCCTTTGGCCTCATAGGGAATCCAAGGCCTACCCACATTGTTTAATTTCCCCAGACCCACTGGACACAAATGGCCACGACCATTGCACAAGTGGCAAGACAATGACATGCAATGGTCACGCTCCAAAGCACGCTACAGTGCCCGACCACACTGTAGCCGCCGCCCAATGCATGGCCCCGACCACCTCTAGCGCCCCCCCCTCTAGCGAGATGGTCGGCCTCGACGTCCGGGACACGTAACCGTACTATCCCCCACCTCGCTCTCCCTCCTATGGACTCCTCTCGCATGCGCGCCGGCCGCCCGAGAGCCCCAATGGGCGACCTCACATGCGCGACTCCCTAGCTGCGACCCACTCCTTCTCTCCCCTACTATGGACCAAGACCGCATCCAGGAACACCCAAGACATGCCATGGTGAGCCCCGAGAGCTCGGGGGATGGCCTTGACCTTCCCGAACCCCTTGTCCATGGTGCGCCAGCACCCAGGCTATAAGAGCCACTCCTGTGACCCTCTGTAATCTCCGTTCGCACTCCATCTCTTCTGCGGACCTCTCCAACCCAAACATTCTTGCCCCCGTGCCCTCCACCAGTCCCCATCGCCGAAGCCCTTCCATCGGCTTCTTCTCAAATACGGCCGAGGCGGCCTCTCCTTTTCCTTTTGAGCCTCCCCAGAGCCCCCCAGCACCTTCGCAAGATCATCCCTGATGCTCCTTTTGTCCTTCCCGTGACCAGAGCGCCACCCCCATGGTCGTCGGCGGTGGCTCCTGCCGCGGCCAGAGCCCTTCTTGCTCGGATGCTCCTCTATAGGAATGGATCCACCAGGAGGACGCAGGCCTTCCTCCCGATCACGCCGGTGGTCGGAGGGCCGCCGGGGGTGGCCTATGTGCTCGGCTCCCTGTCCCATGCCTCCCCTCTGTTCGGGCGGGAAGAGGGAGATGGACCTGGCGAGTGGGCACCGCTTGTAAGCCGCACGTCTCTCGGGCCCCGCTTTTTAAGTGAAGGTGCCTGGCTGGATGCCACCTCCGCTCGGGGAATACGTATTCCCCGACTACGCCAACATCATCGCTGCTTCGCTGCTCGGCCGATCACTGGGCCAGCCCATTGGCTATGTTGCGCCCAATGCACAGTCTGGCCTTCTGGTAACATGCTTTTCTTTTTTCTTATACTAGAAAGATGGTATAATTCATATAAAATTCATTCGACATCCAAATTTGGTTATTCAAATTCCTACATATTCCAAAAATCATGGTCTATCCAAAAATATGGCTTACACATTTTTCGGGCAATATTTTCTATAGTGTTTAAATTCAAACCTGAATTTGAACCATGATAGAGCCCCATTGTAAAATCGCTAGAGCATTCAAATCAACTCCAAATGGAGTGATTCAAATTCCAAGTTGAATTTAAATTCATGCTCTAATATATGAGAATTTTTCCTTGCCCCCCTATGCTAAGTCAATTATTGGGCCATTTCATCATTTGTGACCCACTTTGCAAAGCCCTAGGAAATCCAGTGAAACCACTCCTCACATGTTTATAAAATCATGCCCAATTTGTTGGGTCCATCCAATCATTTTTACAAAAATATTTTTTTTGTGGACATCTTATAGGATCATCGTTTCCTTCATTTCCACCATTCAAAACTCCCCCCTTGACCCACATCCATCAAAACCTCCTTGGTTATTTGTCTCATGACCATAGGTGTCCCTGAAAAATAAAACTCCTATTTATAGAGCACTTTTATTTCTCTGCTTGTTATGTTGCTTATTGTGGTTATTTCCGGCGATAGTTGACGAAGTAGATGAAGTGCTCGGAGTGGACGAGAAGTGTGTGAAGACCTCGAAGACGTTGCTGAGCCGGGCAACAACCCTTTGACCATGTTAAGAAACCATTTTCATCGAAGTCATATAACACCTTATTCCTTGTTGTTGATCATGTGATGTGGTGACCACTTCGGTGGGATGCTCTAATATTGTTATCATTGATACTTGCATCGTGCATGACCCTACCTCCTTATGAGGCTTGTGCGGGTGGTAGTAGATCGGATGCTAGTAGATGCTACACAAGTGGGATCGAGATTATGCATGGTGATGGAAAAAAAGAAATGATTTCAAAGACATTTCGAAAACCCCATCAGGAGCCACTAATGCCCAAGGGAGATGATGACGTGTTGGGTGACCACTTGATGAAGAAGTGGCGTACCAGAGCAAGTGAGTGTGTGTGTATTCGAAAACGGATTAGATTTAAGGTCTGCTCACCATCCCAACCTTACATGCACAACCACAATACCCCTTATGGGACAGAGCTTTGTTGATTACATTGGTGGGTACTAGCATAGAGCCCACATTACTAGTGGCGGGAGTGAAGTGGTCACACCAGATACGGGGTCGTACTGGAATGGACGATCATGCACTGTCTTTACAGGCACCGGGCAGACCATTGTGTGCCCTCATGGATGATACGTGTGATGTACATCATGAGGGATGTCACCACGGAGTGGAATCTTTGTTTAGTATCGCTAGGGGAAAGGCATTGTTCGGGAGCTTACCTCGGGTATGTAATATACTGCGAGTCATGGATTACATGGAAGTTCCCCGAGTCTTGTGGGTAAAGTGTGCAACCTCAACAGAGTGTAAAACTATTCGAATATCCGTGTCCACGGTCATGTATAGTTGGAGGTCCTTCTTAAACTATGTCCAGATGTTTTTGCAAACTTGGTGTGTGTTTAGATGACACAGAGATGATACTTGAGATAAGTTAGATGACTTGATGTGATGAGTGAACATGAGATGTTCAACCCGTTGTTTATGATGATATTTGTAACTTGTTCATATGGATATCTGCCAAACTATTGATGCATGCTTACATAGTCACTTGAACATGTAATTGCATACAAAATTAGCTTTCTCCAAAATACCTACTTGGTGTTATGTCATGCATTATTATTTCCTTGTTCCAACATGGTTTGCTTTCGAGTACATTCAAAGTACTCAATGGATTTCCACTGGTTATTTTATTGGCCACGTAGGAAATACCAGGTTATGATGAAGATTATCTTGGTGATGATCATGCGAGCTAGGATGCTTCCCAGTCAGAATGTGTGTAGGGTTAAGGCATATGGCATGGGTTCACGCCATCCTTCAAGATTTCTGCTGCAATCATATGAAGACTTGGCCATAAGGGTCATATTTGAGTAAACCGGTATGTAATGGATTTAAGACTCTTGTTATTCAGTTTCTATGTGTTCAGTGAGCATTGATCTCTGGGATCACTATGCACGTACATTCGGCGATCACGACTTATGAGTCGAGATCCCCATAGAGCTGGTATCCGAGCCATCTTGACTGTAGGAAGCCCTTAGTTAGCCTGGACGTTAGTTAGGACAAAACTACTTTTCTAGACCCTTCAACATTATTTACAAAACCACTATAATTCTCACCTCTCTTGAAATTTCAAAGGAACCAATGGTTTTTTCCTTAGGACTTCCACCATTTTTCTCTTAGCTATCCTCGTTTGCTTTTCAAAACTTTGTAAATGGTCGCTACCATTGTGCCGATGACCATTGGATTCCTTGAGATCCTCGTGGGTAACCTGGAAGGAAGCCACCTTCTCAGACTTTCACACGAGTTTGACGACACCACGACAAGACGATACCAACAGAGGAAACCTTCTCAAGGGATGGAGGCATCAAGACTAGGAATATGGTGACACCTTCGATACTGCCCCAGGATGATGCGACCTTGGCCTACGATGACTAGGGCATAAGATATGCAAGATCATTATATGCATCGCTAATAGAGCAGTCCTTTCAATACTGATGTCATGTCAGCAATCACTGGTGTATGAGAACCTCGCCATTTGGTCCATGTCACAATAGTGAGCAGGAAAACGGTCCTCCTCATCCCCCGCTCTTGGTCCCGATGATATCGTCAGCATTGCCAACAGGATACAACTCTACCATGCCTTGTTAATGTCATTGCATAAGAGATTTCCTACCTGGAACCCATGACGTGTCAGAAGACAAGGAGGCATTCTCACAATTACGAAGAGACCAGAAGACCCCTGTCAACAACCACCGTGAAGAATCACCTTCGTCGTCAACTCAACAGACCCGAAGTCGTCAAGGACTCTTCGGGTGCAACCATGATCATTTTGATAAAAAAACAAGAGACAAAGAGGCACGTGGAGAAGACCCAGAAGACTGAGCGGACTCCTCTCGAAGACACGAAGCAAGCACGACTACTGAGTTCGAGGACCCCTAGGGTAGGATAGGTCGTGTGTCCCCTATGTGAAGTCGAGTCTGTATGATGGTTCAAATGGAACCATTATGTGTGTTTCTTGTTTTGCTTGTTTGTGCTTTGGTGTAAGTCACACTTTTGCCTTGGCAAAAAGTGCGTGACTATATCACCTACCTTAGCTTGATGTTTGTGTTTGGCCTTTTCGGCACTTGCTTGATTGCACTTGCACTATACCACCCCCTTGGGCACTCCTCTTGATGCTACTTTCCCTCCCACATCTTGATAATTGAAGACCAGCAAGACTAGATGCACCAAGTGAGGGAGTCCTGGATTAAGGGGTCCTCGGGAGGCCAACCTATTCTTATGGGCCGGACTATATGGGCTACTTATCGGACATAGGAATATTTGAAGGCCCAGTCTCCAAGATGGAAGCTTCGGGAAGCACGGCTTGCACTCCACGTTTGATGTAGAAAATAGGAATGTTTATCTCTTCGGCGTGTAACCGACCATGTGTAAACCCTAGGCATCCTTGGCGTCTATATAAGCCGGAGGGTTTTAGGGTATAGGGACATAATAACTCATCTAGGGTTAGCTATTCGATCTTGAGGTAGATAAACTCTATAACCCCCCATATCATCAATACAACCAAGCAGGACGTAGGGTATTACCTACATAGGAGGGCTCGAACCTGGGTAAATCTGTGTCCCCTTTGTCTTCTGTTACCGTCGATTCTAGTCTCACAGTTTGGGAGCCCCTACCCGAGATCCGCCGGTTTTGACACCGACACCAAGGATGCACCTCGACAAACAACCGACACCGAAGACTTTAACAACAACAGACTCAACCAGATGCAACCCTATAGATTTGTGCTTTTCCCTCATGATTGGAAACCCGTCCCTTGCCCAACCTAGACCTCACAAGCTCCTCCAACACAAGCCTCTGATCACGTGTTTAATACACGGCTTTGCTAGAGAACTTATTGAGATTCAATAACCCGTGCTTTGCACTGGGTTCATTATGGAGTTAGTGATCATAGTGAACAAACATCCTTCATCCTTAATCTAGAACTTGATCTAATGATGCCATGGGATAGATCATCTTGAGGATAAATGATTAGTAGAATAATCATTTGACGAGGCTAGAATAGATATCTTGAGGAAGTAGTTGGACCCTTTGGGGGATTACGAGGCTTAATATTGATAGACAAACTTGGTGGATCAAGATTGATAAAGTAACATAACTTACTTGTCCCTTGAGGAAATTCGATTAGTAGGGAAAATATGGTCACAAGCTGAAATTCTTGGTGGATACATGACTTGACTGTGGCAAGTAATGATTCAAAATGGATTGATTTAGATATGTTAGTAACTGGAGTAACTATTAGTGAATTCTTACTAGATGTAAACCTTGGATTTAAATAGGTGATTTTATTAGGTGTTCAAGATCAATTAAACCACATGGTTTGGAGTAATTTGGATTTAGTCCAATGATCTTGATCATGATACCATGTTTCTTATTGGATGATAGTAGAACGAATCAAATGATGTTAGGGATAATTTAGGGGTCTATGTAAGCTCGACCTTGGACTGTAGTTGGCCATGAGATTGGAAGGTCATGATAATAGTCCTTGCAATGATATGTGGATTATATGACCTCGAGGAGATTATGTTGGACACCATCGATGCTGGATTTGTAGCAGCAATGTATCATGTAATGGTGGATGATATTCGTGAATAGATTAAGTTGGATTCGTAGGAAGGAAACAAGATCTTGGATTTGTATATTACATGTTTCGTTAGCATAGATATGCAACACCTTATACCTTGGATATATTAGTCAAATACATGGATTCATAGTGTCATGATCCAGCTTAGCGACTTGTAATCCCTAGGATTTTTACATCGGGATATAGATGAGTAGAATGTGTAATATTGGAGTTGACTTATATGAGATGATACCTTTGATGATATAGGGTTATTTTGTTTGGAGTAATAGGCAGTACTATTGGCATCTAATAGTTGTGCTCACGATAAGATGGTAGACATTCACTCGCATCCTAAGCTCCTTGAAACTCTGAAGCTTTATCGAGCCATAATATGGTCGGATTATGACCATAGGGCTTGGCTCCAAGTCACTAGACTCTGGCCGATACTCCACCCCGACCTCCACCACACATGGTCATATGGAAGGTGGCCACTAGGACCTGTATTAGGTTGGACCACAAACCCCTGATACTAGTGACCATCCAGAACAAATGCCCACTCCTCTCACATATTCCATGAGCCATGTGTTTATATGATACTCGGGGAAATAGGTTGTTACCCTCTGGGATGACATGCTCATTTACCCAATGAGAGGAGGAACACCTTAGTCTTGTTTGGATCAGCCTCAAGTACACAAAACTGCCTTGCCTTTCAGAACAAGACATTCTTTCCGAAGCGAGATGAAGAACCACTACGATAGCGAAGCCATGACAAGGACGAAGATGCAAAAGAAGTCAACCACCACTCCTCTGCCAGCTTCATTAACTAGACTATATCCAGAAGCACCGACGTTCAAGCCCGATGAAGCCCTTGGACATCAAGAGGATTAAGGAGCCCCTTGCTTTAAGTAGTCACCTATCAGTTCCTGACTAGGATGGAACTGAGAAGTCGATGGCACCCTCACTCCCCCACCTTGACGGTGTATGTTGAGCACGATGGCCTACTCCCTTCAAATGCCTAGAACGGAGTAGAATGACTGTCATGACCTAATTGCTAGCCCCCTTTTGGTCCAAACAAGGGTGTAAGTCCTGACTAGATCAAGGTGAAACACCGTCAAAGGTAGTTCAACCTGCTTGCCAAGCCTCAGACATTGGCGATTAGATGGTTGATCTATACTCCGACTAGTCAACTTATCTATAACCCCACGGGAACCCTCCTAGATGGTAGGACCTGTTTCGGTAGAAAGTCTCTAAGCTTAGTCTTAGGGACGAGACTCACCCCAGACCTTCCCATAATGGCTACAAAGAGACCAATAGACCAAACACTCAAAGACCCTCTAGAAACTTGCGTCCATGAGGATGAAGCTAAACGACGAAAGAAGAATGAAGAATCTACCTCGGAAACCTACTCAAGCAAAAGGTCTTGACGAGAAGCCCACGATGACGCGCTTCAACACTCTCAAGGATGAAGGCCACCTGCGACTGATGACCTCCTGCCTTAAGGGAGATAAGGACTTCCCCAACAACGAGAAGCCTACGCCAATAGACTTCGATGTCCTTACAATTGAAGATCCACGAGCACCGGAAGGACAACTGCTCCAACAAAGTCGACGATTCCCTATCACCAACAAACTACGCTGAGACCTTGCCCATGTAGCCTAGAGAGAGACATCTAGATGTCACCGACCAGCATGAGCAGTCCAAGGGCCAGCACACCGACACACTACTTTGCCACATATTCAGACCTTGGAATGTACACGCAAGCCAGGCCCATGCGAGGACCCCGTTATAGCCTTGACCTTTAGGCAAGCCTAGCATATTGCAAGAACCATGTTCGCCCTTAGACCAATTCAACAGTGCACTCGAAGACATGTCATCAGGCACTTCAAGATCCATAAGGACAACCAAGCCTTAGCAAAAGCAACATGGAATGTGAAGACTACCTCACCTCTAAATTTACGATTCTTCCCATGCCTATAACCTAGGAATCTTGGGGACGAGATTCTGGTAAGGGGGGTAGGTCTGTCACACCCTATGATTTGCCTCATGACTAAGTTAACATGACTCAAAAATTAGGGCCAATTAAATTTTTTTGAGTGCATTTGAATGCTTGACTTGTGTATTATTTGCTTGCTTGTTTGATTGTTTGCTGGTCCTCTATAATTCATAAAACATCCTCCTACCCTCAAGAACTCTTTTCCTTGATCCCAACTGTTGTACAATGATCATGCCATGTGAATAGGACTTAAAAATATTTTCACAAAATATTATTTTGGCCAAAAGCATTTATTCAAAGGGACAATTGATTTTATGCCCCTAGTTGGGTCACACTCGACAGGTTTACCCCTAGTTTCCGAAAACACTCGTTCCTGCCCAAACCACTTTGCTTCTCTTATCCTTTTGCCCTTTGACCGTTTAACCGTCATTTTGAAAAATTCATAAAAAAATCATACTAACTCAGAAAAAATAAATAAGATATCAGAATGTTCATAAGAACATCACCTATATGTGCATGCAATTTGCATTCTTAACAAAAATATTGGAAAGTCCCCATCACATATGATAGCTGAAACTCGGATATGGACTTCCCAACATTTTTGTCATGAATGTGAATGACATGCACATATAGGTGATCTTTCTCTACACATTTTGATATCTTATTTGAATTTTCCCGAGTTAGTATTATTTTTTATGAAGTTTTCAAAATGATGGTCAAAGAGTCAAAGGGCAAAAGCAGAAAAGGAGCGAAGTGACTTGGGCAGAACCGAGGGTTTTCGGAAATTAGGGGTAAAACTGCCGTGTCAAACACAACTAAGGGCCACAAATTAATTATCCCTTATTCAAATTAGGTTTTCAAAACCCCCTGATTTGAGATTTGCACTACAAGTCCCCAAATTGGGTGGATCCTTTTTCCCAAAATGCTTTATTTGAGACCCACCATATATAAGACTTCCCAAAACCACGAGATATTAATTTTAAAGTCTACTTTCCTATTTTATTTAAAGGCCTTTTATTAAGGCTAGAAATAGAATTTTATTATGAAAAAATATTTTTATGCTTTAAAACTATTTGAGAAAATTTTGGAAAAACTCAGTTGACATATATTGTCCATATATAAGAGTTTAAACACATGGTCATGTTCAAAATATTGGACAAAACCCTTCAAAACCATCTATGCCTATATCAAGCATTTGAAGTATTTCTATAAGAAATATTCTCAATAAAATCCAGGAAAATTCCAGCAAATCACTCATTCTATATGTGATGATCTTACAAAGTTTCATCTCAATCCCAATAGTTTTGCTTCACCAAAATATTCCAAATCCCTCTCTGTCAAAAATCATATTTGAAAAAACTTTACATTGTGAAGTTTGTCCTATTGACCCCAAACTTTGTGGGAATGTTTAAATACCAATGACCAGATCTATAGAAACCTATTTCTGTGGATTTATATGGTTTGCCAAGTTTACATTGTGAACTTTCTTCAATCAATCTCAAACTTGGTGATCAAACTTGTTTCTACTTTCTATTTCATCATGTTAAATCTCATGGCAAGCAAACTCCATTTGCTAGCCCAAACACTCATCAAACACCTTCTGGTCATTTCTAAAAGTCATTGTTTCCCCCTCTTAACTTGTTCTCCTTGCCCCTAAATTTTTACCAAATTCTCATATTGATGCATGTCACCTCCAGCAAGGAAAACCCAGCTCTGGTTCCATGGTTAAATGGGGCAGAACCCAATTTTTCCCCTCTGGACAACCCCATTTCCTCTTCCCCTCAACTTCTCTCCACTTCCCTTGGCCTCACAGGGAATCCAAGGGCCTCCCCACATTGTTTAATTGCCCCTAGACCCTCTGGCACAAATGGCCACGACCATGGCACAAGTGGCAAGGCCATGGCATGCAATGGCCGTGCTCCAAAGCACGCTACAGTGCCCGACCGCACTGTAGCCACCGTCCAATGCATGGCTCCGACCACCTCGAGCGCCGGCTCTCGCCAAATGGTTGGCCTCGACGTCTGGGACATGCAACCATCCTGTCCCTCTCCCCTCTCTCCCTCCTCTGGCCTCCTATCGCAGGCGCGTCGGCCGCTCGAGTGCACCAATGGGCGACCTCACATGCGCGATGCCCTGGCTACGACCCACTCCTTCTCTCCCCTCCAATGGACCAAGAACACATCCAGGAACACCACGGGCATGACCTGGTGAGCCCCCGAGAGCTCGGGCGATGGGCGATGACCTTGCCGAACCCCCTGTGCACGGCACGCCAGCGCCCGGGCTATAAGAGCCACTCCCGTGACCCTCTCTAATCTCCCTTCTCTCTCCCTCTCGTCCACGGACCTCCCCAACCCATACATTCTTTCTCCTGTGCCCTCCACCCGTCCCCATGGCCGAAGCCCTTCCGCTGGCTTCTTCTCAAATACGGCCACAGCGGCCTCTCCTTTTACTTTTGAGCCTCCCCAGAGCCCCCCAGCACCTACGCAAGATCGTCCCCAACGCTCCTTTTGTCCTTCCTGTGACCAGAGCGCCGCCCCCATGGTCACCGTCGTCGGCCCTCGCCGCGGGTAGAGCCCTGCTCGCTCCGACACTCCCCTGCAGGAATGGATCCACCAGGAGGACGCGGGCCTTCCTCCCGATCATGTCAGTGGTCGGACGACCGCCAGGGGTGGCATGTGCCGCCGGGGCGATGCCTACAGGTGCTCGACTCACTGTGCCCTGCCTCCCCTCTGTTCGGGTGGGAGGAGGGAGATGGCCCTGGTGGGTGGGTCCCGCTTGTAAGCCGCACGACTGTCGGGCCCAGCTTTTTAAGTGAAGGCGACCGGCTAGGGAGCGTCGGAAGACGTACTCCTCGACTGCGCCATCGTCATCGCCGCTTCTCTGCTCGGCCGAGTCGCTAGGCCGGCCCATTGGCTATGTGCCCAATGCGCAGTTTGGCCTTCTGGTAAAATGTTTTTCCTTTTTCTTTTACTAGAAAGATGGTATAATTCATATAAAATTCATTTGACATCCGATTTGGTGATTCAAATCACTACAGATTCCAAAAATCATGATCTAACCAAAAATATTGCTTACACATTTTTCATGCAATATTTTCTATATAGTTTAAATTCAAACTTGAATTTGAAATATGATAGAGCCGCATTGTAAAATCCCTAGAGCATCCAAATCAACTCCAAATGGAGTGATTCAAATTCCTAGTTGAATATAAATTCATGCTCTAATATATGAGCATTTTTCCTTGCCCCCTCTACTATGTCATTTATTGGGCCATTTCTTCATTTGTGACCCACTTGGCAAATCCCTAGGAAATTCATCCCAACTCTAAATCCAGTGAAACCACTCCTCACATGTTTATAAAATCATGCCCTATTTGTTGGGTCCATCCACTTATTTTTACAAAATAGTTTTTCTTTGGACATCTTATAAGATCGTTGTTTCCTTCATTTCCACCATTCAAAACTCCCCCTTGACCCACATACATCAAAACCTCCTTGGTTATTTATCTCATGACCAGAGGTGTCCTATAAAAATAAAAATCCTATTTATAGAGCACTTTAATTTCTCTGCTTGTTTTGTTGCTTATTGCGGTTATTTCTGGTGATAGTTTACGAAGTAGATGAAGTGCTCGGAGTGGACGAGAAGCGTGTGCAGACCTCGAAGACGTTGCTGAGCCAGGCAAGCAGCCCTTTGACTATGTTAAGAAACCATTTTCATGCATGTCATATAACATCGTATTCCTTGTTGTTGATCACGTGATGTGGCGACCACTTCGGTGGGATGCCTCCGATATTCTTACCATTGATACTTGCATCGTGCATGACCCTACCTCCTTATGAGAGTTGTCTAGGTGGGAGTAGATAGGATGCTAGCAGATGCTATACAAGTGGGATCGAGATTATGCATGGTGATGGAAACAAGGAAATGATTTCATAGACTTTTCGGAAACCCCGTCGGGAGCCACTAATTCCCAAGGGAGGTGATGATCAGTTTGGTGAGCACATGAGGAAGAAGTGGTGTATCGGAGCAAGTGCGTGAGTTTGTTTTCAAAAACGGATTAGATTTAAGGTCTACTAACCATACTAACCATACATACACAACCACGATACCCCTTATGGGATGGGGATTTGTTGATTACCTTGGTGGGTACTAACATAGAGCCCGCATTACTAGTGGCGGGAGTGAAGTGGTCACTCTCGATTCGGGGTCCTACGGAATTGACGATCATTCGTTGTCTTTACAGGCACCGGGCACACTATTGCGTGCCCTCATGGATGATACATGTGATGTACATCATGAGGAATGTCGCCAACGAGTGGACACTTTGTGTAGAATCACTAGGGGAAAGGCATTATTCGGGTGCTTACCTCGGGTATGTAATATACCGTGAGTCATGGATGACACGGAAGTTCCCTAAGTCTTGTGGGTAAAATTTGCAACCTCTACATAGTCTAAAACTATTCGAATAGGCGTGTCCATGGTCATGGATAGTTGGAGATCCCTCTTAAACTACGTCTAGATGTTTTCACAAACTTGGTGTGTGTGTGTGGATGACACGGAGATGATACTTGAGATAAGTCAGATGACTTGACGTGATGAATGAACATGAGATGTTCAACCCCCTGTTTATGAGGATATCTGTAACTTGTTCAAATGGATATCTGCCAAACTGTTGGTGCATGCTTACATAGTCACTTGAACATGTCATTGCATACAAAATTAGCTTTCTACAAAATACCTACTTGGTGCTATGTCATGCATTGTTATTGCCTTGTTCCAACATGGGTTGCTTGTGAGTACATTCAAAGTACTCATTGGCTTGCCATTGGTTATTTTATTGGCCAGGTAGGAAAGACCATGTTATGATGAAGATTATATTGGTGACGGTCATTGGAGCTAGGATGCTTCCCAGTCAGAATGCTTGTAGGGTTAAGGAAGATGGCATGGCTTCACGCTATCATTGAATATTTACGCTGCAATCATATGAAGACTTTTCCATAAGGGCCATATTTGACTAAATCGGTATGTAATGGATGTAAGACTCTTGTTATTCTGTTTCTGTGTGTTCGGTGGGCACTGATCTCTGGAATCACTATGCACTTACATTAAGTGAGCACAACTTATGAGTTGGGATCCCCATAGGCGGCAGTGCCCGGACCGAAAAGCAACAGGGATCCAACAAATGAGTCGGTTGTGGGGACGAGTCCGTCCACTCGTTTGACCCAAAGGTACTTTGTTCGACTGTTTGTTTGTTATCACAACTGATAGAGCCTCACAACAGATTTTATATCAAAATTCCTAGCCAAAAAGCCCAGCCATCTTTTGCTGAGGACGTTGCCAGGGAGTTTGGCGGTGCTCCAAATTCTAGGTCTTCCGCTCATGTTGAACCTGCTACGAAGGTTCCCATGGTCAATCCGGCCACTTCCTATTCTAGTGACGCTGTGTCCATCACCAAATCCGAGGTATGAAGTGCTATGAATCATCGACGGCGACGAGAATCCCTGCGTCAGACAGCATTCTCCGAACAAGAGTTCGATGCTCTGCGCACGACGGACGCGCACATCGGAGCTGCCCGAGATGGGTTTGGGGAGGTCATGAAATTGATATTGTCCAGTCTGCGGGAAAGTAATCGGTTTGTAGGGTCTGAACATTCATGTAAACCTAGTAGCCCCTGAGCCTTAAATTGGCCAGAATGATCGAATCAAGGGTCCTTGTGTTGCTTTATTGCTAATACAGGCCTCAAAGTAGTAGAGAGAGCAACTGGCCAAGGAACTATAAGCCAGCCAAACACATGTGGAATCTGTGAAGGCCGAATTGGAGCAAGTGAAGAGCTTTACTCGGGAGGCACGTGGTGAGTATATCTGTGCTGCTAATCTTAGTATATTCCTGAGCGGACGCAAGGGTACTTTTTAGCAGCTGAATCAATAGGGCAAATGCAAAGAGATTTGGATGCAGCCCGAGAATATCAATGATACGCCGAGTCCCAGCACGAGGCCGACTATCGTGTTTTGCAACGACACCTTGAAGAGAAAAAACGTCTTCAGGCGGAGAACAAACAACATGCCGAAGAAATTGAGAGCTTAAAAACGCAATTGGCCCAGGCTCAAGAAGAGACCCAGAAATTACAGAGGGGCATGTTTGGTAAGTGTGATTCTAACATTGGGAATTACAAAGGGGAAGTACTTCTTATAAAGAAGTGCCGCTCCTCCTGGTGTACAACATAGTGATGCTTGTCGCCCGTCTATCACAACAAGATTTCTCCCTGGACACCATAATCAACAATCTCGATCGCCATCCGGATGTATGATTATATGTAACTATGTACGCATAATCGAGGAATTACTCCACCTGTGTTGCAAACTTTGTCTTAAGCGGCCATCGGCTTCGACCTCCCGCGTTAAGAGGTTGGGAGTGTTCCTTGTAAATTATCACCCTAGAAGAGTGAATTATGTTCGGGGAACGAGGCAATCCGGCCATTTGGTGTGAACAAACAGAAAGCACACAGGGAGATATGTTATATTACTACTTAGCATAAGAAACATCTTCCGAAGAAAATAGGACATCTATCGATACCTTTCTTTAGGGTGCTACGTAAATCGTAGGTAGGAATGTCGTATACTGCTAGTATGCGGCTAATGGCTTTTTGTCAGAAAAGAAGCCCGAGTAATGGTCATAACGACCATAGTCCTACCAGTTGATTCCGTCGTGGCTAATCAATTGTCTGCTGAAGATAGCTAGCTTTTGGCTTCACACGTCTGAGATACGTATCCGGATGACCCGATCGTAACAATCTCTGAGATGCTCCCTTTACCTTCTAGACGAACAATCCGGAACATAGAGGGTAAGCATAGGAGCGAGGCAACCCAGCTTGGCAAAGACTAAATTTGAATTGATGCATATGATGGCTTAAAAACGACAAGGGAAACATGTATACACAATAAATGTGAAGAAATGCTTATAGTATAAGAGCATTGGCTTCGGAAAGAAGCCCCAGGTGTTGTATTTGGATCTAACACTTAAGGGTGTAAGCCGAAAATCTTAGTACAAGATCGATTGAACCGAACATGGTCTTGGAAGAAAAAAGGAAAAAATCCAAACCTGGAAAAAATCAAGGTGGGAGGTAAAGGGAAAAGGACGAAGAAAAAAAAGGGGTAGAGAGTATGAAGACACCGGTTTATCCATAGAAGCGCCAAAGACGAACTGCGTTCCATGGGTTTGGTTCAAGGCGATTATCCGACGGGGTTCGAAGACGGTAGGCCCCTCCTGCGAGTATTTCGTCGATTATGAAGGGGCCCTCCCATTTGGGGTTGAGTTTATGCTTATGTTTCTCCAGAAGTCGTAAGACGAGTTCACCCATAATATACACTTTTGCCCTGACCTCCCTACTCTGGTAGCGTCGGGCTTGCTGTTGGTAAAAAGTAGAGCAAGCCAGAGCTATGTTGCGCTCTCCTTCTAGGGCGTCCAGGTCGTCCTGCCGATCTTGCTCGGCCTCCCTTTCCTCGTAGATGCGCACCCTTGGTGTGTTGTGAAAAATGTCGCAGGGGAGGACTGCTTCTGCCCCGTAGACCATGAAGAATGGAGTATATCCCGTTGATCTATTCGGGGTGGTGCGTAGGTGTCGGTGCACTAGAGTTTTGGGCTCTCCAGTGCCCCTTACTCGTGCACGAGCAGTAGTAGCCATCCAGGCGACCAGGCCCGGTAGGGACTTGCCAGATACCAACACGGGAAAATCAAGATCACTGGCAAGACCTTGCTGGGAGGGCTATCGACCCACCAGAGAGGGAGCCTGGCCCCGGAAAGGCAAGGCCACAACAAGGCGAAGCCTCGGAAGACCCCGCCAGCGCACATGACAGGTGTCAATCCACCTGGACGCATGTCGCGACATCGACATTGCAGGAAGCTAAGCGGCGCCGATGGGACGGGCTCCCGACCCATCCTACTGATGGACAGAGATGCCTGATGGTGCATTAAATGCACCCGTCCTACTCCGTTAGTGTTAGGTGTGATAGCACTATAGCTATGTACACCCTGTGTACGCATTGTACGCCACTGTTGGGATCCCCTTATAGTATAAAGGGAGGCTCGGGGGCGATATGGTAGAGGACTTTTGAACTTTTGACTTTTGGGACTTTTGAACCCTTGGGCTTTTGCACCTTCAGGGCCCTCTAGTGCACACGCGTGGCAGTAGCTCGCAGCACTCCTATAGCAAGAACCCTAAGAACACTCTCAATACCACCAAGCGGGAGTAGGGTTTTACGCATCCGTGCGGCCCGAACCTGGGTAAAGATCCCCGCGTGCTTTTCATCAAACCGGCTCTTTGCACAACCGCCCCCCTGCCAAACCGAAAGGGATCCCCATGATCCCATAGGTGTTCGTTCTCGCAACAATAGGCCCCATAGAAAAGAGTCGAGCTCCTCCACCCAATGATAGTCGGACTCATGAAGAAATCATACCAAACATGCCTTAATGCCGTTCATAATGAGGCCTTTTGCTCATTCGACTTGTCCATTGGTCTGTGGATGAGATACCGATGCGCAATCGAGCTTGATGCCCATTTTTGCGCACGAGTCTTTGACCTCTTGGGCCGTGAAATTGGATCCATTGCCCGTTATTATACTGTGTGGAACACCGTAACGGTGTGCCACACCGGATATAAAGTCGATTACTAGTCCGTACATGGCTGATTTGATAGGTTTTGCCTCTATCCATTTGGTGAACTTGTCAACCATGACTAGTAGGTACTTATTCTTCTTGGTCCCCCCTTTAAGTGGTCCAACTATATCTAGCCTCCAGACTGCGAAGGGCCAGGTGATTGGAATAGTCCAAAGAGCTGTTGGGGGCATGTGACTTTGATTTGCAAAAAGTCGACACCCCACGCAGTGTTTGATAAGGGACTGGGCATCCGCTCGAGCAGTGGGCCAGAAGAAACCACCTCGGAAAGCCTTGCTAACTAAGGCTCTTGCTGTGGCGTGATGGTCGCCCATCCCTGCGTGGATCTTGACTAAGAGATGCCACCTTCTTCCTCAGATATGCACAGTTGTAGTATTCTAGCGGTGCTTTTCTTGTATAACTCACACTCGTGGACTTTATAGGCTTTGGAGCGTCAAACTATGCGCCGCGCCTACGTCTGATTGTTGGGGAGCTCTTTGCGAAGAAGGTAGGCAGGGAAGGGCTCGGTCCATTACTGCCATCACCTCGTGAACCGAAGGCGTTTCGTCCATTATGGAGCCGCCGATGGAGGTGTCCTTATGACCATCCTGCCAAACCACGAATGGCTTAAAGAGCCGCTCCAGGAATGTGTTTTTGGGACAGGGTCACATTTGGCCCCCATGCGAGCCAGTATGTCGGCGGCTTGGTTGTTGTCTCTAGCTACATGGTGAAATTCCAACCCTTGAACCGTCCGGATATCTTGAGGACGGCGTTTCTGTATGCCTCCATTTTTTGGGTTTTTGGCATCGAATTTGCCGCTGATTTGGGAGATGTCCAAGTTGGAGTCCCCTCGTACCTCCAGCCGGCGTATGCCCATTGATGTTGCCATCCGAAGACCATGTAATTGTGAATCGTATTCGGTTGCATTGTTGGAATCGGCATACATGATCTGCAACACGTATCAAACGTTGTGCCTATGGGGGATGTGAGGATAACTCCAGCCCCTAGTCTGGCCATAGTTTTTGACCCATCAAAGTACATTGTCCAATGGGAGTATGTAATATATTCCCTGGGGAGCTCGGCCTCTGTCCATTCGGCAAGGAAATCCACCAACACCTGAGAATTGATAGCTCGTCTTGGCTTATAGGCGATTTCAAAAGGAAGGAGCTCAATAGCCCATTTAGCTATTCGACCGGTTGCGTCCCTGTTGTTGGTTATATCATTCAGGCATACTTCGGATGCCATTGTGATCGAGCACTCTTGAAAGTAGTTCCTGAGTTTCTATGATGCCATAAATATTGTATAGGCTATCTTCTCGTAGTGCGGGTATCTGGACTTGCACTACGTTAGTACTTCTGACATGTAATAGACCGGTTTCTGTGTCCGGAATTTGTTTTCCTCCTCCTCTTGTTCGAGGATGAGCACCGTGCTAATGACTTGGTTGGTAGCCGATATGTATAATAACATGGGTTCACCAGCGCATGGTGTTGTGAGTATGGGTTTGCTTGACAACAGTGTTTTGATTCCTTCTAATGTAGTTGCTTCTTCTTCGGTCCATTTGAAATTGTTGGTGTGTTTCAGCTGTGTGTAGAGCGGTAAAGCCTTTTCCCCGAGGCGGGAGATAAAGCGGCTTAGCGCCGCCACGGAACCGGCCAACCTCTGGACATGCTTTGGCTCTGTGGGAATTGCAAGTTCTAATAGGGCGCGGATCTTAGCCGCATTCGCTTCTATTCCTCTATGTGAGACGATGAATCCGAGCAGTTTGCCAAAGGGAACTCCGAATACATATTTCTCCGGATTGAGTCGTATATCGTACTCGCGTACGCTAGCAAAGGTTTGCCTTAGGTCGTCGATCAATTGACTGACTTGTTTGGTTTTAATCACCACGTCATCCACGTATGCCTTGACTGTTTTACCGACTTGTTTGGCGAGACAAGTCTGGATCACGCGCTGGTACGTAGCCCCAGCGTTTTTTAGCCCAAAGGGCATCATGTTGAAGCAGAGTGGCCCATAGGGGGTGATGAATGCAGTTGCCGCTCGAACGGATTCCTTCATTTTAATCTGATGGTATACGGAATAGGCGTCGAGGAAACACAACGAGTCGTGTCCGGCTGTGGTGTCAATAATCTAGTCTATGCGTGGTAGGGGGAAATGGTCCTTAGGGCAAGCCTTGTTGAGGTCTTTAAAGTTGACGCACAACCGCCAGGATTTATCGTTCTTTGGTACCATCACCAGGTTTGCCAACCATTTGGGGTGCTTAATCTCCCGAATAAATCCGGCCTCTAGGAGTTTATATAATTCTTCACTGATAGCTTATTGTTTGGGCTCAAAAAAGCAGCGTGGAGTCTGTTTGACAGGCTTAAAGCCCGCGATGATGTTCAGACTATGTTCTGCTAGCCGCCGTGGGATTCTGGGCATATCGGAAGGATGCCAAGACAAGATGTCCTAGTTTTCTCGTAGGAATGTTCGTAGGGCTTCGTCCACTATGGGATCGAGCTGAGCTCCAATGGACGCTGTCTTGTTGGGGTCCGTCGGGTGCACCTAGAATTTAACTAGTTCCTCTACAGGTTTAAAGGACGTGGGTTTGGGCATTTTGCTAAGGATCACATCATCCTTGTCAACTGTTGACCGAAGTGCGGTCAGGTCTTCTGCAGCGAAGGTCTCAGCTAGTGCCTCAAGGGCAAGCGCTGCTATTTTGTTTTCGGCCCGAAGGTCTATATTCGAATCACTGGTGCTTGTGATTACCTTGTTTGGTCCTGGCATCTGGAGTTTCATATACCCATAATGTGGTATAGCCTAGAATTTTGTCAAGGCGCCACGTCCCAACAGGGCGTGGTAGCCGCTGGGGAAGGGCATGATATGGAAGAGGAGTTATTCAGATCGGTAGTTTTCGGGCATGCTGAACACTACGTCTAGGACGATACGTCCTGAACAACGTGCCGCTTTCCTCGAAATGATTCCCTAGAAAGTATTGTTGCTATGCTCGACGCGAGATCGGTCAGACTGCATTTTTTCTAGGGTACCTTCGTAGATTAGGTATAAACCACTACTGCCGTCCATTAACACCCTGTGTAACTTGTAGCCATCGATGATGGGGTTCATGACTAGTGTGGCGGGTGAATAACCAGGAAGAATGGCTGGTCAGTTAGTATCTCCGAAAGTAATGGGTATGTTTGCCCATGCACTTGTTGCTGCCACATGATAGACCTGTTTGAGTTCTTTAAGAGTTCTTTTCCTCCTGTTCCTTGAGGGGAACGATTCGTAGTTCGTCAGGAACTCGGCGTTGTATTCGGGTGGTGATGTGGAGTGCCTATGCGATGGTAGCGCCTCAAGAATGGCTTCACCGCTTTTTGCGACCTACCTAATGACCCTTCATGCTCTAAGGCTATGATTCAGGCTTGTGTTCAACAATATGGAATGAATAGGGCATGGCTTGTCCAATAGTACGTCAAGGACAATGCTGACCCCTGTAAGGGGCCCGTTTCTCTTTTCGGTGGGTTCGAGTCTGGCTGGCCGCTTCGGAGGTATCCACTTTTTTGATCTCATCTAGGCTATTCGGTAAAGGTTGGTTCCAAAAACAGTCGTTTGGCTTGCCAAGCGCTTTCCATGGCACAATATTTTTGCACCAAATCTAATAGCTCGGTGAAGTCATAAATGTGCCGACGAGCCAGCGCGTTGAGAATCCCTTCGTCATGGCAGTTGCAGTTGAAGGTTGCCACTATCTCTTGGTCATTGAGGCCCCGTACTTTGTTTCTAGCGAGGAGTAGTCTGGTCCAATAATGATGAACCGGCTCGCCTGGTAACTCTTTAACGTCCCGTAAGTCCGAAGACTTGGCTCAGCTGTGATGCTCTAATGATCGGCTTGGGAGGTGGTTGGGAAAAGATTTGACTCGACGCCACGGTGTGAGTTCGTGATCATGGACTCCGAATTGTGTGACAGATCGGGGACCGATACCGGTCTGTCTCCAGAGCGAACTCCGATGTCTGAGTTGCAAGCAGTGTCTCGGTGATCCGAGACCAGGGTATAAATAAATTTTAGTTCCGGTCGTTGGGGGACGAGCCCCAAGCCGGACACTCGACGGTGCCGACTAGGTGGGTGACCGTGGGGACGTGAATCTCCCTATCATTGGGTTTGAGCCCGAGCAGGTCATAGATCGGAATCTGGTCATCAGACATACGCATGGTCTCAATCCGATCGAATTGCTCATTTAAAAACGAGGTGATGGTAGGATGCGTGTCGCTAAAGCGAGTGGAGTTGATATGCGGCAGCGCAGTTCCGGAGCTGCACGAAAGCGGATTTGGGTCCTATTTAGCCGCGGTGGATCTGGTCACAACGGTCGGATTGGGCATTCTGCACAGCTCGGGGGTGACGACTTCATCAGAAGCGGGGCCCAATGTCTTCGGCGTCGAGGCGTCGAGACCTACGGGCTCCTTCATAAGAGTCGAGGGTTGTATCAAGACAACTTCTCCTCGTGAATGAGAGACAAACTCTAGGTTTCCGAACTTGATTCCTTGATCGGGGGAAAGTTTCTGATCTTGCCAAGGTGGCCGATCGGGTCGGCGTGCGACGAGATGTCTCCCCTTGTGAGAATCTGATCACGGGTGAGAACCCCCTGGCTGCAGATCTCGTTGCTTGTGACAAGGCGATCCATCGATTCCTTTGGCAATCACAGCGAAACTCTCAATGAAAGCACCAATGTCGGTGTCAAAACCGGCAGATCGCGGGTAGGGGGTCCTAAGCTGTGAGACTAGAATCGATGGTAACAGGAGACGAGCGAGACGATGTTTACCCAGGTTCGGGCCCTCCTGTGGAGGTAATACCCTACGTCATGCTTGATTGTATTGATGATATATGGGTTACAAAGTTGATCTACCTCGAGATCGAAGAGCTAAACCCTAGATGAGTTGTTCTCTGTCCTACAACCTAAAACCCTCCGTCTTATATAGAGGCCGAGGGTACCTATGGTTTACACATGGTCAGTTTCACATCGAAAGAAAAAGCATGCCTATCTATTGTCCACAACTTGGAGGAAAAGCCATTGCTCCTTGAAGCTTCCACCCTAGCGACGGGGCCTTTAATCATCCAATGCTCATCTAGCAGCCCACATAGTCTGGCCCATGATAAACAGGACGGCTATCCAAGGACCCCTAAAACAAGGAGTCCCTCAACTGGGCCGACCCATTTGCCTCCGCTCACCCGGTCGACCCGTTTGGTATAACTCCGCCCCTTTTCTTTTCCTTCTTTTAACAGAACTTCCAAAAATCACAATTAAATGAATACAACTCCAATTCTTATGATTCAAATTCCTACAGATTAATAAATTCTCTTATCCTAACAAAATATGTGCTTTGCACATTTTTCCATACAATATTTTCTGCACCAACAATATCTTTTGTCATTTCTTTTATTATAAATACCACCTTCTAAAATTCCTAGAGCACTCATTTAAACTCGAAATGGAGTGATTTAATTTTCTAGGTGCATCTAAAATCATTTATTAAGATGTGAGCATTTTTCCTTACACTTACTCTACTATCTCAAATATTGGACCATTTCTTCATATATGATCCACTTTGCAAATCCCTAGAATATTCATCCCAACTCCAAATCAAATGAAACTACTTTCTAAATTCTTCTAAACTCATCCTCAATTTGATGAGTGACTATACTCAGTTTTATAAAGATATCTTCTGTGGACATCTTATAGGATCATCATTTCCTTCATTTCCACCATTCAAAAATCCCCCTTGATCCACATCCTATGAAACCTCCTTGGTTATTTTCTTGTGACCAGAGGTGTCAAAGAAAAATAAAACTCGTATTTATAGAGCACTTTTGTTTCTTTGCTTGTTGTGTTGCTTATTGCGGTTGCTTCCGGCGATAGTTGACAAAGTAGATGAACTGCTCAGTGTGGATGAGAAGCGTGTGAAGACCTCTAAGGCGTTGCTAATCCAGGAAAGCAGCCCTTTGACCATGTTAACAAACTTTTCATGCATGTCATATAGCACTTTATGTTTCTATGAATTGATCATGTTGATGTGTTGCCCCCCTTCGGTGGGATTCTGACGATACTTTACCGTTGATACTTGACCCTACCTTGGTATGAGGGTTGTGCGGGTGGGATTAGATAGGATGCTTAGTAGATGCTACGCAAAGTGGGACGGGAATATGCATGGTGATGGAAAAAAAGAATTTTCAATGAATTTTCGAAAATCCTGTCGGGTGCCACTAATGCCCGAGGGACATGATGTTGAGTTGGGTAACCACTTGAGAAAGAAGTGGTGTACCGGAGCAAGTTGTGTGAGTGTGTGTGTTTTCGAAAACGGATTAGATTTAAGGTCTGGTAACCGTCCTAACCTTACATGTGCGACCACTCTACCCCTATATGGGAATGGCTTTGTTGATTACTCTGGTTGGTGCTGGCAGAGAGCCCACATTACTAGTGGCGGGAGTGATGTGGTCACTCTTGATACGGGGTCGTGGCTGGTAGGGCGACCAAGCGCTGACTTTCGAGTCACCGGGCACACCATTGGTCCCTTCATGGATGGTACGATCTAGAACGAGGCTCGTATGATGTACATCATGAGGGTTGTTTACCAATCGAGTGGACTCTTTGTTTAGTGTCGCCAGGGGAAAGGCATTGTTCGGATGCTTACCTCGGGTATGTAATATACCGTGAGTCGTGGATGACAAGGAAGTTCCCCAAGCCTTGTGGGTAAAGCATGCAACCTCTACAGAGTGTAAACCTATTCGAATAGTCGTGTCCACGGTCATGGACAGTTGGAGGTCCTTCTTAAACTACGTCTAGATGTTTCCCAAAACTTGGTGTGTGTGTGTGTCACAAAGATGGTACTTGAGATAAGTCAGATGACTTGACATGATGTCTGAACATGAGATGTTCAACCCCTGCTTATGATGATATCTATAACTTGTTCATATGGATATCTGCCAATTGATGATGCACGCTTACATAAGTTATTTGATCATGTCATTGCACTCAAAATTAGCTTTCTGCAAAATTACCTACTTACTGCTATATCATGCTATGTTGAACCTTGTTCCAAGCATGGGTTGCATACGAGTACATTCAAAGTAATCATTGGCTTGCCACTGGTTATTTTATTGGCCAGGCATGAAAGATCAGGTTATGATTAAGATTACATTGGTGACGAACATGCGAGCTAGGATACTTCCTAGTCAGAATGCCTAGGGTAAAGGCAGATGGTATGGGTTCACGCTATCGCTAAAGATTTCCGCTGTGAGTTTATGAAGACTTGGCCATAAAGGCCATATTTTAGCACAAACGATATTTAATGGATGTAAGACTCTTGTTATTCAGTTTCTATGTGTTCAGTGAGCATTGATCTCTGGGATCATTGTGCACGTACATTCGGTGATCACGACTTATGAGTCGGGGTCCCCACACTATGCCCACGCGACGTGGAAGCACTATGCTCCACGCTAGGGATAAGCAACTAAGGGCGCCCTTGCGGCTTCACCCAACCTCAGGAAGGCCCCTCGTGGCCCCGTCTCGTTGCATTAGGATGCTTGCGTGAGGGGGCTGCATGGGGGCTACTACCAGGCCAAGTCTAGTACACGCCACCTTCCCAGGTCTATAAAACCTGGACTTCACGTGCACATCTTAGGAAAAGCTGGCGAAGAAAGGTATGGGAGCCGCTCGTACGTCAAGGGGGACTCCTGAGCATCGTGAATCAGGAGCCTCACTGATCACGTAGCCCTCACCCCTTGGCACCGTCTTGGTGATCCTAATGCCCCAACGGCGGCTGAGGTATGCATGAGACCGGGCCCTGTCGTGGCAGAGCTCGAAGTGCTCGAAATCTCTAAGGGGGGCGCAAGAGCATTGTATGTCAAGGGGGACTCCTGAACATCGCAACTCAGGCGCCTCATTGGTCATGTACCCCCTCACCCCTTGGCACCGTCCTGGTCATCCGGATGCCCAAACGGTGGCTGAGGTATGCGCGGGACCGGGCCTTATTGACGAGAGCTCAAGGTGCTCAAAATCTCCATGTCAGCCATGTCTTCACCATGCTCCCCTCATGAGGGATGCTCGTACGTCAAGGGGGACTCCTGAGCATCGCGAATCAGGAGCCTCACTGGTCCCGTAGCCCCTCACCCCTTGGCACCGTCCTGGTGATCCGGACGCCCCAAGGGTAGATGAGGTATGCGTGGGACCGGGCCCTGCCGATGCAGAGCATCACAACAAGCAGGAAGGGAACAATGTGAAGCAAGCAACCACACAATTCAACAGTTATTACAAGCGTTAAATGTTTTCGGAAATGCAAACAAGTCTAATGCCTCCGAACATTGCAGGAAAGGAACCAGGAAGAGGAGTTAGGAGGAGTTGTCGCCACCACTCGTCCTGGTCACGGGGAACTCATCGTTGACATTGCTGACATCTTCTTCTTTGCCGCTAACCCTTGAAGTTGCAGGAGGTGGAGGAACAACAACGCAGGTGAACTACTTCATCAGCGCCCCCCACGGCGCCCTCCACGGCCGCTGCAGCGATGGTGCGAACCTCAGGATCAACTGGGCACATCAAGGAGCTGAAGTCAATTCCCGGCTCGTGAAGGTGGAGATGGATGAACACGCGCGTCGCGGCCTCAGAAAAGAGGTCGCGACACTCAGTCCCCAAGACTTCCTACACCTTGACAATGGCACCCTCCATCGCCTCGACGAGCTTCGAAGAGAGCCCCGTGAAGCCGCTCTCCGGAGCCACCAGGGGCTCCATAAACCCTTCCCAGCAACGGGAGTGGAGCGCTCGGCGAAGCCTGAGCTCGATGGAGGGAAAGGCGTTGAGCTCCGCAGCCTTTCTCTCCTGAGACGCGGCAAGGGCTTTCTCCCTTGTGTCGAGCCAAGCCTTCTTCGTAGCAACTTCATTCTCCCGCACGTCCGGGTGCTCATGCTCCGTGGCTTGGTTGGCCGCCGCCTTGGACAGCATGGAGTCTCAATCGGCTAGCTTGGCCTTGCAGGTCTTGAGGGCTTCCTCTCACTGATGAAGCTGCTCTGCGAGCGCAGACTTCTCCTCCTGAAGAGCCTTCAGGTGGGCCTCCCCCTCATCACAAATCCTTGTAGCGGACGTCGCGTCGGTCTGTGCCACCTCGCGGGCTGCTCTGGCTGATGCGGCCTCCTCCTCGCTTTCGTCCGCGACGGCTTTGGCCTCGCCCCAAACCGCCACGGTAGAGGGGTCGGCCTCGAGCCACCCGAAGAGGATCCCTAGGCGCCCCTTCGCGAGGTGATCGTCAGCGCCTCCGAGGGCATCCCGAACCTGACCGAGAGCGGTGTAGGCCCCATCCAGGACTCCAAGGCCGCACGATACGGGCGTCAGGGCTTCGTCCAGAGGTGTCTCTTGTGAGATCACAAGAGATGCCCCCAACGCGACACAAGCACGAGGAGCAGGAGGCACCAGGGGCTGCGCTACAACTACCAACAAGGTGGATGCACACGAATCTATGGGCAGCTGGCCCTCGGGGGCTAGCTCTCTAGATAGCTGTGCAATGCGCCCCCAAGGGCAGGAGTGGCTCCACCAATAGGCATCGAGGGATCAGAGGGCTACGCGGCAGTGACAGGTAGAGTCTCCGCGCCAGCCCCCACGCTCGTGATGTCTGGTAACTCGTCAGGCAACGGCATGGTGCCCGGAGTGGGCGGCATGTCGAAAAGCTCCTTCTTCTTGACGCCTGCTTTCTTCTTACTCATCTTCAACATAATGGCACTCCTGGTCACCAAGCAAAGAAGGGATCATCAGCACACAAGCTACCGGTAGGCGGCCAAGACAAGACAGAATTACACACGCTTTGATGTCGACTCATTTCCTCTTCTTCTCCACCTCGACGATGGCGGGAGTGCCCTCATCCTTCTCCGAATGGCGCCACCGCATGGGGGAGCAGGGGTACTATCCGCAAGATCAGCAACCATAGAAGACACTCTGGCCCCAGATCCATCCGCCTCGCCCGCAGGCCGATGTTTGGGCGGAGGCGAGGTGGGCGCTTCGACCGCCTTGCCTGCATGGGCAAGGCACATGGTGGGGGACCCAGCCCCGCGCTTCCTGGGGGTCACTAGGCCGACGGAACGAGCGGTGCGAGGAGTGGATCCTGGCCCCTGAGGACATTGGCAGAACACGGAGAACCTGAAGCAAAGGCTTCACCATCATCATCGTCGTCTTCAAGGCCATGCAGGAGTGTGCTCTATGACGGAGGGTGCGCTTCCTCTAGATCGTTCTGCTGTCTTCTCCAAATCCTCCCCGCCCATGGTGTCACCGGAGGACACCGCTATCGGGGAACCAGGGGCATCAGCTAGGGAGATCCCTAGTTCATCGAAGATGGGCATCACGGCAACCAGATCATCTTTGTCGTCGAGGCAGTACAACAAAGCGTAGGCATCGGGAAGGTCTTCGGGGTCGCCGTTGAGCAGGGGCGTCACCGCCTTGTTCATCTCCTTGGGGGTCATGCATGTGGACTGAAGCCTGAGGTCATCGCCATTGCCCCGATAGTCCCACAAGGGCCTCGAGTGCAACTGGAGGGGTGCCAGGCGCTGCGTCAACAAATGCTTCACTATCATCCCTCGGGCATCTTCTTGGCACTGGGGGTCCCGCGAGAGATCCGCTCCAAGACGCGCTTGGCCTGGGGGTCGGAAATCTTCGCCGAGCTCCACGCAGGGGTCTTCTCCGGCAGCCCCTTCGGAATATCCAGACGAGAGTTGACACTCTTGAGATCTAGGAAGACCCAGCGGTGCCTGAAGTTCTCCACCTTCTACCCGGGCTTTAAGAGGATGTTCCCGCTCTGGACCGCAACGAAGGAGACGCACGCCAACAGCTGATCACCGTCATGAAGCCGCAAGCTGACAAAATGACGAAAAAGGGCCACCTAAGGCTTCATGCCTACGAAATCCTCACAATAAAAGGTGAAGACAAACAAGAGCAGGATGGAGTTGGGTTGGAGATTTAGATCTTGGAACCAGTAGTGGTCGAGGATGGCGGTGAAGAACTTCGAGAAAGGTGGGATGAGCCCAGATAAGACACTATGGAGAAAGAAAGGATAGGTTGACTTGGACGGACGCTGCTTCTCAGTGGAGCCGCCCCATATCAAGGTCCGCCCCCACTCGTTGGTCTCGTCAGATGTCAACGGAAGCACCTGGGCGAGGTCTCTGTCCTTGGCTATGGCAGATTTTGAGAGCGCCGGTGAGATAGGGGCGAAGGCTGAGCTCTGGCCTCAGGCTTCGACTTGCCAGCGGAGGCATCAAGAAGTCTCAGGGGCCAACAAAGCAAGAAGGAAGATGGTGCGGTGTAGAGATCTGGAGAGGTTTCTCCTAAGGTCGGGGATGTGGAAGTAAGAGCAGGAGCGCAGGAGAGGAAAGCAATAATGTCTCAACGTTGGAAGTCAGGCTTTTGTCGATTCGGGCAGTTGCCGAAGAGGCAAGGGATACCCGACACCAACCGTGCAACGCATGCCAGTCCTGACCCGCATGCGTTTGGGGCCCGCGGCGCCTCGGGCCATCCCCAATGGCTTCCCCTGGAAGCTAGCTCAATCGTGCCTTGGGCCCGGGGGCTACTATCGGCATTCTGGGAACGGGGGAACCTAGACCTGCCTACCTACGGCCCAGGGCATGGCCCACCTCGTGAGCCAGGCGCGGCCTAGCGAGAACCCAATATAGACAAGGCCCTCGCGAGAAGCCCTGAGCTCGTGAGGGAAGCAGCACCAAGACCTGCGAGGAATAGGCCTCCTCAGGCCCCCTCCGGAGCGTAGGATATCTCTATGTAGCGCTTGGCCTCGGGAGGCCAAGGATGACGTAAGGCGGGGTAGGCGGACACAAACGCGCCAGGCGGTACAGTTTCCCCTTTGGTGCCAAGGGGGCAAGAATGTACGCGGATTCCCAAAGCACCCCAAAGGTTCCATTCCGCTGCAACAAGAGCATGACCATGAGCCCTGCAAGGTGGATGTCATCGTTGAGCCCACTTCTACATCATCAACAACTACTTTGGAGGCGAAGACCACCTTTCACCAGGATAATGATGTACCCCTTGTCCCCCCTTCGAATTTGGGCATTGTGGGATCACTTCCCGCCACAGCGATAAGGGAAGAGGACCCGGGCCACTATAAATAGAGGCAAGACCATCAGAACGCCCTCGTGAGGCAACTGACCACTATACTAGTTCATCCACAAACCTCCTCGTGTGGCAATCCACCAAAGCAGGAGTAGGGTTTTACGCTTCGCAGTGGCCCGAACCTAGGTAAATCATCGGGTGCAACCTTCTTCCTTGTCATCGTGCGAGTTCATCATCTAAGCCATTGGGCTGTGAGCTAGGAGGGGTGAGGCTATTGGGGATCTTCGCACACGCCCCTGTGTTCGAACTTCCTTGGGTTTTGCGGAGCCCGAGATCCGACAATATTCACCTGAGCACTATATGATGTACATCATATTGATTACCATGCGCGTCACACTTTGACAACCATGTGAAAGAAACTATAGTTACCATGTGGAAACAATCAAAAACATGACATGTGAATAATATGTTTTCTTTGCCATGTTTAATTAAATATGCTTGTTATTTTGTGGCCTACCACAACAAAATTGGTAAAAAGGATATAAGAAAATAACGAGCACAAAACATGCAGGTTCTAGTAAGAAATCAACCTGTCCACCTCATATTCAGCTTATCAGCTTGACGAATGGACATTCAAGGTTTGCAATCTCAGGGACATTCCTATTCACAACCAGAAGATCTGGACAAGGGAACAAATTACTTTGTGAAGGCCATTGTAAATGAAGGTCAGTACTATTACGAATGCTGCAAGTACAAATGGGACGGGATTGTGTGCTACCACATACTCAAAGATTTGGAGATGCACATGGTCAATTGTTTGCCCCAACATTAAATACACTGATGATGGACTTGGTACGTTGACGTTACATTGGGGACACAAACATAAGATGCAGTCTTGGTTATAAATGATGAAATACCGGAGGCAGCCATGGACTCCGTGAGGCACGTGGTCTTGACAAGAATTACATTGAACTAATAGATGATGCAAGCAAGAGTCATGAGACGGCAAGGGTGGCAGAAAAGCACAGGAAGGCATTGAAAAGAGAGCTTGATGAGATCAAGAAATGGAAGGCTGAGGAGGCCTTACACATATTCCCACGCAGTTCGAATGCACTTTCATCCACGGTCGTCCTTTGAAAACTCAGAAGTAGGGTCTGGAGTATCAAACACGCAAACTCAGGTAAGGAACCCGCCACGCTCCATCACAAAAGGGCATCCAAAAGAGGTGAGATACAATTAGGGTTGGAAATTCAAGCAAAGCACAAGAAACCATGGAAAGCAGCTGGCAATCAATAGGCAAGTGTGGGAGATTCTAGCTTTGATGTTGGTGACAATTTTGCAACGCAAATGATGATGGGTTAAAAATGTGAGTAAAACCGGTGGAGGATTAAGGAAAATGAAATAAAATGCCATGTATCTGCTACGACATGTGCCATGTATCTGCTACTAAAACTATCTTGTATCTGCTACTAAATATACCATGTATCTACTATTAAAACTGCCATGGGATAGCTACTCCATTTTCATTCCACGCATTCTTGAGAAAGTAATAGTTGCCACATATGTAGTGTTGTATGTACCATGTGAGCACTATTGAAGTGACCACATGCAAATAGTGAGAAAAGGCGATTGCCATCTAAGTTATACTCAAATAACAATGGGAGAGGTGCCACATATGCGAATGTATGAAAATAGTATGCTTAGAGGATGGTCGTATACATAAAAAATGGACACGTGAACATAAGTTCGTTTGCCAAAATTTTCAAAATAAATGTTGTAGTTGTCTGCTCGACAGTGTTTAGAAAATCCAGCATGGTTAGCCTTGCAATTCCCAAACCAAAAAGTAGGTATAGTTGGCATCCGTGTTCACCTATACTTGCCATGTGTCATGCATCATAAACTCCATGTTATGTCAACTAAAATTGCCACGATGAGAAATAAAATCATATCAGACTATACATTCCTGGTATAAAATAACTAGACTTGGTGAGCCGTCCGTAGTTTTCTGAGTTCTTAAGATAGTAAGTTGAGAAATTAACACAAAATATTCGAAAGAGTTTCAAACCATCTGCCACATCTCTCAAAAAAGAAAAGTCACAGAAAAATAAAACATTTGACAGCAGAATTTCAAAACATATTTTGGACAAGCACACAAACTATCCTTTCAAACATTAGTACAAACACTCACAACACAGCATAAAACATAAAAGTAGTAGCTACCACACCTAACCGATTCATTTGCACACTTATATTACAAGATTAGACGGTACTTACAAGCCATCACTAACCACTACGGCTATGGTGAAAAAGACATAACGTAACACACATACATGGTTTCGAAGAATAGATGATACCTTACATTCATCTGCCATAGAATGTAAGGTAGACATGGGCATTGAGCACCCCGTGATCACTTGTGCTTCTTTCTCACGATTTTGACAACTCCATCGATGAATTCTTTTGTTGAAGCCCGCCTGTTCAAATCTCCATTTTTCACCTAGTTCCATGTAAAGATTTTATGGAGCTCGGCTACAATTGCATCTTTGATAACAAGAACCCTTCAACCTTCCCACTTTTCAAGGTATTCCAACATGTAGTAGCCGCAGTCATGCCTAGAACAAAAAAGCAGGTGAACACATGCCCACAAACAAAAGAAACTTTCAGGAAAAACTGAGTGTCAAAATGAGGTAGAAAACACAAGAAAGATGGACATTACTCGTTTCCTTGCTTGGCAATCGTGACGTCCACAATAGGAAAATGACCAATCTTGACCTTTGAGATTCCATAATGATGGTTCCATCTCTCTATCTGGTTGTTGATAAAGAGTTCATCATCAGTAGTGAGGCTGGCATCATCTCCTGAACAAACTGAATCAAGCACCTCAAAACAATGGTTCTTCAGTTCAATGCAAATGGCATAGTGGTGACAACATTTGTCAACTGGATTATCTGGTGCAAGCAGTTGGAACATGGGGAACATGAAGTGCAATGAAAAATAAGAAGTTTTGCCATGAAAACAACTAGATGGAGTTGCCATGTGCTATGAAGTAATCTTGCCATGAAAAATAACTAGATGAACCAGTTATCGGTGGTCTGCTAAACACGTGAAAAAGCGCAGTTGGTACCATGTTTGTGTAAAAGAAGAGATGCAGCTGCCATGTGTAATTGTCAGAAGTTGCCATATATGTTTCAAAAAAAATTGCCATCACTTTTTAGTTAATTTGCCACATGAGTTTCTATAAAGTTTACACATTCTACCTACAAATGGTTGGCATAAAAGTAACTAACCAACAGATGTAATATAACTATGTACAAACATAACATGTAAAAAAGCATCTGGAAAGATGAAACACTCATAATTTTTTTCATTGTGAGCTTAAAATCACAATGATGTGCAAAATATTCCCGGAGGATGGCATGGTGGAAGTCACCATTCCATATTTTGCTGGTCACGTTGTGGAACATGATGGTCTTGTCGGTAGAAATATCCACATGCTTGTTGATGTAGTCGATCCCACATGCAACTATATTCATCTACATTTCTACAAGTGGGCCTCACAAACTCGGCTAGATCACCCAGGTCAATGTACGTCACATCATAGTGAACAATTTTACTTCTGTCCAAAAACAAGCTGTATGAAAATGATATAACATGAAAGAATCATGTCTACTAAGAAAACTAAATAAAATAAACAAAACATGGCAAAAAAGACAATATCATGAAAAGCAATTAAGGGTGTGTGTGGTGTGGTCATTACTCTCTCAGTTGTTTCATGTGTTTGCAGTTTGACCTCGCATTTCCGAAATGCTTGAAACAATATCATAGAAAAGAGACTGCTCCCTTGTAGCCCTAATCTCGAGCTAAAGAACATCCGCCGATGGTGGCTGAACTACACTCGCCTGCCTCATAGATCCAGGGGTTGCACTTCTAACAATATCCACAGATACTAGTGCATCAGGAGTGTCAGGACTTGGGTGGCCCTGATTGCCCAATGACCTCCTATTTAAGGCATCCCGCTCGATCCTATAGTAAGCTTCATCAAGAGACGGCGAAATTTCCTTAGGGGTTACTCAAAATAAAAACACGAGAAAGGAATTGGACACAGTAAGTTGCTATGCAAGATGAAGTGTCAACTATCATGCTAAGATAAATGCTCTTTTCAATTGTCAATTTGAAACAAAGTTTGCCATGTGCAATGCACTATAGTTGCCATGTGACAACAACTACGGAAACCATATGTGGCCGAGAGCGTTTTTGCCGTGCCAAGCTAAATAATAGTTTCCATGTCCGAGTAATTGCCATGTTTTATGAACAGCAATTGCCAAGTTATGTGAACTGCAATTGCCATTGACATACTATACAAGTAGAAAATGTGACATCAACTATATTTTCCATGGTAGTCGACGTTCAGATAGGCAAAAAAAACAAAAAAATGCAAATATTGAATTTGCCATAAATCTCAATTGCAAAGGCCATGTACATAACATAAGATTTGCCATCACAATTCAAACTAAACTTTCCATGAACATCATAAAATAATATAACAAGGGAAAAAAGAGTTTACCTTGCACTACTCGGTCTGCAAACTTCACAGCCTTCCTGCCATCAACAATGGGTTGCGCCATTATCGGGATCTTTCCTGCCGGGAAACAAAACCAACTGGCACATGATCGATGGGTGGTTTAGCCTGGTTGCTATCAATCCCAAGGCTGCAGCTTGGTGGGGTGACCCTCCTGCTAATAAGTTGGGTTCCGAATAAACTGTTTAGTAGAATCTAGAGGTGACAGATGAACAAACATCTCACTCTCTTCTACCGCAGAACCATTAGGCTTACTGGGATGACGGGGCGTGCTATTAGGGATTTCAATCACATCCTTCTTAGCTATCTTCTTGTTTGGGCGGTACGGAACACAAATTTTAACATGAAGCTTAGAAGTACGGAGATTTAACCTGTGCATCTTCTCGGCAATAAAGGACGTTGTCTGCTCTGAACGTCCATTTCCTTCATTGGTACACTGCTTACCACCTGCATCTACTATATTGCAGACTTTCTTCTTTTCCACTGCTTTGGTTTCGGGAGAAGGTGGGAAACGAGTGGAAGCAGACACAAAACCGGTGTCACCTATGCTCTTAATTATTTCTGATGCATTGGATGACACAGGATTCTTGCGGGGGCTTCGCCTAGGTGGCAGGCCAGCTCGCAAACTGGTTGTTGTAGCAGCCCGTGTGCTGGAAGCAACTATAGCACCTGCACGGTGAGAGTCCACTATGGATCTAGCGTGATACTGAATTGTGGACGCATCCCCTTCTTTCGTGGGAATGATAGTGGCATCAGCACCACGCATGGAATCCGTACCAGATGAATGGGAATCTTGTTTAGGTTGAGATCCGGAGCATCCACTTCAACACTTGATGAGTAGATGTCAGGGATCGCGACAACATCTCTCATTGCCAGAAGGGTAGGCACTATCTCAGCAGTCCTGGCAGATACTAACTTGTCGCTACCACATGTACTAATGCTTGCAGTTGTAGTATGCACATCTACAACTGGCGGAGATGGAGGCTTGTGTGCATCAAAACTAGCGGCGATAGTGGACGACATAGCGGCAGATTTATCAACTGGTGGCTCGTGAATCTCTGTATTATTGGACTACGACAACTTTGAGTAATGTGTTCTAGTGGTTCTTCAGTACTGGGATTGGTCGGGCATGAACTAGTGTTCTTTACCCTGCAAAGACAACCATTAAAATAACATGTGAAGGAAAATGAGATGCAAAAACAAGTAATTGCCATGCCAGTCAACTTAAAATGCCATTGTGTGATATGCGAGAGTTGCTATTTGAAAGAAAGCATGTATTGCCATATATATTATACAATGCTTGCCATGTGTCAAAGTTAGTAGTTGCCATGGGGGACAAACATGAGTTGCCATGTTGAAAGCAATAAGGTTGGCAATGATTATGGAATACATCAAACAAATTTAATGTGAAAATTATGAATGAGTTGCCATGCTCAACATGCTGCAATTGCCATGAAATTTTTAAAGAATATGTATGGTATCTTGCGACACAATTAAAATAATTCAACCACAATTTTTTTGAAAAAAAGAACCCACCTCCTGCTTGTTTTCCTCAAGTCTTCCAGCACAACAGGATCCCCAGCATTGGACGACGATATACGATTGGATGATCGAGTGGAAGTGATTGAAGTAGCAGTTGGTGCCCCCTTGTTCAGTCGGGCAGAAGCACGAGAGGGCATGGCTTCTTGTTTCTGTTTAGTTGATCGGCCACCAGCTGTCGCCTCATTGCCCAACACAGAAAAGAGAAAATAAAAAACCCGAGTATGAGAACGCAATCATAGAGTACATATCACAAAAAGTCAGTGGTATAAGAAAAACGGATGACACAAAGAACAAAGAACAAACCTCCTCCAAACATCAAAAGGATCGGTCCTACACCTCTTGCCATCAGGGCCCTTGTAACAATCCGAGAGGGACGCTCCAGAAGATTCACCTTTTATTTCCATTCTCGTCTGTGTTTCGTTTGGTTGTTGCATTCTTCATCGCATCATTCGCATCATCTGCATAGCATCAGCATTTTATCAACATGAGTTTTCATACTTACATCCGTTCGTAGCTGCGGTTTCTCTCCATTCGTGGTGTTGACCGTTTCGAGACCAACCACACATGCACGCGTCCGCGGCATCGATAAAATATTGTTTATAAAGTGCTTACGGAATATCCTAGGATTGAGTCGAAATTGGCATGCAACCTTATTATATTGTAGGTAGCCCGCGTGCCAAAATTTCGTCGCATACCGAGTTAATTTGATACCCGAATTATCGATTGTAACGACACCGTCATCGGTTTATTCGTCGGATGTTTTCGATGTTTAAAACATGTGTCACGGGTCGCAAACATTCCCTCTTTCCTCAGCCCAAAACCCCTTTACACAACCCACTAGTCCAACCTAGCTTACCCCTTCGTTCGTGACCATCGAATCACGATCGAACGGACGAGATCTAACCCACTGTAGTCCCATCCCTATATATAAACACCCCTGATGCATTTTGAACAAACTGAACCTAATTCCTAAAAAATCCTCCGCCTTAGGCACCGCAGCTAGCCACTCCTCTTCTTCCTCCGGATCCCTCTAAATCCAGCCGCCATTTGCCAAGAAGTCCTCAGCCACCCAACCCAAGCCAGCCACCACTCCTTCCCTCTCGCTGAGCACCCAAGGATTTTCCTCCTGTCGCCCAGGACACATCCGCCGCCGTCAGCAAGAGCAAGCGTTGGCAACAGCTGCCTGCAACTTGAACCGGCCCCATGGAGTCGCAGTCCTCGCCAAGCCGCCGCCTTGCCCCGTGCATCCACCGGAGCCAACCACCAGGTCTTCCCGTGCTCTATCCTTCACCTTCCCTTTCTCTCCCATCTCTCTTCTCCCTCCCGTTCTCTGATCTCTATCTCGTTCTCCTGGTGTGTTCCCCGCAGGAGTTGCCATGGTTAGCACCGCAGGCAACCGCAGCTGTCGCTGGATATCTTCCCCCGTTCTGGTCAAAAATCGAACCCCGGCGAGCTCCTCATCCCAGATCGGGGCCTTCCCCATGCTCTCCTGCCGCCCCGCCATGCCCCATGGCCGCCATCGAAGCACTGCATCGTTGCTGTCCTCCTGCTTCGATAGTTGCAGATGCAGGGGAGGACGAGCGCCTCGGCCCCCTCCGCTCGCCCGCGCGTGGGCCAGCCGCCGCCAAGGCCCCGCTGGTGCTGCACCGCTGGACCCGCCACCGGTGACGAGTCGCCGGAGCCAGGTCGACCCAGTGAACGCGGCCACCTCTGCTTATTCTCGCCATGAGCGTTGACCTCTGTTCCCCCGCTGTAAGCTGTGTATGTAACTTCGTATTTCTTTCCCAGATCCATTCTGTCCATAGGGTTATAAAGAGCGGCACTGCGTTTGTTCATGGCAACGTTTGTAGATGAGCTGGCTAACGCAGCTCATTTCTACGCCGGGGATCGTGGTTTCGAGTCCAGGTTTTCTCAATATTTTTGCACCGGCCCCTTTTATCCTATTTTCTTGCAGACACAGCCACTAGGGCCAGATCATTCGGTCACTGCAGGTACTGCAATCCGGCCCAATATTTTTTATTTGTCATTGTAAATCCACTGCATTGCATAATTTCAGAAAAAAACCCATCATTTTAAAATGCTAATAAGGAAATAACCGTGTATTGGTATAAAATGATTTATATATGTGAGATTACTACAATTTTGTGTAGATTCGTAATATCCATATTTTCATCATGTTTTAAATGTTAAACTTTCTGCTTTCACTAATTTACGTATTGCCATGCTAAAATGATTTATTTATTTCATAATTAAAAAACCGTAGCTCCAATCAAAATGATCCACATATTTAACTTGACTAGAAAACGTGTAGATTCTTATGGCACACTTTATTTTGCTGTTTAATAAATATAAAATATGTGTACTTCAGATCTGGGCCAAATTCATAATTTGCATATGAGGTTGTATTGGAAATGTTATATGTTGTTTCCGACCTCATTTAAGATGCCTAAATAGTGTAGTTTATTTATGTTCACCTCTTGTCATGTTTAACAACATTTAATATTGTCGTGTACCTAACGAGAGTGAACTAAATAATTCGAATATGAAGTTTCGTCAATATGCAACAGGTTCACTTAATGTATAGAAGTTGATTGTTGTGCTTTCCATGCCTTGCATAATTAAACCAGACATGCATCATATTTGTTTGCGCATCATGTCATGCATATGTTGTGGTGTATCGTGTGTTGATTGTTGTTTTTGGATTGTTCCTTCTCGATAGAGTTTTAAAAGCATTCGATGTGAGGACTCGTTCGACTACGTTGGTTCGTCTTCTTCATGGATTTGTTCTTCTTCCAAGCGGGATCTCAGGCAAGATGACATATTTTCCTAGATATCACTACTATCATTGCTATGCTAGATGTCTCGTTTTCTATCGCTATGTCACGTTACCTACCACTTGTTTGACAAGCCTTCCAACATTGCCATGAAAGCATCTAATCCCTCCACATCCTAGCAAACCATTGTTTGGCTATGTTACCGCTTGTTCAACCCTTCTTATAGCGTTTCTAGCTGCAGATGTAATTGCTTCCATGTGACAACATGAATATTTTGATATCACAATATTATTGATATTTTTTTGTTCCATTTTTGCCGCCCCTAGTTACTTGTGTATCGATGTTATGTTCCATATTGAGCGCTCCTAACATGCTACGGGTTACGGGTATCTTTTTGATTTTTGTTTTAGGATAAAGCTTGTCTGACAAGGCCCAACATTGCTACTATATTTGCCTAATAACTAATAAAAGGCATAGGGACCTGCCTACACCCGTGGATAATTTAATCAACCCTGGGCCAATGCTCCTCATGAGTGTTGGTCCAAACTAGAGTCGTGTGTGGGGCAAACCCGGGACAACTCGGGTGATTTCTATCAGGCCACTGTATGATGCGTTCATCTGGTCGTGTCTTGAGAATGAGATAGGCGGCTCCTATCGGGTTCGTCAAAATGTCAGGCGGCCTTGGTGGATTTGTTTTGCCTTTCTCGAATGTCTTGCGCGTGGGATTTCGACGACACTTTGGGCTATCTCAAAGTTGAGATTTTCCATCGGGACTTCGCAAATACTACGGGTGATTCCGCGGTTAAGGAGTTCCAACGCGACATGTGGTTAATTTGTGATGGATGAGTTGGAGCACCCCTTCTGGGTTAAATCTTTCGGAAAGTCGTGCCCGCGGTTGTGTGGCAACTTGAAAACTTTGTTTAACACCCGGTTGTAGCATACTTGAAGTAAACTCAAATAAAAGACACCAATTGTGTGCGTAACCGTGACTATCTCTTCTCGTGAGTCCTTATTAGAGAGAGAACATGGTGGTGTTATGTTTGACGTAAGTAGGTGTTCAGGATCACTTAGTGATCATTACTAGTTCATGTTCGTTATGCGTAGACCATCATTACTAGTTCACGTCTGTTATGCGTAGACCATCATACTTTACTTTCTGTGTTCGTAAGTTAGCCACTCAAATAAATGTTTAGTTGCTTGTTGCAGCCTCATCACTTAAGCATACCTCATCCATTAAGCTTTGCTAGTCTTGATATCATTGGAAATGAGATTGCTGAGTCCCTGTGGCTCACAGATTACTACAACAACAGTTGCAGGTACAAATAATGTGATGATTTGACGTGAGAGCGATGCTTTGTTTTATTTGGAGTTCTTCTTCATCGATCTAGGATGGGTTCTAGGCGGCAGCTTGGGATAGCAAGGATGGATGCCAATTAATCGTTTGGTTCCATCTGTAGTCGGACCCTGCTCTTATGTATGATGTTTGAATATGTTGTTGTATTGATGTGATATTGATGTAGCTTTTGACGAGCGTAAGCCAATTCCATATATTCATTTCTTCTGTACATCCACTTGTAATGATATCCATTCTTGCAAAACGATGAGATGCGCTTCTATCTTGTCGAGGCCCTCGTGTCAAAATAAGGATAGGATCAGATCTTGGGCGTGACAAGTTGGTATTAGAGCCTGTACCGACCTAGGAGCCCCCTTGATTGATCCAACCTTGGCCGAGTCGAGTCTAGTGAAAAACCATTTTGAGTCTAGTTATATATCGATGAGTAGGATTCTTTTTTCTCCTCTTCTATGCTTTGGTGAGGAGTTACGACTTAGGAATTTTGATTCTACTCCTTTTCTCGCTCAATTTTTTTAGGATCACATGGATATTTTGGAATCTATATGATGCCAACGGAGTTCTGTACTTGGTGCCTCCTGTTATCGAGCAGTAGAGCTCCGAGGGATTTTTGCACATCATTATCATTCAGTTTCCTTAGTATATCAGGACGGAGGATGTTCGAAATTATTTTAATACTTTTCATGGCGAGATAAGGCTGGAGTCACCTAGTACCGTGGAGGTGTCCGGGGTACTGCCATGTTTGGTATCATTGTGTTTTCGAGGGTCCGAGATAGATGGAGTTTCGAAGCCTCTGGTTATGTGTTGATGGATGGATACAATTGGAGTGTATGGCTTGTTAGTTGTGTGAGATATTTTGCCTCCCTGTATCCCCAACACCTGATTACATAACCAAAGATTTTGGAAGTTCTTAGGTGGGAATTCAAGTAGGTACGTAAGATTATCTTTCCAACAAGTGCATAATGGGTATGTATTTGTTCTGGCTTGTTTTATAAGCCTCATCCTTTTTTGTTTTTGAATATGATAATTCGAGTTGCTTCGATGTCAAGTAGTGATCTCATATCTTTCAAAAGTAGTGTTCTCATATTTCTGTGGGATTGCTAATTATTTTACTCAACCATGTTGTCATACTAATTCTTTTGATCCGATGTGTTTCTCTTCAAGATAATTCAATCCTCTCTAATATTTGCAAGATCAATCCTCATATTTCTTTCTCGGAGTTCGTCTCATCCGTCCTAAGTTTTCTTGTTTTTCCCCACCCTCACTCCCTTTTTCATCAATAATTAAATTCTCTTCCAAGTGCCTTTCTCTTCATTGATGCTTCCGTTTTCTTTTCTTCCGTATTGTGTCCGATGATTCATGTGAAGATGCTCAGGAGCTTGAAGTTCATCATTTCTTCGTCTCTGTTTCCGTCTCCGGTGAATTCAATTCAAGATTTCGATGCTCATCATATCCTTTTCATTCTCTAAATGTTTCCACATGTCAGGAATTTTGTCAAGTATCTCTTGTTTTTCGCCTCTCTCTATTCTATTCGGAGTGCTGAAGATATCCCAGAAGACTTTCATTTCCATTCGTATCTTCTTAAATTATTTCGAGGTTCTCACCTCATCAAGTTCTTAATTTTTCCTGTGCAATATCTCTTGCTAAGCAATTGTCTCAACAGTGGGTTCTTTTGAGTGGGCCCATAATCCATAAGTGTTTTTCCTAGGATCTTACGTGGCTCTTCTAATCTTTTCCGGAGATCTCAAGTTCTTTTAAAATATGATGTAAGAATGATTTTCATTAGTCACATTCCTTCTCCATGATCATTTCGAATTAATTTCATCATTGGCTCAACCGTTCTTTATTCGTTATTCCGGAGTATCTCGGTAATTCATGGTGTTGTTTCTCGTCATCATTCTCTGCGTTGAAAACCGAAGGAGTGCTTCTCTTAATTTTTTCTCATTCTCTTGAAGATTCATGGTCTCAGCTTCGTGTTATCTTCTCGATTGTTGTCAATCATGAGTGATTCCTCCCATATCTATCCGGTGCATTTCATAATTGTTTTCATTTCTCGATCCTCCGAAGGCCATTATTTCAGAACATTTCCTCGTTCTCAGCTTTCAGATTTCATTCTCAAATTCTTCTCAATTGTGGTCCCTTCGTTCGTATCTCAATTATTCCGGTGCGTCATTCAAGATTTATCTAGGCGGATCATGATCTCTTCATTCTCATGTCATGTATCTCCATTCATTTGAAGTATCCCCATTAATTTCAAATTCTCACCGGTGTTTCGTGAAGGCTTCTTCAAAATGATGTTCTATCTCTCTTCCAACTTTTGCAAGAAGAATAAGTGGTGTGCGAAATTCGTTGCTTGTCATCAATGTAACTTGATGAAAGATAAGCATAACATAAATCTTATTCCTGTTGCATCCAGATTTGAATCCTTCTTCCAGAGTTGTTCATGATATCTAATTCTCAATTCTAAGTGGTTCTTCTTTTCCTTTCCAGAGTTCAAGGTGCTCAAATATCTCTTTTCGAAACTTCATATAAATCAGAGCAAGGCCTCAATATTGTTATTGTTGTTCAACTCTTTTCTATCATCCTTTCATTTCGGAGTTCATCTCGATGCTTCTTCATGGTGGGTTGTTAAGGATGTAATTTTTCTCGAAGTGTTCTTCAAGATTCTTGTTGGAGGTGCTCAAGTGTTCCTTATCTTGGATTTTTTGAGTTCAATTCCTTCTCCATGTCCTTTGAGATGGTGTTATAGCATTCTTGAGTCAGGAGGAGCCTTGAAGGGAGTTGTCAAGAATGAGATAAGTAAACCCATCATGTCTTCTCGGAGTTATCTTGGATTGAATGTCACCTAAAGCATTTCCTAAGGATTGTTGCTATCATGGTATCTTAAATGATCCAAGTTTTCTCCTCCTCTTCTTGGTGAAAGAAGTTTTGCATATCTTGTGGCTCTCAAGCAATCAATTGTTTTTGTTGTGGCAGGTTGTCACCTCATAATTTTGAGATGTTTTCCATAAGCCCATAACGAGCTAGTCTTTTCGTTGTTGATTCTCCATCAACTCCGTTCAACAATGCTTTTCAAATTCAATGGTGGTAGAAGTTGTTATTTTCTTCTCCGTTCTCTCTTTTTCAAAGATCTAGCTTCTATTCCTTGTTTCAGAGGCATTGTTATGTTGCTATCTTCGATTCATCATCTCATCTTATTAAGATCATGTTCTTTCTTTGCTCATTCATTTTACCGGAGTGTTTTGTTCTATGTTCAAGTTCTTTTCCTTCTTATCAAGTTTTGCCTATCTTTCCTACCGAAGTGCTGCCGAAATTTCTTGTGAATTCTTGCTTGTTCCTCATGTCAGTCTTCATCTCGGTGAAACCTTCCATGATCATTGGTTTCACTTGTTTTTCAGAGAAGCAACTAAATTTACCTCTTGCTCTTTCTCTTCCCCTTCTCATTCTTAGATCTCGGGACGAGATCCTCTTGTAGTGTGGGAGAGTTCTAACAGACCGAGACCAACGCTCTAGAAGATTCCCCTCTTATTTCCATTCTCGTATGTGTTTCGTTTGGTTGTTGCATTCTTCATCGCATCATTCGCATAGCATCGGCATTTTTTCAACATGACTTTTCATACTTGCATCTGTTCGTAGCTGCGGGTTCTCTCCGTTCATGGCGTTGACCGTTTCGAGACCAACCACACATGCACACGCCCGCGACATCGATAAAATATTGTTTTTAAAGTGCGTATGAAATATCCTCGGATGGAGTTGAAAGTTGGCGTGCAGTCTTATTATATTGTAGGTAGGTCGTCTGCCAAATTTCTTCGCATTCTGCGTTCATTTGATACCCGAACGGTCGACCATACCGGCACCGTCATCAGTTTATTTGTTGGATGTTTTCAGTGTTTAAAACCTATGCCACGGACCGCAAACATTCCCTCTCTCCTAATCCCCAAACCCCTATACACAACCCACTAGCCCAAGCTACGTTGCCCCTCCGTTCGTGTCCATCGGATCATGATCGGGCGGACGAGATCCAACCTACCGTAGTCCCATCCCTATATATAAACACCCCTAATGAATTTTGGACAAGATAAACTAATTTCTAAAAATCCTCCACCTTGTCTCATCCCCGCCACCGCTAGCCACTCCTCTCTTCCTCGGGATCCCTCCCGATCCAGCCGCCATCTACCTCGAAGTCCTCAGCCACCCAACCCAAGCCAGCCACCACTCCTTCCCTCTCGCAAGAGCCAGCGTTGGCAACAGTTGCCTACAGCTTGAACCGGCCCCATGGAGCCGCCGTCCTCGCCAAGCCAACGCCTTGCCCCGTGCATCCACCGGAGCCAACCACCAGGTCTTCCCGTGCTCTCTCCTTCTCCTTCCCTTTCTCTCCCATCTCTCTTCTCCCTCCCGTTCTCTGATCTCTCTCTTGTTCTTCTGGTGTGTTCCGCGCAGTAGTTGCCATGGTGATCACCGCAAGCAACCGCAGCTGTGGCTGGTTGTCTTCCCCCGTTCTGGTCAAAAATCGAACCCCGGTGAGCTCCACATCCCAGATCCAGGCCTTCCCCATGCTCTCGTACCTCCTAGCCATGCCCCATGGCTGTCGTCGAAGCACTGCATCGCTGTTGTCCTCCTGCTTCGACAGTTGCAGATGTAGGGGATGACGAGCACCTCGGCCCCCTACGCTCGTCCGCGCATGGGCCAGCCGCCGCCAAGGCCCCACCGGTGCTGCACCGCTGGACCCGCCACCGGCGACGAGCCACCGGATCCAGGTCGTCCCAGCGAACGCGGCCACCTTTGCTTCTTCTCGCCATGAGCGTTGACCTCTGTTCCCCTGGTGTAAGCTGCGTATGTAACTTCGTATTTCTTTCCCAGATCCATTATGTTCACAGGGTTTTATAGAGAAGCACTATGTTTACTCAGAAGAACGTTTGTAGCCAAGCTGGCTAACGCAGCTCACTTCTACGCCAGGGATCCTGGGTTGGAGTCCAGGTTTTCCCAATATTTTTGCACCGACCCCTTTTATCCTATTTTCTTGTACACACATCCACTGGGGCCAGATCATCCTGGGCCACTGCAGGGTACTACAATCCGGCCCAATATTTTTTATTTGTCTCCGTAAATCCACCACATTGCATAATTTTAGAAAAAAACATCATTTTAAAATGCTAATAAGAAAATGATCGTGCATTGGTTTAAAATGATTTATATATGTAAGATTATTAGAATTTTGTGTAGATTCATAATATCCATATTTCAGCCATGTTTTAAATGTTAAACTTGTTGTTTTCACTAATTCGCGTATTGCCATGCTAAAATGATTTATTTCATAATTAAAAAACCGTAGCTTTGATAAAAATGATCCACATATTGAACTTGACTAAAAAAATGTGTAGGTTCTCATGACACACTTTATTTTGCTGTTTAATGGATATAAAATATGTGTATTTCATATCTGGATCAAATCCATAATTTGCATATGAGGTTGTATTGGAAATGCTATATGTTGTTTCCGACCTCAGTTAAGATGCCTAGATAGTGTAGTTTATTTATGCTTCACCTCTTGCCATGTTTAGCAACATTTAATATTGTCGTGTACCTAACGAGAGTGAACTAAATAATTCGAACGTGAAGTTTCGTCAATATGCAACTCGTTGCATATTGAGCTTCACTTAATGTGTAGAAGTTGATTGTTGTGCTTGCCATGCCTTGCATAATTAAACCGGATATGCGTCATATTTGTTTGCGCATCATGTCATGCATATGTTGTGGTGTATCGTGTGTTGATTGTTGTTTTCATATTGTTCCTTCTCGATTGAGTTCTGAAAGCGTTCGGTGTGTGAGGATTCGTTTGACTACGTTGGCTCGTCTTCTTCATGGATTTGTTCTTCTTCCAAGCGGGATCTCAGGCAAGATGACACGTTTCTCTAGATACCACTACTATCATTGCCATGCTAGATGTCTTGTTTTCTATCGCTATGTCACGCTACCTACCACTTGTTTGACAAGCCTCCCAACATTGCCATGAAAGCATCTAACCCCTCCACATCGCAGCAAACTGTTGTTTGGCTATGTTACCGCTTGGTCAGCCCTTCTTATAGTGTTTCTAGTTGCAGATGCAATTGCTTCCATGTGACAACATGGATATTTTGATATCACAATATTATTGCTATTTAATTTAATGCACATATATACTTGGTAAAAGGTGGAAGGCTTTGCCTTTTGCTCGGTGTTTTGTTCCATTTTTGTCGCCTCTAGTTACTTGTGTACCGGTGTTATGTTCCATATTGAGCGCTCCTAACATGGTCGGGGTTGTTATGGGGACCCCCTTGATTTTCATTTTAAGATAAAGCTTGTCTGGCAAGGCCCAGCATTGGTACTACATTTGCCTAATAACTAATAAAATGCATAGGGACCCGTCGGCACCCGCTGATAATTTAATCAACCCCAGAGCCAGTGCTCCTTATGAGTGTTGGTCCAAACTAGAATCCTGTGTGGGGCCAACCCGGGGCAACTCGGGTGATTTCTGTCAGGCCATTGTACGCTGCGCTCATCTGGTCGTGTCCTGTGAACGAGATACGCGGCTCCCATCGGGTTCGTCGAAACGCCGGGCGGCCTTGCTGGATTTGTTTTCCCTTTCTCGAATGTCTTGCGCATGTGATTTCGACGACACTTCGGGCTATCTCGAGGTTGAGATTTTTCATAGAGATTCCACAAATACGACGGGTGATTCCGCGATTGATGAGTTCCAACTCGGCGTGTGGTTAATTTGTGATGGATGAGTTGGAGCATGCTGCAGGGTTAAATCTTTCGGAAAGCCGTGCCCGTGGTTATGTGGCAACTTGGAAACTTTGTTTAACACCCGGTTATCGCATACTTGAAGTAAACTCAAATAAAATACACCAACTATGTGCATAACCATGACTGTCTCTTCTCGTGAGTCCATATCCGAGAGAGAACATGGTGGTGTTATGTTTGACGTAAGTAGGTGTTCAGGATCACTTAGTGATCATAACTAGTTCACATCCGTTATGCGTAGACCACCATACTTATTTTCTATATCATAAGTTAGCCACTCAAATAAATGCTTAGTTTCTTGCTGCAGCCTCACCACTTAACCATACCTTACCCATGAAGCTTTGCTAGTCATGATACCCTTGGAAATGAGATTGCTGAGTCCCTATGGCTCACAGATTACTACAACAACAGTTGCAGGTACAGGTAATGCGATGATTTGATATGAGAACGGTGCTTTGTTTTATTTGGAGTTCTTCTTCTTTTTCATCGATCTAGGATGGGTTCCAGGCGGCAGCCTATGATAGAAAGGATGGATGTCATTTTATTGTTTGGTTTTGTCCGTAGTCGGACCCTGCTCTTATGTATGATGTTTGAATATGTTGTTGTATTGATGTGATATTGATGTAGCTTGTGGCGAGTGTAAGCCAATTCCATATACTCATCTCTTCTATACATGTACTTGTAATGATATCCATTCTTGCAAAACGACGAGATGCGCTTCTATCCCTGTCGAGGCCCTCGTGCCAAAGTAAGGATAGGATCGCGTCTTGGGCATGACAGCCCGAGCAACATCCTCTGGATCCCTACTCCTCTTCGAGGGAGAAACACCCGTGTTTCTCGCAATAGTTGAGGCATTGCCTTCCTCTAGTGGCGGAACGTCCGGTGGAGCGTTATCATTGTTACCTCCAACACGAACTTCTCGAGATTCATCGTGGTTAGTGTCATGTTGCACATTCTCCATGTCATCATCGTCATCTTTGTCGAGACCAACTTCCATGCCACGAAAACCATCCACAAATAGCTCCTTTTGCGTGTCAAGTAGCTCTTGAGAACTGTTGTAGTCGTACCGGCCATGACAGCCAGTTGGATGATGTTTGTGTTCAACAAAAGATGTGAACTACCTCGCAACCGCATCACTATCGGAACCATTCAATGTTGTGCAGCCCTCGACCAACATCCTGAGAGGGTTGGTCATGCGAGAAGCGAACTGACCAACTAGATGCTCAACAGGAGTCCTAGCCTTATTAGAACAAAAAAATTAAAATTTTAGACACATTGGTACATGTCTATAAAAGAATGCAAAAAACCTGCAACAAAATCAATTGTAAAAAAGGATCATGAAAAACAAATGCATGCTTAATTACCTTGACGAAACAAGATGGAGATGAATGCAGATCCATCCACTTGCCAAAATTTTGTGCCCACCAAACAAAATGTAGTCAATGGCATGCTTGGCCATCAACTGAAAACAACAACAAAAGCAACTGAAAAAACATTGACAACAGACATGGAGCGTAAAAAATTGTGAGGAGGAACTACATAGTTGACATGTGAAGATAACCACAGTTGCCATGTGGAGAAAACCACAATTGCCAAGCGCTTTAAATTTTGTTAGCTGTATTGAATGCATTAAGGTGGACAGATGGAATGCAGAGACATAGTTGAATATTGTCGGGCCCGCGCACTACTGCAGGCTACTGCTATACAAACGGTTTTTAACCCCTTTCCATGACGTAATCTCAAACCGTGGCTTTGTATGTGCGGGCGAGTGGGGGGTGAGGGTGGGTTATCCCACACGACTCGAAAAACCCGTTGGCGATGCTTGCTCCCGGTCACACAAGATAGGCAAAATTATGTCGTGTGCGATTGGAAGGACTATCCCAAACAGGTATTTAGGAGAAATCGTGTGAGATGTGTCTACCATCCCACGTAGTGAATCCCAAACATAAGTTTCCGTTTGTATTGTACATCACATAAAATTTTCTGCTTAACATCGTTTGTGTTAGGGGTGGCCATCACGCATGGTGCCTAGAAGAAACTGTTTGGCATAGGGTTGTCCATCACATACACGTTTTATGTGAAAACGTTTGTGAATGGGTGTTCTAACGCACACAATTATCGCCCGGAAATCAGGTGTGATTGTTCATTGATCCAACACGCCAATTTTCCATCAAACGTGTGGGTTTGTTGAGGTCAACGCTGATGGTGTTCTATGACAAACCATCTGCAATATGAAACCCCAATAATCAGGCTAATTGCTCTATTATTTATAATCCAACTAGTAAAAAAATTGACACTTCATATCAAGCACACAATATATTTCATTTCTTATTACGGCAACAAGGATTTTAGAATTGAAATACATCAGAGTACAACATCATATAGGCATATAGTACCTAGAGACCCAATTACACGACGGGACCGAGTTTCACATGCAACATCTAAAACCTTTGGAAAATAGCATCATATACGGTAAATAGACAGATGAATCTTGTCTAGAAAACTGTTGAAGCAGAAAGCAAATATTGAGCCTTCACTGCTGTCGAAGGTTCTTGCAACTTTATGCTAGTGCCTATGGATGGTTGCCCACCCATCCTTCATCCTCTTAAGGAAGACTTCAAGATTATACTGTGGGTGTTGTATGAATACCGTCCTCGCCTCTTGACCATACAGGTGGTTTGAGACGTACTCATCGATGAACTGCTTTGGAAAGGACCGGAAACAAAGATATGTGTAAATTGTGTTGCTAAAAATTGAAATGTCACAAAGGAAAAAAAATACAAGGTAAAAGAGATAGTACCTTCCTATATTTCACTTATGTCTTCTTCATTGTGTAGACAAACAACTTGTTGTTTTTCGTCGCAAGTTTCTTTATCTTAACTATCTTTCTGAGTTTCTTGGTTTGAGTGATATTCATGAACACATCATTTCCCCACATGCAAAATGTGTCGAATGGTGGGACTAAACCTCTTAAAGAAGGACCTACCTATGCCAGACCAAATTATTGTTAAAAAAACTAAATATTAGAATGGTTCTTGCAATTGCACAATAATGTGCTATTAGCAAAAGGATCATGAAAGTGCAAACCACGAAGGTAAACCTTAGCGTCTCACATTGTTCCCCCTATAACGTGTTTAAGAATAGATATTGATCAATACAATCCGTGAATGAAAGATAAACGCGTTGCATATCCAACATATGAATTCAAGACACATGGAAAATCCAAGCATGCTAAGAAGTATGAAATATAGCAATTGTAGGTTTCACGTGCATAACAAAACAAAATTGTACCAACAATAATCATACATCACATTGCAGATGATCACCAAAACAACTGAACCAAACAGTTAACTAAGCATCACATTGCACAATGCAACATAGTAGTAGAAGGTGAGGTTGCATACTATCATTACATCACATATTTCCATAGAGTTTCTTAAGGGAACGAAGGAGCAACACATGTAGCAGGTAAAATAAAGATGTGTAACAGGCGTAGCTAGCTGAACACAGGTCATTAGTAATTAAGCTTAAAAAACAAGATATTCCTTGTCCTTGGAGATATCGATAACGCTGGGCTTGGACGAGGGTGAGGCCTCAGCATCATAGGTGCCCTCCTCATAGTGGAGAGTTGTGAAAGTGTGTTATATCGACTAGAGGGGGGTGAATAGGTGATTTTTACAAATTCATCACTGAGGAATTTCAACTTGAGGAATTTGAAATGTGATGAATAACTAACAGAGGAATAAGTACTCAAGTGCATGAGAAACATAGCAGTAGCATAGTCATTATGATGAAATAAAGCATCCATGGTAGCGTGATACATGATAGGCAGGTGCGGAACAAGGTAACTGGAAAAAATTTGAGGTGAGGAAATTGAGAAAGTCTTTAGTCAAACTCTTCAAACAGTAATGATCAATTTCATCAACAAGTATACGAGGAAATGTAAGGGTTGAGGAAATATAACCAGGTAGCTCGATGAAGACAATGGTTTGATGACCCAGTTCAAACTGCTGTGACAATCGTACGTCTGGTTTGGAGCGGCCTGGTATTCAAACCAGAGGACACACAGTCCCAGGACACACATTCATTACCGTATTATCCTTGAGCTAAGGTCACACAGTCCTCGCCCAACACTCGTGTTAAGTCTTCACGGTAGACTTCCAAAACCCTCTCAAACTGGTCAACCGGTGATCCACAATTGACTGCTCGATGCTCTAGACCAAGGTCACTACGTGATCCCCAATTGACTATAGGATGCACTAGACCATGACGCCTGACCGTCTAGAACATACACAGTCTTCAAGGGTAACAAGCGTCGGTTCCACTACGGAACAATCTCTTTAGTGATGCTCAATCACTTTGGGTTTGGTGGTTTGGATTTGGGTTTTTCCTCACTGATGATTTTATCTCAAAGTCCTCGGAGGATAGGATGCTCTCAAAATGACAAGCCTCAGTTCTCTCTCGGAGCAGCCAACCAACTAGTGGTTGTGGGGGTTGCTATTTATAGTCAGTGTGCAACCTGACATGATAAGACATAAATGCCCCCAATGATATGACCGTTCTGTGGATAGGATTTCTGGGGACCGCTGGCGCTAAGCACAGCAACGGTCCGAATTTCGAACTATGAAATTCCTCAGGCTTATCATATTCCTCACTTGTAGGCAAGTCACACTGGCAAAATCCTAACTCAGTCAGATCAATTTCCTTAGAGACCACAAGAACATTGTCTCTGTCATTGAAGAACTTGACTGAACCGCAGGAGATTTCCAAAAGGCTTCAGTCGAAGGATTGGATACGTTGAGGCTTTAGAGTTGAGCATCAGTTGAAAATTTTCCAAAGTATTACCTCGCCCTCCTTTAACAGTATGGTGTTTCCTATGACTCAAAGAAAGGAAATGAAACTACGAAAACAAAAGTCTTCATGCTTCATAGTCCTCTTTGATATCTTCAAGGTCACACCAACTTCTTCATTCTCAAAGTCTTTAGGGAATACCAAAGTCTTCAGCAAAGTCTTCACCAAAGTCTTCAGTTCAAGACATACATTTTTAGGCATCAATATTATCCAAATATATCAAACTCCTTATTGACTTATAGAGCCTATGTACCCTCAAACACATTAGTCTCTTAACCTATAAGTCTTCAATACACCAAAATCACTAAGGAGCACTAGATGCACTTACAATCTCCCCCTTTTTGGTGACTGATGAAAAATAGGTTAAGTATTTAACGGGGATAAAAATATGAAGTGTAAGTACTGAGTTTGAGGAATTTGATTGCAAGATATAAAAGAACTCCTCCTAAAGATGTGCATATTTGAGGAATGTGCTTTGGACTACAAATGCACATTGCAAGTTATAAACATGGAGAACTCCCCCTATATCTTGTAATTCATACACGCATTTAACATATGATATGAAGAATTTGAAATGCATGATGAAAATGGTGTCTGACGAAATTCAGCATGCATGCATTAAGTTACTTGAGGAAATAAGCATGCGGAAATTAGTTCAAAAGCGCCAGACCACCATCGGACTTAAGTTTACAACTCAACCAACAAAAGCTTCAGAAGAGCGAGAGTTGTAACTTAAACTAAAAAGCCCATATATATAGACCCGCTTGAAGACTAACTAAAATTTTCTCCCCCTTTGTCATCGAACACCAAAATGTACGAAAAAGTGAGGACTAACGCCCCTAAAGATTTTCATCTTGAAGGTCATCGAGGAGCACCAGCGTTGTCAGGGTCGTTTGTCGATGCAGGGCCTGCTGCATTGTTGTCAATATCCTCAGCTTCATCCGCCTCACTTGATGAAGAATATGAACTTGTAACCAGCTGAGGAACTTGAACTTTCTTTTATCTCATCAGAGGAGGACGATCCCAATCAAGGTTCTGCTCAAGGTCCATCTTTGTGAGTTCTTCAGAAGTCTTGAGGTGAGAAAGAATGGCCCAAGTGCGGTTGAAGACTTCATGAAGATAATATTGTTTCTTCCTCACAGTGTTGTGCGTGAAATCATGTCTCAAAGAAGGGAACCAAATTGACGTTTTACCCACTTGTGATTGCGATCAACCTTCTGATGAAGACTTCGGAGAAGCTCTCGATCGGTCATCACACGAGGGGCAACTTCTTGAAGATTTTGCTTTGAGGCTTTTACAGGATAATATTTGGTAGCAGTGTCATCATTGGTGGAATAAGTTGCAGCTTTGCGAAACTGGCCATCCAATGGACGAGTACCTTCATCAATGACAGCTTTGCCTTTTGCCTCAACTGAAGAAAATGTGTTCTTGAGGACTTCGCTCGGCGGCAAAAAACTGAAATGATTCTGAAAACCATCCTTGAATGGAACTGAAGACCTTGATCTGATGAATTCATGATCTAGGGGGCGTAAGGTTTCAATTGAAGTGGGGTTGAAGCAGCATTGGCCAATGTCCTCATGAAGGAATCATGGCAATTGATGTGAATCCCATGAATGATGTTGAATAACATATTCTTCATGATTCCCTCCACTTCTTCTTCTTCAGAGTTGTGGCCCTTGTGAGGACTGAGGGTTTTGGTCAGAATGCGATAGATGGTCCTTGGAATATAGAGCAAATCCTTCACCAAGAAGGTAGTCCTTTGAGGTTTTCCAGGAGCCAAAGGCTTCATCAGTACTTGCATCATGTGATTGGGCAATCTAGGTTCATCAAATAGACATCTTGCACCTCTAAGGGAATTGGTATTGGCACTAATCGAAGCAATTCAGAGGCTGGAGCAATGTAGTGAGTGGATCCAGTCATCTATTCTAATACCATGAATTAACATCAGAAGCATCACCTGTGATGTGCAAGGTGGCATAGAATTGAATAATTAGCTCTTCATTCCAATCACATATGTCCATGCGTAATGGAAGAATTCCAGCATCATGAAGAACTGCGAGCACAGGTGTGAAGCATGGGATAGTTTCCATATCCGCCAGAGGAATTTGCTAATGCTCGAAGATTTTCACTTTTTTGAGCAACGCAGATGCATAGTAATTCATCTGTGTGGGTTTCTAGAATCTTGTGTGACCGGCCCTTGCTGAATCAGAAGGATTCAACCCTATGAAGAATATGTGCTCGTTGAAGAAATTCGTCTTCATGAATTTGGGGAGCTTTGAGCCTTTGAATGGCATTTTAGGCTTTGGCTGAAGATTTGGCTTGAAGCGGCCCTCAATTTCTTTTGGCATGGGAGGAACTTCTTCATACTGAGGAATTTGAACAGTTGTTTCCTTAGTTGTAGTAGGAGCAGCAATTTCTTCAACTAATGCAGTTGAAGTGACAGGTGCATCCAAGTCATAAGATCTTGCATGAATTTCCTCAGTCTGGGCTAGGGACTGACGAATTTGGGTGAGGGGAGTGGTCATTGGAGAATTTGGGTGTTTAGCTTCCCAATATTCATCATTGATAAGAGGAGTTGTGTTTCCAATGTCCACATCCTCTTTAATTTCTTCAATGCCGGCCTTTTCACCAGTCGACTAAGGCTGGGGCGATGATACCAGGGGGCTTGAAGCATTTGCTTCTAGTTCAATTTCTTTGTCAATCTGTTATGAGGAAGTAGCAGAATGATCCTTTTCTACTTGCTCATCATTTGGGATGACATAGTCAACACCAAATGGTACTAACTCATAGGCCAGCATGGTAGGAGTTGCATCAATTGGATCAGTTGAAGGACTATGCAGAGTCTTCAACTTCTTCACTGTTGAGGAATCTGAAGTTGATGTTTTTCTCTTCTGTGCAGCCTTCTTCTACACAACTTTGTATTCTTCACTTCTGATGCAGAAGGAAGGTTGATATTCTTCACCCTTGGAGATTTTGCAGTTTTAGCAGAGGTGAAGGAGGAGAAGTTTCTTCAGGCACAAGTGGTGCAGTCGTCCTAGTGGTCTCAATTTCATCAGGCACAACAAAAGCTTCAGCTAGCTTGGAAATTTCTTCACGTGCAACAGTGGAGGTTGCCCTGAGAGGTTCTTTAGCAAACTGAATTTCTTCAGCTGTGCTTGCTGTTTCTTCAGCAGGCTGAGCAGATTCTTCATCCTGGGGAATTTGTGGTTGCGATTGAGCTGCAACCCTCTTGTTGCGTTCATTGATGGCTTTGTTAGCCACTTTGACGAAACGGACCTTGGCACCTTGCCAATTAGCATAGTATCGACTGAATTCTTCACTGAGACCTTTAATCTCAGATTGCATAGTCACAAGTTACTCTTGAGTAAGCTTCAGAACATTGTTCTTCAAGAAATGCTCCTTCTTGCACTCAGCCTTCTTCATTTGTCGAACCTTCTCATACTTCCCCTTTTCTTCTGCAATGAAGGCAGTGAGGACATGGCTTGGACCAGGAGGCAGATTAAAATCATCAATCAGAGTGGTTGGGTCCTGGTGCCAAATGTCGATGAAGTTAAGCACAGTCTTTGGGTCCATCATCAGAGGAATTTGAGTGCCCTTAGCTTGAGCCACTTTTTCTTGTTTGTTTCTGATGATTTGCTTAAGTTCATCATCATCATCTTCATCATCTAAATAATCTGATGGAACCTAGAACACAACTTTCTTTCGTTGAGGACTTGGTCGAGCTCCTTGTCTAGCAGTAGCTTTCACCTTCAGGAGAGAAGGTCTTGTTGAGGAATGTGCTTGGGCTGATGAACTTGCATAGGCCCCTGAACCAATTGGGAAGCCACTAGTCCTCTGACATGTTCCAATATGTACAGGTGTTGAGGAATTTGTCGCAGCAGCTGATGATTGTGCAGCTACTGAAGGCATTGTAGTGGCCTTTCAAGAACCTGCGTGCAGATTCTACAGTGATGACTTTGAAGTTAAGGATTTTGGCTTCACTGCAGATTTATTCACAATTGTTTTCTTTGGAGCACTAGCAGAGGCTCCGACAGAGGCAGCAACAGCAGAGTCTTCATTGAATTGCTTCACGGTTGTTCTGGCAGTTATCTGAAGTTTTCGTTGATGCTTGGCCCATTCAGCTGGAAAGTCTTCACCACGAGCAACACTAGTGGGATCAACTTCTTGATCATCAGCAGGTGGAGCGCTTCTGCAAGGAGGTTTGAGTGCGTATTTCTTCATATACTTGGGAGTGACATAACGATAGTCTCTCCACTCCTTCATCCACCTCCGTTCAATCCCCTGAATTCTGATTTTCTTCTTCTCCTTTGTTTCTTTCCCATGAATGGCTTCATCAAGGGTACACTAATGAGCATAAAAATCCTCAGGTATATCAAAGGAAGTGTTCTGTTCAGCCTTCTTTCCACCCTTCTGAGGTCTTTTACCATCTGCCATTTTCTTCTCTTGATGACTTTGAACTCTTGATGATTCTGAGGATGTATACAATTTTTCCTGAAGGAGCGCTGCAAATGAGTTAAGTTAATGAGAACCTAGTGATTCATCAGCAGACTTTTTGTACCCGTGAACAGAGTATAGGTGCGAGGAATTTGAAGAGGTCACATGCGTTCTCAGAATTTTTTCAACATACATCAAGTTGAGGGTTTTGACCATACGTTTCTTGAGGAATTTCACTAAGTGTTCTTGCCTTAGGTTCCAGAGTTGTGCAAATTTGAGGATTCACACAATTGAGGAATCTTGAAGAAAATCATAACTTAGCGAAAGTGCGTTATATCGACTAGAAGGGGATAATAGGTGATTTTTACAAATTCATCACTTGGGGAATTTGAAATGTGATGAATAACTAGCAGCGGAATAAGTACTCAAGTGCATGAGAAACATAGCAATATCATAGTCATCATGATGAAATAAAACATGCACATATTACAGGTAGCATGATACAGGATAAGCAGGTGAGGAACAAGGTAAATTGAAGAATTGGAGGTGAGGAAATTGTGAAATTCTTCAGTCAAATTCTTCAAACAGTAAAGATAAATTTCATCAACAGGTATATGACGAAATGAAAGGGTTGAGGAAATAGAACCAGGTAGCTTGATGAAGACAATGGTTTGATGACCCAGTTCCAACTGCTTTGATAGTCGTTCGTCTGGTTTGGAGCGTCCTGGTATTTAAACCAAAGGACACACAGTCCCAGGACACACAGTCCTTATCGTATTCTCCTTGAGCTAAGGTCACAAAGTCCTCGCCCAACACTCGTGATAAGTCTTCAGGGTAGACTTCCAAAACCCTCACAAACTGGTCACCCGGTGATCCACAATTGACTGTTGGATGCGTAGACCAAGGTCACTCCGTGATCTCGAATTGACTGTAGGATGCACTAGACCATGACGCCTAACCGTCTGGAAGATACATAGTCTTCAAAGGTAACAAGCATCGGTTCCACATAGGAACAATCTCTTTAGTGATGCTCAATCACTTTGGGTTTGGTGGTTTGGATTTGAGTTTTTCCTCACTGATGATTTTCTCTCAAAGTCCTCAGAGGATGGGTTGCTCTCAAATGACAAGTGTCAGTTCTCTCTCAGAGAAGCCAACCAACTAGTGGTTGTGGGGGGTGGCTATTTATAGCCAGGTGCAACCTGACATGATAAGACATCAATGCCCCCAATGATACGACCGTTATGTGGATGAGATGATTGGGGACAGCTGGCTCTAAGCACAACAACGGTCGGAATTTCGAACTATGAAAGTCCTTAGACTTATCATATTCCTCACTTGTAGGCAATTCACACTGGCGAAATCCTAACTCCTCAGTCAGATCAAATTCATTAGAGACCAGAAGAACTTCGTCTGTGTCACTAAAGAACTTGACTGAACTGTAAGAGATTTCCAAACGCTTCACTCGAAGGATTGGATAGGTTGAGGATTTGAGTTGAGCATCAGTTAGAAATTTTCCTTAGTATTACCTCGGTCCCCTTTAACAGTACGGTGTTTCCCATGACTCAAGAAAGGAAATTAAACTACGAAAACAAAAGTATTCATGCTGCATAGTCCTCGTTTATATCTTCAAGGTCACACCAACTTCTTCATTTCAAAGTCTTCAGGGAATATCAAAGTCTTCAGCAAAGTCTTCACCAAAGTCTTCAGTTGAAGACATACATTTTTAGGGGTCGTTAATCTCCGAATATATCAAACTCCTCAGCGACTTATAGAGCATGTGTACACTTACAAATGCATTAGTCTCTTAACCTATAAGTCTTTAATACACCAAAATCACTAAGGGGCACTAGGTGCACTTACAGTCTCCCCCTTTTTGGTGATTGATGACAAATAGGTTAAGTTTTCAACGGGGATAAAAATGTGAAGTGTAAGTACTGACTTTGAGGAATTTGATTGCAAGATATAGAAGAACTCCCCCTGAAGATGTGCATATTTGAGGAATTTGCTTTGGACTGCAAATGCACATGGCAGGTTAAAAACATGGAGAACTCCCTCTATATCTTGTAATTCATACACGCATTTAACATATGATATGAAGAATTTGAAATGCATGATGAAAATGGTGTCTGACGAAATTCAGCATGCATGCATCAAGGTACTTGAGGAAATATGCATGCGGAAAGCAGTTCAAAAGAGTCAGACTACCATCGGACTTAAGCTTACAACTCAACCAACAAAAGCTTCATAAGAGCGAGAGTTGAAACTTAAACAAAAACAACCCATATATAGAGACCCACTTGAGGACTAACTCAAATTTTCTCCACATTTCTCATCAAAGACCAAAAGGGACGAAAACTAAGGACTAACGCCCCTTGAAGAAATTCGTCTTGAAGGTGATGGAGGTGTGCCAGCGTTGTCGGGGTCTTTTGTTGATGTAGGGCCGACCGAAGTGTCATCAATATCCTCAGCTTCATCCGCCTCGCGTGATGAAGAATATGTACTTGTAACCAGCTAAGGAACTTGAACTTTTTTCAATTTTTTTTGAGGAGGACGAGCCCAGTCAAGGTTCTGCGCAAGGTTCATCTCCTTTAGTTCTTCAGGAGTCTTGAGGTGAGACAGAATGGCCCAAGTGCGGTTGAAGACTTCATGGAGGTAGTATTGCTTCTTCCGCACAGTGTTGTGCGTGACAGTCATGTCTCAAATAAGTTAACAAAACTGACGCTTGACCCACTTGTGATTGCGATCAACCTTCTGATGAAGACTTATAAGGAACTCACGATCAGTCATCACACGAGGGGAATACTCTTGAGGCTTTTGCACTGAGGCTTTTGCAGCAGAGTCTTGGGTAGCAGTGTCATCATTGGTGGAATAAGATGCATCTTTGAGAAACTAGCCATGCATCCAATGGACAAGTACCTTCATCAATGACTGCCTTGCCTTTTCCCTCAACTGAAGTGAGTGTGCGCTTGAGGACTTCAATAGGAGGTAGAAAGCCGAAGAGATTCTGAAATTAAACCTTCAAGGGAAATGAAGACCTTGATGTGATGAATTTCATGATCCAGGGAGCATAAGGCTTCAATTCAAATGGGGCTAATGCTGCATTGGCCAAAGTCCTCAGGAAGAAATCATGGTAGTTGACGGGAATCCCATGAATGATGTTGAATAGCATGTTCTTCATGATTCCCTCCACTTCTTCTTCTTCAGTGTTGTGACCCTTCCGAGGACTGAGGGTTTCAGTCAGAATGCGATAGACTGTCTTGGACACATAGAGCAAATCCTTCAGAAGGAAGGTAGTCCTTTGAGGTTTCCCAGGAGCCAATGGCTTCATCAGCACTTGCATCATGTGGTTGGGCAGAGCAGGTTCATCAAATAGACATCTTGCACCTTCTCAGGGAATTGGAATTGAGACTAATCGAAGCAGCTCAGAGGCTGGAGCAGTGTAGTGAGTTGATCTAGTCATCCAGTCCAAGACCCAAGAGTTGATATTAGAGGTATCACCTGTGATGTGCAAGGTGGCATAGAATTGAAGAATCATCTCTTCATTCCAATTGCAGATGTCCACATAGAAGGGAAGAATTCCTATATCATGAAGAACTGCGAACACCGGTGTGAAGCATGGGATAGTTTCCATGTCCGCATGAGGAATTTCCTGATGCTCGAACACTTTCTCCTTGTCAAACAACACTGATGCACAGTAGTTCATCTGTGTGGCAGTCCAGAATCTGGTGCGACCACCCCTTACTGAGTCATAAGGATTTGGCCCAGTGAAGAAGATGTGCTCGATGAAAATTGGTCTTGAGGAATTTGGGGTGCTTTGAGCCTTTGAATGGCATCTTGGGATTGGGCTGAAGGTTTGGTTTGAAGCGGCCCATAATTTCCTTAGGCATTGGCGGAACATCGTCAGACTAAGGAATTTGAAGAGCAGTTTCTCACTTGCAGTTGGAGCAGCAATTTCTTCACGGACAGGTGCAGCCAAGTCATCAGATCCTGTATGAATTTCTTCAGTCTAGGCTGGAGACTGAGGAATTTGTGACAGAGGAGTGGTCACTAGAGAATCTGGGTGTACAACTTCCCAATATTCATGATTAATTAGAGGAGTTGTGTTTCCAATGTCCACATCCTCTTCCATTTCTTCAACGCCAGCCTCTTCAGCAGTCAACTGAGGCTGGAGCGATGATACCAGTGGAGTTGAAGCATTTGCTTCCACTTCAATTTCTTCATGAAGCCGCTCTAAGCAAGCAGCAGACTGATCCGTGTCATCTTGTTCATCATTTGAGACGACATAGTCAACAACAAATGGTACCAATTCATAGGTTGGTAAGGAGGTAATGGGAGTTGCATCAAACGGCTCAGTTAAAGAACTTGGCGGTGTCTTTAGTTTCTTCATTGTTGAGGAATCTGAAGTTGATGCCTTTCTCTTTTGTGCCTTCTTCTTCGCAGCCTTGGTTTTCTTCAGTTCTGATGCAGAAGGATGGTTGATGTTCTTCATCATTGAGGATTTTGCAGTTTCTGCAGAGGGTGAAGGAGGAGCATTTTGTTCAGGCACGACTGATGCAGTCGCCCTTGTGGTATCAATTTCATCAGGCGCAACAAAAGCTTCAGCTGGCCTGGCAATTTCTTCAGGCGCAACAGTGGAGGTTGCCTTGACAAGTTCTTCAGCAGCATGAATTTCTTCAGCAGGCTGATCAGATTCTTTAGCCTGAGGAATTTGGGTTGCGATCGAGCTCCAATCCTCTAGTTGTGGTCCTTCATGGCTTTATCACCCACTTTGACGAACCGTACTTTGGCGCCTTGACATGCAGCGTTGTATCGGTTGAATTCATCACTGAGGCCTTTGATCTTAGTTTGCATAGTCACAAGTTGTTCTGGTGAAAGCTTCAGAACATTGTTCTTCAAGAAGTGTTGTTTCTTGTACCGAGCTTTCTTTGTTTGTCTAGCCTTTTCATACTTCCACTTTTCTTCAGCTATGAAGGCAGTGAGGCATTATCTGGACCAGGAGGCAGCTTCAAATCATCAATTGGGGTGTTGGGATCCTTGTGCCAGATATCAATAAATTTCAGCACCATTTTGGATCCAGCCATAAAGGAATTTGAGTGCCCTTTGCTTGAGCCACTCGTTCTTGGTTGTTTCCGATTATTGCTTCTAGTTACCCATCATTAGCTTCATCATCTTAAGAATCCGATGGTATTTTGACACCACCTTCTTCGGTTGAGGACTTGGTCGAGTGCCTCGTCTAGCAGTAGCTTTCATCTTCAGCAGAGAAGGACCAGTTGAGGACTGTCCTTGGGTAGAGGAACTTGCAGAGACCCCTAAAGCAATTGAGAAAACTATAGTCCTCTGACATGTTGCCAGATGTACAAGTGTTTAGGACTTTGTGGCAGCAGCTGATGATTGTGCAGCTACTGAAGGCATTGCAGAGGCCTTTGAAGACTTTGCTTGGGGATTCTATAGTGATGACTTTGAAGTTGAGCATTTTGGCTTCACTACAGATTTCTTCACCATCAATTTCATCAGAGTACTACAGATGCTCCGGCAGAGGCAGCAGCAGCAGAGTCTTCATTGAATTTCCTCACAGCCTCTTTTGCCTTGTTTGCCAGCTTGACCCTTCTGAGGAAAGTCATCACCAGTTTTGAGACTATTGGGATCAGCAGGTTTGTCTGGAGCCAAGGGTGGCCTATTTCAAGGGGGTTTAACAGCGAATTTCTTCATCTATTTGGGAGTGACAGATCGATATTCTTTCCACTCCCGTGACCATCTCCTCTCAATTCTCTGTATGCAAATCCTTCGCTGGTTTTTGATCTCCTTGCCATGAGTTTCTTCATTAGGAGTGCAATATTCCTCATACAGGTCAACATGTATCTCAAATGCTGTTTGCACTTCAAGTTTCTTTCCACCTTTCTCTGGCTTTCCCATCAGCCAATTTCTTCGGCTGAGGATTCTGATCTTTTGAGGATTCTGAGGAAGTGTGCAAATTATCTTCAAGGAACGTTGAAAATGAGTTAAGTTGATGAGAACCTAGTGATTCATCAGCAAACATTTTGTACATGTGGACAGAGTATAGGTGCGAGGAATTTGAAGAGGTCATATGTGTTCTCAGAAATTTTCAAGTTACATCAAGTTGAGGAATTTGACCATAGATGTCTTGAGGAATTTCACTAAGTGTTCTTGTGTTAGGTTCCAGAGTTGTGCAAATTTTGAGGATCCACACAATTGAGGAATCTTGAAGAAAATCATAACTTAGGAAAAACATCAATGGAATGAACATGTAAGGTGGTTTGGAATATGATTCTTAAAGAACAAACACCTTTGAGGATTTTGTGTAATACATGAAGATCAAACAAGGGTAGTAAAATTAGATTTTATTTACCTTGATGAAGAACATGACGAACTATGAGATGAAATCGGGGAAGTTCGTCCGCCCAGATCTCCCACGCCCTAGCTCGGTGGATGGAGACAACTATAGTGGCGGCGGAGTGAAGATTTCCGCGGTCGATGCGAGTACGGCGACGTCGATGTCGAGGCTGTGAAGCTCTTCCACATCCGCAGCGATGATTTTAGCGGCGGCGCTAGGTTTGAGCTCGGGAGAGAGTGGGAGTGAGGAGTAACTTGAGCATAGTGAAAGGGAAGGGGTATTTATAGTGGAGGTGAAAACCAACCGGCCCGAAGATTTTGGACCAGATTGCCCCTGACCCTTGCTCTCCATGCGACATGTGTCACCCACGCTCTGAGTAGTGGAGATAGTGGGGCATCGTGGGTTATCCAGTCGTGGGAATCGGAACGGTTTGAGTGTGAAACGCCAAAAATTTTGATAGTGAAAATTTTAAAGTTTCCGTTCGCAAATTCTTGAGCTCTCAAGGACACAGTGAAGACTTTGAACGAGTTTCAAAGTAGAATGCATATGAAATTTGAGAATAGATTGGGTTGAGTTTAGCATACAGGGGGAACGGGTCCGATCACATTCACTGAAATGAAAATCAACTTCAAGAATTAGCAATAAGTGAATGCTGTTGAGGACATTGAAAACTCTCATATATATATATATATATATATATATATATATAGGACAAATGTTTCGTACGACCAGGTGTAGTTACTCCCACTTTTGTTTGGTATGTTGTAGGTAGTATCTACCGCATCGGAGAGTATGTACACGTAGTATGTAGTATATAAGAATATTTAGATAGTATATATACTATTTTTTTGGGTAGTATGTACCATATTTTTACCATACTAATTTTTACGTACAAATATGTACGTATTTCACAATATGATAAAAACTATGAGTCAACTTCAATTTTTTACATATAAAAACTTTGGAGTATCTTGTATACATATTATGTAAACATACCCAAAGTGATAAATTAGTATGTATACTACCACATGGTAGTATATGAGACATGGGAGTAACTACACCCGGTAGTAGGAGGTATTTTCCCTATATATATAAGTTTCATAGTTTCAAGAATTCGAAAATTTGAGGATTTTGGAAACTTGAGAAATTTGAAAATTTTGAGGAATTTGCAAAATGACGAAAAACTCAACTTTGAAGAATTTCAACTATTGTTGGTGGCATGACCCACCGTATAAGAATGTTGATTTCAGACACCGCGTACAATTGTCATAGGGTTCTGAGAATCAAATTCTTCATTAATTTCTTCACACTTAGAGGGTTGTTCTTCATTGATTGAAGAAAAACGTTACCTCGTGTGTTGCACATCTAAGTCATCAATTTTGCATAAATGTTAGGATGTGTGTCTTTTTCAAAGAACATTCAAAGATTCTAAGATATTTAGCTCACACCACAACTTGCAAAATCTCTTTTCATCCAAGGGCTTAGTGAAGCTATCTGCCAGTTGTTTTTAAGTGGGAATGTGGTCGATGGAGATGTCGCCCTTGAGTACATGATCTCAAAGAAAATGATGACGAATCTCGACGTGCTTGGTCATGGAATGCTGAACTGTGTTGTAAGAAATCTAGATAGCCCTCTCATTGTCATAGTAGAGAGGCACATTCTTCACCTTGATGCCATAGTCCTTGAGGGTTTGCTTCATCCACAACAATTGAGCGCAACATGAACCAGCAGCAATGTAATCAGCTTCAGCAGTAGATAGTGACACACAGTTCTGCTTCTTTGAGGACCAACAGACTAAGGATCGTTTGAGAAAATGACATGTGCCTGAGGTTGACTTGTGATCCACACGATCTCCAGCATAGTCAGCATATGAGTATCCAACGAGGTGAACATTTGAGCCCTTGGGATACCACAATCCAAGCGTTGGTGTGTGAGCTAAGTATCGAAGAATATGTTTCACAGCCTTATGGTGTGATTCCTTCGATGTTTCTTGGAATCGGGCACACATTTAAACACTCGGCATAATATCAGGACTAGATGCACATAGATACAATAAAGAGCCAATCATGGAGCGATATACCTTCTGATCGAAATCTTTACCATTTTCGTCAGTGTAGAGGTGGTTGTTTGAAGGCATTGTAGTTTTAATGAATTTGCAGTCTTGCATGTTGAATTTCCTCAGAATTTCCTTGAGGTATTTCTCTTGAGAGATGAAGATGCCATTGTCTTGCTGACGAATTTGAAGAACTAAGAAGAATTTCAACTCTCCCATCATAGACATTTGATATTCTTCACTCATTATATAGGGAAATTCATCACTCAAATGTTTGTTAGTACAACCAATGATAATATTGTCTACATATATTTGGCATATGAATAGTTCATTGTCATAGGATTTAGTGAAAAGGGTTGGATCGAGTGAACTAGGTTTGAAGCCTTCTTTCATGAGTAATTCCTTCAGAGTGTCGTACAACGCCCGAGGCACCTGCTTGAGGCCATAGAGGGCCTTGTTGAGTCTAAAGACTTTTCAGGATGCTTAGGGTCCTCAAAACCTGGGGGTTGAGCAACATATACTTCTTCCTCAAGCTTACCATTGAGGAATGCACTTTTCACATCCATTTGATATAAGATGATATCATGATGGTTAGCATAAGAGAGCAATATGTGAATAGCTTCAAGTCTAGCAACAAGTGCAAAATTTTCATCAAACTCAATTCCTTCAACCTGTGTGTAGCCTTGAGCTACAAGACGAGCCTTATTTCTTACCACAAGGCCATTTTCATCTTGCTTGTTGCGGTAGGTCCACTTGGTACCTATGATATTGTGATTGCGAGGATCTGGCTGTCATGGCAACGAGTCTAACAGTAGAAGATAGGGGTACAAAAGGAGAGGGCAAAGTCCTAGCTACGTCGAGGGTGTCACACTCACGTATGAGTTCAGGCCCCTCTCATGGAGGTAACAGCCCTACATCTCAGCGCTCGGGAGCTCTTGTCGTGTGGAAAGTATGAGTTACAGAATGTGTGAACCCTTGTGCCAGAGGGGAGGGTGGCTTATATAGAGTACGCTGCCCCTCATAAGTGCCAACATCCAAGGGTCCGATCATGGGTATAAATACGAGCGTTACTGGTAAAGTACATCATAATTGCTAGTAATGACGACTGGCCTAACGCCTGCCTATTGGCCTCCCTGGGGTGGCTTCTGGTCTTCAAGCGTCGACTGGAAGCGAGGTATTCCGAGTGACAGGTGACTATCAAGTGGAGGGAGCAGATACTGAGTGGATTAAATGTCGTGTGACTTCAGCACCATGGAGAATCCAGGCAGAATCTCTCTTGTAATCTTTAAGTCCTCCAATATAGTGTCCTTAGGTAAGGTATGTAGGTGAGGCCTAGGACCCTACCCTTGGCACATATCCTCGTCATTAGCCCCCAAATGGATCGGGGTCCGTGTGAGAAAGGGGATCGATGCTAGTGCTGATAAGGCTTCAAACTTCCGAATGTACTTCGGGGCTTCAATGAAATTTGCGTCGATTGAAATCTATGTCATTCGCCCGGATCGACTCTGCCTGGAAAGTGTCCGAATAAATTCTAAGCATCAATTATGTTCCGAGTGACTTGAAGGGATCTTTATACGTGAAGGGTCGCTCTGTCAGGCCCGGATTTCACGAGAATCGAAAATTTGGGAAGCGTGCGCCTCGCGAAGATGATGCCACGACTGGGGCAAGTGGGGGCATGACGCCTCGATTCACGCGCCGCCCATTACGCCACATACCGCACGATGTCTATGGACGAGATACGCAGGGATTTAGCAGGCCCACCAGTCAGTGAGACACTCGACAGAGTATATAAAATCTCGCCGTGCGCAGTCCGCACAGTCTTCTTTCCCCAAATCTCCTCTCTTCCTCCACATCCCCTGCTCTGAGCGCACTTCTCTCCTGCGCCTCGATGACAGTCGCCGCCGCGATGGCGAAGTGGAAGACCGAGAAGCCGAAGCGCCGCAAGACGGGAATCATGAAGGGAAAGGCCAAGAAGTCGTCAAGCGCGCGGTTCACCGCGCCAGCAGGGTGGATCCAGGGGGATGTTCTCCCGTCGACGCTCACAGCTACGGATGTCGAGAACCTCGTGGTCGAAGGGCTTGTGGCTGAAGGCTCATGGAAGCTGTCGGAGGGGGAAATCGTGTCGGAGCCACGCGAGGGGGAGTGGGTCCTGCTCCTGACCCACGTCGAGAGAGGTTTCACCATGCCTCCCCATCCCTTTTTTCGAGGGTTTTTGAATTTCTTGGAGCCCAACTCCATCATTTTCCTCCGAATGCAATCTCTTATCTTTCTGCTTTCATCACCATGTGGGACTGTTTCTTGGGTTGTCCCCCCATTGGGGCTTGTTCAAACACATCTTCACCATCAGACCTCAGTCGGTCAAAAAGGCCAATCCTAGGGATGATAAAACCCATGTCATCCAATTATGTGGTGGCTTAGGGATCCAAAAGAGGGCTAGGAGTGCCTTTCCCTCCATGACCTTCCCTAAATATGTTAGGGGTTGGTAGTCGACCTGGTTCTACTGCAAAGATGTAGCATCTCCCAACATGTCGACTGGTCTTTCCCCTTTCACGTTAGATCGACCCACCATTCCCAAATCCTTGACAGTGTTAGATTGGGAGAATGTCCAAGTGGGGATCTTAGTGGGTGCCGTAGTGGCAATTGTCCATGGTGGAGTGACTGGCATGGACCTTTTGGAGACATTCCTTAGTCGACGGATCCAACCTCTCCAGCCAAAGGACCATGCTATGTGGCATTACTCAGGCCCCAAAGACACGAATCGGACGCACCCAGAGGAAGTCCCATAGAAAACGGCCGAGGAATGGCTTCGGAGCATCACTGGAGCCCGCGACAATCCCCTGGGAGCCAAGAGGATCAAGCCTTACTCTGCTGATCATCCACCAAAAAATCTAGTAAATTATATCTCTATCGACTGTCGTACTATTTTGTCGAGTGATTAAGTCATCGGTCGACTTACTTTGTTGTTTGAATCTTGAAGGAGTGGAAGAACATGTACTTGCTCGTGCCACATGGGAATCGGCCCAAAGACGGAGGGGGGAGCGAGGGCGGCAGCGTGGACTTTGATTATGCCGATGATAGTGAAGATGACTACGAGGTCTCAGATGAGGACGAAGAATAAGTCAAGTCTCCTCCTAAACCCTAAACCCCACTTCCCAACAAGGTAAAAACGAACCTTCACCTAGCTCTGTTTCTTGAAATTGATTTGCCGATTGAATAAGCTAATGCTATCGATTGATGTTTGCAGAGATCATTCAACTCGAGGATGATGAAGAGCCACCTTGGGGTACGGGGGGTGAAGGTGTGACCTCAGGCACCCTGCGCGTACGCGCCCAAAGAACACCATCAGCGCAAACGCCACAAAGGTCGACTGCTGCATCGTCCCAGGGGATAGGCGACTCGTCCCGAGCAAGAACCGAGCTCGTGGCTCCATTGTCGAGTACCCCACCAGCTGCTTCAACCGCCATGGCCTCGACACCACTTGGACAACTCTAGACCAGCTCAGCTACTCTAGCTGTAGCATCCATTCCGTCGGTGACTGTCGTCCCTCTGCACCATGTCCCAGAAGATCATACTGGAGCTGCCAAGGAAGCTATGATCCAAGTGGAGCAGATGATGTTGCACACCAAGGAGGCATACAAAGCTAGCAAGCTAGCTTATGATGCCATCACGGCGCTTCATGCCAACGTCCGAGTAAGTTCGATTGTAAGTGCATTTCCAACTGAATTCTTGTCTTTCTTTATTGTACACCCAGTGTGGGTGTTTTCCTTTTATAGAATACTGGTACGTTCTCCACGCGAATAGATCAGGTCTTAGTCGAGTAGATTTTGACCAGTGGGGGCATGCTAAGTGCACCCACTGGGTGTAGTCCCCGAAACCGCTGTCGAATGGTGATGTCATTAGGAGGGGTCTTAGAATTGTTTTGGTAACCACTCGACAGATCGAGTGATAGAAGATCCAGTGGGGGCACACTGAGTGCACCCACTGAGTGTAGTCCCCGAGATCACCGTCGAGTGCTTGCACTAGAGGGGTTCTTAATAGAGACAATATTCACATGCTTGCGCACATTTTTTTCTTTCCACTCGATAGATGGAGTGTTAGCAGATCCAGTGGGGGCATGCTGAGTGCACCCACTGGGTGTAGTCCCCGAGACCGCCGTCGAGTGCTTGCATTGGCAAGGGTCTAATACAGACATTTTATGCTCGTACAGGACAGACCTTGTCGAGTGATTTAGGAACCAGTGGGGGCACGCTGAGTGCACCCACTGGGTGTAGTCACCGAGACCGCCGTCGAGTGCTTGCATCGGCGGGGGTCTAATAGAGACCATTTCATGCTCAGACAAGACAGACCTTGTCGAGTGATTTTGGATCCAATGAGGGCACGCTAAGTGCACCCACTGGGTCTAGTCCCCGAGACTACTGTTGATTGTTGACGATGGGTAGTAGTCTTAAGAACTTGAACTCAGGGTTCTTTGTCGTACGCGGGGTATGCTTGCCACTCGACGTGTCGAGTGAACTCTTTGCTTGAGTGCTACCACTCCAAAGCTACCTTGCAGGTTTCATGGATATCATTGCCATCAACCATGATATGATGCAGGTTTCATGGAAATCATTTCCATCAACCATGATATGACGCTATTTCACGACTGCGGGGTGGAGCGGCAGGCCGCAATCCAGTCGACTGCTCTTGACCCTTTCCACTCGGGAGTGGAGAAATTTTAATGTCGATAACTATTTTTTTGTGTATTTCGGAGAGCTTGTGAACTTGGCACCCAATACAAAGACTTGTAGAGGGAAAAGAACCAGCTGCAATTGGATCTGGAGGTCTCCAAGAACAACCTGGAACGTGCACAGACTGAGCTGAAAAGCCTGGGAGGTAATCTTTGCCGACCCAATGCACTCTTCCTTTCACCCTCCATTCTTTGAACCGAGTGCTCATTTGAACAGACGTGCGTGATGAAAATCATCGATTCCAAGCGCGACTCAACAATGCTATTTCTATAGATACCATGAAGAAAGCATTAGGGACAAGGACAAGTTGCTTGCTGATGCTTAGAAGGAGGCCAGGGAGAAAACTGAAGCCACCGAGAAGAAGCTCCAAGCTGAAACTAGAATGGAGTGAGATGATCTAGAAGACCGAACAACTGACTAAGAGGAGAAATGGTCTGGAGAAGCACTTGGGAGATTTCGCGAAGAAGATGTTCATCATGCTCGACGGTAACTTCCCTTGTCAAGTGAATTTCGTTAATTCCCATAGGCTAGTAATGTAACAATCTTTCCATTCCTCCCTCCATATAGAATTCTGCCAGGACTTTGAAAAAGAGACCGAAGAGATCGAGCCCAATCTGGATCCAACTAAGTCACCCGTTGGAGATGCTATGGCTATGAACATGTTCCGCCTCAACGTATGTCTCCAGGGTGTTCAAGCATACATCATTCGAATGAAGGCTGCGCTGGAGAAGATTGACAAGGAACTATGGCCTAAAGACACCCTTCAGACTTACCTTGCATCCATGATGACTTGTCTCAACGAGATACCCAGTCGAGTGCAAGCTTGGAAGAGGTCAGCTACCCGCTGTGGAGCCGATGTGGCGCTCTCGCTTGTCAGGGTCCATTGCAAGGAGGTGAGAGAGGACAAGTTGAAGGACCTCTGAGTGATTAACACGAAGAAACTTCTGTTCGAAGACTTCATGGAGACCTTCATCGACGCTGCCACTCGGAGCGCAGATGGGATCGACTTGGACACCTTCATCGAGCCAGCAAGTTCGTCTGGTGCTTGAAAAACTTAACCGTAGTGAAAAATTTATTTGCCTCGGAATGCTAAGAGGAACTGTAATGGTCGTAAAACTCCGTCTAGGCCTTAAGCCTGAGCACCGTTGCTTGCACGCAAAACCTTTATTCGCGTTGAAACCTTTTGATTTATCTGCGTCTCGCTTTCAATTGTTTGTTTGACTGAATTCGTTTTTTTGAACCCCGGAATGAGAAGTACATTCATCACTCGGGTTGAGTTTTTTTACTTAGGTGAAAGCTGGTTCGGGCTAAGCTTCCGAGTGTGAGGATCGCTCGACACTCAGAGAACTTTGGAACTTAGACGAAGGCTGGTTTGTAGCTAAGTTTCCGAGTGAGTGGATTGTTATCCACTCGGATAGGTTGTTTAACTTAGGAGAAAGCTGGTTCGTAGCTAAGCCCCCGAGTGTGAGGATTGCTAAATACTCGGAGAAGTTTTTAACTTAGACGAAGACTGGTTCGTGGCTAAGTTTCTGAGTGAACATGATGCCATACACCCGGAAGGATTTTTTAACTTGGGCAAAAGCTGGTTCGCAGCTAAGCCCCCGAGTGCGAGGATCTCTCAACACTCGGAGATGTTTGAACTTAGACGAAGACTGGTTCATAGATAAGTCTCCGAGTGAATGGACTACTATCCACTTGGTAGGGTTTTGAGGCTAAAGCGTGTTCGCAGCTAAGCCCCCGAGTGTGAGGATTGCTCGACACTCGGAGTGTTCCCAAATGTGAAATTGCGCGATTGGAATCGACAAAAGACTGCGGAAGTCATACTTTCATAAATGGCATTGTCTGAAATACTTTTATTACATAAACACAACTTTGTTTTCAGGTATAGAAACGTCAAAGCAGATCTGCATTCCAGGGTCGCGGCTCATCATTCTTCTTCTTGAGGTTGTACAGGTGATAAGCTCCGTTGTTCAACACCTTAGTGACAATGAAAGGTCCTTCCCACGCCGGAGCGAGCTTTTGAGGGCACTGTTGATCCACTCGGAGCACGAAATCGCCTTCATGAAACGACCGACTCTTAACGTGCTTCGCATGGAAACGTCGCAGATCTTGCTGGTATGTAGTCGTCCGAATCAAAGCCAACTATCGGATTTCGGGCTCCGCATACCCTTAAGATTCGAACACAGGGGCGTATGCGAAGATCCCCTATAGCCTCGCACGACCTAGCTTGCTACATGATGAACACAACAAAGAACTCACACGGCGATGAGGAAGAGAATGAACACGACAGTTTACCCAGGTTCGGGCCACTGCGAAGCGTAATACCCTACTCCTGCTTTGGTGGATTGCCTCTCGAGGAGGTGAGGTGGATGAACAAGTAGAGTGTTTTGGGGCCTCCTGAGGACTCTCAGTGGTGTTCGAGACTCCTTGTGGTTTGGTTAGTGGTGGGGTTTGTCGGTTGGGTTTGGATCGAATCGGTCCCCTTCTACGAAGAAGCCTACCCTATATATATAGCGGTGGCCCGGGTTCTCTTCCCTAATCGCAATGGCGGGAACGGATCCCACAATAGCCAATTTTGAAGGGGGACAGGGGTTCGTGCTCGCGCTGCCCAAAGGCAGTCTTCGCCTGGAAAGTAGCTGTCGACACCGCAGGGACATGTTCAGCAATGACATCCGCCCTACTAGACGAGTGGTTGTGGTCTTCTTGAACCGGAATGGAAACCTTTTGGGGGCGCTTTGGGAACCCGCGTACGTCCTTGCTCCCTTTGCGCCAAACGGGAAACTGAGCCGCCTGGTGCACTGGTGCTTGCCTGTCCTTCCTTGCGTCATCTTTGACACCTGAGGTCAGGCCTTGCATAGAGATCTCCGCCCCTCCGGAGGGGGCTTGGGGAGGCCCGTCCTCTGCCGGTCTTGATACTGCTCATCCTCGTGAGGCTTGGGCCCTCGCGAGGGCCTTGTCCTGAGTGGGGGCCACGCCTGGTCCCATTTGGTCATTGAAGTGGGCCACGCCCTGGGCCACAGGCAGGCAGGTCTGAGTACCCCGTTCCCAGAACACCGACAGTAGCCCCCGGGCCCAAGGCGCACTCGAGATGGATTGCGAGCGAAGCTTGGAGGACGGTCCAAAATACTGCGAGCCCCCAAACGCCTGCAGGCCAGGCTTGGCACGCATCAAACGCCTCGGCGGCGATGCCTCCGCCCCCCCGAGGCCATCTAGAACGGCACCCAGTTGAATTGACGCGACGCGTGGGTGCAGCACAGGCCATCATTGCTTCCCATCAAGTGCTGACACTGCTGCAGGATGCATGGACGTGACTCTTCGGAGGGCAGGGGAGGCGATGTGGATGGAACCGCATTGACCTAACCGGCTTGTGCCGCCCGAGGGGCGTGCGACGCCTTCCCACCCACTATGCCTCGTGCCTGCGATTACACCTATAAATCTGCCCTATCCCTGGCAGGGAAGGGCATTGCAGTCTTGAGGCTTCCCCTTGTTTCCTTCGCTCCGCCAGCACAAAACCCTCTTTCCTTCTCGTTCCCCTGTCCTTCATGGCGTCAGGCGGGAGCGGCGCAGGCACAGGGAAGCGGCCGGTTCCTCCAGCTCCTTCGCCCTCCTCCGGAGGCGACGGCGGGGCGCCCTCGGGGTCGGCGTGAGTTCGCCAATGGTGGGCCCTGGCCGACGAGTAAGTATTCTGCCGCCTCCCTCTTTTGTCGCTCTTCTGTCCATCATCTGGACCTTGATCTCCTTCCCCTCTTTCCAGGATTCCCGCGGCCAAGAAGCGCAAACTTGGAGAGTTTCAGGAGGAGGTGGAGACGCCGCTGGCCCGGGTGACCACCGCCAAGGCCGCCTTCGATGCCGCCCTCTAGGGCGAGGCCGAAGGCCGGGCAGAACTAGCATCCCTCCAAACCCAGGTAAAAGAGGAGGCCGACGCTGTGCAGGCCGCCTAGGACGAGGCGGCGCATGCCAGGCTGCTGGAGTCCCTCTACGCCAAGAAATTCCTGGGCATCGCCTATCACACGACCGGCGCGCTGAGCCGGTTCGTCGGGGATGCCCCCACGCCGTTGCACGTGCGTGGTGACGGGGGTCACCTTGAGTTCTTACGGAAGGTGGTGGAGGCGCTGGAGACCGGTGTCTCTCGCGTCGACGCGGACAGTGCGTCCGACGCGCGTGACCTTCTGGACCTTGCCTTGACGCTCCTCTACTCCAACCTGCACCGCCTCGCCCCGCCGCTCGACCTTTGGCGTCTTGGGGAGCAGGTGCCTCACGAGCTCCAGCGAGAAAATGGCCGCGTCCGGCTTATTTGGGGTTGTCCCCGCCTTCGTCTTCCCCCAGCGCTGAGCGTAGGGCATCCACGTTGCATGGGCATAACCATTGATGTGCAGTGTTGACTTCTCCACCAGCTCTGGGCTATGGCTGCGACATTGTGTGTGAGGACCCCTCCGCATACTCGGGGGGCTCTGGGCGTATATAGCCCACTCATTATTACGTGAGAGTATCACCGGTTGATGCAGGTCCCGGGGGTGTATAGGGAGCCCCACGCCTCGCAGGCAAGGATCCCACTCGCAGCCCCCAGGGTCGTCGTGGTAAAGTGTGGTCTGCCCTGGGCGAGCCCCCAAGCGTAGGGGAAGCCCCCTGTCCTCTCTGATCGAAGAGCCTGCCCCAGTAGAAGGTCCTGACTTCCTCGAGTGTTGCCCCAGCATGCCTCGATGGGGCCCCTGGGGTTCCCATGCCGGTACTCCGGGCCCTATCCATAGACAAAGCGAGCCGGGCCTGGGGACATGGGCGAGTACATGTTCGCCCACCGACGATCGAGCAAAACCCGTCCTGGCGACATGGCCGTATGTTCCACCCTCCGTCCCCAAGCGAGTGTCGCGCGCCCTAGAGAGAAGGGTGCATGTTCCACCCCTGGCCTCCAGGTTGAGATCGTCTGGCCCAGGGACATGGGCGTGTGTTCCACCCTCCGTCCCCAAGCTAGGGCCGCTCGGTCCGGAAACAAGGGCGCATGTTCCACCCTCCGTTCCCAGGCGAGTAACCCCCGGTCCCCAGACCCAGACGTTAGCCCGAAGCAGCTCCCTGCCAGCGGGAGTGCCTTGCGAGGATCTCCGCGCCAGGTATCCTTGCGAGGCCAGCCGTATGAGCCGCCCCTACGAGGATGCACATACCTGTCTGCGGGGGGCTCCTCGTGAGGTCATGTGTGTGTCTCCTATTGCTGTGGTAGCTGATCTGCTCTCTCCGTGGCCCGGGCACGCGACAACATGGTCGTAGTCGAGTTGCGTGGGCCACCGGGCACAGGCGTGTTGGAAATATGCCCTAGAGGCAATAAATAAAGTGTTTATTATTGTATTTCCTTATTCATTATAATCGTTTATTATCTATGCTACAACTGTATTAATTGGAAACACATTACATGTGTGGGTAAATAAACAACACTCTGTCCCTAGTATGCCTCTAGTGAACTTACTCGTTGATCAAAGATGGTCAAGGTTTCCTAGCCATTGCCATGTGATGTCATTTGATAACGAGATCACATCATTATGAGAATGATGTGATGGACAAGACCTAAACTACAAACATAGCATATGATCGTGTCAGTTTATTGCTACTGTTTTCTGCTTGTCAAGTATATGTTCCTATGACCATGAGATCATGCAACTCACGGACATCGGAGGAGTGCCTTGTGTGTATCAAATGTCGCAACGTAACTGGGTGACTATAAAGGTGCTCCATAGGTATCTCCTAAGGTGTCTGTTGAGTTGGCATGGATCAAGACTGGGATTTGTTACTCCGTGTGACGGAGAGGTATCTCAGGGCCCACTCGGTAATACAACATCACAATAAGCCTTGCAAGCAATGTAACTAAGTGTTAGTTGTGGGATCTTGTATTATGGAATGAGTAAAGAGACTTGCCGGTAACGAGGTTGAACTAGGTATGGAGATACACACGATCGAATCTCGGGCAAGTAACATACCGAAGAACAAAGGGAACATCATACGGGATTAACTGAATCCTTGACATAGAGGTTCGACCGATAAAGATCTTTGTAGAATATGTAGGAACCAATATGGGCATCCAGGTCCCGCTATTGGTTATTGACCGTAGAGGTGTCTCGGTCATGTCTACATAGTTCTCGAACCCACAGGGTCTGCACACTTAAGATTTTGTGACGTTTCGGTAGTATAGAGTTATGTATGGTGGTGACCGAAGGTTGTTCGGAGTCCTGGATGAGATCCCAGACATCACGGGGACCTCCGGAATGGTCCGGAGGTAAAGATTCATATATAGGAAGTCCTGTTTTGGTCACCGGAAAAGTTTCGGACTCATCGGTAGTGTACCGGGAGTGCCGGTAGTGTACCGGGAGACCTCCGGGAGGGGTATTTTGACCCAAGAGGCTTCATGGGCTGAGGGATAGTGAGTATCAGCCCTTAGTGGGCTGGTGGAAATCCCACACAAGGCCCATGTGGCTGGAGAAGAAAACCCAATAGGAAAAGGTGGAAAAAGAAAAAAAAAGGACGAATCCTAGTCGTACTAGGATTGGAGGAGAGTCCTCCAATCCTAGTTGGTTCGGCCGACTCCTATAGGAGCCTTGGCCCTTGCGCCAGCCTCTCCTCCTCTCCTCATATATATACTGGTGCATTTTAGGGTTTTGCACTAGTTTTTACAGCCACGTACTACCCGTTCCTCTAGTGCATAGTTTCTCCTCTTGATCGGATTTCTACAGTGCTTAGGCGAAGCCCTGCCGGAATAGCTCCACCACCATAGCCGGAGAGCCGTCACACTGCCGGAGAACTCTTCGTCCTCTCCACTCCTTCTTGCTGGATCAATACGGTGGAGATCATCATCAAGCTGTACGTGTGCTGAACACGGAGGTGTCGTCCGTTCGGCGCTAGATCGGAAGGATCATGATCAAGTTCGTGGGATGGATCGTGATTGGATCGCGGGATGGATCGTGATTGGATCGCGGGACGCATGGCGATTTGGATCGCGAAGATGTTCGACTACACCAACCGCGTTTCTTAACGCTTCCCGCTTAGCGATCTACAAGGGTATGTAGATCCACTCTCCCTCTCGTAGATGCTCATCACCATGGATAGATCTGCGTGTGCGTAGGAATTTTTTTGTTTCCCATGCAACGTTCCCCAACAGTGGCATGATGAGCTAGGTCTATGTGTAGATGAGATCTCGAGTAGAACACAAAAGGTTTGTGGGCGTTGATGCTTAGATCGCTTCCTTCCTTGGTCGGATTTTGGTTCAGCGGTATTCTGGGATGAAGCGGCCCGGACCAACATTACTCGTACGCTTACGAGAGACCGGTTCCCTCAACCACAACTTGTTGCATAGATGGCTTGCGGGTGCCAGTTTCTCTCACTTTAGTTGGATCGGATTCGACAAAGGCGGTCCTTGAGAAGGTTGAAAAGCAACTAGTGTATCACCGTTGTGGTTTTTGTGTAGATGAGAATTGTTCTTGCTAGATACCCGTAGCAGCCACGTAAAACATGCAACAACAATTAGAGGACGTCTAACTTGTTTTTGCAGGGTATGTTGTGATGTGATATGGCCAATTACATGATGTGATATATGTGATGTATGAGATGATCATGTGATGTATAGATTATCACAACTTGCATGTCGATGAGTACGGCAACCGGCAGGAGCCATAGGGTTGTCTTTAATTATTGTATGACCTGCGTGTCAATCATTAAGCGCTATGTAATGCTTTACTTTATTGCTAAATGGTAGCAATAGTAGTAGAAGCACGTTGGGCGTGACAACCCTGATGGCGACACGTTGATTGAGATCAAGATGATGGAGATCATGGTGTCTTGCTGGTGCCGATGGAAATCATGCCGGTGCTTTCAAGATGGAGATCTAAAGCACAAGTTCATGGCCATATCATGTCACTTATGATTTTCATGTGATGTTAATCCTTTTATGCACCTTGTTTTGCTTAGGACGACGGTAGCATTATAAGGTGATCCCTCACTTAATTTCAAGATAAATTGTGTTCTCCCCGAGTGTGCACCGTTGCGAAAGTTCGTCGTGTTGAGACACCATGTGATGATCGGGTGTGATAGACTCTACGTTCACATACAAAGGGTGCAAGCCAGTGTTGCACGTGCATAACACTCGGGTTAAACTTGACGAGCCTAGCATGTATAGACATGGCCTCGGAACACAAGAGACCGAAAGGTCGAACATGAGTCATATAGTAGATATGATCAACATAATGATGTTCACCATTGAAGCCACCTCAACTCACGTGATGATCGGACTTGAGTTGGTGGATTTGGATCATGTGACACTGAGATGACCTGAGGGATGTCAATTTGAGTGGGAGCTTTAGTAATTTGATTAACTAAACTCGTTATCTTGAACAATAGGCTAAGTAAACTTTGCATATTTATGTTGTAGATCAATGGCTCGCGCAGTAGCACCCCTGAATTTTAATGCATTCCTAGAGAAAGCTAAGTTGAAAGATGATGGAAGTAACTTTGTTGACTAGGCCTGTAATCTGAGGATTATATTCCCGGCTTCCCGGAAATCATATGTCCTTGATGCACCGCTTGGTGACCAACCAGAAGACATGATCTCCGAAGACGTTAAGAACGCTTGGGAGGCACGTACTGGAGATTACTCAATAGTTCAGTGTGCAATATTGTATGGCTTAGAACCGGGACTTCAAAGACGTTTTGAACGTCATGGAGCATATGAGATGTTCTAGGAGTTGAAGTTTATCTTTCAGAAGAACGCCCGGATCGAGAGGTATGAAACCTCCGATAAGTTCTATGCTTGCAAGATGGAGGAGAACGGGTCTTTCAGTGAACATATACTCAGAATGTCTGGGTATTCAACTCGTCTAGTGGAGTTTGGAATTGCCCTTCCGCCAGAGGCGATTACTAACTGAGTTCTTCAATCACTGCCACCTAGTTACAAGAGCTTTGTGATGAACTATAACATGCACGGGACGAACAAGTCACTCGCCGAGCTGTTTGCGATGTTAAAAGTCGTTGAGTCTGAAATCCAGAAAGAACATCAAGTGTTGATGGTCAATAAAACCACTAGTTCAAATAAAAATGGCAAGGTCAAGGGCAAGGGCAAGAAGGGTAAAACCAAGAAGGATGGCAAAGCATTTTCTACTCTTGTAAAGAAGCCCAAGCATGGACCCAAGCCAGAAACGGAGTGCTTTCATTGCAAGGGAACTGGTCACTGGAAGCGGAACTGCCCCAAGTACCTGGCTGACAAGAAGGCGGCCAACGACAAACAAGGTATATATGATATACATGTTATTGATGTGTACCTTACTAGCTCTCGTAGTAGTGCCTGGGTATTTGATACCGGTTCGGTTGCTCACATTTGCAACTCAAAGCAGGAACTACAGAATAAACGAAGGCTGGCAAAGGACGAAGTGATGATGCGCATGGGAAATGGTTCCAAGGTTGATGTGATCGCCGTCGGCACGCTCTCTCTTTGATTACCATCGGGATTAGTGATGAACCTAAATAATTGTTATTTAGTGCCTACGTTAAGCATGAACATTATATCTGGATCTTGTTTATTGCGAGACGGTTACTCATTTAAATCAGAGATTAAAGGTTGTTCTATTTATATGAGTAATATCTTTTATGGTCATGCACCCAATGTGAGGGGTTTATTCATATTAAATCTTGATAGTGATGATACACATGTTCATAACATTGATGCCAAAAGATGTAGAGTTGATAATGATAGTACCACTTTCTTGTGGCACTGCCGTTTAGGTCACATTGGTGTGAAACGCATGAGGAAGCTCCATGCCGATGGAATTTTGGAGTCACTTGATTTTGAATCACTTTACACATGTGAACCATGCCTCATGGGCAAGATGACTAAAACGTCGTTCTCTGGAACAATGGAACGGGCAAGTGACTTATTGGAAATCATACATACTGATGTGTGCGGTCCAATGAATGTTAAAGCGCATGGTGGATATCGTTATTTTCTCACCTTCATTGATGACTTAAGTAGATATGGGTATATTTAGTTAATGAAACACAAGTCTGAAACATTTGAAAAGTTCAAGTAATTTCAGAGTGAAGTTGAGAATCATCGTAACAAGAAGATTAAGTTCCTGCGATCTGATCGAGGAGGTGAATATCTGAGTTATGAGTTTGGCAGTCACTTAAGACAATGTGGAATTGTTTCATAGTTGACACTGCCCGGAACACCCACAGCGCAATGGTGTGTCTGAACGTGGTAATCGAACCTTATTAGATATGGCGCGTTCTATGATGTCTCTTGCTGATTTACCACTATCGTTTTGGGGTTATGCATTAGAGACAACTACATTCACTTTAAATAGGGCACCATCAAAATCCGTTGAGACGACGCCATATGAACTATGGTTTGGCAAGAAGCCAAAGTTGTCGTTTCTTAAAGTTTGGGGATGTGATGCTGATGTCAAAAAGCTTCAGCCTGAAAAACTGGAACCCAAAGCGGAGAAATGTGTCTTCATAGGATACCTGAAAGAGATAGTCGGGTATACCTTCTATCTCAGATCCGAAGGCAAAGTGTTTGTCGCTAAGAACGGAACATTTCTTGAGAAAGAGTTTCTCTCGAAAGAATTGAGTGGGAGGAAAATAGAGCTTGATGAGGTTATTGAACCGTTACTTCAACCAGAAAGTAGCGCAGCGCAGAAAGATGTTTCTATGGAAACTACGACGGTAGAAGAGGAAGTTAATGATGATGATCATGAAGCTTCGGATCAAGCTACTATTGATCATCGTAGGTCGACAAGGCCGCGTACTACTCCTGAATGGTACGACAACCCTGTCTTGGAGGTCATGTTGTTGGACAACAATGAATCTACGAGCTATGGAGGAGCAGTGATGGCCCCAGATTCCGAGAAATGGTTAGAGGCCATGAAATCTGAGATGGGATCCATGTGTGAAAACAAAGTATGGACTTTGGAAGTATTACCTGAAGGGGGAAAGGCCATTCAGAACAAATGGATCTTTAAGGAGAAGACAGACGCGGACGGTAATGTCACTGTCTATAAAGCTCGACTTGTGACAAAGGTTTTTTTCACAAGTTCAAGGAGTTGACTACGATGAGACTTTCTCACCCGTAGCGATGCTTAAGTCTGTCATAATCACGTTGGCAATAGCTGCTTATTTCGACTACGAAATTTGGCAGATGGATGTCAAAACAGCGTTCCTCAATGGTTTCCTTGAGGAAGAGTTGTATATGATGCAACCAGAAGGTTTTGTCGATCCAGAGAATGCTGACAAAGTTTGCAAACTCCAGCGATCCATTTATGGACTGGTGCAAGCATGTCGGAGTTGGAATAAGCGCTTCAATGAGGTGATCAAAGTGTTTGAGTTTATACAAGTTTACGGAGAAGCTTGTATTTACAAGAAAGTGAGTGGGAGCTCTATAGCGTTTCTAGTATTATATGTGGATGACATATTGCTGATTGGAAACAATATAGAAATGCTGGAAAGCGTGAAGGAATATTTGAACAAGAGTTTTTCAATGAAGGACCTAGGAGAAGCTGCTTTCATATTAGGCATTAAGATCTATAGAGATAGATTGAGATGCTTAATAGCACTTTCACAGAGCACATACCTTGATAAAGTTTTGAAGAAGTTCAAAATGGATCAGTCCAAGAAGGGGTTCTTGCCTATGTTACAAGGTGTGAAGTTGAGTAAGACTCAATGCCCAGTAACTGCAGAAGATAGAGAAAAGATGAGTGTCATCCCCTATGCTTCAACCATAGGCTCTATCATGTATGCAATGCTGTGCACAAGACCCGATGTCACCCTTGCCATAAGTATGGCCAGAAGGTTTCAAAGTGATCCTGGAATGGAGCACTGGGCAGCGGTCAAGAATATCCTTAAGTACCTGAAAAGGACTAAGGAAATGTTTCTCGTTTATGGAGGTGATGAAGAGCTTATCGTAAAGGGTTACGTCTATGCAAGCTTTGACACTGATTCGGATGACTCTAAGTCGCAAACCGGATACGTATTTATTCTCAACGGGGGAGCGGTAAGCTGGAGCCGTTCCAAGAAAAGCATGGTAGCTGATTCTACGTGCAAAGTAGAGTACATCGCAGCCTCGGAGGCGGCGAAGGAAGGTGTCTGGATGAAGCAGTTCATGACAGATCTTGGAGTAGTGCCTAGTGCACTGAATCCAATGAACCTGTTCTGTGACAACACTGGTGCCATTGCTCTAGCCAAGGAACCAAGGTTTCACAAGAGGACCAGACACATAAAGCGACACTTCAACTCCATCCACTATTACATCAAGGATAACGACACAAATATTTGCAAATTGCACACGGATCTGAATGTTGCAGACCCGTTGACTAAACCTCTTCCAAGGGCTAAACATGATCAACACGAGAACTACATGGGTGTTCGATTCATTACAATGTAAATCACATAGTGATGTGAACTAGATTATTGACTCTAGTTCAAGTGGGAGACTGTTGGAAATATGCCCTATAGGCAATAAATAAAGTGTTTATTACTGTATTTCCTTGTTCATGATAATCGTTTATTATCCATGCTATAATTGTATTAATTGGAAACACATTACATGTGTGGGTAAATAAACAACACTCTGTCCCTAGTATGCCTCTAGTGAACTAGCTCGTTGATCAAAGACGGTCAAGGTTTCCTAGCCATTGACATGTGATGTCATTTGATAACGAGATCACATCATTAGGAGAATGATGTGATGGACAAGACCCAAACTACAAACATAGCATATGATCGTGTCAGTTTATTGCTACTGTTTTCTGCTTGTCAAGTATATGTTCCTATGACCATGAGATCATGCAACTCACAGATATCCGAGGAGTGCTTTGTGTGTATCAAACGTCGCAATGTAATTGGGTGACTATAAAGGTGCTCTACAGGTATCTCCGAAGGTGTCTGTTGAGTTGGCATGGATCAAGACTGGGATTTGTTACTCCATGTGACAGAGAGGTATCTCAGGGCCCACTCGGTAATACAACATCACAACAAGCCTTGCAAGCAATGTAATTAAGTGTTAGTTGCAGGATCTTGTATTACAAAATGAGCAAAGAGACTTGCCAGTAACGAGGTTGAACTAGGTATGGAGATACCGACGATCGAATCTCGGGCAAGTAACATACCGAAGAACAAAGGGAACATCATACGGGATTAACTGAATCCTTGACATAGAGGTTCGACCGATAAAGATCTTCGTAGAATATGTTGGAACCAATATGGGCATCTAGGTCCCGCTACTGCTTATTGACCGTAGAGGTGTCTCGGTCATGTCTACATAGTTCTCGAACCCGCAGGGTCTGCACACTTAAGGTTTGGTGACGTTTCGATAGTATAGAGTTATGTATGGTGGTGACCGAAGGTTTTTTGGAGTCCTGGATGAGATCCCGGACGTCACAAGGAGCTCCGGAATGCTCCGGAGGTAAAGATTCAAATATAGGAAGTCCTGTTTTGGTCACCGGAAAAGTTTCGGGCTCATCGGTAGTGTACCGGGAGTGCTGGTAGTGTACCGGGAGACCTCCGGGAGGGGTATTTCGACCCAAGAGGCTTCATGGGCTGTGGGAGAGTGAGTATCAGCCCTTAGTGGGCTGGTGGAAACTCCCACACAAGGCCCATGTGGCTGGAGAAGAAAACCCAATAGGGAAAGGTGGAAAAAGGAAAAAAAAGGACGAATCCTAGTCCTACTAGGATTGGAGGAGAGTCCTCCAATCCTAGTTGGTTCGGCCGACTCCTATAGGAGCCTTGGTCCTTGCGCCAGCCTCTCCTCCTCTCCTCCTATATATACTGGTGCATTTTAGGGTTTTGCACTAGTTTATACAGCCACGTGCTACCCGTTCCTCCAATGCATAGTTGCTCCTCTAGATCAGATTTCTGAAGTGCTAAGGCGAAGCCCTGCCGGAATAGCTCCACCACCATAGCCAGAGCACCGTCACGCTGCCGGAGAACTCTTCGTCCTCTCCACTCCTTCTTGCTGGATCAAGACAGTGGAGATCGTCATCAAGCTGGACGTGTGCTGAACGCGGAGGTGTCGTCCGTTCGGCGCTAGATCGGAAGGATCGTGATCAAGTTCGTGGGACGGATCGTGATTGGATCGCGGGACGCACGACGATTTAGATCACGAAGACGTTCGACTACACCAACTACGTTTCTTAACGCTTCCCGCTTAGCGATCTACAAGGGTACGTAGATCAACTCTCCCTCTCGTAGATGCTCATCACCATGGATAGATCTGCGTGTGCGTAGGAATTTTTTTATTTCCCATGCAACGTTCCCCAACAAGGCGTAGTCGGTCCTCCGGTCGTCCTCCTTGGTTCCAGAAAGCGTGCCGCGAAGGGCGAAGACACGCCCCCTCACACAGCCGGCGCCCGCGTGATCGACGGCTCAAGTCCCTCGAAAGAGCGGGCCGGCATAGATGTCTTGAATTCGCCCACGTGGTCCAGGCATCATGGCCTCCAGTTGTACGGGCCCATGGCCGCGGGGGCCATGGTGGTGCACCTGGGTTTCGTCATTGGTGGTGTCGTGCTTAGGAGCGCGCCTGGGCTCGCCGGTGCGGTGTTGGCGGGAGGCACATTGGAGCCGAAGCTCATGCCCCACGAGGAGCGAGACATGCCTGTGTGTTGGGTCTTGGAAAACTTGGAGGAGCAGCAGCACGGCCTGAACGTGAGGAAGGGCCAGGGCGACAGGGGCGTGCCATGTGGTTGGTGAAGGCGGGAGCCCCCAGCGCCTGCCGGGGACACGACCGGTGTTGACTCCCGCTGACGGGGTGGCATAGCGCCGCAGGGCGTTCCGGTCCACCTGCACTGGCTGCGCCACACATGTGGCTCGCTGCTGCGTGCGGACTAGTCGTCCTCCTTCCATGAGTGCTACGAGCATCGGTCGGTCAAGACACGATGGAAATTTCGACACGCCCTTAACTTGGCACGCCAAATGTCGTATTTTGGGCTCTGAAAAACCCTTAAGATTCGAACACAGGGGCGAGTGCGAAGGTCGCCTGCAGCCTCGCCTGACCTAGCTCGCTACCTGATCAACACAACAAAGAACTCGCACGACAACGAGGAAGAGAATGAACATGATAGTTTACCCAGGTTTGGGCCACTGCGAAGCGTAATACCCTACTCCTGCTTTGGTGGATTGCCTCTTGAGGAGGTGAGGTGGATGTACAAGTACAGTGTTTCGAGGCCTCCCAAGGACTCTCAGTGGTGTTCGAGAATCCTTGTGGTTTGGTGAGTGGTGGGGTTTGTCAGTTGGGTTCGGATCGGATTGGTCCCCTTCTACGAAGCAGCCTACACTCTATATATAGCGGTGGGCCGGGTCCTCTTCCCTTATCGCAATGGCGGGAAGGGATCCCACAACGGCCAATTTTGAAGGGGGATAGGGGTTCGTGCTCGGCCTTCCCAAAGGCGGTCTTCACTTGCAAAGTATCTATCGACGCTGCAGGGACAGGCTTAGCAATGTCATCCGCCCTGCTGGACTACTGCTTGCCTGTTCTTCCTGGTGTCATCTTTGACTCCTGAGGCCAGGCCTTGCATAGAGATCTCCGCCCCTTTGGAGGGGGCTTGGGGAGGCCCGTCCTCTAGCAGTCGTGATACTGCTCATCCGCGTGAGGCTTGGGCTCTCGCGAGGGCGTTGTCCTGAGTGGGGGCCATGCCTGGTCCCATTTGGTCAATGAAGTGGGCCCGACCTGGGCTGCAGGCAGGCAGGTCTAGGTACCCCCGTTCCCAGAACGCTGACACCAACTCCTGTTCCTCTTCTAGGAGATTTATGCCATCCTATCTTGCTTGCTCAGCTTCAGCTTCAGAATAAAGATCCACTCGAGGGGAATTATGAAACATGCCACTCGACAGGATAGCTTTGGCTCCATATACCAAGAAAAAAGGAGTTTGTCCAGTTGACCGATTAGGAGTTATTCTCAAGCCCCATAAAACAGATGGTAACTCGAACACCCAGGCTCCGGCCGCGTGTTCGAAATCTCGCATGAGACGAGGCTTCAGACCTTGCAAGATGAGGCCATTGGCTCACTCAGCTTGGCCATTGGTTTGGGGGTCTGCAATAGATGCATATTCCACCCGAGTGCCTTGGGAGAAACAGAAGTGTCTGAACTCTTCCGAGTCGAAGTTTGAACCATTATCTATGATAATACTATGGGCAAATCCATACCAGTAGATTATCTCTCTCATGAATTTGATCATAGTGCGAGAGTTCAGTTTCTTTATAGGCTTGGCCTAAATCCAGTTTGTAAACTTGTCGACTACAACAAGGAAATGAGTAAATCCACTCTGCCCTGTCCGAAAGGGACCAACCATATCCAAACCCCAGATAGAAAATGGCCAGTCTAGTGGAATGGTCTTTAGGGCAGACGCAGGTTTGTGAGACAAGTTTGTGTAGAACTAGCACCCTTCATATTGGCTTTTACTGTGATGGATGATCAACAATGTCATTGACCATCTCATTGGCTCGCCGCTAGAAGAAACCAACTCGATACGCTTTAGCAACAATTTTCCAAGAAGACGCATGATGGCCGCAAGTTACCGAGTGGATTTATTCCAGGATCATTCGACCTTCTTTAGGGGAAATGCATCGCTGCATCACACCAGTTACACTTTCTTTGTACAGTTGATCATCCATCACAGTAAAAGCTTCGGATTTGCGCACAATCTGTCGGGCTTCAACTTCATCCTCAGGGAGTTCTTGCCTCAAAATATAAGCAATATAGGGCATTTTCCAGTCGGGAATGATGACCAGAACCTCCATGACCAGATCAATAACTACAGGCACCTCAAGCTCTGTCAGATCAGAGGCGCTCATAGCTTGTGGGGGCTCTTTGGTGAAGGGATCTTCTTGCACCGAAGGAGTATGAAGATGCTCTAAAAATAAATTGTTGGGGAGAGGTCTCCGAGTGGATCCAATCTTTGGCAGCTCATCAGCTGCTTGATTCTTCACTCAGGGAACATGATGGAGTTCCAGACATTCAAATATCTTCTCAAGTTTTCTAACAACATTACAATATCCAGTCATAGGGGGGTTCCGAACATCCCACTCTTTCATCACTTGATTGACCACCAAATCCGAGTCACCGTAAACTATCAAGCGCTTGAGGCCAAATGAGATGGCCATGCGCAACCCATACAAGAGTGCTTCGTATTCTGCTTCGTTGTTAGAGGAATCAAAGTGAATCTGCAGGACATAACAGAGTTTGGCACCTTTTGGGGATACCAAAACCACGCTAGCACTGGACCCATTCAGCATTCTCGATCCATCAAGGAACATGGTCCAGTGTGCCAAGTGAATCTAGATTGACTTGACCGCCTTTTTAGCTTCGAATTTTATGTCAAAGTACAATAGCTCAATGCCCCATTTAGCCACTCGATCAGTCGGATCTTGATTTTTGAGGATCTCACACAACTAGATACCATAGACAAGCTTCTAATAATGCGGGTACCTTTGCTTCGAAGAAGTCATCACTTCAGAAATGTAGTAGACTGGACGTTGAACCTTTTAGGCCTTGACTTCTTCTTCCCGCTCGACTGTCAGAACTATACCGACGACCTGATTAGTGTCCGCGATATACAGGAGAAACGGCTCTTTGTTGTGTGGAGTAGCAAGCACCGACTGTGTGGAAAGTAGGGCTTTGAGCTCGACAAATGCTGCTTAATCTTCTGGATTCCACTCGAATGTATCAGACTTCTTCATCAATCAGTACAAAGGTAATGCCTTCTCACCGAGACGAGAAATGAATCGACTCAATGCTCCCAAGCAATCTGTGAGCTTCTGAACGTCGTGCACTCGCACAGGGCTTTTCATTCGTGGATTGGCGCCGATTTTCTCAGGATTGACGTTCATTCCTCGTTCGGAAACGAGAAAACCAAGTAACTTGCCGATAGGAACACCGAAAGTACACTTAGCCGAATTCAGCTTGATATCATACCTCCTCAGATTGGTGAACGTGTCACCCAAGTCAGCTAGCAGGTCGGAACCTTTGCGAGACTTGACGACAATATCATCCATGTAAGCTTCAACATTCCAAGGGATCTAGCCGAGTAAACACTTCTCAATCATGAGCATGAAAGTAGCACCGGCATTCTTCAAACCAAAAGGCATGGTGATATAGCAGAAAGACCCGAATGGGGTGATCAAGGCTGTTTTTTATTTTTTTCGGACCAAACAGACGGATCTGATGGTAACCAGAGTATGTAGAAATGATAAACGCTCCCACCCCACAGTTGAGTCAATAATCTGATCGATGCGAGGAGCGGGAAATGATCTTGTGGGCAGACCTGATTGATATGCCTTAAGTCAATACACATGCTGTGTGACTTGTATTTCTTGGGGACCATAATGATATTCGAGAGCCACTTGGAGTGGTAAATCTCCCAAATGAACATAGCCACCAAGAGACGAGCCACATCTTTGCTGATTGCTTCTCGCTTATTCACTGCCGACCGACGCAAATGTCCCTTCACCGGCTTGTCCTTCGGATCAACTCTCAGTCGGTGCTCAGAAAGTTTCCTGGGAACCCCTGGCATGTCAACTGGCTTCCATGTGAAGATGTCCCCGTTTCTCATCCCAGTTCCCATCGAGGAACTAGATGAGCTTGACTTCCTATTTACCGTCGAGTGTCTAAGATATGTTGATTGGGGCAGCAGTGGGATCTATCGGCTGAATGTGCACATTTTCACTTCCCCTGCCGACTGAAAAGCTGACTCTGAAGCAGCCTTCTTAGTGCGCACCAACTCAGCAGGGTCAGCGTTCTTCTTGTATTCTTCCATCTCGACCATAGCCTTATTATGATCGGTAATTTTGGAGCCCTGCTGGAGGCACTCCTCAGCCCTCTGTCGATTGCCAGTGATTGTGATCACACCCCTGTGTCGAGGCATCTTCTATTTGAGATACACATAACATGGACGGGCCATGAAACGGGCATAATATGGTCGACCAAGGATGGCGTGGTGCATGCTCTGGAAGTCCATGACTTCAAACGTCAATTTCTCTTTGTGAAAATTCTTATCAGTCCCGAACACCACATCCAATGCAATCTTGCCGAGTGACTTGGCCTTCTTTCCTTGGATTACTCCGTGGAACTCCATGTTGCTCTCACTAAGTCAGAAAATTGGAATGCCCATCCCCTTAAGGGTATCTGCATACAGAATATTTAGCCCACTTCCTCTGTCCATGAGGACCTTGTTGGAGCCGAGTGCCTCCCACAATGGGATCTATCACCAAAGCCTGCCGACCGGGTGTGGTGACATGAGCAGGATGATCTGGCTGATCAAATATGATGGCAGTCTAAGACCACTTGAGGTACGTGGGGGTTGTAGGCACAACCATGTTGACTTCTCTGTTTATAACTTTCAATCGACTCTTGCTCTCAACATCTGCAAAAATCATGAGATTAGCATTGACTCAGGAAAAGTTTCTTTGTCTTCATCATCATCTTTTTTGGGGTTTTTCTCACTCGACTAACCCTCCTTGAACTGCTGGATCAGTAGATGGCACTATCAAGTGGTATGTTTGGGTAATATCAAATTATCATCCTCATCTTTCCTCGTGTGGATTGCACACGGCAAGTCAAGAACATCTATTCCTGACTGATTTTTCCTTTCTTAGGGGCGAACAGTCCCTTGGGTTTCCCCTTGTTTTTTCCTTGTGTCGCCAAGGCGGCCACCTCTGCCTGAACAGGGCCATCAACCTTCCGCTTCTGCTTTCGACTGGAATTGCCGCCGACATCGTTGTCGACTGCTTTTCCTTTGTCACTGTAGAGGCGGTCTTCTACTTCGCCATTGGCGTACTGAGTGGCGATTTCCATCATCTTACTTAGTGAAATATCACCTGTTCTCCCAAACTTCAAGTAAAGCTCTCTGTACTTCACTCCAGCCTTGAAAGCACAAACAACCTGATGCTCGGAAATATTCTCCACTATATGATGCAAAGTGGACCAACGTTGAATGTAATGCCTCAATGACTCGTTGGGATTTTGAACACAATGTTGCAAATCAATCAAACTGGCAGGATGCTTGCAAGTGCCTTCGAACGTTCTGATGAACACTCGGGCAAGATCCTCCCAGCAGTGAATGCTAGAAGGAGCCAAACGATTCAGCCATGCACGGGCCGAACCATCCAACATAGGGGACAAATGCTTCATCGCAATGTTATCATTGCCACCACCAATCTGGAGAGCCACTCAGTAATCATCCAACCATGTCTCAGGCTTTGACTCACCAGAAAACTTGCCTATCCCAGCCGCCAACCTAAAGTTGGGGGGAATGTCTGCAAAACAAACGGCTTTGCTAAAGCACTCGGGACCAGAAATAACAGCACTGCTGCTACTCGGGTAATCTCTGTCAAAACCATCCCTGTGGGCTCTGCCCCTATCAATTCGCCTCTGATTGAGGAAATCTCTTGCATCAAATCCTGGATTCCGCTCCTCACCAAACGGGCGCCTATCGTCCTGGTGCCGAGGTACGGACGGACCACTCCGCGGAGGAGTGGGCACTCGATGGTGGTCATCATAGTGAAACTGATCTCGTCCCTGATCTCTGTATTGCTCCTCAAGAAATCTCCGCCCGTGTGACGCAGAGGCGAACTAGGACTGTGTGCCGACTGAATATTCTCTGCTCTTGGTGAATTATTGTGTATCCTATTGAACGACTATGAAACAACATAGTTTTGGTGTTGCACTTTATCAAGCAATGCTCTAATCTGGAGCAAACCTCTGCTAGCCTCTGAACATGACGGCTTAATGGAATCTACTATCCTAGGTGCTGCTGCAACATTTAAAACTGGAGTGCGGTATACCTCAATGTTATTTTGTGAACCACTCGGGAACAGCTATCACTGACATCGACTGGGAGGTGGTGGACACTGGCAAGCACGCTCGTTGAGTTCCTTCTGAAGCTCTTCGAGCCAAATGTGCATGGCCTCCAAGGCCTGAGCCTTAGTGGTCGCACCGAAGATGTGCGTATGGAGGACCTCTTCATCCAGCTGCGTCTGCTCATTCGACACCCCACCAGCCTCTCGCCTGCCGCGGCCGAAACCAAGCGGCGGTCTCTGATGTGAACCACCCATAAGAACCTCCGCTACAGGATCGCGGCTCTCACACTCGGAAGGAATGTCAGAATGATCCGACTCCGAGTCAAACACGCCGTGAAGGGACTCGGCGGGCTCGATCGCCGCAATCTGTGGAGACGAAAGTTGGCGAGCAACCACATGCCTCACCCAGCGCTAGAGCCGTGAGCGACTAGATCGCTTGCAGCGGCTAACAACAGGGAGGACCATAGAGTATGGAGTCGAGGGCTCCCGCAGAAGAACACCGTAGGAACTCGAGCGGAAGTGCACCGCTCCGCGGATCAGGAGCGCCTCAACGTCAAGAGGCGCCTCCTCGATCCACGCCGAATCGTCGGCGATGAAGGTGGGCGCTCCGAGACGGATCTCGTGTCCCAAAAACAAACTACTGCTGGAAGACATGATGAAGGGGGGAAATGCAACCTCGCCGGAAGTCACTTAGACGCCTGCCTCGCGGTGGACACCAACTGCCGTGGGAACTAGTTTGACAGTAGAATATAGTGGTACGAACGGAGAGGGAAGAGTCCTATCTATGGCGAGGGTGTACACACAGATGTATGAGTTCATGCCCCTCTCGTGGAGGTAACAATCCTACATCTCAGCGCTCGGGAGCTCTTGTCGTGTGGAAAGTATGAGTTACAAAAGGTGTGAACCCTTGTGCCAAAGGGGACAGGTGGCTTATATAGAGTACTCTGGCGCTCATGAGTGCCACGCATCCAAGGGTCCGATCATGGGTATAAAGATGAGCGTTATTGGTAACGTACATCATAATAGCTACTAATGACGACTAGCCTAACGCTTGCCTGTTGGCCTCCCCGGGGTGGCTTCTGGTCTTCTGGCGTCGACTGGAAGCAAGGTCTTTCGAGTGACAGGTGACTATCAAGTGGAGGGAGAAGATACCGAGTGGATTAAATGTCGAGTGACTTGAGCACCATGGATAATCCAGTTAGAATCTCTCTTGTAATATTTAAGTCCTCCAATATAGTGTCCTTAGGTAGGGTGTGTAGGTGTAATAGCCCAAGTGCTACCCTTGCCATTTATGGTCATGTAACCTATGTGAACCTCTTGTTGTCATGTGTTTGAATGATATGATGTTTCTCATTGCCATTCCATCACATGCATCATGCATCATGCTAATCATTTCATTTGCATCTTGTGTTGCTTGCTAGTTTGGTCTTGTGTGATGTGGATGTGTGCAATGTGTAGTGCAACAAGTCCCTCCCTCTCCTTCATTTTCAAAACTTGGCCTAAAACTTTTTATTCCCTCTTGTTTTCTACATGATAATAAACTTGATAATAATTTTTTTTTAAAATGTTCTGATGTTAGGGGATATCATGTTAAGTAGATATGTGGTGCTCTCCTTGTGGTTTTATATTTGGACTCATGGGGGTTTGCAATAAACAGTGGCTGTTTATTTAAAAAGTATTCATTTTACTTGCCCTAAAAATCTTCTTTGTAGTTTTATTGAATATGGCATATTTATTTCAGTGGAAAAGTATTTTTATTTTAGCTAAAATCCTTTTCTTTTCCTCTGTTTTTTCCTTGTGTTGTTAATATTTTAAAGGCAAACCCTGTTGTTTTTCCTGTGAGAGAGAGTGCTGGTGGGCTTGCCTCCTCCATGCAGTGGCCCAGTAGCAACAGAAGTGCAGTCCAGCTGGCCTCCTCGCGCTCGTGCATTTGTCGTCCTGTACGGTAGGGAATCGGCAGGAACCACATCGACATGCTCGTCGATTTGACGGCCGATGCCGCCCCTAGTGCCTATTAAGCGTGTCCTCCGTGCCCGAGACTACCCCTCTTCCCTTCTCCTCCTCCTATATCCTCGCCGCCACCGTAGGTAAGCCCCCAGAGCCATGCCATCGCCGCGCCCGCCATGCTCCGGACAAGTTGTTTCTTGTGCCCGGAGGTAGCCTCCTTGTCGCTCTCCACCGTGCTGGTGACGCAGGAAGGATGCCCTTCCTAGGCCTCTTCTTCCTCGTCGACCGAGGGAGCGCTAGGACCTTCGGATCACTGCGTCCCAGAGCTCTTCGTCCTCTGATTCGCGTCCAGGGGCATCGCCGCGCACCGTCGTCGTTAGCATCGTCTTCAGCGCGCGCTCGACAACACCTTCATGTCCAGTGGACACTAGGTGAGCCCCCCTGCCATATGCTCTTCCTTGCCGTCGCTCGCGTCGTGTAGTCGTCGCCGTGCCCGGGCCATCGCCATGTTCCCGCAGCTCCGGTGAAAAGTTCGGCCTTTAAATGTGTGTGTGTGTCCGGTTGTGTTCGAGGCGTGCTAGCCTTCGCTCCTTTGCGCATGCGTCCATGCGTGTGCCCTGAGTGCCTGCAGCCTTGCATTGGCCTCCCTCGCCGGAGACTTCCCCCTGTGCTCGCCTCCGCCTGCCGTCGCTAGCACCGCCGCGTAGTTTTTCAGATTCAGTTTTGTCAGTGTTTGCGTGTGCGTGTAGTAGTTATTCAGCGAGGCTCCCCTCTGTGCAGGCGAACGCGAGTAGCGCAGTGGCATTCGACTCGGGCGTCGACCATGATGTCGTGGTATCGAATCCCCGGCTCGCCCCTCGTTTTTTTTCATTGGCCGTTTCATGTGTGTGGTGTGCAGATCTGGTGTGGTACACTAGATCCCGTGTGCTGTATAGTGTGTGGTGTCTAGGCTAGTGTGTGTGTGCGTGTGTGGTGGATCTGCCGTGGCAGCAGATCTAGAGTGTGTGTGTGGTGTGGCAGTGTGTGTATGTGTGTTTGTGTGGGTATGACAAGTGGGCCCTGGCCCCACTTGTCATCAACAGAGGGGCCCTGGTGCCTATGCCAGGTGGGCCCCCTCCTAAATATTGTTTTATGTGATTTTGTTTTGTGTTTTATTGTGTTAAATGGATCATTTCCATTTCTGGTATAATTGCTAAATCTGGTTATGAGCATTTATGGATATGTGCATTTGTAGTAAGTTTCAACTTATAGGAAGGTCATGATATTTTCGAGCATGTTTTTGGGAGTTCTACAAAAACTTATATATGTGTATGATATATGATTTTGGGGTAGAATCACCCAAGGAATCCATTGGTGAAACTTGTTTTTTCATTTGACCAAGTTTGACAAAATGTCATTTTGTAACAAAGTGCGATTTCGTCATTTTAGTTGTAATTAATCCATGCTTGCTATGATCTTTGTGTCAACATGGAAGTGGTAGTATTTCATGAGTAGAATGCCATGGTATTTTCTATTGACATGATAATTTTGCATATGAGTGGAGACCATGCTCCAAAGTGGCTATTAAAATTTTGTTGTTTTCAACATGCCAAATATTAAGTCTGAGAATCTGTTAATATTTTTATGCCATGATGAGTGGGTGCTACCAAGTGATATGTTGTGTTTTAGCTCAAGCTCAGTGCTAGTGTTTTGGAGTAGATGTTGTCATCTACCAGCCTGTTAATTTTCATGCCATGAGGTGGTCTCTATCACCATTAGTTTATGCTGTCAACTTGCTATCAACTTAACTCAGATTCCAGAAAACAGTGATTTTCTCCAAGTCCCTAGAATCTGCTTCATCATGCCATCTTGTGAGCTTCATGCGTATTGATATGTGCTTATTTTCCAGTTTGTGTAGTTGGATGATTTGATAAGCATGTTATGTAGTTTTTGTACATGTGTTGTTTGAGGTTGGAAACTTCCTGTAGCTCTAGATATTCGCTATGAAAGTTGCTATGTTGTTGTTTTAAGGCAGATTGTGTGTTTTAGTGTTTTGTGACTTGTGGGAGCTATGCTCCATTGTTTTACTTGATATTTGGCTCTATTGTGGTTGGTTTTTAATTTCCAAGCCAATGGCTACCTTGCAATACCAAGGAATAGCCCATGGCCTTCTTTGTCTTGTATTTTGCCTTCGTAACTTGTTGTGAGCGTAGCGTGAGATCCGTTACTCCGTTTCCTACGTTCTACATATGCATTTGCATCGATTTTGCATGAAGCATCCATAATTGCCATGATCTTGCGTGTTCAGATAACTTAACATGAGGTTATGTTCAGAATTGTAAATAACTTAACTATTGCATGTGAAACGTGACTAGTTTAGGATTGCCATGCTAAATACTTCAAATGAATCATGCATCATCTTGTTTGTGCATTGCACCTTGGTTGGTTGTTTATTGTTGCTGTTTCTCTTGGGTAGACGTGAGTTTTGAACCTGAGTATGAGGATCCGGGAGAGTACCACTCCAAGGACCCCGCTCTTTGTCCCTCTGAAGAACCAACAAGCAAGATGATCGTACCCGGATCCCGACACTATTTTTGCTTTGCTAGATGTCTCGCTCTTATCATTACATATGCGTTACCTACAACTTGAATTTCAAGACTCCTACATTGCCATAATAGCCTCTAACCCCTCCCCATCCTAGCAAACCTTGTTTGGCTAAGTTACCGCTACTCAGCCCCTCTTATGGCGTTCTTAGTTGCAGGTGCAGGTTGTTTCCATGTGATAACATGGATATCTGGAGATATCACAATATTAAATTTTATTTAATTTAATGCACATATATATCATGGTATGGTGGAAGGCTTGGCCTTTTGCTCCGTGTTTTGTTCCACTTTTACCGCCATAGTTTCTGGTTACCGGTGTTATGTTTCCATACTTTACGCTCCTAACATGCTCGGGGTTGTTATGGGGACCCCCTTGATTATTCGGTTGAGATTAAAACTTGTCTGGCAAGACCCAACATTGGTACTATTTGCTTAAATAACTTAATAAAATTGCATAGGGCTTTGCAACCCCGTGGATAATTAATCAACCACCCGGGCCAGCGCTCCTCATGAGTATTGGTCCAAACTGGGCGACGTCCAGCGCCTCCTGGTCACCCGGGGTTTCAGCCAACCCGACGTCTTGCCCATCTGGTAGTGCCCCGAGACAGAGATACGCACGACTCCTATTGGGATCTGGCCTGCCGGGTGGTCTTGCTAGACTTATTTTACCTTTCTCAAGTGGCTTGCGTGAGGGACTCTAATTTTCTTCGGGCTATCTCGAGTTGTCAGAATTCCTTTGGAGTTGCCTAGGATGATCACAAGATCCGTGGTCCAGGTTATTCCCACGGAGTGTGGTTAATTTATGATGGACTAGTTGGAGCACCCCTGCAGGGTTAAAACTTTCGGAAAGCCGTGCCCGCGGTTATGTGGCAAGTTGGATATTTGTTTAACACCCGGTTATAGTTAACTTGAAGTAAACTCTAATAAAATACACCAACTGCGAGAGTAACCATGATCGTCTCTGCTCGTGAACATGAACCGAGAGAGAACACGATGGGGTTGTGTTTGACGTAAGTAGGTGTTCAGGATCGCTTAGCGATCATGCTAGAACTCGATCATTTATCGTAGATCACATATTTACATTCATGTTCTCGTAAGATTAGTCACCATAAATGCTTAGTGCTGCTGCAAACTAAACACTTACCCCATTGTACCCAACAAGCTTGAATAGTCTCGGTACCCGGTCGCGAGAATGCTGAGTCCCCATGGCGCACAGACTACTACCACTACTGGAATAATAAGATTTGCCGTCTGCCATATCTTTGCTGTCTGCTAGCGGATGACAAAGAGTGGCTTTGCCATCAGCTAGCAGAAAACAAACGACAAAGAGCTAGCAGATGGCAAATGGTGGCTTTGCCATCAGCAAATTCTTTGCCGTCTGCCAGCAGACGACAAAGAATCTTTGCCATCTAATGGTAGAAGGCAAAGAGGTGGGGCTATCTTTTTTTTGTGGGTAAAAAAACCCATTGGCCCCACCTCCTCTATCTCTATCCCCTCTCTCTCTGCCCAGCCCCACCCCTCTCTCTCCCGCTCGTCTCTCCCTCTCCCTCATGTGAGCAGCTACGACGGCCGATTTCGGCGAGCTCCAGCGGGACTCGATGGTGCCAGCACACCCACGTGACCCCCTCGACCCGCTCCTCCATCCCCTCCGACCAGATCTGACGTGCGCGTCCTCCTACGACCATGTGCAACCCTCCCCTGTGGCTAGGGTTTCATCCACCACGTCGTCGGCGTGGCCCTCTGCTGCTTTCTCTCGACAAGCTCTATCGATTCCTCCGCATCGATCTGCTTTTCCCTGCCTCCTGCGGTCGTCCCCTTCGGTTTCTCCCCGTTAGGATTTCGGTGTTGGTCGTGGTTTGGCCGTGGTTCTTCGATGATGGTCCGGTTTCCGTGAGGATCCTTTGGCGGTGCTGGATGTGCCATGGCGCGGTGGTGCCCTGGGTGGTGCCTCCGTGCTGCGGTGGTGGGTGGTCGCCTCCGTGCCCGTGCTCTCACTGGCGCCACCATTGTGGTGCTCTCTAGCGAGCTCCGGCGTGCTGTGGTGGTGTTGGTTGTGATGTTGGTCACACCGTAGTGATGGTGTGGATGCATCTTGCTTCAGCTACAACTCCTCTTGGTGAGCTTCTCCTTGATCCCCTCCTCTAATCTCTCTAACACATAGCTCTAGCTCTTGATCTTGTTGGATGCGAGGCTCTATTAGCTGTGGTTAGCTGCTGTAGATGAGCATCAACTTGTGTTGGAGCTCTCTGTGATCGATTCTTGCTGTGTCAGGGTTTTGGTTAGTGGCCATCTATGTGTATTTGTGAAGTATATATGCAACCATACTGCTCTGTTCTGTGTAGTTGATCGTGGAGTTGTTACTTTGGTCAGTAGCTACTCATGTGTGTGGTCTTGGACCTCTCCCTGCTGTTGCTACTGTTAGCTATCTCACTAGCTGTTGATGGTAACTTAATTCAGTTAACTGGATCTCTCGTGTTACACTTTCTTTTCCATTAGTCTGTTTAACCTTTGGAAATTAGTTATCACTTCTATTGTTATTTGCTACTGCTGCTATTACTTGCAGTAGCAGTTTATAATGGTACTAGCCGCCTGTGCTTGTGGGTGTAGTGCCCTAATTGCAGAAAAATACCAGGTGCAAGTGTGGTGCTGTGTTCTGCAAAAGCAGATAATCATTTGGGGTGCTACCCTGCTATTTCTTCTATGCTATAGTTACTTTACTCATGAACAAATACTCACTTGTTCTTAGTTGTTTTACTTCTAATAGTGATATGAACCGATACCACTTGGTTTGGCTATTCTATTGGTCTCTTTCTAATAGCCTATGAACAAATGCTATACTTGGTTTTGGCTGTTACTTTCCTAGTTTTCTACTGACAAGACAAATACTACATCTGATTTGGGCAGTGATGCTGGTTTGAGCCCCCCTCTCTTAGGCTTAATTTACATGTGGCTATCCCTATGCTGTGATGAACTAGCCCTGGCACTTCCAGGCTGTCTGAGCACATAATCCCTCAAGTATACCTTGAGGTCTTCTATAGCTTGGTCTTGTGGATTCTGGTAAACCTGCTTCTTGTGGACAGCCTGCTCCTCCTAGCTGCTTCACACTATTTGGTGATTGTGGTGTTTACAGCAGCAGCTTGCTATGTCAAGCTCTCCTTAATAGTTATCTCTTCTAAGCTGGTGGTGGCTGGATGTGTTGGGACTTGGTCTGGTCGGCTGGTTGTGCTGTATATCTCCTCCTGGAGCTTTGTTTTTGGCGTTGCACAGTGACATGTACCTATTGTCACTAGACAAAACTGATTGTGGTGATGAATTCTAATCCTTGGCTTTAATCACTAGTTTTTAGTTGGCTTAATTCCTGGAGCTAGTACTAATAGTGGTCTTTGTGTTGGCATTTAACTTGCTACTAATTGTGGTGGCTTGTTGATTGGGTCCTTGGCTGGTTCTCTCCTTTGGCTCTTTCGTATTGGTTTACTCTATTCGGCTTTGTAATTAAGATCACTTTGAAAATCAGGATCTTAACTAGGATTGTCTTGATCTCAAGTGCTGGCTCCTATAGCATTGCATTTCACCAAGTGAAATGCCACATTTCTACTCCTAACCCATTCTCTCTTTCTGAGTGTTTTTGTTAGGAAGAAGATCCAGAGAAGATCTTAGTAATAAGATAGTTTTTAGGAAAATAGATATTTAGTTTTAGGTAATTTTTTGTAATTTCTGAAATGTAAATTTATTACTTAATCATTTCTGATTCTTTATAATATGACTTTGTATTACCTATTCCAATTATTAATAAAGTTTTTAATTTACATGTGTTCATGACTATTGGTAATATGTGTTGGATATGCTATATTGGTCATATATTTAATTTTCTGTGAAAATGAATTGATATAAGAAAAAACTGAAAAAACAGGGGCTATATTGCCACTTTGGCCTATTTGGCCTCTTTGTTGTCTGCTAGCGGACGACAAAGAGCTTGCTTCTTTGCCGTCCGCCAGTAGACGACAAAGAGCTTGCTTCTTTGCCATCCGCCAGCAGACGACAAATCGCCCTTTACCGTAGCTTATTCAGCCAGACTGTTGGCCGTCTCCTGGCAGACGACAAAGCCTTGTCGTCTTCCAGACATGCCTTTGTCGTCTGCTGTGGCAGACGGCAAATTAGCTGATTCCTGTAGTGTACAACAAATACAGGTGCAGGTGTAGATGAGATCATGCCAGATGATGTGACACAGCTCCCATGGGAGTATGACGAGGAGCGTGGCAGGATGTACGTCACATATCTAGATGAGTAGAGTGGCCGTGGTCATGATCTTCAGGGCTAGCAAGCCAGTGTCATTGCATCCTTTTATTGTTTGTTTTCGTCTGTAGCCGAACCCTGTCTTTGGATTGATGTTTGAATAAACTGTGTGGAATTGTAATTTAGCATGTGGAGAGTGTAAGCCAACTCATATACTCCTTTCTTCATAAATGTATGTGATGATATTGTACTTGCGAACGACAAGATGCGCCTCTATCCCTGTCGAGGCCCCCGTGCCTAAATATGGATAGGCGCGCATCTTGGGCATGACAGTAGGTCAGGCCTAGGACCCTACCCTAGGTACATATCCTCGTCACTGGCCGCTTGAACAGTTCCCACACGTTGTTGAGCTTGAATTGATGTAATTCCTGTTGCATAGCTTGAATCCACTCATGCTCCTTGAATGATTCATCAACTTTGGTGGGCTCTATGATAGAGACAAAAGCAAAGTGCGCACAAAAGTTAGTCAAATTTGAAGATCTTGAGCGAGTGAGGGGACCTGGTGCATTGATGTTGTCGATGATTTTGTCAATCTGCACTTCATTTGCAACTCTTGGATGAGCAGGTTGACATGGCTGAGGATTTTCTTCAGCACCATTTTCTTCAGGTGTATCAGCATGAATGTCTTCATTGGTTGGAATGACTTCATCAGTAGGGTGAAGTTCTTCAGTGGGTATGAACATCTTCAGTAACCTTTAGCTTAATGGATTCCTCAGGAGACTTTTCGTCTAGCACAGAAGACAGGTGCTCTCTTTGCGCGCCATCAGTTTCATCGAACCGCACATCTATAGTTTCAACACCCTTTTGGTGGTAGGTGTTGAAGACTCTATAGGTGTTGACGAGTCCTTTCCATAACCAAGCATAAAACTTTCATGTGCTTTTGGTGCAAATTTAGAACTATGGTGAGGATCTCAAATCCAGCATTTTGCACTGAAGACTTTGAGATAACTTATATTGGGTTTCTTGCCAGTCATGAGTTCATATGAAGTCTTCTTTAAGAATTTGTGAAGATATACCATGTTGATGATGTGGCATGCTGTATCAATTGCCTTAGGCCAGAAGCGACGAGGAGTCTTGTATCCATCAAGCATGGTGCGAGCCATCTCAACAAGAGTCATGTTCTTGCGTTCCACAACGTCGTTCTACTGAGGAGTATATGGGGCAGATAGCTCATGAGTAATACCAAGTTCATCAAGATTGCTGATCTTGAACTCAGTCCCATTATCACTCCTGATATGCTTGATCTTGATGCCGAAGTTTGTTGAGGCCCTTGAAGCAAATCATCTGAAGACATCCTGCAGTTCAGACTTGTACAGAATAATATGCACCCAAGTGTAATGAGAGTAATCATCAACAATGACAAAGCCATACAAACTGGAAGAATTTGTTAGTGTGGAATAATGAGTGGGGCCAAAGAGGTCTATATGAAGCAATTCAAAAGGTCGAGTCGTGGTCATGATCGTCTTCAAGGGATGCTTGCATCTGGTCATCTTCCCAGACTCGCATGCACCACACAGGTGGTCCTTGAGGAATTTGACACCTTCAATGCCAATGAAATGCTTTTTCTTCATGAGAGTGTGCAAGTTGCTATTACCAGCGTGTCCAAGTCGTTGATGCCACAACCAGCCTTCCGAGGACTTTGCAAGTAGGCATGTGGTAGACTGAGGACCTATAGAGAAATCAACAATATACAAGTCTCCTCTCCTAAAGACTTCGAAGAATTTGGAATGGTCAGATTCCATGATGACAGCGCAACGATATTTTCCAAAGATGACAACCATATCAAGATCACAAAGCATTGAGACAGACATGAGAATGAACCCGAGGTTTCAACAAGCATCACCTTAGCCATGTGTTGGTCCTTTGAGATTGCAACCTTGCCTAGACCCAATACCTTGCTTTTTTACTTTGTAAATGTAGGTGATATGCTTTAGACAAGATGGGTAAAGTGGCAAGTTCATCAGTAGATTCTTGTCACCAGCCATGTGGTTTGTGCATCCACAGTCAAGGACCCACTCAGTAGCTTTTGGAGTTTCATCCTGTAGATGAATTAGTACTACGAACTCATATGTTTCAGAGTGAAGAATATGACATCAAATTCATTAGGTAGAATTTCATCACACCATATGGTAAGTAAAGGAGTGTGAGGACATGAGAAATGAGGAATTCATTTCTGCATGATTAGTGTGTGTCCTTTCAAGCATTTCCTTAGGTCTCCAGCAAATTCATCAGACGTTCAAGTTCATCTGGAGACCTGACCCTGCATGAGAGATTAGTTCAATTTCTTCACCACCCACATCTGGAGGGGTGGCAAAGAGTTCATCATTCTGCGAGCACCATGTGAGAGGGGAGGCATTGAAGCTAGTGCGCTTCGTTTCATAGGACAAGTGTCATGGGAATGAGCCTGACAGTAGATGGTAGGGTATGAATGGAGAGGGTAGGGTCCTAGCTACGATGAGGGTGTACACACAGATGTATGAGTTCAGGCCCCTCTTGTGGAGGTAACAGCCCTACGTGTCAGTGCTCGAGAGCTTTATGTCGAGTGGAATGTAGAGATTACAATAGTTTTCTTAACCCTTGTGTAGGAGGGGAGGGGCGGCTTATATAGAGTTCGCTACCCCTCATAATGCCCCGCATCAATGGGTCTGGTCATGAGGTGTAAAGTCTGCCGTTACAGGTAACGTACGTAGTAAAAGCTATTAAGGGCCATTAAGCCAGCGTTTGCCCATTGGGCTCTTGACGATGGCTCCCGGACTTCTGGCGTCGAGTGAAACGAGGTCCGTCGAGTGACACACAACTACTGAGTGAGAGTGGGAGCTTCCGAGCGTATTACTGTCGAGTGACTTTGAACGTCTCTAGGGATCCACTCGGAAGTTCATGCTTGATCTTCAAGTCCTCACATGTGGTGTCCTTAGGTAGGGTATGCGGGCCTTGCTTAGGACCCTACCCTAGGTACATATCCTCGTCATTAGCCCCCAAATGGATCGAGGTTTGAGTGGTGGAAGGAGGTATCAATGTAGACCTTGAGTTAGTATATCAAATCCTCCGAATGATATTTGGGATTTCCATGGAACTTACGTCGATTGAACTCTGAGCCTTAGCGTTCATTCAGGATCGACATGCGAAATCTTCCGAATGAAATTTGGGTCTTCAACAAAATTTACGTCGATTGAATTCTTCCCCGCTCACCTGGATGCATTTAGTCTTGAAAGTGTCCGAGTGAATCAAGCACATCTTGGGGAGGTGACGGGTCGGTCTGACGGGCCCGGATTCTCCGGGATACGAAAATTTGGGAAGCGTGCGCACGCGCGGAGATAATGCCACGATCAGGGCAAGTGGAGGCACGATGCCTCGATTCTCGCATCGGTCATCTCACCACGCACTGGGCGCCGTCAGCAGTTGGGGTGTGCGGTTATCTCGCAGGCCCACCGGTCAGTGAGACACTCGGCAACATATAAAGCACTCTGAGCCACGGATTGCACAGTACCTTCCGCTGATTCTTCCTCTCTTCCTCCGCCTCCTCTGCTCCCCAACACAGCACACCGCTCCCCTCCGACCAGAGTCGCCGCTCAGATGACGAAGAACGCGGTGGAGAAGCTGGAACGCGCCCGCGGGGTGGATGCAGGGGGATTTTCTCCCCTCTGTTGTCACCCGTGCCGACCTCGAGGGCCTCGTCTCAGACGGGCTGGTGGTGGACGGCGCCTGGAGGCTGCCGGGGGAGGAGCGCGAGCCGGAGCCGCACGACGTTGAACGGGTTCTTCTCCTCTCCCATGTAGAAAGAGGTTTCTCCATGCCACCCCACCCATTCTTCCGGGGATTTCTAAATTTCTTTTGTGCGCAGCTGCATCACTTTCCGCCGAACACCATGGCGTACTTGTCTGCATTCGTCACCTTGTGCGAGTGTTTCTTGGGGTGCTCTCCCCATTGGGGGTTGTTTAAGAATCTCTTCACGGTCAGATCACAGACTGTGAAGAAAATTCTTGCCGCGGATGGGAAGACCCACGTGCTCTAGTTGTGTGGAGGCTTAGGGGTCCAGAAAAGGCAATGTAGTTCCTTTCCTGCCATTACTCTTCCTGAGTCTGTCCGAGCCTGACAGTCGACCTGGTTCTACTACAAAGATGTAGCGCCAGCCAACATGTCGACTGGTCTTCCTCCATTTTCACCTGACCGACCCGCTGCCCCCAATTCCGTGAAGGTGACCGATGAGGAGCATGTCCAAGTAGGTATCCTAGTCGAGGTCGTGGTTCAACTGATCTGAGGCGGGGTGACAGGCATGGATCTACCTGAAACATTCCTCGGTCGACGTATACAGCCACTCCAGGCCAGAGACCACACCATGTGTCACTACTCAGGACCGGGGGACTCGACCAGGACGTATCCAGAAGAAGTTACACCGGAGACTGTCGAGCAGTGGCTTCGGAGCATCGCTGGGGCTTGTGACAACCCCTCGGGAGCCAAGAACCTGGTGAGGACTTGTGATGTCGACTGATACATTTATACCATCGAGTGATGTATTGACTTGTAGTCTGACTCTCTTGTTTGAATTATGCAGGAATGGACGAACATGCACTCGCCCATTCCCAATGGGAACCATGTGCATGACAGCGTGGTGAGCGAGGGCGGCAACATGTATGGCGACGGACTTTCCGACTCTGAGGATGAATATGAAGATTCTGGCGAAGAGGAAGCAGTCGAGTTGCCTCCTCGTTGCGAAGGCTGCACTAAGGCCCTCCATGACCCGACAGCTGCAGAGGACAAGGCCCCGGGCCCAAGCAAGAAGAACCCAAAGCGGAGCCACCCCTCAACTGTCGAGTCGAATGAAAGACTGGCCAAGCAGCCCAAGCAAGCTACCTCCAAGGCCCACAAATCACTGCCCCGCATGAGGGTGGCCGTACCTGTCGTTCCACGCAAGTGTTCATTTCCGAATTGATCTATCGACTGAAGTCTTGAGTTATATCTGAGTGAAATCTGTCTAATCCGTCAGAGCTGCAACATCTATGACCTCGCCTCTTCGACATGAAGAGGACGTGATGGATGTTGATACCGCCGACGCTGCCACTTCTCATAGAGGTACGAAAGTTGTTAGTTTGTCCGAATAGGACTCGACACGTGCACATGTTGATGCTGTCGGTTGTTGCAGAGGTCATTCAAGTGGATGACGATGAAGGGCTGTTGGACCCTTCGCGTGCTCGCATCCGAAGAGCGTCATCTTCACAAGAACCTCACCGCTCAACTGTGGAGTCTTCCCAGAGGAGAGGTGACTCGACGCGACCTAGGGTTGAGCCTGCAATGCCTCTATCGCATGCTCCTCCAACCGTCTCGACCGTCGTGACGTTGGCTCCGACCGGACCTCTTCAGGCTGCCTCAGCTACTCCAGCGACTACGCCGACCGCACCTGTGACTGCCTTCGCTCTGCATCGCACCTCAGAAGACCAAACCGGAGCTGTAAAGGAAGCCATGATCCAGGCGGAGCAGCTCATGCTGAGGACCAAGGAGGCGTACGAGGCCAGCAAGTTGGCTTTTAACGTCAGCACAGCTCTCCGCACCAATGTCCGAGTAAGTTCGATTGCAAGTCCATTGTCGATTGAATTATTGTCTTGTCTTGGCTGTCGTACACCCACTGGGTGATTGCCGTAGAATGTTTGAACTTTCTCCAGTCGAATAGATCGGATTGTAGTCGAGTAGGACTAGGATTGGTAGTACACGCAGTACTATTGTCGCTCGACATGTCGAGTGTGTTTTCTGACGAGTTACTCGATGGATCAAGAGTTAACTTTCTTAGTGGGGGCGCTCTTAGCGCACCCACTGGGTGTAGTCCCCGAGACCGCTGTCGATTGCTTGCATCGGCAGGGGTCTTAGAGTCTATTGTATAGAGGATACACTTTGTCTTGGAATCACACCACTCCAAAGATACCTTGCAGGTTTCATGGATATCATTATGAAACCATTATATGACGCTGCATAGGGATCGACTGCACTTCATAGAGTGGGGGAGGTGTGTCGCTCAACTGGTTGAGTGTCACGACAGGGCCGACCTTGTTGAGTGTTTTTTCTTCTGACGAGTTACTCGACGGATCGAGACTTAACCGTCTCAGTGGGGGCAGTCTTAGCGCACCCACTGGGTGTAGTCCCCGAGACAGCTACCGATTGGTTGCATCGGCATGGGTCTTAATAGAGATAGATTTCTGTTTGAATTTGTTTACGGCATGCGGAGCACCCAAGCCACTCGATGCTTCGACAAGGTTTTTAACTTAGGCGATATGTATTCGCAGCTAAGCCCCCGAAGGTGAGATCGCTCACCACTCGGAGTATTTTGAACTTAGGAGAATGTCGAATCGCATCTAAGCTGTCGAGTGAATGGATTACCATCGCCTTGACGAGGTTTTTAACTTAGGCGAATGTATTCGTAGCTAAGCCCCCGAGCATGAGGATCGCTCATCACTCGGCAGTATTTTGAACTTAGGCGAATGTCGATTCGCATCTAAGCTGTCGACTGAATGGATTACCATCATCTCGACGAGTTTTTAAACTTAGGCAAATTGTATTCACAGCTAAGCCCCCGAGCATGAGGATCGCTCATCTCTCGGAGTATTTTGCACCTAGGCGAATGTCGATTCGCATCTAAGCTGTCGAATGAATGGATTACCATCGTCTCGTCGAGTTTTTTTAACTTAGGCGAATTGTATTCGCAGCTAAGCTCTCGAGCGTGAGGATCGCTCATCACTCGGAGTATTTTGAGCTTAGGTGAATGTCGAGGATATGTACCTAGGGTAGAGTCCTAAGAAGGGCCCGCATACCCTACCTAAGGACACCACATGGGAGGACTGGAAGATCAAGCATGAACTTCCGAGTGGGTCCCTGGAGACGTTCAAAGTCAATCGACAGTAAACCACTCGGAAGCTCCCGCTCTCACTCGGCAGCCACGTGTCACTCGATGGACCTCGTTTCACTCGACGCTAGAAGACCAGGAGCCATCATCAAGAGCCCAACGGGCAGACGCTAGCTTAATGGCCCTTAATAGCTTTTACTACGTACGTTACCTGTAACGGCAGACTTTACACCCAATGACCAGACCCATTGATGCAGGGCCATTATGAGGGGCAGCGAACTCTATATAAGCCGCCCCTCCCCTCCTGCACAAGGGTTAAGAAAACTATTGTAATCTCTACATTCCACTCGACATAAAGCTCCCAAGCACTAAGACGTAGGGATGTTACCTCCACGAGAGGGGCCTGAACTCATACATCTATGTGTACACCCTCTCCGTAGCTAGGACTTTGCCCTCTCCATTCGAACCCTACCATCTACTATCAGGCTCGTTCCCACGACAGTTGGGGCCCACCATGGGGCAGGCGTCTAAGCGACTTCCGGCGAGGTTGTGTTTTTCATCCTTCAACATGTCTTCCGGCGGTGTTTTTTGCTTTGGGCCACGAGATCCCTTTTGGAGTGCTCACTTTCATTGCCGACGATTCAGCATGGCTTCAGGAGGCGCCTCTCGATGTCGAGGCGCTCCCAGTCCGCGGGGCCGCGCATTTGCGCGCGAGTTCGTCCGGCGTGTTGCTGCGTCAGCCGTCGACCCCTTACGCATCGGCTCGTCTTGCCGTTCACGGTCGCAAGCGGTCCGGCCGCTCACGACTCCAGCGGTGGATCGAACACGCAGCGGCGCGTCAGGCTTCTTCGCAGGTTGCAGCACTCGAATCTGCTGAGTCCCTTCATGGCGTGTTCGAGTCGGATTCCGATCCGTCCGACGTGCCTTCCGAGTGCGAGAGCTGTGATCCTGCAGCGGAGGTCTTGATGGCGGGCTCTCATCAGAGCTCACCGCTTGGTTTTGGTCGTGGCGAGCACGAGGCTGGTGTCCCGTCGAACGTGCAGTCGCGTCGTGATGAGAGGGTCCTTCATACCCCCATCGTCGGCGCGACCGCCGAGGCCCGGGCTTTGGAGGCCGCGCGCGTTCGTCTAGAAGAGCTCCAGGTAGAAATCGACGAGCGCGACCATCCATGGCCACCGTGCCCCAATCGACGTCAGCGACAGTGTTCCCGACTGGATCTCATGATGGCGTCGAGGTATACCGAACTCCCATGCTTAATATTGTTGCTGCAGCTAGGATAGCAGATTCCATTCAGTCGTCCCGGCCAGAGGCTGGTAGAGGGCTGTTGCAGATCAGAGCACTGTTAGATGTAGCACATCGCCATAATTTAGCAGTTTCTCAGTCTCGTCAGAAGATACACAACAATTCACCCAAGGCACAGACCGTTCAGTCGGCACATAGTCCTGGGTCGCCCTTGCGTCGTCGAGGTGGCGGTTATCGTGAAGGGAAAGATAGATATGAGCACCACCGCGAAGGCCACCGTCGAGTGCCCACTCCTCCGCAGAGTGGTCTGTACGCGCCCCGGAGCCAGGACGACAGACACTCCTTCGGTGACGAGCGGGACACGGACTTTGATGCCTGCGCATACCTTCTTCAGAAGCGGATCGACAAGAGCAGAGCCTATAGAGAAGGACACGACAGAGATGTCCCGAGTGATAGCTCAGCTGCAGTGTCTGGTCTAGAATGTTTTGGCAGAGCTATGCGTTCTATGGAGATTCCCCCCAACTTTAGAATGGCGGCAGGGATCGGAAAGTTTTCTGGTGAAACAAAACCATAGACTTGGCTTGATGATTACCGAGTGGCGGTGCAGATTGGTGGTGGGAATGACAATGTCACAATGAAGCACCTGCCTCTTATGTTGGATGGACCAGCTCGATCTTGGTTGAATTGTTTCGCTCCTTCCAGCATTCATTATTGGGAAGATCTTGCCCGAGTGTTTGTCCGGACCTTCGAGGGCACATGCAAGCGCTCCGCAGGTCTGGTCGACTTACAACACTGCGTCCAGAAGCCCAACAAAACCTTAAGAGACTATATTCAGCGATGGTCCATGTTGCATCATACGATGGAAAATGTGTCGGAACACCAGGCTGTTTGTGCCTTCAAGGCCGGTGTGAGATACAGAGAGCTGTATTTGAAGTTTGGGCGCAGTGGTGACATTTCACTCGGAAAAATGATGGAAATTGCGACTCGCTATGCCAATGGCGAGGAAGAAGACCGCCTCCGTAGCGGCAAAGGAAAATCGGTTGCCAACGAGTCTGGCGGCGGTAACAATAGGAAACAAAAGCGGAAGGCTGAAGACCCAGTTCCGGCAAAGGCAGTAGCATTGGTGACTTAGTCGAAGAACAAGGGCAAGGCCAAAGCTTAGTATGCCCCCAAGAAGGGGAAGGGTCAGCTAGGAACCGATATCTTGGATCAGCCGTGTGTGATTCACACGAAGAAAGATGCAGAAGGCAACCTGATTTTGCCCAAGCACACCACTTGACGTCGGACCCTCATCCAACCGTTCACGGGAGACCAGTCGAGTGGGAAATCTCCTGAAAAAGAAGATGAAGATGAAGAGAAGGAAACATTCCCGGATGTCAATGCTACCCTGGTGATCTTTGCTGACCTCGAGAGCAAGAGTTGTCTGAAAGTCATAAATAGAGAGGTCAATATGGCTGTGCCGGACACCCCCACCTACCTTAAATGGTCTCAGTATGCTGTCACATTCAACCAAACTGACCATCCTGCCCGTGTGGCCACACTCGGTCGACAGGCTTTGGTAGTTGATCTGCTGGTGCAGGGGACTCGACTCAGAAAGGTCCTCATGGACGGCGGCAGTAGCCTGAACATTCTGTATGCGGATACCCTGAAGGGAATGGGCATTCCTATGTCCCGACTCAGCGAAAGCAGCATGCATTTCCATGGGGTCATCCCAGGAAAGAAGGCCAAGTCAGTCAGCCAGATAGCATTGGATGTGGCATTCGGAGATAGCAAAATTTCCGAAAAGAGAAGTTGACGTTTGAAGTCGTGGATTTCAAGAGTGCTTACCACACCATTTTGGGTCGACCCACTTATGCACGTTTCATGGCCCGACCATGTTACGTGTATCTTAAGATGGAAATGCCGGGCCCTAAGGGCGTGATCACGGTCACTGTCAATCGACAGCGGGCCGAAGAGTGTCTCCAGCAAGGGTCCAAGATCGCCGATCAACAGATGGCCATGGTCGAGCTGGAGGAGTACAAGAAAACCACTAATCCTGCTGATTTGCTCCGCGCAAAAATCCGGCTTGCGAGTCGGCATTTCAGTCGGCAGGTGAAGTGAAGAAGGTGCACATCCACCCGACGGAGCCAACCGCTGCCCCGACGAATATCTCGACAACACTCGATAGCAAATAGGAAGCCAAGCTCATCCAGTTCCTCTGTGAGAACTGGGATATCTTTGCATGGAAGCCTGCTGACATGTCGGGAATTCCCAGGGAGCTGGCTGAGCACTGTCTGCGAGTTGATCCGAGGGCCAAGCCCGTCAAGGAGCATTTGCGTCGATCTGCGGCTGAGAAGCGCAAGGCAATCGGAGAAGAAGTGGCCCATCTCTTGCAAACCAAGTTCATTCGGGAGATTTACCACTCTGAGTGGCTCTCGAATGTTGTGATGGTGCCCAAGAAAGATAAGTCATTGCGCGTGTGCATTGACTTCAAACATCTTAATAAGGTGTGTCTGAAAGACCATTTTCCGCTCCCCCCCATAGATCAGATTGTTGACTCGACAACGGGGTGCAAGCGATTATCGTTCTTGGATGCCTATTCTTGGTACCACCAGATCTGTCTGTTTGGGCCAGATGAAATAAAAACATCCTTCATCACCCCGTTTGGGTGTTTCTGCTACATCACCATGCCTTTTGGTCTCAAGAATGCCGGCGCTACTTTTATGCGCATGATTCAGAAATGTTTACTTGACCAGATCGCTCGGAATGTTGAGGCGTACATGGACGATGTAGTGGTCAAGTCCTGCAAAGGTTCCGACCTGCTGGCTGACTTGGCTGAGACATTTACCAATCTGAGGTGATTCGACATAAAGCTGAATCCGGCCAAATGTACCTTCGGTGTCCCTAGCCGCAAGTTACTCGGTTTTCTCGTTTCCGAACGAGGAATTGATGTCAATCCCGAGAAGATCAACGCCATTACTCGTATGAAAACTCCCGTGCGAGTGCACGATGTTCAGAAGCTCACAGGTTGCTTGGCGGCATTGAGTCGATTCATTTCTCGTCTTGGTGAGAAGGCTCTTCCCTTGTATCAGTTGATGAAGAAATCAGACACATTCGACTGGACTCCTGAAGCCGAAGCAGCGTTTGTTGAGCTCAAAGCCCTGCTGTCCACCCAGCCGGTGCTTGTCGCTCCTGCCAGCAAAGAGCCCTTCTCTTGTACACTGCGGCCACAAATCAGATTGTCAGTACAGTGCTGACTGTCGAGTGAGAAGAGGAAGGCAAAGCCTATAAGGTTCAGCAACCAGTCTATTATGTCTTGGAAGTTTTGTCCCCCTCAAAGCAGAGATATCCTCATTATCAGAAGCTGTTGTATGGTATTTACTTATCAACAAAGAAGGTGGCACATTATTTCCTAGACCATTCGATCTCAGTCATCAGTGATGCACCTTTATCAGAGACGACTGAGATCGAATGGTCTTGGAAATAATGTGCCACCTTCTTCGCTGATAAGTAAATACCATACACCAGCTTCTGATAATGAGGATATCTCTGCTTTGAGGGGGACAAAACTTCCGAGACATAATAGACTGACCACTAAACCTTATAGGCTTTGCCTTCCTCTTCTCGCTCGACAGTCAGCACTGTACTAATGACCTGATTTGTGGCCGCGATGTACAAGAGAAAGATCTCTTTGCTGGTAGGAGCGGCAAGCACCGGCTAGGTGGACAGCTGGGCTTTGAGCTAAACAAACGCTGCTTCGGCTTCAGGAGTCCAGTCGAATGTGTCTGATTTCTTCATCAACTGATACAAGGGGACAACCTTCTCACCAAGACGAGAAATGAATCGACTCAATGCCGCCATTACCCGTATGAAAACTCCCGTGCGAGTGCACGATGTTCAGAAGCAACAACTTAGATGTGAATCGACATTCGCCTAAGCTCAAAATACTCCGAGTGATGAGCGATCCTCACACTCGAGGGCTTAGCTACGAATAGAATTGGCCTAAGTTAAAAAATTCGTCAAGACAATGATAATCCATTCATTCGACAACTTAGATGCAAATCGACATTCGCCTAAGTTGAAAATACTCCGAGTGATCAGCGATCCTCACGCTCGGGGGCTTAGCTGCGAATACAATTCGCCTAAGTTAAAAAATTCGTCGAGACGATGGTAATCCATTCATTCAACAGCTTAGATGCGAATCGACATTCGCCTAAGTTCAAAATACTCCGAGTGATGAGCGATCCTCACGCTCGAGGGCTTAGCTGTGAATACAATTCGCCTAAGTTAAAAAAATTCGTCGAGACGATGGTAATCCATTCATTCGACAACTTAGATGCGAATCGACATTCGCCTAAGTTCAAAATACTCCGAGTGATGAGCGATCCTCACGCTCGGGGGCTTAGCTACGAATACAATTCGCCTAAGTTAAAAAAACTCACCGAGACGATGGTAATCCATCCACTCGACAACTTAGATGTGAATTGACATTCGCCTAAGCTCAAAATAGTCCAAGTGATGAGCGATCCTCACGCTCGAGGGCTTAGCTGCGAATACAATTCACCGAAGTTAAAAAACTCGTTGAGATGATGGTAATCCATTCATTCGACAACTTACATGCGAATCAACATTCGCCTAAGTTCAAAATACTCCGAGTGATGACCGATCCTCACACTCGGGGGCTTAGCTGCGAATACAATTTGCCTAAGTTAAAAAACTCGTCAAGATGATGGTAATCCATTCACTCGATAGCTTTGATGCGAATCGACATTCACTTAAGTTCAAAATACTGCCGAGTGATGAGCGATCCTCACGCTCGGGGGTTTAGCTGCGAATACATTCGCCTAAGTTAAAAACCTCGTCGAGGCAATGGTAATCCATTCACTCGACACCTTAGATTCGATTCGACATTTGCCTAAGTTCAAAATACTCCGAGTGATGAGCGATCCTCACCTTCGGGGGCTTAGCTACGAATACATTTCGCCTAAGTTAAAAACCTCGTCGAAGCGATGCTAATCCATCCACTCGATAGCTTAGATGCGAATCGACATTCGCCTAAGTTCAAAATACTCCAAGTGATGAGCGATCCTCATGCTCGGAGGCTTAGCTGCGAATACAATTCGCCTAAGTTAAAAAACTCGTCGAGATGATGGGAATCCATTCACTCGATAGCTTAGATGCGAATCAACATTCGCTTAAGTTCAAAATACTGCCGAGTGATGAGCGATCCTCACGCTCGGGGCTTTAGCTGCGAATACATTCGCCTAAGTTAGAAACCTCGTCGAGGCAATGGTAATCCATTCACTCGACAGCTTAGATGCGATTCGGCATTTGCCAAAGTTCAAAATACTCTGAGTGATGAGCGATCCTCACCTTCGGGGGCTTAGCTACGAATACATTTCGCCTAAGTTAAAAACCTCGTCGAAGCGATGGTAATCCATCCACTCGACAGCTTAGATGCGAATCAGCATTCGCCTAAGTTCAAAATACTCCAAGTGATGAGCGATCTTCACGCTCGGAGGCTTAGCTGCGAATACATTTCGCCTAAGTTAAAAACCTCGTCGAGGCGATGTTAATCCATTCACTCGACAACTTAGATGCGAATTGACATTCGCCTAAGTTCAAAATACTCCGAGTGATGAGTGATCCTCACGCTCGGGGGTTTAACTGCGAATACATTTCGCCTAAGTAAAAAACAAAAGCCGTCGAACAGACGATTGAGAGCCAAAGCGCGAGCAAAATCCAAAGGATAAAACCGCGGATAAACGTCGTATGCAGAAGCAAATGTGCTCAGGCCTAAGGCCTGAATAAAGTTTTAAGGGATATAGCTCCACTTGGTATACCGAGGCAAATTTAATTGTTTTTCCCAAAGACTCAAGTTTCTAGGCAGATGACGGACTGGCGGGCTCGACAAAAGTGTCTAGGTTGATGCCGTCGGTGATTCTGGTGGCCGGCTCGATGAAGGTTTCCATGAAGTCCATGAACTAGAGTTTCTTCGTATTCATGACTTGGAGCTCCGTCAGCTTCTCCTCCCTCACGTCCCTACAATGGACCCTGACCAGAGACATTGCCACGTCGGCCCCGCAATGAGCAGTAGATTTTTTCCAAGCTTGCACTCGATTGGGAAGTTCGTTCAGGCGAGCCATCACGGATTTGAGGTCAAGCTGAAGAGTGTCCTCAGGCCATAGCTCCTTGTCGATTCTTTCCATAACAGATTTCAGTCGAGCGATATAGGCCTGGGCACCTTGGAGCCGAAAGTTAAGCCACAACATGTTCATTGCCATTGCATCAGCAACAGGCGACTTGGTGGGGTCAAGCATGGGCTCAATCTCCTCTGTTTCATTTTCAAAGTCCTGGCAGAATTCTGATTGAAGAAGGGGAATCAGTGAACTGCAACCCTCAATTTTTTTTTGCAAATGTCAGTCGACAAGAAATACTCACTGTCGAGCAGAAGATACATCTTCCTCGATAATTCGCCCAGATGCCTCCCCAGGCCATTGCTCCTCTTGGTTAGTTGCTCGGCCTTCTTGGCAAGATCCGCATGCTCCTACTTCAGCTTGGCGTTCTCCTCTTCCAGCTTCTGGACGACAACCAACTTCTGCTCTGCAGCTTCAGTTTTGTCCTTGGCGACTTCTTGGGTGTCAGCAAGTGCTTTGTCCTTCTCCTCTAGTGCCCTCCTCATGGAATCTAAAGAAACAACATTGTTGAGTCACGCTTGGAGTTGATGGTTTTCATTGCGCACGTCTGTTCGAGCGAGAACACTCAGTTCAAAACATGAAAAGCGGAAGATGGGAATGCTGACAGTCGGCACTTGTTACCTCCCAAATACTTCTGCTCAGCACGTGCTCATTCTAGGGCGTTGTTGGCAACCACCAAGTCCACCTGCAATTGGTTATTCTCCTCCTCCATCTCCTTGTACCGCGTCCCAAGTTCGCAAGCCGTTTGGAACCAACAAAAGACAAGAGTTCAATCACCAAGGAGTTCTTGGACAGTCGACTGAGTTATTAAAATTGGCAAATGTCCAAGAACTCCTTGCTGATTGAACTCTTGTCTTTTGTTGGTTCCAGACGGCTTGCAAACTTGGGACGCAGTACAAGGAGATGGAGGAGGAGAAGAACCAATTGTAGGTGGACTTGGCGGTTGCCAACAACGCCCTAGAACGAGCACGTGCTGAGCTGAAGTCTTTGGGAGGTAATAAGTGCCGACTGTCAGCATTCCCATTTTCAATAATCGCGACGCATCAGGTCGAGTGGCTAAATGGCCAATTGAGCTGGGACACTTCGACATCAGATTCGAGGCCAAGAAGGCAATCAAGTCCCAAGCATTAGCAGATTTCATGGCCGAGTGGATCGAACAACAACATCCTATCCAAGTTCACTCGACGCATTGGACAATGTTCTTCGACGGCTCCAAAATGTTGAATGGGTCCAAAGCTGGCGTTGTTCTGATATCCCCCAGAGGCGACAAGATCAGCTATGTCTTGCAAATTCACTTTGATTCCTCGAACAATGAGGCAGAGTATGAAGCACTTTTGTACGGGTTGCGCATGGCTATCTCGCTCGGCGTCAAGCGGTTGATGGTTTATGGCGACTCGGATTTGGTAGTGAATCAGGTGATGAAAGAGTGGGATGTTAGAAACCTTGCTATGAATGGATACTGCAATGCAGTCCGGAAGCTGGCGAAGAAATTTGAAGGTCTAGAACTTCACCATGTTCCTCGACTAAAAAATCAGCCAGCTGATGAGCTATCCAAGATTGGTTCCACTCGACGGCCCGTCCCTAGCGGAGTGTTCCTGGAGCATTTGCACACTCCTTCGATTCAAGAGGATCCCTTCACTAAAGAGCCCCCGCAAACCTTAAGCTCCTCTGACTCGACTGAAGTCGATATTCCTGGTGTGATTGACCTAGTCATGGAGGTGCTAGTTATAATTCCCGACTGGACTGTTCCATACATAGCCTACATCCTCAGACAGGAGCTTCCTAAAGATGAAGCAGAGGCTCGACAGCGCAGGTCCAAAGCTTTCACTATGATGGGTGATCAGCTTTTCAGAGAAAGTGTGTCTGGTGTCACCCAGCACTGCAAGTTCGCGATTTGGATCATGCCGCTGGTGCATGGGTAACTGAGCTGTTGTCTGTTTTGTGGGGGTTGAGGAGAACACCTAATCAGTCGACTGGATGAACTCCTTTCTTCCTTGTCTATGGCGCTGAAGCTATACTGCCGAGTGACTTGGGCCACAACTCTGCTCGAGTGGAGTTGTACTCTGAGGCTGAAGCCGAGCAGGCCAGGCAAGATGGAATAGATCTTCTGGAAGAAGAGCATGAGATGGCTCTAATCCGGACCACAGCCTATCAGCAAGACTTGCAGCGCTTCCACGCAAGGAATGTCAGAAGCCGAGCATTCCATGAAGGAGATTTGGTGCTCCGAGTGAATCAGCACTGACCTCACAAGCTAGCTCCTGCATGGGAAGGCCCTTTTGTAGTCACCAAGCTGCTAAACAAATGGAGCCTATCACTTATATAATCTCATGAAGCAGATGGATGAGCCACAAGCTTGGAATGCAGACCTGCTTCGCCGTTTTTAAACTTGAGACATTAGTTTTCTGATGTAATAAAAGTTCTTCATCAATGCAATTTGTGTCTCTGCAATTAATACCTCGTTGATTCCAACCTTGGAGTTATTTACTTGGGGATACTCCGAGAGACAAGAATCCCTCGCACTCGGGGACTTAGCTGCGAAACATGTTTCGCCTAAGTTAAAAACCCTGTCAGGTGGATAGCAGTCCATTCACTCGACGGCCTATTCGCGAATCCGTCTTCGCTTAGGTTCAAAAAAAATTTCGTCGAGACGATGGTAATCCATTCATTCGACAGCTTAGATGCGAATCGACATTCGCCTAAGTTCAAAATACTCCGAGTGATGAGTGATCCTCACGCTCGGGGGCTTAAGCTGCGAATACAATTCGCCTAAGTTAAAAAATTCGTCGAGACGATGGTAATCCATTCATTCGACAACTTAGATGCGAATCGACATTCGCCTAAGTTCAAAATACTCCGAGTGATGAGCGATCCTCACGCTCGGGGGCTTAGCTGCGAATACAATTCGCCTAAGTTAAAAAATTCGTCGAGACGATGGTAATCCATTCATTCAACAACTTACATGCGAATTGACATTCTCCTAAGTTCAGAATACTCCGAGTGATGAGCGATCCTCACGCTCGGGGGCTTAGCTGCAAATACAATTCGCCTAAGTTACAAAATTCGTCGAGACAATGGTAATCTATTCATTCGACAGCTTAGATGTGAATCGACATTTGCCTAAGTTCAAAATACTCCGAGTGATGAGCGATCCTCATGCTTGGGGGCTTAGCTGCGAATACAATTCGCCTAAGTTAAAAAAACTCATCGAGACGATGGTAATCCATCCACTCAATAGCTTATATGTGAATCGACATTCGCCTAAGCTCAAAAATACTCCGAGTGATGAGAGATCCTCACACTCGAGGGCTTAGCTGCGAATATAATTCTCCTAAGTTAAAAAAATTCGTCGAGATGATGGTAATCCATTCATTCGACATCTTAGATGCAGATCGACATTCGCCTAAGTTCAAAATACTCTGAGTGATGAGCGATCCTCACACTCTGGGGCTTAGTTGTGAATACAATTCGCCTAAGTTAAAAAATTCGTCGAATCTCGTGGCCCAGAGCAAAAACACCGCCAGAAGACATGTTGAAGGATGAAAAACGCAACCTTGCCGGAAGTCGCTTAGACGCTTGCCCCACGGTGGGCACCAACTATCGTGGGAACGAGCCTGATAGTAGATGGTAGGGTACGAATGGAGAGGGCAGAGTCCTAGCTACAGCGAGGGTGTACACACAGATGTGTGAGTTCAGGCCCCTCTTGTGGAGGTAACAGCCCTACGTCTTAGTGCTCGGGAGCTTTATGTCGAGTGGAATGTAGAGATTACAATAGTTTTCTTAACCCTTGTGCAGGAGGGGAGGGGCGGCTTATATAGAGTTCGCTGCCCCTCATAATGGCCCCGCATCAATGGGTCTGGTCGTGGGGTGTAAAGTCTGCCATTACAAGTAACGTACGTAGTAAAACCTATTAAGGGCCATTAAGCCAGCGTCTGCCCGTTGGGCTCTTGATGATGGCTCCTGGTCTTCTGGTGTCGAGTGAAAGAAGGTCCGCAAGTGACATGCGACTGCCGAGTGAGAGCGGGAGCTTCCGAGTGGATTACTGTCGAGTGACTTTGAACGTCTCCAGGGACCCACTCGGAAGGTCATGCTTTATCTTCAAGTCCTCCCATGTGGTGTCCTTAGGTAGGGTATGCGGGCTTTGCTTAGGACCCTACCCTAGGTACATATCCTCATCAACAAGGGTTAGAGTACTCATATGAAGAAGCAGAGAAATTCTTCGAGGACTTATGAACATAATGATTTGAAGAATAATGCACATATTCAGAACTCTTAGATTTTCCCTGCAAAACAGATGCATTAGCACGAGAATGATATTTTTGACCATTTGAGGAATTTGGTCCAAGTGAAGACATTGGTCCATATGAGGAATTTGATATGGGTTCCTTTTCTTGATGGGTGGTGTCGTGAGGACATTCACTTGAAGATTTTGCAAGCAGCTCTTCGGAACCCAGATTTCTTCACAGGTGAACCGTTCCTGCAGTTAGTCCCAACAAATGTGGCAAATACTTCACCTGCTGTTACTATGTTCCTCATGCACTTGAGTACTTATTCCGCTGCTAGTTATTCATCACATTTCAAATTCCTCAAAGTTGAAATTCCTCAAGTGATGAATTTGTAAAAATCGCCTATTCACCCCCCTCTAGTCGATATAACGCACTTTCAATTGGTATCAGAGCAGGTACTCCCTCGCTGTGTGCGATTTTGGTTGAACCACCTAAAGTATAGTTATGTCGACTGCAGGTATGATCAAGGTTTCCATGGGGTGTCCTACCTTCGATGGGACAGACTACCCCTATTGGAAGAACAAGATGTGTATGCACCTTGAAGCTATTGACAACGATCTCTGGTATGTTGCGGAAAATGGTGTGCTCTCTGTCACTCGCGCTGTTACTACTGCTGATGTGAATAGATTCAAGCAACTTGATTCTCAAGCGAAGAATATCATCTGTGGCCATCTGAGAAAAGGTCAGTATGGCAGAGTGATTGCTTTGGAGTCTGCTAAGCTTATCTGGGATAGGCTGTCCAAGATCAACGAAGGTATTGCCACTCAACGTGACTCTCGTGTTGATGTTCTTCACAATCTCTTCAACCGCCTCAAGAGACTTGACAATGAAATTGTTCAACAAACATTTGATCGCCTCACTGATATATCCAATGAACTTCAAGCACTGGGTGCCACTGATATCACTGACCATGAAGTGGTGAAGAAACTGCTATGATCTCTCGATTCCTCATTTTATACTCTGGCTTTGATGATCCAAGAACGTGGAGATTATAAAGCTCTTGATCCTGCTGATATTCTTGAGAGACTCAATACTCATGAATTCCAACAAGCTGAAAAGAGAGACCTCTATGGGCCAAGCTATGGAAGATGTCGTGCTCTAAAGGCAAAATCAATTTCCTCATCCGAAGAAGAAGATTCTGACAGCAGCCTTGGTGATCCTGAAGAACTAAGTCAGGAACTAGCAATGCTTGTGAGGAAATTCCAGAAGTTCTCAAGAAGAGGTGGATTTGGAAAGTTATCAAAAAGTGGCTTGAGGAAATCAAATTCCTCAAAATATTACAAGAAAAGAACCTGTCATCATTGCAAGAAGCCTAGTCACTTTATCTCTGACTGTCCTCTCTGGGAAAAGACTCAAAGAAGAAGAAGAAATACAAGGATGATAGTTCTGATGACTCGAAGAAAAAGAAGAAATCTTCAAAGTCCTCATCTGCAAAGTCCTCATCTTCAAAGTCCTCAAAGCACAAGAAGAATGGTTCCAGAAAGGCTCGAGCATTCATCAGAAGGAAATGGATTCTGAGGAAGAATATGAAGAATATGAAGAAGAGGAAGAATCTGAGGAGGAATCGGAATCTGGTGTCACTAGCCTTGCTCTCGCTACTGCTTTCATCAACAAGTTCATATTCAATGATGAAGAATATGACTACTCCAATGACTCTAACGTCAGCAATGATGATTATGCTCCCACCTATTGCTTCATGGCAAAAGGCTCAAAGGTACATAAACATCATTCCTCATCTGAATCAAGTGAAGGTGAATCTGATGAATATGTGAAACCTAGCTACGCTAAACTTGTTAAAATTGCCACTAAGCAACAAAGTGCACTTGAAAAGCTTCAGAAAATGCTAGACAAAAGCGATGATCTGTTGAACCATGAAGTGGATCGGACTCAAACTCTGTCTGTCGATCTCAAAAGTCTTCAGACGAAGTATGATAACCTATAGAGTCATCATAACGACCTCTTGGCTAATCATGCGAAGCTTTCTTATGAATTTCTTCAAGGAAAGCAAGATCTTGAGAAACTGAGGGTGTCACATGAGGATCTCCAAAGGGAAAATGATTCCTTACTAGCTCAACAGATCAGTACCGCTCAGGAAGAATTCATTCCACCTTGTTTGAAATGCATCGAATGTGAAACTGTTAATTCTTCACCTGAATGTTCAAATGCTTCTATTGCTGAAATTTCTTCAACTATTCCCGTGGTCTTAAATTCCTCATCTGAGGATACCACTAGTATCACTGATGACAATGCAGGGTCGAAGGAATTGTATGTGACAGGCATGTACAAAAGTCTCAAAGGGCATCAAACCCTTTGCGATGTCCTCAAAAAGCAGATACTAAACATGAACCCTCGGAAAGAGGGTATTGCCTTTGTGAGGAAACTCAATGCTGATGGATCCTACTGGACATCTGAGCAGTACCCCAAAACCTCATGACTTTCTCTGGCTTTACTTGTGAAACTTCATATTCCTCTGATGAGTCACTTGACTCCAATTACAGATTCTTCAAAAATCAAAAAAGTGAAGTATTTGCTAGATATGTTGGAACTAACTGCAGGAATGGTTCTCCTATGAAGAAAATCTAGGTTCCCAAGAGCTAACTACCAAATCTTTAAGTGAATGTCCTCACGACACCACTCATGAAGAATAGGAACCCCAGGTCAAATTCCTCATATGGACCAAAGTCCTCACTTGGACCAAATTCCTCAAATGGTCAAAATCATCATTCTCATGCTAATGCCTCTGTTTCGCAGGGAAAACTAAGAGTTATGAATATGTGCATTATTCTTCAAACCATTATGTTCATAAGTCCTCAAAGAATTTCTCTACTTATTCATTTGAATACTCTAACCCTCGCCCTGTGAAACGAAACACACTTGCTTCTATGCCTCCCTTCTCATATGGTACTCCCAGAATGATGAATTCTTTGCCACCCCTCTAGATGTGGGTGGTGAAGATATCAAACTGACATCTTATGCAGGGTCAGGTCTCTAGATGAATTTGAACATCTGATGAATTTACTGGAGACCCGAGGAAATGCTTGAAAGGACGCAAGCTAACCATGATGAAATGAATTCTTCATTTCTCACGTCCTCACTCTACTTGCTTACTATCTTATGTGATGAAATTTTGTCTGATGAAATTGATATCATATTCTTCACTCTGAAGCATATGAGTTCGTAAGTTGTACTAATTCATCTGCAGGATGATACTCTAAAAGCTACTGAGTGGGTTCTCGATAGTGGTTGCACAACCACATGACGGGTGACAAGAATCTACTGATGAATTTGCCACTCACTCCATCTCCTCTGAAGCATATCACCTACGGACACAAAGGAAAAAGCAAGGTATTGGGACTTGGCAAGGTTGCTATCTCAAAGGACCCAACCATGGATAAGGTGATGCTTATTGAATCCCTCGGGTTCAACCTTATGTCTGTCTCAGTGCTTTGTGATCTTGATATGGTTGTCGTGTTTGAAAATTTCATTGTGTTGTCATCATGGAATCTGACAATTCCAAATTTTTCGAAGGATTTAGGAGAGGAGACTTGTATATTGTTGATTTCTCTACAGGTCCTCAACCTGCCACTTGCTTACTTGCAAAGTCTCTAGAAGGCTGGCTGTGGCATCAACGACTTGGACATGCTGGTATGAGGAACCTGCACACACTCGTGATGAATAAGCACGTCATTGGCATCGAGGGTGTCAAATTCCTCAAGGACCACCTCTGCGGTGCATGTGAATCTGGGAAGGTGACCAGATCCAAGCATCCCTCGAAGACAATCATGATCACGACTCGACCCTTTGAATTGCTTCACATGGATCTATTTGGCCCCACTCATTACTCCATACTAACAAATGCATCAAGTTTGTATGGCTTTGTCATTGTTGATGATTACTCTCGTTACACATGGGTGTATATCATTCTGTACAACAATGAAGTGCAGGAGGTCTTTAGATGATTTGCTTCAAGGGCCTCCACCAACTTCGGCATCAAGATCAAGAATATCAGGAGTTATAATGGGACTTAGTTCAAGAACACTAATCTTGATGAATATCTTGATGAACTTGGTATTACTCATGAGCTATCTGCGCCTTATACTCCTCAGCAGAATGGCATCGTGGATCGCAAAAACATGACACTTGTTGAGATGGCTCGCACCATGCTTGACGAATACAAAACTCCTCGTCGCTTCCGGCCTGAAGCAATTGATACTGCATGCCACATCATCAACAGGGTATATCTTCACAAATTCTTCAAGAAGACTTCATATGACCTCATGACAGGCAAGAAACGCAATGTAAGTTATCTCAAAGTCTTCGGTGCAAAATGCTGGATCAGAGATCCTAACCACAATTCTAAGTTTGCACCGAAAGCACATGAAGGTTTTATGCTTGGTTATGGAAAGGACTCGCACACCTACAAAGTCTTCAACACCTACCATCACAAGGTGGTTGATACTATAGATGTGCGGTTCGATGAAACTAATGGCTCGCAAAGAGAGCTCCTGCCTTCTGTGTTAGATGAACAGTCTCGTGAAGAATCCATCAAGCTGAAGGCAACTGAAGATGTAATACCCACTGAGGAAATCATTCCAACAAATGAAGACTCTCATACTGATATACCTGAAGAAACTGGTGCTGATGAAAATCCTCAGCCACGTCAACCTGCTCATCCAAGAGTAGCAAATGAAGTGCAGATTGACAAAATCATCGATGACATCAACACACTAGGTCCTCTCACACGCTCAAAAGCTTCACATCTAACTAACTTTTGTGGGCACTTTGCCTTTGTCTCTATAATAGAACCCACCAAAGTTGATGAAGCATTCAAGGAGCCCGAGTGGATTCAAGCTATGCAAGAGGAATTGCACCAGTTCAAGCTCAACAACGTGTTGGAACTTGTCAAGCGACCAGATCCTCGCAAACATAACATCATAGGTATCAAGTGGATCTATCGCAACAAGCAAGATGAAAATGGCCTCGTGTTGAGGAATAAGGCTCGTCTTGTAGCCCAAGGCTACACATAGGTTGAAGGAATTGACTTTGATGAAACGTTTGCACCTGTTGCTAGACTTAAGGCTATTCGCATATTATTTGCTTACGCTAACCATCATAATATCATATTATATCAAATGGATGTGAAAAGTGCATTCCTCAATGGTAAGCTTGAGGAAGAAGTATATGTTGCTCAACCCCTAGGTTTTGAAGACCCTAAGCATCCTGACAAAGTCTTCAGACTAAACAAGGCCCTCCATGGCCTGAAGCAGGCCCCTCGGGCGTGGTACGACACTCTGAAGGAATTCCTCATGAAGAAAGGCTTCAAACCCGGTTCACTCGACCCAACCCTTTTCACAAAATCTTATGACAATGAACTGTTCATATGCCAGATATATGTAGACGATATTATCTTTGGCTATACCGACGAACGTTACAGTGATGAATTTGCCTATACGATGAGTGAAGAATATCAAATGTCTATGATGGGAGAATTGAAATTCTTCCTAGGTCCTCAAATTCGTCAGCAAGACAATGGCATCTTCATCTCACAAGAGAAATACCTCAAATATGTTCAGAGGAAATTCGATATGCAAGATTGCAAAGGCGTCAAAACTCCAATGCCTTCAAAAGGACACCTCTACACTGATGAAAATGGTAAAGATTTCGATCAGAAGGTATACCGCTCCATGATTGGCTCCTTATTGTACCTATGTTCATCTAGGCCTGATATAATGCTAAGTGTTTGCATGTGTGCTCGATTCCAAACAACACCGAAGGAATCACACCATAAGGCCGTGAAACATATTCTTCGATACTTAGCTCACACACCAACACTTGGATCATGGTATACCAAGGGCTCAAATCTTCACCTCGTCGGATACTCTGATGCTGACTATGCTAGAGATCGCATGGATCGCAAGTCAACCTCAGGCACATGTCATTTCCTCGGACGATCCTTAGTCCGTTGGTCCTCGAAGAAGCAGAACTGCATTTCACTCTACTGCAGAAGCTGAGTACATTGCTGCTGGTTCATGTTGCACTCAGCTACTATGGATGAAGCAAACCCTCAAGGACTACGACATCAAGCTGAAGAATGTGCCTCTTTACTGCGACAACGAGAGTGCCATCAAGATTTCTTATAACCCTGTTGAACATTCCAAGACCAAGCACATCCAAATTCTTCATCATTTTCTTCGAGATCATGTACTCAAGGGCGACATCTCCATCGACCACATTCCCCCTGAAGAACAACTGGCCGATATCTTCACAAAGCCCTTGCATGAAAAGAGATTTTGCAAGTTGCGGTGTGAGATAAATATCTTAGAATCTTTGAATGTCCTTTGAAGAAAGACACACATCCTAACACTTATCCAAAATTGATGACCTTGATGTGCAACACACGAAGAAACATTTTTCTTCAATCAATGAAGAATAACCCTCTAAGTGTGAAGAAATTAATGAATAATTTGATTCTCAGAACCCTACGACAATTGTACGCGTTGTCTGAAGTCATCATTCTTATATGGTGGGTCACGCCACCAACGATAGTTGAAGTTCTTCTAAGTTGAGTTTTTCAGCATTTGTGCAAATTCTTCAAATCATCAAATTCCTCAAAATTTTCAAGTTCCTCAACTTTTCAAATTCTTCAAACTTTGAAACTCATGTTCTTCATTGACTATACATATATATTTTATATTTGAATTTTCAATGTCCTCAACAGCATTCACTTATTGCTAATTCTTCAAGTTGATTTTCATCTAAGTGAATGTGATCGGACCCCTTTTCCCCTCTATGCTAAACTCAACCAAGTTTGTTCACATATTCTTCATATGCGTTCTACTTTGAAACTCGTTCAAAGTCTTCACTGTGTCCTTGACAGCTGAAGAATTTGCAAATGAAAACTTTGAAATCTTCACTACCAAAATTTTCGGCGGTTCCCGCTCAAACTGTTCCTATTCCCGCGCCTGGATAACCCACGACCCCCACTATCGCCACCGTTGAGTTCGTGGGTGACACCTGTCGCATGGAGAGCAAGGGTCAGGGGCAATTCTGTCCAAAATCTTCGGGCGAACCGGTTTTCACCTCCTCTATAAATACCCCTGTCCCATCAACTATGCCCGGTTACTCCGCATCTCATCCCTCTCCCGAGCTCCAACCTAGCACCGCCGCAAAAGTCATCGTCGCCGGTGAGGAAGAGCTTCACTGCCTCAACCTTGTCGTCGCTGTACTCGCACCAGCCGCGGAAATCCTCATTCCACCGCCGCTATAGCTGTCTCCTCTGCCAAGCTAGGGCATGGGAGATCTGAATGCACGAACTTCCCAATCTCATCTCTGAGTTCGTCGTGTTCTTCACCAGGGTAAATAAAATTCATTTTTACTTCCCTTGTTTGATCCTCAAATGCTCTTCATATTTCTCAAAAGGTGTTTGTTCTTCATGAACCTTATTTTAAAGCACCTTACATCTCCTCATACTTGATGATTTTCTCTAAGTAATGATTTGCTTCAAGATTCCTCAATTATGCACATCCTCAAAAAGTACAACTCAGGAACCTGAGACAAAGAACACTTAGGAAAATTCCTCAAGACATTCATGGTCAAATTCCTCACACCTAATTTTTCGTCAAAATTTCTAAGAACGCATATGACCTCTTCAAATTCCTCGCACCTATACTCTGTTCATAGGTACAACATGTCCGCTGATGAATCACTAGGTTCTCATCAACTTAACTCATTTGTAGCGCTTCTTGAAGAAAAATTGTGTACCTCTTCAGAATATTCAAGAGTTCATATTCCTCAAGTGAAGAAAATGGCTGACGGAAAGACACCTCAGAAAGGAGGAAACAAGCCAGATGTGCACACTGCCTTTGAGATTCCAGAGGATGTGTATGATGAATATTGCACACCTGATGAAGAAGCACATGGAAAAGAGACGACCAAGCAGAGAAAGATTCGTCTGGAAAAGATTGAGCGGAGATGGGCAAAGGATTGGAAAGAATATCGTTATGTAACCCCAAAGTACATGATGAAATTTGCAGTGAAACCACCTTGCAACAGGCCTCCTCTAGCTCAGAACCAAATCGCTGATCCCACAAGCCTAAAGACTAGTGAGGACTTTCCTCATCTATGGGAGAAGCAGCAAACCAAGCTGGCTAGGAAAGCCAAATAAGCAGTGAAGAAATTCAATGAAGATTCTGCTACTTCTGCCTCTGCCGGAGCTGCTGCAAGTGCTTCGAAGAAAATCATGAAGAAATCTGCTTTGAAGATAGGTTCTTCAACATCAAGACCTTCACAGCAGATTCCTCAAGGTCAAAGGCCTCAGCCTACAAAGTCCTCAGCACCTGGAACTGTCGCTGCTCAGTCTTCTGCAGCAGTTACAAAATCCTCAACACCAGTGCATCTGGATACATGCAAGAGGACTGAGGGTTTCACCACAGTCCCAAAGATCACTGCAAGCTCCTCCAACATAGCAAAGTCTTCAACCAGCCCCTCTGCGTTGAAGCTGAAGAAAACTGTTGGACGAGGTCAAAGACCAAGTCCTCACACAAGCAAGGCTGTGATGACCATACCCTCACGTTCTGAGGATAATGATGATGATGTTGATGAAGCTGATGATGAGGAATTGGAAGAAATCATCAGACAAAGTCAGCACAGGGCTGCTAGAGCAAAGGGTAGCTCTGTTCCTCTCATGCTGGATCCCAAGATGATCCTCAACTTCATCGATATATGGCATGAAGACCCGAGCACCCCACTTTCTTCACTAAATCTGCCTCCTGAAGTGGATCATGTCCTCACCCTTTTCATCTCTGAGGAACAATGGAAGAGAGAGCAAGCTCTGAGAGCTAAGAGGAACAGGACTCGAAAAGAAAAGTTTCTGCGTGAAAATGTGATGAATTTGACCCCAAATCAACTAGTCACAGTTCAATCCGAAATTCGCACACTCTCTGTGGATCAACAGAGATATGATGTTTAATGGAAGGGCACCAAGGTCAGACTCGTCAGGGCTGCTTAAGCAGTTGTAAAGGATCACAACACCAGGGTTGCAGCTCGATCGCAACCACAAAAGCCTCAGTCTGAAGAAATTGCTCAGACTGCAGATGAAACTCCTTAGGCAGCTGATGAAAATGCCCAGTCTGATGAAACTATTGAAGGAAATGCTTGTGCACCAGAAGAAATTGCCAGTGCTGCCGAGGAAACTCAGACCACTGATGAACATGCCAGGGCAACCTCCAATGTTGTGCCTGAGGAAACTGCTATGCCAACAGGTACTTCTATTATACCTGAAGAATCTGATAGGCCAGTTGAAGAATCTGTTGTGCCTGAAAAACTGAACCACCCAAGGCGGCTGCATCAGTTGTTCCTGAAGAAACTGCTACTGTTGAGGAAAATCCACTCAAGAGAAAAGCGTTAACTTCTGATGCCCCTGTGTTGAAGAAGTTGAAAACTTCATCAAGTTCCTCAGCAACTCCAATTGATGCAACTCCAATTTCCTCAGCACTAGCCTATGCTATTGTGCCATTCGGGGAGGAGTATGTCATCCCTGAAGAAGAAGAAAATCATTCGGCTGCTTCCACAGAGCCTCTTGATGAGGAAATTGTCATCGATGACACTGCATCAACCCTCAAGGTATCATCGCGCCAGCTTCTGGTAATTGCTGAGGAAGCTGGCATAGAAGAAATTGATGAAGAAGTTGACATTGGTGACACTACTCTAGTCATTAATGATGAATATTGGGAATCTGCACATCCCTATTCACCAATGGCAACTCCTCTGATGTTGATTCCTCAGTCACTTGCACAGACTGAAGAAATCCCAGAAGACTCTGAACATCTGTACCTTCCAGACAGTGAAGAAATTCCAGCTGCAACAGCTGAGGAAAATGATGCCCCGGCCACTGTAGAGGAACGAGTTCTTCAAATAACTCATTCTGTTGTTCTTCCGATGCCAACGGAGATCAAGGGGCGCACATGAACAAATCTTCAACCCAAGCCAAGACTGCCCTTCAAAGGCATTGTTCGTCCCAAATTCCTCAAGAATAATTTCTTTCATGAACAGTCATTCTTCTCTGGACCAAACCCCTATGACTCTACAAGGGCTGGTCGCAACAGATTCTGGACTTCCTCTCAACTCAACTACTATGCGTCAGTCCTATATGAGAAGCAGAAAGTCTTCGAGCACCATTAGATTCCTTATGCTCATATGGAAAGTCTTCCATCATTCACTCTAGTGCTCCAAGTTCTCTATGATGCAGGCCTTCTTCCATTCTATGTTGACATCTGCGACTGGAATGAAGAAATCATCATTCAATTCTATGCCATGCTACATATTAGCGAAAATTCCTCAGATATCAACTCATGGATATTGGAATGGATGACTGGCACGACCCACTTCACTGCTCAAGCCTCTGAATTGCTTCAGTGTGTCCCTGTTCCAATTCCTTCAGATGAAGCCCGCAAACTGTTTAATGAGCCTGCACTTCCAAATCAACTGATGCAAGTGTTGATGAAGCCTTTGCCTCCTGGAACGCCTCAACCAAACACCTTCCTTGTGAAGAATCTGCTATATGTGCCCAGGACTGTTTAACGTATGCTCACAAATAAACTATGTCCTCAGAAAGGCCATGATTCTGAAGAAGAAGAAGTGGAAGGAGTCATGAAGAATATGTTCTTCAACATCATTCATGGGATTCCCATCGACTTGCATGATTTCTTCATGAGGATATTGGCCAGTGTTGCCTTAGCTCCATTTGAACAGAAGCCCTATGCGCCATGGATCATGAAATTCATCAGGGCAAAGTCCTCAGTTCCCTTCAAGGCTGATTTTCAAAATCACTTTGGCTTTCTGCCTCCAATAGAAGTCATCAAGAGCTCAATTGCCTCAGTTGAAGGAAAAGGCAAATCTGTCATTGATGAAGGCACTCGTCCTTTGGATGGAGAGTTCCGCAAAGCCGCTTCCTTCTCTACCAATGATGACACTGTAACTCAAGACTCCGGTGCAAACGCCTCATCTCAACAACCTCAAGAGACTGCCCCTCGTGTGATGACTGATCGCGAGCTTCTAATAAGTCTTCATCAGAAGGTCGATCGCAATCACAAGTGGGTGAAGCGTCAACTTGGTTACATTGTGCAGAACATGACTGTGACGCAGAACACAGTGAAGAGAAATCACTACTATGCGCATGAAACCCTCAACCGCACTTGGGCCATACTGTCTCACATCATGTCTTCTGAAGAATTGGATGAGCTGGATATTGAGGAACATCCCGACTGGGCTCGGTGACCTCAGAAGAAATTCAAGAAAGTTCAAGTTCCTCTGATGGTAGCAAGTTCATATTATTCATCTCGCGAGCATGATGACAATGAAGACATTGATAACACTATTGTAGGCCCTGCATCGACAAACGACCCCGACAACGCTGGCGCTCCTTCCTCACCAACACGATGAAATTCTTCAAAGGGGCATTAGTCATCACTTTTTCTTCCCTTTTGGTCTTTGATGACAAGGGGGGAGAAAATTTGAGTTAGTCTTCAAGCGGGTCTCTATAAATGGGCTATTTTTGTTTAAGTTATAACTCTCGCTCTTCCGAAACTTTTGTTGATTGAGTTGTAAACTTAAGTCCGATGGTGGTCTAACACTTTTGAACTATTTCCTCGCATGTTTATTTCCTCAAATACCTTAATGCATGCATGGTGAATTTCTTCAGACACCATTTTCCTCACACATTTCAAATTCTTCATATCATGTATTCAAATGCGTGTATGAATTACAAGATATAGGGGGAGTTCTCCATGTTTGAACCTGCCATGTGCATTTACAGTCCAAAGCAAATTCCTCAAATATGCACATCTTCAGGGGGAGTCCTTCTATATCTTGCAATCAAATTCCTCAAAATCAGTACTTTCACTTCATATGTTTATCCCCATTGAAAACTTAACCTATTTGTCATCAATCACCAAAAAGGGGGAGATTGTAAGTGCATCTAGTGCCCCTTAGTGATTTTGGTGTATTGAAGACTTACATGTTACGTTTGTGAGTGTACACAGGCTCTATAAGTCGATGAGGAGTTTGATATAATCGGAGATTATCGACCCCTAAAAATGTATGTCTTCAAGTGAAGACTTTGCTGAAGACTTTCTAAGGACTTGGGTGAAGACTTTGTGAAGACTTTGAAAATGAAGAAGTTGGTGTGACCTTGAAGATATGAATCAGGAATATGAAGCGTGAAGACTTTTGTTTTCATAGTTTTGTTTCCTTTATTTGAGTCATAGGAAACACAATACTGTTAAAGGGGGCCGAGGTAATACTAAGTAAAATTTCCAACTGATGCTCAACTCCAAAATCCTCAACACATACAATCCTTCGAGTGAAGCCTTTGGAAATCTCTTATGGTTTAGACAAGTTCTTCAGTGACAGAGACAAAGTTCTTCTAGTCTCTGAGGAAATTGATCTGCCTGAGGAGTTAGGATTTTGCCAGTGCGAATTGCCTACAAGTGAAGAACATGATACGCTGAGGAATTTCATAGTTCGAAATTCCGACCATTGCTGTGCTTAGCACCAGCTGTCCCCAATCATTATTATCCACATAACAGTCATATCATTGGGAGCATTTATGTCTTATCATGTCAGGTTGCATCCTGGCTATAAATAGCCACACCCACAACCACTAGTTAGTTGGCTGCTCCGAGAGAGAGAACTGACACTTGTCATTTGAGAGCAACCCATCCTTCGAGGACTTTTGAGAGAAAATCATTAGTGAGGAAAACCTACAATCAAACCACAAAACCCAAAGTGATTGAGCATCACTGAAGAAATTCCTGTGTGGAACCGACGCTTGTTACCTTTGAGGACTGTGCATCCTCCAGACGGTTAGGCGTCATGGTCTAGTGCTCCTGCAGTCAATTGGGGACCACAAAGTGACCCTTGTCTAGAGCATCCAGTAGTAAATTGTGGATCGCCAGGTCACCAGTTTGTGAGGGTTTTGGAAGTCTACCCTGAGGACTTACCACGAGTGTTGGGCGAGGACTGTGTGACCTTAGCTCAAGGAGAATACGGTAAGGACTGTGTGTCCTGGGACTATGTGTCCTCTGGTTTAAATACCAGGCCACTCCAAACCAGACGTACGACTCTCAAATCAGTTGGAACTGGGTCATCAAACCATTGTCTTCATCGAGCTATCTGGTTCTATTTCCTCAACCCCTCTATTCCTCATATACCTGTTGATGAAATTGATTGTTACTGTTTGAAGTATTTGAGTGAAGACTTTTACAAATTCCTCCCCTCAAATTCTTCAAGTAACCTTGTTCATCACTGCTTATCCTGTATCACACTACTCTCTATTTGTGCATGTTTCATTTCATCATGAAGACTATGTTGTTACTATGTTCCTCATGCACTTGAGTACTTATTACGCTGCTAGTTATTCATCACATTTCAAATTCCTCAAAGTTGAAATTCCTCAAGTGATGAATTTGTCAAAATCGCCTATTCACCCACCTCTAGTCGAGATAACGGACTTTCACATGACTTAAAGCTCGAGTCATCGCAGGAACCGCAGCGCCATCGATTGGAGCAACGAGGTGGTTACCTATTTCGCCCGTAATCGTGGGTAGTGGGATTGGTGGAGATGGGTGGTGACCATTGGAGCGGGGGAGAGCCATCCCCCATTCCCTCTATATAAATTGGGAGGTCTCGAGAGGCAATGCTCATCCACCTTCTCCTCCTCCATGAGTCCAAACACACAGAGCTCGCTTCTGCTTATTTGTCTGGAGCCACATCTGTCCCCCTAATGGTCAGGGGGAGGGGCTTATGAGCGCCTTGGCCACCATATGGAACTCCTCTTGCCTTCATGCCCGGCCTCCACCTTGGGCCGTCAGTCTAAAAGTTCTGGAATGGAGGAGCGGGTGGTACAGCAGCCACACCATGGATAACCGCGGCGATGCCTTTGCTGTCATGTCGCCTGCTGCCTTAGTCCGGACGGGGTACCGCACGGTGACCACTGAGCCAGAGTCCATAGTACAGGTGCAGCACCACGGTGGATCGCGGTACCCATGCTTCTTCTTTGAGGTGATGGAGGCAGCTTGTTGCTGGTCAAGTGCGAGTTGTGGTAACAGTAGTTCTCTTCGAATCATGGCGAAGATCTCCACCCACGGTGCCGCGTATGACGCGCCTGGGTGGGAACCTTTCGGTTGTGTGCATCTCTTTACTGTGTGTGTGTGTGTGGGGGGGGGGGTAATTCCCCTCCTTTGTCCACTAGGGGCGACCATGGTCTCTAGGAGGCTGTTTAGGGGATGCGGCACCTGCCTTTGCTGTCGCGTAGAAGGTTTGGATGGCGAAGGTCGGGGCAGTTATGGAGACGCCCCTCCGAGCGACGGTGATGATGAAGATGACGGTGGGGTGGCCTGAGCAACTGCAGCATCAATAACTGGGCTTCAGCGGCGCCTCCGTCCACACTCACCTTCCGCCTTCTTCCTCCCTGTCGGTGTCATCTACCCTACCTTGGTGCAGGGTCCTTCGACTCCTCCAGGGGACGCGTCCCTCCGGTCTTGTCAGGGAGGTGCTGAATCCCACCAAGGGCTCCTTTTGCCCTCTATTTCCCTTCCTCCTAATCACTAGGAGCAGAGGGACAAGAAAGGCATTACAGGGCACTTATCTTTTTTTATGTTGAAAGATGTAGGCGTTTGCCAATTTTTAACTAGTCATAATGTAATCTCTACCCATCTTGTATCGAAAGTGAATGAGAAAAGTGCTATTTTCTTCCTGCAAGTACTATCCTTTCCCTTCCTTGTTAATGCTGTTTTGGGATGTGTTGTCATTGCTACACGAAGCCACTTGCCGGATCATAACTTAGCCACGAGTGCCAAATGGGAACAAGCCCCCGACAACAGGTTGGCAATGTTGCCCGGTAGAGCTCCTTGTCAGTGTCGGTGCAGCCCCCCCATAATCGTTAGACGAAAAATAGGGAGGCGGCTCATCCCGACAAGGGTTCTCACCACGTGGAGGACTCCACTACCCACGGCGAGGGAGATACTATGGATTTCCTCAGAGCATCAGAAAGACATTGAACTTGGGATGTGTTAATTGTACTTATCTTTTCCAAGTTGTACCCATCTGGAGGGCTTGATGGGTCATCGTCCTTGTTCCTTCATTACTCACCTCTGCTTCCCAACGGTCCGTTGCATAGGGAGAGAAAAGTAACAAAGATTACAGGTTCATCAAGCACTCCAGCAAATCTTATATTTAGAAGCGATAACATTGCAAAAATGCGTAATTGGCATGTAAAATGATGATATTGCAATGCCTAGCTTTATTATTGTCGCACAGGGTCTGCACCTGGCTTTGTACAAAGGGTTACATGCAACATCGGCAATGCTTGTACAAAAGGTGTCTGTTGGGACTGCGCCCGGCAACAACTCCTTACGAGTAGAGCGCCTTACGAGTAGAACTTACGAAAATGCTCAATATTCCATGAGTTAAGCACCTTGGTACCATCTTTGGTCTCCAGACGGACAGTGTCGGGTCCGGTGAATCGTGCTACCCGGTACGGGCCTTCCCACTTCGGCATCAACTTGTTGGTACCCTTGGCGAATTGAACACGCCGAAGGACAAGATCGCCTTCCTCAAGGCTCCAGGCATGAACCATGTGGCTATGGTAGCGACACTGGGCTTGTTGATAGCGTGCAGCACGCACAGTGGCCCGAAGACGATTTTCCTCAAGGAGCATGGCATCGGTATGTCGTAGCTACTGTTGCTCTACTTCATCGTAGGCAAGCACTCGAGGTGACCCATATATGAGTTCCGTGGGGACCACTGCTTCCACCCTGTACACTAGGGAGAAGGGCATCCAGCCAGTGGCTCGATTTGGTGTCGTTCTGAGTGACCAAGTAACCACCGACAGCTCATCTATCTATCATTTTCAGCTCATCCACAGCTTATCAAAAGTTCTTGTCTTGAGTCCTCGTAGCACTTCAACAATCATGCTCTCAACTTGCCAATTGCTTCTACAATAGCAACAGAGGCGAAGGAGACCTTGCTCCCAAGGCTCTGGATATATTGCTTGAAGGCTCGGCTCGTGAACTGGGTGTCATTGTCATTGATCACCCTATTTGGTACTCCAAAGCGGCACACTAGTCCTTTCATGAACTTGATAGCTGATTGTGCAGTCACCTTTCTCACTAGTTCTAACTCATGCCACTTTGTGAACTTGTCAGTTGCGACGAACAAGAACTCAAAGCCTCCGACGGAGCGGGGGAAAGGGCCCAGGATATTGAGCCCCCAAACTGAGAATGGTCAGGATAAAGGAATTGTGTGTAGAACTTGCGCTGGTTGGTGGATGTTCTTGGAATGAAATTGGCAAGCTTCACATTTGGTGACCAGCTCGGTGGCGTCCTGGAGGGCAGTGGGCCAATCTAAACCCTGCCGGAAAGCTTTAACAACAAGGGCCCTTCATCCTATGTGAGAGGTACATACTCCTCTGTGGATTTCTGCCAATAGCTTCAGTCCATCCTCTCGGCAGATAGACCTCAATTTCACACCGTTTGGTCGTATTTTGTACAATTTGTCATCGACAAACAAGTACGTACTTGACTGGCGGGCTACTTTCTCGGCTTCCTCTTGTTCTCTGGGGAGTTCTCCTGTCAGAAAGAAGTGGACTATATGGTGTGCCTAGGCTAGAGCTTGTGGCTCGACAACAAGGACCAGTGGTGTCCCTTCATCGGCGGGAGCGCTTGTCTCAACCGCTAGGACCTGAGGTCCCACAGGAGGGATCTGTTCATCAACCGCGGTAGGATTTTTCTAGGCAGCATCTCTGCCAACACCTTCGGAAAGCTCTGCCAGGAAATGCTTTGCAGAGTTCAACTTCCTTATCTTTCTGGACATCGCTGATGGGGATACTGATGGTTGGGTGAGACAGAAAACAAAAGTCCCTAGTTCCACAGGAAGCTTTTGCACAGCACACTTCGATAGATGGTCAACAATGTTGTTTTGTGCTTGGGGCACGTGCTTTGTTTGTAGTCCATCAAAGTCCTCCAATTTCCACACGTCCTCCACATAAGCTTCCATCAGTGGCCTCTGGTAATACTTGTTGACTTTTTTCACCACAATTTGATAGTCTCCTCGGACAAACAGTCTCTTGATCCCCAACTCTGCTGCGATTCTAAGTCCAGCGAGGAGTCCCTCATACTTAGCGGTATTTTGGTGGCTTCCTCCAAGTGAAGGTGCATTTGGGCCACGTTCTAGAGGTGCTCTCCGATTGGGCCAACAAGGAGCACGCCTGCTCTGGCACCCTTAAGTGAGAAAGGCACCATCAAAGTACATGATCCAATCTTAGGGAGCTTATTTGTCGGGGAGGATTGTCTCTGGGATCTCTTCATTGGGCATGGGTGTCCATTCTGCAATAAACTCCACCAACGACCCGCTTTGAATAGTGAAAGTGTTGTTATACTTCAATCCAAAACATGATAACTCCAGTGCCCACTCAACTATCGTGCCGGTGGCCTCCGGGTTTCTCAGTATGTGTTGTAATGGGAAATGGGTAACAACTGTGATCTCTTGGGCTTGGAAGTACTGATGCAGCTTCCTCGAGGCCATGGTCAGGCCGAAGATCAACTTTTGTACTCCAGAGTACCTCGATCTAGCTCCCTACAATAAGGAACTAACGAAGTACATAGGTCACTACACCATCTTCTTATTTGCCACCACCTTAGATTCATTGTCGCCTGTTTGCTGATGTTCCCCTTGATCATTATTGTGTCCTGCCGCGGATTCCACCGTATTCCTCTCGGTAACACTAGCGACAGTCGTTGAACCTTCATCTGCATCCCTTTGCGCTACCAACGCTGCACTAACCACTTGATTCATTGTTGCTAAATACATCGACAATGGCTCTCGCAGTTTAGGAGCGACCAAAGTGGCAGCAGAGGAAAGGTAATTCTTCAGGTCTTGCAGTACTGCATCTGCTTCCGGGGTCCACTTCATAGGGCCAGCCTTCTTCAAGATCTTAAAGAACAACAAGGCACACTCAAAGGACTTGGAAATGAACCTACTCAACATGGCAACACATCCGGTCAAACACCTGATATTCTTGGTGGTCTTGGGTTCTTGTATCTATCCGATCGCCCTGATCATGTCGGGATTAGCCTCTATTCCTCGTTAGGACACAAAGAACCCTAGTAGCTTGCCGGATGGGACGCCAAATATGCACTTCTCAGGATTGAGCTTCAAGTTGATCTTGCGTAGGTTTGTGAAATTTCCTCCAAATCTTGTATGAGAGTTGGTTCGTCTTTCATCTTGACTACAATGCCATAAGCTTCCACACTATTGTGCAATTGAGCCTCAAAACCAATATGAACCGCCGCCGCGAAGGTTGAACCAACACTCTTTAACCCGAAGGGCATACACATGAAACAGTACGTGCCGTAGGGAGTTATGAATGAGGTCTTCTCATTGTCTTCCTTGGCCATGAATATTTGGTGGTATCTGGAGTAGGCATCCAAAAAGGAGAGAAAGTCACATCCGGAGGTGGAACCGACAATCTGATGTATGCGTGGCAAGGGAAATGGGTCCTTCGGGCAAGCCTTGTTCAAATCGGTGAAGTCTATGCAAAGCCTCCATTTTCCATTCGCCTTGTGCACCACCACCTGGTTTGCTAGCCAAGTCGGGTGCAATACTCCTCTGACCAAACAAACTGCTGCAAGTTTCTTGATTTCCTCGGCAATGAATAGTTGTCGCTCCAAGGCTTGCTTCCTAACCGTTTGCTTGACGGGTCGGGCATGTGGGCAAACAGGAAGGTGGTGCTCACTTACCTCCCTGGGAACACCAGTGATGTCAAATGGTTGCCCGGCAAACACATCGACAGTTGCCCACAAGAGGGCAATGAGCACGATTTCCTATTTGTTAGTAAGGGTAGCACTAATGGTGAAGGTACCACTAGTGCCTTCCTCCCTTGCCGGGACCTTCTTCGTCTCAGGATAGGTGACCTTGGTCTTCTTGCTAGTGGAACTGTCTAGAAGGTTATCATCGGTTGCAGCGCACTCCGAAGAGGCGTGCTTCCCGGAGTCCTTGCCAGTGCTCCTGGCAGCCTTCTTCAATTTTTTCGATTCCTTGGCGAGAGCTGGGACATCTGTGGCCTCAGCTGCTGACGCATCGCGGTACATCTTGTCTACGTAGATAACTTCATTCTTCTTGTCGAAGGGGATGGGAAAGATTCCAATAGGCCCTGGCATCTTCAAAGTATTGTAAGCATAACGGGATGTTGCCATGATTTTGCCAAGGCTAGGCGACCGAGGATTCTGTTGTAAGGCAAAGGGATCTCAGCCACGTCAAACACTATCTTCTCTATTCGGAAATTCAGCTCTTCACCGAATGTCATTGGCAGAGTGATCTTCCCCTTGGGCCAGCTCCTGTCGCGATTGATTCCTTGAAAAGTGCTTGAAGCTTCGAGCTCTTCATCATGGATCTGCAGTTTCTTGGACACCTTAGGGGAGATCAAATTTGATTCGGCCCTATTGTCAAATAGCATCTTAGACACCTTGAGGTAGCGGATTGTCGGGGAAACCAACAACGGCAAACATCCGACCGTGGTGGTGCGTTCAGGATGATCCTCTTCGTCAAAGATGATATGCGTGTAGGACCATGTGAGTGGCTTCCTAGACTGTGCAATTGGTTCCATGGCATGTACCTCGCTCACCCATTGTTTGAGCTGGCGGTGAGAGGAGTGTAAGGAGGCTCTCTCTGTTAATGCACATGACTTGATGCTTTCTAGAACTCCTTGTCATAGGAATCTTCATCACCATCCTCATCCTCACTCATGTCATCTGTTTCTTTTTTCTCATGGCCTCGAGCAGGTTTTTCCTTTTGGTGTGGGGTTTCTCCGTGACGGCCTCCTCTACCCTCACTCTTCTCATATTCGGCCCTCTGTTTCTCAACAAGTTTCTCGACTTGCCGGCATTCTTGGATATCATGGCCCTTGGTGCGGTGAATTTTGTAGTATGGCCTGTCGGTCTTCCCGGTCATCTCTGCTACAGCAGCCTCCGGCAGTCAGTGCACGCGGCAGCTACCTTGCCAGGGTTTTTGGATTTCGCCTTCTTGCGAGTAATGAAGTCTTCGAATCTCTCAACGGCCAGTACCCCCTTTCCTTTACGCTTCTTGTTGCACTTCCGATTTCCGCCCTTCGTGTAAGAGGCGTCATCGTCATCGTCACACTCGACTTCGATGCTTGCGTCCTCTCCGAGGAGTCGCCTTCCTTGTTCAGCTCGAGCACACTTGTCTGCAAGGTGTAAAGCTCATTAACAGTTTTGGGGAGCTTGACATTCATCTTGGCTCGCATCCTCCTTTTGCGCACGTTCGAATGGAACACGTCAATGACGACTGCGGAATGGATTTCTAGGATGTTATGGTGCACTCGGCTGAATCGCTGAATGTACTTTGTCAAAGTTTCTCCCTCCTTCTGTGGAAGGAGTTGAAGATCGTCGGGCTGACCTGACTCTTGGTGACCACCCGTGAAGTCGCCAAGGAACTCGTTGCATAGATCAGCCGAGGATGAAAAGGAATTTTCAGGCAGGTGCATTACCCACGATCTCACATTTGGCTTAAGTGACAAAGGGAAATAGTTGGAGAGCACCTTTTCATCCCTTCCTCCTATGGACTAGACAACTAACGTATATTTGCCCAGGAACTCTACTGGGTTCAGCTTCCCGTCTTATTTCTATGGTAGTTCAGGCTTGAAAGCTCGGGTCGATGGCCAGCGGACCCGTCGCTAGAGAAGGTGGGGCAACCAACCTCGTAAGGAATATACCCGCTAATACTAGGCGTGGGGTTGCCGACGTTTGGACCGTTGTGCTTGTCGAATTGATGGTGAGATTTCCGGTATCGCTCGATGGTGATACGCGCATCTTCTTTCCTCCGGTCTTTGAGGATGCAGCATTGATCTCGGTGGTCCCGCGGGCCGGACGATACTATGGATTCCTCATCATGCTCGTCGGCATGTGAAACTTGTTGCGCTTGCCTCTAGGCCTGCTATCGCGGAGGAGATTCGACTATTGGAGTAACCCCCTCGACATGTTCGTTGGCCCGGGCTGTCGTAGTCGTTCACTTCTGCCACGATGCCTCCGCACACCGTGTCTTCTTAGTTTCGACAAAGGAGATGAAGCTCTAAATGGTGGCTCTCCATTCTTCCATCCTATCAGCCGTCGGCATGAAGTTGAGCAACATCTGGACTTGTGACATGGCTTCCTCGGTTATGTCTGGGATGGCGAAAGAGGCAGACCGCAATGTCGCTTGGCTCTTAGTGGGCCCAACAGACGTCGTGTTCTCTGCGTCGGGTGCCACTTTTCGGGGCCGTCTGGTGTGCAGCAGGATGAGCTTGCAGATTTGCGGTCTCGCTCGGCGCTCCATCTTGTTCCGCGCGGGGTGCGCGAATAGAAGCCCTGTCAGCGATGGGGGAAGATGTAGGGTCATGGCTTGCTCCACACCAGGCGCTCCCGCGATGGTCACAGCAGTCTGAGCAACGTGTAGGTGAATGATGACCATTCCCCTCGCCTGCAGCGTCAGGGCATGGCTCGCCAAGTTGTTGCCGCTGTTGCTCCTCTCCATCTCCTTCTGTGCCACCTCCAACCATGGGTCCTGGACAGGGGCGCCTCTGTGGGGACCCCAACTCATAAGTCATGATCACCAAATGCACGTGCACAGTGATCCGAGAGATCAATGCTCACTGAACACACAAAAACTGGAATACAAGAGTCTTACATCCTTACATACCGTCTTACACAAATAAAGGCCAGCTAGGCTGAGTCTTACATAGATAGGGACGCAAGGGTCAAACACTTAAACATAACAAGCATCGGAAATATTGATTGGAAGTGTGAACACATGCCATCTGCCTTAAACCTACATGCATTCATACTAGGAAGCGTCCTAGTTCGCATGTTTGTCAGCAACAAACTCTTCATCATACTACTACTCTTCCATGCCTGGCCAATTAAGTAACCAGTGGAAAGCCAATGAGTACTTTGAATGTACTCGCAAGCAACCCAAGATTGGAACAACGTATAACAAAGCATGATATAGCAATTAGTAGGTAAATTTGCAAAAAGCTAATATTGAGTGCAATATCATGATCAAGTAACTTAAGTGGGCATGCATCATATGTTGACAGGTATTAATGTGAAGAAGTCACAATTATCATCATAAGCATGGGTTGAACATCTCATGTTCACCATCATGCCAAGTCTTTGGACTTAGATCAAGTATCACCTTTTAAACCATCACATCTCATGTTCACCATCATGCCAATTCCTCGGACTTAGCTCAAGTATCACCTTTGTCATCATCATATCTCTTGTTCACCATCTTACAGACACACCAGTTTCTGAAAATATCAGATGGAGTATAAGTAGGACCTCCAACTCTCTATGAGTGTGGACACGACTATTCGAATAGTTTTACACTCTACAGAGGTTGCACACTTTAGACACAAGACTCGGGAAACTTCCGTGTCAAGCCACGACTCATACCCGAGTTATGTACCTGAGCATTGTCTTTCCCCTGATGACACTAACAAAGAGTCCACTCGATTGGTACCCAACCCTCATGATGTACATCATACGAGCCTCGATCTAGATCGTACCATCCATGAAGGGACGCACACCAGGTGGCCGCACAAGGATCTCCTTTGTTCCATATCCTGCTGTCTCACGCGGTGCCGCACCTCGGGTCGACGCACGAGGACCTCGCAGACCCATGACGCGCATGCATCTTAGCGAAGCTGGCAAGCTGAAGGTGACAGGCGTGATGATGGCTACGGTGGTGCAGGAGTTCGAGCGCTGACGAATCGCCCCCCTGCAGTATCATTCACGTCCAATGTGGGCCTTCAGGGGCCCCCGCGATCCCATGAGAATCCAGGCCTCCTCCCTTTCCCCAAGTGGTGCGCGAATTACTCTGCCGCCTTACTAGTGGTGAGCCCGAGAAGCCCTTGTCCTGAAGATGCCGCGTTTTGACGAGTGGGGGCTCCTTCCTCCCGAGTGTGCTGCTCTTCTCGAGGTTGAAATCAGGGGCTCTTCACCAAATGTTCCTCTGGCCCCTGCCTTAGGCCAACCCGGAGACGGAGGTGTTTCCCGGCTATCGATAGGGACCGCCACCTTGCTTCCGAGCGTGCTGCACTGATGGTGGGTTTGTCGTCCCCCAGCCGCCGCTCCGGCCAAAAGAGGAAGGAGCCCACGGGTTGTCGCCCCTCGTTGCCTTGGGCGCAGTCGAAGAAGAAGTGGGTCGTCATAGACAACTAAGCGCCAACGTCACCTAGTCCCCTTCCTCCGTGTTCTTTTCCTTGGCTTGACTTTTCCAGGCTTCCCAATGGTGAGGGAGAAGTCGAGTTGACATCGTCATCCTCCACGACCGCCGAGCTTCCCGCGGCTTCGCCCTCTATTGGCCACAGAACTCTAGTAGCCACCCCACTCTCGACCGTGCTTGCTCGCTCATTAGGGAGCCCAGGCGAGAGTCCCCTGTGATATTCTTCACCCGCGGTCTTTGTTTTCCCATGATGGAGTGGAGTCCTCCTCTGGTGCCCTTCCTTGGAGGTACGCCGTGCGCCGTCCCTGGACCCCCTCTGCCCAATGCCGCGGGGCTTTAGGGGATGTGCTGCTCTTCCGGTGCGGCTTCGAGGGAGCCCCCAGTCCCAGGGGAAGCGTCCGGGCTGGGCAAGAGCTCGCACGCCTCCCCCTCCCTCCCGAAGAAGGGGAGGAACCCGGCTGGGCCCTTGGGCTCGTGAGAGACTAGAGGGCCGTACGTTGGGGTTTGCTCTAGACTACAACGAGGGTGCTCGAAAGCCTGGGAGTGGAGCACGCCCATAGTGCTGCTCACCTAGGGATGGAGCGTCAACGCCTTGCGCAGGAATGGCGCTGCCTGGAGGTCGCGGTGAACCTCGGGCCCCTGCAGAACGAGTACGCCCGCACTGAGGCCAGAGAATCCCTTGCTGCGGCGGCAGAGACCGCGCACATGCTCTTGCCGAAGCTCAGGAAGCTAACTGTTGGCGCAAGGCCTTGGAGGAATGCCTCGAGGAGCTTCATGCCTTCAACGATGCCCTTGAAGGGCCGATCTGGGCACGGAAGGTTGTGCTTGATGGTGCGGCTCCCGTGTTCCACCCCGCTGGCATGAATCCCGACGTGCCTCCTGACATGATGGCGATGGAGACGCTGGAGCAGAGCTTGGCAGAGTAGAGGCTGGAGACGAGGGTGCGCCAGGCATTGCTCAATGAAGAATCCCTTGCATCCCGCGAGGCGAGGTTCCAGGAGGAGGTTGACGGCAAGGTGGCTGAGGCTTGGCGCTCCCTCGTCCGGGACTATTGTGCGAAGCTGCAACTCAGGGAGGCCCGATTCTGCGACTAGCGTGATTCCCTGAAAGGCGAGGGTAAGGACCTCAAGAAGAGCTTAGATCAAGAGGAAGGGCATCGGCGTGCCGCGTTGTACGCTCAAGCCGCCACCAAAGTCGGGCTGGCTTTCCTTTAAAAACAAGTAAATGGTGTGGCTTCCCTAGAGAAGAAGACTTCGAATGAGGCGGCCGGGGCTTGCGGCCTTGAGAATATGTGCTCTCAGATGTTCCAGTCTATCGAAGGGAGGGCCAAGCGGGCCTTGGACGACATTTGTGGTGCGAGCGTCTCGAGCCCCTTGGTTTCGGACGACACCGGGTACCTGGGCTTATTTTCTAGGGACGTGGAGTGCCTTGAGGGGGGTGCAGAGAAGACCCGTGCGTTGGTGGAGGAGACGAGCCATGACCTCCTCGCGCAGGCGGCCTCACGCGTCTTCAACCATCTCCTTCGCCTCGACCCGCACCGCGGTGCTCGGTCCAGTACCTGAAATGATGTGTGTCACCCTTGCCGAGAGGGTAAGTGACCACGTAGACCTGATAGCGGATTTTCCTCTGGCGAGGCCGAAGACCAGGCTGTGGCCGTGACACTCAGGGCCGTCGACGGGGGTGACAGTTAGGGCAGCAGCGTCTACGTGTCTCCCTGAGCGGCCTTCTTGTTTCCCTGGCAGGGTCATGTATGTGGCCTAATGGCAACTTTGTATGTACCTTCGAGAATTACCCTTGAACTTACTTTCGAACGACGAAGTGTGCTGTGTTGAGCCTCCTTTCTTGCATGTGCATTGGGTTGGGAGTCCTTTCGGCACTCTTCATCTCCAGGCCCCAGTGCCGCTCATTTCCCTACCGTCATGGCTGCGTTTGGCCAAGGAAGCAACCAAAGGGCAAGGTCTCGACACCCTTGATGCCGACTGGATCACCAAGGACGACATCAAGGCTACCAAATGGCTATATGACCGGTAAGGGTCCTAAGGCACGCTGCTCAGGAGCCCCCTTCGACACTCAAGCACCTCTACGTCAGCACGTCCTAGTCCCGTGCATTTCCCTACCTCCATCGTATACGACCGGATCACCAAGGAAGCAACGACGAGGTGAGGCCCTAACACCCTCGATTCCGGCCGGATCACCAATGAAGGCATCGAGGCTCCCAAGTGGCTTTATAACCGGTAAGGCTCCTGAGGCGCACTGCTCAGGAGCCGCCTTTGACGCTCGAGCGGCTCCCACTCCGCTCTGTTGGGTTCTGCCTCAGGAGGTCCAGGCACTGGAGCCACCTGAGACTCCGTGTTCCGGCGCAGCGCTGTCGCACCCTGTATTTTGCCTCATGACAATTGGGGCCAATTAAAAACTTTTTGAGTGCATTTGAATGCTTGACTTGTGTGTTATTTGCTTTCTTGTTTGATTGCTTTCTAGTGCTCTATAATTCATAAAACATCCTCCTACCCTCAAGAACTCTTTTCCTTGATCCCAACTCTTGTTCTATGATCATGCCATGTGAGTAGGACTCAAAAATATTTATTTTTAAAAAATATTATTTTGGTCAAAAAGTATTTATTTAAATTAGGTTTTCAAAACCTCCTAATTTGAGATTTGCACTACAAGTCCCAAAATTGGGTGGATCATATTTCCCCAAATGCTTTATTTGAAACCCACTATATATAACACTTCCCAAAACCACCAAATATTTATTCTAAATATTATTTTCCTATTTTATTTAAAGGCTTTTTCTTAAGGCCAGAGAAGATCTTTTATAGGGAACAATTATTTAAATGCTTTAACAATATTTGAGAAAATTTAGGAAAACTCAATGGACATATCTTGTCGATATATAAGAGTTTCAACACATGGTCATGTTCAAAATATTGGACAAAACCCTTCAAAACCATTTCTGTCTATTTCAAGCATTTGAAATATTTCTATAAGAAATATTCTCAAATAAATCCAGGCAAATTCTAGCATGTCGCATATGATATATGTGGTCATCTTTCTAAGTTTCATCTCAATCCCAATTGTTTTGGTTCACCAAAATATCCCAAAATCCTCTCTATCCAGATCCAAATTTTGGCTACTCTACATTGCCAATTGTCCCCTATTGTTCCCAAAATTTGTGGACATGTTCTAATCCTCCAATAATGCAGCCACACTAGGTGGTGCATCAAGGAGAAAAAATTAACTTGTACAAATCCCCTCAAACCCATTTATGTTGATTTCAAGAATTGGGAATGTTTGCATTGCCAAGTTTCCCCATTGGGCCCCAAACTTTTTGAGCATGTTTTAATCCCTAAATTATTCCACCACATCAAGTAGTCCATCAAGGAGAATAGTTTTGCTTAGCTAGATCTAACCACCTCCATTTCTGCCCATTTCTAGGGTTTGAAACTTTTACATTGGTCACTTTCTCTAAATTCTCTCAAAACTTGTGATCAAGCTCAGTTAGTCCTATTTATCAATCATGTTAAATCTCATGTCAGGTAGATGATCTTAGATAGGTCAAACACTCATCAAACACCTTATGCCCATTTACCAAACCTGTTGTTTGGGCCCATTCCACCACGATCCTTACTTGACCCCTTATACCGCCAGTCAAAACCCCATGGTAGTAGCTCAATCATTAGATGGGTAAAACACCCACTTTCTACCCTATTTCACCATGGCAGCACTCCTCCACCCTTAGTTTCTTATTTCCTACACCCTACATTAGCTCCCAAGTACCCCTAGGGAATCCCTGTAACCCCTAGACACTACTAGACAAGCCAGAGCACGCAGGAGCAGGCCATGCCGGCCATATGGGCAATCTAGAGCGTTCTACAATGCACCACAACATTGTAGCGGTGCCCAACCAGAGCCCCCCGACCACCTCGAGCCCCTCCCGCACTCCAGCAGCTCCCCCTTGACGTACGCAACCTTCCTCCCAGTCGGCCCCTCCTCCCTCCCTCCCCTGGGCTCGCTCTCGCACACGCTCTACTGCCATGGCTGAGAGAATGACCGAGCCCACACACGCGCCCTCCCCTGACCATGTTGGCCGCCCGTGTCGCATAAGAATCTCCCCATAGACCCCTCTCGTACCTCCCCGACGCTAGAGTGAGGCAAAGGGCAGCTATGAGTGCGTGCTGACAGCGCCCGAAGCACTCCCGAGGCGCACCCGAGTCTGTCTTCGTCGCCCCCCTACTTCAGCTCCTCCCCGAGCTCCCTCTTGCCCCCTCTTGATCCCTCTCCTTCCCAAGAACCTCCTGGACCGGCCCCCTCATTCTCCCTTACCCTCCAGCCCTCCCCATGGCCGACCTCGCCAGAGTCTGCCGCGGGTAAGGCCATGCTCGAGCTGGCACATCCCATGATCTCACCGGTGGTCGGGACGCCGCTGGAGGTGGTCGGAGCCACCGGGGCAGGCGCCGGCCGGCGCTCGGTCGGGATCCTTTTCCCTCCCTTGTGCTAGCAGGAGGTGGGGGGAGACCCTGCCAGTGGGGCTTGCCTGTCAGCCTCTAAGGCATGCCCTCCCGTTTAAGTGGTCGTGCCTCCCGCTGAAGGAGTCTCCCCACCGAGAAAACATACTACCTGGAGTACGCAATCGGCGTGGTCCTTCCTCCGCCAAGACGAGCCACTGGGCCGGCCTAACTCCGGCTCTGCACATTGTGCGTGGTATAACCCATAGGTATATTCCCTTTTTAGTTTGTTTTATTTATTTCTTCACAGATTTGTAAAATCCATAGTAAATTCATATGGCTTCCAAATTTGATGATTCAAAATTATGAATCCTCCTAAAATGCCACCTATTTACTGGTGCCACTTCCATATTTTTGTACCACAAGATTTTGTGATGTTCAAATATAAATTCCAATTTGAACTATTGAAGTCCACCTTGTAAAATATTTAGGGCATTCATCATACCTCAAAATGGAGTGCTTCAAATTCCTAGGTGCATCTAAAATCATGTCTTAGGAGGTGAACATTTGTCCTTACACTTATTCCGCTATGTCAAATGTTGGGCCATTTCTTCGTATATGGCTCACTTTGAAAATCCCTAGGAAAATCATGCCAACTCTAAATCCAGTGAAACCACTTCCTAAGTGTTTCTAAAATCATGCCCTATGAAATGGGTGCATTCACCCATTTTATAAAAATGTTTTCTATAGACCTCAAGTAGGGTCATAATTTCATCTAGTTCCCCAATTCAAAATCCCCCTTGATCCACATCCATTGAAACTTCTTTGGCTAATTTTTCTAGTGACCAGAGGTGTGCATGAAAAATACAACTCCTATTTATAGAGCACTTTTATTTTCTGTTTGTTGTGTTGCTTATTGTGGTTCTTTACCGATGGTAGTTGACGAGATAAACGGAGTGCTCGGAGTTGACGAGAAGCATGTGAAGACCTCGAAGACGTTGCTAAGCCAGGCAAGCAACCCTTTGACCATGACTATGAAAACTTTTATTGCATGGCATATAGCACTTTATTTCATTGTATTGATCACGATGATGTGGTATTCCCCTTCGGTGGGATGCCTCTGATACATTCTTGTTGATACTTGCATCGTGTATGACCCCACCTCCTTATGAGGGTTATGCGGGTGGGAGTAGTTAGGATGCTAGTAGTTGCTACGCAAGTGGGATGGGAATATGCATGGTGATGGAAACAAAATGATTATAATGACTTTTGGAAAACCCCGTCGGGTGCTACTAATGCCCGAGGGTGAAGATGATGATGTGCTGGGTAACCACTTGAGAAAGAAGTGGTGTACCAGGGCAAGATGTGTGGGTATGTTTTCGAAAACAGAGGGTTTAAGATTTGTCGAATTTCCCAACCTTACATGTACAACCATGATACCCCTTATGGGATGGGGTTTTGTTGATTACTTTGGTGGGTACTAGCATGGATCCCGCATTACTAGTGGAGGGAGTGGCGTGGTCACTCTCGATACGAGGTCATGCTGGTATGGAAGATCATGCACTGTCTTCACAGGCACCAGGCACACCGTTGGTCCCTGCATGGATGCTACGAGTGATGTACATCATGTGGGCTGTGTACCAATTGAGTGGACTCTTTGTTTAGTATCGCCAGGGGAAAGGCATTGTTCGGGTGCTTACCTCGGGTATGTTAAATATCGCGAGTCATGGATGACACAGAAGTTCCCCGAGTCTTGTGGGTAAAGTGTGCAACCTCTGCAGAGTGTAAAACTATTCGAATAGCCATGTCCACGGTCAAGGACAGTTGGGTGGTGCTGCTTAAGCCATGTCCAGATGTTTTCCCAGACTTGGTGTGTGTGTGGATGACACAAAGGTGATACTTGAGCTAAGTCTGATGACTTGGCCTGATGGTGAACATGAGATGTTCAACCCTACTTATGATGATATATGTAACTTGTTCCTATGGATATCTACCAACTGTTGATGCTTGCTTACACAAGTTATTTGATCATGTCACTTCATTAAAAATTAGCTTTATGCAAAATTACCTATTGGTACTATATCATGCAATGTTATTATCTTGTTCCAAGCATGAGTTGCTTGCGAGTACATTCAAAGTACTCATTGGCTTGCCACTTGTTATTTTATTGGCCAGGCATGAAAGATCAGGTTATGATGAAGATTACCTTAGTGACGGACATGCAAGCTAGGACGCTTCCCAGTCAGGATGCATGTAGGGTTAAGGTAGATGGCATGGGTTCACGATATCATTGAAGATTTCCGCTGTGATCATATGAAGACTTGGCCATGAAGGCCATATTTGAGTAAACCGTTATGTAATGGATGTAAGACTCTTGGTAATCAATTTTCGTGTGTCCAGTGAGCATTGATCTTTGGGATCACCATGCACGTACATTCGATGATCACGACTTATGAGTTGGGGTCCCCACAAAGCTAGTATCAGAGCCATCCTGACTATAGGAAGCGCTTAGTTAGCATGGACGTTAGTTAGGACAAAACTATTTCTCTAAACCGTTCAAAATTACTTACGAAGCCTCGATATTTCTCACCTCTCCTAAATTTTCAAAGGAAGTAAAGGTGTTTAGCTTAGCACTTCCACCACTTTTCTCTTAGCTCTCCTCGTTTGCTTTCCAAAAACTTCGCAAGTGGTCGCTACAACCCGTGTGCCCCTGACCACGGGATTCCTTGCAATCCTCGTGGGTAACCTAGAAGGAAGCCACCTTGCGAGACGATTGCCGACTTATCTTGGACACAAGCTAGCGACACTAGACAAGGAGCTACCAACAGAAGATACCTTCTCGAATGATGAGGATATCAATACTTACATGATAGTGACACCCTCGACACAGCCTCAGGATGATGCCACCCTAGCCTTCGATGACCAAGGCACAAGACATGCAATATCATGATATGCATTGCTAATAGAGAACCTCTGTCCTTTTCGTTGTTATATCGGTAAACACCGGTGAATGAAAACCTCGCCATTTGGTCCGCCTCACTATAGTGAGCAGGAAAATGGTCCTCATCATCCCCCGCTCTTGGTGCCGATGATATCGTCAACGTGACCGGCAGGATAGAAATCTACCATGCCTTGTTAATATCATTGCATAAAAGATTGCCTACCTAGAATGCTCGACATCTCAAGAGACAAGAAGGCATTATCACGATCACCAGGACACTAAAAGACCCTGTCAACAACAGCCGTGAAGAATCACCTTCGTCGTCAACTCAACAGACCCGAAGTTGTCAAGGACTCTTCAAGCGCAACCGAGATCGTTTTGATGAGCAACAACCAAAGACACAACGACACCTGAACAAGACCTAAAAGGCTAAGTGGACTCCTCTCCAAGACATGAAGCAAGCACGACTACCGAGTCTGAGGACCCTTAGGGTAGGATAGGTCGTGTGTCCCCTATGCGAAGTCGAGTCCATATGACGGTTCTGATGGAACCATGATTGTGTGTGTTGTTTGTTTTTGCTTGTTTGTGCTTTGGTGTAAGTCACACTTTTGTCCTAGGCAACAAGTGCGCGGCTATATCACCTACCTTACCTTGATGTTTGTGTTTGGCCTTTTTGGTACTTGCTTGATTGCACTTGCACTATACCACCCCCTTAGGCACTCCTCTCGTTGCTACTTTCCCTGCCCTATCTCGTCAACTGAAGACCATCAAGACAAGATGCACCAAGGATGCACCTCGACAAATAAGCGACACTGAAGACTTCCACTACAACGGACTCAACCAGACGCAACCTCGTAGAGTTATGCTTCTCCCTCAAGATTGGAAACCCCTCCCTTGCCCAACCTAGACCTCACAAGCTCCCCCAGCACAAGCCTCCGATCACGTGTTTAATACACGGATTTTCTAGAGCACTTATTAGGCTTCAATAATCCCTTCCTTGCACTAGGTTCATTATGGACCTAGTGATCATAGTGAACAAACATCCTTCATTCTTACGCTAGCACTAGAACCTTGATGCCATAGGAAGGATCGTTCTAAGGGTATAAGATTTGTGGATAATGATTTTATTTAGCCATAATAGATGTCTTGAGGAAGCAATTGAGACCCTTTGGTGGATTACGAGACTCTATGTTGGTAGACAAGCTTGGAGGATCAAGATTGATAGAGTAACATAACTTACTTGTCCCTTGAGCAAATTGGATTAGTAGGACGAATATGATCACAAGCTGAAATTCCTGGTGGGTTAATGACTTAACTTTGGCAAGTAATGTTGATATTGGATTGATGGTGGTATGATAGTGACTAGGGTAACTAGTAGAGAATTCTTACTAGATGTAAGCCTTGGATTTAAATAGGTCATTATAGTAGGTGCTCAAGATCAATCAAACCACATGGTTCGGAGTAATTTGGGTTTAGTCCGATGATCTTGATCTTGATACCATGTTTCTCGGTGGAAGTCAAACCAGGAATATTGGGTAGTTGTTAGAATCGATTCAAGGATCCATGTGCACCTAGCATCAGAGTTCACTAGATCCTCGTGATGGGGATTGTTGGTTATACTGGGATGAGATAGTTCTTTCTGGAATTTGCAGATTTGGAAAAATCTTGATATATATGGGATGACATTGGTATTGAATTTGTAGCAATAATAGGTGATGTAATAGTGGATGGTATTTGCGGATCGGTTAATTGGATTCGTAGGAAGGAAACAAGATCTTGGCGTGGTTTATTACGTGTTTCCTTAGCATAGTAATGCAATACTTTAGACCTTGGATAGGTCAGTAGGACGCTTGGATTGGTAGTGTCATGATCAAGCTCAGCGGCTTGTAGATTATCCCGGGGATTTTTATATAGGGATATATGTGAGTTAGGTATAGTATACATATGAGATTTTCGGTATAGTCCTTCTCTCAAAACCTTGGGGATATAAGTTGCATATGTAATATTGGAGTTGAATTACATGAGATGATACCTTCGATGATGTAGGGTGATTCTGTTTGGAGTATAGGCAGTACTATTGGCATCTAAGAACTGCGCTCGAGGATAAGATGAAGACATTCACTCACATCCTAAGCTCCTTGAAACCTCTAAGCTTTACCGAGCCACAATGTGGTCAGGTTATGACCATAGGTCTTGGCTCTAAGTCATTTGACTATGGCCGACACTCCACCCCGACCTCCACCAGACATGTTCCTATGGAGGGTGGCCACTAGGACCTGTATTAGGTTGGAGCACAAACCCCTGATACTAGTGACCATTCGGAGCAAATGCCCTCTCCTCTCACACATCCCATGAGCACTGTGTTTATGTGGTATTTGGAGGAATATGTTGTTATCCTCACAGATGACATACTTATTTACCCAACAAGAGAAGGAACACCTTGGTCCTGTTTGGACAAGCCCTAGGAATACCCATTACCATGCCTCTCGAGTATAAGGTCTCACCTTGAACGATTTGGACTCCGCGAAGCACCCTCCCTACATAAGAAGACTTTCTTGCCCAAGCAAGATGAAGAACCTCTATGATTGTAGAGCCACTACAACGACGACGAAGAAGAAAAAGAAGTCAACCACCACTCCCTTGCCGGCTACATCAACTAGACTATATCCAGGAGCACCGATGTTCAAGCCCAATGAAACCCTTGGACATCAAGAGGATTAAAGATCCCCTTGATTTAAGTAGTCACCTATCAGTTCCTGACTAGGATGGAACTGAGAAGTTGATGGCACCGTCACCCCACCACTTTGACGAAGTATGATGAGCATGATGTCCCTATCCTTTCAAGACCTAGAATGAAGTTGGACAACTGTCGTGACTTGATTACTAGCCCTTTTTTGGTCCAGTCATTGGCATAACCCTGACTGGATCATGGTGCACCACCTGCCAAAGGTAGTTCAACACACTTGCCAAGCATCAAACCTTGGGGATTAGATGGCTGATCCATACTCTGAATAGTCAGCTTATCTAGAACCCCACCGAAACCTTCCCATATGGTAGAACTTGTTTTGACACAAAGTCTCTAAGCTCAGTCTTAGGGACGAGACTCAGAGCAGACCTTTCCACGGAGAAACGAGTAGACAAAACGCTCAAAGACCCTATAGAAACGTGCGCCCATGACGATGAAGGAAAACGACCAAAGAAGAATGCAGAATCTACCTGGGCAACTTACTCAAGCAGAAGATCTCGACGAGAACCCCAAAATGACGCGCTTCAACACCCTCAAGGATGCAGACCACCTACGAATGAAGACCTCCTGCTTTAAGGAAGATAGGACTTCCCCGTCAACGAGAAGCTACACCAAGACTCAACCCTTCTATTCTAGCATGAGACATCTAGATGTCACTAACAACCCCAGGACCAACACATAGACACCCTGCTTTTCCAGGTTTTCTGACTTTGGGGTACACGCAAGCCAGGCCCTGCGAGAACCTCGTTCACCAAACCCTTGACCATTAGGCAAGCCTAGCATTTTACGACAACCCCGTTCACCTTAGAGCAAGTCAACATTGCACTCGAAGACATATCATCAGGAACTTGAAGATCTAGAAGGATTACCACGTCGGAGCAGAAAGAACGTGGAACGTGAAGACTACCTCACCTCTGAATGTCTACATTATCACCTAGCCTAGGAATCTCGAGGACGAGATTCTTGTAACGGGGGTAGGTCTGTCACACCCTGTGTTTGGCCTCATGACTAAGTAAACATGACTAAAAAATTAGGGCCAATTAAAACTTTTTGAGTGCATTTGAATGCTTGACTTGTGTATTATTTGCTTGCTTGTATGATTGCTTGCCAGTGCTCTATAATTCATAAAACATCCTCCTACCCTCAAGAACTCTTTTCCTCGATCCCAACTCTTGTTCAATGATCATACCATGTGAATAGGACTCAAATATATATATGTTTTACAAAATGTTATTATGGCCAAAAAGCATTTATTTAAATTAGGTTTTCAATACCCCCTGATTTGAGATTTGCACTACAAGTCCCCAAATTGGGTGGATACTATTTCCCCAAATGCTTTATTTGAAACACACTATATATAAGACTTCCGAAAACCACCAAATCATTATTTTAAATATTATTTTCCTATTTTATTTAAAGGCTTTTTCTTAAGTCCACAAATGGTCTTTTATAGGGAACGATTATTTATATAATTTAACAATATTTGAGAAAAATTAGGAAAACTCAGTGGACATATATTGTCCATATATAAGAGTTTCAACACATGGTCATGTTCAATGTATTGGGCAAAACCCTTAAAAACCATTTCTTCCTATTTCAAGCATTTGAAATATTTCTATAAGAAATATTTTCAAATAAATCCAGGAAAATTCTAGCATGTCAGATATGATATATGTGGTCATCTTGCCAAGTTTCATATAAATCCCAATTGTTTTGGTTCACCAAAATATCCAAAAATTCTCTCTGTCCGGATCAAAATTTGGGCAACTCTACATTTCCAATTGTCCCCTATTGTTCCCAAAACTTATGGACATGTTCTAATCCTCGAATAATGTAGCCACACCAAGTAGTGCATCAAGGAGAACATACTAACTTGTCCAAATCGCCTCAAACCCATTTCCGTTGATTGCAAGAATTGGAAATGTTTGCATTGCCAAGTTTCCCCATTGGGCCCCAAAGTTTTTGTGCATGTTTTAATCCCTAAATTATGCCACCACATAAAGTGGTGCATCAAGGAGAATAGTTTTTCTTAGCTAGATCTAACCAACTCCATTTCTGCCCATTTCTAGGGTTTGAAACTTTTACACTGGTCACTTTCTCTAAATTTTCTCAAAACTTGTGATCAAGCTCATTTAGTCCTATTTATCAATCCTGTTAAATCTGATGTCAAGTAGATCATCTTAGATAGCTCCCAAGTACCCCTAGGGAATCCCTGAAACCCCCATACACTACTAGACAAGCTAGAGCACGCACGGGCAGGCCATGCCGGCCATATGGGCACTCTGGAGCATGCTACAGTGCACTTGAAGACTAGAGCGCGCTACAGTGCAGTAGAGCACTGTAGCATTACCCAACTAGAGCCACCCGACCACCTCGAGCCCCTCCCGCATGCTAGCAGCTCCCCCTCGATGTATGCAACCTTCCACCCTGTCGGCCCCCTCCTCCCTCTATCCCATGGGCTCGCCCTCGCACTTGCTCTGCCGCCATGGCCAAGCCAATGACCGAGCCCACACACGCACCCTCCCCTGACCCTGTCGGCTGCCCGTGCCGCGTAAGAATCTTCCCCTGGACCCCTCTTGTCCCTCCCCGACACCAGAGTGAGGCCAAGGGAAGCTGTGAGTGTGTGCTCACAATGCCCGAAGCAATCCCAAGGCGCACCCGAGTCCGTCTCGTCACCCCTCCCCTACTTGAGCTCCTCCCCGACCTCCCTCTTGTCCCCTCTCGCTCCCTCTCCTTCCTAGGAACCTCCGAGACCGGCCCCCTCATTCTCCCTTACCCTCCAGCCCTCCCCATGGCCGTCCTCGCCAGAGTCTACCGCGGGTAAGGCCGCGCTCGAGCTGGCACTTCCCGGCGAAAGAAAGGAGATCCCCTAGGGGGTGCGACCCTTCGCCCTGATCTCACCGGTGGCCGGGACACTGCCAGAGGTGGCCGGAGCCACCGGGGCGAGCAGCGGCCGGTGCTTGGTTGGGCTCCTCTGCCCTTCCCGGTGCTGGCGGGAGGTGGGGGAGACCCAGCAAGCAGGGCCCGTCAGACAGCCTCTAAGGCACCCCCCCATTTAAGTGGCTGCGCCTCCTGCTCAAGGTGTCTCCCCGCCGATAAAATGTACTACCTAGAGTACGCAATCGGTGTGGTGTTCCTCCGCCAGGCCGAGCCACTAGGCCGGCCCAACTCTGGTTCTGCGCACTGTGTGCGGTATAACCCATAGTATATATTCCCTTTTTCATTTCTTTTATTTATTTCTTCACAGATTTGTAAAATCCATAGTAAATTCATATGGCTTCCAAATTTGACGATTCAAATTTCTGCATCCTCCGAAAAATGCTACCTATTTACTGGTGCCACTTCCATATTTTTCTACCACAAGATTTTGTGTTGTTGAAATTTAAATTCCTATTTGAACTATTAGCGGCCACCTTGTAAAATATTTAGGGCATTCATCATAGCTCAAAATGGAGTGCTTCAAATTCCTAGGTGCATCTAAAATCATGTCTTAGGAGGTGAACATTTGTCCTTACACTTATTCTGCTATGTCAAATGTTGGGCCATTTCTTCGTATATGGCTCACTTTGAAAATCCCTAGGAAGATCATGCCAACTCCAAATCAAGTGAAACCACTTCCTAAGTGTTTCTAAAATCATGTCCTATGAAATGGGTGCATTCACCCATTTTATAAAAATGTTTTATATAGACCTCAAGTAGGATCATAATTTCAGCTATTTCCACCATTTAAAAAATCCCCCTTGATCCAAATCCAATGAAACATCTTTAGCTAATTTTTCTTCTGACTAGAGGTGTCCACGAAAAATAAAACTCCTATTTATAGAGCACTTTTATTTTGTGCTTGTTGTGTTGCTTATTGTGGTTGTTTACCGACGGTAGTTAACGAGATAAACGGAGTGCTCGGAGTGGAGGAGAAGCATGTGAAGACCTCGAAGACGTTGCCAAGCCAGGCAAGAAGTCCTTTGAACATGACTATGAAAACTTTTATTGCATGGCATATAGCACTTTATTTCGTTGTATTGATCACGATGATGTGCTATCCCCCTTCGGTGGGATGCCTCCGATACATTCTTCTTGATACTTGCATCGTGCATGACGCTACCTGCTTATGACGGTTATGCGGGTGGGAGTAGTTAGGATGCTAGTAGTTGCTATGCAAGTGGGATTGGAATATGCATGGTGATGAAAGAAAAATGATTCCAAAGACTTTTCGAAAACCCTGTCGGGTGCCACTAACGCCCGAGGATGAAGATGATGATGTGCTGGTTAACCACTTGAGAAAGAAGTGGTGTACCAGAGCAAGTTCTGTGGGTATGTTTTCAAAAATGGAGGGTTTAAGATTTGTCGACCATCACAACCTTACATGTACAACCACGATACCCGTTATGGGATGGGGATTTGTTGATTAATTTTGTGGGTAATAGCATGGAGCCTGCATTACTAGTGGCGAGAGTGGCATGGTCACTCTCTATACGAGATCGTGCCGGTATGGACGATCATGCGTTGTCTTCACAGGCACCGAGCACACGGTTGGTCTCTGCATGAATGCTATGAGTGATGTAGATCATGTGGGTTGCGTACCAATCGAGTGGACTCTTTGTTTAGTATCGCCAGGTGAAAGGCATTATTCAGATGCTTACCTCGGGTATGTTAAATGTCGCGAGTCGTGGATGACACGGAAGTTCCCTGAGTCTTGTGGGTAAAGTGTGCAACCTCTGTAGAGTGTAAAACTGTTCGAATAGCTGTGTCCACGGTCAAGGATAGTTGGGTGGTGCTCCTTAAGCCACGTCCAGATGTTTTCGAAAACTTGGTGTGTGTGTGTGGATGACACAGAGGCGATACTTGAGCTAAGTCTGATGACTTGGCCTGAGTGTGAACATGAGATGTTCAACCCCTGCCAATGATGTTATCTATAACTTGTTCATATGGATATCTACCATCTATTGATGCATGCTTACACAAGTTATTTGATCATGTCACTGCATTAAAAATTAGCTTTATGCAAAATTACCTATTAGTGATATATCATGCATTGTTATTGCCTTGTTCCAAACATGGGTTGCTTGCGAGTACATTGAAAGTACTCATTGGCTTCCCACTGGTTATTTTATTGGCTAGGCATGAAAGATCAGGTTATGACGAAAATTATCTTGGTGACGGACATGCGAGTGAGGACGCTTCCCAGTCAGAATGCCTGTGGGGTTAAGGCAGATGGGATGGGTTCACGCTATCGTTGAAGCTTTCCTCTACAATTATATGAAGACTTGGCCATGATGGTCATATTTGAGTAAACCGGTATGTAATGGATGTAAGACTCCTGTTATTCAGTTTTTGTTTGTTCAGTGAGCATTGATCTCTGGGATCACTATGCACGTACATTCGGTGATCAGGACTTATGAGTCGGGATCCCCACGCGCGCGATGGTCGGAGCCCCCAAGCGGGGCTCGGCTGCCCAAAGGTGCGAGCCCCTAAGGCGACAAGGGCTCGCCATCGAGCCCCATGGGGCTTTGTCGTGGTCTAGAGAACACGGCGCCTTGTGAAACGCCAATCCAAAGAAGAAGGTTGAAGACCGGTAAAATGAGAGAAATAAGAGAAAAAGTCCCAGCCCCTTTTCTTTCAAATTTAGAGTTCTTAACTCTCCAAACTTCATTCCAAAAAATGGCAATTCGAACACAGAAAGAAACAGGCGAACGCCACGTCCGACACCTAGCCTAGTCTTCGTCTTCCCCTAGCTGTGAGCGTAGGGCATCCACGTTGCATGGGCATAGCCATTGATGGGCAGTGTTGAATTATCTGCCAGCGCGGAGTTGTGGCTGCCACATTACATGGGTGGGAACCCCTCCGCGTCCTTGGGGGTCTCTAGGCATATGCAGCGTGCCCATTATTACATGGGAGTGTCACAGGTTGGTGAAGTAGGGTTGGCTCAGAACGTGACCTCGGTCGTAGGGGTAGCCCCCACACCCCAGGGCCCGTGCCCGGGCATCGTCATCGCAGTGGAGGTGTAACCCCCCGTGCCGCGGGCCGGACTAGGCGAGGCCCGTCCGCTACGCGTGAGGTCGGCACCTCGGGCGGTACCCCAGCACGCCTTGCTGGGGTGCCTTGGGTCCCCTTGCAGATGCTCGCAGCCTATCCCCAGGCCGAGCAAGCAGGGCCTAGCGACATGGACGAGTATAGGATCGCCCACTGGTGACCGAGCGACACCCCGCTCGGAGACATGGGCGAATGTTCCAGCCTCCGTGTCCAAGCGGGCATTGCACGCCCTGGGGACGATGCAATGTGCGCTACCCTTTGTCCCCAGGTTGGGATCATCCGGCCCCAAGACATGGGCTTGTGTTCCATCCTGCATCTCCAAGCTAGGGCCACTAGGCCCGGGAACGGTGGCGCGTGTCCCCCTCCTCCGTTCCCGGGCCAGTGACCCCCGGTCCCCAGACCCAGATGCCTGCTCACGGCAGCTCCCTGCCAGCGAGTGTGCCATGTGAGGGTGCTCATGCCGGAAACCCTCATGAAGCTAGTCGTTTGAGAAACCCTCGTGAGGCTGCATGCACCATCCCCCACGAGAACCACTTTTGAAGTTGTGTATGTGCCTCCCGAATCCACGGTAGCCGGCGTTGTCTTCTCCTCTACTCGAACTCTCGTCAACACAAGCGGTGTAGAGTTGCCCGAGCCCCCAGGCACAGGCCTAGCCGATTCTCCGATCTTCCTCCCTAGTTCCGGGGGAAACAACGAGGGGCATAAGGGGATGTACCCCTTGCATGGGCAGTGCCTCTCATTTGCGTCCAATGGTGCCCGCATTCATCTCCCGCAACTCCGGTGCCCTGGGACAAGCTCCTGGCGGGTGAGGATCGCTACAGATATCCCAGATGCGCCCGTGCGGCCCGAGCGCTGGTTCTGTCAGTTGAGCGAGTTCTTGGGCGCGATCCCCGCCGAGGTACATCGTGGACTCGCGAACGGCAGTGGCGCGCCCGAGGGCGTACCTGGCCCAAGCGTCGTGGCGAACTCGTGCCGCATGGTGGCACGACAACTCGTGCTCTATGAGGAGTGTGACGTGCCTGTGCGTCGGGTCGTGGAAGGTTTGGAAGGGTTGTGGTGTGCCCCTGGTGTGGGGGAGAGTCGGGGCGGCGGGGGCTTGTCACCTGGCTGGTGAAGGCGGCAGCCCCCATTGTCCGTTAAAGGCCTGGATGGTGAAGGGACCTGCCAACGGAGAGGCGGTACGATGCGGTGCTCATAGGCCTGCTGGCACTGCCCACGCCATGTGGGAAGCTCGGCGCTCGGCCCGGGCCCGTCGTCCCTTTGCCATGAGAACAACGAGCAGAGGTGAGGTGAGGGTCAAGGCAAGCTTTGCCATGCCCCTACCTGCCGCACCAAATGTCGGATTTTAGGCTCCAAAAAGCCCTTAAGGTTCGAACACAGGGGCGTGTGCGAAGATATCCCGTGGCCTTGCCCAACCTAGCTCACTACTCGATGGATATGACGGCAAACTTGCATGATGACGATGAAGAAGATGAACATGGCATTTTACCCAGGTTCGGGCCGCCGTGAAGCGTAATACCCTAGTCCTACTTTGGTGGATTGCCTCTCGTGGAGGTTTGGGTGGATGAACTAGTACAATGGGCTTGAACCTCTGAGGGCGCTCAAGATGTCTTCTTGGCTTGCTTTCTGGTGGTGGTGCGTTGTGTGGCTAAGTGTTGCATCAGATCGGGGGTCATCTCTGTGGTTTGACCTAGCTTCTATATATAGCGATGGCCCTGGTACTCTTCCCTTACCTCCATGGTGGCAAGGAATCCCACAACTGCCAAATTTGAAGGGGGCAGGAGTACATCAGCCCCCTGTTCAAAGGCGGTCTTCGCCTACAAAGTAGCTCTTGGTGAAGCGGTGGTGGGTTGGGCTATGACATCCGTCCTGCGAGGCTCGTGGTCATGGTCTTGTTGCACCGGAATGGAAACCTTTGGGTGGCGCTTTGGGAACCCGCATACGTCCTTGCTCCCTTTGCACAAAAGAGGAAACTGTGTCGCCTGGCACGCTGGCGCCCGCCTGTCCTTCCTTGCGTCACCCTTGACTGCTGATGCCGGGCCCTACATAGAGATCTCCGCCACTCAGGAGGGGGCCTGAGGAGGCCCCTCCTCGCTGGTCATGATGCCATTCTTGCTCGCGAGCCCACGGTCCTCGCGAGGGCCTTTTTCTGAGTAGTGGCGCGCTAGGCCATGCCTCGCTAACGAAGTGGGCCATGTCCTGGGCCACATGCAGGCAGGACTGGGTACCCCTGTTCCCAGAACGCCGACATATGTCCACTATGTTTCCCTAAATTTTCACAAATATTTTTAAAGAATTTTAATAAATTTTCCCTATAAAAGACCTTTTTCTGGCCTTAGGAAAAAGCCTTTAAATAAAATAGTGAAATAAACTTTAAAAATATTATTTGGTAGTTTTGGGTAGTCATATCTATAGTAGGTTTCAAATAAAGCCTTTGGGAAAAAGGATCCACTCAATTTGAGGACTTGCAGTGCAACCACAACTCAGGGGTTTTTGAAAACCTAATTTGAATAAATCCTCTTTGGACAAAAATAAATTTTGATAAAAATGGTTTTAGGCACTACACACATGGCATGGTCATTGGGCAATAGGTTTAGACCAAGGAAGATGAATATGGAGAGGACTAGAACCTAAGAGGGCCATACACAATCAACCAATCAAGGAAACAAGCAACAATTCAAACAAGCATATGCACTCTAAAGTTTTAATTGGTTCCAAATTTTGTAAATCCATAACAAGTCAAAGTGATACAAACACAGGGTGTGACATACCTGACCCCCTTATAAGAATCTCGCCCCCGAGATTCCTAGGCTAGGCGCTAAAAAGATAAGGGAACTCAGATCTAAGATAGTCTTCATGCTCCTAGGTTGCTTCTACTTCAGTGCGGTTGCTCCATTGGACGTTGAATTACTTGATGGTGCGGCTTCAGGTGCAATGTTCAGCTTCTCCTAAAATGTGAACTAGCCTCTCATGATAAGTGAGGTCTGGCTGAAGGTCGATGGCTTGATGGTCGATGTCCTTGTAGAAGTCAGGGCGGTTGGGAACTTGGAGACACATCCGGAGCTGTGACACGTGGAACACATTGTGCACATAGGCGAGCTCGGAAGGTAGCTCAAGTTGGTAGGCAACTTCTCCTCGCGTAGTCGTGATCTTGAAGGGCCCGATGTATCTGGGTGCAAGCTTTCCCTTGACATGGAAACTCTGGGTCCCTTTGAGAGGCGTGACTCGGAGGTAGACATGGTCAGCATAGAAGTTCACTTCTCGACGGTGAGAGTCAGAGAAACTCTATTTATTGACTTGGCGGTCTCCAAATGTTCTCGGATTAATTGAACCTGCTCTTCTACTTCGCGGAGGATATCTGGTCCAAAGACTATTTCTTCTCCGGTTTCCAATCATTTGAGTGGAGTACGACACTTGTGTCCATACACCACCTCAAATGGTTCCATCTGAAGAGTCGACTGGTAATTTTTGTTGTATGGGAACTCGGTGAATGGTAGAAAATCTTCCCACTTGGCTCCATATGCCAAGACACAATGACGGAGCATATCTTCGAGTATATGATTTACTCGTTATGTCTGTCCACCGGTCTAGGGGTGAAAAGCAATACTGAAGGAGAGCTTGGTTCCCGTTGCTTCTTGAAAGTTCTTCCACAACCTTGAGGTAAACTGAGTGCCTTTGTCTGACACGATCTCCTTAGGAACTCCGTGAAGACTCACGATATGCTCGATGTATAGACTGGCTAGCTTGTTACCATCATAGGTGGTCTTGACGGGAATGAAATGGGCTACCTTGGTCAGGTGGTCGACAATGACCCAAATGGAATCGTGTCCCCAGTTTGACCTAGGTAATCCGGTGATGAAGTCCATCCCAACTTTGTCACACTTCCATTCAGGGACTTTTAGAGGTTGCAATTGTCGGGGGCGCTGATGCTTGGCTTTGACTCTCTAGCATATGTCACACTTAGCAACAAAGGTGCCTATTTACCGTTTCATTTCATGCCACCAGAATCTTGTCTTGAGGTCTCGGTACATCTTGGTTCCTCCAGGATGGATGGAATACAGGGTGTCATGAGCTTCTTGCAAGATCAAGTTCTTGAGCTCTTCCTTGTTGGGTACACAGATGCTATTCCTAAACCATACAACTCCATGTTCATCCATTGACAATCCTCGGGCCTTGCCTACCTTGATCTTTCTCTTGACGCCTTCAATGCTCTCATGTCCCTGCTGAGCTTATTTCATATCATCCATCAAGGTAGGCTTTGGTCCGAGGTTGGCGAGGAATCCACGTGCAACTAGTTCCAAGACAAAGCATTCAAGCTCTTCATACAGGGCAGGTAGCCTTTCCTTAATCATAGCATTCAAGGAACAAGCCTTTCTCCTTAAGGCGTCTGCTACCACATTAGCCTTTCCAGGGTGGTATTGAACACTGAGGTAATAATCCTTGATCAACTCCAACCATCTTCGCTGCCTCATGTTCAATTCCTTTAGGGTGAAAATATACTTCAAACTCTTGTGGTCTGTGTCTATCTCACATTGCTTCCATAGAAGGTAGTGTCGCCATGTCTTCAAGGCAAGAACCACGGCTGCCAATTCAAGATCATGAGTTGCGTAGTTCTCTTCATGAGGACATAGTTGTCTGGATAGATATGCTATGACTTTGCCTTCTTGCATCAAAATGCCTCCAAGCCCGGTTATTGATGCATCACATTATATCATGAATTCTTTGTGAATATCGGGGTGGCCAAAAGTAGGGCTGTTGTCAATCTTGTCTTGAGTTCCTAGAAGCTTTCTTCACACTTGGGCGTCCATTCAAACTTCTTGTCCTTCTTCAAGTGCTGAGTCATGGGTTGGGCAATGCTCGAGAATCCTTCGACGAACTTGCGGTAATATCCCGCGAGTCCGAGGAAGCTTCTAACTTCCTTCACATTGGTTGGGGATTGCCACTCATATACGACTTCAATCTTGGTAGGATCCATAGACAATCCTTCTATGGTCAACAAATGACCCAAGAATCCAACTTCATGCAACCAGAATTCACACTTGCTGAACTTGGCATAAAGCTGGTGCTCTCGAAGCTTGTCTAGGACCAATCTCAAGTGTTGCTCATGCTCTTCTTCAGACTTGGAAAATATGCATATGTCATCAATGAAGACGACAATGAACTTATCCAAGTACTCCATGAGAAATTTGTTCATGAGGTACATGAAGTAGGCAGGGGCATTGGTCAACCCGAATGACATGATCGTGTATTCATATAGGCCATGCCGAGTTTCAAATGCCATCTTTGGAATGTCTTGGGGCCTGATCTTCAACTGGTACTCCCTCCATCTTGGTGTATAAGTCATCTTAGGTTGTGCACCGTGACCAAGACGGAGAGTAAAATGAGAGAAATTAATGTTAATTTTCTAATTAATACCATTGCATGCAATGAATTGACCAATGCATGTCGTGCTAGTTAGTCTCAAGTCATTAACCCCACTTCTTTCATTGGTTGATTCCAAAAACAAGGTGAAAGTTAATGCACCGTGCCTAAGTGTTTTGGGATTATTTGGTTTTCGTAAGATGACTTATACACCGAAACAGAGGGAGTAGTACCCAGACCTGAGATCGATCTTGGAGAACACCTTAGCCCCATTCAGCTGATCGAATAGGTCTGCAATCCTGGGGAGTGGGTACTTATTCTTTATTGTGACCTCATTGAGATAATGGTAATCGACAATGAGTCGGATAGTTCCATCCCTCTTTGACACAAATAAAACAGGTGATCTCCAAGGAGAGGCACTAGGGCGAATGAATCCTTTTCTGAGCTGCACTGCTAGTTGCTTCTTCAATTCAACCAACTCTTCAGATCCCATTCTATAGGGCTTCTAATAGATGGGCCCTACTCCGGGCATTAGCTCAATGATGAACCCAATGTCGCAGTCAAGAGGCATTACGGGCAGCTCATCAGGAAATACATCCGGGTATTCACATACCACTGGCACTTGATCGAACTCAATTCCGGACAGGCAGTTAGCCTAAGGGGCTTGAGCGGAGGCAGGGTTGGGGACATATTTGACTTCCACTACTTGGCTATTGGTTAGGGTAATGATCCTCTTGGCACAGTCCAAATAGCCTTGGTTCTTGATTAACCAGTCCATGCCTAGGATCACATCCAAGACTTTTCAGTTCAGGATGATAAGGTTTGCTAGGAAGTCTACCCAGTTGATGATAATCTCAACTCATTTACAACCTATCCAGGACTTCATAACCGATCTCGGGGTTTGTATCAACATACGACTACCCAGGGGTGTAGGATTCATGCCACTCTGTAGCAAAAACATTTTGAGTGACAAAAGAATGTGAATCTCCACAATCAAACAGTCCTATTGCTAGGATTGACTTGATGAGGAACGTACCCAGTATGACGTCCGGGTCCTCCTGGGCTTCTTCTACGGTGACGTGATTCGCACGACCCTTGCCATCATTGGGATGGTTGTGGGGAGTTGGTTTCCCTAGTGGCTCTCCACGGCCTTGACCTTGGTTGGGTGCATTGGGGCGCGGTGCATCTAGCTTCCTATTGGGGCACTACCTAGAGATTTGTCCTCGCTGACCACACCCAAAGCAAGTGACTTGACCAGGGTTGTCGTTGTTGTAGTTCTGTCACACCCTCTATTTGTATCACTTTGCTATGCTTGGATTTACAAAATTTGGAACCAATTAAATCTTTTTGAGTGCATGCTTGTTTGAATTGTTGCTGGTTTGATAATTTGATTGCTTATTTTGGCACTCTTAGGTTCTACTCCTCTCTATACTCATCTTCCTTGAACCAACATCTTGCCCAATGAACATACCATGTGTATAGTACCTAAAACAAATTTTATCAAAGTTTAATTCTACCAAAAAGAATTTATTCAAATTAGGTTTTCAAAAATGCCTGAGTTGAGGTTTACACCGCAAGTCCTCAAATTGGATGGATCGTTTTCCCCAAAGGCTTTATTTGAAATATACTATATATCACTTCGCAAAACCACCAAATATTAATTTTAAAGATTATTTTACTATTTTATTCAAAGGCTTTTTCTTCAGGCCATAAATGGTCTTTTATAGGAAAAATTATTTAAATGCTTTAACAACATTTGAGAAAATTTAGGGAAGCTCAGTGGACATATATTTTCCATATAAATGAGTTTCAACACATGGTCATGTTTAAAATATTCGGCAAAAACCCTCAAAACGCTTTCTACTTAAATCAAGCTTTGAAATATTTCTATAAGAAATACTCTCAATAAATTCTAGGAAAATTCCAACAAGACACACACGACATATGTGATTATCTTGCAAAGTTTCATCTCCATCCCCATTTGTTTTATTCACCAACATATTCCAGTTTGAGCAACTTTACATTGTGAAGTTTATTCCCTTGTCCCTCAACTTTGTGGGCATGTGTTAAACCCAAAATAATGATACCACGCCAAGTGGTAGATTTGTGGGAAGGAAATGCATGCATAGATCTAAAAAATCTTATTCTATTGATTTCTAGGGTTTTCTAAAGTTACATTGTGAACTTTCTTCAATCAAGCTCAAACATCGTAATCAACCCTAATTCCAACCACCATTTGACCCTATAAAGTCTTATGGCAATAAAGGCTCATTTTCTTAAGCATATCATCATGAAACACCTTCTGTGAAAATTGTAAAAACAATGTTTTCCCCTCTTAACTTGTTCGCCTTGCCCACAAACTTTTACCACAGTCCCATATTGCTTCATTTCACCTCCAGTGAAAATCCCAATCCCCAAGCCACTGATTGATGGGGTAAAAATTCACTTTACTCCTTTGGATAGCTCCTTTTTGCTCTCTCCCCCACCTCTCTCCTACTCCCTTGACTTTCCAGGGAATCCAAGGGCACCTACACCTTGTTTATACCCCTACGATGCTACTGGACACAAGTGGTCGTGCCCAAAACGCCAAAGGCATGCAATTTGGGCGCTCTGGAGCATGCTATAGTCTGCAGCCACACTGTAGCAGGAGCATCCTGAGGCTCCCGACCACATTGGGATGGGGGAAGCTGTCCCTCGTGTCCCCCTTGGTGTCCTCAACCTCCCTCTTTGTTGGTGCCCTCCTGCTTCTCTCTCCTTTGCCCCTCTTCGCATGTGTGGCGGCCGCCCGAGAGATCCAATGGCTGAGCCCACATGCGCGGTGCCCCTCACCACATCTGGTTATCCTCAACCCCTCCAGAGCATCCCATGTGGTCCCCTAGCCACGCCTATGCCCTCACCTTTGGCTGCCACAGCTCAACAGATCGCGCCCGAGCTCTCCCGCGCGTGCCACTCTCTATTTCCGCCCTCTACTATAAATAGCCCCCCCCCCGGCCTCATTTTTGCCTTCTCCTTGCCTCCTACTTCCCACAATCGGCCAACCACTCTTCCTCCACAAGCTGTCGAGCCTTTGCACCCTGGATTGTGTCGGAGCTCCGCCGCCTCGGGCTGCCATCGTCCAGCCGGTACGAAGCATCTCCTCTCCCAATTTTTGCGCCATTCTCTTCCCCTCCTCCTTAGGAGTCTAACGTCACCCTCCATCTATCGGTTTGCAGGTTGGAGCGAGTGCTTCGTCCTCGCCGACCTTGGCCGCCACTCGAGCTCCTCGCTGCCGGCGGTCCCGTCACCTCCAGCAACCCCCTCTGGTACCACGTGACAGGCGACACTCCCCTAATCACACCTGGACTGTTGGCACGCCTCGCGGTTGACCACAATGTCACCGGTGAGCTCCTATGCTCTGTTACCAGAGTACAGGGATCATAAGTGGAGCCCACTTTTCATACCCTCACCCTTCCCTCTCTCGCTGCCAGGCTGGGCCCGCTCGCAGGTTTAAATGAAACATATTGCACGCCTACCCCTTTGCCCTGGCCCGGCTCAGGCCTCACCCTATTTCGGCCCACATGAACAGTGCAGTTTCCTTTTCATTTTCTGTAGATTCCTCCAAAAATTACACACACCCAAATAAAATCCCAATGCCAAATATTTTCCACCACAATTCCTGTAATAATCTGTATTATTTTACAGTGCCATTTATGATTTTTTTTTAAACATTTTATGTATTGATTTTATTTAAATGCTAGTTTTGAATATTCTAGCCTTAGTTAAAAATGATTTTTAAAACCTTTTTCACTACAAAACCTTAGGGGAATGTTTTTAGTATTGCTTTTAAGATTTTTCAGAATAGAGTAGCATTTTCAAAGTGGATCTTTGTGCTTTTTGTGATGATTCTTATTTTATCGTTATTTATTGCGAAAATAGATTATGTTGCTAACAAGGGAGTTGGACCCGAAGACTTTGAAGACCCCAAAGACTTTGTTGAGCCAAACAAGCATCCCTTTGACCATGTAAAGAAACTTTTTATGCATGTCATATATCACTTGTTGTTTCGATGATTTGATCATCTTGATGTGGTGTCCACCCTTCAGTGGGATGCCTCCAATACTTACCGTTGATACTTGCATCGTGCATGGCCCTACCATCCTTATGAGGGTTTGTGCGGGTGGGAGTTGTTAGATTGCTAATAGTTGCTACGCAAGGGGGATGGGAATATGCATGGTGATGGAGACAAATGATTTCAAAGGCTTTTTGAAAACCCCACCAGGTGCCACTAATGCCCGAGGGAGATGATGATGAGTTAGGTAGCCACTTCATAAAGAAGTGGTGTACCAGAGCAAGTGAGTGCGTATGGTTTTCGAAAACGGATTGGTGTATGTTGCGACCGTTAATTCCAACCTTAGATGTACAACCACGATACCCCTTATGGGACAGGTCTTTATTGATTACTTTGATGGGTACTAGCATAGGGCCTGCATTACTAGTTGCGGGAGTGGCATGGTCAATCTTGATACGGGTCGTGACGGTAAGGACGATAATGTGCTGTTTTCACAAGCACCGGGCACACAGTTGGTCCGTGCATGGATGGTACTTGTGATGTGCATCATGTGGGCTGGGTACCAATAGTGTGGACTCTTTGCTAATATCGCCAGGGGAAAGACAATGCTCGGGTACTTACCTCGGGTATGAACAATACCACGAATCGTGGCTTGACACGGAAGTTTCCCGTCTCTTGTGTGTAAAGTGTGCAACCTCTGTAGGATGTAAAACTATTCGAATAGCCCTGTCCACGGTCAAGGATAGTTGGATGACCACTCTTGTACTACGTCCAATGTTCACTAAACATGGTGTGTGTGGTGGTGGTGACAAAGATGATACTTGAGTAAAGTCTGATGACTTGACTAGGTGACTGAACATTAGATGTTCAACCCCCTTCTTATGACAATAAGTGAGACTTGTTCACATGAGTACCGTCAATAGATAATGCATGCTTACTCAATTTACTTGATCATATCATTCCATTTAAAGTTAGCTTTCTACAAAACTTACCTACTTAGTGCTATATTATGCATTGTTATACCTTGTTCCACAACTTGGGTTGCTTGCGAGTTCATTCAAAGTACTCATTGTCTTGCCACTGGTTATTTAATTGGCTAGGCATGGAAGAGTAGGAATATAGTGAAGAGTTCGTTGGTGACGAACATGCGAACTTGGATCCTTCCCAATCAGAATGCTTGTAGGTTTAAGGCAGATGGAATGGGTTCACACTTTTGACCAAGATTTTCGCTGGTTGATATGTCTAAGTGTTTGTCCCTTGCGGCCCTATCTATGTAAGACTTGGCCTACCTGCCCTTTATTTGTGTAAGACAATATTTAAGGATGTAAGATTCTTGTTTTCCAGTTTTCTATGTGTTTAGTGAGCATTGATCTCTGGGATCACTATGCACGTGAATTCGGGGATCACGACTTATGAGTAGGGGTCCCCACAGAGCTGGTATCATAGCCATCCTGACTGTAGGAAGCCATTAGTTAGCATGGACATTACTTTGTGTGAAATTGTTCTCATAACTACACCTAGCACCTATACTTAGGAGTTCTTCACTTATTACCTCTTCTATTCTTCACAAAACACTCTGGTGACTCTCCTCCCTTCAAACCTTTGTAGATGGCCGTCATACCCGAAGCCCTCCTAGCATCCGGCTTTCCCCTACTCCTTGAGGATAGCCTGGAGAAGTACTAGTATCGCCGACCACCCGTTTTCCTCTATCACGAGCACTGGGTCAATGTTGTCACGAAGAAGTACCACGTCAATGTGGTCATGAAGGCAAACGACTCCCCGACTACTTGGTTCTTCAAAGGACCACAAATGAAGACCATTGCACTCGCAGTCGAGACAACTATATGGAAGGCACTCATCCACCTTCGAGGAATCATCCCAGAGATGGCTAACGAACCAGCTACTCGCTATCTACCCTTGAGGAGGGATGATATTGGAGAGAGTTGGACATTGGTTCCATCCAAGAAGGATGGGACACCACTCAGATTCTAGACCTACTTCAGCCTCCCTGCCAACAGTCTGGCTAACCACTTGATTAAGGAGTCCGTGAAGCTTCGCGAGGAACTTCACCACACCCGAGAGCTACTCTGTCAACCCAAGACAAAGCCAGACAGGATCAAGAAGGGTCAATCCCCCGAAGCACGACCAACTATCACTTATCAAGAAGGAGTACCCCCATCTAGAGATGCACCCACACGTCATAGTCTTATGATTGCGAGGGAGTACCATGCGCTCTTCGGTGACCCACCGACGAAGCGTCATCGGCATGGACCTCCTCGTTCTCCGACTCCCTCGACCGGAGCCGATGCTCGTCCAGAGGACGATCAGGAGGAAGACCTAGAGGTGCGTGACTACGAGACCGAGCACTCCACCACCTGAGTCCGAGAACCCCTAGGGTAGGATCAGTCATGTACCCCTCATGCGAAGTCGAGTCCATGTAATGGTTCATATGAAACCATGTTTGCTTGTTGTTTGTTTTTGTTTGTGTTCCGATGCAAGTGCGCTTTTTTCCTTAGGCAACATGTAAGCGAATCCATCGTCTATCTTATCTTAATATATGTGTTGGTCTTTTGACCTTTGTTTTACCACACTCGCACTATACCAAGCCCCTTAGGCGAGCTTTCTCCATTATTGCTTTTCCTCTCGTCTATTCTAGTTGGTTGACTTGGCTGTTCCAAACAGGATGGTGACGGCAACCCGTAGTAGCTTCTTCACCAACCCTGAAGCTGGCAAGTCTAGCCAGCAATTGCGGACTAGTGGTACTGCTCAGGCTGGAGGACACCAGGAGCAGCCATAAGGCAACATTCCCCAGCCACCACATCCACCGGAAAACATGACCATAGCTCAGTCTCTCCAAGTTCTGTAGGAGGAACGCCAAGACAACACTTTTGCTATTCAATAGATGGCTCAAGTCCTTGTGAACAACTAGCAGCAAGGAAGGAACGACAATGGCCGCTCCACTCTGTCTGAGTTCATGAGGAATTCGCCCCAACCTTCACTGAGACTGTTGAACCCTTGGATGCGGACGACTGGATATGCACCATCGAGGACATCCTTGCCCTGGTAAATTGCAATGAGGAACGTGGGCAGGTGATGTATGCCTCTCACTGCCTCGGAGGTACCACCAGAGCTTGGTGGGATGGATTCAAGGTCATGCAAGGCGATCGTGTGATCACCTGGGATAACTTCAAGGAAGAATTGTGCACAACCCACATTCCTTCTAGTATCATGGCTATCTTGAAGAGAGAATTCCGATCGTTGAATCAAGGAAGTGGCTCTGTCAAGGAGTATATCCAGAAGTTCAACTAGTTGTCAAGGTACGCACCTAAAGATATCAACACGGAGGCTGCTAAAATGGAACGCTTCGTGGAAGGACTTCAGCAGACCCTACAATATTAGCTCATCATCTGTGACTATCAGACCTTATTCGACCTTGTGAACAAGGCCCTCATGCTGGAAGACATGCTTCGTGCCATAGACGAAACCCACAAGCACAGGATGATTAGCAAGGGTAGTTCCAGCAACCGGAAGCCTCGCCCTGGCAGCCAGCCCTAACCAAGCCAACCTATCAACCACAGTAGGCTAGACCTCCTGCACCTCGTCTGAGCTACCAACCTCAATACGCCAATCGAAGGCTAGCTTACAACAACCACAATAACAACAATGACAGTCGGAACTACAACAACAACCGTGGACCAGTCACTTGCTTTGGATGTGGTCAGCCAGGACACATCCCTTGGTTGTGTCCCAACAAGAAGCCAGATGCACCACGCCCAAAAGCGCCAAACCAAGGTCAAGGCCGTGGAGCGCCACCAAGGAACCCATCTCCCCCCAACCAACCGAACAATGGAAAGGGTCATGTGAATCACGTCACCACTAAGGAAGCCTGGGAAGACCTAGATGCCATACTGGGTAAATTCCTTGTTAACTCAACCCCAGCAACAATAATGTTTGATTGTGGAGTTTTTCATTCTTTGTCACTCAAAAGTTTGCACTAGAGAGTGGCATGAAGCCTACACCTGTGAGTAGTAGTATATTGATACGAACCCGGGGATTAGTTATGAAGGCCGGGATATGTTGTAAAGGGATTGAGATTAACACCGATGGGGTAGAATTCCTAGCAGACCTTATCATCCTGAAGTCGGAAGTCTTGGATGTGATTCTAGGCATGGACTGGCTAATCCGTAACCAAGGCTACTTGGACTGTGCCAAGAGGACCGTTATCATGACCAATAGCCAAGGAGTGGAAGTCAAGTATGTCCCCCACTGTGCCTCCACTCAAGCCCCTCAGGTTAATTGTTTGTTGGGAATTGAGTTGGATCAAGTGCCAGTGGTATGTGAATACTAGATGTATTTACCCGGAATGCCTCCTGACCGCGACATTGAGTTCACAATTGAGCTAATGCCTGGGTCAGGGCCCATCTATAAGAAGCCCTATAGAATGGGACCCGAAGAGTTGCATGAATTGAAGAAGCAACTAGCAGAGCAGCTCAGAAAAGGATTCATTCTCCCTAGTGCCTTTCCTTCGGGATCATCTATTCTAATCATGTCAAAGAGGGACGGAACTATCCGAATCTGTGTCGATTGCCGTTCTCTGAATAAGGTCACAATAAAGAACAAGTACCCACTCCCCAAGATTGAAGACCTGTTTGATCAGCTGAATGGAGCTAAGGTGTTTTCCAAGATCGACCTCAGGTCCGAGTACTATCAGCTGAAGATCAGACCCCAAGACATTGCAAAGACGACATTCGTAACCCGGTATGGCCTGTATGAATACACGATCATGTCATTCAGGTTGACCATTGCCCCTGCCTACTTCATGTACCTTATGAACAAGGTCTTCATGGAATACTTGGAGAATTTTCTTGTCGTCTTCATTGTTGACATACTCGTCTTCTCCAAGTCCAAAGAAGGACATGAGAAACACTTGAGATTGGTCCTAGACAAGCTTCGAGAGCACCAGCTTTATGCCAAGTTCAACAAGTGTGAATTCTAGCTACATGAATTTGGATTCTTGGGTCATGTGTTCACTGTAGAAGGATTGTCAGTGGATCCTGCCAAGATTGAAGCCATGACTGAATGGCAATGCCCAACCAACGTGAAGGAAGTGAGAAGCTTCCTCGGACTCATGGGGTATTACCACAAGTTTGTCAAAGGATTTTAGAGCGTTGCCCGACCAAGACTCAGCTTTCGAAGAAGGACAAGAAGTTCAAATGGACGCCAAAGTGTGAAGAAAGCTTCCAAGAGCTCAAGAAGAGATTGAATACAGCCCCAGTTTTGGCCACCCCCGATATTCACAAGGAGTTTGTGATATATTGTGATGCATCAAGGACCGGGCTTGGAGGTGTTCTAATGCAAGAAGCCAGAGTCGTAGCATATCTATCCAGATAGCTTTGTCCTCATGAAGCTATGCTACTCATGATCTTGAGTTGGCACCCGTGGTTCATGCCTTGAAGACATGGCGACATTACCTTCTAAGGAAGCGATGTGAGATATACATAAACCACAAGAGTTTGAAGCATATTTTCACCCAAGGGGAATTGAACATTAGGTAGCAAAGATGGTTGGAGTTGATCAAGGATTATGGCCTCAGTGTTCAATACCACCCCGGGAAGGCTAACGTGGTAGCAGACACCTTAAGAAGAAATCGTTGTTCCTTGAATGCTATGATTAAGGAAAGGCTACCCGCCCTGTATGAAGAACTTGAAAGCTTCGTCTTGGAACTAGTTGCACATGGATTCCTAGCCAACCTCGAAGTGAAGCCTACCTTGATGTATGATATTAACGAATCTTAGAATTGACACAAGAGCATTGAAGGCATCAAGAGGAAGATCAAGGCAGGCAAGGCCCAAGGATTCTCAGTGGATGAACAAGGAGTTGTATGATTTGGGAATCACATCTGCATACCCAACAAGGAAGAGCTTAAGAACTTGATCTTGCAAGAGGCTCATGACACTCTGTATTCCATTCAACCTGGAGGAACCAAGATGTACCAAGACTTCAAGTCAAGATTCTGGTGGTATGGCATGAAATGGGAAAGCACCTTTGTTGCTAAGTGTGACATATGCTAGAGAGTCAAAGCTGAGCATCAGCAACCTGCTGGATTGTTACAAACTCTCAAGGTACCTGACAAAGTCGGGATGGACTTCATCATCGGATTACCAAGGTCAAGCAAGGGACATGATTCCATTTGGGTCAGTGTTGATCACCTGACCAAGGTATCCCACTTCATTCCCACCAAGATGACCTATAATAGGAACCAATTGGCCAACCTCTACATCAACCGCATCATGAGTCTTCATGGAGTTCCAAAGGATATTGTGTCAGATCGAGGAACTCGATTTACCTCAAGGTTGTGGAATAGATTCCAGGAAACCTTGGGAACCAAGCTTTCCTTTAGCACTACTTTTCACCCCTAGACCGATGGACAGTCAGAACGAGTAAATCAAATACTCGAAGATATGCTCCGTTCTTGTGTTTTGGAATATGGAGCCAATTGGGAAGATTGCCTACCGTTTGTAAAGTTTTCCTACGACAACAGCAACCAGTCGAATCTTCAAATGTCACCATTTGAGGTATTTTATGGATGTAAGTGTCGTACGCCCCTCACCTAGTGGGAATCATAGAAGGACTAGTCTTTGGACCGGACATCCTCCGTGAAGCAGAAGAGCAAGTTCAACTCGTCTAAGAGTGTCTAAATACCGCAAAGACCCGGCAGAAGAGCTACGCCGACTCCCACCATCGGGACATGACTTTTCGTGTTGGAGACCATGCTTACCTCCAAGTCATGCCTCTCAAAGGAACCAAGCGTTTTCACGTCAATGGGAAGCTTGCACGAAGGTACATCGGCCCCTTCAAGATCACCGACAGATGAGGACAAGTTGCCTACCAGCTAGAGCTACCTTCTGAGCTATCAGATGTGCACAACATGTTCCACGTATCACAGCTTCGGAAGTGTCTTCAAGTTCCCAACCGCCCCGACCTCTACAAGGACATCAACCAGCAAGCCATCGACCTTCAACCAGACCTCACTTATTGTGAGAGGTCAGTCCATATTTTGGAGAAGCTAAACGTTGCACCCGAAGCCGCACCATCAAGTACTTCTAGGTCCAATGGAGCAACCACACAGAAGCACAAGCAACATAGGAGCGTGAAGACTATGTTAGATATGAGTTCCCTTATATTTTTAGCACTTAACCTAGGAATCTTGGGGACGAGATTCTTATAACGGGGGTAGGTTTGTCACAGCCTGTGTTTGTATAATTTTGCTATGCTTGGAATTACAAAACTTGGAGCCAATTAAAACTTTTTGAGTGGATGCTTGTTTGAATTGTTGCTTGTTTGATTATTTGGTTGATTAAGTTTGCACTCTTAGGTTCTACTCCTCTCCATAGTCATCTTCATTGACCCAACATCTTGCCCAATGATCATACCATGTGTATAGTACCTAAAACTCATTTATCAAAATTTATTTTGACCAAAAAGAATTTATTCAAATTAGGTTTTGAAAAATACCTGAGTTGAAGTTTGCACTACAAGTCCTCAAACTCGGTGGATACTATATATGATTTCCCAAAATCACCAAATATTAATTTTAAAGATTATTTCACTGTTTTATTTAAAGGCTTTTTCTTAAGGCCAGAAATGGTCTTTTATAGGGAAAAATTATTTAAATGCTTTAAAAATATTTGAGAAAAATTAGGGAAGCTCAGTGGACATATATTTTCCATATAAATGAGTTTCAACACATGGTCATGTTTAAAATCTTGGGAAAAACCCCTCAAAACCCTTTCTGCTTAAATCAAGATTTTGAAATCTTTCTATAAGAAATATTCTCAATAAATTCCAGGAAAATTCCAACAAGACACACATGACATATGTGATGATCATGCAGAGTTTCCTCTCAATCCCCATTTGTTTGCTTCAACAACATATTCCAAAACCATTCCTGTCCAGAGCCAAAGTTGACCAACTTTATATTGTGAAGTTTATTCCCTTGACCCCAAACTTTGTGGGCATGTGTTAAACCGAAAATAATGGTACCACACCAAGTGGTGTATTTGTGGGAAGTGAAATGCATGCCTAGATCTACAGAAATCTGATTCTGTTGATTTCTAGGGATTAAAGTTACATTGTGAACTTTCTTCAATCAAGCTCAAACACCGTAATCAACCCTAATTCCAACCACCATCTGACCCTGTAAAGTCTTATCGGAATCAAGACTCATTTGCTTGCCATATCATCATCAAACACATTTTGCCACAATTGTAAAAACCTTGTTTTCCCTCTTAACTTGTTCACGTTGCCCCCAAACTTTTACCATGGTCCCACATTGCTTCATTTCACCTCTAGTAAAAACCCAAAGCCCTCAAGACACTTATTGGTGGGGTAAAACTTCACTTTACTCCTTTGGACAACCCCTTTTTACTCTCTCCCTCCACCTCTCTCCTACTCCCTTGACTTTCCAGGGAATCCAAGGGAATGTACACCTTGTTTATACCCCTGCGGTGCTACCGGACACAAGTGGTCGTGCCCAAAATGCCGAAGGCATCCCATGGCATGCCATTTGGGCGCTCTGGGCATGCTATAGTGCGCCACCCAACTATAGCAGGAGCATCCCAAGGCTCACGACCACATTGGAATGGGGGAAGCTGTCCCCCATGTCCCCCTCGGCGTCCTCAACCTCCCTCTCTATTGGCCCCCTCCTCCTTCTCCCTCGTGTGCCCCTCTTCGCACGCATGGCGGCCGCCCAAGAGCTCCAATGGCTGAGCCAACATGCGTGATGCCCCTCGAAACATCTGCTTGTCCTCAACCCCTCCAGAGCATCCCATGTGGTCCCCTAGCCACGCCTATGCCCTCAACTTTGGTTGCCACTGCTCAACGGCTCACGCCCGAGCTCTCCCGCGCGTGCCACCCTCTGTTTCCGCTGTCAACTATAAATAGGCCTCCTTGGCCTCGTTGTTGCCTTCCCCTCGCCTCCTACTCCCCACAATCAACTGACCGCTCTTCCTCTGCAAGCTCCCGAGCCTTTGTGCCCTGGATTGTGCCAGAGCTCTACCACCTCGGGCTACCATCGTCCGGCCGATACGAAGCCTCTCCTCTCCCCATTTTTGCGCCATTCGCTTCCCCTCCTCCTTGGGAGAATAACGCCGCCGTCCATCCGTCGGATTGCAGGCAGGAGCGAGCGCTTCGTCCTCGCCGACCTTTGCCGCCACTCGGGCTCCTCGCTGCCCGTGGACCTGTCACCTCCACCGACCCTCTCTGATACCACGTGACACACGGCGCTCCCCTGATCACCCTGGACCGTTGGCATGCCTCGCCGTCGACTACAACGTCGCTGGTGTGCTCCTTTGCTCCCCAACCAGAGGTGAGGGATGACAAGTGGAGACCACTTGTCATACCCTCACCCTCCCCTCTCTCACTGCTAGGTTTGGCCCGCTGGCAGGTTTAAATAAACTTACCGCACGCGTACCCCTTCGCCCTGGGCCGAATCCCCTGGACCGGCGCGGGCCACTCCCTGTTCCGGCCTGCATGAACAGTGCAGTTTCCTTTTCTTTTTGTGTAGATTCCTCCAAAAATTACACACACACAAATAAAATCCCAATGACAAATATTTTCCACCATAATTTCTGTAATAATCCATAGTATTTTACAGTGCCATTTGTGAAAAAATTTGAAAACATTTTATGTACTGATTTTATTTAATTGCTAGTTTTGAATATTCTATCCTCTGTTAAAAATGATTTTTAAAACTTTTTCACTACAAAACCTTTGGGTAATATTTTAACTATTGCTTTAAGGGTTTTTCAGAATAGAGTAGCATTTTTGAAGTGGCTTTTTGTGCTCTGTTTTGTGATGATTCTTGTTTTACCGTTATTTATCATGATGATAGATTATGCTGTTGATGAGGAGGTTGGACCCAAAGACTTTGAAGACCTCGGAGACTTTGTTGAGCGAGGCAAGCAGCCCTTTGACCGTGTTAAGAAACTTTTCATGCATGTCAATAGCACTTGTTGTTTCGATGATTTGATCATGTTGATGTGGTGTCGCCCCTTCGGTGGGATGCCTCCAATACTTTACCATTGATAGTTGCATCATGCATGTCCCTACCATCCTTATGAGGGTTGTGCGGGTGGGAGTAGTTAGGTTGCTAGTAGTTTCTACGCAAGTGGGATGGGAATATGCATGGTGATGGAAACATATGATTTCAAAGAATTTTTGAAAACCCCGCCGTGTGCCACTAATGGCCTAGGGAGATGATGATGAGTTAGGTATCCACTTGATAAAGAAGTTGTGTACCAGAGCTAGTGAGTGTGTGTGGTTTTTGAAAATGGATTAGTGTAAGTTGCGACCGTTATTCCAGTCTTACATATACAACCATGATACCCCTTATGGGATGGGGCTTTGTTGATTACTTTGATGGGTACTAGCATAGGGCCCGCATTACTAGTGGTGGGGGTGGCGTGGTCGCTCTCGATACGGGGTCATGCTGGTAAGGACGATCATGCGCTGTTTTCACACGCACGGGGCACACCGTTGGTCCCTGCATGGATGATACTAGTGATATGTATAATGTGTGCTGGGTACCAATCGAGTGAACTCTTTGCTAGTATCGCCAGTGGAAAGACAATGCTCTGGTAATTACCTCGGGTATGAACAATACCACGATTCATGTCTTGACATGAAAGTTTTGCCGAGTCTTGTTGGTAAAGTGTGCAAACTCTGTAGAGTGTAAACCTATTCGAATAGCCGTGTCCATGGTCAAGAACATTTGGATGACTGCTCTTGTGCTACATCCAATGTTTACTAAACCTAGTGTGTGTGTGGTGGCAACAAAGGTGATACTTGAGTTAAGTCTGATGACTTGCCGTGATGACTGAACATGATATGTTCAACCCCCTGCTTATGATGATAACTGAGACTTGTTCACATGAGTACCATCAACAGATGATGCATGATTACTCCAGTTACTTGGTCATAGCATTGCACTTAAACTTAGCTTTCTAGAAAACTTACCTACTTAGTGCTATATCATTCATTGTTATACCCTGTTCCATAACTTGGGTTGCTTGGGAGTACTTTCAAAGTGCTCATTGGCTTGCCACTGGCTATTTAATTGGCCAGAAATGGAAGATAAGGAATATGGTGAAGAGTTTGTTGGTGATGAACATGCGAACTAGGACGCTTCCTAGTCAGAATGCCTATAGGTTTAAGGCAGATGGCATGGGTTCACGCTTTTGACCGAGATTTCCGCTGCTTGTTATGTCTAAGTGTTTGGCCCTTGCGGCCCTATCTATGTAAGACATGGCCTCGATGGCCTTTATTTGTGTACGACAATATGTAAGGATGTAAGACTCTTGTATTCTAGTTTCTGTGTCTCTAGTGAGCATTGATCTCTGGAATCACTGTGCACATGCATCCGGTGATCACGACTTATGAGTGGGGGTTCCCACAAGTTACTGTCCCCGTTGTTGTTATTGGGGTTGCTGTAAGCTGGCCTGGGATTGACATTTTGCTGAGGCTGGTAGCGTGGACGAGATGCAGGAGATCTAACCTGCTACGGCTAATAGGTTGGCTTGGCTGGGGCTGGCCTCCAGGCACGAGGCTTCATGTTGCTAGAACTACCCTTCCTAATCATCTTGCGCTTGCGAGTGTCCTCTATTGCACGAAGCTTGTCCTCCAGCATTAGGGCCTTGTTCACCATGTCGAACAAGGTCCAACAGGCACAGACGATGAGCTGATATTGTAGGGTCTGCTGAAGTCCTTCCATGAAGCGTTCCATCTTAGCATCCTCCGTGTTGACATCTTCAGGTGCATACCTCGACAGCAGGTTGAACTTCTGCATGAACTCCTTGATGGAGCCACTTCCTTGCTTCAGTACTCGGGATTCTCTCTTCTTAAAAGCCATGATCCTAGAAAGAATGTGGGAGGTGTGGAATCCTTCCTTGAAGTTATCCCAGGTGATCACTCGACCACCTTGCATGACCTTGAATCCATCCCACCAAGCTCTGGCGGTACCTCCGAGGCAGTGAGAGGCATAAAGCACCTTCTCACAATCCTCATTGCAATTGACCAGTGCAAGGAGGTCCTCGGTGGTGCGGATCCAGTCATCGGCATCTAGGGGCTCAGCAATCTCGCTGAAGGTTGGGGGCGAATTTGTAATGAACTCAGACAGAGTGGAGCGGACATTGCCTTTCCTGCCTTGCTGTTGGTTGTTCACAAGGACTTGGGCCATCTGTTGGATAGGAGCAGTGCTGGCTTGGTGTTCCTCTCGGAGAACTTGGAGAAACTGAGCTATGGTCATGTTCTCTACTAGATGTGGTGGCGGGGGAATGTTGCCTTGTGGCTGCTCCTAGTGTCCTCTAGCGTGAGCAGTCCCACCAGTTCCCTGTTGTTGTATAGAGTTGTCGGCTTCAGGGTCGGTGAAGGAGCTGTTGCGGGTTGCAGCCACTATCCTGTTTGGAGCAGCCAACTCAAACAACTAGCATAGATGAGAGAAAAAAGCAACAATGGAAAAACATGCCTAAGGGGGTTGGTTAGTGCAAGTGTGGTAAAACAAAGGTCGAAAGATAAACACATATATTAGGATAATATAGACCATGGAGTCTCTTACATGTTTCCTATGGTAAAAGAATGACTTGCATTGGAACACAAACAATAAAGACAAACAACAAGCACACATGGTTTCATATGAACCATTACACGGACTCGACTTCGCATGACGGGTACATGACAGATCCTACCCTAGGGGTTCTCGGATTCAGGTGGTGGAGTGCTCGGTCTTGTAGTCTCGCTCCTCGGGGTCTTCCTCTTGATCTTCATCTGGACGGGCATCATCTCCAGTTGAGGGATTTGGAGGAGAACGAGGTCCACCCCAACGATGCTTCGTCGGTGGGCTGGCAAAGCGCGCACGGTACTCCTTCGCACTCATTAGATGATGTCGTGTGGGTGCATCCTTAACTGGGCGTACTCCGTCTGTGTAAGCAACAGCTGGTCTTTCCTTAGGGGCTCCATCCTTCTTGATCTTGTCTGGCTTCGTCTTGGGTTGGCGAAGTAGCTCTCGGGTGTGGTGAAGTTCCTTGTGGAGCTTCACGGACTCCTTAATCAGGTTGTGAGCCAGACTATCGATGGAGAGGTTGAAGTAGGTTTGGATAATGAGTGGTGTGCCATCCTCCTTGAATGGAATCAACGTCCAACTCTCTCCAAGATGATCCTTCCTATAGGTAGGTAGCGATTGGTTGGCTCGTCATCCATCTATGGAATGATGTCTTGAAGGTAGATCAACGCCTCGCGTGCAGATGTCTCGACTACGAGTGCCAAGGTTTCCATTTGTGTTCCTTCAAAGAACCAACTAGTCGGGGTGTCGTTTGCTTTCATGACCACGTCAATGTGGTACACCTTCATGACGGCATCGAACCAGTGCTCATTGTAGAAGAAAACGGGTAGTCAGCGGTACGAGCACTTCTCCAGGCTATCCTCAAGGAGTAGGGGAAAGCTAGATGCTAGGAGGGCTTCGGGTACGGCGAACATCTACAAAGGTTTGAATGGAGGAGAGTCAGTAGAGTGCTGTGGGAAGACTAGAAGAGGTAAAAAGTGCAGAAAGTCCTAAGTATAGGTGCTAGGTGCAGTTTTGAAAACGGTTTCATCCTAACTAACGTCCATGCTAACTAAGGCTACCTACAGTTAGGATGGCTCTGATACCAGATCTTTGGGACCCCGACTCATAAGTCATGATCATCGAATACACGTGGACAGTGATCCCAGAGATCGATGCTCACTGAACACACACAAACTGGAATACAAGAGTCTGACATCCTTACATACCGTCTTACATAAATAAAGGCGAGTGTCGTGGTTTTGTCATGGCAAGATGTCCTCGTGAGAGAACTTAGGTGTGAGGCCATCACAACTAGGTGGCAGCTTGAGAGGGGTTGGTTAGAATCGAGAGACATGAGTTTACCCAGGTTGGGCCCTTCGATGGAGGTAAAAGCCTATGTCCTGCTTTGTGTGTATTGATGATGAGGATGATCTCAATTACAAGGGTGCATAATCGCTACATCTAGTCTCGAGGATTTCTAATCTGTCTATCTCTAGTTACTTCCAGTTGTCCCTCTAGGGGTGCCTTACGCCTCCTTATATAGGTCTAAGGGGTAGGTTTACATGTAGAGTCCCACTGGGATTAGGATTAGGACTAGTCTCTCTTGAATACTAATCTGGGTCTTGTTTCGTTTGTGAAGGAGCCTTTTTTTCCTTGGGCCTTCTTTGTGAGTCGGCCCTCCAGCCCTGTCCAGGAGTCTCCATGCGCCGGCTTGCATACTGGGCCTTGGGCCTCATCATCCTGTGACCTGGTAATAGAGGTGACCTACGAGCCGCCAAATGTGGGCCGGGTCATACTCCTGGTCGGGTGATACTCCTGCGGGGTCAAACTGTGGTGAAATCCCCGACATTAGCCACCAGGTTACCTAGAATTTATTCATGGTAAGCTCCTAAAATAAGAATAACAAATATGTTAAGGGACCAGCTTGCTCCACTTGCGAGCTTAATTTAATGACAGGCTCCTTGAAAATCCGGGTTTGTCTTTAATATTAACGAGTCATGTTCACAATCGTCTTGCTTGTTAGTGTCCTTTGAAATGAAACATTGGGAATACAACACCCATATGTCATTGACTCGTCCTCCAATGCTTTTGGCTTGATAAAATTATTGGAGATAAGAAAACCATATGAATTTGATTCGGCTTCCATTGCTTCGGCTTGATAAAAAATAGTGGTAATAGAAATCCATCCATTGTTAAACAGATTCATGGGATGCGGGGAACTTGTCGGGTCATCTAACATAGCGGATGCCAACTCAGGATAGAAATATTGCTGATTTATGGATGTGGAACTTTCCAACTTGTAAAGCCGGGTTGCACATATAAACTCCGCCGGTTCATAATCATTGATGATGTCGGGTCGTGATTGTTGGTGCTGCCAGGTCAAAACAAGCGGACACCAGTTGACTTGATAAAATTATTGGGAATAAGGAATTCCATGTACTATTGAGCCGGCTTTCAATGCTTCAGCTCCACCAAGACATGAGACCTAGCTCACTCAAAATTGATAGCTTGAAAATGTTCTACTATTTTTTATCTCCATATTACAGGTAGCCCCCAAGCCCCGAGTTTATCCATGATGACTTGGTGCTTCACAATAATATCTTTGAATGTGTAGCCCCCAAGTGCCGGGTTGTCTTGCCTGCAGCAGCCTGGGACTTGTAATTGTCTTATACTTTATCAAACTTCAGCTAGTGTAGCCCCCAAGGGCGGGTTGTTTTTCCTGCAACAACCTAGGAGTTTTGAACTTGGTTTTGAATGTTGTAGATAGATAGCTTTGGAGAAATCTGGGTTGTCATCTGAGTTTCCCAATGTGGACTGAATGACTTGAATTTCACATGTGTAGCCCCCAAGGCCCATCTCATTAGTCTGTGATGGGCCGGGTCTTCAATTTGGACCTTAGAATCTGTTAAAGAGCTGAATACTGTAGCCCCCAAGTGTTGGGTCGCATGCCTGTAGCGACTTGGAAATTTTAGAATTTTTGATCTGAGTAGTGTAGCCCCCAAGTGTCGGGTTGTATGCCTACAGCAACTCGGGATCATGTGAGAATAATATAACCCATCATAATGCACTTCAGAAGTTCCCTTGAACTATTATTGATCTGATTTGAATGAATCCTCCATCGTGGTTGTAATGTAACCCCGCATGAATATCCTGGAATAACACCTTTGTCTTTGAAATGAAATCCCTACTCGTGGTTGCGGTGCAACCTGGCAAATATATGTTTGAGAAATCCATAAGTGTTGTAGGTTACTACAGAGCACAAGTTGAGGAAATCCAAGAGTCGGTCAATTAGATAACCCGCATTATATCTGATAGGGCGGCTCTTCGAGAATAATCATTTCTTCCAAGCTGCTTTGGAAAACCCCAATCATTTGATATTGGTTATGATGAACCATGATGAAGATTAAGCCATTTTGGCTATTAAAGATCTATTTGTTCGTGCGGAGGTTACGATGTAACCTGGTTTGAATGACGATGCATGATATGATAATGGATGATATGATTATGCAATGCAAGATGATGTATGTATATGATGAAAACAACTAACATCGAATATATACATGTATATATCAAATATTTGCAAGTCGGCTTTGAAGGCACAACCAAAAATAGATCAACCCTTTATATATGTTTTTTTTGACAAAACTCAAGGTTTTTGCTTTGAAAAGCTAGGCCTAAAGCCTTTTAACACGCATAGCCGGCTCTCACGTGGTGTAAATCCCTTGTTTTAACCTTAACAAGTTTAGGGTCTTAAAAAGATTGACTGGTAAGAGTATGAATGGGCCACATAGCGGAGGGGTCATGGCGTATAGCCAAGTTTATCCCATAGCCGACTCACACATGGCATAAATCAGTCGTTTTAACCATAACAAGTTCAGGGTCTTAAAAAAGATTGACTTTTAATAGTACGAACGGGCCACATAGCGGAGGGTTTACGGCATCCAGGTGAGTTTATCCTAGCATACTGTAAGCCGACTCTCTCATGACAAAGTCACCATTTCAACCTTGACAAGTTGAGGGTCTTATTGCGAGATTGACTTTCATGAGTTCAAGGTCTCTTTGCAATATTGATTGTCAAGAGTTTAGCGGGTCACATGGTGGAGTAGCAAGTTACAAACAAGCAGGTTTAACTCATATGTGGCGTGGAAGCCGGTCAAGAGGGTATGAAAGCTAAACTCAATGAGTTGGACGCGCCCAAGTGACTTTATGCTGATCCAATAAATCAGGGTACCCATGTTTGAATGGCGCAACATGACGGCTCGTCCTCTTGGGCAACTTTTAATTTTTTGCCAATAATGCAGGACACCCATGTTTGAACGGCGCATCATGGCGGCTCGTTCTCTTGGGCGACTTTAAATCTTATGCCAATAATGTAGTAACCCTCGAGACCAGGTTATCTTCCCTGCAATGACCCGGGATTCCATAATATTTGAGCCCAGTTGTATCTGCTGAGTCATGTCTGTGTAGCCCCCGAGTATTAAGTCGACTCGAGGAGGCGGCTTGAGATTCTTCACAATTGGTCGTGGCATAAGCCGACATATGGTTGACGACTAATAATTGAAATTTATTGAAAGCAAAAGCTTATGGCGAGTTGATGATCTCCGCGACACTCATTGAATGTCCCTGGTGTTGTTAACACAACATGAACCTACGGAAGGTTGAGATGGCAGGTTATAGATGATCCTGTATGAGTTGTTTCAATAATTCGGTCGTCAGTTCGTCCCAGCTAGTTGTTGAAGTTAACCCAAACCGCAGTGGCGGTGACTTGTGCACCTAACCATTGAGTCATCCAGTGCAGGCGGAGGCTGATAATATATTATTATTTTCTCTGGAGTTTGTTGAAATAGATTGGGCCATAGGAGCGGTGACTTGTGTGCGCCCATCAAGGAGCTTGTGCACACAGGTGCGGCCTAGTGTGTTGATGTACACCAGACCGCAGGAGGTGGCCGGTAAAGACGGAAGTGACGTTAGAAAAGGGCACGGCTGTGGGAGAGTCACCCATGGGCATGGACAGACAAGTTGGTCGCGGGGTTGTAAGCTTGCACGGTCGGGCAAGTCGATGAAGTCTGGGCTGCGGGGGCAGCGACTTGTGCGCGTCAATTTAGCAGCGAGCAGGCGCAGTCCTAGTGAGTCAATGTAGTCCCGGCCGCGGGGGTGGCGACTTGCACACGCCCTTTCACTCAGAAGTGTGCCACAGACGAACATCGGCACAGGATGTTGCCAGCGCGCACTACCCGTGGTATAAAACCACATTTATTGTGAATAATTGTCATGCATATAAATATCACAAGCCAGAGTAATTGCTCTTAATGAAATTAACATATGCGATTAACATATACTGGATGAATATCACCTGATGTGTTGGAAATGACAAATGACCCAATGCACAACTAGAGGCTCGTATTTTTGGGGAATCTAGTCAACAACAGTGCTGGAGGCCTCGGAGTTATGCGTGGACGAGCCGCTGCTAGCAATGCTCTCCCTATGGCGGATGGTAGTGACGGTGTCCACGGAGATGCAATTGATATCGTCGATGTAGCACTGCCCGGTCTCGTCGATGACGACAGCCGCCACGAGCTACGAGCTAGAGCCCTCGTCTCCGGAGGCTAGGAAGAGGAAGACCCGGAGCTTCATGGCACTATGCGGCACGAGTCCGGCTAAAGGCGAGGTTAGGTCGAGGCGAGGCGGGTTGTGAGGCAAGCACCATGGAGGTGAGATGAAAGCGGAGATTCGCGCTATATTTTCCACACAACGGTGGCAGCGGTAGATAAGGTCACGCAGCCGTAATGGCTCCCTAGTGGCAGATGGAAATCGGGGTGAGCGGCAAGGCGAAACTGCGGCATCAGAGAGGGACGGCTCGAGGTGAGGCGAGCCACAACAGAATTAGTGCATCCACATCGGACAACAATTGTCACTCACCCTGGTCTCCTCGTGTGGTGTGCTAGATTTCTCTACTTCACAGAGTAGCCGCACGCCTTTGGATTGATGAGAAGTTGCAGTAGCAGGTTGGAATGCCTCAATTCTTGAAGTTTTGTACTTGAGAAGCATGTTTTTGTGTTTGCGAATTCAACAAAAACACATGGAGATGTGCACCAAGCTTTTGGGTGACTCGAAAATCGAACGCGTACGCGCGTCTGTGCAGAGCGATGACGCGGGATGGCGAGAAGGTGAACGAACTGTTGGCCGACCCGGAGTCCAATACGACGCACATAGGGACGAGCTCGAGGTAGGATACCACGAGGGTGATATTGGCAGTGTAGAGGATCTTTGTCCGGTGGCTTAGCACGAACATCCAAAGCTCCGGGGTCGGAGTGAGGAGGTGGGCGAACCCGCCGCCCTTGCCCCTAACGCCACAGTTGCTGAATACCTTTGATCTAAAGTGGCGGCCAAGCCAAGCAACATGGCAAAAAACGCTGAACTGGTTCTATAGTATGTTCGTGGTGTTTGCGATGACTAAGTGCATCGAGTCATGCCGCTCGTGCATCACGACGGAATGTTCATTGATGAGATTGGTTTTGATCTCTCTTGATCCTGCCAATAGAACTAACAAACGCCGCCAATAAGAAATTTCTAATATCGATCTAATGAACTCGATTTTGATGTAGATCCTTCCAAACTGGCTCTTCTTCATCCGAAAAAATTGCGAGCTTCCCGATCCCTAGGAGATCTCCCTTCAAGAATAGAACACCACCGTGCGCTCCCCACGGTGGGTGCAAACTGTCGTGATTTTGTCATGGTAAGATGTCCTTGTGAGAGAACTTAGGTGTGAGGCCATCACAACTAGGTGGCGACGTGAGAGTGGTTGGTCGGAATCGAGAGACGTGAGTTTACCTAGGTTCGGTCCCACCGATGGAGGTAAAAGCCTAGGTCCTGCTTTGTGTGTATTGATGATGAGGATGATCTCGATTACATGGGTGCAGAATCGCTACCTCTAGTCCTGAAGATTTCTTAAGGATTTCTAATCTATCTATCTCTAATGACTTCCACTTGTCCCTCTTGGGGTGCCTTACCCCTCCTTATATGGGTTGAAGGGGTAGGTTTACACGTAGAGTCTCACTGGGAGTAGGATTAGCACTAGTCTCTCTTGAATCCTAATTCGTGTCTTGTTTGTTTTGTGAGGGAGGCTGTCCTTTCCTTGGGCCTTCTATGTGAGCAGGCCCTCCAGGCCCGTCCAAAAGTCGTCATGCGCTGGCTTGCATGCTGGACCTTGGGCCTTATCATCCCGTGACTCGGTAATAGAAGTGACCTACGAGCCGCCAAATCTGGGCCAGGTCATACTCCTGGTCAGGTCAAACTGTGGGGAATATCCCCGACAACTAGCTAGACCAAGTCTTACATAGATAGGGCCGCAAGGGCCAAACGCTTAAACATAACAAGCAGCGGATCTCGGTTGGAAGCGTGAACCTATGCTATCTATCTACCTTAAACCTATAGCCATTCTGACTGGGAAGCGTCCTAGTTCGCATGTTTGTCACCCACGAACTCTTCACCATACTCCTGCTCTTCCATGGCTGGCCAATTAAATGACCAGTGGCAAGCCAATGAGTACATTGAATGTACTTGCAAGCAACCCAAGATTGGAACAAGATATAGCAAAGCATGATATAGGACTAAGTAGGTCAATTTGCAGAAAGCTAATTTTGTGTGCAATGTCATGATCAAGTAACTTAAGTGGGCATGCATCATATGTTGACTGGTATTCATGTGAACAAGTCTGACTTATCATCATAAGCAATTTTGAACTTCTCATGTTCACCATCGTGCCATGTCTTTGTACTTAGCTCAAGTATCACATTTGTCACCGTCACATCTTATGTTCACCATCTCATGTTCACCTTTGTCATCATCAATCTCTTGTTCACCATCTTACACACACCAGTTTGTGAAAACATCTGACGTATTTAAGTAAGACCTCCAACTGTCTATGATCGTGGACATGGATATTCGAATAGTTTTACACTCTGCAGAGGTTGCACACTTTACCCACAAAACTCGGGAAACTTCCGTGTCAAGCCATGACTCGCGATTTGTCCATACCCAAGTTAAGTACCCGAGCATTGTCTTTCCCGTGACGACACTAACAAAGAGTCCACTCGATTGGTACCCATCCCTCATGATTTACATCATACAAGCCTCTCTCTAGATCGTACCATCCATGAATGGACCAACGGTGTGCCCGGTGCCTGTGAAGACAACGCATGATCGTCCTTACCGACACGACCCCGTATAGAGAGTGACCACGTCACTCCCGCCACTAATAATGTGGTCTCGATGCTAGTACCCATCAAAGTAATCAAAAAATCCCTGTCCCATAAGGGGTATCATGGTTGTGCATGTAAGGTTGGGACGGTCAGGAAATATTAAAACTCTCTATTTTCGGAAACATATAGACCACCTTCTCCGGTACACTACTTCTTTATCAACTTCATCTCCCTCGGGTATTAGTGGCACCTTCTCCAGTCAAGAAGTCTTTGAAGTAATTTATCTCCATCACCATGCATATTCCCGATCCCACTTGCATAGCATCTACTAAGCATCGTATCTACACCCACCCGCACAACCCTCATAAGGAGGTAGGGTCATGCACGATGCAAGTATCAATGGTAAAAGTATCGGAGGCATCCCACCGAAGGGAAATACCACATCAACATGATCAATTCATCTGAACAACAAGTGTTATATTACAAGCATCAAAAGTTTCTTAACATGGTTAGAAAGCTGCTTGCCTGGCTCAACAAAGCCTTTGGGGTCTTCAAAGTCTTCGGGTTCAACTCCTTTGTCAATAGCGCAACGTATCGTTGTGATAATAACGACAACAAAAATAATCACTATAAAAACAAGGCACAAAATCCACTTCTAAAAAGTTACCCTACTTCGTAAAATACTATAATAGATGTTAAAAATATCTGCCTAAGGTTTTGTGGTGAAAAGGATTTTCAAAATTATTTAAACATAGGCTAAAAATAATGAAAACTAGCTTTTAAATAAAATTAGCACATAAAATGTTTTCAAAGATATACACAAGTGGCACTATAAAATTCTACAGAATATTACAAGATTTGTGGTGAAAATATATTTGGAATTGGACAAATATTCATTTGTGTGGGATTTTTGCAAATACTGCCAGAAAAAGAAAAAGAAAAGTGCTTTGGGCCAGATTCAGCCTGCAACTCGTCCGGCCCAGAGGCCAACCAGCCCAGGTGAACCGGGCGTCCCCGCCACGCCATATTTAAACCTGACGGGCAGGCCCCATGGGCCAGTGAGAGAGAGACATGGGAGGGCGCGCGGGAGGCTGACTAACGGGCCCCACTTGCTAGGGTCATCGTCAACCCTTCGCTAGAGGGCAGAGGAGCTCACCGTCGATAGTTCCAGCCACGGTGAGGCGAGCAGGGGACAAGAATGGGTTCCTTGCACTCCTGTTGTTCGGTTGGTGGTCGGAGTGGTCACTAGAGCGCAGGGAATCACAGGAATCGGCAGCGAGGTGGCCAATCGGTGGTTGCGCCTCGGGAGGTGTTCGCTTTGGTCGTTTCCGACCGCAATCTACACGGGAGAGAGGGGGTACGATGTCACGAACGCAAGGGAGGCTCGTAGGAGGTGGAAGGAGATCCGGAGGAGGGCTATACCTAGAGATTTCCGGCGAGCCGACATGGTGGGGCTCGGGTTTGGTCTCGAGCTCAAAGGCTCAGGAGGTCTCTTGGGTGGAGCGGATAGTAGGTTGGAAGCAGCAAGGGGTCGAAGGGAGGAAGAGGGAGTCCCGGGGTGGCTTTAAATAGCCAGGGCTCGAGTCCATGCGGACCCGTGCGCCAGTGAGGTCGAGGCCGAGGCTAGAGGGAGAGGGAGCTCACGGGGGCTTCTCCGTGGAGTTCCTGGGTTTGGTCTAGGCGCTCGAGGGAGAAGAGAGAGAGAAGGCAAGCGCAAGTGTGCGAGCCCATGCATTGGCTGAACGAGTAGGCGTCAAGCGTGCGCCAGGGGAGCCGTTACAGGGAGAGAGAGCAGGGGACACGGGTGTGGCGTGTTGCGGACGTCGACGTGCATACTCTGGCACAAGGGGGGAGCTCGAGGTAGTCGGATATGGGCAAGAGAGGGAGGTCAACCCTTTGGATTGCGGATGTGCTCTCCAGAGCGCGACTTTGGCCGGCATGCCAGAGCATTTGACACGCTCTGTCATCTCCACTTGTGTCTAGCAGCTACAGGGAGGAGCAAACAAGTGGGGAAAGAGCCTTGGATGCCCTGCAGTATCCATGAGTGAGAGAGAGAAGTGAGATAAGAGAGAAAAGGTTCTATCCAGAGAGGGAAATGGGGCTTTTCCCCCATGCACTCATGGTCTCTGGCGCCAGGAACTTTACAGGAGGTGTGGAGGGATTCCATGGTGCTATGCTAAGAATTTGAGGTGAAGGAGAGTGGTGGAAGGGTTTCAATTATTGGTTTTGGTAAACTGGCAGAAGGTGTTTGATCAGCACTTGGGCTGGCTAAGCTCACCCACTAGAGATGAAACCTAATAGGATGGAGTGGTGGTAATAATTGACCTTGATCACCAAGTTTGAGCTCAATTGAGCAAGGTTAATAATGTAAATTTTATAAACCCTAGATTTTAACATAAATTGACTTGTGTAGATCCAGGTGTGCAAATCTAAACTCCTTGATGCACCACAAAGTTTGGGATCATTATGTGATACTTCATAATGTAAAGTTGCTCAAGTATGGTTTTGGACATGAATGGTTTTGGAATATTTTGGTGAATAAAACTAATTGGGATTGAGTTGAATCTTTAAAAGATCATCACATATGGCATGTGTGACTTGATGGAATTTTCCTGCAATTTATTGAGAATATTTCTTATAGAAATATTTTTAATGCTTGATTTAAGCAGGAAGGTTTTTGGAGGGTTTTGTCCAATATTTGGGAGATGACCATGTGTTGAAACTCATATATATGGAAAATATATGTCCATCGAGTTTCCCTAAATTTTCTCAAATATCTTTAAAGAATTGAAATAAATTTTCCCTATTAAAGACCATTTCTAGCCTTAGGAAAAAGCCTTGAAATAAAATGGTGAAATGACCTTTAAAATTCTTATTTGGTGGTTTTGGGTAGTCATACTATAGTAGGTTTCAAATAAAGCCTTTGGTAAAAAGGATCCACCCAATTTGATGACTTGCAGTGCAACCTCAACTCATGTGTTTTTGAAAACCTAATATGAATAAATCCTCTTTAGCCAAAATTAAATTGTCCCTATAAAAGACCATTTCTGGCCTGAGAAAAAAGCCTTTACATAAAATAGTGAAATAACCTTTATAATTATTATTTGGTGGTTTTGGGTAGTCATATCTATAGGAGGTTTCAAATAAAGCCTTTGGGAAAAAGGAACCACCCAATTTGAGGACTTGCAGTACAACCTCAACTCACGGGTTTTTGAAAACCTAATTTGAATAAATCCTATTTGGCCACAAATAGATTTTTATAAAAATGGGTTTAGGTACTACACACATGGCATGATTATTTGGCAACAGGTTTGGACCAAGGAAGATGAATATGGAGAGGAGTAGAACCTAAGAGTGCCATACATAATGAACCAATCAAGCAAACAAGCAACAATTCAAACAAGCATATAAAGTCAAAACTTTTAATTAGTTCCAAAGTTTGTAAATCCATAGCATGTCAAAGTGATACAAACACATGGTGCGACAACCTCCTGCTCTGGCCGCATTACCCACGAGGCCCGCCTTACTTGCGGCCGCTGCAGTGTCGATGGCACCAGCGGCCACGTGAGAGGGAGCTTTCCAAGTGGAGGGGTGTGTGGCTGTGCCAGATTTCTTCTTGGGAGCCATTGTTGAAGAAGATGACGAATAAGAACGACGCACCGATAACAATCTTGGGTCCATACGAGCGCAGTGCCACCTACGTGGCACGCCAAAGATGTCAGGGCTGGATGCACACGATCACCTATGGGGCCATCAGCCCCTTTGTGGTTCGGCGGGAAGCGTCGACGCAATCATGAAGAGCGGAGATAATGGGACATCACGATATTTACCCAGGTTCGGGCCGCTGTGAAGCATAAAACCCTACTCCTTCCTAGTAAATTAACCAAGAGAACACTAAGAGCGCGCAATGCTACTACCAGGAAAGGGTTGCCTTCGGGGGAGTTACTAAGCGCGTACAACTGCTCCAAGGTCCGAATACTGAACTAGGTTGCCTTGGGCCTCCTTTTATAGTGTAAGGGATGACCAAAGTGGAAAAACAGACAATGTCTGGTGATTAGATAGCTAGAAGAGCTTATCATACCTAACTCTGGCATTAGAGACAAAAATAACATCATTTCTAGTCTAGGTGGCGTGCGGGGGTGCATTCCTGACAAACTTTTATCACCGGTCTAGCTGTCCGTTGCCCCACACATCAACACGTTCTAGCATGTAGACACGTGCTTAGCGAGAGCGCGACTTTGGCAGGCATGCCAGAGATTTTGACACGCTCTGTCATGTCCACTTGTGTCCAGCAGCTGCAGGGAGGAGCAAACAAGTGGGAAAGAGGCTTGGATGCCCTGGAGTAGCCATGAGTGTGAGAGAGAAGTGAGAGAAGAGAGAAAAGGTTCTATCCAGAGAGGGAAATGGAGCTTTTCCCCATGCACTCATGGTCTCTGGCATGAGGAACTTTACTGGAGGTGTGGAGGGATTGCATGGTGGTGTGGTAAGAATATGAGGTGAAGGAGAGTGGTGGAAGGGTTTCAATTATTGGTTTTGGTAAACTGGCAGAAGGTGTTTGATCAGCACTTGGGCTGGCTGAGCTCACCCACTAGAGATGAAACCTAACAGGATGGAGTGGTGGTAATAATTGACCTTGATCACCAAGTTTGAGCTCGATTGAGCAAGGTTAATAATGTAAATTTTATAAACCCTAGATTTTAACATAAACTGACTTGTGTAGATCCAGGTGTGCAAATCTAAACTCCTTGACGCACCACAAATTTTGGGATCATTATGTGATACTTCATAATGTAAAGTTGCTCAAGTATGGTTCTGGACATGAATGGTTTTGGAATATTTTGGTGAACAAAACTAATTGGGATTGAGTTGAAACTTTGCAAGATCATCACATATGGCATGTGTGACTTGATGGAATTTTCCTGCAATTTATTAAGAATATTTCTTATAGAAATATTTTTAATGCTTGATTTAAGCATGAAGGTTTTTGGAGGGTTTTGTCCAATATTTGGGAGATGACCATGTGTTGAAACTCATATAGATGGAAAATATATGTCCACTGAGTTTCCCTAAATTTTCTCAAATATCTTTAAAGAATTGAATTAAATTTTCCCTATACAAGTCCATTTCTGACCTTAGGAAAAATCCTTTAAATAAAAAGGTGAAATAACCATTAAAATTCTTATTTGGTGGGTTTGGGTGGTCACATCTATAGTAGGTTTCATATAAAGCCTTTGGGAAAAAGGATCCACCCAATTTGATGACTTGCAGTGCAACCTCAACTCATGGGTTTTTGAAAACCTAATATGAATAAATCCTCTTTGGCCAAAATTAAATTTTACTATAAAAGACCATTTCTGGCCTTTGGAAAAAGCCTTTACATAAAATAGTGAAATAACCTTTATAATTATTATTTGGTGGTTTTGGATAGTCATATCTATAGTAGGTTTGAAATAAAGCTTTTGGGAAAGAGGAACCACCCAATTTGAGGACTTGAGTGCAACCTCAACTCAGGGGTTTTTGAAAACCTAATTTGAATAAATCCTCTTTGGCCAAAAATAAATTTTGATAAAAATGGTTTTAGGTACTACATTCATGGCTTGATCATTGGGCAAGAGGTTTGGACCAAGGAAGATGAATATGGAGAGGAGTAGAACCTAAGAGTGACATACACAATCAACCAATCAAGAAAACAAGCAACAATTCAAACAAGCATATACACTCAAATTTTTTAATTAGTTACAAAGTTTGTAAATCCATATCATGTCAAAGTGATACAAACACAAGGTGTGACATCCTCCTGCTCCGGCCGCATTACCCACGAGGCCTGCCTCACTTGCGGTCAATGCAGTGTCGATGGCACCTGCAGCCACATGAGAGGGAGCCTTTGAAGTGGAGGGGTGTGTGGCTGCGTCGGATTTCTTCTTGGGAGCCGTTGTTTAAGAAGATGATGAAGAAGATCGATGCACCGATAACAATCTTGGCTCCGTACCAGCGCAGCGCCCCCTACTTGGCGTGCCAAAGATGTCAGGGCTAGATGCACACGATCACCTATGGGGCCATCGGCCCCTTTGTTGTTCGGCGGGGGCCGTGGACGCAATTACGAAGAGCGGAGATAGTGGGACAACACGGCGATTTACCCAAATTCGGGCCACTATGAAGCGTAAAACCCTACTCATGTTTGGTAATTTGATCAAGAGAACACTAAGAGCGTGCAATTCTCCTACCCGGGAAGGGTTGCCTTCGGGGGAGTTACTACGCGCGTACAACTGCTCCAAGGTCCGAATCCTGAACTAGGTTGCCTTGGGCCTTCTTTTATAGTGTAAGGGGTGACCAAAGTGGAAAAACAGACAATGTCTAGTGATTAGATAGCTAGAAGAGCTTATCATACCTAGCCATGGCATTAGAGACAAAAATAGCATCATTGCTAGTCTAGGTGGCGTGTGGGGGTGCATTCCTGGCAAGCTTATACCACCGCTCTAGCTGTCCATTGCCCCACACTTCATAACGTTTAAGGACGGGTATCAAAGAGGGTTAATCTTCCTTCTAGTGTGTAGACACGTGCTTAGCGAGAGCTTGTTAGCCACCTGGGGGCTCAGGACCGCATCGACAAGTGACTGGCCTTGCGATGAGGTGGAGCGGCGACAGTTTGGCTCGCGCTTGCCGAGAGATGACTTGCCGGGGGTTCGAGATGGTGTGTGTGTTCAGGTCCCCGACAAGCACCGGTGGAGTCCTTGGCACGCAGCGGTTCAAGTTGGGCTGTCGCATAAAGCTTGTCGTAGTCTGTATTGATTATTGTGTGGTTGTTTTGGTGTGTGGAGGGTTTTTTCCATTGTCGATTGTGTCTAAGTCAGGGGCAATGGATACCCCCTATCCCATTGCACCGATATCCACTCTCCCGCTCCTGCTCTCTTTTACTGCATTAGGAAAATGACGATTCAACTGTTATATGTTCTCATTAGTTTAACCCATTCCTTTGCAATACATGTATTTGTCACGGTAAATAGTTGAAACTACTTAGCCTTACTAGAAACTTCTTTAGCCTTCATGTGTCTACTCATCCATGTTTGCCTACTTACCGTGCCTGCTATGCTTAGAGTCGGGTCATGTCGGGTCTGATCCATCTGGGTGATGAATCAGAATGGGTGTGATCATGTCCTACTGGGTGAGAGCTAAGCGTGTAAACATGATTTGATAAAGGTAGCGATGAGCGGCCATGTAGGAGTACATGGCACGTTGTCTCATTGAGACCGTCCTTAAGAACTGAGTTCTAGTATGTTATCCAGGACGAGATACTACCACACATTGGGTTCCAGTAACTCGACCCCTCTCGGTTTATTAACCACCTAGATCTATGTCCGGGAGTTGCAACTAGTTTCTCGTGTTCGTAGGAAAAGTGTTGGCGGCCGTCCTTAGGACTGCTCGGCGGGGTGGGCTTTGACGCGGTAGATGCACAATGTCATGGTGTACCAAGTGCCACCCGGATGGTGGACCTGTGGAACCCTTCGCACATCATTTGGTTACATAGATGAAACTTTGCTCGGACTTCCTTCCGGGTTTCGTCTCAAATAGCCAATTAACCTAGACTATGGTCTTGTGTGATTAACGGTCATGGCCGACTCCCTCGCTGGGCTTATACTTGAAGGTTGCCGAAGTTTCTTTTTACATGCACATGGTGATATGTGGTAGGAGCATGTGTAAAGAAGTATACCGCTGCAGGGTAAATGATATGTTCAAATAGTCGTGTCGTCAGATATGGACTACTTGGAAAACTTATGTGGTTCATAGACAACTTTAAGTGGATACTCTAAAATGCGCAAGATAAGTGTGAGTGCTATGGATGGCCTTCTCATAGGGAGATGGGAGTGGATCCATAGTAGTGTATTGATTTGGTGAATATGTGGACTCGTGTGCGTTGTTCCACCTCATAGAAAGTACTTGTAGTCGTAGTACAGGTTACCCAAGAGTCAAAGTTGGCTTGCTGTAATAAAACCCACAACCCCCTTTGTTGACAATGATGCATATGTACTTAGTTCTGATGTAAGTCTTGTTGAGTACATTTGTACTCACGGTTGCTTGATTTTTTGTTTTTGCAGAGGATAAGTTGGTGTTATTAGTGATCCTTGCAACGTGAAGTTTGATGTTGACCAGATTAGCTTGGGAATACCAAACCGAGGTCTGGTACCTTTGGTAGGGTCATTGTAGCTTTTCAGGCTCCTTCAGCCAATTCAGTAGATGCATGTACAAAGTCATATTTGCTTCGGCCTAATGCTTGTATGACTTGAGTATTGGGTCATGTGACACCTGTTTGTAATATCACACTATGTTGACTCTTGGGAGTCATTAATGAATACTTGAGTTGTAGAGTTATGTTGTGATGCAATGTTGTATCTACACATATCATGCAGAACACGTGTATGTTTGAAATGCCTTGGTATGGGTGGGATTCGACACCTAGTTGTGTACCTCTACTATTCCTCTTTATAGGGAAATGCATCTATGTTCTTCCACTAAGCCATGGTAGCTTGCTACTACTACAGACACATTGATTGACCGGCATGTATCTTTCTTTACTGTTATGTCTGTCCCTATGGGGAAATGTCATGCGGTGTAATGGTGTCCATGTAGCTTGCTATGACTCATCTTCACACATTGACGACTAACACCTGCACGGTTTGGTTATGTATGCTTTTCCTTGTACGATTGTGCCACTTGGGTGTATAACCAGTCATGTCGACCCGAGTTCTTTGGCGTATAATTGTTAGCTACATATTCATTTACGTGAGCCAAAAGGCGCAAACGGGCCCGGTCAAGCTAAGGTGGCATCCGTGGGGATTACCATGCATGAGGCCGCAAAGCAATATGATGTGTTGCATGCTTGACTTGTATCTCTTAGGATCGGGCTGCCGACAGGGTTGGTATCAGAGCTTGACTACCGATAGGATTACAAAGCCAAACTAGTCGATATTGAGTCTAGAACTGCTTTAGTCATATAAGGTAATTTATTGTGGAAGGGAACGAAGATTCTATTTACTCCTTTCCTTGTGTCATTCTAATTCTGAGTCGCCCTCTTCTTTTCTATGGGGATTAAGAACTAGGCTTTCTCATCTATCTATCAGGATGACGAGTAACTATGCTGGAGACCTATAGGAAAGTTGTTGTCTTCCTGGATCGATGTCTCCATAAGAATTCAATGTTATGTTTTCATGCACGCTGCCTCATATTTCACACCCGTACAACAGTTATGATGTCCGAATTATCAATGGTTTATTTTTTTGATGCAATTGCAAACTTCTTCCCCCTATTTTTGATGTCTTTTGGGAAAGCACACTAATTATTGTGTTGAGGTACTCCATTACCTTGATGTGTTTGTGAAGTGATAGGAAACCAGGTTATTCCAGTGAACCGCCCAACAATCTAGCTATGTTTTGTGTTCCCAGTGTGATAATTGCGGCCATCGTTATCGGAAGCATCCTGTGATGCTACATAGTCAGTGGGTATTCTATCTCCTGGTTCTTGAACCCATGATTCATTTTGCTTACTCTCATTGATAGTATTTGATCGTTCCTTTAGGATACTAGTAACCTTGTTATAGTCTTCAAGGTTTTTGGCACATCATTCTTATAATACCATGAACCAGTTATATCAGAAGTTCCTCGTGAACTGAAGATGACATCAAGAGTTCTCTTCATGAGTTCTCTATTCCATAGTTGTGAGTCTGCCAATCCTACCTTTCTACATGGATTATCTAGAAGAAACATGTTGAACTTTGTTCGACGTATTCGATCTATGCATCCATAACTCAGAAAAATCATGTGCTCTTGAGTTGCCCCTCTTCAATTGTATTCAGACCTTTATGTATCAATGGATAGTCAAGAGTAGTTGTGCATTCATGGTATTATTCTTGTGGTCTGTCAAGCCATTCTACTTGAATATGACTAGGAGAAAGAAACTCCAGTACCTCATCCATTCCTACGATTGGGTCAAAGCAGTTGTATTTCATGGATCAAAATGAACATCTAGCTTTTGTTCTGTTCTACCTCAATGTATTAGCCCCTTTAAGTCGGGATTGTCATTGGAATTTCACCACCTCTTATGACTTGTTGGTACCATGATACTTCTCTCAACCATCATTAATTCCTCGGTCTCTGTGTTCTTGTAACCAGAATATAGACAAGTGAATCGTGACGTGTGCAATCAATACTACTAGTAAAGTTGTTGCTTGTTAGTTAATGGACAACAATTTCATTCTTGGTGTGTTTGTTATGGAATCACCGCCCTAAAGATTGATCGTGCTACCTAGTCCATTTTCCATGGTGCACTTTCGATGAATGAGTTAGGATTGTGTCGATCCATTGCTCTGTTGATCATGTCATCTTGGCCTGAAAAGCGAGATTGTTCCCGAGCTTAAAAACATATCGATGGATCATGATTTTCCGAATATCTTCTCAGAAGTATTACATAGGTGTTCCTTGACTATTACGTTGAGTTCCCGATCTAGATGGGTTTTTTATAAACCACCCCTTCTCCAAGACTCAGTGTTGGATACCATGAGTTAGTTGGTTAAGCTAAACAACAACTTGGAGAGTTGAAAGATAAAATCATGATCTAACTTAGCTCATGTGAAAGGGATATGTTTTGTGTTTGTGTGTGTGTGTCGAAGAAAGATGATACCTTCCTCAATTGATCCTTGTGATCAAATGATGCATATATTGTCTTTTCCAATCTTTGATTTTTAGAGTGGGCTATCATCAAATAAAAATCAGAACCAAAGATGTTCTTAATGTTGTTTTTACTGGTGGATGTATCCTCGAGCATACAGCGTTATATATTTTGGTATGATCAATGCCATCATCTTTTTCTCATAGTTGTGGAATTCCATGTGGGGACCCCGACTCATAAGTCGGGATCACCGAATGCACATGTACAATGTACCCATAGATCAATGCTGATTGAACACACATAAGCTGAATAACAAGAACTCATAAGTCGGGATCACCAAATGCACATGTACAATGTACCCATAGATCAATGTTGATTGAACACACAGAAGCTGAATAACAAGAGTCTTACATCCATACTTAACATCTTACACAAATAAAGACCATGAAGGTCAAGTCTTACATAGATAGGGCCACGAAGGCCAAAACAACAAACATAACTAGCATCGGAAATCTTGATCGATAGCATAGACCCATGCCATCTGCCTTAACCTACAGGCATTTTGACTAGGAAGCGTCCTAGGTGCATGTTCTTCACCGACGAACTCTTCACCATATTATTGTTCTTCCATGCCTGGCCAATTAAATAACCAGTCACAAGCCGATGAGTACTTTGAATGTACTGGCAAGCAACCCATGTTTGGAACAAGGTACAACAATGCATGGTATAGCACTAAGTAGGTAAGTTTGCGGAAAGCTAATCTTGAGTGCAATGACATGATCAATTAACTAGCAAAGCATGCATCATGAAGTAGCAGGTATCCATGTGAAGAGGTTAAATATATAAATGTCAATTGGGGTTGAACATCTCATGTTCAATCATCACGCGAGGTCATCGGACTTAGCTCAACCATGATACTTGTGACACACACACAGACACACACACCAAGTTTGTAAACAAGGGACGTAGCACAAGAGCGGTCATCCAACTGTCCTTGATCGTGGACACGGCTATTCGAATAGTTTTGCACTCTGCAGAGGTTGCACACTTCACCCACAAGACCCGGCAAACTTTCGTGCATCCACGACTTGTGGTATATAACATACCCGAGGCAAGCACCCAAACAATGCCTTTCCCCTAGCGATACTAAACAAAGAATCCACTCGTTGGTGCCATCCCTCATGATATACATCACATGTATCATCCATGAGGGCATGCAATGGTGTGCCCGGTGCCTGTGAAGACAACGCATGATCGTCCTTCCCGGTACGACCTCGTATCAAGAGTGACCAGGTCACTCCCGCCGCTAGTAATGCATGCTATTTGCTAGTACCCACCAAGGTAATGAACAAAGCCCTATCCCATAAGGGGTATCATGGTTGTACATGTAAGGTTGTAATAATGGCCGCAACTAACACCAATCCATTTTTGAAAACCATGCACACTCACTTGCTCTGGTACACCACTTCTTTATCAAGTGGTTACGAAGCTCATCATCATCTCCCACGGGCATTAGTGGCCCCCGACAGGTTTTTTGAAAAGTCTTTGAAATCACTTTAGTTTCCATCACCATGCATATTCCATATCCCACTTGCATGGCATCTACTAAGGATCCTATCTACTCCCACCCGCACGACCCTCATAATGAGGTAGGGTCATGCACGATGCAAGTATCGACGGTAAAAGTATCGGAGGCAACCTACCGAAGTGGTTCCCACATCATCATGGTCAATTCATCGGAACATAAAAGTGATATATGACATGCATGAAAAGTTTCTTAACATGGTCAAAGGGCTGCTTTCCTGCCTCAAAAAATACTTCGGGGTCTTGAAAGTCTCCGGGTCCAACTCCCTCGTCAACAGTGCAATCTATCGTAATAACGGTTATAATAGGGATCACAACAAAAACAGATCACAAACTCAGCTTTTAAAAAGTTACCCCACTATGTAAAATATTTGCCTATGGTTTTGTAGTGTAAAATGTTTTCAAAACTATTTTAACAGTGGCTAAAAGTGCCTAAAAAGTGTTACTAAAATAAAATAGTACATAAATCCTTTTCAAATATTTTTACAAGTGGCACTATAAAATACTATAGATTGTTACAAGAATTTAGGTGGAAGAATATCTGGAATTGGAATGTTATTTTGACCTGTGGAAATTATGGAAGATAATACCAGAATATTGAAAAGAAAAGGGGCATGACACCCCTGGGCTAGACTTGGCCGGCAGCTGGGCCGGCCCAGCCAGCCAGCCAGCCAAGGCGCGCGCCCTCATCGGTTCAAACCAGACAGGCAGGCCCTAGCGTCAGCGGCAGAGAGAGGATCGAGAGTCAAGGTGGAAGCCAATAGGTGGGGTCCCCTGTTGGGACCGTCTTCCACCTTGGGACCGAGGGAGGAGGAGCTCCAGCGATAGAGGAGGCCCATACCGCGTGATTGCCAACGAGCCGAGACAGCGGAGCTCTAGCTCGGTCTCGAGCTCAGGGCTTCCTTGGGGTGGATGGACTTACTAGGGGGCTTGATTAGGTGAGGGAGAAAGGCTCCGAAGGGGAGAGAGGGGTGCAGGCTTGCTTAAATAGAGAGGGCGACGGTGCATCGTGGAGCCATGCGCCGATGCTGCTGCTGCAGTTGTTGCTGGCCACGGGAGCTTGCGGGGCTGAGTCTACGGCGCTTGCAGGGCACGTCGACGTCTAGGGGAAGGAGAGAGGGAGCTGGGAGTGCGCGCATGTGAGCCTGGGCATTGGCCGTGAGGGGCGACAATGACACGTGTGTGGGAGGCCGCTGGAGAGAGAAGGAGGAGGGGCCGGTAGTGTGCCTGGGTGCAGACGTTGAGGTGAGCTAGGGGGACATGATGAGGGGTCCCGAGGCTATCGGGGGGCATGGTTGGGTGGCAGCTACAGTACGGGTGTGTACTGTAGCGCGCTACAGAGCGCGCGTATGGCATGCCAATGACGTTTTGGGCACGTCCAACCCTGCCCAGTAGGCCCGGGGGGATGCAAATAATGCGGGGTGGTATAGGATGCTCTAGGGAGTCACTAGTAACAGGCAAGGGGAGAGAGAAGGAGATTCTTGCTGTCCATAAGGGTTGAATGGAGGTTTTACCCCCTCCATGATTGAGGTGAGGTCGGGAGAAGGTTAGCAGGGGTAAAAGGGCACTAGGTAGGGATGTGGTAAAAATTGAAGTGAAGGAGAATAGTGAAAGAGGGTCAAACATGGTTTTACCAGATCACCAAAAGGTGTTTGATGGTTCAATCGGCAAGAAAATGGAGTTTGCCTCTCTTGAGATTTAATAGGATGAATATGCAGGTAAAAATAAGGATGTCAACCAAGTTTGAGGATATTTGAATAAACCTAATAGTTCAAACTTGAAAAACCCTAGAATTTAACATAATCAAATTTCTGTAGATCCACACATGCATTTCACTTCCCCCAAATCTAGCACTTGGTGTAGTATTATTATTTAGGGATAATAGAATGCCCATACAGTTTGGGGTCAAACTGATAAACTTCACAATGTAAAGTTTTAAAAAATGATTCTGGACAGAGAGGATTTTCAGATATATTGGTGAAGCAAATCATTTGGGATTGGGTTGAAACTTTGAAAGATCATCACATATAGCATGTGTGACTTGCTAGAATTTTCATGGATTTTATTGAGAATATTTCTTATACAAATATTTCAATTCCTTGAAATAGGCATAAAGGGTTTTGATGGGCTTTGCCCATTGTGTTGAACATAACCATGTGTTGAAACTCATATATATGGAAAATATATGTCCGCCGAGTATCCCTAATTTTTCCCAAATATATTTAAAACATTTAAATAATTTTTTCCTATAACAGACCATTTCTGGCCTTAAGAAAAAGCTTTTATATAAAATAGGAAAATAACCTTTAGAATTAGCATTTGATGGTTTTGGGAAATCATATATAGCAGGTTCCAAATCAAGCCTTTGCGGAAAAAGTATCCACCCAATTTGACGACTTGTAGTGCAAACCTCAACTCGGGAGTTTTTGAAACCTAATTTAAATAAATCCTTTTTGTCAAAAATAAATTTTGATAAAAATAATTATAGGTACTATATACATGGTATGATCATTGGGCCAGAAGTTTGGATCAAGGAAGACGAATATGGAGAGGAGTAGAATCTATGAGTGCCAAATACAATCAAGAAAACAAGCAAGCATCCAAAAATTCAAACAGGCACATGCACTCAAAAAGTTTTATGGTACAAAATTTTGTAAATCCATAGCATAGAAAGGGTGATACAAACACTAGGTGTGACTGGCCTACCCCCTTACAAAAATCACGTCCCCGAGATTCCTAGGCTAAGCGCTAAAAAGATAAGGGAACTCAGATCTAAGATAATCTTCATGCTCCCATGTTGCTTCATCAGTAGTGTGGTTGCTCCATTGGACCTTCAATTACTTGGTGGTGTGGCTTCGGGTGCAACGCTCAGCTTCATCCAAAATGTGAGTTGGCCTATCACGATAAGTGAGGTCTAGCTGAAGGTTGATAGCTTGACGATTGATGTCCTTATACAGGTCGGGCGGTTGGGAACTTGGAGACACTTCTGGAGTTGTGACACGTCAAATACGCTATGCACATCTCATAGCAAGGAAGGGATCTCTAGCTGGTAAGCAACTTATCCTCGTCTATCGGTGATCTTGAAGGGGCTGATGTAGTTCCACCTTTCCCATTATGTGGAAACTTTGGGTTCCTTGGAGAGGCGTGACTCAGAGGTAAAGATGGTCTCCAACACGGAAACTCATGTCCCAGCGGCAGGAGTCGGCGTAGCTCTTCTGTCTGGTCTTGGCAGTCTTGAGACCCTCTCGGACGAGTTGAACTTGCTCTTTTGCTTCGCGGAGGATATCTGGCCCAAAAATTAGTCCTTCTCTGATTTCTAACTGGTTGAGGGGATTACGGCACTTGCGTCCATACAACACCTCGAACGGTGCCATTTGATCACTCGGCTGATAGCTCTTGTTGTAGGAGAACTCACCTAACGGTAGGCAATCTTCCCACTTGGATCCATATGACAAATCACAAGCACGGAGCATATCCTCGAGTATCTGGTTTACTCGTTCCGTCTGGCCTCTGGCCTGGGGGTGGAAAGCAGAGCTGAAGGAGAGCTTGGTTCCCAAGGCTTCTTGGAATCTATTCCAGAACCTCGAGGTAAATTGGGTACCTCACAACTGGAATCAGAGAATTTGTCGTTTGCCAGTTCTTTGACGTGTGCTGGCCGACGACAAAGAAGGTCTTTGCCAGTTCTTTGTCGTTGGCCTCCCGACAGCAAAGGGACCAAAGGCTGACGACAAAGAGGCCATATGGCCCCACTGGGCCGTGAAGCTAGATAGGTCAAATGAACTGCCGGGATGTCGTGCGCCTAATCTTTGTCGTCTTCCAGTTGGCCCTTTGTCGTCCGCTAGCAGACGACATAGAGGACACCTAGGTAACGATCGTTAGCCCCCTGGTCCCGCCCCTTATTTCTCTCTCTCTCTCTCTCCCTCTCTATCGCTCTCATTGTGCATATCTCTCACCCCGCACAACAACCGGCCGCCCCTCACACCCGCCACCACCCTCACCGGCTGCCCCTGCCCCGCCACCCCTCACCGACCGCCCTGCCCGACCGCCCCTGCCCCTTCGCCTCTCACTACTGCCCCGCCGCCACTGCGCCCCTACCCCCCTCCCGACCGCCACCGCCGCCCCTTCGCCGCATCGACGTCCCCGGCACCCCTCCTCCCCGTCGCCGCGACACCCCCGACGCCCCGACGGCCCTCGGTGCCCTTGCCCCCCGTCGCCAGGCCGCCACCGTCGCCGCAGCGCCCCGGGCCGCCACTGCCGCCCCCGGCGTCCCTACCCCCCCCCGTTCACTACCACCTACATCGCCCACGTCGCCCCCCGCCGGCGAGTACCACTGCCGGCCGCCCCCTTTTTTCATTTTTAAGTTTTTTATTTCGGTTAATTTTAGTTAGTTTATTAGGTTAGTTTTATTAGTTTATTATGTTAATTAGGTTAGTATTATTAGTTTATTAAGTTAGTTTATTAGGTTAATTAGTTCGGTTAGAAGAAAGAAAAGAAGAAAAGAAGAAGGAAAAATGAAAAGGGAAAGGAAAGAAGAAAGAATAGAAGAAGAGAACGAAATAGAAGCAATAGGAAGGAGAAGGATAGCAGAATACCGATCGAGGAGATCACGCGCCGCACGACTCGACGACGGCAGATCTAAAACCAACGCAGCACAACAAACTAATAGAAAAAGAGCAGAAGAATAAGAGGAAAAAAGAAGAGAGACGACAGAAGAAGAATAAGCAAGAAAGAAGAAGAAGAAGAAGAAGAAGAAGAAGAAGAAGAGAAGACCCCTAACCCCCGACAGCCGACGCCACCAACCCCTGACGACACTAATCTACGGAACCCCGATCCATTGAACCTTGACGCCACTGACCACCGACCCCCGACCCCCGACGCCACCGACCCCCAACGCCGCCGACCCTCGACAACACTGACTCCCAACACCACTGACCCCCACCCCCGAAACCTCTTCTGCCTCCTGTTGACCGAGAATTGCTTTTCGTCCTTCCAAAGGCCGACAGGTTCATAGTTTTCTAAATTATGAGTTAGGTCACATATTTTCCGATTTTGTTATAAAAACATCATATTTGTGTTGATCGGGTTGATTTCAATGTGTAGTTGTTCGACGACCTCCCCGTGCGTTGGACGAGCCCCGGCCATGCGTTCTATGCGTGTCTTCATGCTCTGTTCCGGTCTTCGTGCTGATGAAACTTGCTAGCTATGCGTGTCTTCAATCATCAGTATGTGTGACCAGTATGCGTCTCCCATTCGAAAGGACGACATCTATAAATATGCATGTCTTTGCATATTTATAACCGCCGTCCATTCGAATTGTCCAACGTTATCCATGGACAGCCCAAGTATGTGTAGATTGGGTTCATTTTCTTGTATGCTCTGCTTCGTATCCGATGCAGAATTTCGTCAGTGCCTTCCTGTTGTTCTCTGGGTGCACATCCTCTTAGCTTATTGCCAAGACGTGTATCAGGAGAACAGCGGGGAGGTGATGTCGAAATTCTGCGTCGAATCCGGAGCAGAGCATGGGAAAACAAACCCAATCTACACATACTCGGGTGGGACTAGGACCTATCTTAACCTATTAGCGTGTAGGTTGCATGGACGTAATAAAACTGACAAACTTGATTAACCGATGAGTATATATGCTGAATTATATATATATATATATATCTTTTATGTCCAGTAGCTAGGCAAGATGAGTGATCGTTCGTGGATGTACACCGATCACACCAGTCAGAAAGACATGACCAAAGAATGGTTTGCAAATACCAATGGGTTTGTGAGAGCCACTTTTGCAAATGGCGAGGAAAAAATAGGTGCCCCTGTCCCCGATGCGACAACTTTCAAAAGAACGGAGAGGGTGAAATGGTTAAACACATAAATAAGTGGGGTTTTAACCATAATTATACGATGTGGACTTTTCATGGTGAGTCTGCCCAACGTGCCAGAGCTGAGGGGGTTTGTCATTGCACCGACGAGCATGCTACCGGGATCGAAGACATGGTGCAATACTTTGATGATGATCGGGATTCGGACGATGAGATGGAGGAATCCGCAAAGGCATTCCATTAAATGTTGGAGTCTTCAAAACGTACTCTCCATGAGCACACTGAGCTTTGTCAGCTCGATGCCATCTCGCAAGTAATGGCTTTGAAGGCTCAATTCAACCTGGGCAGAGAATGCTATGACGTGATAATGACAATATTTGGACGCTTTCTACCCAAAGGCCATGTACTGCCTGCAAAACTGTACCAATCGGAGTAAGTCGTTCATGTAATTAGGATGCTCTGTGAGAAGATAGATGCATGTGAGAATGGATGTGCCTTATTTGGGCTATATGCGGACTTGAACTATTGTCCCATTTGCATGTCTTCTAGGTATGTTGTCGTAGACAACAGTATGGGTGAGAAGATGCAGACAAAAATCCTTGTTAATGTTCTTCGCTATATGCCAATCGTACCAAGACTTCAATGTCTTTTCTAGGTCAATGAGATGGTCAGACAGATGGCATGGCATAAATTGGGCAAAAGAACCGAACTAGATGCAGATGGGATCAAATGTTGGTACACACTTCAAACGCTTTTGTGTGGAAGCATTTCGATGCATTACGTAAGGATGAAGCGGAAGATCCAAGGCATCCTCGAGGCGCCATCAGCATGGATAGCTTCAATCTGTTCGGTATGACGGCAACCCAATACAGTTGTTGGCCTGTATTTTTCATTCCACTCAATGTCCCCCAGAGAGATTATGAAAAGAAATAACATTTTCCCGACGTTGATAATTCCAGGGCCCAACTATCTAGGGAAGAATATGAATGTGTACATGCAGCCATCTAAGGATGGATTGCAAGAAGCTTGGGATAATGGGTTCAAGACATACGATGCCACTACCAAAAAAACTTCAAAATGCATGTGTGGTACATGTACTCGACGCATGACTTGTCGGCATATGCCCTATTCATTGGCTGGTGTGTGCATGGAAGGTTCCCATGCCCCACATGCAAGGAAGCTCTTGAGTTCCGCTGGCTGCAAGTGGGTCAGAAATATTCTTGCTTTGACATGCATAGACAGTTCCTGGATCCTCACCATATGTTCAGAAAAGACAAGACGAATTTCATGAAAGGTAGAGTTGTCAAAAACTCTGCACCACCCACGTTGACAGGCCAACAGATGTTGGATCAGCTCTCGAGCCAGATCCAAATTGTTCTGGGTATTTGAAAGGGTATAATACGGAACATGCATGGACTCACAAGTCATGCTTATGGGATTGCCTTACTTCAAAGACCTCCTTTGCCCACACAACATCGACATGATGCACACTGAAAGGAATATTGCTGAAGACATTTTTGGTACATTGTTTGGAATAGAGGGTAAGTCAAAGGATAATCCTAAGGCTAGAATCGATCAGGATGTTGTATGTGATAGACCATTACAAAACATGAGACAAGCGAAAGGAAAGCATAACTAGACAAAGACAAAGGCATGGTTCATCCTTGGAAGGCCGGCTATGAGGGAAAAGATCTTGTGTGTGAAAATGCAGTTGATGTTCCCTGATGGTTATGCAGCGAATCTAAACAGGGGATCGAGACTTGACAAACTGAAGATATTTGGTCTCAAGAGTCATGATTGGCACATATGGCTTGAGCGGGTAATGCCGGTGATGTTGCGTGGCTTTATACCTAAGGAAGAATGGCTAGTATTGGCAGGTCTGAGCTGTTTCTTCCATTCTCTTTGTGCGAAAGAACTATCGCCTGGCGTGCTAGATGAAATGGAAGAGTTGGCGTCGGAGTTGATTTGCATGTTAGAGAAGATTTTTCCACCGGGCTTCTTTAATCCAATGCAGCATTTGATTTTGCATCTCGCGACCGAGGCAAGATTAGGGGGCATGCAAAATTGTTGGTGCTTCACAACTGAGAGGGTGCAGAAGACGCTTCGAGAAAAATGTAAAAATAAACGTAGAATTGAAGCATCGATGGCCAAGGCATTCATTACCGAGGAGGCGGCAAACTTCGTGACAGCACACTATGAAGCCAAAACTCGTCATTTGCGTAATTCGAAGCCTGGTACAATGATGGCTATCAAAAAAAAGTCGATCCAACCTCACCGTGTTCAAAGGGAAGCTCGTAGCAGCCGGTGCTTCTAAAGGAAAAGTGTTGGATCTCGATGAATGGCGAACCATTTCATTGTATATCTTCAACAACCTAATAGAAGTGCGGTCGTACATCGAGTAAGTTTTCGGTACATTATTGTTTTAGAACTTGTAATTCCTTAGAACTGCTCTTATTCCCGGATATTTTATATAGTCGACATGTTGCCAAATTCTCGGATGGAGTAGTCAATCAAAAGGATTCCGTCGAAGAGTATGAGCTCCTGGCAAAGCAAGGAGGCGGCTATCCCGGTTTCATCTCTTGGTTCAAAGAAATGGTAATTACCATTAATGGACCATTTCATTTCTTGTCTTATTTGCGGCTAATGCAACAATCCTTTTGTATTAAACTTGTAGGCTAATTCAGAGTCTATGGACGCCGAGCTGAGACAAGTCGCTAATGGTTTTGACTATAAGGTCCGTTCATTTGACAGAGACGACATCAATGGGTATCGCTTTTGTACCTTTGGCAAAGAGCTATGTATGCCCGACCTAAAGACTACAAATTGTTGTGTCTCTACTATCGGCGGAGGAGGTACATAGTACTGTGGAAGAGTTGAAGCAATTTATGAACTTCTATTCTATGGTGAATACCCATCGAACGTCGTAGTCTTCAAATGTCATTGGTTGCAGCCAAAAGAGACTAGAAGGACTCATGAACATATAGGGCTAGTCAAAATAAAACCAAGCACCTATTTAGATGTGCCCGATGTCTATATTACGGCTCAACAGGCGAACCAAGTTTTCTATGTACCGTGGGCCTGCCAAACTGATCCAAATCTGAAAGGTTGGGATGTCGTTTATGATGTGCCGCCACATTTTGGACCACCTCCCCTCAATGAAGAGGATTATGGACCTCACATTAACCAAGACACATATGAAGGGGAATTCTTCCAAGAAACACGTATTTCCAAAAAACGTTTCAAGAACCGCTCTACTTCACCCCAGAACATTAAAGTAGACAGCGACAATGAATCCGACTTAACGCCTGAGCCGGAACAGGAAGAGCTGGGACAAGAAGAGGTTATTGATGTGGATGACCTATCAATGTTTAACCGATTACATGAAGGACGCCTTCTGCACGTTGTTCCTGATAGTGATGATGACCATGCATTTATTGATGATAGTGATGATGATGATGCATTTATTGATCTCGGAGAATATGATGATACACTTAAATTATATACATTTTATTATTCATGATGGTATTCAATTTTATGTTGTACTAATTTCATTTACTTTTTGACATGTCAGTTGTTGAAAGATGGTGGGAAAGGGTCGAGAGCACTCCGCAACTCCTTCTTCGTCGGAGGGTGGTGGGATGGGTACTTCCATTCCTACCAAGTCTCTCTGGAGAGCGTTGCTCTCTAGTCTACATACATCGGTGCCCGCTTCTTCGTCGACCCCCATGAGAGGAGATCAGGGGAAAAAGAGAGGTAATAGAGGTACACATGGGAGAGGAGGCCGTAGGAGAGGTAGGGTGGCTCCTACGCCTTCCTCGCCACCACCCCCAGGTGATTCACCCAAGCACAGGACTACTAGGGTGGACCCGTCTGAGGGCGAGGCTATGTGGACTCCATTCCACAAGCCTCGGGTCGACGAGACTTCGACCTACAAGACTCCTATCCCAGAGGCTTTGTCCCACGAGACTCCAGAGTAGAGTATGTATGAGGGCATGTCTCGACAGACCCAATGGGATGCCTAGCCGGAGGAGCCTAGTGGACATGTTGATGGTGGTAGGGATCTATTTTTTGATAGCGACGAGGAGGTGGCTAAGGGGGCCACCATCTACCAGCATGGTTGTACACAGCTTCCACCTGTGCTGGCGACCCGCGAGCTGAGCTGGTCGATTAGGCCTGGTGGGGAGAGGTAAGTGCATGTACTCTTTTTTAACGTTTTTTCAAATATCTAATGTGTTGCCTTTGTCATACTGTAGGGGTTGGAATCAACCCCAGGATGCCCGCAGGCCCAACAGCATTCTTGGTGTCCTTATTAGGCAAAACTTCCTGGGGTTTGTCCAGTTGCCCGGTGAGGGTAAGGTTCTAGAGTTAGGACTCACCTGGGAGCACTACTTGGCTGCACCAGCCCCACATGAGGAGAGGATCGATGGTGTTTTGTGACACACAAGGACGGAGAAGGTGATTAGACAGTTTTGTGTAATTTCTCCTTTACAGAATTAACAATCAACAATAGCTAGTTATTGTACTAATAAGTGTTGTCTCGTTTGATTGCAGACCTTCTATAGGTGTCAGGAGGGATAGGAGCAGGCCGTAGCAAAGACTATCGATCAGCAATGCAGGGGCCTAGTGCCAAACTTTCGGCACGAGGCTCGGATGCAGGATGTTCGAGACTACTACGTCTCATAGCATATTAGGAAGGAGAAGTCGACGTTCCACGAAAAGAATATGGAGAAGGAGCATCACATGAAGGTAATTACGTATTCTTAAGGCCTTGTACTTAGTTTCCTTCATTTGATTCCTACGCGTAGCGCTCAAATATCTCCTTATTAACTTAGGTGCCCCCGAGATGGTGTGTAGATAAGATGGATTGTTGGGAGGCATTGGTGGATGGGTAGTGCTCAGAATAATGGCTAGGCGTCCACCACAATGCCAATGACCGGCGTAATAAAATGGTTAGTGTGCCACACATCAAGGGAGCGCCAGCTTAAATCAGTTTAGTCAGAAGTGGGTATGTGGTTAGCTTCATGATTCATGCAATTCATTCTTGATTGTAGCTTGATCCCTTTAATAATACTTTGTTCCTCTCTCTCTCTTTTAGGCGCATTACAAAACGGAGGTGCCAGAGATGTACGACCTCTATGCGATGGCCCACATACTGCCTCGTACAAGAATGTCAAGGCATTCTCTGAGTCTGACCTCGATCATCCCAAGAAGTTCACCAACATATCCAGCCACAACAAGCTCGTGAGGTATAGAGATGAGGGGAAGGCAAGGAAAGGGAAGGACTTTAACCCGATCCAGATCTTGTGATGATAGCTGGTGGCGGGACGCCCGATGGCTCGATTGCCATCGAAGTTGTCCTTATACGTTGTACTAGCACTCTTCAGCAGCTCAAGGCGTGCCAAATGAGCTCTTGTCCTGAGATAAGGCCTCGTCTCTGGCCAGTTGAGCTTGCCATCGATGTTAGTTATACAGGCTCAGATATCTTTCCTCATTACGTTGTGTGTGTGAACAAAGATGATTACAATGCTAACGAGGAGTTGTGTTGCAGGCTGCTATTCAGAAAGAGAGGGAGGTAACACAGGCACTTATGGCGGCAAAGGAGAAGGAGATGGAGGAGAGGAAGTCTAGGTTGTTAGAGGAGGAGAGGGCACGGTCTGATGCATCTTACAGGGCCATCTACGAGCTCTTTATAGTAATATTCTTCTTCATATTTCTCAAATATTGAATTTAATGTTCGTTTCATCAATAACAAATATCATTAACTTGTGAAAACTAAATGTGCAGATTGTGTGCAAGAAGAATGGCAAGACCGCTCCGTTGATGCTAATCATTACCACGGCTGCAATGGTGAGTTTCATTTGAATGCTGCAATGATCTTTTCAGTGCCATTATGCTAAAGAGACATTGCAAATCATCTTTGGTGCAGCATAACCCCGGAGTCGCATCGCACAACCCTTCTCCAGGGCAGCCTTCTCCAGGTGAAATCGTCCCGAGCAACCGTGGCGCGTCACCTCCGTGATGACGAGGACGATGAGCCCCAAAATTAGCTCATTTTCGCAAAGAAAGACAAACATAGCACTTAGACAAACTTAGCTCCTTGTGAGACTTACATGTCTCTTCTTGATGGAGGAATCCTGACCGTTGTTGCGGGGGTAATTTTTTCTTATCCTTCTCTCAATATATACCTTGGTATATTGCGGGAGAGAAGAAGGGAGAACGACCATCACCAACTATCAAAATATTAGTGTTAGGTAGTGTCAACCAACATACACCACCATATAAGTGTGAGTGAGTGCGCACGATATATACACACCATGAGGCAAACCTTTAAAGATTTATCATTCTTCCAATTTTGCTCGAATGACACAAATAAGCAATAAGAAGAAAACAAGAGGAGAAAGATAGAGAGAAGAAAAACACTTCCGCATCTTGTTCTTCTTCTTCTTCTTCTAGTCTTCTTCATCTAACTTTCGTATATTTCCCATTTTGCAGATTAGAGTCACTTCATGGAAGCTTGCATTAATGGAGTGCTTGTGGTTAGTGGAGTGCTTATGATTTTGTATCGATGACGAATTTTAAACTTCCTACATATGTGGAACTCGCTACTTGTTGTTCGATGATATTTACACTTGTTGTTCGATGATAGGATGATATTTGTGTTTTTTTGGATTATATTAATTTGTGCTTGTTGGATGATCATCAACATGGCAAGAATATTGGTATTGTGTAATATATACATATTTTGCCTATGAAAATTTGTTGGATATAAGAAAAAACAGAAAAACTGGGGCAGTATTGCCACTTTGCCGTCTGCCGCTGATGGCAAAGCTTCCATGTGGCATTCACCTTTGCAACCTGGGAGTTCCAGGCCTGGTGCAATTTGGTACATTTGCTACCCGGGGGCAGACGACAAGGGGGGGGGGGTAAGATGACAAAGGACGGGTTGGGACGGCAAAGGGGCCAGACGGCAAAGGTGGGGGTTGGGAGATGACAAAGTATTTAGTGCTTTGCTATTGGCGGTGGATGACAAACACTATCGTTAGCCACTAACAAGGGCTAGCCCTACTGTAGGCCGTCCAACCTCTTTCTCGTCTGCATCCTCGCGGCAGACGGCAAAGCATTCCTTTACTGGGGTTTTCACTGCCGGAAATTTTGTCATCCGACAGCTGACGGCAAATGCTTTGCCGTGAGTGGTCCTGCCCTTGGCTGTCATCTATGGAAGACGGCAAAGTACATGATTCCTGTAGTTCGTCAGTCTGACACAATCATCTAAGCAACTCCGTGGAGGCTCATGATCTGGTTGATGCAGAGGTTGGCCGAATGGTTCCCATTGTAGGTCGTCTTGACGGGAATGAATTCGGCTAGTAAGGTCGATCTTGGAAAACACCTTAGCTCCATTTAGCTGATTGAATAGGTCTTCAATCATGGGGAGTGGGTACTTTTTCTTTATTGTGACTTCATTGAGATAACAGTAATCGGCACAGAGTCGGATGGTTCTGTCCCTCTTTGACACAAATAGAATAGGTGATCCCCAAGGAGAGGCACTAGGGAGAATGAATCCTTTTCTGAGCTACTCTGCTAGTTGCTTCTTCAATTCAGCCAACTCTTCGGATCCCATTCTATAGGGCGTCTTATAGATTGGTCCTACTCTGGGCATTAGATGAATAATGAAATCAATGTCACGGTCAGGAGGCATTCCGGGTAGCTCATCAGGAAATACATCCGGATATTCACATACCACTAGAACTTGATTCAACTCAATTTCCGACAGACAGTTAACTTCTGGGGCTTGAGTGGAGACAGGGTTGGTAACATACATGACTTCAACTCCTTGGCTATTGGTCATGGTGAGAGTCCTCTTGGCATAGTATAACAAGCCTTGGTGCTTGGTTAACCAGTCCATGCCTAGGATCACATCCAAGCCTTCCGAGTTCAGGATGATAAGGTCCAAAAGTAAGTCTACCCCTTTGATGTTAACCTCAACTCCTTTACATCCTATCGTGGACTTCATAACTGATCCCGGGGTTTGTATCAACATATGACTATCCGGGGGTGTGGGCTTCATACCACTCTCTAGTGAAAACTTTTGGGAAACAAAAGAATGTGAATCTCCACAATCAAATAGTGTTTTTGCTGAGGTGGAGGTTATGAGGAACGTACCCAGTATGATGTCCGAGTCTGACTGGGCTTGCTCGGCGGTGACATGGGTCACACGTCCCTTGACATTGTTGGGCTGGTTGCAGGAAGCTGGGTTCCTTGGAGGCGCTCCACGACCTTGACCTTGTTTGGTGCATTGGGGCGCGATGCATCGGGCTTCTTGTTGGGGCAATACTTAGAGATGTGTCCACGCTGACCACACCCAAAGCAAGTGACCTGAACATAGTTGTTGTTTTTCCTGCCGTCGTTGTTGTTATTGGGGTTGTTGTAAATTGGCCTAGGATTGGCATACTTGCTGAGGTTGGTAGCTTGGACGAGGTGTAGGAGGTCTAACCTGCTGTGGCTGATAGGTTGGCTTGGCCGGGGCTGGCTGTGAGGGGTAAGGCTTCTGGTTACTGGAACTACCCTTGCTGATCACCTTGCGTTTGCAAGTGTCGTCCATGGCATGATGCTTGTCTTCAAGCATGATATCCTTATTCACCAGGTCGAAGAAGGTCCGACAATCGCAGAAAAAGACCTAATATTGCAGGGCCTGCTAGAGTCCTTCCATGAATGTCTGATAATCGCAGACATCTTCAGGTGTATACCTTGGCAGCAGGTTGAACTTCTACATGTACTCCTTGATAGAGCCATTTCCTTGCTTCAACATTCGATATTCTCTCTTCTTAATAGCCATGATCCCAGATGGAATGTGGGCAGTGAGGAATCCTTCCTTGATGTTATCCTAGGTGATTGCACGATCGCCTTGCATGACCTTGAATCCATCCCAACATGCTCTGGCGGTAGCTCTGAGGCAGCGAGAGGCAAAGATCACCTTCTCACGATCCTCATTGCAATTGACCAGTGCAAGGAGGTCCTCGATGGAGCGGATCTAGTCATCGGCATCCAGGGGTTCAACAGTCTTGGTGAAGGTTGGGGGTGAATTCCTCATGAACTCATATAGAGTGGAGCGACCATTGCCGTTCCCGCCTTGCTACTGGCTCTTCACAAGGACTTGAGCCATCTGCTGGATAGTAGCAGTGTTGGCTTGGCGTTCCTCCTGAACAACTTGGAGAAACTGAGCAATGGTCATGTTCTCCGGTGGAGGTGGTGGCAAGGGAATATCGCCTTGTGGCTGCTCTAGGTGATGTCATGTGTGAGCAGCCGCACCAGTTCCCAGTTGTTGGCTGGAGTTGCCAGCTTCAGTGCTGGTGAACGAGCTGTTGTGGATTGCAGTCACCATCTTGTTTGGAGCAGCCAAGTCAAATAGCTGGGATAGATGACAGGGAAAAGCAACAATGGATAAAGCGTGCCTAAGGGGGTTGGTATAGTGCAAGTGTGGTAAAACAAAGGTCGAAAGTGTCGACGTTCTCGGACTAGGGGTACCCAGACTTGCCTGCCTGTGGCCCAACGTGTGGCTCACCATCATGGCTTGGTACGGCCCAATAACGAGTTCCTCGAGCCAAGACCCTCGTGAGACCCCCCCCCCCGCCGCCTCGTGAGGATGATGATGCCAGGACCTCTGAAGAGTAGTATCCCGCCAGGCTGCCTCCCAAGGAGTGAAGATTCCTATGCAAGTGCCTAACCTCCCGAGGAGGGGATGACGCGGGTTCTGACAACGAAGCCAGGTGGGCACCGACAGGTGCAGGAGGGGGAGAGTTTCCTCTTCCATGCTAAGAAGACAAGTGCATACGCGGGTTCCCAAGGAATCCCCCAAAGGTCCCGATGCGTCGAGACCGAGATCACGAGCTCGGCAAGACGGATGTTATCGCCCAGCCCACCACCACGTCACCCCTGAAGCTTTGTGGGTGAAGACCACCTTTAGTCAGGATAAGGTGTACCTCCTGTCCCCTTTCAAATTTTCCCATTGTGGATCCCTTCCCGCCTGTGCAATGAGGGAAGAGGACTATGGCCTCAATAAATAGGAGCCTACTCTGTGGGGACCCCGACTCATAAGTCGTGACCACCGAATGTACGTGCAAAGTGATCCCAGAGATCAATTCTCACTGAACACATAGAAACTGACTAACAAGAGTCTTACATCCATTACATACCATTTGTACTCAAAATTGGCCTTTATAACCAAGTATTCATAAACTTGCACTGGAAATCCTCAACGATAGCATGAACGGTTGCCATCTGCCTTAACCCTACAGGCATTCTGACTGGGAAGTGCCCTATCTCGCATGTTCATCACCAAGGTAATCTTCATCATAACATGATCTTTCATGCCTGGCCAATAAAATAACTAGTGGCAAGCCAATGAGTACTTTGAATGTACACGCAAGCAACCCGTGTTTGGAACAAGGTTCAACAGAGCATGATATAGCACTAAGTAGGTAATTTTGTAGAAAGCTAACTTTGAGTGCAATGACATGATCAAATAACTTATGTAAGCATGCATCAACAGTTGGTAGATATCCATATGAACAAGTTATAGATATCATCATAAGAAGGGGTTGAACATCTCATGTTCAGACATCATGTCAAGTCATCTGACTTATCTCAAGTACCACCTGAATAGTTCATGTTCAGTCACCATGTCAAGTCGTCTGACTTAGCTCATATACCATCCCTCTGTTTTCACAAGCACACACACCAAGCTTAGGAAAATACTGGACGTAGCTTAAGCAGTGCCAGCAACTGCCCTTGATTGTGGACGTGACTATTCGAATAGTTTTACACTATGCAGAGGTTGTGCGCTTTACCCACAAGACTAGGGGAACTTTCGTGTCATCCATGACTCGTGGTATATCACATGCCCGAGGTAAGCACCCGAACAATGCCTTTCGCATGGTGATACTAAACAAAGAGTCCACTCTTTCGTGCCATCCCTCATGATATACATCACACGTATCATCCATGAGGGCATGTAACGATGTTTCCGGTGCCTGTAAAGATAGCGCATGATCACCCATTCTGGTATGACCCCATCTCGAGAGTGACCACTTCACTCCTGCCACTAGTAATGTGGGCTCTCTGCTAGCACCAACCATAGTAATCAACGAAGCCCCGTCCCATATAGGGGTAGTGTGGTTTCACATCCAAGGTTGGGACGGTCGACAAATCTAAAACCCTTTGTTTTGGAAAACACACACACATCCTGTTCCGGTACGCCACTTCTTTCCCAAGTGGTTACCTAGTCCATCATCATCTCCCTCGGGCATTAGTGTCACCCGACGGGGTTTTCGAAAAATGTCTTGAAAATATTTTCCTTTTCTGACACCATGCATGTACCCATCCCATTTGCGTAGGAACTACTAAGCAAACATATCTACACCCACCCCGCACAACCCTCACAAGGATGGTAGTGTCATGCATGATGCAAGCATCAACGATAAAGTATCAGAGGCATCCCACCAAAGGGGGGACACCATATCAACATGATCAACATCACCGAATAAGTGGTATTTGCCATGCAAATACAAGGGTTCATAGTCATGGTCAAAGGGCTGCTTGCCTAACTTAGCAAAGTCTTCGAGGTCTTCACATGCTTCTCGTCCACTTTGAGTAATTTGTCTACTTTGTCAACTATGACCGGAAACAACAACAATAAGAAACTCAACAAGCAGAGAAATAAAAGTGTTGTACAAATAGGAGATTTATTTTTCTTGGACGCCTTTGGTGAGAAGAAAAATAACCAAGGAGGTTTCATTGGATGTGGATCAAGGGGGAGTCTTGAATGGTGGAAATGAAGGAAACGATGATCCTATAAGATGTCCACAGAAAATATTTTTGTAAAAATGGGTGGATGTACCCAACATATATGGAATGATTTTAGAAGAATCTAGGAATTGGTTTCACTGTATTTGGGGTTGGTATGAATATTCTAGAGATTAAACAACCAGTCCCCATATGAATAATTAGCTCAATTATCTAGATTGGAGAGGATGTGCTAGGAAAACGCTCATTAATTAGAGCATGAATTTATATACAACTAGGAATTTGAATCACTCCATTCGGAGTTGATATGAAGGCTCTGGGATTTTTGCAATGTGGGCCTTATAATAAAAGAAATGACAATTTAATTGGTGGTGCAGAAGATATTGCATGGCAAAATGTGCAAAGCACATATTTGGTTAGGCCATAATTTTTGGAACTTGTAGGAATTTGAATCAATTGATTCGGAGTAGAAATGAATTTAATATGGATTATTAGGTCTCTGTGGAAAAAGAAAAGGAAAAGGAATTTACCAGATTCGACTTGGGCTAAACCATGCCATGGGCATAGGATATCAGCGTCCTTACTGGGTTAGCCCTGTGGCTCAGCCATGCGCACGCACAAGGCCGCCTCGGAGGTGTATTCTTAGGAATACATCTCCTTCGCGGGGAGGCTGGGAGCTCAAAAGGCGCCTCCACTTATGCAAGGGCCCGGCCATTGGGTCGCCTACACGCGGGGCCCGCCTGCCAGGGTCGTCCACCTCCCCTGCCCGAAGAGGGGAGAACAGGGGAGGCTGGATCGGGCTGATGCCGCTGTTGCTCCGGCGACCCCGGCCGCCTCTGGCAAGGATGCGGCCATCGAAGAGCTCAGGGAGGTGGGCCACAACCCCTAGGGGTGTTCTCCTTTGCCGGGGAGTGCCAAATTGAGTGCAGCCTCATCCGTAGCAGACTCCGGTGATGGCGGCCATGGATCTCGGAGTTCTGGCCACCGGAGGGAGGAAACGGGTCACGGAAGGAGCTTGGAGATGCCAAAGGTTATTCTATGAAGCTTATAGGAGGGGAGAGCCATGAGAAAGCTCGAATCCGAGCGGTGGCCGAGGCGGGCGTCATCGGCCAAAGGAGGAGGAGAATGCCACAGGGGCAACAGGGCTCTAGTCCAGGAGCTCTAGGGGGAGAGATTGAATGCGCATAGGCGGGAGTTCGGGGAGAGGCATTTAAGCTGGGGCAGCCGAGAGGGGCTCGGGCATGCCTCGGATGCTCTAGGCACGGAGAGCACTTGCAACAGAAAGGCTTTAGAGGTTTGCTGGTGTCGGGGAGAGGCATGGGAGGCCAAGAAGGGAATGATGGCATGCGTGGGCGTCCTACCGCTGCCGTACATGAGCCACTCGACGATGACAAGTGGCAGCGCACCAATTTTGCATGTCGGCTGCATGGTCACCATGCTAAGGCATGTCCAGGGCATCTTTTTGATCGGGAAAAGTTGTCTAGCATGTGAGGCACACACGTAGTAGAGTGTTGGATAAATTCTCAAGGTAAACGGATCTAGTTATATGGTTTTTTTACAAGGGGTAAGTTTGCAACCGCAAACTGGAGGCTTATCTAAGGGGTTTGTAATGGAGGCCATTGGGGATAAAACTTTGTCTAGTGGCCTTGGTTATGGAAGGACTACATGTCCACTAATTTCCAGATCAGGGAGAGAAATACATAGGGCACTTGTAGTACAAAGCTGCACTTACTGCCATAATCTAGTTTCAGATGATTTTCTCATATTTTCGACATTAGCATGCCATCTTTGGGTTTGGTTTGATGTGTTAACATGAAAATGGTGTTGTAGAAAAGTTTGGGAGAGGAAGAAGAGGCCTTTCCATGGTAAAAAGAGAGGGGGAATGAGTGTAGGATCGAGAGAGGCGTGTCTAGAGGGGGTGAATAGACTACTAGCAAAAACTTAAAACCTAACCTTTTCCCAAGTTAATTGGTTGGTAGATTTTAATACTTTTAGAAAATCTAGATAGTCAAACAGCCCTACACATGCATGTATACAAGTGTGGCAGCGGAAAGTAAAGACATTGCACATGTCAGTACAGAGATGATTTAGAAAGATCAAACACAATAGGAGACGCAAGGGTTTTTCCCGTGGTTCTGATAAGGGGTGCTATCGTACGTCCACGTTCATGGAGTCTTCAACCCACAAAGGGTAACGGTCACGAGAGTCCATGGAGGGCTGTACCCACGTAGGGTTCCACGAAGAAGCAACCTTGACTATTCCATGCGGTTTCCGTCCATGAAGGACTAGCCTCACTATGGCCAGATCTTCACGAAGTAGGAAATCTTCTTGCCCTTACAAACTTCTTGGTTCACTCCACAACATGAGGTAGGAGGCTCCCAAGCGACAACTAACCAATCTAGGAGGCACCACCCTCCAAAAGGTAATAGGCTCGGTAATGACGATGAACTCCTTGCTCTTGTGATTCAAGATGATAGACCTATCAACACACAATGTCTCTCTCTCACATATTTGGATTGGTAGAAGAGATGGGACTGGTGGAAAGCAACTTGGGGAGGCTAGAAATCAAGATCCACATGGTTGGAGTGGAAGATCTTGACCTCAATACAAGGGTAGGTGTTTCTCTCTCAGAAAACTGAGTAGGATAGGTATGGAATAGTTCTAAGTGCTTCTCTATCGAGTGTGTGGTGGTGAAGGGGTATATATCAGCATCCCCAAAAATCCAACTGTGACAAAAAGTCAGACTCGGTGACACCAAAGTGTAAAACTCGGTGGTACCGTAGTGACAAAAAGTGCCAACTTTTGAATCTCAGATGGACCGATATATAACTCTCAGTTGCACCGACAGGGTGACCAACGGTCAGAATTACCATACTCGGTGACGCCGATTCACCATTCTCGGTTGGACCGAGAATGAGAATTTGCATAACAGGAAGTTGGCAACCCAACTCAGTGGCACCGAGTGATGTGTCGGCTGCATCGAAGTGTTAGGGTTTGGCTAAGTCTATCTAGGGTTTGGAACTTGGTGGCATCGGGATAGTAAAGTTGGTTGCACTGATTTACTATTTCTGGCTTGGGACATACTTTGGTGGGAGAGTATGTGGATGTTTTGGTGACTGTCACTTGTGCACGTTTGAGCATATTGTTCACCATCAAAACTTTACCCCCTTTTAATAGTATTGGCTTTCCTATAGACTCAAAGTCATTTCTTACAAATACAAAATGTAGAGTCCTCTTCCTTGAAGCTTGGACAACCTATTTCCTTGAATCTTGGGGTAATTCCACAATCTCTTCAGCCTTTTTGCCAACTCAGATCTTCATGGACCATCATCTAAAATGTACTAGATAGAGGTGTTAGTCCAAGAGACAATGTATGTTGTCATGAATTATGAAAACCACCAAGGGAGCATATTGTGTTTTCAATGAGGCAGTTACCCCCCAATAATTGATCAGAGGACTTGGAAAAGTTACTGGAGGTAATTTGGGGTTACAATATACTGTGGTAAAAAGTTGGAGGCATGGGGAATCTTTTTGGGTCAACTTCCCTTGTCCTCAAGCTTATGGCTGAAGGTGTTTGTGATGTGGGTGGAATAGGCAGAGAAATCCTATGGCCCTGAGATTCACCATGGGTAAATGGTAAGTCCATTTGTTCCTGATCACAAGTTTTAGGCTTAATTGAAGAAATTTGATAATGCAAATTGATAAACCCTAGAAACGGACAGAAATGGGTTTTGTTGGATCTAGCGATGCAAATCCATTCTCCTTCATTCACCACTTGGTGTGTATGCATTATTTGATTATTATAATATGCACACAAAGTTTGAGATCAATAGGATAAACTTCACAATGCAAAGTTGTTCAAATTGGAATCTGGATAGGAATGGTTTTGGAATATCTTTGTGAATCAAAACAATTGGTATTGAGACTACACTTCGCAAGATCATCACATAAGGCATGTGTGACTTGCTGGAATTTTCCTGGAATTTATTGAGAATATTTCTTATAGAAATACTTCAAAAGCTTGATTTGGGAAAAAAGGGTTTTGGGGAGTTTCGCACATGATTTTGAACATGACCATGTTTTCAAACTCACATATATGGAAAATATATGTCAACTGAGTTTCCCTAAATTTTCTCAAATATTTTTAAAGCATTTAAATAATTCTTCCCTCTAAAAGGACATTTCTCGCCTTAAGAAACGCCATTAAATACAATATTAAAATAATCTTTAAAATTAATATTGGTGGTTTTGGGAAGTCATATATATAGTGGGTTCCAAACAAAGCCTTTGGGGAAGAACAATCCACCCAATTTGAGGACTCGTAGTACAAACCTCAATTCAGGGGTTTTGGAAAACCCAATTTGAATAAATCCATTTTGGACAAAATAACATTTTGTAAAAAATAGTTTTATGTCCTGTACACACGGAATGATCATTGGGCAAAGATTTGGAGCAAGGATATGAGTTTTGAGAGTAGGAGGGATTTTATGAATATAGAGCAGCAACAAGCAAACAAGCAATCATCAAACAAGTCAAGCATCAGAAGCACATAAAAAATTTTAATTGGCCCTAAGTTTTGAGCCTAGGTTACTTAGTCATGAGGCAAAACACAGGGTGTGACACACCCCCATTGTAGTAGGCAGGTTGTGTAGAGATAGTTCATCACCACCAAAGGCCCTCGTGAGGCCACTCTACCACTCTACTAGTTCATCCTTAGCCTCCTCATGAGGCCAATCCACCACAAAGCAGGAGTAGGCTTTTAAACCGTAAGGTGGCCCGAACCTGGGTAAACCCTCGAGTGCAGTTTCTCCCTCGCTTGCATTCGGTCATTGTAGCTAGGCTGTATGGTGACCTACTTGAGACTTTGAGATGGTTTAGATCCTCGCACATGCCCCAGTGTTCGAACCTTGTGGGACACGCCGCTGCCACCCCCCGAGCGGCGCGATGGATTCGCCACCTCTCTGTCCTCTGCTCTTGTCACCACGTCACCTCCTCGCTCCCGCTGCAGATCGACAAATGCACCAACCATGCTGCTCATGGCGCATGATCTGTTGTGCTACCACCCCGATGATGATCACTCCGAAGACTGGCTCTGTTGCATCGCCGAGCCCACCGACGCTGCTAGAGAAGCCTCGGCGCTCTCTCGCTCGCCCCTCCACCTCCTATTCTAGGTGGGCGATGCGGCTCGTGGAGCATCACCTCCTCCTCCTCCTCCCCCGTGAAGGCTTGACCGTGGGCCCAGGTGCTACGCGTGCCCACACGACCCGCCACGTTGCGCCGGCGCGTGACACCACCAAGTCGAACCACCACACGATGTCGCGGTAATTAACATGACGGAGCCCGTACGCCCCGCATGAAGCTCGATATGGTGAACCAAGATGCCAAGGCCGAGGCGGGCCGCATCTCCCGCCGCGCTCCCCAGAGACAAAAAGAAAGGACGGGAAGGACAAGGACAAGGAGGCAAAATGCAAGGATCCCGTCAGGCTAGCGGCGGCGCCCAACGCGAAGTGCGGTCGCGGCCCAGAGGAGCCCCCCAGGCCAGCCACCTATTATGCGTCTTCCACTACACCAACACACATAACACCAGCAGCTGCCTAGAGCTCAGGCAGCTTCATGACAAGCGCTTCGGCCACTGCCCGGAGCGTCGCGGCCAAATCAACGGCCGTTGGGACAACCACGACCCGCAACAAAATAGCGGCACCGGCCTCGGGAAGCCCGTGGGTGAGTCGAGCCTCGTGGCGAACCTTGGCGCAACCATCTTCGGGAGGTCTGCCCTTAGGGCAGGGCCGACCTCCCCCGCTGCCGTCTCCACCAAGCAAGGGCGACCACTGTCCACGTCCTGGGACCCAGGGCATGGCCCACCTCGGTAGCCACTACGACCCCACTCAAGACAAGGCCCTTGCGAGAGTCTAAGCTCGCGAGGGAAGCAGCACTAAGACCTGTGAGGAATAGGCCTACTCAGGCCCCCTTTGGAACGACAAAGATCTCTATGCAGGCTTGGCCTTGGGAGGCCAAAGATGACGTAAGGTGGGACAGGCGGGCACCAGTGCGCCAGCCTGCATTTTCCCCTTTTGTGCAAATGGAGCAAGGACGTACGCGGGTTCCCAATGCACCCCCAAAGGTTTTCATTCCGGTGCAATAAGACCACGACCATGAGCCCTGTAGGACGGATGTCATCGCCGAGCCCACCTCTTCATCAACAGCTACTTTGCAGGCGAAGACCACCTTTCGCCAGGATAAAGATGTACCACTTGTCCCCCTTTGAATTTGGCCATTGTGGAATCCCTTCCCGCCATATAGATAGGGTAAAAGGGTCCGGGCCGCTATAAATAGAGCGTAGGCTGCACTATAGAGGAGGACGAAAAACAGAGGGACGAGAGAAGGGAGGCAACACCACCAGAACGCCCTTAGGAGGCAACTCACTACTGTACTAGATCGTCCACAAAACCTCCTCGTGAGGCAATCCACCAAAGGAGTAGGGTTTTATGCTTCGTAGCGGCCCGAACCTAGGTAAATCATCATGTGTGATCTTCTTCCTTGTCATTGTGCGAGTTCATCATCAAAACCATCAATTTGTGAGCTAGGTGGGTGAAGCCGTTGGGGATCTTTGCACACGCCCCTGAGTTCGAATTTCCTTTGGTTTTAAGGAACCCGAGATCCGACATTTGGCATGCCACATAGGGGGCGTGTCGAAGTCTTCCTCGAGCCATGCTCTTTCTCTGCCTTGCCGCTCCGATGTCCGATGCTTGCCGGGCCCACGCCGAGCGACGAGCTGCCCACGTAACCCAGAAGGCGACCGTGGGCCGCGCTGCTGCGCGTGGGTCTGCCTCTCCTGTGGAGAATGCCGCCACGGGCCCAGAGGACCACGAACAACATGACTCCTCCCAGCCGATCACTACACAGCGCGACGGCCGCACTGCCACTCCGTCGATCGTTCCAGCTACCAGGTCGTACTCCCACGCTCGTCTTGGGTTGGCATGTGGGATGAGCGCACTTGCCATGGCCGGCGATCTGTTGCGCTACTGCCCTTCCCCCGAATGCCAAGACGACCGGCTCAGGCACATCCCAGAGCTCGTCAATGCTGTCGGCAAAGCTTCGGTGCTCTCCTACTCGCTCCAGGCCGAGCCCTCACTGGTAGATGATGTGGGCCATGATGCGCCGCCCCGTCCTCCACAATGCGACATCGACCCTGAGCCCAGGCATGGAGCATGCCCGCACGACCAGCCCCACGAGCCGCGGGCGAGGCCAAGGGATGAAGTAAGCTGCCAGGTGGTGCCACGGCCGCACATCGCTGCACATGCACTCCCTGCGCTAGTGAACCAACACTGTGACCGGGCGCCCCTCGAAGCGTCCGTACAAGAGCGTCAAAACTGGGTCCCTCCTGTGCTCGTAGCACTCGCTGGTCTAGTGGGTTGCCGCGCCATCGCCCCGGAGCTCCACCCGGCCGTATGGCCCTGCATGTTCAAGCCTGACTTACCCCCCCCCCCACACACACACTACAACGACACTGCAGATCCTGCTGAGTTCCTACAGCTCTACTCACTGAGCATTTAGGTGGCTAGAGAGGACGATAAGGTCATGGCGAGCTGGTTCCCCATGGCACTCAAGGGCGGCGCGCTCTCCTGGCTCACCGTGAACGACTTGCAACGTGTGAAGTGACAGGAGGGAGAGACAATGCACAAGTTCATACAGCACTTCACGACCGTCTGCCTCTCGATCCCAAGGGTGTCGGATGAGGGCATCATCTCTGGGTTCACCGACGGCATCAGGGACGTTAGGATGAAGGAGGATCTTGCCATCAACGATGAACTGTGGTCATCCCTGGAGATGTTCAACATGGTGAACAAGTCCGCCAAGGCTGAGGATGGCTGCCTCTCACTCCGCGAGCTTCCGAAGGTAGAGCCAGAGGACAAGATGACCAAGACCAAGGAGGCAAAGGGCAAGGCCCCCCAGTGCTTGTGGTCGAGCTTGAGGTGAAGCGCAACCGAGACGAGGAACCCCCAGTAAGAGGGCGACCATTCTACATCTTCCACAACACCAATAGCCACAACATCATCGACTGAAAGGAGCTCGGTGTGGTCCGCGACGAGCACTTCAGCCGATGCCCTGGACATAGTGACTGAGGCTTTGGACGTGACGGAGGCCGTGGCAGAGGCCGCCAGGACAATCGGGAGCAACACCAGGAGTGGCGAGATCGGCCTCGGGAGGATCACAGGCATGATGACCCTCCGGAGGGATCACACCGCTGCCAACCTCGTGAGGCCCACCCTCATGAGGTTGGCCTACCCCCACTGCCGCCACCACCTAGAAGGAAGGTAGAGGACATGTAGGACGACGGGGCTGTGGGCTTCCAGGAGGTGAGGGCAATAGCCTGCATCCTAGGCAGCGCCCAAGCCCCAGCATCGAACCGCATCTTCAAGTAGTTCTCACGAGAGTTGAACAAAACCCTCCCAAAGCCCGAAGCTATGCGCCCCCTCAAGTGGTCCCAGACCGTGATCACCATCGACTCGAGGGATCATCTCAGGTGCTCAGCTATGGCAAGCACACTTCGCATGTTGTGCACGCAAACCATCAGCAATGTTGTCGTCACCAAGACCCTCATCGATGATGGAGCGGGACTCAATGTCCTCTCCACGGAGACCTTAGAGACGCTTCAAGTGTCATACGACTAGATCATGCCAAATAAACCCTTCTTAGGAGTCACTCATGGATCCACGGTCCCAATTGGGTAAGTGCGCCTGCCGTCACCTTCAGCGGACGCAAGAACTACCACACCGAGATCATCTTCTTTGGCGTCGCACACATCCACCTCTCGTAAAACACAATCCTTTGGTACCCAGCCCTTGCCAAGTTCATAACGGTGACTAAGCACAACTACAACATCCTCAAGTTGCCGGGGAGTGGCAGCGTCATCACCGTCGCCTGCGAGGAGAAGGATGTCGTCTGCTCCCTTGAGCGCGCCTACCATGGCGCAGCAGCCGAACACTCACACGATGAAGGAGATGTCGTGCCTCGTGAGGATGTCCCCAGGAATATGAAGCAGCTCCTCTCCACGGGGCGCCAGGGGGCAGAGACCTCTAAGGATGGCATCTTTGGATCAGTGTCGAGGGTCGAGGCCCCTCCCTCCCTCTCATAGGAAGGCACGCTCGGCGCCTCCCTTGGGTCAGTCTTTGGGGATTCCATTCGGAATGCTACCAACCAGACCGGTGAGACAAGGAAGGCGTTCAGGCACAACTTGGAGGCATGCTCTGACACGCGTCTACCCGAGCCGGGAGCATGGCGTGAGGTGTCAACTGACGAGAATTTGGCACCAGAGCGATCGAGGAGCTTCAGGAAGCACATGCCATGCAAGGCGGGAGCTGCCCTGCACCACCAAGTGCAGCCGCCATTGTTAGCCCAGTCGACAAGACACGCGTCTATGTCAACGCACTCGCGATCAACAGCGTCGTGTCCTAGGACATCTTTTGGTCGGCGCGTGCCAATCGCGGCGGTGTCTACCCGTGCAACTACGTCTGCATGCCCTTCGTCCTGGCGAACGGGGCTGCCACATTCCATTGCCTTGCTCGGTCCATGCTCATTCCTTACCGGGCCAGGCATAGCAATGAGTCGGAAGGGGTGCCAGGACCAAGCGAGGGTCCTGAGCCTAGGGAGGCGATAGGCTCATGAAGTCCATGCTCACGGAGTCGCAAGATCAGGCTACGACGACTGCTTCGACTCTTCAGCCGCATGGCCGCCAGGTGATTTTTTGGTTTGTGCCCGGTAACTTTTTGGTTTACTTAGTTTGAGGACGCCTACTAGGTTGCATTATCCTCAGGCGATCATGGCACACCCCTGGAGCCACTTCGTTTACGCTTATTTCAGGACCTTTCATGCATATAATCTATTTCCTAACATTCCATCTTGCCTACACGGTGCCTCGACGCCACTAATGTCGCCGTGCCCTAATGATCCTACCTTCGACCGCCTCATGATTAAGGGTTAGCACGATGCCTGTGCTCGGGTTCGTCCCTGTAGCGTTGATAAATCCAAGTGGTCGAGCTCTGTCTCGTGGGCCAGCCCCGTGTACGTCACCTCCCATGGCCCTTGGTGCTTTGTCCTCACGTGAGCTAATCAGGAGTGGGTGAGTCAGGGCGCGCGACACGGCCCCTGCAACCGCACTCGGTTTTTCGCCATCGAGGGAGCCACGCGTCGGGTGTTTTCTCCTTAGAGTTGTCGCATGATATGACTGGGAACGACATCTGTGCTCGGGTCCTTCCCGGCAGCGTCGATAAACCCAGTGGCTGAGCTCTATCTAATGGCCCGGCCCCATTCACGTCACCTCCTAGGGTCACTGTTGTTTGGCCTTCTCATGCGATGGCCCTTGGACATGCATTCGGCGTAGGTTTCTCAAAAATTTAGGACCTCGGATGACACTTTCTACAGGAAGACTCGGGCGCAAAACGCCTTTGAGGTAGGTCCTTGGGAGGCCAAAGCGTCCTCGCGAGTGCCTAGATACACCTCCCACTTCTACCATTTAGGCCACGCGTACAAACTTAATGGGTTGTACACACTTGGGGGGGGCTCAGCATCCGGGTCCCCCCATTCCCATGCTCAAGTGGAAGCCCCATGCTCCACGTTGGCGGATGACACGGTCCCCCAATGACTATGCCCACGCAGCATGGAAGCCATATGCTCCGCGCTGGGGATAAACAACCAAGTGCGCCCCTGTGGCTACATCCAACCTCAAGAAGGCCCCTCGCAGTCCCGTCTTGTTGCATACCCCTGGGATGTTCGCGTGAGGGGGCTGCATGGGGGTTACTACTGGGCCAAATCCTGGTACATGCCACTTTCCCAGGTCTACAAAACCTAGTCTTCACGCTGCATGGGGGATGCTTAGGTCTTCACGCCACCTTCCTAGGAAAAGCTGGTGAGGAAAGGTATGGGAGCCGCTCGTACGTCAAGGGGGACTGCTAAGCATCGCGACTCAGGAGCCTCACTGGTCACGTAGCCCTTCATCCCTTGGCATCGTCCTGGTGATCCGGATGCCCCAACGGCGATTGAGGTATGCGTAGGACCGAGCCCTGCCGAGACAGAGCTCGAAGTGCTCAAAATCTCTAAGGGGGACTGCTAAGCATCGTACATCAATGGGGGCTCATGAGCATCACGACTCAGGGGCCTCATTAGTCACATAGCCCCTCACCCCTTGGTACCGTCTTGGTGATCTGGGCGCCGCAACAGCAGCTGGGGTATGCACGGGACCGGGCCCTGCCGATGCAGAGCTCAAGGTGTTCGAAATCTCCAAGTCAACCTCGTCTTCACCATGTTACCTTCATGAGGGCTGCTCGTACATTAAGGGGGACTCCTGAGCATTGCGACTCAGGAGCCTCACTGATCTTGTATCCCGTCACCCCTTGGCATCATCCTGGTGATCCGAACGCCCCAATGACAGCTGAGGTATGCGCGGGACCGGGCCCTGCCGACGCAGAGCATCACAACAAGCATGAAGGGAATAATGAGAAGAAAGCAACCACACAATTCAACAGTTATTACAAGCATTAAATGATTTCGGAAATGCAAACAAGTCTAACGCCTCCACGAGGCACGATGAAGTAACTAGTCGAGAATTCTAACTAGATGTAAACCTTGGATTTAAATAGGTGATTCCAATAGGTGCTCGAGATCAATCAAACCACATGGTTCAGAGTATTTTGGGTTCAATCCAATGATCTTGATAATGATACCATGTTTCTCGGTGCATGATAGTAGAAGGAATCGAATGATGTCAGTGATAATTTAGGGATCTATATATGCATGACCTTGGAGTTTAGTTGGCCATGAGATTGGAAGTTCATGATAATAGTCCTTGCAATGATATGTGGATTATATGAACTCGAGGAAATTATGTTGGACACCATCGATGCTAGATTGTAGCAGTAATGGATCATGTAATAGTGGATGATATTCGTTGATTGATTAAGTTGGATTAGTAGGAAGGAAACAAGATCTTGGATTAGTAGTATCATGATCAAGATTAGCGGCTTGTAAATTATCCCAAGGATTTTTATATAGGGATATATGTGAGTTAGCTATAGTATACATATGAGATTTTCGGTATAGTCCTTCTCTCAAAACCTTGGAGAAATGAGTAGCATGTGTAATATTTGAGTTGACTTATACTAGATGATACCTTCGATGATATAGGGTGATTTTGTTTGGAGTAATAGGTAATACTATTGGCATCTAAGAACTGTGCTTGAGGATAACATGATAGACATTCACTCTCATCCTAAGCTCCTTTGAAACATCTAAGCTTTACCAAGCCACAATGTGGTCAGGTTATGACCATAGGTCTTGGCTCTAGATCAATTGACTATGGCCAATACTCCACCCTGACCTCCACCAGAGATGTTCATAGGGAAGGTGGCCACAAGGACCTGTATTAGGTTGGACCACAAACCCATGGACAAGTGACCACCCGGAACAAACAACTACCTCTCTCACACATCCCATGAGCAATGTGTTTATGAGGTTGATGAATATGTTGTTATCCTCACGAATGACATAATTATTTACCCAATGAGAGGAAGGAACCCCTTAGTCCTGTTTGGACAAGACCCAGGAACATCCATTACCAAGCCTCTCAAATATAAGGTTTCATGTTGAAGGAGTTGGACTCATTGAAGCACCCTCCCTTCAGCACAAGACATTCTTGCCCAAGCAAGACGAAGAGCCACTATGGTTAGGCAGCCATGACTATGAAGATGAAGAGGAAGCAAAATAAGTCAACCACCACTCCTCTGTCGGCTACATCAACTAGGTTATATCGAGAAGCACCGACGTTCGAGCATGATGAAGTGCTTCCACATCAAAAGGATAATAGAGCCCCTTGTCTTAACAATCACCTATCAGTTCCTGACTAGGAAGGAACCGGGGAACTAATAACACCACTCACTCCACCACCTTGAAGGTGTACATTAAACATGACGTCCCTACTCCCTTTAGATGCCTGGAACAGAGTGGAACGAGTGTCAAAACTTCATTACAAGCCCCTTTCAGTTCAATCAAGGACGCGAACCTGAATAGATCATAGTGAAGCACCTATGAAGGGTAGTTCACCCCACTTTCCAAGCCTCAAACCTTCAGGATTAGATGGATGTTCCATACCCTTGATAGTCAACTTATTTAGAACCCCTGAGAAACCTTCCACATGGTAGAGCCCATTTTGGTGCCAAGTCTCTAAGCCTAGGGACGAGACTCAACCAAACCTTCCCAAAATAGCTACGAGGAGACAAGTAGACCAAACACTCGAAGACATGCCAGAAACACGCGTCCGTGATGATGAGGACAAACGGCCAAAGAAGAATGAAGAATCTACCTGGGCAACTTACTGAAGCACTAGGTCTCGATGAGAAGCCTATGATGATGCGCTTCAACACTCTCAAGGACGAAGAACACCTGCAACTGAAGATCTCCTGCTTTAAGGAAGATAACGACTTCCCCGTTAACAAGAAGCTACACCAAGACTCGACCCTTCTATTCTAACACAAGACACCTGGATGTCACTAACGGATGTGAAAAGCTCGAGGATCCGCTCGTAGGAACACTACTTTGCCACGTATTCTGACTTTCGAATGCACACACAAGCCAGGCCCATGCCCGAACCTTGTTCACCAAACCCTTGATCCTTAGGCAAGCCTAGAATATTGCAAGGACCCTGTTCATCCTTAGACCAAGTCAATGATGCACTCGTAGACATATCATCAGGCACTTCAAGATTCATAACGACAACCACGTCGGAGAAGAAGCAACATGGACCGTGAAGACTACCTCACTTCTGGATTTCCATATCTTTTCACCGCCTAGCCTAGGAATCTAGGGGACGAGATTGTTGTAAGGGGGGGGTAGGACTGTCACACCCTGTGTTTTGCCTCTGGACTAAGTTAACATGACTCAAAAATTAGAGCCAATTAAAACTTTTTGAGTGCATTTGAATGCTTGACATGTGTGTTACTTGCTTGCTTGTTTGATTGCTTGCCGGTGCTCTATAATTCATAAAACATCCTCCTACCCTGAAGAACTCTTTTCCTTTATCCCAACTCTTGTCCAATGACCATGACATGTGATTAGGACTTCAAAATATTTTTACAAAATATTATTTTGGCCAAAAAGCATTTATTAAAATTAATTTTTCAAAAACACCTGATTTGAGATTTGCAGTACAAGTCCCCAAATTGGGTGGACCCTTTTTCCAAAAATGCTTTATTTGGAACCTACTATATATATGACTTCCCAAAACAAAAACATGTTCTTTTTAAAGATTATTTTCTTATTTGATTTAAAGACTTTTTCTTAAGGCCAGAAATGGTCTTTTATTAGGAAAAAATATTTTTATGCTTTCAAAATATTTGATAAAATTTAGGAAAACTCAGTGCACATATATTGTCCATACATAAGAGTTTAAACACATGGTCTTGTTCAAAATATTGGACAAAACCCTTCAAGCCCATTTCTGAGTATTTCTAGCATTTGAAATATTTCTATAAGAAATATTCTCAAATAAATCCAAGAAAATTCTAGCATTTCACATATGATATATGTGATCATCTTGTAAAGTTTCATCTCAATCCCAATTGCTTTGGTTCACCAAAATATCCCCAAAACCTCTTTGTCCAGATCCAAATTTGAGCAACTCTACATTGCCAAGGGTCTCCTATTGATCTCAAACTTTTTGTACATGTTGTGATCCTCCAATAATGCATCCACACCAAGTGGTGCATTGAGGAGAAAATATTAACTTGTCCCAATCCCCTCAAACCCTTTTCAGTTGATTTCAAGAATTGGAAATTCTTGGATTATCAAGTTTCCCCATTTGGTCCAAAACTTTTTGTGCATGCTTTAATACCCAAATAATGCCACCACACCAAGTGGTGCATTTAGGTTATTAGTTTAGCATGCCTAGATCTACAGAAACAAGATATCGTTAAATTCTAGGGTTTACAAAGTTTACATTGTGAACTTTCTTCAATCAATATCAAACTTGGTGATCAACCTTGTTTCTACCTTCTATTTGATCCTAGTTAATATCATGGCATGGAGACTCCTTTTACTTGCCCAAATCAACATCAAACACATTCTGCTAAGTTACAAAACTTGTTGTTTGGGCCCCTTCCACTATCCTCCTTGGTACCATACTTTTACCTCAATTCTACCTAGTCACCTTCCACCTCCAGTACAGGGCCCATGGACTCAGGTCACTGATTGGGGGTGAAAACCCCATTTCTACCCCCTGGACAGCAGAAACCCATCTCTCCCTCCACTCCTCTCTCAACCTGATGGACAACCATAGCATCCAATTCCACACCCACGTTGTTTAATCCCCATGGACCCCCTAGACATAGGTGGACGCGCAGAAGCTGCCACAGGCAATGCCATGGCATGCAATAGCCGTGCTTGAGAGTGCGCTATAGTGCGCACCCGTACTATAGTCGCCGCCCAATGGATGCTGCCATCAGCCTCGGGACCTCTAGACATGTCCCCCTGACCCAAATCAACGTCCACACCATGCAAGTTGGTCGGCGCTCGCCTCCCTTACCCTCATCTCTCCTCTGTCACGCGTGCCCTGAGCCGCTCCGCCGGCAAGTGGTCGGCCTCACACGCGCGAGACCCTGGCACACGCCATGCTCTCTCCCACTCCCCTGCATCATGGATGGGTTCCACCAATGCCCCAAACACGCTCCCACGTCACCCCGTGCCCTCCAACAATGGAAGTGGCCGAGCCGGCGCACGGGCGAACAATGCACTATCGCCCTCCATATAAAAAGCTTTCCCCAAGCCCCACTACAGTCCCCATTTGCTCTCTCTCCCTCCCGCGGACCTACTGGACCAACCCATTCCCTGTCTCGTTCCCTCCATCAACATCCATGGACGAAACCTTCCTGTCGGCCTCGGATTATTCGAGCCATTTAAGGCCCTCCTTCCCCTCTAAACCAAACCACGGCGATGTCTAAGCCACTATGGAACTCCCCGTAGTCCCTACCTTCCTCTAGGTGGCCGTCGACCATGCTTGGCCCGGTCAGTTTCTCCTCAACGTGGCCCTCCCTTGCGTGTGCTACACGGCTCTTCCAAACTGCTTGTCTTTCCTGAGCTCCTCGGTGAGCCGAACCTCGCCGAAGGCAGCATGGACCACCGGCATGGGCAACGCCAGCGCCCCCTGTCTCTCCCGATCAACTGAGGCAGGAGGAGGACGACGGACCTGCCAGCAGGCCATGTAACCTCCCGGACCCACCTGTGAGCCGAAGCGGCACTCGGGCACCCCCACGGTCAGGTTAAGTGGAGGCGGATTTCCTTGGAACCCGCCTTTGCCATAGGAAGGTGCATTCCCAAGAGTACGTGTTTGACAAGGCAGCTCGCCCGCCAGGCCGAGCCGCTAGGCCGACCCATCTACTATTTTGCGCCTTGCACGCAAGATATCCATTTAGGTATAAATCTTTTTCTCTTTTTCTTTTTCCAGAGAGATAAAATCAATCCTAGAATATTCAAATGGACTCCAAATTTGGTGATTCAAGTTTCTACAGATTCCTAAAATCATGTCTTATCCAAATAGGTGCATTGCACATTTTTAGAGCAAACTTTTCTATGTAGTTCAAACTCAAATTTAAAGTTGAACTATGAAGGTCCCCCATTGCAAAATTCCTAGAGGATTCAAATAAACTTCAAATGGAGTGATTCAACTTCCTAGATGTTTATACAATAATACCATATTTATCTAGGCATGGTTAACATTTTTCCCATGCCCCTATTTTGCTTGACCTAATAAATTCTCCCTTTTCCCATTTATTTCCTCTTAGGAAATTTATTGGAGAATCATCAGAACTCCAAACCGAGTGAAACCACTTCCTAAATGTTTCTAAAATCATGCCTTATTTGTTGGGACCATCCACTCCTTTTTACAAAAATATATTCTATGGACATCTTATAAGATCATCATTTCTTTCATTTCCATCACTCAAAACTTTCCTTCGATCCTCCTCAGTCATTTCTATTCTAACCAAATACATCCTAGAAAAAACCCTATTCATAGAGCACTTTCATTGACTGATTGTTGTGTTGCTTATTACGGTTGTTTCAGGCGATAGTTGATGAAGTAGAAGAAGTGGTCGGAGTGGACGAGAAGCATGTGAAGACCTTGAAGACTTGGATAAGCTAGGAAAGCAGCCCTTTGACCATCGTGCATGACCCTACCTCTTTATGAGGGTTATGCGGGTGGGTGTAGATAGGTTTGCTTAGTAGTTGCTACGCAAATGGGATGGGTCTATGCATGGTAATGGAAAGGAAAATATTTTCAAGACTTTTTTGAAAACCCCGTCGGGTGCTACTAATGCCCGAGGGAGATGATGATGGACTAGGTAACCACTTGGGAAAGAAGTGGTGTAGCCGAACAGGATGTGTGTGTGTTTTCGAAAACAAAGTGTTTAAGATTTGTCAACTGTCCCAACCTTAGATGTGCGACCACGATACCCCTTATGGGATGGGGATTTTTTGATTACCATGGTTGGTGCTGGCAGAGAGCCCTCATTACTAGTGGCAGGAGTAAAGTGGTCACTCTCGAGACGGGGTCGTACCAGAATGGGCGATCATGCGTTGTCTTCACAAGCACCGGGCACACCATAGCGTGCCCTCATGGATGATACGTCTGATGTATATCATGAGGTATGGCACCAATGACTGGACTCTTTGTTTTGTAGCACCATGGGAAAGGCATTGTTTGGGTTCTTACCTCGGGTATGTGATAAAACGCAAGTTGTGGATGACACGGAAGTTCCCCGAGTCTTGTGGGTAAAGCGCGCAACCTCTTCGGAGTGTAAGACTATTCAAATAGCCTTGTCCACAGTCAAGGATAGTTGGGTGGTGCTGCTTAAGCTACGTCCAGATGTTTTCACTAACTTGGTGTGTGTATGTGTGCGCATGACACAAGGATGATAACTGAGATAAGTCTGATGACTTGATGTGATGAACGAACATGAGATGTTCAACCCCTGCTTATGATGATATCTGTAACTTGTTCGTATGGATATCTACCAACTGTTGATGCATGCTTACACAAGTTATTTGATCATGTCACTGCATTAAAAATTAGCTTTATGCAAAATTACCTATTAGTGCTATATCATGTATTTTCATTTCCTCGTTCCAAACATGGGTTGCTTGCGAGTACATTCAAAGTACTCATTGTCTTGCCACTAGTTATTTTATTGGCCAGGCATGAGGGGAGGAACATGGAGAAGAGTTCGGTGGTGACGTACGTGTGAGCTAGGATGCTTCCCAATCAGAATGCCTATAGGGTTAAGTCATATGGCATTGGGTTCACGCTATCATTGAAGACTTTTTCCACTGCAATCATATGAAGACTTGGCCGCAAGGGCTATAATTGAGTAAAACGGTACGTGATGGATGTAAGACTCTTGTTATTCATCTTCTGCTTGTTCAATGAGCATTGATCTCTGGGATCACTGTACACGTGCATTCGGTGATCACGACTTATGAGTCGGGTCCCCACATCAACGGAGACCCTGGAGATCTTCCCGACGCCTACGCCCCGTTGTACTGCTGTGATGACAAAGCCAATCTGGTTGCCGTGATGCCCATCTTTAACAAACTAGGGCTCTCCCCAACTGAAGGCCCTAGTTCCCCGGTGGCGGTGTCCTCCTCCGACACCGCGGGCGGGGAGGATTCGGAGAAGATAGCGGACGATGATCTGGAGGAAGCGTCCCCTCCGTCTTAGAGCACGATCCTGCGTGGCCTTGAAGACGACGATGGTGCCTGTGAAGCCTCTACTGCTGGTTCTCCATGTCCTACCAAGGTATTTAGGGGGCCCGGACCCACTCCTTGCGCCGCTCTGTTCGCCGGCCTGGCGAACCCCCGGAAGCGCGGGGCTGGGTCCCCTCCGATGTGCCCTTCCCGTGCCGCCAAGGCGCTAGAAGCGCGTGCCTCGTCTCCTCCCGGATCGGAGCTCGCGAGCGAGGCGGACGGGTCTAGGGCTAGAGTAGCTTCTCCGGTTGCTTCCCTTGCAGACAGTGGCCCTACTTCCCCATGCGGTGGCGCCCTCCCGGAGAAGGGCGAGGGTGCTCCCACCGTCATCAAGGTGGAGAAGAAGAGGAAGTGGCTTGACATCTAAGAGTGAGTAATCCCGCTTAGCCTTGGCCGCCCGCCGGTAGCTCGCATGGTGATGATCCCTCCTTTGCTTGGTGACTAGGAATGCTGTTGTTCTCTAGATGAGGAAGAAGAAAGCGGGCGTATAGCCAAAGGTGCTTTCCAACGCACCACCCGCTCCTGGGGCCCTGCCATTGCCTGACGAGGCACCAGACGTCGCAAGTGTGGGGGCTCGCGAGGTGACTCTCCTTGTTACTCCCGCGGAGCCCCCTGAGCCCTTGATGCCTACTGGTGCGGACGCCCTGCCCTCGGGGGCGTGTTGGCGCTACTGTCTTGAGTGCCAGCGCAGAGGGCTAGCTGCCCGCGAATTCGTCTACATCCACGTCGCCTGTGGTTGTAATGCAGCCCCCGGTGTCTTGTGCCGCCCTGGGGGCGTCTCCTCTAGTCTCATAGGCGACACCTCCGGACGAGACCCTAACGCCCGCATCATGTGGCCTCAGCATCCTGGAAGGGGCCTACACCGCTCAGGGTCAGGTTCGGGACACCCTCGGGGGCGCTGACGGTCACCTCGGGAAGGGACGCCTGGGGCTTCTCTCTAGGTGGCTTCAGGTCAAGGCCTCTGTCATGGCGGTTTGGGGCCAAGCCAAGGCTGCCGTGGCCGAAAGCGAGAAGGAGGTCACGTCAGCCAGAGCAGCCAGTGAGGCGGCACAGACCAACGCAGCACCGCTACAAGGCATTGTGATGAGGCAGAGGCCGACCTGAAGGCTCTTTAGGAGGAGAAGTCTGTGCTCGCAGATCACCTTCGTCAGCGAGAGGAAGCCCTCAAGACCTGTGAGACCAAGCTTCCAGATCGAGACTCCATACTGTCCAAGGCGGCGGCCAACCAAGTCGTGCAGCACGAGCACCTGGACGTGCAGGAGAAGAAAGTTGCCGTGGAGAAGGCTCGACTCGACACCAAGGAGAAAGCCCTTGCCGCGGCTGAGGAGAGAAAGGCTGCAGAGCTCCACGCCTTTCCCTTCATTGAGCTCAGGCTTCGCCGAGCGCTCCAGTCCTTCTGCCCGGAAGGGTTTACGGAGCCCCTGGTGGCTCCGGAGAGTAGCTTCGCATGGCTCTCTGCAAAGCTCGTCGAGGTGCTAGAGGGTGATCTTGTCAAGGTGAAGGAAGTCTTGGAGAGTGAGTGTCGTGACCTCTTTTCCGAGGCTGCGACGCGCATCTTCAGCCATCCCCACCTTCACGAGTCGGGGTTTTACTTCAGCTCCGTGATCTTCCCGGTCGATTCTGAGGTTAGTGCCACTGCTACGACGGCCGTGGAAGGCATCGTGGGGGCGCTGATGAAGAAGTTCACTTGCATCACTGTCCCTCCACCTCCTGTAGCTGCAAGGGTTAGCATTGAAGAAGACGATGTCAGCGACGTCGACGATGAGTTCCCCGTAGTCGGGACAAGCGGTGGCGACAGCTCCTCCTAACTCCTCTTCCTGGTTCCTTTCCTCCAGTCACTATCATATCACCATTAATCCACTATCAATCATTACTTGCCAAAGTCAAGTCATGTATCCACCAAGAATTTCAGCTTGTGACCACATTTTTCCTACTAATCCAATTTGCTCAAGGGACAAGTAAGTTATGCTACTCTATCAATCTTGATCCACCAAGTTCGTCTTCCAACATTAAGCCTCGTAATCCACCAAAGGTTCTCAACTGCTTCCTCAAGACATCTATTATGGGTAAATCAAATCATTATGCACAAATTGTATACCCTTAGAACGATCCTTCCTATGGCATAAAGGTTCTAGTGCTAATGTAAGAATGAAGGATGTTTGTTCACTATGATCACTAGCTGCATAATGAAACCAGTGCAAAGCAGGGGTTATTAAATCTCAATAAGTGCTCTCAAAAATCCATGTATTAAACACATGATCATAGGCTTGTGCTAGGGGGAGCTTGTGAGGTCTAGTTTTGGCAAGGGAGGGGTTTCCAATCTTGAGGGAAAAGCATAACTCTACGGGTTGCGTCTGGTTGAGTCCATTGTAGTCGAAGTCTTTGATGTCAGTTGTTTTTCGAGGTGCATCCTTGGTGCATCTTGTCTTGCTGGTCTTCAGTTGACGAGATGGGGGAGAGAAAGTAGCATTGAGAGGAGTGCCTAAGGGGGTGGTATAGTGCAAGTGCAATCAAGCAAATGCCAAAAAGGCCAAACACAAACATCAAGGTAAGGCTGGTGATATAGTCGTGCACTTGTTGCCTAGGGAAAAAGTGTGACTTACACGAAAGCACAAAGAAGAAAAACAAGCAACACATATCATGGTTCCATTTGAACCATCATACTGACTCGACTTCGCATAGGAGACACACGACCTATCCTACCCTAGGGTTTCTCAGGCTGAGTAGTCATGCTTGTTTCATGTCTTGGAGAGGAGTCCACTCGGTCTTCTGGGTCTTCTTCAGGTGTCTCTATGTATCTGGTTGTTTTTCATCAAAACGATCTGGGTTGTTCCTGAAAAGTCCTTGACAGCTTCGCGTCTGGTGAGTTGATGACAAAGGTGGTTCCTCATGGCTGTCGTTGACAGGTCTTCTGTTGTCTTCGGAATCGTGCCAATGCCTTCTTGTCCTTCAAGGTGTCGAGAGTTCCAAGTGGGCAATCCTTTATGCAATGACATCAACAAGTCATGATAGAGTTATAACCTGTTGGTTATGTTGATAATATGGACACCGAGAGCGGGGGATGAGGAGAGCCGTTTTCCGGCTCACTATGGTGAGGCGGACCAAATGGAGAGGTTCTCATCCACTGGTGGTTGCCAATACACAATGGTAATGACAGGGTTAATCGACTTAGCGATGCATATCATGATCTTGCATATCTTCAGCCTGATAAGTGTAGGCTAGGCTTGACTTATCCTAGGGCAGTGTCGAGGGTGTCACCATCGTTTGAGTATTGACATCCTCATCCTTCGAGAAGGTATGTTCTGTTGGTAGCTCCTTGTCTAGTGTCACCAACTTAGGACTAAGGTATGTGGGGCAAATGTGTGACAAGGTGGCTTCCTTCCGGGTTACCCACAAGGATTTTCAAGGAATCGAGTGGTCAGGGCACAAGGCTAGTAGCGAGCTTTTGAAAGTTTTGAAAAGCAGATGAGGAGAGCTAAGAGAAAAATGGTGGCGTGCTAAGGCAAAAACCTTTGCTTCCTTTGAAATTTTAGGAGAGGTGATAATTATAGTGGTTTTGTAAGTAATTTTGAAGGGTCTGGAAAAAATAGTTTTGTCCTAACTAACGTCCATGTTAACTAAGGGCTTCCTCTCAGGATGGCTCTGATACTAGCTTTGTGGGGACGCCAACTGATAAGTCGTGATCACCGAATGCATGTGTACAGTAACTCAAGGGATCAATGCTCACTGAACACACACAAGATGAATAAAAAGAGTCTTACATCCATTACATAAAGTTTTACTCAATTATGGCCCTTGCAGCCAAGTCTTCATATGATTGCAGCGGAAAAAAATCTTCAACGATAGCATGAACCCAATGCCATGTGCCTTAACCCTACAGGCATTCTGACTGGGAAGTATCCTAGCTCACACGTACGTCACCATTGAACTCTTCTCCATGTTCCTGCTCTCATGCCTGGCCAATAAAATAACAAGTGGCAAGCCAATGAGTACTTTGAATGTAATCGCAAGCAACCCATGTTTGGAACGAGGCAATGACAATGCATGATATAGCACTAATAGGTAATTTTGCATAAAGCTTTTTTTAATGTATTGACATAATCAAATAACTTGTGTAAGCATGCATCAACAATTGGCAGATATCCATATGAACAAGTTACAGATATCATCATAAGTAGGGGTTGAACATCTCATGTTCGTTCATCGCATCAAGTCATCAGACTTATCTCAAGTATCATCCTTGTGTCATCCGCACACACACACACACCAAGTTTGCTAAAACATCTGGATGTAGCTTAAGAAGCACCACCCAACTATCATTGGCCATGGACACGACTATTCAAATAGTTTTACACTCTACATAGGTTGTGCGTTTTACCCACAAGACTTAGGGAACTTCCGTGTCATCCACAACTCGCGGTATATCATATACCCGAGGTAAGCACCCAAACAATGCCTTTTCCATGGTGATATAAACAAAGAGTCAACTCGTTGGTGCCATCCCTCCTGATATACATCACACACATTATCCATGAGGGCACGCAACGGTGTGCCCGGTGCCTGTGAAGACATCGCATGATTGCCCATTCCGGTACGACCCCGTCTCGAGAGAGACCACTTCACTCCCTCCACTAGTAATGCGGGCTCTCTGCTAGCACCAACCATAGTAGTCAACAAAACCCCATCCCATAAGGGGTATCAGGGTCGCACATGTAAGGTTGGGACGGTCGACAAATCTTAAACCCTCCATTTTCAAAAACACACACACATCATGTTTCGGTACACCACTTCTTTCCCAAGTGGTTACCTAGTCAATCATCATCTCCCTCGGGCATTAGTGGCACCCGACGGGGTTTTCAAAAAAGTCTTGAAAATATTTTCCTTTACAACACCATGCATATACCCATCCCATTTGCATATCAACTACTAAGCAAACCTATCTACACCCACGGGCATAACCCTCATAAGGATGTAGGGTCATGCATGATGCAAGTATCAACGGTAAATGTATCGGAGGCATCCCACCATAGTGGTCACCACATCATTATGATCAACACATCAAAAGAAAAGTGCTATATGACATGCATAAAAATGGTTTCTTAACATGGTTAAAGGGCCGGTTTCCTGGCTTATCCAAGTCTTCCAGGTCTTCACACGCTTCCCATCCACACCGAGCACTTCGTCTACTTACTCAACTATCGCCAGAAACAACTGCAATAAGCGACACAACAAGTATACAATCAAAGTGCTCTATAAATAGGAGTTTTATTTTTCTATGATGTATTTGGTTATAATAGAAATGACTGAGGAGGTTTCATTGTATGTGGATCAAAGGAAAGTCTTGAATGATGGAAATGAAGGAAATGATTATCCTATAAGATGTCCATGGAAAATATTTTGGTAAAAAGTAGATGGTCCGAACAAATAAGGCATGATTTGAGAAAAATTTAGGAAGTGGTTTCACTGGGTTTGGAGTTGTGATGACTCTCCTATGAATTTCCTAAGAGGAAATAAATGGGAAAACGGAGAATTTATTATGTCAAGCAGAATAGGGGCATGCGGAAAAAAGTTAACCATGCCTATATATATAGGGTATGATTTTATAGACACCTAGGAACTTGAATCACTCCATTTGGATTTGATTTGATTCCTCTAGGAATTTTGCAATGGGGGGCCTTCATAGTTCAAATTTAAATTTGAGTTCGAACTACACAGAAATATTTGCTCTAAAAATGTGCAATGCACATATTTGGATAGGACATGGTTTTAGGAATCTGTAGAAACTTGAATCACAAAATTTGGAGTCCATTTGAATATTCTAGGATTTTATTTGTCTCTCTGGAAAAAAGAAAAAGAGCAAAATATTTATACCTAAATGGCTATCTTGCATGCAGGGCGCAAAAGAGTAGATGGGCCGGCCTAGCAGCTCGGCCTGGCGGGCGAGCTGCCACGTCAAACGCGTACACTTGGGAATGCACCTTCCTCTGCAAAAGGCGGGTTCCATGGAAATCCGCCTTGATCATGGGGCCGCCCTAGTGCCGCCTTGGCTAACGGCTGGATCCGGGAGGAGACGGGGCCCGCTGGCAGGTCCATCATGCTCCTACTGCCTCAAACGATCGGGAGCCGACAAGGGCGGCACCGGCATCGCCCGTGCCGGCAGCCCATGCTGCCTCCGGTAAGGCTCGGCTCATCGAGGAGCTCAGGGAAGGCAGGTGGTTTGGAGGAGCTGCGTAGCGCATGCTGGGGAGGGCCATGTCGAGGAGGGCACTGACCGGGGCGGGTGATACGTCTCCAATGTATCTACTTTTCCAAACTCTTTTGACCTTGTTTTGGACTCTAATTTGCATGATTTGAATGGAACTAACCCGGACTGACGCTGTTTTCATCAGAATTGCCTTGGTGTTATTTTTGTGCAGAAATATAAGTTCTCGGATCGTCCTAAAAATTTACGGAGATTTTTTTTTGCAATTAATAAAAAAAACTGTCGCAAGAATTAACCAGAGGGGGCCACTAGCAGGCCACAAGCCTATTAGCCCGCGCCACCCCCTGGCCGCGCCGAGCAGGCTTGTGGGGCCCCCATGGCTCCTTTGACCTCCTGTCCAGCTCCATATAACCCTATGTGTCGAGAAAAAATCAAACAGAAGAGTTCATCGTGTTTCACGACATGGAGCCGCCGCCATCGCTAGTTCTTCCTCGGGAGACCAGGTCTGGAGTCCGTTTTGGGCTCCGAAGAGGGGAAATCGACGCCTTCATCATCACCAACCATCCTTCATCACCAATTCCATGATGCTCCCCACCGTTCATGAGTAATCTCATCATAGGCTTGCTGGACGGTGATGGGTTGGATGATATTTATCATGTAATCGAGTTAGTTTGGTTAGGGTTTGTTCCCTAGTATCCACTATGTTCTCAGATTGATGTTGCGATGACTTTGCTATGCCTAATGCTTGTCACTAGGGCCCGAGTGCCATGATTTCACATCTGAACGTATTACGTTTTCATGAATATATGTGTGTTCTTGATCCTATCTTTTAAGTTGTAGACACCAATTACGAGTTACGATCCGCATCCCGTAGGGTGACAATAACTGGGATTCTTTCCGGTGATTACCGTAGTTTGAGGAGTTCATGTATTCACTAAGTGCTAGTGCTTTGGTCCAGTTCTCTATTAAAAGGAGGCCTTAATGTCCCTTAGTTTCCAAGAGGACCCCGCTGCCACGGGAGGGTAGGACAAAAGATGTCATGCAAGTTCTTTTCCATAAGCACGTATGACTATATACGAAATACATGCCTACATTACATTGATGAATTGGAGCTAGTTCTGTGTCACCCTATGTTATAACTGTTGCATGATGAATGCCACCCAACATAATTATCCATAACTGATCCATTGCCTATGAGATTTCCATATATTGATCTTCGCTCAGTTACTTTTCCATTGCTACTCTTACAATCCCTACAAACTGTTGCTATCGCTTTGCCACTGTTACTGTTAATACCATATTACTTTGCTACTAAATACTTTGCTATAGATATTAATTCTTTTAGGTGTGGTTGAATTGAAAACTCAGCTGCTAATGCTCGAGAATATTCTTTGGCTCCCCTTGTGTCGAATCAATAAATTGGGGTTGAATACTCTACCCTCGAAAACTATTGCGATCCCCTATACTTGTGGGTTATCAAGACCTTTTTCTAGCGCCGTTGCCGGGGAGCATAGCTTTATTCTCTGAGTCACTTGGGATATATATCTGTTGATCACTATGAAGAATCTAAAAGATCCAAAAACCAAGATCTATCCCTCTACTACGAGGGGAGGTAAGGAACTGCCATCTAGCTCTGCACTTGATTCACCTTCTGTTATGAGTAAGTTTTCCACACCACCACCTGCTAGTAATTCTGATATGTTGCAAGTAATTGATGATGCTACTTGTGCTATGCATGATGCTTATGATAATTTGCTTGATGATACTGTGCATTGGGTGAATTTCTTGATGAACAAATTGCTAGAGCTAATGTTGAAACTGATAATATTTCTGAATCTGATGAAATTATTGAAACTAAGCACTACGATTCACCTATTAGACCTAGATCTCCTAGATATGAATTACCTGATATACGTGAGGGTTATGTTATGGAAGGAGAGTTAGCTAGGGACTTTCTTGCTTGTTAGGACAGATATGATCTTAAGAAATTGCTTCGCAAGTGGAAGGAAAAATCTCTGAATGCTAGAATGCAATATGATCCTAAGTTTGCTACTTCACCCATCTTTGTTACTGATAAGGATTATCAATCCTATGTTGATGCTAATTTAATTACTTTGCTTGAATCTGATCCTTTCCATGGTTATGAATCTGAAACCGTTGTGGCACATCTTACCAAATTGAATGATATAGCCACCCTATTTACTCATGATAATTTTTTTTGCTATTACTATATTCTTAAGTTGTTTCCTTTCTCATTAAAGGGTGATGCTAAGAAATGGTTTAATTCTCTTTCTCCTGGTTGTGTGCGTAGTCCCTAGGACATGGTTTATTACTTCTCTGAAAAATGTTTTCCCTCCCATAAAAAACAAGCTGCCTTGTAGGAAATATTTAACTTTGTGCAAATTGAAGAAGAAAGTCTCCCACAAGCTTGGGCGAGGCTTCTCCAATTACTTAATGCTTTGCCTGATCATCCTGTCAAGAAAAATGAAATACTTGATATCTTTTATAATGGACTAACTGATGCTTCTAGGGACTACCTAGATAGTTGTGTTGGTTGTGTTTCCAAGGAACGAACTGTTGAACAAGCTGAATTACTATTGAATAATATATTGAGCAATGATAATGATTGGACTATTCGCGAACCACCTCCAAAGCCAACTCCAAAGAAAAGAGGTATTCTATTCCTCAGTCCTGAAGATATGCAAGAGGCAAAGAAATCTATGAAAGAAAAGGGTATTAAAGCTGAAGATGTTAAGAATCTACCACCTATTGAAGAAATACATGGTCTTGATAACCCGGCACAGGTAGTAGTGGTAAATTCTCTCAAAAGATTTGATGAAGGAGATATCCCTTATAATAAGCCTGCTAGCCAATGATTGGATGAATTTGATAATTTTATTATGAAGCAAGAAAATTCCAATGACTATGTGAGTAGACAATTGAAACATAATGCTTACATGCTTGATCGCTTGGGTGATTATTTGAGTAAACTGTCAATGATCTTAAGCTTATTAGTAAACATGCTTCTATGGTAACCACTCAAGTAGAACAAGTACTTAAGGCTCAAAATAATTAACTTAATGAGATGAATAGTAAAGACAATGATCACTCTGTTAAAGTTTGTGACTAGAGGTGGTAGAATGACTCGGGAACCTTTGTATTCTGAGGGCCATCCTAGGAGAATTGAGCAAGATTCTCAGAGAGCTAATACTGATGCACCTATTCCTTCTAGTAAGAGTAGGAAAAAGAATGATGATAGTACTTCGCATGTTGCTAGTGAACATTTTATAGACACATCTGAGAATCCAAATGATATTTCTATTTCTGATGTTGAGACACAATCTGGTGATGAACATGAGCCTAGTGATAACATTAATAATGATGTTCATGCTGATGCTCAACCTAGTAATGATAATGATGTGGAGATTAAACCTGCTAATGATCTTGATAACCCATAACCTAAGAATAAAAGATACGATAAAAGAGACTTCATTGCTAGGAAACATGGTAGAGAAAGAGAACCATGGGTTCAGAAACCCATGCCCTTTCCTCCTAAACCATCCAAGAAAAAAGGATGATGAGGACTTTGAGCGCTTTGCTGAAATGCTTAGACTTGTCTTTCTACGTATAATTTTGACTGATATTTTGAAAATGTCTCCTTATGCTAATTATATGAAAGATATTGTGACAAATAAAAGAAAGTTACAGGAAGCTGAGATTTCCACCATGCTTGCTAATTATACTTTTAAAGGTGGAATACCTAAGAAACTAAGAGATCCCGGAGTACCTACTATACCCTGTTGTATTAAAGGAAATTATGTTAAAACTGCTTTATGTGATCTTGGAGCTAGTGTTAGTGTTATGCCTTTCTCTTTATACCATAGACTTGATTTGAATAAGTTGAAACCTACTTAAATATCTTTGCAAATGGCTGATAAATCAACTGCTCTACCTATCGGTATTTGTGAGGATGTACCTGTCGTAGTTGCAAATGCTACTATCTTGACAGACTTTGTTATTCTTGATATTCCCGAGGACGATAGTATGTCGATCATCCTTGGTAGACCCTTCTTGAATACTGCAGGGGCTGTTATTGATTGCAACAAGGGCCATGTCAATTTTCATATTAATGGTAATGAGCATATGGTACACTTTCCAAAGAAACAACCTCAAGTTCAAAGTATCAACTCTATTGAAAAAAATCAACAATTATTATTGGAGACTTTGAGTTCCCTCTTCCTACTGTCAACAAGAAATATGATATCCTTATTGGTGGGGAAATGCATATCCCCATTGAGGTAACTTTGTGTTATTCGAAAATTCTTTAGTTTCATCTCATTCAAAAGAAGTTCGTTAATAAGACTTTGTCAACCTTATTGATGGATTCCTTTTGAGGAACATGAGATGGATGAATCCTGCACCTAACTTTTACTTTCTGTTACCTAGAAGAAATTAAGTAAAAATGCCATTATTTTTCTATTTTCTGAGTTTTCCGCACAATAGAAAATGACCTAAAAATAACAGTTCCCAGAATCCCCTGAAAATTTAGTATGATTTTTTTTGGATTATTTAAGAATTTTTGGCACTGAGAATGCATCAATAAGTCCGCAGGGCGTGGTCACCCCCTGTCGTGCCTAGCGAGCTTGTGGGTCCCATGTGGCCCCCCTCCACTTATTCCAGCACCCATTCAGTTCATCTTCCCCCAGAAAAATCCCACCATTGCCCAAACCTGTGTTCTAGCTCATCATGCTGCCATTTTCGATCTCTTTGCTCAAAGCTCCATTCACAAAACTGTTTTAGGGGATTGCTCACCAGTATGTGACTCCTCCAATGGTCCAGTTAGTTTTCGTTCTAGTGCCTTATATATTGCAAATTCTTGCTGCTTTGGTGACCTTGTTCTTGAGCTTGCATGTCAAATTTTTATGGTCCCAAATAGTTTTGATGAATGATATGGTCTCTAGGCACTTGAGGGAGTAGTTGCTATGTTTTTTTGTTGAGTTTTGGGCACCTTTATTTTCACTCACTAAAAATTTCAAAAAAATACAGAGAAAGAAAAGATGTTGAGGAGAATCTACCAAGGTGGTTCCTCGAGCAAGAAAGCCCCGAGACTTGTGCTACGTGAGCCCGATTTTGAACTATCTAGGGAAGCTTGAGTACTGCCTTGTGAATGGCCGTCGGATCAACTCATGGAAAACGCCGGATTTAAGGAAGAGTTTTATGCATACATAAGGAATGTCGGCCTTGAGGATTTCATTTCAGATCTATGCAAGCAATATTATCAACTCACTGACTCTTTCGTGCGAAGGTTTAAATTTTCATCTAAGCGTAATTCTCATTCTGTTCTATTTGATCTTTATGATAAAACCTATACCATGGACCTAGAAGATTTTACTGATGCATGCAAAATTGCACAATGGGGCAGTCGTAGCGATCCACATAAAAATGAATATAATGATTTCCTTGCTAGCATCATAGTGGGAGAAACTAGAATCATTACACAAGCTACTTTGGGTAGCATTCACTTTTCGGCTATACACTATTTTTCTCTCTTCATAGGTAGATGTATTAACGGTAAACTTGAGCATAGTCACATTTGCGCGCCTGATCTGAGTATTCTTAAGAGTTCGGTAATGGTAGATAGACGATATAACTTGGGGCTATTATTGCCAGGAGGTTACATCGTAATGCTAAGGATGGAGATTTCTTTGGTGGAATTTATGCCGCCCGTGTAGCTAAGTATCTTAGGGTACCCATAAGAGGGAATGACATTGAGTTACCCCTTGCTTTCCTTGATTATGAGGCTTTGGTGCGCCATCAGTTTCTTGAAAGAATGAACAATCCCTCCAATACTAACTAATTTTTGACAGGGAACGTGTTGTCCATGTTAGCCTTCCTGCTCCTGCCTTCTCTAACTTTCAGGAAAAGCAGAGATATTTTATAACCAGAGAGGAGGCAAACGAGTACGAGCAAAATGCAGAAACTGCTCGCCTTCACGCTGCAGTGTTACAAGCGGTAGCCGCCGCAACCTAGCACAGCCCCAACTTTGACTTCGAATATTATCCAGGCCAGCCATGGCCCTAGACCAACTTAGGCCAAAAGCCTAAGCTTGGGGGAGTACGTATTTCTCACTGACATTACATTCATGTTCACACACTTATTTTAGTTGTCAGTGTTCATACTTTTTCATTGTACTATCCACGGTAGTTTATTTTCTTCTTTATGCTTTCTTCTGGTGTGTTCAATAAACTTTGAGAAAAATACAAAGAAAATTAGTTCTAGCTTTATTTCCTAGTTCCTTAGTTGTAGCATTAAAGAGAAAACCCAAAAAGATTTCTCGTTCTTCTTTTTGCTTGTTGGGAGCTTTCTCGTGTAAATAATTTTCTTTCTTTTCTTTGGGCCGTAAGGAGAAGACCGCGATGACATGTTGAGTGGATCTCATATGCACTATTTTTTATCTTACAAAGAGCCCATATTGCATTGTATTCTCCTTTGGTTTATTGTTTGCAAATTCCAGCTTAGTCCAATGCACGTGCACTCTTATTATTATTCACATCATTCGGTCGTGCAAGTGAAAGGCAATAATGAAGATATTTAATGAAAATATTGAGCTAGAGAAAAGCTAGTAATCGTTCTGAATTATGATTAGCTCATCGTTCTGAATTCAGTACATTATGGGTTGAACATGTTTGCAATGACAATTAGAGATTATAGTTATTCATGCCATGCTTAATTAGCTAAGAGCGGATAATGGTTCGTCTTGAGTGCCAACATGCGCATTAAAATGGTTGTGATGTAGTATGATAGAATGGTATCCTCCTCTAGATGATTCAAGTGGCTTAACTTGGCACATGTTCATGCATGTAGTTGAAACAAATCAACATAGCCTCCACGATATTTATGTTCATAGTGAATTATATCCTACTCATGCTTGCATTCAATGTTGGTTAATCTCAAAGCATGTTGATGACTGTGTCGCTCTCTAGTTGGTCGCTCCCCAGTCTTTTGCTAGCCTTCACTTGTACTAAGTGGGAATACTACTTGTGCATCCATCTCAATAGACCCAAAGTTGTTCCATATGAGTCCACCATATCTACCTATATGTTGTATTTACCTGCAGTTCCAAGTAAATTTGCATGCGCTAAAATTTAAACCTTCAAATAAACCTTCTATTTTGTATGCCCAAATCTCTCATGTGCGACTGTGGGATGTTAGTATCTTCCATGCTAGGTGGGTTATTCTCACGATATGTGTTGATTCACTATCATTCACGAGAAAGTGGCTGGTAATCGGGATACCCAGTTCCATGCTCGAAATAAAAAAAATATAATTAAACAAAACTCCCCTAGGAATTTGTTTCTATGGACGGTACCTATGAATGAAGCCCGCCATGGATTGTGATTGATTGGTGGAGGGGGAGTAAAAACTTTACCATTCTATTCGGGAACTGCCTATAATGTATCTAGCATGCAAGATATAGAAACCCTCTTTGTCATTATGTGAGCAACGAAAGCATACCACTCCAAAATCATTACTTATCTCTGCTTTAAAAGCTTGAGCTCTGGCACCTCTGCAAATCAATGCTTCCCTCTGCGAAGGGCTTCTCTATTTACTTTATTATTGAGTCATCAACCTCTTAAAAAAGGCACCAGTTAGAGAGCACCATTGTCATTTGTATGCCTTGCTATTAATTGATATTGCGTGTGAGCATGACTGGATCTCTCTCACCGTGAATTACAATGTTTAGTCAGTCCTTGTTCTCCAGAGGTGCTCTGCATTTATGTTTCTCGGTCTCAAAAAGGGCTAGCGAGATACGATTATGTCATATTGTATCATGATTGTTTTGATAAATTGTTGTTATCCGAGACTTGCTATTATTGCTCACTAGTTGGTTATGCCATTGACATGAGTAAATGTGAGACCTAAATGTTATTGTGAATGTGGTTAGTTTATCATCTTTGTTGAAAATCTAAACATAAGTTAGACATATTTACAACAGCAAGATCAAATAGAGTTTGTAGAAGTTTCTCTTTATCACTTTAAGTTTATCAGCAGAATTGCTTGAGGACAAGCAAAGGTTTAAGCTTGGGAGAGTTGATACATCTCCAACATATCTACTTTTCCAAACTCTTTTGCCCTTGTTTTGGACTCTAATTTGCATGATTTGAATGGAACTAACCCGAACTGACGTTGTTTTTAGCACCATTGCCTTGGTATTATTTTTGTGCAGAACTAAAATTTCTCGGATCGTCCTGCAAATTTACGGAGAATATTTTGGAATTCATAAAAAATACTGGCACAAGAATTAACCAGAGGGTGGCCACTAGCAGGCCACAAGCCTACTCGCCGCGGCCACCCCCCTAGTCGCATTGAGCAGGCTTGTGGGGCCCCCGTGGCTCCTCCGACTTCCTCTCCAGCTCCATATAACCCTATTTGTCAAGAAAAAAATCAGGGAGAAGATTTCATCGTGTTTCACGATACGGAGCTGCCGCCATTGCCAGGTTTTCCTCGGGAGACCAGATCTGGAGTCCGTTTGGGGCTCCGAAGAGGGGAAATCGACGTCTTCGTCATCACCAACCATCCTTGATCACCAATTCCATGATGCTCCCCACCGTTCGTGAGTAATCTCATCATAGGCTTGCTAGACGGTGATGGGTTGGATGAGATCTATCATGTAATCGAGTTAGTTTGGTTAGGGTTTGATCCCTAATATCCACTATGTTCTGAGATTGATGTTGCTATGACTTTGCTATGCTTAATGCTTGTCACTAGGGCCCGAGTGCCATGATTTCAGATATGAACCTATTATGTTTTCATGAATATATGTGTGTTCTTGATCATATCCTTCATCACCAATTCCATGATGCTCCCCACCGTTCGTGAGTAATCTCATCATAGGCTTGCTAGACGGTGATGGGTTGGATGAGATCTATCATGTAATCGAGTTAGTTTGGTTAGGGTTTGATCCCTAATATCCACTATGTTCTGAGATTGATGTTGCTATGACTTTGCTATGCTTAATGCTTGTCACTAGGGCCCGAGTGCCATGATTTCAGATATGAACCTATTATGTTTTCATGAATATATGTGTGTTCTTGATCCTATCTTGCAAGTTCTAGACACCTATTACGACTTATGATCTGCATCCCCCAGGGTGACAATAACTGGGATTCTTTCCGGTGATTACAGTAGTTTGAGGAGTTCATGTATTCACTAACTGCTAATGCTTTGGTCTGGTTCTCTATTAAAAGGAGGCCTTGATATCCCTTAGTTTCTAATAGGACCCCGCTGCCATGGGAGGGTAGGACAAAAGATGTCATGCAAGTTCTTTTCCATAAGCACGTATGACTATATACAGAATACATGCCTACATTACATTGATGAATTGGAGCTAGTTTTGTGTCACCCTATGTTATGACCATTGCATGATGAAAGCCATCCACATAATTATCCATCACTAATCCATTGCCTACGAGCTTTCCTTATATTGATCTTCGCTCAGTTACTTTTCCATTTCTACTATTAGAATCACTAGAAACTGCTTCTATCACTTTGCCACCGTTACCATTACTACCATATTACCTTGCTACCGAATACTTTGCTACAGATATTAAGTCTTTCAGGTGTGGTTGAATTGACAACTTAGCTGCTAATACTCGAGAATATTCTTTGGCTACCCTTGTGTCGAATCAATAAATTTGGGTTGAATACTCTACCCTCGAAAACTATTGTGATCCCCTATATTATTGGGTTATCAGCGGGTGTGGTCAACGGCGACGATGAGCAGGGCACAACGGCCACTCGGAGGAAGGGAGGTACTGCGGAGTGTTCCGTAGTGGCTTGGGAAGGGCCATGGTTTGGTTTAGAGGGGAAGGAGGGTCAGAAATGGCTCGCATTTAAGCCATGGATGGCGGGCAGTTTTTGGCCATGGATGTAGATCAAGGGAATGAGAGGGGGATGGGTTGGTCCAGGAGGTCTGCCGAAGGGAGAGAGAGCAAATGGGCACTACAGTGGGGCTCGGGGAAAGCTTTTTATAGGGAGGGTGATGGTGCATCATGCGCCGGCTCAGCCACTGCCATTGCTGGAGGGCATGGGGAGACGCGGGAGCAGGTCTTGGGCGTTGGTGGAACCCATCCACGATGCAGGGGAGTGAGAGAGAGCAGGGCATGCGCCAGGGTCTTGTGCGTGTGAGGCCGACCATTGGACAGTGGAGCAGCGTCGGCCACGTGGGACAGAAGTGAGAGGACGGCAAGGGAGGAGTGGGCCGACTAACTTCCATGGTGTGGACGTCAATGTGGGCCAGGGGGACACGGCTGGAGGTCCCGAGGCTATCGGGAGCATCCATTGGGTGGCTACTACAGTACGGGTGCACACTGTAGCACGCTCTGGAGTGCGATTATTGCATGCGATGGCATTGCCTTTGGCAGCTTCTGCGCGGCAACCTGTGTCTAGGGGGTCTAGAGGGGTTTAAACAATGTGGATGTGGCATTGGATGCTCTGGTTGTCCATCAGGGTGAGAGAGAAGTGGAGGGAGAGATGGTTTTCAGTTGTCTAGGGGGTAAAAATGGGGTTTTCACCCCAGTCAGTGACCTGAGGCCATGGGCCCTTTACTGGAGGTGGAAGGTGACTAGGGAGAGTTGAGGTAAAAGTTTGGTATCAAGGATAATAGTGGAAGGGGACCAAACAACAAGTTTGGCAACTTAGCAAAAGGTGTTTGATGTTGATTTGGGCAAGTAAAAGGATTCTGCATGCCATGATATTTACCATGATCAACTAGAAGGTAGAAACAAGGTTGATCACCAAGTTTGATCTTGATTGAAGAAAGTTCACAATGTAAACTTTGTAAACCCTAGAATTTAACAAAATCAGGTTTCTGTAGATCTAGGCATGCTAAACTAATCTCCAAAATGCACCACTTGGTTTGGTGGTATTATTTGGGTATTAAAGCATGCACAAAAAGTTTGGGACCAAATGGGGAAACTTGAGGGGATTGGGATAAGTTAATCTATTATCCTTGAGGCACCACTTGGTGTGGATGCATTATTGGATGATTACAACAAGTACAAAACGTTTGATTTCAATAGGAGACAGTTGGCAATGTAGAGTGGCTCAAATTTGGATCTGTACAGAGAGGGTTTTGGGATATTTTGGTGAACCAAAACAATTGGGATTTAGATGAAACTTGGCAAGATGATCACATATATCATATGTGACATGCTAGAATTTTCTTGGATTTATTTGAGAATATTTCTTATAGAAATATTTCAAATGCTTGAAATAGGAAGAAATAGGCTTGAAGGGTTTTGTCCAATATTTTGAACAAGACCATGTGTTTAAACTCCTATGTATGGACAATATATGTCCACTGAGTTTTCCTAAATTTTATCAAATATTTTGAAAGCATAAAAATATTTTTCCTAATAAAAGACCATTTCTAGCCTACAGAAAAAGTCTTTAAATAAAATAAGAAAATAATCTTTACAAATAACATTTTGTTGTCTTGGGTAGTCATATATATATAGTAGGTTCCAAATAAAGCATTTGGGGGGAAAGGGTCCACCCAATTTTGGGACTTGTAGTGAAAATCTCACATCAGGGGTTTTTCAAAACCTAATTTGAATAAATGTTTTTTGGCGAAAATAATATTTTTAAAAAATATTTTTAAGTCCTATTCACATGTCATGATCATTGGACAAGAGTTGGGATCAAGGAAAAGAGTTCTTGAGGGTAGGAGGATGTTTTATGAATTATAGAGCACCGACAAGCAATCAACCAAGTAAGCAAGTAACACACAAGTCAACCATTCAAATGCACTCAAAAAGTTTTATTGGCCCTAATTTTTGAGTCATCTTAACTTAGTCAAGAGGCAAAACACAGGGTGTGATAGTTGAGCAGGGTCGTCATAGCCTTGTTCAGCTACCCAGGGGACATGCATGCGGACCGAAGCCTGAGGTCGTCGCCGCTGCCCCCGATAGTCCCACAAGGGCCTCGAGTGCGAGTAGAGCGGTGCCAGGCGCTACATCAAGAACTCCTTCACTATCATCGCTCTGGTCAGCTTCTAGGCGCTCATATCATGAGAGATCCGCTCCAGGATGGGCCTGGCCCGAGGGTCGGAGAGCTTCGCAGTGCTCCACGCGGGGGTCTTCTCCGGCAGCCCCTTCGGAAGATCCAAGCGGGAGTTGATGCTCTGGAGATCCAGGAAGACCCAGCGGTGCCTAAAGTTCTCCACCTTCTTCCCGACCTTTAAGAGCATGTTCCTGCTCTGGACCGCGACGAAGGAGACACACGCCGATCGCTGAGCGCCGTCATGCAACCGCAAGATAAAGAAATGATGGAAGAGGGCCACCGAAGGCTTCACGCCTACTAAAGCCTCGCAGTAGAAGGCGAAGAAGGACAAGAGCAAGATGGAATTGGGTTGGAGATAAAGAGCCTGGATCCCATAATGGTCGAGGATGGCGGTGAATAACTTGGAGATAGGCAGGATGACCCCAGAGAAGACACTATGGAGAAAGAAGGGATAGGCTGACTTGCACGGGTGCTACTTCTCCGTGGAGCCGCCCCATATCAAGGTCCGCACGCACTCGTTGGTCTCGTCCACCGTCGACGAAAGCACCGGGGCGAGGTCTCCGTCCTTGGCTATGGCGGACTCCGAGAGCACCGGTGAGATAGGGGCAGAGGTTGAGCTCTATGCCTAAGGCTTCGACTTGCCGGCAGGAGCCACCAAGAAGTCCCAGGGGCCAACGAAGCAACGACGAAGACGGTGCGGTGCCATGATCTGGAGAGGTTTCTGCTAAGGCCACATATCTGGAAGTAAGAGAAGGAGCGAGGAAGAGGAAAGAAATAATGGCTCAACGCTGGAATTCAGGCTTTTGTCGATTCGGGCAATTGCCGAAGAGGCATGGGATGCCTGACACCAACCGTGTAACGCATGCCAGTCCTGGCCCGCATGTGTTTGGGGCCCGCGACGCCTAGGGCTATCCTCAGCAGCTTCGCCCGGAAGCTGGATTGAGCGTGCCTTGGGCCCGGGGGCTACGGTCGGCGTTCTGGTAATGGGCGTACCCAGACCTGCATGCATGCGGCCCAGGGCATGGCCCACCTCGTTAGCCAAGTATGGTCAGCGCGACCTTGCTCCAAACAAGGCCCTCGCGAGAGCCTGAGCTCGCGAGGGAAGCATCACCAAGCCCTGCGAGGAATATGCCTCCTCAGGCCCCTTCCGGAGCGGTGGAGATCTCTATGTAGCGCTTGGCCTTGGGAGGCCAAGGATGACGTAAGGTGGGACAGACGGGCACCAGCACGCCAGGCAGTATAGTTTCTCCTTTGGTGCAAAGGGAGCAAGGACATACAGGGGTTCCAAAGCACCCCCAAAGGTTTCCATTCCAGTGCAACAAGACCATGACCATGAGCCCTGCAGGATGAATGTCATTACCGAGCCCACCTCTGCATCATCAACGGCTACTTTTGTGGGGACCCCGACTCATAAGTCATGATCACCAAATGCACGCGTACAGTGATCCCAGAGATCAATGCTCACTAAACACACAAAAACTGAATAACAAGAGTCTTACGTCCACATTTAGCGTCTTACACAAATAAAGACCATGAAGGTCTAGTCTTACATAGATAGGGCCACAAGGGCCAAACACTTAAAAATAACAAGCAGCAACAATCTTGATCAAAAGCGTGAACCCATGCCATCTGCCTTAAACCTACAGGCATTCTTACTGGGAAGCATCCTAGTTCGCATGTTCGGCAACAACGAACTCTTCACCGTACTCATGTTCTTGCATGCCTGGCCAATTAAATAACCAGTGGCAAGCCAATGAGTACTTTGAATGTACTCACAAGGAACCCATGATGAAACAAGGCAATAACAATGCATGATATAGCATTAAATAGGTGTTTTGCAGAAAGCTAATTTTGAATGCAATGACATGACCAAGTAACCTTGAGTAAGCATGCATCAACTGTTAACAGGTACTCATGTGAACAAGCTTCCGCTATCATCATATAAGGGGGGTTGAACATCCCATGTTCACCATCATGACAAGTCATTGGACTTAATTCAAGTATCACCTTTGTCACCATCACCCACACGCACACCAAGTTTAGAAACCATGGATGTAGCACAAGAGCGGTCATCCAACTGTCCTTGACCGTGGACACGGCTATTCAAATAGTTTTACACTCTGTAGAGGTTGCACACTTTACCCACAAGACTCGGGGAACTTCTGTGTCATCCATGACTCGCGGTATATTACATAGCCGAGGTAAGTACCCGAACAATGCCTTTCCCATGGTGATACCAAACAAAGAGTCCACTCTTTGGTGCCATCCCTCATTATATACATCACACGTATCATCCATTAGGGCACGCAACGGTGTTCCCGGTGCTTGTAATGACAACGCATGACCTTCCACTTCCGGGATGACCCCGTCTCGAGAGTGACCACTTCACTCTCACCACTGGTAATGCGGGATCCCTACTAGCACCAACCATAGTAATCGACAAATCCCTGTCCCATAAGGGGTATCGTGGTCATACATGTTAGGTTAGAATAACGGTCGCAACCTACACCAATCCATTTTCGAAAACTGCACACACTCACTTGCTCCGGCACATCACTTCTTTATCAAGTGGCTACCTAGCTCATCAACATCTCCCTCGGGCATTAGTGGCACCCGACGGGTTTTTCGAAAAGTCTTTGAAATCATAATGTTACCATCACCATGCATATTCCCATCCCACTTGCATAGCAACCAGAGGCAACCTAACTACTCCCACCCGCACAACCCTCATAAGGAGGTAGGGTCATGCATGATGCAAGTATCAACAAGGAGTATCAGGGGTATCCCACAAAAGTGGACTCCGCATCATCATGATCAAATACAATGAAATAAAGTGCTATATGCCATGCAATAAAAAGGGTTCATACTCATGGTCAAAGGGCTGCTTGCTAGGCTCAACAAAGTCTTCTGGGTCTTCAAAGTCTTCGGGCCCAACTCCCTCGTCAAGAGCGCAATCTATCGTCGCCATAAATAAATATAATAATAAGCATCACACAAAAACAGAGCACACAAAGCTTTTATTAAAATGCTACCCTATTCTGATAAATACTAAAAACTATACTAAAAATATTTTTCTAAGGTTTTGCTGTGGAAACATTCTTGAAAGCTATTTAAATAGAGGCAAAAATATGCCCAAAACAGGTTTTAAAATACAATAGTACATAAAAAGTTTTCAAAAAAAAATCACAAATGGGACTATTAAATTCTACATATTATTCTAAGATTTTGGGTGGAAAAATATTTGGCATTGGATTTCTATTTTGATCTGATGGATTTTTGGAAATCACAACAGAAAATAAAAAGGGGAAGGGGCATTGTGCCCTGGGCCAAATGCCCAGCCGCACTGGGCCAACCGGCTAGGCCGGCCCAGCTGAGCTGCGGGCGCGCGCGCGTGGCCAGGTTTGAATGTGATGCACGGGCCCCAGCGTCGGCGAGAGAGAGGGAGAGGGAGGGAGGTGTGGGGATGACAGGGCCGGGGGGTCCCACTTGTCATCTCCCACCTCTAGACAGGAGGGCGGTGATGCTCACCGATGACGAAGGAGGGCACGGTGAGGTAAGCAGGGGGCGGGGATGGACCCAGCATCAAGCCACCGGGCTCCTGGAGGTGGAAGGGCGGCTAGAGATGGTCTGGCTTGCTGCAATGAGCACCCGCGATGGAGGAGGTTCGGGAGGGGGTCGCCGATGGTCGGAGGGACCCTACGGGCCAGATGGAGGCGAGAAGATCACCGAAGCGGGCCTGTGTCCCAAGATCGATAGAGCTCCGCCGCGACAGCGCCTCGGTCGATCTCGAGCACTCGTGCTCGGGGGGCTCAAACGAGGGCTCGGGACAGCCGAATGGGAGGGGGGGAGCTTCCAGAGAGGAAATGAGGCTCGGGGAGGCTCTTTTTATAGGCGCCCGATGGTCCATCGAGCTCGGGTGCGCCGACGATCTCGGGGCCGGTGCCAAAGGCCACGGGAGGAGACGGGGGTGAGTCTGGGGCGTTCCTGGGGCTGGTCTAGGTCGAGGGGAGGGAAGAGAGAGGGAGAGGAGCGCATGTGTGTGAGGCAGGTCACTGCCCAGCCGGGCGGTGCTTGACACACGCGGGAGGAGTGAGAAGGAGGGGGCGACAAGGTGGTGTGGTGCGGATGTTGAGGGGGCCAAGTGGCGAGAGGGGAAGGCCCAAGGCCGCCGGAGCCATGCAGTGGGCAACGGCTACAGTGCCTCTCGGCACTGTAGCGCGCTCTAGAGCGCACGTATGGCATGCCATGGCATGCCAACGGTGTTCTGGGTGCGGCCAAAGGTGTCTAGGGGGTCTAGGGGTATCTAGGCTAGGGGACAAAGGCTATGGATGCCCTGGGAAGATGATAGAATAAGATGGGAGGGGAGAGAGGGGTGTTTTACTGCTGTCCAGAGGGTAGAAATGGGGTTTTCACCACTCAATCATGGAGCTGTGGCCAACCGAAGTTTACTGGAGGTGAAATACCATTGCAAAATAATGTGGTAAAAATTCGGGCTCAAGAGAAATATTTCAAAATCTTGATTTGGACAGAAAGGGTTTTGAGGGGTTTTGCCCTTGATTTTGAACATGGCCATGTGTTGAAACTCATATATATGGACAATATATGTCCACTAAGTTTCCCTAAATTTTCTTACATATTTTGAAAGCATTTAAATAATTTTCCCCTATAAAAGACCATTTCTGGCCTTAAGAAAAAGCCTTTTAAATAAATAGTAAAACAATCTTAAAAATTAGTAATTGGTGGTTTTGGAAAGTCATATATATAGTAGGTTTGAAATAAAGCCTTCGGGGAAAAAGGATCCACCCAATTTGAGGACTTGTAATGCAAACCTCAACTCAGAGGGTTTTGAAAACCTAATTTGAATAAATCCTTTATGGTAAAAATAGTTTTGGCTACTATTCACATGGCATGATCATTGGGCAAAGAGTTTGGGTCAAGGTAGATAAATATGAGAAGGGATAGAATCTAAGAGTGCCATACACAAACTCAACATAACAATCAAAAAAGCAATAATTCAAACAAGCATGCACTCAAAAAGTTTTAATTGGTTCCAAATTTTGCAAATCCAAGCATAACAAAGTGATACAACACAGGGTGTGACAGACCTACCCCCTTACAGGGATCTCGTCCCCGAGATTCCTAGGCGAAGCGCTAGAAAGATAAGGAAACTCGGATCTAAGATAGTCTTCACACTCCGAGGTTGCTTCAGCTTTAGTGTGGTTGCTCCATTGGACCTTGAATTACTTGATGGTGTGGCTCCGGGTGCAGCGCTCTACTTCATCCAAAATGCAAACTGGCCTCTCACGATAAGTGAGGTCTGGCTGAAGATCAATGGCTTGATGGGTGATGTCCTTGTAGAGGTTGGTGTAGTTGGGAACTTGAAGACACTTCCGAAGTTGTGACGCATGAAAGACGTTGTGCACCTCTGATAGTTCGGAAGGTAGCTCTAGGTTGATAGGCAACTTCTCGTTGCCTATCAGTGTTCTTGAAGGGGCCGATAAATCTTGGTGCAAGTTTTCCGTTGACGTGGAAACGCTTAGTTCCTTTGAGAGGCATGACACGAAGGTAAACATGGTCTCCAACACGGAAACTCATGTCCCGACGGTGATAGTCGGTGTAGCTCTTCTGCCTAGTCTTGGCGGTCTCAAGACGCTCTCAGACAAGTTGAACTTGCTCCTTTGCTTCGCGGAGGATGTTTGGGCCAAAGACTAGCCCTTCTCCGGTTTCTGACCAGTTGAGGGGAGTACGACACTTGCGTCCATACAACACCTCAAATGGTGCCATCTGAAGGCCCGAGTAATAGCTGTTGTTGTAGGAGAACTCGGCGAATGGTAGGCAATCTTCCCACTTGGATCCATAGAACAAAACATAGGCATGAAGCATATCTTCGAGTATCTGATTTACTCGTTCCGTCTGTCCACCAGTCTGAGGGTGAAAAGTAGTGTTGAAGGAGAGCTTGGTCCCCAAGGCTTCTTGGAACCTATTCCAAAACCTTGAGGAGAACTGGGTGCCTTGGTCCGATTCAATCTCCTTAGGAACTCCATGGAGGCTTACAACCCGGTTGATGTAGAGGTTGGCCAGTTGGCTCCCATTATAGGAGGTTTTGACAGGGATGAAGTGGGCTACCTTGGTCAGATGGTCGACAATGACCAAAATGGAATCATGTCCCTTGCTTGACCTTAGCAATCTGATGATGAAGTCCATCCCGACTTTGCCCCATGCCATCGGCCCTTCTTTGCCAGGGTAGTGGTGTCTTCATCCTCGGAGTCGACCCCCGCGCCCGTGTCCTCGCCGAGGAGTCTCCTCCCTTCTTTAGCTCGAGCACACTTATCTGCCAGAGCATATAGCTCAGCAACATCCCTGCCTTGTTCATCGCCAGCTCTTCCTGCATCCTACGGTTGCGCACGTTCTGATGGAACGCGTTGGTAACAGCGGTAGGATGAACGTTTGTAATGTTGTGGTTCACGCGGCTAAACCTCTGGATATACTTGCGCAAAGTCTCGCACTCCTTTTGAGGGATGATGTGCAAATCGTTCTCTTGACCAGGAGCTTGGTGGCCTCCTGTAAAGGCGCGAACAAACTCGTGGCATAGGTCTGCCCAGGAGGCGATGGATTCTTCCGGCAAGTGCATCAACCACAACTTGGCATTGGGCTTGAGCACCAATGGGAAGTAGTTGGCGAGTATCTTGTCGTTGCGAGCCCCGGCAGCCTGCACCGCAATGGTGTAGATGCTCACGAACTCTGACGGGTGAGTCTTGCCGTCGTACTTCTCCAGGACCTCTAGCTTGAACGTGCAGGAGTTGGGCCACTAGACTTGTCGTAGCTCACGGGTAAACGCCGGACAACCCACCTCGTAAGGTAGGCTGGCAGGATACCCTGGCGCGGGCTTGTCTAGAGTGGGCCCCGCGCGCTTATCAGATTGATGGCGTGCTTCCCGCCGACACTCGATTGTATTTCGAGCATCTTCCTTGCTTCGTTCATGAAGAACTTGACGCTGGTCGCGGCGAGTCCGTGGATCGGACGACACCGTCGAGTAACCATCGTAAGTGTCGGTCCGTCGAGTCGGTGACCGACGTTGTTGCTTTGGAGGAGAGTGCACCATGGTCGCACCGCCTCCGACCTTCTCACCACTGGTGTGAGCCGGCTCGATGGACCAAAACTTGTCAGCGAGGCTGAGGAGGCTCTGAATGGTGGCTCTCCATTCGTCGAGCTTCTTCGCAGCAGGAGGGAATTTCAGAAGTAGCTATGCTCGCGCCATTGCTTCTTCGGAGGTGGTAGGCAGCGATCGGCGCGAAGAACGTGAGGTGCTCTGACTCCTAACAGTGTTAGAAGGAGCTCCACCACGGTCCCACGATGGCACGCCACTCCCACTAGCTTGCTGGCGAGCATGTTGGTCCCGCGCACCTTGGGAGTGATGCGCATGAGCTTTTCCATGGGGACGTTGGGAATCGTGGGAGCCATGGCGGTGCTCTTCGCGCGGGTCTTAGGAAGGTCGTGGCGTAGGCGCTGGCGTGGGTGTCCTGGAAGGTACCATTTCATCCCCGGAGTTCACCATACCACCCGCAGGCGGCACAGCTCTGTCCTGAGATCCAGCAGTGCAGGGGTTCCTGCTTCCGCCATGAGCATCCCCGAAGTGGGCGTCGTCGCTTGCTTGGCATTGATCACTGGAGCATCGCCGAAGTTCTGAACCTCCGGCTCCTCCTCCACCTGTGTCCACACCGTCACCTATCTGTGTAGCTACAGGGACATCGGACGTGGATGGGCCAACAGCCGTCAGGCCCTTCTTCTTGGGGGCCATGGCAATGATGATTATGAAGGAACTAGCGCGCTGATCACCATAACAGATTCATGCGACCTATCCCCCTACCTCGCGCACCAAAGATGTCGTGGGGAACGAACACCTATGGGATCGGAGGGACCCCTTTCGGTTCGGCAGAGGAGAAGGCTCGCACAAAGAGCAGGTCTGATGAACAACGCATGGGGATTTTATGCAGGTTCGGGCCGCAAAGATGCGTAAAACCCTACTCCTACTTGGTTGTATTGTGGGTGTCTTTAGGGTTCCAGCTACAGGAGCGCTATGAATAGCTGCTACACGTATGAGCTAGAAGTTCCAAAAGTTCCAGGATCCAAAAGTCCAAAAGTCCTCTACCATAACGCCGTGAGCCTCCTTTTATATCATAAAGGGGATCCCCACAGTGACGTACAGTGCATACACGGGGTGTACAGAGCTACAGTGCTATCATTCCTAACACCGACAGAGTAGGACAGGCGCATTTAATGCACCATCAGGCATCTCTGACTGTCTACGGGATGGGACAGGGACCCGTCCCATCGGCACCGCTTACCCCCTCCATCGCTGACGTCGCGACACATGCCCAGGCGGGGCGGCACCTGGCATGTGCGTTAGCGAGGCTTGCCGGGGCTTCACCTTGTCGGGTCTTGCCGGTGCTCTGTCTTGCCTAAGGCTCTGATGGCCATCCCGGCAAGGGCTTGCAGGGGGTCTTGATTCTCCTGTACTTGTACCTGGCAGCTCCCTGCCGGGCCTCGTCGCCAGGGTGGCTACTACTACCCAAGCACGGGTAAGGGGCACTGGAGAGCCCAAAACTCTCATGCACCGACAGCTGCGGACATCGAAGGGGGATCGGTGTCATGATGGAGGAGCCTGAGGTGGTCGGGGGCTTGGATTGGGGGCAGCTACAGTGTGGGGCCGCACTATAGCATGCTCCAGAGCGCCCATATGGTCAGCATGGCCTCTTCCCGTGTGTTCTGGCGTGTCCTCTAGTGTCTAGGGGTATCTAGGAGTGTACACAAAGTGCAAATGTACAAGGGTGTACTCTGGAGATGCCTTAGGTGAGAGGGCAAGTGGAGGGAGAGGGAAAAACTAGCTTTCCAGGAGGGAATGTTGGGGTTTTACCCCATGAATCAATGAGCAATGGCCTTGGGGGTTTTACTGGAGGTCAAATACATTAGTAAGGGACCATGGTAAAATTTTGGAGGCAAGGAGAATAGGTTAGAGGGTGAAAATTTTGATTTTTAGAAATGACCAGAATGTGTTTGATGCTGATTTGGCCAAGTAAATGAATTCTACTTGCCTTGGATTTGATGTTGATTTAACAGGATGAAATGGTGGGTAAATATAGGGTTGATCACAAAGTTTGATATTATCTATAGAAAGTTGCCAATGTAAACTTTATAAACCCTAGAAAAGGGGCAGAAACATATTTCTTTAGATTTAGCTAAAAAAAATCCATTCCTTGATGCACCACTTGATGTGGTAGCATTATTTGGGTATTAGAGCATACCCAAAAAGTTTGGGACCAAATGGGGAAACTTGCCAATGCAAACATTTCTAATTCTTGAAATCAATAGAAATGGGTTTGAGGGGATTTGGACAAGTGAATATATTCTCCTTGATGCACCACTTGGTGTGGATTCATTATTGGAGTATTATAACATGTCCACAAATTTTGAGACCAATGAGAGACAGTTGGCAATGTAGAGTTGCTCAAATTTGGATCTGGACAGAGAGGGTTTTGGGATAGTTTGGTGAACCAAATCAATTAGGATTGATATGAAACTTGTCAATATGATCACATATATCATATGTGTCATGCTAGAATTTTCCTGGATTTAGTTGAGAATATTTCTTACAGAAATATTTCAAATGCTTGAAATAGGCAAAAATTGTTTTGAAGGGTTATGTCCAATATTTTGAACATGACCATGTGTTTAAACTCTTATATATGGACAATATATGTCCACTGAGTTCTCAAAAAAATTCCGAATATTTTGAAAGCATAAAAATATTTTTCCTAATAAAAGACCGTTTCTGGCCTTAAGAAAAAGCCTTTAAATAAAATAATAAAATAATCTTTAAAAAATAATATTTTGTTGTTTTGGGAAGTTATATATATTAGGTTCCAAAAAAGCATTTGGGGAAAAAGTATCCACCCAATTTGGGGACTTGCAGTGCAAACCTCAACTAGTTTTTTTTGAAAACATACTTTGAATAAACCTTCTTTGATCAAAATTAATTTTGATAAAAAATAGTTTTATGTCCTATACACATGGTATGATCATTGGACAAGAGTCTATAACAAGTAAAACAGTTTTGAGAGTAGGAGGGAGTTTTATGAATATAGAGCACCAGCAAGCAAACAAACAAGCAAGCAAATAGAACACAAGTCAAGCATTAATCAGCACTCAAAAGTTCTAATTGGCCCTAATTTTTGAGCCACGCTTACTAGGCATGAGGCAAAACACATGGTGTGTCATGCTTCCACCCAAGTACAACCTTCACTTTATTGGGATCCGCGGCAATTCCGTCTCGGGTCATTACGTGCCCTAGAAAACTGACTTATTTTAGCCAAAATTCATAATTGTTGAATTTCTATATAATTGATGTTTCCTTAATTCTCCTAGCATGATTCTGAGGTATTGTGCATGTTCTTTCGATGTCTAGGAATAAACCAGTGTGTCATCAATCAATACTACAACAAACTAGTCCATATAGTTCATAAAGAGTTTGTTCATGAGATGCACAAAATATGATGGGGCATTTGTCAGTCTGAAGGGCATCATGGTAAACTCATATAGTCCATACCTTGAGGTGAATGGTGTTTTGGGTATGTCTGGCGGCCAAATTTTTAACTCATGATATCCTGACCTCGGGTCTATTTTGGAGAACACCTTGGCTTGTGTGAGTTGGTTGAATAAATCATGTATCCGTGCCATCGGGTATTTTTTATGGTATCCATGTTGAGAACTCGATAATCTACACATAGCCTTGTAGTTCTGTCTCTCTTCTTGGCGAATAACACTGGTGATCCCCGTGGTGAAAAGCTTGTTCTCGTATATCCCTTGTCCAACAATTATTTTATTTGCTTCTTTAATTCCACTAATTCTGTTGGTGCCATCCGATTTGGTTTCTTATAAATTACAGTAGTGTCGGGTGCTTATTCAATGATGAATTCTATTTCCCGATTAGGTGGCATACCGGATAGATCTTCTAGGAATACATCTAGAAATTCACAGACTACTGGAACTTTACTCAATTCTGAAATGTCCACTTTACTAAGCCTTGCTTGAGGTGGCGCTGCCCTTTCTATGGCTAGAACATTTATTGTCTTCCAATGTTGATGGGTGACAGTCACATTCTGACTGAAACAATCAATAAAGCCCTTGTTGGTGGTTAACAAGTCCATTCCCAGAATGACATCCAATCCATTGTTTTCCAACAAGATGATGTTTGCCCCAAACTTCAAACCTTCAATTTCAATAAGTTCACCTTGACACTAACTTTGAGCGATTTTCTTGACTCCCAGGGACTTGATAGTCTTTGAATTTTCTAGAGGGAGAATCGAAAAATGTTTTCTCAAGGAAAATATTTTCTAAATGAACGGGTGAGAAGCTCCAAAACCAAATGAAACCATTGCAATAATTGGCATGACATGAAATGTACCAAGTACGATGTCTTGTGCATTCTGAGCTTCTTCTCTGGCCACATGATTTACGTGGCCCTTCCTGTGGTTGTTGTTGGGGTTAAAATTGTTGCGCTTTAGTGCTGCCTTATTACCATTGTCGTTTGACTTTAGAGCCACATTTCCCTGCTTTGGGCATTGCCTGGCATAGTGTCCTTCTTCTCCATAAGCGAAAAATGTAACGCCTGGATGGTATGTGAACTCCTTGTTTTTGGCACGATAACTATTGTTCGGGCGGGGTGCTACAGTTGGGGGTTTTGGTGACACATTTTTTTGGAAATCATTTCTGGGCTTGTTGTTGTATGACTACCTGGAGTTGTCTCTATGGCGTTTGCGAATATCATCGAAATTGTTGTGCTCATTTTCTAGCACAATAGGTTTGTCCATTAGAGTCTTGAAGTCTGGAAAGGTGTGGACAACCAGCTGGTATTTGAGTGCTGGTGCAAGCCCATCTAGAAAATTTTCCATCTTCCTATTTCAGTCATCTATTCATCGTTTGCATAGCAGGCTATCTGTTTGACCTGGCTGTGATATACTCTCATGGTCATGCTCCGCTGCTTGAGATCTTCAAATTCTATTTTCTTTATTTTCATTATACTGCTGGGAATGTGCGCCCCACGAAAACTTTTCTTAAATTCATCGCGGGTAATGTTGTTCGCATTGGGATGCATGCGTAGGAAATTTGCCCACCATGATGCAGCTACTCCAGTCAAATAATGGTGTGCGTACAATACCTTTTCATGATCTAAACATTTGGCAGTAATCAACTTTCTCTCAATGTCATAAAAAAATCGTCTGCTTCCAGCGGCTTGTCAATGTGAGAGAAAATTGTAGGGTGAGTCTTCTGTAGCTCACACAATTTGGAACATTGTTGATATGGTCTGTGGTGATTTCCCATTTTAATCAGGTGGTTCATCATCTCTTGATGTTGCTGCTGGCTTTGTTTATAAAGGCGATATACTTATGAATATGTTGTGTCACTGTCCTGCTGGCTTGACTATCCCTATGTGTAGTTGTTGCATGTATGAGTGAAGTGGTTGTCCTCTGACGGACTGGGCAGGGAGCGAGTCCAAGGACGATACATTTTTCACTCTCATTGTAATTGTAAAATCCAATAAGTAAAATCCGGGAAGCAAAAATAATTTTTGTTGAAGAGAATAAAATAAAATACTGAAAGATAATTTCCATAAAAACGCAAATGCATACGGAGAAGGACCGCATGGTTCATATATTACAAGCAAGCCATAATTATACAATACATCACTCATGATGCGCGTACACATTTCTGACATATTTTTTAATCTAGTGCACCCATCCATACCCCTACATGATGCGAACATGACTAGTGCCCTCCAAGTCTACAAGCAAACACATATCTCACAACATATTTTACAAGCCGACCTATCGTACATGTGATCTGCGCACTTAGTATGAAGCAGTGGGGATATCGCTTGGCGTGCCAAGGGTAAGCCCCAGACAAGGTGCAGGTGCTGAGGACTCGACCTCCTCATGAATAGTCTCCAGGCGAGGGACAGGGGCTGCATGGTTGAGATAGCGAGAGCGCCAAGTGTAGGTCTAATTGGGGTAGGAGCGATTACTTGGTTAAATTCCTCAGTACTAGGCAGACGGCGAGCGATGGACAGGACGGACGGCGAATATGAAGCAGTGGATGAGTGGTATGATAGTGGTGGCGCAGGGTGGAGACACTCATCCTTGTTAGGCATACAGGCCTGAGCTGAGTCCATGCGCGCCGCGACATAGTCATCTACTAAGCCATCAAAAGCCGCTTCTGGTGCCATGGGATACTGAACGAGTAGCTCAATTGCTTTGTCCCTCTCTTCCATGGTGCAAGCAAATGCGTAGTGGCTAGTGTATGGAATGTGGCATGGAAGATAGCGATAAGGAGGAGTCTTCATCACTGGCCTGGTAGATGGTCAGAGTGTCATTGATCTTGTGATGGTAAATCACGTATTTAGAGCGGGTCGACGGCCCAATCGCGACCCTGGCAATGGTGGTGAGGAGCCAGGAAAATCTTGTTGACTCGTTGGCGAACACCTGAGATGGAAAATTGCCGCTAGCCATCTACAATGGTAGACCAAAATCCTAGATAGTCATATCGTAAATATATGATGACTAACAAAAAAATTGCTACAACATGCGGGATGTTCTTAAAACTTAATTAGACTAATTTATTAGTTAGCGATCGTTGGGTTCCTACAATCAGCCTACCTTTGATACCAAGGTTGTCACAGCTGGTTTCCCAATAAAACATTTATAGGAAATAACCCTTATTGTCCAGTAGAAAGATGATTTTACATTGGTAGTCAATTCCTTATACAGAAATCAAGTAGCACATAATATTATACATGGCTGAGCATACCGTTACTCAACAATTTCTTACAAGCATGCCAATATATTATATAGAGGCGGATATATAACATTGGAAATGGTGGTAGTACTACTGACTCGCAATATATGGTGGTGGTGGAAATGTCATAACGGAGTGGGTGACATGACTCTAATATATTACAACCCATCAAGCGTCACGGTGAGACATGACGATTTTATTCGCGTGGCAGAAGCGTTTGTGGATTATACAAATGGTGGACTCTAGGATCGCAAACGACTGACTGGGACGCCTCTAGGCATCGGACTTGCTAGCGTACTCTTCATCCATAAGATCACCTTCATCAATATCTTGCCAAATCCACTAGCCGGGTGAGTACTTTGAATGTATTCGCAAGGTAGTTTGGACATAAGATATACTGAATGTAGACATAATACACATGTTCAGGTTAGATCAAATTTAATGCACACATGAATATTAATAGCATAATAAGGTAAGGGTAAATGGAAAGTTGGTCGGTAATCCTCCCAAAATTTCCAAGAAAACAAAATTATGCCAATCGGGTGTATGAACCAACGCCTCAAATGGATAATAGAAAATAAATAAGCCAATAGGGTATCCCAAGTGACACCTTGAAAGGAAAAATAAAACAAACCGATCGGATGTCTAAAGCAACGCCTCAAAAGATAAAATAAAATAAACATCTCGGGTGTCTGAAGCGACGCCTCGAAAGGTGAAACATATAAACTGCCACAGTCGGGCGTTAGGGGGACACCATATAAAGGGCTTGTGTTCAGGAATAAAATGTGAGTATCCTGGTGGTAAAACCATCCCAAGAGATACTCGAGCATCATTCAGTTAAACAGGTTAGTCCAACAAGCAATAATAATATTCAAATGAATCACAAGTTCATTTATGCCATGTAAGAATTTTTGGTTCTTCAGAAACCGACGTTGAGACCGACACTTGACCTGTCAACCAGCATGCTTGACCGTGGACACGGTTATTTGGATAGTTTTGACTATACAGAGGTTGTACTCTTTACCCATAGCCAACGGATTTCAGTAGTAAAAAAAGATTAATTCCATCTATGGTATTTTGGAAGTGAACAAACCTAACCAGTACACACCCATTTCACCTCACAATGCTCGGAATTATCCAAAGAAATATTCAAGAAAAACTATAATATGGGGAGGCCGACGCCTCGAATAACATGGGATCAAATTTATACCGTGCGCTACTAAGGTGTGCCCCCCTCTCGCCTCAGCTGGAACACCCATGCCCCCTGACCGGATGACTGGCATTATTCAAGGCCCATGAAACTCTCATCACGGTCCCTCTATTTCATATGTACATGAAAAGAGGTTTACAACTTACTAAACCGTAGTCCCTTGCGAAAAGAATGTGACGGCACGAAAATAAGGTAAACTGGGACAAGACTTGATCTATGCCAATACTGGAGTTAAGTAGTTTGTTATTATACTAGCATGCTCCACATATAACCTTTCATGTCACCACGTGACTAGGTTGTCAAATCATTTCTTGAACTCCCCAAGTTCTTAGGTCATATGCAAAGCATCTATGCATGCAATATAATATTCATAATATGCTACCATGTCTACATGCAACAAAATTTTATTAGACAAACATGACATGAATAATCATATCAAAGATTCAAACATGCTTGCCTAGATCAACGTAGCGGGAATATGTCTCGGTGAAATTGACGGCGGTGTTTCCCTCCTCGGTATTTATATCACAAAATACGCGACACTTACGTAAATACTGTGAACATATAAAAATTTGTCCCAAGATATTTCCAAATAAATCTGATAAAAAACTACAGTTAAAAAGAAATTTTTCATAAAAAGAGTCAATTGAAAATCATTTATGGTTTAAAAGTTATAAACGAAATAGAACCATGGACCTATTTGTGATGAACAGAAAGTCACCGATGGGGTAGACTGAGAAAACAGCAAACGGTTCGCGCAAAACACGCGAACCAGCGATGGAAAACGGATTGCGGGGAAATACGTATTTCAAAAAATGTTTGGAAAAATAAAAGAAGCTGACGAGTGGGGCGGTGCAGGTGCACTCTGGGGACTCTTCCGCGTCTCGGGGTAATGGAGATGGTTGTCAGCAAGCACCACGTCGACGATAGCTTCCACTCTGGCGGACGACAGCTTCTGGTGGAGTTGGAATCTCACCGGAGAGATTTGCAGCCGTCGAATTGACGCGCGGGTCAGAGAGGACAAATTACCAGGTGACTACTGGAGAGGTTAAGCAGAAGGCATCGACCACCTTTGGCGAATTTATCCCGGAACCGAGGCGGATTGGCGGCCGGAACTGGAGGAGAAGACCTCCCCGAGGCCCTCTATGGTGATTGGCGTGGAGTTGGGATCTCAGTGGAGTGGAGCGAGGTCGTAGCACAGCCCGAGGGTTCTATTTATAGGCGGCCGAGGCGGTTGCCATAGCGGGTTTCCCCGATGTGGATCACGGCGAGGTAGGGAGTCTTGACATGATGTTACGGTGGCTGGGTGGGGTTAGAGATGATCCAGGGTTCTCGTTTTCTACTTAATCAAGCTCGTCTTTGAGCAATGTACGCAGTGCGACGGAACGGCTCACGGGCGCGGCGGACTGCAGTCGGTGCGCTCCTTGTTCTTGTGGCGTTGGCGATATACAGGCGGTGCGGGCATGCTAGGGACGGTCACGCGGCGCTCCTTGGGGTAGTGGACAGTGCTGGACGGCGTCGTTCTGCTAAAAGACCCACTGTGGCCGCCGTGTGCTTATCTGTTGCGTCGGATGAGGACGGCGCTGGCATGCCAGCTCACCGGCGACAACCAAAGACTGCCAAATGACCGCGCGACGCGCTGAGCTACCCACGGGCAAACAGGGAGAAGAAAACAAACGGCTACTGCTGAGATTGTTTCTGAAATTGACCAAACACTGAATACTTGCACACCGAGTGCTCGACGAAATTCCAAAGGTATCTAGACAATTTTGCTAGGGCTGATATTTGGTGGGGAGATCTACTGATGTATCTAGAAGTTCCCTGATTTTTCTGAGAAATTTTTAAGAAGGGAAAGAAGGGTCTTCGACAAGAAATGCAAATCTGGTCCAAACTCCCTGTAAACATAGTTTAAAATTTTTGAACTAGTGACCCTAGGGTTTTTGGGTAATCTTGTTGTGGGTACTAAGGACAAGCTAGGTTAATTTATTTGGTTCAGAAACTTAAGCTAGTTAGGAGTTCCTTTGGAAATCCTATGGGTACAAAAGAAATGGCATAATTTGTTTAGAGCAATATGGGATGAAATAAAAATATATGGTAGGCTAAAATCTTTGTGAAAATGATGTGGTTGTTGCCTTGGATCAGGGAAGGAAATATTAGGGAGAAAGATTTTGAACTATGCACCATCATAATAAGTGACCAAGGTTCTCAAGAGGGAGGTATTGGAATCAATTTCCAAAGGTGGCCCTTTAATAAAAGAAATAATGAGAACAAGTAGACCATTTGTTTTGCAAGAAACACAATCTGAAATCTTGAGAGTCAAAAGGTTTATAAGGTTTTTTACCAAAAAGATAAAAAGAAAAACCTTGCCAAAATTTTAAATATACCTTCCACAAAAGAATTAAAATTTGTTAAACCAATTTAATTTTTTTGGGGTGTTACACCCTTGGAGCAGGTACTTTGTAACACAACGTTATGGTCCACGTCGCGAAATGTAATGTGGAATGGCACCCCTTCAAGCTGGAGTTTCTCACTACAAGGACGATCAAGGCTACGTCTCGAGATGGCTTCATGGCGGAATGGACATGCATGCATCAAGATGAGCCTCGCGAGGACAAGTCCCTTTTGCATAGGAAAGATGCCCCTAATGGTTGGACCATTCACTTTGACGGAGCAATCTCCCGGCTAGGCGCGGGGGCTGGCGTGATGCTCACCTCGCCTACAAGGGACAAGCTCTACCACGGTGCAGCTCTGCTTTAAGCACGATGACAAGGTCACCCAACAACATTGCTGAAAACGAGGGCCTCATCGCTAGACTCACGGCCGCCATCACACTCGACGTGAAGCGGGTGCTCATCAAAGGCAACTCGCAACTTCTCGTCAACTTCTTCAAGAAGAGCTACAAACCCAAGGATGAGCACATGGCCGCCTGCCTCGAGGAGGTGCGCAAGCTCGAGAAGCGCTACTTGGGCATGGAATTTCTACACATCCCCCGCAGCTACAACTAGGAAGTTGATGACATCGCCAGGAAGGCATCGTGCTGTGAGCCCGAGGATACATGCGACTTCGAAGAGCGGCTCTTGAAGTCGTTTGCCACGCTACCACTTGTCAGTACCATGGCACCTCAGGAGGATGTGCCTCTCACGCCTCCCATAGGCGCACCCAACTATGACCCACCATCAGGCGCTTGCCTTCTACTAGTGCTCGAGCCTCAAGAGCAGAACTGGGCCACAAAGTTTAGTATCTACTTTGAGAACGAGACTCTCCCAGATCCCAGTAGACAATTCCAAGGCCAAGCGTGTGGACTTCCAAGCCATGTCCTATTGACTCAAGGATGAATATCTCTACAACAGACGCCCCAATGAGACAACGTTGTGCTGCATCTCTGAGCAGCAAGGTCACGAACTGCTTGTTGACATCCCCGGTGGGGACTACGACCGTCACTATTCATCGTGCACCCTTGTGGGCAAGGCTTTTCGCAACGGTTTCTATTGGCCTACACCACTTGAAGATGCCATTGAGTTGGTCCGCTCCTACGAAGCTTGCCAATTCCATGCCAAGTAGACTCACCAACCAGCATAGGAGCTCTAGACCATCAGCCTCAAAATGCACTTTGCGGTCTGGGAGCTAAACATCTTTCGTCCCTTCCCGCACGTAGCTGGAGGCTACCTCCATCTCTATGTCGCCATCGACAAGTTCAACAAGTTGGCAGAAGTGGAGCATGTTCACCCACCAAGCAACGGCCAGGCTGAGCATGCAAATGCTAAGGTCCTCAAAGGACTCAAGACAATAAGTTCAGCAAGACGCTCGTCGCCTACGGCAAAGGCTGGCTCAACCAACTCTTGTTTGTGCTATGGTCGATACCCGCAACGGCGACCAAGCCTACTGCTGAAACTCCCTTGTTCCTCGCCTATGGGGCGGAAGCGGTCCTTCCGATTTAGCTCAAGCATGGGTCCCACGGGTCATGGCCTTCAATGAAAACAACCAGGCCAGCCTGTGGGAAGCTTATATGCTCCTCCTCGAGGAAGCACGTTGCCAAGATGCCCTCTGTGCAACTCAGTATCAACAGGCATTGTGTCACTATCACAGTCGCAACATACGCCCGCACACCCTTGAAGCTAGCATCCTTGTCCTGCGGTGGGTCCTCTCTAGAGAAGGACTTTGCAAGCTCTCGTCCATGTTCCAAGGTCCGTACACTGTCGTCCATGTCTCTCGGCATGGCACAACACAACTTGAGACCGAGGAGGGCGTTCCGGTACAAAACACACAAAACATCCAACATCTCCGCAAGTTCTATCCTTAACCTCACGGAGTACATAACGACTTGGGTTGTACATGCCCCAAAACTCTCTACATGCGTCGCCACGAGGCAGGAGGAGCTCCTAAGTAGTTGTGATATGTGTTGGGTTTCTACCCTAAGAGGAGGGGATGATGCAACACGGTATAGATAAGTATTTCTCTCAGTGAGAACCAATGTTATCGAACCAATAGGAGGATCACACAACTCCCATCTTCAACACCTACACACAAAAGAGCAAACACTTGCACCCAACACGGGCAAGAGGATTGTCAATCCCCTTGAACTTCTTACTTGCAAGATAATAAGTAGTGTGGATGAGAATAGATCACTGTAAATTGTAAAAGAAAAATGGCAGCAAGGTAGTAAATGTTTTTGTAATTATATATGTGATGGACCGGGTGGCCATAGTTTTCCCTAAAGGCTTCTCTCTTGAATAAAGCATATGGTTGGTAGACAAATTACTGTTGGGAAATTGATAGAAAATCGCATAGTTATGCAATATTTATTCACGACAATGATCATGTGTATATAGGCATCATGTCCATAAACAAGTAGACTGACTCCTGTGTCGATGTCAAATCTGACATATCTCATAGTAGGGACCCTAAGCTAGTCATCTTGGAGCGATGGTAACATGGACACTTGATTTTACCCAGGTTCGGGCTCTCTCAAGGAGATAATACCCTATGTCCTGCTTTTGATTGTATTGATATGGGGATAGTACATACTACATGTATCTACCACGAGATTGTTGTAATGTATTTGAGATTGTTTATTGACTAGCTTGGCCTTAGTTTATATAATGCACCATAGGCCTAGGGTTTAGAGGAGTCCTTGTCTTGTGCGCCAAGTTTTATGGAATCTCCTATGTATGCATCATGGGTTGCCTAAAGTGGCCCATTAATGAATCTCCATGGGGGTCCTCGGCCCGACCCACTGGTCGGGAGATGACGTTGTGAGTTGCCCATAGTCTAGGACACTGTGAGTAGCCCCCAGAACTGGTCTCATGTTGGGGACACTCCTCGGTTCTTCCAAATAGTTGTTTTGTCTTCGGTCGTCGGTCTTGAAAACTGGTTCAACAAATATTCCCATCTTCGATCCTGAGGATCGCCAAGTTGAATCCGAAGAGTTCATACGTTGGGCATCCGAGGATCCCTTTAAGTTTTTGGCCTTTACAGATGCCTTGTTATATTCTACGCCACACCTCGGGTTTCAAGTGTTTCCCATGCGGCAGTGCCCTCTTGCTTCCGAGATCCAATGTCGAAATGTATTTGAGGCGTCCTTTTCCAGCCGACCTCCAACGCTGGTTGGCATCCGAGGTGTCATAGATTACCTCGGTCTCTGAAAATTTGAAGGAGATCATTCAAGCTTAAATGCCAGAATAGTCATTTATGGAGCCAGCCATTAGCATCTGAGCTTTATGCCGGACTACTTCCAAGGTATGTTTTTGCAACCAAGCTCTAATGTCGATCGACATCTGAGGTGTCCTAGATTAACTCGATTTGAAAGAAGTTTGAAGGATTTCAACCGAGCATAATATCGGAAAAGTCCCCTAAGGAGCCATCCACTCGCATCTGAGACATATGCTAGAGTGCTTCCAAGGTGGTGCACCACCTCGATCGTGGGCAGATTTTTTGTGGACTTTTTTGATTGGGGCAATTTATTCTCCGCCGAGATGTATAGCCGGTAGCTCTCAAGGTGTGCGTCGGTTTAAAACCCGAGATGCACCTAAAACCGTAGTGCACTTTCAATTTGTTGCATTGAATGGGCAATGTAGTAGCCCCTGAACTGGAATTTGGGCACGGGTGGTCGAATCATGGATCGATATTTGTTTGACACAAAATTTGTTACATTTGACACAATTTATGTGTAATGATTCTATGTATCCAACTACTTTACATCATTAATGCTCGTATCTACATTGTACATGACTTTCTTGACCAACCATTGGCTTCAACCTCCTCAGCCAGTATTAGCCGAGGAGTGTTTGTCCTACTTTATAAAGCCTTTCTAAGGGAAAAGATTTACGACACACAAGGCAATCCGTCCATATGATTTTATAAACAAATGTATGCGGAGAGATATGTTATATTCCTGTTTAATGTAAGAAACATCTTCTAGAAAAAATAGTTCATTTATAAGTGTCTTTTCCTTGGATGTCATGTTAACCATGTGTAAGTGCATCTAGTGCCCCTTAGTGATTTTGCTGTATTGAAGACTTAAAGGATTAGAGACTAATGCGTTTGTAAGTGTACACCTGCTCTATAAGTCGTTGATGACTTTGGTATATTCGGAGATTATCGACCCCTAAAAATGAATGTCTTCAATTGAAGACTTTGGTGAAGACTTTTGTATTCCCTAAAGACTTTGAAAATGAAGAAGTTGGTGTGACCTTGAAGATATGAACAAGGACTATGAAGCGTGAAGTCTTTCGTTTTCGTAGTTTCATTTCCTTTCTTTGAGTCATAGGAAACACTGTATTGTTAAAGGGTGCCGAGGTAATACTAAGGAAAATTTCCAACTGATGCTCAACTCAAAAGCCTCAACCAATCTAATCCTTCGAGTGAAGCCTTTGGAAATCTCTTGCTGTTCAGTCCAGTTCTTCAGTGACAGAGACGAAGTTTTTCTGGTCTCTGAGGAAATTGGTCTGACTAAGGAGTTGGGATTTCGCCAGTGCGAATTGCCTACACGTGAGGAATATGATAAGCCTGAGGACTTTCATAGTTCAAAATTCTGACCGTTGTTGTGCTTAGCGCCAGGTGTCGCCAATCATCCTATCCACATAACGGTCATATAATTGGGGGCATTTATGTCTTATCATGTCAGGTTGCACCCTGGCTATAAATAGCCACCCCCACAACCACTAGTTGGTTGGCTGCTCCGAGAGATAACTGATACTTGTCATTTGAAAGCAACCCATCCTCTGAGGAGTTTGAGAGGATATCATCAGTGAGAAAAAACCCAAATCCGAACCACCAAACCCGAAGTTCTTGAGCATCACTGAAGAGATTGTTCCTGTATGGAACCGATGCTTGTTACCTTTGAAGACTGTGTATCTTCCAGACGGTTAGGTGTGACAGCCCGGGACTGACGCTCTAGAAGATTCTAGAAGATTCCCCTTTTATTTCCGTTCTCGTCTGTGGTTCGTTTGTCTATTGCATTCGTCATCGCATCATTCGCATCATCTGCATTGCATCAACACCCGTTTTCAAACTTGCATTCGTTCGTAGTCGCCGGTTCTCTCCGTTCTTGCCGTTGCCCGTTTCGAGATCAACCACACACGCACACGCCCGCGACACCGTTTAAAATAAAACCGTTTTTAAGCGCGCGCAAAATATTCTCGGATCGAGTTGAAACTTGTCGTGCGGTCGAGTTATATCTTAGGTAGACCGCCCATCGATTTTCGTCGCAATCCGAGTTCGTTAGATGCCCCGTCGGTCAGTCGTAGCAGAGAGGTCATCGGTAATCGTCGGACGTTTATCGCTGTTTTAAATCTTCGTGCCGCGCCGCACCGCTTCCCTCTCTTCCCCTCCTAGCCCCTTTGCACAGCCACCGTAGCCCCGACCCTCCACTTCCAAACGTCGGATCGTCACCCGGCAGTCCAAAAACGAACAGAGCCGTAGACCCCAGCCCGAAACCCTATATATAGCCCCTAACCCACCTCGTTCCGCATGCCAAAGCATCCCTAGCCAGCCCCCACCTTCTCCCTCCTCCAGCCAGCCCGCCCGAGCCCATCTGGGCCCGGATCTTATGTCTCGGAGCTCCTCCCGAGCTCATCCATGGAGGATCCCCGTGCTCCCCGCAGCTCCCCTGCCCGTAGCCATGGCCAGCCCTCGCCGGAGCCGCCGCCGGCCGGAGCCGGGTCGCCGGAGCTCCTGGCCAGAGCTAGCCGCAGCCGGCCTCTCCTCTCCCCTCTCCCTCTTCTTCTCCCTCCGGCTCCCTCTCTCACTCTCACCCGTGGCCTCTCCCTGTGCAGGATCCGCCGTCGTCCGGCCTGCCGCGTCGCCATGGCCCAGCGCCGCTAGAGCTTCCGCCTCCCCACGAGCCGCCGCCGCCTCCCTCCGGCCGGATCCGGTCTACCGCCGCCGGATCGGCCACCGCCGCCGCCGTCGCTCCTTCCATCGGGCTCGGGGAGGAGCACGAGCGAGCCGCTCCGCCCGTGCCCGTTGACCGGCTCCTGCGCCCACGTGGGCCACCTCCCGAGCCGGCCCACCTGCTCCCCAACGGCGCAGCCGCCAGGCCCAGCTGCTCCTCCCCCTGCCTCTGGCCTAGATCGGCCCAAGGTGAGCCAGCCCCCTTTTTTTTCTTTTGTGTTTTTTTATTTATTTTATTTGCGGTATTGAAACGTCTATATCTAATTAACCGTTAGTCGATTTAAAATACTTTCAACATATTAAATGTTCAGAAAAATGCGTAGATTAATAATATGTCATCTTCACCCATGCATAAAATTATTTAACATGCCATTTTTCATATTTGCATTAATTGCATTTTCAAAATTGATTAACCGTGCATCGAAATTAATAGATTCTCAAATTAAAAATCTTCATCTCATTTGCACCGCATTTTCATGCATGATAAAATTGTTGGCATGATGTTTGCACATTATTTGCATTATCGAATTGCTTTAACGTGATTAGGCCTAATACCCACATATTTAATTGTGATTAATTCTCTACATGAATATATGCATATTATATATGTTTTCGGGGTAGAAAAATCCGTAGGATTTAACTGTGCATTTGGTTTTGTCATTTGAGCATGTTTGTGTGCATGTCATTTTTGCCGGGATGCCCTTTTGTTAATTATGTGCGATTTAATCCATGCATGTTTTAAAATAACTTTGAACGTGAAAAATGGCCTTTGATATGTGTCCTAGCCCTTGGACATTTTGCTTGTCATAGAAATGCATGTTTAGGTGTTGTTTTCTTATTGTCAACATGCTATAAAATTCTGTTGTTTTGATGGTCCAAAATATTCCTAAGTCTGGAATCTGTTATATTTTGGTGCTGTCTTGCCATGTGATTTGCTAGTGACCTAGAACTCTTTTGTGGTAGGTGTAATGAGATTATTTGTTGTTGATAATGTCCTTTAGTATGCTGTTAAGTTTCATGACATTCTATGATATGTAGCATATAGTTTCACTTCTGTCAATATGCCTTCGTGATAAAAACTGCACTGTCTAAAACTGCTATTTTCACCAAGTCCGAAACTGTTATTAAGTTGCCTTCTTGTGAGCTTCCTACCTAGTGATCCATGCATGTTTTGATTATGATTTGTGAAGATGAAATGAAGTGGATGTTGTATGCTATTGACCCATGCTTAGTTCATGCATTTTGGAATATTGAAACTTGTTGTTTTTGTATGTTCAAAATGCAATCTTGCTGTTTTTGATAGATTTCAACTAAAACTTGTTTTGATGATTGTGGTTGAACTGTAGCTCCGTTTTGGTCATTCCATATATGAAACTTGCTTAGAATCTCATTTAGTTTCACAATAACTTGCTGCATTCATGATTTGAAATGTTTTGTGGTGGTTCTTCCCATGCATTTGCATTCATGACATGTTTATCTTGTATTGCTCATATCTTTTAGACCGTAGCTCCGTTTGAGATGTTCTATATATGTAAATCGACTAGAATGATGTGTAGAATAGCATGGTGACATTTATTTTGCTGTTTAACAACTCTAAAATATGATTAGTTCAGATCTGGACCAATTTCGAAATTAACATATGAGGTCGTTTTTTAAATGCTATAAGTTGTTTCCGACCTTATTTAAGTTGCCTAGATAGATAGTTTAATTATGCTTCACCTCTTACCATGTTTAACAACATTTAATATTGTCGTGTACCTAACGGGAGTGAACTAAATATTTTGAACGTGGAGTTTCGTCAATATGCAACTCGTTGCATATTGAGCTTCACTTAATGTGTAGTATTTGATTGTGGTGAATTGTCATGCCTTGCATATTAAACCGGACATGCATCATATTTGTTTGTGCATCGTGTTTTGCATATGTGGTGATGTATCTTGTGTTGATTGTTGTTTTCGGATTGCTTCTTCTCGATAGAGTTCCAAAAGCGTTCGGAGTGTGAGGATTCGTTCGACCACGTTGGCTCGTCTTCTTCATGGACTCGTTCTTCTTCCGAGCGGGATCTCAGGCAAGATGACTCATTTCCCTGGATACCATTACTATCATTGCCATGCTAGATGTCTCATTTTCTATCGTTATGTCGCGCTACCTACCACTTGTTTGTTAAGCCTCCCAACATTGCCATGAAAATCCTCTAACCCTCCATCGTCCCAGCAAACCTTTGTTTGGCTATGTTATCGCTTGCTCAGCCCTTCTTATAGCATTTCTAGTTGCAGGGGCAATTGCTTCCATGTGTCAACATGGACCTTCTTTTGTTATATCATAATATTGCTGCTATTTAATTTAATGCACTTATATACTTGGTAAAGGTGGAAGTCTTGGCCTTATGCTCGGTGTTTTTTTCCACTCTTGCCTCCCCTAGTTACTTGTGCACCAGTGTTATGTTCCATAATTGAGCGCTCCTCACATGCTCGGGGTTGTTATGGGGACCCCCTTGATTTTTGGGTTAGAATCAAGCTTGTCTGGCAAGGCCCAACATTGGTACTACATTTTCCGAATAATTAATGAACTTGCATAGGGGATTTTCCGGACCCCGTGGATAATTAATCAACAACCCAGGCCAGTGCTCCTCATGAGTGTTGGTCCAAACTAGAGTCGTGTGCGGGGCCAACCCGGGGCAACTCGGGAGATTTCTATCAGGCCACCGTACGCTGTGCTCATCTGGTCGTGTCCTGAGAACGAGATACACGGCTCCTATCGGGTTCGTCGACACGCCGGGCGGCCTTGCTGGATTTGTTTTTCCTTTCTCGAATGTCTTGAGTGAGGAATTCCGATTATTCTTCGGGCTATCTCGAGGTGTTGGATTTCCTTTGGAATTGCCTAGGACGATCACGAGATCCCTGGTGGAGGTTATTCCCGCTGCGTGTGGTTAATTTGTGATGAATAACTTGGAGCACCCCTGCAGGGTTAAATCTTTTCGAGAAGCCGTGCCCGCTGTTATGTGGCAAACTTGGATACTTTGTTTAACACCCGGTCATAGCAAACTTGAAGTAAACTCTAATAAAATACACCAACTGTGTGCGTAACCGTGACTGTCTCTTTTCGTGAGTCCTTATCCGGAAGAGAACACGGTGGGGTTATGTTTGACGTAAGTAGGTGTTCAGGATCAGTTAGTGATCATTACTAGTTCTTGACCGTTATGCGTAGACCACCATACTTTACTTTCTGTACTCGTAAGTTAGCCACTCAAATAAATGCTTAGTCGCGTGTTGCAGCCTCACCACTTAACCATACCTCACCTATTAAGCTTTAATAGTCTTGATACCCTTGGAAATGAGATTGCTGAGTCCTTGTGGCTCACAGATTACTACAACACAAGTTGCAGTTACAGTTAATGTGATGATTAGACGTGAGCGCGTTGCTTGATTTGATTTGGAGTTCTTCTTCTTCTTCTTCTTCATCAATCTTGGACGGGTTCCAGGCGGCAGCCTGGGATAGCAAGGGTGGATGTCATTTTCTCGTTTGATTTCATCCGTAGTCGGACCCTGCTCTTAAGTATGACGTTTGAGATGTTATTATATTGATGTGACTCTGATGTAGCTTGTGGCGAGTGTAAGCCAATTCCATATACTCATCTCTTCTGTACATGTACTTGTAATGATATCCATTCTTGCGAACGCATCGAGATGCGCTTCTATCCCTGTCGAGGCCCTCATGCCAAATAAGGATAGGATCGCATCTTGGGCATGACAAGTTGGTATCAGATCCTGTACCGACCTAGGAGCCCCCTTGATTGATCGAACTTGGCCGAGTCGAGTCTAGTAAAAAACTGTTTTGAGTCTAGTTATATTGGAGAGTAGGTTTCTTTTTACTCCTCTTCTATGCTCTGGTGAGGTATTCGACTTAGGAATTTTGATTCTACTCCTCTTCTCGCTCAAAATTTTTTTTAGGATCACGCGGGTATTTTGGAAACTATATGATGCCGACGTGATAGTGTTCTGTCTTGGTGCCTCCTGTCTGACTTGATTTCTTCCGGGGAGTTGAGCTCCAGGGAATGTTGGCACATCGTTATCATTCAGCTTCCTTGATATCTCAGGACGGAGGATGTTCGAAATTGCTTCAATACTTATCGTGGTGAGATAAGTCGGAGTCACCCAGTACTGGGGAGACGTCCGGGGTACCACCATGGTTTAGTATCGTTGTGAGTTCGAGGATTCGAGATTAGATGAGTTTGCGGAATTTCTTGAATTATGGTGTGGAAGGTTGCGGATGCAGTTGCAGCTGATTGCCTAGGGCAGGTTCCTGATTCCGCAACCTCAATCGCATAAACAAGAAAGTTTTTGGAAGTTCTTAGGTGGGAATTCAAGTAGTTACCTAGATTTATCTTTCCAACAAGTGCATAGTGGATATTTATTTGTTCTGGCTTGTTTCGTAAGCCTCTTCCTTTGTTTTGTTTTGAATATGGTAATTCGAGTTGCTTCGATGTCAAGTGGTGATTTCATATCTTTCCGAAGAAGTGTTCTCATATTTCTGTGGGAATACTAATTCTTGTGCTCAATCAAGTTGTCATATCAATTCTTTTCCTACCGGTGTGCTTCTCTTCAAGATAATTCTATCCTCTTCTATATTGCAAGATCAAACCTCTTATTCTTTCCCAGAGTTGTCTCATCTGTTCCAAGTTTTCTTTGTCTTTCCCACCCTCCCGCCCTTTTTCTTCAATGATTAAATTCTCATCCAAGTGTCTTTTCTATTTACGTGATGCTCCCGCTATCTTTTCTTCTATCTTGTCTCCGGCGATTCTTTCTGAATATTCTCAAGAGTTTCATTCAAGATCTATCATCATATTCCTTGTTCTTGTTGTTATTCTTCTCCGGTGATTCTTTATGAAGATGCTTAGTGCTCAAGTTATCATTGATTAGTGTTCATCTTTCTTTTCTTTTCCGGTGGATTCATGGTGTTCATCATATCATTTTTATTCTCTTTTGCTCTCCCATGTTGAAATTCTTTTTCAAGCCTTTCTTGCTTATTCATATCTCTTTTCTGTCCGGAGTGCTGAAGATATCTCAGAAGACATTCTTTCTCATTCTTGTCCTCTTAAATTATTTCAAGGTCTCATATCATCAAGTTCTTAATTTGTACTGGTGCAATCTCTCTTGTAATCAATTGTTTCAACAGTGGTTTCTTTTGAGTGGGCCCATAACCCACATGTCTTTCCCCAGGATCCTACCTGACTCTTCTGTTCTTTCCGGAGATCGCTTCTAAATCATTTTCATGGTTGGCCCAACCTTTCTTATTCATTGTTCCGGAGTGTCTCAGTAATTCATGGTGTTGTTATCGTCTTCATTCTCTGCTCAAGATCGAAGGAGAGTTTCTCTCAAATCGTTGTTCGTTCTTCCAAACATTTTGAATTCAACTTGTTGTTATCATCTCAATTGTTTTAATCATGAGCAATTTCTCCCATATCTATCTGGTACATTATGAATTGTTTTCATTTGTTGATCCTCCGAAGGCCATCATTTCAGAAGATTTCTTCGTTCTCAGCTTTCAGCTTTCGTTCTCAAATTCTTCTTCTGAACTGTTGTCCCTTCGTTCGTATCTCAATTATTCCGGTGTCTTTTCAATTTCTATTAAGCATATCTTGTTCTCTTCATTCTCAGGTGTCATCTTTAGTCTCTAATTCTTTCTGGTGCCTTGTTTGGTTTTCTATCAGGTGGATCATGCTCTCTTTGTTCTCATGTTATATCATTCATTTGCTTTCCCTCTTTTGTTTTGAATTCTATCCGGTGTTCTCATGCAAGACTTCTTCAAGATTGTGCTCTATCTCTCTCTTCATTCTTTTTCAAGAAGAATAAGTGATGTGTGAAATCCGTTGCTTGTCATCAATTTAACTTGATGAAGGATAGTCATATCATAATTCTTATTCGTATTCATTCAAGTGATCTCAATCTTTCTTCCGGAGTTGTTCATGATATCAATTCTCGATCTCAAGTGTTCTCATCTTTTTCCCGGAGTTCAAGTTGCTCATATATCTCTTTTCGAAGCCTCATCTAAATCATTGGAAAGCCATTTTTGTTATTTTGCATCCTTCAATTCTTTCTATCATCCTTTCGTTCAGAGTTCTTCCGGAGGTTCTTCATGGTGGTTTGTCAAGGAGTTAATTCTTTCTTGAAGTGTTCATCCAGATTTCTTCTGTTTCAAGTGTTCTTCAAGATTCTTATTGGAGGTGCTCAAGTGTTCTTTATCTTCGATCTCTAAGTTCAATTCATTCTCCATTATCTTTTAAGATGGTGTTATTAAATTCTTGTTTAAGAGGAGTCTCAAAGGAAATATTGTCAAGAGTGAGATAAGTAAACCCATCTTGTTTTCTCGGAGTTATATTGGGTTGGATTTCACCATGATAGCAACAATCCTTATCATAGTGTCATAAATGATTCAAGTTTTCTCCTCCTCTTCTTGGTGAAAGAAGTCTTGGATATCTAGTTTCTCTCAATCAATCAATTGTTTCTGTTGTGGTAGGTTGTCACCTCATAATTTTGAGTTGTTCTCCATAAGTCCACAATAAGCTTGTTCTTGTTGTTGTTGGTGTTCCAACAACTCCGTTCAATATCTTCTTCCTTAATATGCTTCTCAAATCCATTGTGCTAGAAGTTGTCATTTTCTTCTCAGTTCTCGTCTTCCCAAGGATCTAGTTTCTATTCTTTTGTTCCGGAGGCCTTGTGTTGTTGCTCTATTCAATCCATCATTTTGTTTGATCAAGATCTTGTTCTGTCTTGCTTATTCATTTAACCGGAGTGCTGTCAAATATTTTCTTGATCCTTCCATCTTATGAAGTTGATTCTATTCCAACCAAAGTTTGGTGCCTCTCTTTCAATTTGTTTCCATCATATCTAATTTTTCCTCTCTATCCTACCGAAGTGCTGCCGAAGTTTCTTGTGAATTCTTCCTTGTTCCCATGTTATTCTTCATCTCTTCCAACCTTCATGATCATTGGTTTCACTCGTTGTCTAAGAAGCAACTAAGTTTACCTTTTGCTCTTTCTCTTCCCCTTTTCATTCTAGATCTCGGGACAAGATCCTCGTGTAGTGGAGGAGAGTTGTGACAGCCCGGGACCGACGCTCCAGAAGATTCCAGAAGATTCCCCTTTTATTTCCGTTCTCGTCCGTGGTTCGTCTGTCTGTTGCATTCGTCATCGCATCATTCGCATCATCTGCATTGCATCAACACCCGTTTTCAAACTTGCATCCGTTCGTAGTCGCCGGTTCTCTCCGTTCTTGCCGTTGCCCGTTTCGAGATCAACCACACACGCACGCGCCCGTGGCACCGTTTAAAATAAAACCGATTTTAAGTGCGCGCAAAATATTCTCAGATCGAGTTGAAACTTGTCGTGCGGTCGAGTTATATCTTAGGTAGACCGCCCGTCGATTTTCGTCGCGATCCAAGTTCGTTAGATGCCCTGTCGGTCAGTCAGAGCAGAGAGGTCACCGATAATCGTCGGACGTTTATCGCTGTTTTAAATCTTCGTGTCGCGCCGCACCGCTTCCCTCTCTCCCCCTCCTAGCCCCTCTGCACAGCCACCGTAGCCCTGACCCTCCGCTTCCGAACGTCGAATCGTCACCCGGCAGTCGAAAAACGGACAGAGCCGTAGACTCCAGCCCGAAACCCTATATATAGCCCCTAACCCACCTTGTTCCGCGTGCCAAACCAAACCTAGCCAGCCCCCACCTTCTCCCTCCTCTAGCCAGCCCGCCCGAGCCCATCTGGGTCCATTCGAGCCCATTCGGGCCCGGATCTCGCGTCTCGGAGCTCCTCCCGAGCTCATCCATGGAGGATCCCCGTGCTCCCCGCAGCCATGGCTAGCCCTCGCCGGAGCCCCTGGCCGGAGCTAGCTAGCCGGCCTCTCCTCTCCCCTCTCCCTCTTCTTCTCCGTCTGGCTCCCTCTCTCCCTCTCACCCGCGGCCTCTCCCTATGCAGGATCCACCGCCGTCCGGCCTGTCACGTCGCCATGGCCCAGCGCCGCCGGAGCTCCCCGCCGCCCCACGAGCCGCCGCCACCTCCCTTCAGCCGGATCCGGTCTGTCATCGCCAGATCCATCGTCGCCGCCACCGTTGCTCCTTCCATCGGGCTCGGGGAGGAGCACGAGCGAGCCGCTCCGCCCGTGCCCGTTGACCGGCTCTTGCGCCCACGAGGGCCACCTCCCGAGCCGGCCCACCTGCTCCCCAACGGCCCAGCCGGCAGGCCCAGCTCCGCCTCCCCTTGCCTCTGGCCCAGATTGGCCCAGGGTGAGCCAACCCCTTTTGTTTTTTTTCTTTTCTGTTTTTTTATTTTATTTGCGGTATTAAAACGTCTATATCTAATTAACTGTTAGTCGATTTAAAATACTTTCAACATGTTAAATGTTGAGAAAAATGCGTAGATTAATAATATGTCATCTTCACCCATGCATAAAATTATTTAGCATGCCATTTTGCATATTTGCATTAATCGCATTTTCACAATTGATTAACCGTGCATCAGAATTAATAGATTCTCAAATTAAAAAGGTTCATCTCATTTGCACCGCATTTTCATGCATGATAAAATTGTTGGCATGATGTTTGCACATTATTTGCATTATCAAATTGCTTTAGCGTGAGTAGGCCTAATACCCGCATATTTAATTGTGATTAATTCTCTACATGAACATGTGCATATTATATATGTTTCCGGGGTAGAAACATCCATAGGATTTAACTGTGCATTTAGTTTTGTCATTTGAGCATGTTTGTGTGCATGTCATTTTTGCCGGGATGCCCTTTTGTTAATTATGTGTGATTTAATCCAAGCATGTTTTCAAATAAATTTGAACATGAAAAATGGCCTTTGATATGTGTCCTAGCCCTTGGACATTTTGCTTGTCATAGAAATGCATGTTTAGGTGTTGTTTTCTTGTTGACAACATGCTATAAAATTCTGTTGTTTTGAGGGTCCAAAATATTTCAAAGTCTAGAATCTGTTATATTTTGTTGCTGTCTTGCCATGTGATTTGCTAGTGACCTAGAACTCTTTTGTGGTAGGTGTAATGGGATTATTTGTTGTTGATAATGTCCTTTAGTATGATATTAAGTTTCATGCAATTATATGATTTGTAGCATATAGTTTCACTGCTGTCAACATGCCTTCGTGATAAAAACTGCACTGTCTAAAACTGCTATTTTCACCAAGACTGAAACTGTTATTAAGTTGCCTTCTTGTGAGCTTCCTACCTAGTGATCTATGCATGTTTTGATTATGATTTGTGAAGATGAAATGAAGTGGATGTTGTATGCTATTGACCCATGCTTAGTTTGTGCATTTTGGAATATTGCAACTTGTTGTTTTCATATGTTCAAAATGCAATCTTGCTGTTTTTGGCAGATTTCAACTAAAACTTGTTTTGATGATTGTGGTTGAACCGTAGCTCCGTTTTGGTCATTCCATATATGAAACTTGCTTAGAATTTCATGTAGTTTCATAATAAATTTCTGCATTCATGATTTGAAATGTTTGTGGTGGTTCTTCCCATGCATTTGCATTCATGGCATGTTTATCTTGTATTGCTCATATCTTTTAGACCGTAGCTCCGTTTGAAATGTTCTATATATGTAAATCGAATAGAATGACGTGTAGAATAACATGGTGACATTTATTTTGCTGTTTAACAACTATAAAATATGATTAGTTCAGATCTGGACCAATTTCGAAATTAACATATGAGGTCGTTTCGGAAATGCTATAAGTTGTTTCCGACCTCATTTAAGTTGCCTAAATAGATAGTTTACTTATGCTTCACCTCTTGCCATATTTAAAAACATTTAATATTGCCGTGTACCTAACGGGTGTGAACTAAATATTTTGAACGTGGAGTTTCGTCAATATGGAACTCGTTGCATATTGAGCTTCACTTAATGTGTAGTATTTGATTGTGGTGAATTGTCATGCCTTGCATAGTAAACCGGACATGCATCATATTTGTTTGTGCATCGTGTTTTGCATACGTGGTGGTGTATCTTGTGTTGATTGTTGTTTTCGGATTGCTTCTTCTCGATAGAGTTCCGAAAGCGTTCAGAGTGTGAGGATTCGTTCGACCACGTTGGCTCGTCTTCTTCATGGACTCGTTTCCCTGGATACCATTACTATCATTGCCATGCTAGATGTCTCGTTTTCTATCGTTATGTCGCGCTACCTACCACTTTTTTGTTAAGCCTCCCAACATTGCCATGAAAAGCCTCTAACCCTCCATCGTCCCAACAAACCTTTGTTTGGCTATGTTACCGCTTGCTGAGCCCTTCTTATAGCATTTCTAGTTGTAGGTGCAATTGCTTACATGTGTCAACATGGACCTTCTTTTGTTATATCATAATATCGCTGCTATTTAATTTAATGCACTTATATAATTGGTAAAGGTGGAAGGCTTGGCCTTATGCTCGTTGTTTTGTTCCACTCTTGCCTCCCGTAGTTACTTGTGCACCGGTGTTATGTTCCATAATTGAGCGCACCTAACATGCTCGGGGTTGTTATGGGGACCCCCTTGATTATCGGGTTAGAATAAAGTTTGTCTGGCAAGGCCCAACATTGGTACTACATTTGCCTAATAATTAATGAACTTGCATAGGGGATTTTCCGGACCCCATGGATAATTAATCAACAACCCGGGCTAGTGCTCCTCATGAGTGTTGGTCCAAACTAGAGTCGTGTGCGGGGTCAACCCGGGGCAACTCGAGAGATTTCTATCAGGCCACTGTACGCTGTGCTCATCTGGTCATGTCCTGAGAACGAGATACGCGGCTCCTATCGGGTTCGTCGACACACCGGGCGGCCTTGCTGGATTTGTTTAACTTTCTCGAACGTCTTGAGTGAGGAATTCCGATTATTCTTCGGGCTATCTCGAGGTGTTGGATTTCCTTTGGAATTGCCTAGGTCGATCACAAGATCCGTGGTTGAGGTTATTCCCATTGTGTGTGGTTAATTTATGATGTATAAGTTGGAGCACCCCTACAGGGTTAAATCTTTTCGAGAAGCCGTGCCCGCGATTATGTGGTAAACTTGGATACTTTGTTTAACACCCGGTCATAGAAAACTTGAAGTAAACTCTAATAAAATACACCAACTGTGTGCGTAACCATGACTGTCTCTTTCCGTGAGTCCTTATCCGGAAGAGAACACGGTGGGGTTATGTTTGACGTAAGTAGGTGTTCAGGATCAGTTAGTGATCATTACTAGTTCACAACCGTTATGCGTAGACCACCATACTTTACTTTCTGTATTCGTAAGTTATCCACTCAAATAAATGCTTAGTCGCTTGCTGCAGCCTCACCACTTAACCATACTTCACCTATTAAGCGTTAGTAGTCTTGATACCCTTGGAAATGAGATTGCTGAGTCCTTGTGGCTCACAGATTACTACAACACCAGTTGCAGGTACAGGTAATGTGATGATTAGACGTGAGCGCGTTGCCTGATTTGATTTGGAGTTCTTCTTCTTCTTCTTCATCAATCTTGGATGGGTTCCTGGCGACAGCCTAGGATAGCAAGGGTGGATGTCATTTTCTCGTTTGATTTCGTCCGTAGTCGGACCCTGCTCTTAAGTATGACGTTTGAGATGTTATTATATTGATGTGACTCTGATGTAGCTTGTGGCGAGTGTAAGCCAATTCCATATACTCATCTCTTCTATACATGTACTTGTAATGATATCCATTCTTGCGAATGCATCGAGATGCGCTTCTATCCCTGTCGAGGCCCTCGTGCCAAATAAGGATAGGACCGCATCTTGGGCGTGACATTAGGCGTCATGGTGTAGTGCATCTTGCAGTCTATTGGGGATCATGAAGTAACCTTGTTCTAGAGCATCCAATAGTCAATTGTGGATCGCCGGGTGACCAGTTTGTGATGGTTTTGGAAGTCTACCCTGCAGACTTACCACGAGTGTTGGGCGCTGACTGTGTGACCTTAGCTCAAGGTGAACACGGTAAAGACTATGTGTCCTGGGACCGTGTGTCCTGTGGTTTAAATACCAGGCCGCTCCAAACCAGACGTACGACTGTCACAGAAGTTGCAACTAGGTCATCAAACCATTGTCTTCATCGAGCTACTTGGTTCTATTTCCTCAATCCTTACATTTCCTCATATACTTGTTGTTGAAATTGATCGTTACTATTTGAATAATTTGACTGAAGACTTTCTCAATTTCCTCACCTCAAATTCTTCAAGTTACCTTGTTCCTCAACTACTTATCCTCTATCACGCTACCTATAATCTTTGCATGCTTTATTTCATCATGGTGACTATGCTACTGCTATGTTTCTGATGCACTTGAGTACTTATTCCGCTGTTAGTTATTCATCACATTTCAAATTCCTCAAGTTGAAATTCCTCAGTGATGAATTTGTAAAAATCACCTATTCACCCCCCTCTAGTTGATATAACGCACTTTCAATTGGTATCAAAGCAAGATACTCCCTTGTTCTCTGTGATTTTGGTTTAACCACCGGGATTTCTAGTTATGTCAACTTCAGGTATGATCAAGGTGTCCGCGGGTTGTCCTACCTTCGATGGTTCAAACTATCCCTACTGGAAGAATACGATGCGCATGCATCTTGAGGCAATTGACAATGATTTCTAGTACGTTGTGGAAAATGGTGTTCCCTTTGTTACTCCCACGGTCACTGCTGCTAATGTGAAGAGATTCAAGAAACTTGATTCTCAAGCTAAGAATATCATCCGTGGCCATCTGAGTAAAGGTCAGTATGGTAGAGTGAGTGCGTTGGAGTCTGCTAAGCTTATCTAGGATAGCCTGTCCAAAGTCAATGAAGGTGTTTCCATTCAATGTGACTCTCGTGTTGATGTTCTTTGCAATCTCTTCAACCGCTTCAAAAGACCCAACAATGAAAATGTTCAACAAACTTTTGATCGTCTCACTGATTTCTCCAGTGAGCTTCAAACACTGGGTGCCACTGACATCACTGATCACGAGGTGGTGAAGAAGCTACTGAGATCTCTTGATTCCTCATTTGATACACTAGCTTTGATGATTCAAGAGCATGGAGACTATAAGTCACTTGATCCTGCTGATATACTTGAGAGACTCAATACTCATGAATTCCAACAAGTTGAGAAGAGAGACCTTTACGGGCCATGCTTTGGAAGATATTGTGCTCTGAAGGCAAAAGCAATTTCCTCATCCGAAGGCAAAGATTCTGATAGTAGCCTCTGTGATCCTGAAGAACTGAGTCAGGAGTTGGCAATGCACGTGAGGAAATTCCAGAAATTCTCAAAGAGAGGCCTATTTGGAAAGTCATCAAAAAGTGGCTTGAATAAATCAAATACCTCAAGCGAGTACAAGAAGATAACTTGTCACAAATGCAAGAAATCTGGTCACTTTATCTCTGATTGTCCTCTCTAGGAAAAAGAATCGAAGAAGAAGAAGTATAAGGATGACAGTTCTGATGACTTGAAAAAAACAAGAAATCTTCAAAGTCCTCATCTGCAAAGTCCTCATCTTCAAAGTTGTCAACGCACAAGAAGAATGGTTCCAGAAAGGCTCGGGATTTCATTGGCAAGTAAATGGATTCTGAAGAAGAATCCGAAGAATATGAAGAAGAGGAAGAATCTGAGGTGGAGTCAAAATCTGGTGTTGCTAGCCTTGCTCTCGCAACAGCTTTCGTCAGCAAGTCCATCTTCAACAATGAAGAAAATGACTACTCCAAAGACTCTGACGACAACAATGATGAATATGCTCCTACTTACTACTTCATGATGAAAGGAATCAAGTCATTCTCAGAATGTCCCAATCTTGATGACATTGAATATCCTAGGTGGAAAGTTCTGATGAAGAAGCATCTCATATCAATGAACAGTGAGCTATGGACTGTTACTAAACTTGGAATGACTGCACTCTGCAGGATGGAAAATGGTGAGGAAATTCGTAAGTACACTCAACATGATGCTCAGGCGAGGAACATCATCTGCTCAAGCCCGTCAAGCGTCATGTTCAAGGGCATATGTCATCTCCAAAACGCAAAGCTCATCTGGGATAGGATCATGGACAACAATGAAGGTTACCGCACTCGTAAAACCCCAATGTTCATCGAACTCAAGAAATTCCTCAAAACCGAGGAAGTAGATCCTGGTTCATCTTTTTCACTTTGTCTTATGGCAAAAGGTTCCAAGGTACACAAGCATCACTCCTGTGAATCAAGTGAAGGTGAATCTGATGAATATGTGAAACCTAGCTATTCCAAACTTGCTAATATGGCCACTAAGCAACAAAGTGCACTTGAAAAGCTTCAGAATCTATTAGACAAAAGCGATGATCTGTTTAATGAGGAAGTGGATCGAACTCAAACTCTGACTGATATTATCAAAAGTCTTTAGTCAAAGTATAATAACCTTCAGAGTCTTTATAATGCTCTCTTAGTCGGTCATGAGAAGCTTTCTTATGAATTTCTTCAAAGAAAGCAAGATCTTGAGAAACTAAGAGTGTCTCATGAGGATCTCCACAGGGAAAACGATTCCTTACTGGCTCAACAGATCAGTACCGTTCACGAAGAATTTGTTCCACCTTGTTTGAAATGCATCGAACGTGAAACTGCTAATTCTTTACCTGAATGTTCAAATGCTTCTATTGCTGCAAATTCTTCAACTATCCCCATGGTCACAAATTCCTCATCTGAGGATACCACAAGTATCACCAACAAAAAATGCAGCGTTGAAGGAATTGTATGTGACAGGCATGTACAAAAGTCTCAAAGGGCATCAATCCCTTTGCGATGTGCTCAAAAAGCAGATCCTGAAAAGGAACCCTAGGAAAGATTGTATTGCATTTGAGAGGAAACTCAATACTGATGGATCCTACTAGACTCCTGAACAGTACCCCAAAACCTCATGGGTTGCTCCAAAAGGGCCTCCTGTAGATCCATGCACTTTATCTGGCTTTACTTGTGAAACTTCATATTACTCTAATGAGTCACTTGACTCCAACTACAAATTCTTCAAAAGTCAGAAAGATGAAGTATTTGCCAGATTTGTTGGAACTAACTGTAGGAGCGGTTCACCTATGTGGAAAATCTGGGTTCCAAGAGCTACTTTGAAAATCTTCAAGTGAATGTCCTCACGACACCACCCATGAAGAAAAGGAACCCCAGATCAAATTCCTCATATGAACCAAAGTCTTCATTTGGACCAAATTCCTCATATGGTCAAAAATATCATTCTCGTGCTAATGTATCAGTTTCACGGGGAAAATGTAAGAGTTCTGAATATGTGTATTATTCTTTAAATCATTATGTTCATAGGTCCTCGAAGAATTTCTCTGCTTATTCATATGAGTACTCTAATACTCGTCCTATGAAACGAAGCGCACTAGCTTCAGTGCCTCCTTTCTCATATGGAGCGTGCAGAATGATGAACTCTTTGCCGCCCCTCACAGGTGGGTGGTGAAGAAATTGAACTAATCTCTTATGCAGGGGCAGGTCTCCAGATGAAATCGAACGTATGTTGAATTTTCTGGAGACCTAAGGAAATGCTTGAGAGGACGCAAGCAAATCATACAGAAATGAATTCCTCATTTCTCACGTCCTCACACTGCTTTACTTACTATGTTGTGTGATAAAATTCTCCCTAATGAATTTGATGTCTTATTCTTCACTCTGAAGCATATGAGTTTGTAAGTTGTACTAATTCATCTGCAGGATGAATCTCCAAAAGCTACTGAGTGTGTCCTCGACAGTGGATGCACCAACCACATGACTGGTGACAAGAACCTACTGATTTATATGCCACTTTACCCATCTCATATGAAGCATATCACATATGCTGACAAAGGAAAAAACAAGGTATTGGGTCTAGGTAAGGTTGTAATCTCAAAGGACTAACTGATGGATAAGGTGATGCTTGTCGAATCCCTCAGGTTCAACCTTATGTCTGTCTCAATGCTTTGTGATCTTGATATGGTTGTCGTCTTTAGAAAATATCGTTGTGTTGTTGTCATGGAATCTGACCATTCCAAAGTCTTCGAAGGCTTTAGGAGAGGAGACTTCTACATTGTTGATTTCTCTATAGGTCCTCATCTTGCCACATGCTTACTTGCAAAGTCCTCATAAGGCTGGCTATGTCATCGACGACTTGGACATGCTGGTATGAGGAACTTGCACACGCTCGTGAAGAAAAAGCATGTCATTGGCATTCAAGGTGTCAAATTCCTCAAGGACCACCTCTGTGGTGCTTGTGATTCTGGGAAGATGACCAGATCCAAGCATCCCTCAAAGACAATCATGACCACAACTCGACCTTTTGAACTGCTTCACATGGACCTCTTTAGCCCCACTGATTTTTCCTCACTAACAAATTCTTCAAGTTTGTATGGCTTTGTCCTTGTTTATGATTACTGTCGTTACACTTTGGTGCATATTATTTTGTACAAAAATGAAGTGCAAGATGTCTTCAGACGATTTGCTTGAAGGGCCTCAACAAACTTTGGCGTCAAGATCAAGCATATCAGGAATGATATTGGGACTAAGTTCAAGAACACCAATCTTGATGAATATCTTGATGAACTTGGTATTACTCATGAGATTTTTGCCCCACATACTCCTTGACAGAACGGCATTGTGGAATGCAAGAACAAGACTCTTGTTGAGATGGCTCGCACCATGCTTGATGAATACAAGACTCCTCGTCGCTTCTGGCTCGAGGCAATTGATACAGCTTGCCACATCATCAACAGGGTATATCTTCACAAATTCTTCAAGAAGACTTCATATGTGTTGGGGAACGTTGCATGGGAAACAAAAATTTTCCTACGCACACGCAAGATCTATCCATGGTGATGAGCATCTACGAGAGGGAGAGTGGATCTACATACCCTTGTAGATCGCTAAGCGGGAAGCGTTAAGAAACGCGGTTGGTGTAGTCGAACGTCTTCGCGATCCAAATCGCCGAGCATCCGGCGATCTCATCACAATCCGTCCCGTGATCCAATCACGATCCGTCCCGAGAACTCATCACGATCCGTCCCGCGATCTCATCACGATCCGTCTTGCGATCTTGATCACGGTCCTTCCAATCTAGCGCCGAACGGACGACACCTCCGCGTTCACAAAACGTACAGATCGATGGCGATCTCCGCCTTCTTGATCCAGCAAGAGGGAGCGGAGAGGTAGATGAGTTCTTCGGCAGTGCGACAGTGTTGCGGCGATGGTGGTGGAGCTATTCTAGCAGGGCTTCACCTAAGCACCGCTGAAAACCGATCTAGAGGAGAAACTACGATGTAGAGGAGAGGTAGCACGTGGCTATTAGGGTTAGCTTTTTCCTCTAAATCCTCCAGTATATATAAGAGGGAGGGAGGGGAGTAGGAAGCCTCAAACCCTCAAGGTTTGGTCGAAATTGGAGGTGGAGGAGTCCTACTCCAATCCTATTAGGAGTAGGATTCCTCCTTTCCACTTGGAAACTCTTTCCACCTCTCCACCTTTGGATTTTTTCCTTCTCAAACCATTCCAGCCGCATGGGCCCTTAGAGGAGGCTTCGTCCAGCCCACCAAGGGCTGGTTTACCTCCTCCCACATCCCATGTAGCCTCTTGGGTCGAAATACCTCTCCCGATAGTCCTTCGGTACACTCCCGGCACTCCCGGTACACTACCGATGAGCCCAAAACTTTTCCGGCGACCAAAATAGGACTTCCTATATATCAATGTTTACCTCCAAACCATTCCGGAGCTCCTCGTGACATCCAGGATATCATCCGGGACTCCGAACAACCTTCGGTCACCAGAATACATAACTATATACTACCAAAACGTCATCGAACCTTAATTGTGCAGACCCTGCAGGTTCGAGAACTACGTAGACATGACCAAGACACCTCTACGGTCAATAACCAATAGCGGGACCTGGATGCCCATATTGGTTCCTACATATTCTATGAAGATCTTTATCGGCCGAACCTCTATGTCAAGGATTCAGTTAATCACGTATGATGTTCCCTTTGTTCTTCGGTATGTTACTTGCCCGAGATTCAATCGTCGGTACCTCCATACCTAGTTCAACCTCGTTACCGGCAAGTCTCTTTACTCGTTCTGTAATACAAGATCCCGTGACTAACACTTAGTCTCATTGCTTGCAAGGCTTGTTGTGATGTTGTATTACGGAGTGGGCCCTGAGATACCTCTCCGTCACACGGAGTAACAAATCCTAGTCTTGATCCATGCCAACCCAACAGACACCCTCGGAGATACCTATAGAGCACCTTTATAGTCACCTAGTTACGTTGCGACATTTGATACACACAAGGTACTCCTCCGGTGTTACTGAGTTGCATGATCTCATAGTCATAGGAACATATACTTGACATGCAGAAAACAGTAGCAATAAACTGACACGATCATATGGTATGTTTGTAGTTTGGGTCTTGTCCGTGGCATCATTCTACCAATGATGTGATCCCGTTATCAAATGACATCTCATGTCCATGACTAGGAAACCATAGCCATCTTTGATCAACGAGGTAATCTATTAGTGGCATACTAGAGACATGGTGTTGTCTATGTATCCACACATGTATCTGAGTTTCCAATTAATACAATTATAGCATGGATAATAAACGATTATCATGAACAAGGAATTATGATAATAACCAATTTATTATTGCCTCTAGGACATATTTCCAACAATATGAACTTATGGCTGGCAAGAAACCCAATGTAAGTTACCTCAAAGTCTTCGGTGCAAAATACTGGATTAGAGATCCTCAGCAGAGTTCTAAATTTGCACCAAAAGCACATGAAAGTTTCATGCTTGGTTACGGAAAGGACTTGCACACCTACACAGTCTTCAACACCTATCATCTAAAGGTTGTTGAAACTGTAGATGTGTGGTTCAATGAAACTAACGGCTCGCAAAGAGAGCACCTGCCTCCTATGCTAGATGAAACATCTCCTGAAGAATCCATTAAGTTGAAGGCTACAGAAGATGTAATACCCACTGAAGAATCTCCACCTACTGAGGACGTCATTTGAACCAATGAAGACATTCATGCTGATACACCTAAAGAAAATGGTGCTGAAGAAAATCCTCATCCATGTCAACCTGCTCATCGAAGAGTTGCAAATGAAGTGCAGATTGACAAAATCATCGACGACATCGATGCACCAGGTCCCCTCACATGCTCAAGAGCTTCACATTTGACTAAATTTTGTGGGCATTTTTCTTTTGTCTCTATAATAGATCCCACCAAAGTTATTGAAGCATTCAAGGAGCCTAAGTGGATTGAACTATGCAAGAGGAATTGCATCAATTCAAGCTAAACAACGTGTGGGAACTTGTCAAGCGGCCAAATCCTTGCAAGCACAACATCATAGGTACCAAGTGGATCTACCGCAGCAAGCAAGATGAAAACGGCCTTGTGGTAAGATATAAAGCACGTCTTGTAGCTCAAGGCTACACACAGGTTGAAGGAATTGACGTTGATGAAACTTTTGCACCTGTTGCTACACTTGAAGCTATTCACATATTGCTTGCTTATGCTAACCATCATGATATCATATTATATCAAATGGATGTGAAAAGTGTATTCCTCAATGGTAAGCTTGAGGAAGAAGTATATGTTGCTCAACCCCCAGGTTTTGAAGACCCTAAGCATCCTGACAAAGTCTTCAGACTCAACAAGGCCCTCTGGCCTCAAGCAGGCCCCTCGGGCATGGTACGACACTCTGAAGGAATTCCTCGTGAAGAAAGGCTTAAAACCCGGTTCACTCGACCCAACTCTTTTCACTAAATCCTATGCCAATGAACTGTTCATATGCCAAATATACATAGACAATATTATCTTTGGCTGTACTGACAAATGTTACAGTGATGAATTTTCCTATATGATGAGTGTAGAATATCAAATTTTCATGATGGGAGAGTTGAAATTCTTCTTAGGTATTTAAATTCGTCACCAAGACAATGGCATCTTCATCTCTCAGGAGAAATACCTCAAGGATGTTCTGAGGAAATTCAACATGCAAGACTGCAAAGGCATCAAAACTCCAATGCCTTCAAAAGGCCACCTCTACACTAACAAAAATGGTAAAGATTTCGATCAGAAGGTATATCTCTCCATGATTGACTCTTTATTGTATTTATGTTCATTTAGGACAGATATTATGCTTAGTGTTTGCATGTGTGCTCGATTCCAAGCAACACCAAAGGAATCACACCATAAAGCAGTGAAACATATTTTGCGATACTTAGCTCACACACCAACACTTGGATTATGGTATCCCAAGGGCTCAAATCTTCACCTTGTCGGATACTAACATGCTAACTATGCTGGAGATCGTGTGGATTGCAAGTCAACCTCAGGAACATGACATTTCCTCGAATGATCCTTAGTCTGTTGGTCCTCGAAGAACCAGAACTGCGTGTCACTATCTACTGCTGAAGTTGAGTACATTGTTGTTGGTTCATGTTGCGCTCAGTTGTTGTGGATGAAGCAAACCCTCAAGGACTATGGAATCAAGGTGAAGAAAGTGCCTCTCTACTGCGACAATGAGAGCGCGATCAAGATTTCTTACAACCCAGTCAGCAGCCCAAGACCAAGCACATCTAGATTCTTCATCATTTTCTTTGAGATCATGTACTCAAGGGCGACATCTTCATCGATCACATCCCCACTAAAGAACAGCTAGGTGATACCTTCACCAAGCCCTTGGATGAAAAGATATTTTGCAAGTTTCGGTGTGAGTTAAATATCTTAGAATCTTTGAATGTTCTTTGAAAAGACACACATCCTAACACTTATGCAAACTTGAGGACTTAGATGTGCTACACACGAAGTAAAGTTTTTCTTCAATCAATGAAGAATAATCCTCTAAGTGTGCAGAAATTAATGAAGAATTTCATACTTAGAACCCTATGACAATTGTACACAGTATTTGAAATCATCGTTCTTATACGGTGGGACACGCCACCAACCATAGTTGAAATTCGTCAAAAGTTAGTTTTTTCATCATTTTGCAAATTCTTCAAATTCTTCAAACTATGAAACTAATGTTCTTCATTGACTATATATATATATTTGAGTTTTCATGTCCTCAACAACATTCACTTATTGATAATCCTTCAAGATTTACTTTTATATAAGTGAATGTGATCGGACCTGTTCCCCCTCTATTCTAAACTCAACCTAGTCTGTTCACAAATTCTTCATATGCATTCTACTTTGGAACTCATTCAAAGTCTTCGCTGTCTCCTTGACATCTGAAGAATTTGCGAACGGAAACTTTTAAAAATTTCACTATCAAAATTTTTGGCGCTTCCCGCTCAACCCGTTTCGATTCCACGACTGGATAACCCACGATCCCCCACTATCTCCACTACTTAGAATGTGGGTGACACATGTCGCGTGGAGAGCAAGGGTTAGGGGCAGTCTGGTCCAAAATCCTCAGGCCGGTTGGTTTTACTGCCACTATGAATAACCCCCTTCCCTTCACTATGCTCGAGTTACTCCTAACTCCCATGTCTCCCGAGCTTAAACCTAGTGTTGCCACTAAAATCATCTCCGCCGAAGAGGAAGGGCTTCACTGCGTCGACCTTGCCGTCATCGTACTTGCATCGGTCACAGAAATCTTCACTCCCCTGCCGTTGTTGTTGTCTCCCTCTGCCAAGCTAGGGTGTGGGAGCTCTGGACGGACGAACTCTTCAGATTTCATCTCTCTATTCGTCGTGTTCTTCATCAGGGTAAATAAAATCTAATTTTACTACCCTTGTTTGATCTTCATGTTTTTCACAAAATCCTCAAAGGTGTTTATTATTCAAGAATCATCTTCTTAAGCACCTCACATGGTTCATTTCCTTGATATTTTTCCTAAGTTATGATTTTCTTCAAGAATTCTCAATTGTGTGAATACTCAAATTTGCACAACTCTAGAACCTAAGGCAAGAACACTTAGTGAAATTCCTCAAGACACCTATGGTCAAAATCCTCAAATTGATGTATTTTGAAAAATTTCTAAGAACGCATATGACCTCTTCAAATTGCTTGCACCTATACTGTGTTCATAGGTACAAAATGTCTGCTGATGAATCACTAGGTTCTTCAGTAACTTAACTCATTTCCAGCATTCCTTTAGGAAAAACTATATACATCCTCACAATCATCAAGAGTTCAAAGTCATCAAGTGAAGAAAATGGCAGATGGTAAAAGACCTTAGACGGCTGGAAAGAAGGCTTAACAAAACACTGCCTTTGATAGACCTGAGCATTTATATGCTGGTTACTGTACCCCTTATGAAGCCATTCATGTAAAAGAAACAAAGGAGCATAGGAAAATCAGAATTTATAAGATTGAACGGAGGTGGATGAAGGAGTGGAGATACTATCGTTATGTCACTCCCAAGTACATGACGAAATTAGCACTGAAACCTCCTTACAGAAGGGCACCTCCTGCTAATGATCAAGAAGTTGATCCCACTAGGGTAACTTGTGGTGAATACTTTCCAGCTGAATGGGCTAAGCATCAATGAAAACTTCAGAGAACTGCCATAGCAGTCATGAAGCAATTCAATGAAGATTATGCTGCTGCTGCTGCCTCTGCCGGAGCCTCTGCTAGTGCTCCCAAGAAATCAAAGGTGAAGAAGTCTGAAGTGAAGCCAAAATCCTCAACTTCAAAGTCCTCACTTCAAAATCCTCAAGCAAATTCTTCTAAGGCCACTTCAATGCCTTTAGTAGCAACTGGCTTCTCAATTGCTTCAGGGGCCTCTACAAGTTCATCAGCCCAAGCACATTCCTCAACCATACCTTCTCTGCTGAAGGTGAAAGCTACTGCTGGACGAGGAGCTTGACAAAGTACTCAACCAAATAAAGTTGTGTTCCAGGTTCCATCAGATTATTTAGATGATGATGAAGCCGATGATGAGGAACTTGAGGAAATCATCAGTAACAAGCAAGAAAGAGTGGCTCAAGCTAGGGGCACTCAAATTTCTCTGATGATGGACCCAAAGACTATGCTCAGCTTCATTGAATTTTGGCACTATGACCCAAACACGCTGATTGATGATTTAAATCTGCCTCCTGGTCCAAGCCATGTCCTCACTGCCTTCATTGCTGAAGAAAAGTGAAAGTATGAGAACGCTCGACCAATAAAGAAGGCTCAGTTTAAGAAGGAACATTTCTAGAATAACAATGTTTTGAAGCTTTCTCTAGAGCAACTTGTGACCATGCAATCCAAGATTAAGGGACTCAGTGATGAATTCAATCGATACTATGCTGATTGGCAAGGTGCCAAATTCCGTTTTGTCCAAGTTGCTACAAGAGCCATCAATGAACACAACAAGAGGGTTGCAGCTCAATCGCAACCGCCAATTCCTCCTGCTGAAGAACCTTTCGGGGCAACTTCCACTCTTGCGCCTCAAGAAATTGCCAGTCCAGCTGAAGTTTTTGCTGCGCCTGATGAAATTGAGACCACTAGGATGACTGCAATACTCGTTCCTAAACAAACAACTCCTCCTTCACCCTCTGCGGAAACTGCAAATCTTCAAGGGTGAAGAATAACAACATTCCTTCGGCTTGAGAAGTGAAGAAAACAAAGGCTATGGAGAAGAAGGCTGCACAAAAAAGAAAAGTAGCAACTTCAGATTCCTCAACAGTGAAGAAGTTGAAGACACTGCCCAGTTCTTCAACTGATCCAAATGATGCAACTCCTATCACCTCCGTGCCAGCCTATGAGTTAGTACCATTTGGTGTTGACAATGTCATCCCAAATGATGAACAAGAAGAAAAAGATCAGTTTGGTGCTTCCTCAGAGCAGATTGATGAAGAAATTGAAGTGGAAGCAAATGCTTCAACCCCCTTGGTATCATCGCCCCAGCCTTAGTTGACTACTGAAGAGGCCGACATTAAACAAATTGAAGATGACGTGGACATTGGAAACACAACTACTCTTATCAATGATAAATATTGTGAAGCTGCACACCCAAATTCTCCAATGACCACCCCCTCACCCAAATTCCTTAGTCACCAGCCCAGACTGAAGAAATTCATACATGATTTGATGACTTGGCCGCACCTGTTACTTAAATCCCTGAGGATATTCCAACTGCATCAGCTGAAGAAATTGCTGCTCCTAGTGCAACTGAGGAAACTGTTGTTCAAATTCCTTAGTCCGAAGAAGTTTCTCCCATGCCAAAATAAATTGTGGGACGCTTCAAGCCAAATCTTCAACCGAAGCCGAAAATGCCATTCAAAGGCTCAAAGAGCCCCAAATTCATCAAGACGAATTTCTTCAACGAGCACATATTATTCGTAGCGCCGAATCCTTATGATTCAGGAAGGGCCGGTCGCACAAGATTCTGGACACCCACACATATGAACTACTATGCATCAGTGCTGCTTGAGAAAGAGAAGGTCCTCGAGCATCATCAAATTCCTCGTGTAGATATGGAAACTATCCAATGCTTCACACCGATGCTCGCAGTTCTTCATGATGCTGGAATTCTTCAATTCTGCATGGACATACTTGATTGGAATGAAGAGCTAATTCTTCAATTCTATGCCACCTTGCACATCACTGGTGAAGCTTCTGATGCCAATTCATGGATTCTGGACCGGATGACTAGATCCACTTACGACACTGCTCCAGCCTTTGAATTGCTTCGAGCTATGCCAATACCAGTTCCCTCAGAAGGTGCAAGATGTTTATTTGATGAACCTGAACTAGCAAATCACATGATGCAAGTGCTGATGAAGCATTTGGCTCGTGGAAAACCTCAAAAGACCACCTTCATAGTGAAGGAATTGCTATGTGTTCCCAGGACCGTATGCCGCATTCTGACCAAAACACTCAGTCCTCACAAGGGGCACAACTCCGAAGAAGAAGAAGTGGAGGGAATCATGAAGAATGTGCTATTCAACATCATTCACGGGATTCCCATCAACTACCATGATTTCTTTATGAGGACTTTGGCCAATGCTGCTTCAGCCCCTTTGAATTGAAGCCTTATGCTCCCGGGATCATGAAATTCATCAGATTAAGGTCTTCAGTTCCATTCAAGGCTGATTTTCAGAATCACTTCAGTTTTCTGCCGTCGATCAAAGTCCTCAAGAACACATTTTCTTCAGTTGAGGGAAAAGGTAAAGATGTCATTGATGAAGGTACTCGTCCATTGGATGGTCAGTTTTGCAAAGCTACATCTTACTCCACCAATGATGACACTCCTACCCAAGATTCTGCTGCAAAAAGCCTCAGCACAAAATCTTCAAGAAGCTGCCCCTCGTGTGATGACCGATCGAGAACTTCTCCTAAGTCTTCATCAGAAGTTTGATCACAATCACAAGTGGGTAAAGCGTCAGTTTTGTTCACTTCTTCGAGACATGACTGCTACACACAACACTATGAGGAAGAACCAATACTATCTTCATGAAGTCTTCAAACGCACATGGGCCATTCTGTCTCACCTCAAGACTCCCGAAGAACTCAAGGAGATGATCCTTGAGTAGAACCTTGACTGGGCTCGTCGTCCTCTGAATAAACTCAAGAAACTCCAAGTTCCTCAAGTGGTTACAAGCTCATATTCTTCATCGCGCGAGGTAGATGAAGCTGTGGATATTGACGACACTGCAGCAGGCCCTGCATCGACAAACGACCCCGACAACGCAAGCGCTCCTCCATCACCTTCAAGATGAAATTCTTCAAGGGGCGTTAGTCCTCAGTTTTCGTCCCTTTTCGTCTTTGATGACAAAGGGGGAGAAAATTTGAGTTAGTCTTCAAGCGGGTGTCTTTATATGGGTTGTTTTTGTTTAAGTTACAACTCTCGCTCTTCTGAAGCTTTTGTTGGTTGAGTTGTAAACTTAAGTCCCATGGTGGTCTAACTCTGTTGAACTGCTTTCCGCATGCTTATTTTCTCAAGTACCTTAATGCATGCATGCTAAATTTCGTGAGACATCATTTCCTACATGCATTTCAAATTCTTCATATCAAATGTTAAATGTGTTTATGAATTACAAGATATAGGGGGAGTTCTCCATGTTTTTAACCTGCCATGTGCATTTGCAGTCCAAAGCAAATTCCTCAAATATGCACATTTTCAGGGGGAGTTCTTCTACATCTTGTAATCAAATTCCTCAAACTCAGTACTTACACTTCATATTTTTATCCCTGTTGAAAACTTAACCTATTTGTCATCAATCGCCAAAAAGGGGGAGATTATAAGTGCATCTAGTGCCCCTTAGTGATTTTGGTGTATTGAAAACTTATAGGTTAAGAGGCTAATGCGTTTGTAAGTGTACACATGCTCTATAAGTCGTTGAGGAGTTTGGTATATTCAGAGATTATCGACCCCTAAAAATGAATGTCTTTAAGTGAAGACTTTGGTGAAGACTTTGGCATTCCTTGAAGACTTTGAAAATGAAGAAATTGGTGTGACCATGAAGATATGAACGAGGACTATGAAGCATGAAGACTTTTGTTTTCATAGTTTCATTTCCTTTCTTTGAGTCATAGGAAACGTCGTACTGTTAAAGGGGGCTAAGGTAATACTAAGGAAAATTTCCAATTGATGCTCAACTCAAAAGCCTCAACCTATCCAATCCTTCGAGTGAAGCCTTTGGAAATCTCTTGCGGTTCAGTGAAGTTATTCAGTGACAGAGATGAAGTTCTTCTGGTCTCTGAGGAAATTGGTCTGACTAAGGAGTTAGGATTTTGTCAGTGCGAATTGCCTACAAGTGAGGAATATGATAATCCTGAGGACTTTCATAGTTCGAAATTCCGATCATTGTTGTGCTTAGCGCCAGCTGTCCCCAAGCATCCTATCCACATAACGGTCCTATCATTCGGGGCATTTATGTCTTATCATGTCAGTTTGCACCCTGGCTATAGATAGCCACCCCCACAACCACTAGTTGGTTGGCTGCTTCGAGAGAGAACTGACCCTTGTCATTTGAGAGAAACCCATCCACCAAGGACTTTGAGAGAAAATCATCAATGAGAAAAAACGCAAATCCAAACCACCAAACCCAAAGTGATTGAGCATCACTGAAGAGATTGTTCCTGTGTGGAACTGACGCCTTTTACCTTTGAAGACTAAGTATCTTCTAGACGGTTAGGCACCAAGGTCTACTGCATCCTGTAGTCTATTGGGATCACGAAATGACCTTGGTCTAGAGCATCCAACAATCACTTGTGGATCATCGGGTGACTATCTTTTGAGGGTTTTGGAAGTCTACCCTGAAGACTTACCATGAATGTTGGGCGAGGACTGTGTGACCTTATATCTAGGAGAATACGGTAAGGAGTGTGTGTCTTGGGACTGTGTGTCCTCAGGTTTACATACCAGGCCGCTCCAAACCAAATGTACGACTATAACAGCAGTTGGAACTGAGTCATCAAACCATTGTCTTCATTGAGCTACCTGGTTCTATTTCTTCAATCCTTACATTTCCTCATATACTTGTTGTTGTAATTGATCTTTAGTGTTTGAAGAATTTTACTGAAGACTTTCTCAATTTCCCCAACTCAAATTCTTCAAGTTACCTTGTTCCTCCCCTTCTTATCATGTATCACACTCCCTCTAATCTTTGCATGCTTTATTTCATCATGATGACTATGCCACTTCTATGTTTCTCATGCACTTGAGTACTTATTGCGCTGCTAGTTATTCATCACATTTCAAATTCCTCAAGTTGAAATTCCTCAGTGATGAATTTGTAAAAATCGCCTATTCACCCCCCTCTAGTCGATATAACACACTTTCACCATGATCGTGAAACCTCAACTCCAATCAATGTGGGATGGATATATTGAGGATTTAGTTGGGGAATGTTCCCGAACTCTGTGGTCTTTAATGAACCGAAATTTTCACTTTCGTCGTTGCCGACCAACTATATTCTTAAGGTGGCTAGATTTCGGCTTCACCAAGTCTGAGGTTCTAACCCGGATGCCCCAGAAGTAATAATAACAAAGGTGGTTCCTTTACCCCCTAGCCAAAAAATTGGGAACGTAGGCAGTAAGCACAGGAGCGAGTCAACCCATCTTGGTCAAAATCTTTAGTAAATTTGATGCATATTTATTGCTTTATAACAATGATTATGGAAGGAATCACTCGCATATTGAATACAAATGCCTTTATGCTATTTTGACTCCTTTGTGACCGTTTATCATCTGAGAGTGGCCCATTGTCGGCTTTTGCCCCTTTGTAGATTCTACACAGGGTGTTTCCATAGTAACAAGAGAACTCTTAGCCAACGTCTCGGTGGCTAGAGGTGGTTTTGTTCCCCGGACCCTGAAGGCAATCATATATGTAGGCTTTATAACTTTCACTTAGTCATAGGAGCTTAAAGTTTGGGAGGCCAAAGAAGTACGGGAAGAAGCGTATGTGCGTCTAGTTGACGGGCCTCAACAAATCTTGCCCCCAGGACCCATTCCCGCTGCCACGCATCGACCATATCGTGGACTCCATTTGGGAGTGCGACCTGCTCTACTTCCTAGACGCCTTCTCGGGCTACCACCAGATCAAAATGACGGTGGAGGATGTCGAGAAGACTGCTTTCCTTACCTCATGTGGGGTATTCTGTTACACGTGCCCTTCGGGCTATGGAACGCCAGAGCAACCTTCCATAGGCTGATGCACATCGCTCTAGGGCCGCAGCTCGGGAGAAATGTAGAAGCTTACGTCGAGGACATCGTGGTCAAGTCCAAGGAGGCCAATACCCTAATCGAGGACTTGGAGGAGACGTTCGCTAGCCTGAGGGGGGTAAACCTGGAGCTCAATCCCAAGAAGTGCGTCTTCGGAGTCGCCTGAGGCAAGCTGCTCGATTTCCTAGTGTCGCACAGGGGAATCAAGGCGAACGCTGAGAAGATCAAGGCCATAAGCAAAATGAGTGCACCCCGGACCCTCAAGGAAATGCGGAAGTTGGCGGGGTGCGTGACCTCAGTGGGGCGTTTCGTCTCCATGCTGGGTGAGCAGGCCCTGTCATTCTTCAAGATTATGAAGAGAAAGGGGCCGTTCGAATGGACCCATGAGGCAGACGCTGCCTTCGAGGAGCTCAAGCAAGACCTCACGAGCCCACCAGTGATGATGGAGCCTCGCCCTTGGGAGACATTACTATTATACCTGGCTGCCAACCCCCCCCACTCCACCAACGCTGCATTGGTGGCGGTCAGGGAAGAGCGGGTAAACGCTCGCGCCGCATCACCAGGCACGATGTAACATCCCAAAATTCCATTTTGGAATGTTATGAAATATAGCTATGCATCATCATCATCATTGATTGAATATATGAAATAGTTGAAATGCTCCTTCTAAATTTCTGAAAGCCCTTTCTACTTTCAATGTGCTTCTTTCACCTAATTGAAATTCTTGGTAAAAAGTTCAAATAAGAGAGGGGTAACATGACACACCACACCAGGACCTAATTGGTGTTTTATTTGAACAATAAAAAAACCAGGGGTTGTTTTGAAAATATTTGCAAAAGGATTTAAAAGCAAATAGGCCATTTCTGAAAATAATATTTTTCTCAAAGTGTTCAAATGACAGAATAAAAATGTTCAATAAATGGAATTTATTATTCCGTTAATTTTGATATATAATACTCCTACTTTTGAAAATGTGTTGAGTGCTTTTAAAGAGGTTTTACTGCTCTGAATAATAAAAAGAGTAACGGATTTGCATTTAAACGGGCCGGCCCACGGGAATTTATTCGCGAATTAACTACGAGCCGGTCGACCGACGCGCCTTCGCCGCTCCCTCTCTCTCTGACATCTGGACCCACCCGACTGACCGTTCGGACCGCGCGGTCACCCTCTTCCCCGCGCGCGTGCCGCCGTCGCCGAGATTCCCTCGCCCCGGATCTCCCTCCTCTCTCCTCCCCGCACCCACCCGAGCACCCTATAAGTAGCCCCTGCCCCTCCTCTCTCCATTCCTCCCCAAATCCCCTCTCTCCCTCGCCGAGACGCTGCCCAAACACCTCGCCGGAGCTGCTCCGACCATCGAAGCTCTCTCCACTCGTGCCCGTCGCCTCAGATGTCCCCTCGCCCCTCCGACCCCACCACTCGAAGCCCGACGTTTGCCGCCGTCGTCTGGACCACTCAACTGCCGCGGAAGACCACCGGAGATGCGCCTCGACGACCACGTCACCTCGGCCTCGCCGGAGAAGCCCTCGCCGGCGACCCACCTCACGGTGAGCACCTCATCCGTTTGATCTGGATCTGACGATCCAGATTATAACATATTAACTCCGCGAACCGTTTTCTTCTCGGTTCGGTCAACCGCCCGAAATCACTCAGCGCTCGCCCTCTCTGCCAATAGGATCTTGCCACGTAGCACTGACCGGTCGGTAGTTTATTTTTTCTTTTTCTGTTTAGTTTTAGTTAACAAATTGTTTTCTAAGTTTGTTTTGCTTATATCTTTTAAACTATTTAATGTTTTGAGTTGATTCTTTTTGCATTAGATCACATTTGTCATGTAGTTTCACCCTGTAGTCTTAGATTTTCAAATAGAACTCTAAAATTTGAATTTAGCCAAAATTGCTCAAATCACTCAAATCTGAATAACTAGAGTTTAAAAATAGATTTTGATATGAATCTTTTTGCTACTGCTTGGTATTAGTTAGGACTATCAGATTGCTTAGTTTGAGGATTTTTAGGATATATTTGTTTAGTGTTTTAGCTATAAACAGATTCTGCCTATTAGTTAGTATAGTTTTATTTATTTAGTTTTAGTTAGTTTCAATTAGATTTAGTTTTATTTTGTTTAGTAGGTGCTGTTGATTGAACATTTAGTGTTTTACTTACTGTTAATAAAAAAATGTAAATTTGCTTAGTTTGTTTCTTTATTAACATAGGAATCACAACTTCTTTTCAAATAGGTTTAATTTGATTAAATCAACTAGTTAGTAATAGTTTTTCTTTCAACAAAGTTTTAAATGATTTAATTCTGTTTTCTAAGACAAGTTTATTTGTAAATTCTTTTCTGTTAAGAACATGTTGTGTTAATAAATAATAAGTTTAGTTTCATTCTTTTGTTAGTAAAACTATAGTTGATTCATATAGTGTTTATCAAAACTTAAAAAAACTTTACTAAGATTTTTCTTAACAAAACTTTAAATTGGTTTTATTCTGTTTATTAATAAAATATTTTATTTTATTGTTTTCTTGCTGTCAACTATTGTTTGGTTAATACAAGTAGTTTTATTATGTTAGTAGTGGTTTACCCTTCACCTTTTAGAAAACAAAAACTTTGTGTGTTTTCTTGCTTGTGATTTGTGCATTGTTTTGTCTTGATTGTTTACTAGTTCAATGTTGATGACGTGAGTACATTATTTTGTTGTATGCTTATTTGAGTGCTCTTGTTTGCTTCGTTAGATTATCCGGAGTGCAAGGTTGTTACCTAGAGTCACTCACGTACGAAGATCATCAATCAGGCAAGTCACTTTGATCATCTTTACCCATGTTTTTATTGCATTAGTTCTACCATTTCCCCCCAGTTGCATGCAAAGTAGGTAATTGGAAACTTGGTTACTGTTGTAGTATCATGTGGTAGGTACCCCCTCAACACTTTGACACATTGGCCCTGGGAAACGTTGTTTTACATTTTGCTATGCTACTAGTAGACGGGGTTGGATGTGTGATTCACGAGAGTTGTGAGGTAATAACTTCAAGACCTACATAATGATCAAGACATCAAGACTCCGAGTTTTCAACTTACCTCTGGGTGGATGATGGTTGAACGGCACCCTGGAGAAACCAGTGGATTTGCCTAGGTGTTGCTGGAGATGGCCAGTATTCACGCGGAAAGATCCACCCAGGCACAAAGAGATGGATGGATGCTTCAAGACCCAAGGCTTACCTGCACAGCCACAAGTCATTATGGGCTCTGGCTTGGTTGGATATCGTGGTGACCCTGGATAGGCGGTGCTATGAGATGTAGAAGAACGGTAGGAAAGGATGGGCACCGACAGAGTCGCAGGGAAACCCTTTGGAAGACCATGTTTTGGTCATCCGTTTCTCAAACACCCTGAAGTGCGAGAAATCAAACGGAGGCGACAAAAGCTTGTGGGGAACGTGTGCAAAACTCTGCAGAGTACTCAACCTAATCGATTAGCTGTGTCCACGATCATGGACGACTTGAGCCAAAGGAACTGAAACTCCCGGAACCCTCAACACAATTAATTTGATGATGTGGGTATTAATGACTTGGGTATGAGAATTGGTTGGTGGAACCATCTCATTAATCAACCAACTTAGTAATTTTTTTTGCTTAGCCCTCTCTTGATGTAGGAAAAATTGGCTTTTTCGCAAAAACTTACCACCCCACCTGCCATATATGCATATAGATTAGATGATTATCTTTTCACCCCTCTCTTGTGACTTTGCCGGCATATTCCATATGATGACCTACATGGCTGCAACGTATCATGTTGCAGAGTACTTTTCCGACCAGGAGTGAGGACACGTTCTACGCTCGGTAAGATGCCCTTTGAGTCAGATGGACTCATCTACCTTCGACGCTTCCGCAAGATTTAGACATTCTCATGAGTTGGCCTTCAGCCACTTTATTGTAATCTTTATTTTAATAAAGGACTCGATATGAGATTTCCACTAATATAATGTTGTGTGATTTCCCTTTGATATATACATTGATGTATCGTGGGTGTACCAGCATGATCTTGGGATGGTACGGAAACACCGGAGATTCGACCTTTCAGGTCGGGTCACTACAGAAATGGTATCAGAGCACACGCTGACCGTAGGACGTAACCTCTAGGATTGGAAAGCCTTAGGATTGTATCTCTTTGTCTTTAAAATTCTTATACTCTCATCTACTCGTTTCTGACTCCTCTCCGATTATTTCAAAATTTATAGATGGCCACCTTCATCCCAGTGTTGATCACGGAGTTTTGACAGCCTGACGCAACGATGCCCTTTGGTAAGGAGCTGATGAGGATCATCAAGGACATAAGGATTGCTTTGCCGAGCATCACCGGGATTCCTATCATGTCATTTCCCCAAGATGGATGCTACAGGATCGAGGTGCACATCCCAGGGAAGACCTTTGGGAATCGGAAGGAACCCATCGACTTCAAGTTTGTGGCACCCAGATGGATACTTGGAAGAGACATGGCCATTCATCGTGCCCTTGGACGTATTCAGGAGGAATACAGAGGTGGAACCATTTCACCAGGACTCAACATGGTTTTTCGCAGGGATGCCAATGGAAACATCATAACCCCTCCCACTGCAGACACCACCATTTCCTATATCCAGACCTTGGAGACTCACATCAGGACCCTGGAGCTTCGAGTTTGTGCTGATACGAAGACAATCAAGAATCGGATGAACCGCGAGATTGACCTCGAAGCTGACTTACGGGAAGCCGAGTACGAGCATGAGTATGAGGTGAAGGATTTCTTAGAGAGGATCGACAAGCTAAACACTCGCATCGCCACTCTGGAGGAACAAATGGACATGGGTGAAAATCTTCATCCTGAAGGAGACTTGGCTCCTTTCATCAGTGACGATGATGATTATGAGGAGAGCACCACTGGAGGAGACTCAGTCACCATGTACTTCTGAGGAAAACTTTAGTTATGCCCTCCATGTATCTTTTATTTTCAACGTTAAGAGCGTAGGTCGATGTGTAGTTTGATTGAGACTTGTATTCTCGATGTTTGACCTTGATTGAATAAATGAATGAGTGTTTGGTGTGATATGTTTGTTGCATTGCATATGGGTAGTGAACTTCTCCTTTTAGGCCCTTGTTCTATTCTAATTCTCACCCCTCTGAAAAACAGCAAGATGCCTCCACGACGTGAGTCCGACTTCACCTTCCCACCGGAAGTCACGCAACTCCTTCAGCAGCAGAATGCACTGATGCAGCTATTGATCTAGAATCAGACCAACAACCAGAACAACAACCACCACCATCCACCCCAGGCTGACAATCTCACCCATTTTCTGAGGTTGAACCCTCCAATTTTCTCCAGCAGCACTGAGCCCATTATGGTGGATGATTGGCTCTGTAAGATGGAGAGAGAACTCGTCACCGCTGGATGTACTGATGCTGAGAAAGTGTGCTTTGCCGCACATCAACTCGAAAGACCAGCAGCTTCATGGTGGGAGAACTACACCACCACATATCCTATTGCTGATATAACTTGGGAGCAGTTCAAGCAAGCTTTCCGCACCGCACACGTTTCAGCTGGAGCTATGAGTCTGAGGAAGCGCGAGTTTCGCAACTTGCGCCAGGGAAATCGCTCTGTGGCCCAATACATGGACGACTTCAGCACATTGGCACGTTATGCACCAGGAGACGTGGCCGATGATGCGGCCAAGCAAGAGAAATTTCTGGAAGGACTCAACGATGAGTTGAGCATGCAGCTAGTAGTGGCTACCTTCAACAACTACCAAGAGCTGGTGGACAAGGCCCTCATCTTGGAGGGAAATTAGAAGCAAATTGAGAACCGCAAGCAGAAATACACTCAGGGGAAGTTTAATTCTGGAGCTCATTAGAAGCCCCGCTACTCCCCGTACTCAGTAAATACCGGATCAGGTATTGGTAAGTTTGGAAGGCACACTCGTGCTGTGCACAACCATGGAGGCCAAAACCATGGAGGAAATGGGAATGCCCGTCCCAACCATGGCAACTTCAAGACTGACAATGGGAATGGGAACAACAACCAGCACCGTCACGCTCCTACTCAGAAGGATCTGAGTCACATCACCTGTTTCAAGTGCTAGAAGACAGGGCACTATGCTACTGAGTGTCCCCAGAGAAAGCAGGGAAATGGAAATGGCAACAACAACGACAACTCCGCAGCCAAGAAGCCAAATCCATTTCCTCGTGCCCAGGTGAACCACCTCGACGTGGAAGAAGTCTATGATCAACCCGAGACTGTGGTTGGTAAGTTTTTATTGCATTCACGTTCAGTTACAGTACTTTTTGATTCCGGTGCAACTCATTCATTCATATGAAGGGTAGTTGTGGATAAATATGGTTTGCCCACCAAAACCCTTATTCAGCCCATTAAGGTCAGTTCCCCAGGAGGTATGATGATGGCAGGGATAGGATGCCATGCCTTGAAACTCAATATAGGAAACCATGTTTTTCCCACCGACCTTATCGTCTTAGAATCCTAGGGATTGGATGTAATCCTAGGCATGGATTGGATGACCAAGTATGAAGGAAATCTTGATTGCCCTAGCAAGTCTGTTTCACTCACCACCCCGGAGAACAAGAGGATTAAGTATGTATCCCGACGCACACGTATGAGTGCTCGGTTAAATTCCGTCACAGGAGTTGTTCAGGAGGAAGTACCAGTTGTACAAGACTTTCCGGATGTATTCCCAGAAGAATTACCAGGCATGCCACCAGATAGGGAGATTGAGTTCCTAATAGAGCTACAACCAGGGACAACCCCAATTTCCAAGAGACCCTATCGGATGCCCGCAAATGATCTGGTGGAAATTAAGAAGCAAATTAAGGAGTTATTGGACAAGGGATATATTCTCCCAAGTTCTTCACCTTGGGGAGCCCCAGTTCTTTTTGTGGAGAAGAAGGATAAAACCTTGAGAATGGTAGTCGATTATCGTGCCTTGAACGAGGTGACTATCAAGAACAAGTACCCTCTACCGATGATTAATGACTTGTTTGATCAGCTAGTAGGCGCCAAAGTATTCTCCAAGATCGATCTTCGATCAGGGTATCACCAACTGAAGATTCGTGAACAGGATATACCCAAAACAGCTTTCACCACAAGGTATGGCTTGTATGAGTATACTGTCATGTCCTTTGGTTTGACTAATGCTCCTGCCTACTTCATGAATTTGATGAACAAAGTGTTCATGGAATACCTGGACAAGTTTGTCGTGGTGTTCATCGATGACATATTGATATTCTCCAAGAACGAGGAAGAACACAAGGAACATTTGCGTTTAGTTCTGGAGAAACTGAGAGAGCATCAGTTATATGCCAAGTACAACAAATGTGAATTTTGGCTGACGGAAGTCGGATTCCTTGGACATGTTATTTCCGGAGATGGAATAGCAGTGGATCCCGCTAAGGTTGAAGCCGTCACCGAGTGGAAATCACCCACCTCAGTTAAGGAGATCCGCAGTTTCCTCGGACTAGCCGGATATTACCGGAGATTCATTGAGAATTTCTCAAAGATTGCCAAGCCCATGACAGAGTTGTTGAAGAAAGAGTCCAAGTATGTTTGGACTGAGGAATGTGAAGCCAGTTTCCAGGAGTTGAAGAAACGTTTGGTCACAGCTCCAGTGTTGATTTTGCCCAATATTTGGAAGGACTTCCAGGTTTATTGTGATGCTTCACGTCAAGAACTTGGAGGATTACTCATGCAAGATGGAAAGGTTGTAGCTTATGCATCCAAACAACTACGACCTCATGAGTTGAACTATGCCACCCATGATTTGGAACTAGCAGCCGTAGAGCACACACTCAAGACCTGGAGACATTTCCTTATCAGAAATAGTTGTGATGTTTACACCGACCATAAGAGCCTGAAATATATCTTCACACAGAAAGAGTTGAACCTCAGACAGAGGAGATGGTTAGAGTTAATCAAGGACTATGACATGAGATTACACTACCATCCAGGTAAGGCTAATGTTGTAGCCGATGCCTTGAGTCGGAAAACTTATGTGAACACACTCACAGCGGGAGGATTACCCTAGGAATTAGCCGATGATCTCAGAGAGCTCCGGCTAGAGATAGTTCCAAGAGGATATGTTGCTACACTGGAGATCTAGTCCACCTTGACCGAAAGAATTCGAGAAGCCCAGAAGACGGATAAGGAAATAGCTGAGATTAAGCAAAGAATGAAAGATGGTAAAGCCAAAGGTCATCGTGAGGATGAGCAAGGAACTCTGTGGTTTGAGAACCGAATCTATGTGCCCAATGACCCAGAACTCAAGAAGTTGATACTTCAAGAAGCCCACGATTCACCTTACTCGATACACCCAGGCAACACCAAGATGTACCTGGACTTGAAGGAAAGTTATTGGTGGACAGATATGAAGAAGGATATTGCGGAACACGTTGCAATATGTGACGTTTGTCAGCGAGTAAAGGCGGAACATCAGAAGCCAGCAGGGTTACTCCAACCTTTGCCGATACCCGAGTGGAAATGGGAAAAGCTTGGTATGGACTTCATCACAGGACTACCCAGGACCCGTTCAGGTTATGATTCCATCTGGGTTGTGGTTGATCGCTTGACCAAGGGGGCTCATTTCATTCCAGTGAAAACCACCTATACCAGTGCTAAGCTAGCCAAGATATACATAACCAGGATCGTGTGTCTGCATGGAGTTCCGAGGAGTATTGTGTCAGATAGAGGAACACAATTTACCTCAAAGTTTTGGCATCAGTTACATGAAACTTTGGGTACAAGGCTGGAGTTCAGGACAACTTTTCATCCGCAGACCGATGGACAGACTGAGAGAGTCAACCATATTCTGGAGGACATGTTGAGAGCTTGTGCGCTAGATTATGGATCTAGTTGGGATGGCAACTTACCTTACGCAGAATTCTCGTACAACAACAGTTATCAGACCAATCTGAAGATGGCCCCTTTCGAAGCCTTATACGGAAGGAGGTGCAGAACACCGTTGACGTGGGATGGTGTTGGAGACCGACAACTTTTTGGTCCCGACCTTATCCGAGATTCTAAAGAGAAAGTCAAGCTGATTCGTGACAGACTCAAGATAGCCCAATCTCGACAGAAGAGCTACGCTGACAACAAACGCAAGGAAGTAACGTATGAAGTGGGAGACCGAGCATATCTTCGTGTGTCCCCACTTCGAGGAATCAAGAGGTTTGGTGTTAAAGGAAAGTTAGCACCCAGGTTCATAGGCCCCTACAAAATTCTTGAACGTAGAGGCGAAGTTGCATACAAGCTGGAATTGCCGGAAGGATTGTCTGGAGTCCATGATGTGTTCCATGTGTCCCAGCTGAAGAAATGCCATGCTGAGATGGATGATATCCCTTTGAGAGACACCGTGCCCCTAGAGGCCATACAACTTGATAGTGATCTGACTTACGAGGAGAAGCCTGTCAGAATCCTCGAGACTGCCAACAGAGTTACCCGCAGCAAGATCATCAAGTTCTGTAAGGTTTTGTGGAGTCACCACACCAAGGAAGAAGCCACCTGGGAACGCGAAGAAGATCTTCGTAGAGACCACCCGCACCTATTTTCTAGCCAACCCGAATCTCGAGGGCAAGATACATCTTAAGGTGGGTAGGTTTGTAACATCCCAAAATTCCATTTTGGAATGTTATGAAATATAGCTATGCATCATCATCATCATTGCTTGAATATATGAAATAGTTGAAATGCTCCTTCTAAATTTCTGAAAGCCCTTTCTAGTTTCAATGTGCTTCTTTCACCTAATTGAAATTCTTGGTAAAAAGTTCAAATAAGAGAGGAGTAACATGACACACGACACCAGGACCTAATTGGTGTTTTATTTGAACAATAAAAAAAACCAGGGGTTGTTTTGAAAATATTTGCAACAGGATTTAAAAGCAAATAGGCCATTTCTAAAAATAATATTTTTTCAATGTGTTCAAATGACAGAATAAAAATGTTCAATAAATGTCATTTATTATTCCGTTAATTTTGATATATAATAATCCTATATTTGAAAAAGTGTTGAATGCTTTTAAAGAGGTTTTACTGCTTTGAATATTGAAAAGAGTAACGGATTCGCATTTAAACGGGCCGGCCCACGGGCATTTATTCGCGAATTAACTACAAGCCGGTCGACCGACGCGCCTTAGCCGCTCCCTCTCTCTCTGACATCTGGACCCACCCGACCGACCGTTCGGACCGTGCAGTCGCCCTCTTCCCCGCGCGCGCGCCGCCGTCGCCGAGATTCCCTCGCCCCGGATCTCCCTCCTCTCTCCTCCCCGCACCCACCCGAGCACCCTATAAGTAGCCCCTGCCCCTCCTCTCTCCATTCCTCCCGGAATCCCCTCTCTCCCTCGCCGAGACGCTGCCTAAACACCTTGCCGGAGCTCCTCCGACCACCGAAGCTCTCTCCACTCGTGCCCGTCGCCTCGGCCGTCCCCTCGCCCCTCCGACCCCATCACTCGAAGCCCGACGTTCGCCGCCGTCGTCTGGACCACTCAACTGCCGCAGAAGACCACCGGAGACGCGCCTTGCCGACCACGTCACCTCGGCCTCGCCGGAGAAGCCCTCGCCGGTGACCCACCTCACGGCGAGCACCTCATCCGTTCGATCTGGATCTAACGATCCAGATTATAACATATTAACTCCGCGGGCCGTTTTCTTTTCGGTTCAGTCGACCGCCCGAAATCACTCAGCGCTCGCCCTCTCCGCCAATAGGATCTTGCCACATAGCACTGACCGGTTGGTAGTTTATTTTTTCTTTTTCTGTTTAGTTTTAGTTAACATATTGTTTTCTAAATTTGTTTTGCTTATATCTTTTAAACTATTTAATGTTTTGAGTTGATTCTTTTTTGCATAAGATCACATTTGTCATGTAGTTTCACCCCGTAGTCTTAGATTTTCAAATAGAACTGTAAAATTTGAATTTAGTCAAATTTGCTCAAATCACTCAAATCTGAATAACTAGAGTTTAAAAATAGATTTTGATATAAATCTTTTTGCTACTGCTTGGTATTAGTTAGGACTATCAGATTGCTTAGTTTGAGGATTTTTAGGAAATATTTGTTTAGTGTTTTAGCTATAAACAGATTCTGCCTATTAGTTAGTATAGTTTTATTTATTTAGTTTTAGTTAGTTTCAATTAGATTTAGTTTTATTTTGTTTAGTAGGTGCTATTGCTTGAACATTTAGTGTTTTACTTACTGTTAATAAAAAAATGTAAATTTGCTTAGTTTGTTTCTTTATTAACATAGGAATCACAACTTCTTTTCAAATAGGTTTAATTTGATTAAAACAACTAGTTAGTAATAGTTTTTCTTTGAACAAAGTTTTAAATGATTTAATTCTTTTTTCTAAGACAAGTTTATTTGTAAATTCTTTTTTGTTAAGAACATGTTTTGTTTTACATTTTGCTATGCTACTAGTAGATGGGGTTGGATGTGTGATTCATGAGAGTTGTGCGGTAATAACTTCAAGACCTACATAATGATCAAGACTTCAAGACTCCGAGTTTTCAACTTACCTCTGGGTGGATGATGGTTGAACGGCACCCTGGAGAAACCAGTGGATTTGCCTAGATGTTGCTGGAGATGGCTAGTATTCACGCGAAAAGATTCACCCAGGCACAAAGAGATGGATGGATGCTTCAAGACCCAAGGCTTACCTGCACAGCCACAAGTCATTATGAGCTCTGGCTTGGTTGGATATCGTGGTGACCCTGGACAGGCGGTGCTACGAGATGTAGAAGAACGGTAGGAAAGGATGGGCACCGACAAATCGCAGGGAAACCCTTTGGAAGACCATGTTTTGGTCATCCGTTTCTCAAACACCCTGAAGTGGGAGAAATCAAACGGAGGCGACCAAATCTTGTGGGGAACGTGTGCAAAACTCTGCAGAGTACTCAACCTAATCAATTAACCATGTCCACAGTCATGGACGACTTGAGCCAAATGAACTGAAACTTCCAGAACCCTCAACACAATTAATTTGATGATGTGGGTATTAATGACTTGGGTATGAGAATTGGTTGGTGGAATCATCTCATTAATCAACCAACTTAGTAATATTTTTTGCTTAGCCCTCTCTTGATGTAGGAAAAATTGGCTTTTTCGCAAAAACTTACCACCCCACCTGCCATATATGCATATAGATTAGATGATTATCTTTTCACCCCTCTCTTGTGACTTTGCCGGCATATTCCATATGATGACCTACACGGCTGCAACGTATCATGTTGCAGATTACTTTTCCGACCAGGAGTGAGGACACGTTCTATGCTCGGTAAGATGCCCTTGGAGTTAGATGGACTCATCTACCTTCGACGCTTCCGCAAGATTTAGACATTCTCATGAGTTGGCCTTCAGCCACTTTATTGTAATCTTTATTGTAATAAAGGACTCGATATGAGATTTCAACTAATATAATGCTGTGTGATTTCCCTTTGATATATACATTGATGTACTGTGAGTGTACCAGCATGATCTTGGGATGGTACGGAAACACCGGAGATTCGACCTTTCAGGTCGGGTCACTACACACGAGTGCGCCCCCAGGCATGGAGCAAGGTGGCTCGCAAGATCCCGAGAACCCCGTTTCTCTCCATGATGGAGCTCTTGAGTCCATTGCCGCTCTGGAGGCCCCCGAAGTGCACGACCCTCATGGGGCCCCACCAGCTCCAATGGCCCTTGAGGCGCCTAATCCTCATGAGGTCCCGACCGCTCTGATAGCCCTCGGGGTGCCCAAGCTTCTTGAGCCAGCCGCAGGACAGGACACCACGGAAGACCTCAGCCTCGTCGAACACCCGATCTACTATGTCAGCATGGTGCTATGGGATGCATGCTCACGCTACCCCATGAGACAGAATCTCCTACTAGTGCTCCTCGTCGCTTCGAGAAAGCTGCGCCACTACTTCCAGGGGCATCCCATCAAGGTCGTGTCCGCATACCCTTGGAGAAGGTCTTGCGAACCCCAACGTGGTGGGAAGGGACGCTGAGTGGAACATCGAGTTGCAGGCCTTCAACATAGAGTTCAGCACGACCAGGGTCATCAAAGGGGCTGCCCTGGCAGACTTTGTGGCAGAGTGGACAGACGCCCCTGACCGGGGCTAGACGGGATTCAATCCCTCACCTATGGCAGCGAGACACCAGAGGGTTGGACCATGCATTTTGACGGAGCCTTCACGTGCATGGAAGCAGGGGCAGGGACCGCTCTCACCTCCCCAGCAGGAGACAAGCTCCAGTACACCATACAGCTTTGTTTCTAGTGCAGGGAAGGTCTCCAACAACATCGCGGAGTATGAGGACCTCATTGCGGGCCTCAAGGCAATGGCGGTCTTGGGGGTTTGGTGTCTCTGGTCATGGGCGAATCTCAGCTCCTTGTCAACTTCTCGTACAAACAGTATACACCCAAGGACGAGCATATGGAGGCATACTTGGAAGAGGTACGTAAGATTGAAAAACGTTTTTAGGGCTTGGAATTGCAGCACGTCCCGTGCGGCGCAAACAAGGAAGCCGATGACATCACCAAGTGGGCGTCGTGACATGAGCCCCAGGAGCCGGGCGTCTTCAAGGAGCGACACTTCAAACCCTCCACAACGCCGACCTTTGAGGACCCGGTGCCGCGAAGTGGGGAGCTCCCCCTAGCGCCATCCCTAGGGTCTCCGTACTACGACCTAACCTCAGGAGCCCGCATGCTCCTGCCACTGGAGCCTCAGGCCAATGACTAGATGCAGGAGTTCAAGGCGTACATACTTCATAGCATGCTGCCGGAAAAGGAGGAAGACGTGAAGTGCGTAGCCCGGCAGGCCACGACCTACTGTGTGCGAGATGATGAGTTGTACCACAGGTGCCCGAACGATGTCGCTCTGTAGTGCATCTCCAAGGAGAAAGGGTGCGAGCTGTTGGCACACATCCATGGAGGAGACTACAGGAGCGACTCCTCATCGTGCAACCTTGCAGGGAAGGCGTTCCAATCGGGCTTCTATTGGCCGTCGATGCTCAACGACACTATCGAGACAGTATGGTCTTGCGAGGCCTGCCAAATCCATGCTAAACAGATTCACCAGGACGCCCAAGGCCTCCAGACCATCCTGCTCTCCCGGCCCTTTGCGGTATGGGGGCTGGACATACTGGGGCCTTCTCGCGAGCAGCGGGCGGGTACCGCTATGTCTACGTTGCAATCGACAAATTCACCAAGTGGGCCGAGGTGGAGCCGGTGCGCACCATCCCGCTGGGTCAGCCACCAAATTCATCAAGGGCATCATGAGCCGCTTCGGCGTTCCCAAACGCATCATCACTAACAATGGTTCGCAGTTTACAAAGCAGCCTCTTCAAGTCTTATGACGCTAAACTTGGAACGCAAATTTGCTACACCTCACTAGCCCACCCCATGAGCAACAACCAAGCAGAGCGTGCCAACGCGGAGGTTCTGCGAAGCCTCAAGACAAGGAGCTTCAGGAAGAAACTGGAGGCTTGCGGCAGGGGCTCGGTCGATGAGCTCGAGTCCGTGCTGTGGTCCATCTGCACGACCGTGACTAAGCCCATCAGCGAAATCTGGTTCTTCCGCGACTATAGAGCTGAAGACATCCTCCCTCACGAGGTCAAGCACCAGTCTTCCATTAAGTTTTGTGTCGATGAAGTGTTCAAAGATCGAGGAGGTCTTGGTATGAAGAGAAGAAGGAGAGGCAAGAGTTCAAGCTTGGGGATTCCCAAGGCACCCCAAGTAAATATCCAAGGATACTCAAGCGTCTAAGCTTGGGGATGCCTCGGAAGACATCCCATCTTTCTTCAACAAGTATCGGTATGTTTTCGGATTCGTTTCATTTAATATGTGCAAATCTTGGAGTGTATTTTGAGTTTAGTTTATGCACCATGATGGTATGAGATAGTCCATGGTTGATTTATAGAATGCTCATTGCACATCACTTATATCTTTTTAGTATGGCTTTATAGAATGCTTCATGTGCGTCACTCATATCATTTGAAGTTTGGATTGCATGTTTCTCTTCACATAGAAAACCGTTATTTGAAGAATGCTCTTTTGCTTCACTTATATTTATTCGAGCATGGTCTTTTGTAGAAAGAATTAAACTCCATTGATTCACTTTTATATATTTAGAGAGTCAACAAGAATTGGTCATTTGCATGTTTAGTCATAAAATCCTACATAAAACTTATGGATCACTAAATATGATACGTTTGATTCCTTCCAATAGTTTTGCGATATAGAGATGATAATATGTGGGAGGTAGTAGTGGATGATCGTGTTTAGTAAGATATTGGTTTTGAGGTTTGTGATTCCTGAAGCATGCACATATAGTCTCCCGTTATGCTAGGAAGTTGGAGCACAATTTATCCTTGATTGTCTATCTTTGTGTGAAGGTCGGGGGCACGAGATGGTTAACTCCTACCAACCTCCCCCGTAGGGGCATGCATAGTAATACTTTGCTTTGAGGGTTAATAAACTTTTGCAATAAGTATGTAAGTTAGTTACGACTAATGTGAGTCCTTGGATTATACACACTTTTACCTTTCTGCAATTTGCTAGCCTCTACGGTACCATGCATTGCCCATTCTCACCTCGGGAGTCGGCGCAAACTTCGACGGTGCATCCAAACCCCGTTATATGATACGCTCTATAACACATAAGCCTTATTATATCTTCCTCAAAGCAGCCACCATACCTACCTATTATGGCATTTCCATAGCCATTTCGAGATATATTTCCATGCAATTTCCACCGCTTCCATTTTGATGACTTGAGCATTCATTGTCATATTGCTTTACATGATCGTAGGATAGCTAGCATGATGTTTCCATGGCTTGTCCATTTTTTGATACCTTTGACACACTAGATCATTGCACAACATTCATATAGTCATATTTTGTTCTAGGTATCGGGTTGTAATGTTGAGTTATAAGTAAATAGAATTTTGATGTTCATCATTATTCATTATTAGAGCATGTGCTAGTGAGGAAAGTATGATGGAAACTATGTTTCCCCCACAAGTTGGGAGATGACTCCGGACAAAGAAAAAATTTAAAACATAAAAAAGGTGAAAGAAAAGAAAAAGAATAAAGAAAAAAAGAAAAAAGTGAGAGACAAAGAGAGAAGGGGCATGCTGATTCCACACTTGTGCTTCATATAGAGAGCCTCCTATGTTGTCACGTTCATATACTAGTGGGATTTTTTCATCTTAGTGTTAGATTCATATCCACTTAGTTTTCATATTGAGATCTCATACACTTATAGCTCTTAGTGCATCCATTCCATGGCAATCCATACTCCTTGCACTGATATCTATTGATGGGCATCTCCATAGCCCGTTGATACGCTGAGTTGATGCAAGACTTTCTTCTCCACTTTTACCTGTTTGAAACCTACCACCATATTCTATTCCACCCATAGTGCTATATCCATGGCTTGCGCTAATCTATTGCGTGAGAGTTGAAAATTCGGAAGCGCATTAAAAAGTATGAACCAATTGCTTGATTGACACCAGGGTAGTACATGATATACACTTTGAGTTAAGAAGACAGAGCATGACAAGGCTATATGATTTTGTAGGGATAGCGTTCTTTAGCCTTGATATTTTGAAAGACATGATTGTTTGTTAGGATCCCTGAGTATTAATGTCTTCATGTCAAAACTAGACTATTGCTTTGAATCACCCATGTCTCCATGATTAGATATATGATCAAAATTATGCTAGGTAGCATTCTGTCACATCCATAGTTAGTTCATGACAAGAGGGGCTCCGGAGTGAGGGGGAGTGGCTGGAGCGGCAGCTACGGGGGCGAGAAGGCGGCGACCATGGCAGGGCAGAGGGGGAGAGAGAGCTGCAGGCGAGAGACAAAGAGAGAGAGAGAGAGCTCTAGGGACGGCTCTCTGAGCGAGGGAGAGAGAGAACTACAGGCGAGGGAGAGAGAGAGCGATGGGGATGACTCTCCCCCTCTGCCCCGCCATGACCGCCGCCTTCTCGCCGGTGTTGCTGCCGCTCCAGCCGCCCCCTCGCCCCTGAGCCCCTCTTTAGCTCCGCCTCGACGCGTTGCTCCTCTCCGCCGAAGGAATCGAGCCCGGAGGCCCCCAGCATCGATCCCAACGTCTTCTTCCTCCTTGGTCACTTGAGACCGCCGCCATCCGTCCACCGCCATCTGATCTTCCGCGAGCCCGCTCTCAACGCCGTCACAACTGCTGTGAGCCCCCGGTTCTTTCCCCCTTCTTTTCCCCTTCTCCAGCGCGCTCTAGTGCCGATCCACCACGGACCCGAGATCTCCTCGCCGCCGGCGAGGACGTGGTCATTGCTGCTGCAACCCAAGCTCGCACCTGAGCATGTAGGCGTGCTCAGGAAGGTCCCAGGTAGCCATAGGAGCCGTTAGTTGGCCTATTCGAGCTCCGGCTCCACGAACCCATGCTCTCCCGAGCTCCGGCAACCGCCGCGCGCAACGAAGGCGCTGACTCCGGCCATCTCAGCCCCTGGGAGGTGTCGGGTTTGACGCGCGCGAGCCCGCAGGGCCGATCGGTGCCCTCCGCCATCCATTTGGTCGCCGGAAGAGGGTTTCCGATCCCCTCCATCGTCCCTGACATCACCGGCGGCTCAACGCCTGCGAGTCAACCAGTTTGACCACGAGGTTTGACCCCAGGGTCAACTGGCAAGTGGGCTCGGCCCTGTTAATCAAGTTTAAGTTAAAAATAATTAATTAACCTAATGACCCACTAACATTGGCCCCCCTGCTAATTAATTAGTCGTTAGTGTTTTAATTAGCCTCTCTCAGTGACTGGGTCACTGACCAGTGGACCCCACTGGTCAGGTTTGACCTGACAACGGCAATTTGACCAGGTGACGTCATGCTGATGTCATGCTGATGTATTAAAGGAGTTTCTAATTTAAATTAATTCTAGAAAGTAGTTAAAACTTAGAAAATTCCTAGAAATAAATCTATAACTTAGATTGAAATAATTTATATATGAAAATTTATCAGAAAAATCAAATGAATCCAATGGTGCTGTTATCATGCATGTTAGAACAACCTATGTAGATGAACATTGAAATTTAGTAATAGGACAATATATGGAATATGAAATGGAGAATGACTTTGAACCTATATTCAAATCCACTCCATCCAACTTGAATAATAGTTGCATTAGCTCATCCATTCATGTTGCCATGTCATGATCATGCATCATATTGTTGCACTTGCTGTGTATTGATTGTTACTTATCTGCATTGTGGTAGGCCTTGCTTCCGAGGATACCCCCGAGTATTCCAACAAAGGAGAATACCTTCCCTCTTCCCAGCAAGACAAGCAACTCCATCGATCATTCTGATAACATCCCATTCTCTCGCTCCTGCTCTTGTTTATGATATTAGGACAAACGTTCAATTACCTGTCATATGCGGTAGATGAACCCATTCCTTTGCATGACCTATCATTGTCACAGTAAATAGCTAAAATTGCAACCTAGCATACCTGGTAGATGCTTGAGCCATCATGTGCTTTTCCTACTTTGCATGCTATGCTTACTATGCTTAGAGTTGTGTCAGGTCTGATTCATCTGGGTGTTGAACTGGAGTGAAACATTATTGTTCTGATGTGATAAGCTTAATGGTGAACCCGAATTGGTAAAGGTAGCGATGAGTGGCTATGTAGGAGTACATAGAGGGTTGTCTCATTGGGACCGTTCTTAGGAACTAAGTTTCGTGTTTGTGATCTAAGGCTAGTTACTACCACACATTGGGTTCCGGTAACTCGACCCCTCTCAACTTATTAATCGCTTAGTCCTTGGTCCAGGAGTTGAAAGTAGTTTCTGGTGTTTATAGTATGCTGGAGGCCATGTGTCGCATTGACCCTAGGGGTGGGTTACGACGTGGTAGGTAGTGGCACAGTGTACCAAGGGTCAACCGAATGATGGGTTTGGTAACCCTGCACACATCATTTGGGTCCATAGCAGAAACTTCGGTCGAACTTTCATGCGGGTTCAGTCTCAAATAGGCGATAGCCTGGACTAGAGGTCTTGTGTGATTGACGGTGGTGGCCGACTCCCTCGCTGGGCTTCCGCTTGAAGGTTGCCGAGGTGCATGGTTTTATGAGCACACAACGATAATTGCCGAGAGCGTGTGGGAAGGAGTACACCCCTGTAGGGTATGAATCTATTCGAATAGTCGCGTCCTCGGATATGGACTACTTGGAGAACTTATGTTGTTCATAGATAACTTGATGGATACTCATAAAAATCTCAAGACATGTGTGAGTACCATGGATGGCACTCTCGTAGATGACGAAAGTGAATCCATGCTGGTGTACTGATGTGGAGTTAGTAGACTCGTGTGCGATATCTAAAATTTGAATAAAGAATTAATATGTGTAGTATAGGTTAGCCAAGAGTCAAAGCTGGCATTGCTGTATAAACTCCACCACTCCCCTTGTTGATACATGAGCATGAATCTCTGCTTTAAAGACTTGTTGAGTATGTTTGTACTCACGTTTTCTCAATAAATGTTGTAGATGAGACTCAGGACCCATCAGGTGGGTTCTACCTAGATGTCGACGACGCTGAATAGCTGGTGTCCCAGCTATGACCTGATGCCTTGTGGCAGGATGTAGATAGTCAGGCCATGTGCCTTTTTATCCTTTCATCTATCTGTACCCAGACAACTTTATGCTTCCCCTTGGTTTAAATGAACTTGCTTGTATGACTTGAGTGTTGGGTCATGTGACCCCTACCTGTAAGAACATAATATGCAAGGCTCCTCTGAGCCTCTTAAGTAAAAATTGTGTTGTTGTATGGTTATGTTGTGATGCCATAGTTGTATCTATGCATACCGGGCATGTCGTGCATACGTGTGACGTGCAACGGTATGTATGGGATCTGACACCTAGCCATGTGCCTTTAGTAGTACTCTTTATGGGAAACTGCCTCTTTGTGGTTCCACCGAGCCTTGGTAGCTTGCTACTTCTCCGGACACATTGATTGAACGGCATGTATCCTTCTTTGCTGCTATGTCTGTCCCTTCGAGGGAAATGTCTCGTAGTGTAGTGGAGTCCCTGTAGCCTTCTACGACTCGTCTACGTGCAGTCATTTACATTTATGTCCCACGATGTAATGGAGTCCTTGTAACTTGCTATGACTCGTCTACACACGCTTGAGATAGACACCTGCATTGCTAGGTTATGTATGCCTGTTCCTGTACGGATGTGCCACTTGGGTTCTATGACTAGTCATGTTGGCCCGAGTTCTCTGTCGTTTGAATGATAGCGACGTATTCACATACGTTAGCCAAAAGACGCAAACGGTCCCGGCTAAGGTAAGGGTGCAGCCGTGGAGTTACCATTCATGAGGCCGCAAAGTGATGTGATGTGTTACAGGCTAGGCTGGATTCCTATGACTTAGGATCGGGGTCCCGACACATTCCACATCAGAAATTATCTTTTTTATCATTTACCTACTCGAGGACGAGCAGGAATTAAGCTTGGGGATACCGATTCGTCTCCGTTGTACCTATAATTTTTTATCGTTTCATGCCAATATTATACAAGTTGTACATACTTTTGTCAACAATTTATATGATTTATTGGACTAACCTATTGATCCAGTGCCTATTGCTAGTTCCCGTTTTTGTGTGTTTTTTGTTTCGTAGAAATTCCATATCAAACAAAGTCCAAATGGGATAAAAATTTACGGAAATTGTTTTTGGAATATTTATAAATTTTGAGGAGTGGAATCAACGCAGTATGAGTCCCACAGCCTCCACCCTCTACGAGGGCGTGACCCAGAGCCCAAACATGGCCTGGTGGACCGTGACCACCTCGTATGTCGGTTGGAGCTCTTGTTTCATCGCAAGAAAGCTAATTTTTGGATAAGAATCCTCTCAAAAGTTTAGCCTAATCAGAGCTACGGATCTCCGGGAATATAAGAAACAGTTTTCGGCTACAAAACAGGAACGCTACACAAAAGAGAATAGAGAGGGAGATCCAATCTCGGAGGGGCTCCTGCCCCTCCACCTCCATGGAGGCCATGGACCAGAGGGGGAACTCTCCTCCCATCTAGGAGGAGGCCAAAGAAGAATAATAAGGAGGGGGGCTCTCTGCCCTCTCTCCCGGTGGCACCGGAACACAGCGGGGGCAAGCATTTTGACGATGATCTACATCAACAATCTTGCGGCCGTTAACACCAACTCTCTCCCCTCTATGAAGCGGTGTAACACCTATCTTCCCCACTGTAATCTCTACTTAAACATGGTGCTCAACTCCATATATTATTTCACAATGATATTTGTCTATCTTATGATGTTTGAGTAGATCTCTTTTGTCCTATGGGTTAATTGTGGTATGATGATATGGATGTGATTCGTATGTTGATATGGTGATGTCCTATGGTGCCTTCCGTGTCGCGCAAACGTGAAGGATCCATGCCGTAGGGTGTTGCAATATGTTCATGATTTTCCTATAGTGGGTTGCTTGAGTGAAAGAAGCATAAACTCGAGTAGGTGGTTGTTCCGTATGGTAGTAAAGAGGACTTGATACTTAATGCTATGGTTGGGTTTTACCTTAATGATCTTTAGTAGTTGCGGATGCTTGCTAATGTTCCAATTATAAATACATATGATCCAGGTAGGCATCTCCCTCATTGCATATAACAAGTATATATCGTATCATATTCAATTTCCTAGGGACAATCTTTCTCTTGTGTTAACAAAAGCTTTCTACTGCACTACTAAGTTTATTTTCTTACAAAGTACTCGTAGTTTTATTCTCGCAAAGTAGTTTGATACTTGTTCTAGATAAAGCAAACATTAAGGTGTGTAGAGTTGTATCGATGGTTGATAGAACTTGAGGGAATATTTCGTCTACCTTTAGATCCTCGTTGGGATTCGACCCTCTTACTTATCGAAAAAGGCTACAAACGACCCCCTACACTTGTGGGTTATCAGGGGGTGGCGCACCAAGCGATGCATCATGGACATAAGCCTTGTGTGCAGCAATTAAGACAATCCTGAGTTCACGAACCCAGTCCGCATAATTGCTATCATTATCTTTCAACTTAGTATTCTCTTGGAATGTATCAAAATACAGGAGAGCTACAACACAAGCTATTGATCTCGAACATAATTTGCAAAGACAACTTTAGACTATGTTCATGATAATGAGTTCAATTAATCATATTACTTAATAACTCCCACTCAAATCAACTTCCCTCTGGTTGTCTAAGTGTGATATGATCCATATCAACCAACCCAAGTCTGATCATCACGTGAGATGAGGTGGTTTCGATGGTGAACATCTCCATGTTGATCATATCTACTATATGACTCATGTTCGACCTTTCGGCCTCCTGTGTTCTGAGGCCATGTATGTACATGCTAGGATCGTCAAGTTTAACACAAGTATTCCACATTGTGTAAATCTGGCATACACCCATTGTGTGCAAACGTAGTGTCTATCACACCCAATCATCACGAGGAGCTTTAAAACAACAATCATTCACAATAGTGCATACTTGGGGAGAACACAATTTTATCTTGAAATTTTAGTGAGGAATCATCTTATAAGGATACCGTCATCCTAAGAAAAATAAGATGCATAAAAAAATAAACATCACATGAAGATCAGATAAGTGACATGATATGGCCATCATCTTGTGCTTTTGATCTCCATGTCTAAAGCACCGGCATGATCTCCATCGTCACCGGCATGACACCATCATCTCCATCATCATGTCATCCTGTGGTTGTCGCATGAACTATTTCTTCTACAACTATTGATAATGCATAGCGATAAAGTAAAGCAATTACATAGTGATAAAGTTGCCTTTTAACCATCTACAAGGACCGCCTTTGTCGAATCCAATTCAAATAAAGTGAGAGAGACAGTCACCCGCCAGCCACCTTTATGCAAACAAGTTACATGTCAGTCGGTGGAACTGGTCTCTTGTGCAAGGACAAGTAACGTTAGTCCGAGCTGCTTAATCCCACAATACTGTGAAATCAAAATAATATTAAGGAGGTAAGCAATTTGAACATCAACACCCACAAACACTTTCTGTTCTACTCGTCCATATCATCAATGCATAGACCTAGCTCTGATAGCACTATTGGAGAACGTTGCATAGGAGACAAAAATAATTCATATGCACACTCAAGATCTATCCATGGAGATGTATATATATGAGAGGGGGAGTGAATCTACATAACATTATAGATCTCTAAGCGAAAGCATTAAGGAATGCGGTTCATGTAATCGTACGTCTTCGCTGTCCAATCACGATCCTCCCCGATCTAGCACCGAACGGACGACACCTCCGTGTTCGGCACACGTGCAGCTTGATGAAGTCTCCTCCTTCTTGATGCATCAATCGAGGGAGGAGAAGTAGATCGGATCTCAACCAACATGACGACGTGGTGGAGGAATCCCAGCAAGGCTTCGCCAAGCACTACTGTAGATGTGATGTGAGGAGAAAATAGAGTAACGGGAGAGGGAGGGCTGCCACCGGGGCATAGGAATTGGTGTGTGCATCCGTCACCCCTCCACTATATATAGGAGGAAAAGGGGAGAGGGGAGGTGCAGCCTTAACCCTGCCTGCAAGGAGGGGCCGGCGGCAAAGGGAGAGTCCTCCCTTTACAAGGAAGGGAGGAGTCCCCTTCCTCCAAGGCACGTCCGGTATGCCTTGTACCTTTGGGACTCTTGCCCACAAGACTAATTCACCTCTAGGGGCTGATACACCTGGCCCATGCTGGCTAGGTCGCCCCCTATGGAGGATGTGGTCCCACGGGGCAGGTGGACCCCCTAGTGGACCCCAAGAACCCTTTTCGGCACCCCTGTACACTATCGGTAGTGCTCAAAATTTTCTGGCAACCAAAATAAGACTTCCCATATATAAATCTTTACTCGTGGACCATTCCAGAACTCCTCATGACGTCCGAGGTCTCATAAAGGACTCCAAACAAAATTTGTTCACCAACGTTCATATCGTAATACTAACCTAGCGTCACCTAACATTAAGCGTGCGGACCCTGCGGGTTCTAGAATCATGTAGACATGACCGTGACACCTCTTTTGTACAATAACCAATAGGGTACATGGATGCCCATAGTGGTTTCTACGTATTCCACAAAGATGTTCGTTGGTCGAACAATGATGTCAAGGGTTTAGTCAATCCCGTATGCATTTCCCTTTGTCCAGCGGTATGTTACTTGCCCGAGATTCGATCGTCATTATATCTATACCTAGTTCAATCTCGTTATCGGCAAGTCTATTTACTCTTTGCTTAATACCAGATATCGTGACTAACTCCTTAGTCACATTGCTTGCAAGCTTCTTGTGATGTTGTTTTACCGAGAGGGCATGAAGATACCTCTCCGTCATACAGAGTGAAAAATCCCAGTCTTAATCCATGCCCACACAACAACTACCCTTGGAGATACCTATAGAGTACCGTGATGATCACCCAGTTACGAAGTGACGTTTGATACACATAGGGCATTCCTCCGGTTCCAGGGAGTTGCATGATCTCATGGTCTTAGGAACAGGTACTCGACATGAAGAAAGCAATAGCAATAAACTTATAAGATTAAATGCTATCCTTATGGTTGGGTCTTGTACATCACATCATTCTTCTAATGATGTGACCACGTTATCAAATGACAACTCAAGTCTATGGTTAGGAAACTTTAACCATCTTTGATCAATGAGCTAGTCTAGTAGAGGCTCACTAGGGACACAATGTTGTCTATGTATCCACACATGTATATGAGTTTCCGATCAATACAATTATAGCATGGATAATAGACATTTATAACGAATAGGGAAATATGATAATAAATTTTTTATTATTGTCTCTATGGCATATTTCCAATAGTCACAACATACCATCGATCGTAGCCCACTCGAGGGATGGGTCCAAGCAACGCAAAGCAATAAGACAATGTAAAAAAGGGAAACGAATTTCACAAGAAAATGGAAGATGAGCAGCAAGGAATTAAAACATAGTACATTTAGAAAACGAAATTGTCTTTATTCCCCCGCAAGGCCTTATAAATCATGGTGCGGTAGGAAAATAAAAGATAGCAACCTTAGGCCGAGTAAGAGTTGTGTTTGATGTCTTCTTGGAGGTCTGTGTTAGAGTTGTTGCCTTCTTGGGAGGGCTCACCAACATGAGCGAAGTGCTCAATCAAGGAGCCCATGTGTGGGTGTACCTCCCTCATGAGGCCACTTTGAAGATCCTTTGGCACAGTATCCCCTAGGCGGGAAAGGTATAAGGTGGGGTCATATTAGACGAGGTTGCTAAAAACGGATGCCCTCGCCTGGTCCATGAGCTCATGATCTTGGTGAAGAAGTTGAGGTAGACGCCATCGAACTCCACAATGGAAAGGCTCTGGACGTCCTCGAAGGAGCGGCTGAGCACCACACGAGCTCGCGCCACCAGCCCCAAGTATAGCTTGGCGGGTAATGGTTCTATCGTCTGTTCCTGTGCGACCTCAACTTGGGTCTTCTTGATGGCCTCAGGGGTGCTGCTAACCTCCTCTTGGAGCAAGTGCAACTCCCCTTAGGCTTCTTCGATGCCCTTGAAGGAAAGGTGGAGGTTGGCCTCGACCTACTAGAGCCGCTCCTTGAGTTGGGTGATCTCCGTCTGGAGCTCAGCACGCTTCGACTGGAAGCGGGCCTCCGGACGCTCCAGCTTGTCACGATGCTCCTTCAGGAGGTCTGCCCACTCCTTGGCGACCTAGGTGTTGGCATCATTGTTGATCTTGGCCTCCTCCCTCTCGAGTCGGGTGTCGGCCTTGGCGCGTGCCTTGTCAAAGGAAGCCATTTCGACAGCGACCTGGTTCTTCAGGGTAGTGAGGCGCTCACGCTCTGCCTCTAGGTCAGAGGTGGTCCAAGCGGCCTCCCGATTCCGGATAGCCACGTCGTCCTCGCGAGAAGCAATGGAATCCTCCCTCTTGGCTAGCTCCTCCTCATGGGATCCTTATTGCTACTCGCGTGCAGCAACTACATCCTCATGCACCTGGAGCTCCTGCTCTCGAAGGGAGATCTGCTGCTCCACCTTTTGGGCGCAGGCTTCGGCCTCCTAGCATCGCAGGTCGGATGCCTCCATATCGTGGACGACATTCTCCTAGATCTCCTTGGCATCATGGGCACTATTGTTCCTCTTCTCCTAGGTCATCACGTCATGTCGGTGGCCCAGCTTAATGGCCACCTAGAGCTTGCACTAGCCAATGGCTAAGCCCAGGCAGTCAGCCGCGGGGCGCTTCTACTCTACCTGGAGGTCGGCCTCCAACGTATCGAGGGCGGTGTTGGTATTCTCAAAGCCCCCGCCTGAACAAGGCACTATTCCTGATCCTCTGAAAGACGAGCCACGGTTGTGCTCCAGCGTAGCCTCTTGAGGAGATCACCCCAGAAGTTCCTATGTAGGCCTCCTCCTTCTTAGGCCCCTTGCCCTTGAGAAGGGCGTCATCTCCAACAACGCGTTGGGTGCTATGCACGCATTCCTCCTCGTCTTGCTGTGTCTATGGGGAGTCTGCCGCGGCCTCATGGTGGGCATCATCCCCTCAATAGGCATAGAGTTTGCCTCGTGGTCTGTCCCGGTATCCACCTCCTTGTAGGTGGTGCCCTCGGTGTTGGGTGCCTATAGAGGAACCTCCTCCGCCTCTGAGGATTTCTCCCTAGGATGACCCTCCTCAGGGGGAGGAGCCAGATCTTCATGGGAGGCACGAGGCGCCTAGAGATCCTCCCCCCACAACCTCGTGATCTGTATTGGCCTCCGGCCGACGGGCGACTTCATCAGACCCCCCAACGCATGGCGGGGGCATGTTGGCTCCTCTGGTTGGCGCTATAGGAGAGGGCGTCGCAGATGTTGTGGCCCTCTGTCTCTTGTCCGTGGGCAGCCTAGTGATTCAATGACTCAGACCCTGGGCCTGCAAGTAGAACAGACGAGGTGAAAGAAAGGGGAATGAGAGGTACTCACTCATCCCTGGACGCCCGACATTTCCTCTTCGGCGGAACTCCCAAGCTCCTTGATGACGGCACCCCACGAGTCCTGCTCGAGCCCATGCCAGCCCTGCTAGGCTTGCCCGTCTCCTTCGGCGGCTCAGATGTCCCCTTGGTTGCCCCTTGCGTGGGTCCTGCACCTCCATCACCTCATCATTGTCATCATCGTCACTGGCCCCCGAGAAACAGCTGGCTGCGGCTTGGCATGCACCCCTGCTACTATCGGTCTTGATGCTGGAGGATGGCCTGGCATCCTTGAAGTCCCTAGTGGCAGGCACCACGAGGATGGGGTTCTCTCGAGGCAACTCCTGTCCCTAGGGGACCAGTCCTAATTGTCAAAGATAGGCATCTCAGCCTAGGTCATCATCCCATCGGTGCGGCGGTGTAAAGGGAGCGACCTCCTCTGACATCCCTTCCCAGATGGTGTCCACGAAGAGGATCTGCATGAGTGCCTCCAACGTCTCCTCAGATGGGGCATTAGTGTGGAGGTGAGTCCAGTTGGCATGGGCTTCGTACTCCTACATGGGACGAGAGCGTTTCTGGAGCGGGGCAAAGCAGCTTTACAAGAACACTTGAGCCACCATGGCGCTCATGAGCCCAACCGCCCGTAGTGCCAGTAGCATGGCAGTAACTAGCCCAAGCCTCGAGTTTCTCATCATCGTGTCGTCCCAGCCAAAGATCTTCATGACACGCCCGACAGGAGGAAAGAACGAGGGGTTGCACTTGCCTGCATCGATATAGATCCAACATGCTCGGAAGTGTTAGGGAACGTCGCATGAGAAACAAAAAATTTCCTATGCACATGCAAGATCTATCCATGGTGATGAGCATCTACGAGAGGGAGAGTGGATATACATACCCTTGTAGATCGCTAACCGGGAAGCGTTAAGAAACGCAGTTGGTGTAGTCAAACATCTTCGCGATCCAAATCGCCGAGCGTCCCGCAATCTCATCACGATCCATCCCGCGATCCAATCACGATCTGTCCCGCGAACTCATCACGATCTGTCCTGCGATCCAATAATGATCCATCCCACGAACTCATCACGATCCGTCCCGCAAACTCATCACGATCCATCTCGAGATCTTGATCACAGTCCTTCCGATCTAGCGCCGAACGGACGACACCTCCGCGTTCAACACACGTACAACTCGATGACGACTCCGCCTTCTTGATCCAGCAAGAGGGATCAGAGAGGTAGACGAGTTCACCGACATCGTGACGGCGCCGCGGTGATGGTGGTGGAGCAATTCTGGCAGGGCTTCGCCTAAGCACTTCAAAAATCTGATCTAGAGGAGAAACTATGCACTAGAGGAATGGGCAGCACGTGGCTAAAAATTCTGTGCAAAAACCCAAAAACCTCCAGTATATATAAGAGGGAGGGAGGAGAGGACTTGGCGCAAGGGCCTCCTTGGGTCGGCTGAAGTGGGGATGAGAGGAGGATCTCATACGGGACTCCGAACAACCTTCGTTGACCATCATACATAACTCTATACTACTGAAACGTTACCAAACCTTAAGTGTGCAGACCCTGCAGGTTCGAGAACTATGTAGACATGACCGAGACTCCTCGAAGGTCAATAACCAATAGCGGGACCTGGATGCCCATATTGGTTCCTACATATTCTACGAAGATCTTTATCGATCGAACCTCTGTGTCAAGGATTCAGTTAATCCCGTATGATGTTCCCTTTGTTCTTCGGTATGTTACTTGCCCGAGATTCGATTGTTGGTATCTCCATACCTAGTTCAACCTCGTTACCGGAAAGTCTCTTTACTCATTCCGTAATACAAGATCCCGTGACTAACACTTAGTCACATTGCTTGCAAGTCTTATTGTGATGTTGCATTACCGAGTGGGCCCTGAGATACCTCTCCGTCACACGGAGTAACAAATCCCAGTCTTGATCCATGCCAACTCAACAGACATCCTCGGAGATACCTGTAGAGCACCTTTATAGTCACCCACTTACGTTGCGATGTTTGATACATACAAGGCACTCTTCCGGCGTCCGTGAGTTGCATGATCTCATGGTCATAGGAACATATACTTGACATGGAGAAAACAGTAGCAATAAACTGACACGATCATATGCTATGTTTTTCCATCACATCATTCTCCTAATGATGTGATCCCATTATAAAATGACATCCCATGTCCATGGCTAGGAAACCTTAACCATATTTTGATCAATGAGCCAGTCTATTAGAGGCATACTAGGGACATGGTTTTGTCTATGTATCCACACATGCATCTAAGTCTCCAATCAATACAATTATAACATGGATAATAAACAATTATCATGAACAAGGAACTATGATAATAACTAATTTATTATTGCCTCTATGGCATATTTCCAACAGTCTCCCATGTGATTCGCATTGTTATGAATCTAACACCCAATGAGTTCTGGGGCTCGATCATGCTTTGCATGTGAGAGAGGTCTTATAGTCATTGGGTCTGCGACATTCAGATCTGTGTGTACTTTACAAATCTCTATGTGAAATCACAAATACTGCTACCACACTCCACTTGGTACTATTCCAAATGGCTGCTCCACTATACGTATCCAGATTGCTACTACGAGTCATCCGGATTGGTGTTAAAGCTTGCATCGACATAACTCTTTACGTCGAACTCTTTATCACCTCCATAATCGAGAAACATCTCCTTAGTCCTTTAGTCACTAAGGATAATCTTGACCATTGTCTCGTGATCCACTCCTGGATCACTTTTGTACCCCTTAACTGACTCGTGGCAAGGCACACACCAGGTGCGGTACACAGCATGGCATAATATAGAGCCTATGGCTAAGGCATAGGGGACGATGTTCGTCCTTTCTCTTTCTTGTGCCGTTGTCGAGCTTTGAGTCTCACTTAACTTCACACCTTACAAATCAGGTGAGAACTCTTTCTCTGACTAATCCATTTTGAACTCTTTCAAATCTTGTCAAGGTATGTACTCATTGCAAGTCTCATCTAGCATCTTGATCTATCTCTATAGATCTTGATGTTCAACAATTAGGTTGCTTTATCCAGGTCTTCCTTTGAAAAACTCTTTTCAGACAACCGTTTATGCTTTCCAGAAATTCTACATCATTTCCGAATAGCAATATGTCATCCACATATACTTATCAGAAACTCCATAGTGCTCCCACTCACTTTATTGCAAATACAAGTTTCTCATAAACTTTGTATAGATTTAAAAACTTTGATCACCTCATCAAAGTGTATATTCCAACTCCGAGATGCTTGCTTCAGTCCATAGAAGGATCACTGAAGCTTGCTCACCTTTTAGCATCCTTAGGACTGACAAAACCTTCTTGTTGTATCTCATACAACCTTTCCTTAAGGAAGGAAACGATGTTTTGGCATCCATCTGCCAGATTTCATAATTGAAAAATGCAGCAACTTCTAACATAATTCCAACAAACTTTAGCATCGCTAAGAGTGAGAAAGTCTCATCGTAGTCAACTCCTTGAACTTGCTGGAAACTTCTTTGCGACAAGTCGAGCTTTATAAATGGTGACATTCACCATCAGCGTTTGTCTTCATTTTAAAGATCCATTTGTACTCAACGACCTGCCGTCCAACGAGCAACTCTACCAAAGTCTATACTTAGTTTTCATATATGGATCCTTTCTTGGATTTCATGGCCTCTAACCATTTGTCAGAATCCGGGCCAATCATTGCTTCTCCATAGCTCGTAGGTTCATCCTTGTCCAACAACATGACCTCCAAGACAGGGTTGTCATACTACTCAGGAGCAGTACACGTCCTTGTCGACCTAAGAGGTTCGAGAGTAACTTGATCCGAAGCTTCATGATCATCATCATTAACTTCCTCTTAAACTAACGTAGGCTTCACAGAAACATCTTCCTGCGCTGCGCTACTCTCTGGTTGAACAAAGGTTCAACAACCTCATCAAGTTCTATCTTCCTCCCACTCAATTCTTTTGAGAGAAACTCTTTCTCGAGAAAGGACCCGTTTTAGCAACAAAAACTTTATGCTCGGAGCTAAGATAGAAGGTTCACCCAACTGTTCTTAGGGTAATCTATGAAGATGCATTTGTCCGCTTTGGGTTCGAGCTCATTAGGTGAAAACATTTTTCCACACAAGCGTCGCAGCCCCAAACATTAAGAAATGACAGCTTAGGTTTCTATCAAACCATAATTCACATGGTGTCATCTCAACGGATTTAGATGGTGCCCTATTTAAAGTGAATGTAGTTGTCTCTAATGCATAACCCCAAAACTATAGCACCAAAAGGATAAGAGACATCATAGCCCGCACTATATCCAGTAGAGCACGACTATGACGTTCGGACACACCATCGCACTATGGTGTTCCAGGTGGCGTGAGTTGTGAAACAACTTTCACATTGTCAAAAGTTTTATGCCAAACTCGTAACTAAGATATTCACCTCCATGATCATATCGCAAACATTTTTATCCTCTTGTCACGAAGATCTTAAACTTCACTCTGAATTTGCTTGAACCTTTCAAACCATTCAGACTTGTGTTTCATTAAGTAAATATACACTATATCTACTAAAATCATAAGTGAAGTTAAGAAAATAACGATATCCACCGCACGCTACAAGACTCATTGGATTGCATACATCAACATGTATCAGTTCCAATAAATCACTTGCCCGCTCCATCAAACTAGAAAACGGGGTCCTTAGTCATCTTGACCAATAGGCATGGTTCGCATGTCTCAACCGATTCGGAATCGAATGAGTTCAAAGATCCATCAGCATGGAGTTTCTTCATGCGTTTTATAACAATATGACATATAGCAGCAGTGCCACAAGTATGTGGTACTATTATTATTAACTTTGTATCTTTTGGCATCAATGTTATGAACATGTGTATTACTGCGATCAAGATTCAAGAAACCATTCTCACTGGGTGCATGACCATTGAAGGTATTATTCATGTAAATATAATAACTATTATTCTCTAACTTAAATGAATAACCGTGTTGCAATAAACACGATTTAATCACGTTCATGCTCAATGCAAAACACCAAATAACATTTATTTAGGTTCGTCACTAATCCCGAAGATAGAGAGAGCGTGTGATGTTGATCACATCAACCTTGTAAATATTTCCAACACACATCGTCACCTCACCCTTAGCTAGTTCTCCGTTTATTCCGTAGCTTTTATTTCGAGTTACTAACATTTAGCAACCGAACCGGTATCCAATACCCAGGTGCTACTAGGAGTACTAGCAAGGTACACATCAATAACACGTATATCAAATATACTTCTGTTTACGTTGCCAGCCTACTTATCTACCAAGTATCTAGGGTTGTTCCGCTTCAGCGACCGCTCTCCTCATAATCGAAGCACTTAGTCTCGGGTTTGGATTCAACTTTGGGTTGCTTCACTTGAGCAGCAACTGACTTGCTATCCATGAAGTTTCCCTCCTTGCTCTTGGCCATTTCGAAACTATTGGTTTGACTAACCATCAACACTTGACGCTCCTTCTCGATTTCTACCTTCACGGTGTCAAACATTGCGAAGAGCTTAGGGATCATTATTTCTATCCCTGGCGTTTTATAGTTTATCACCAAGTTCTAGTAGCTTAGTGACAGTGACTTGGAGAAATATATCAATCATTATCTTATCTGGAAGATCAACTCCCACTCGATTCAAGCGATTGTAGCACCCAGACAATCTGAGCACATGCTCATTGATTGAGCTATTCTCCTTCATCTTGCAGGCAAAGAATCTTGTTGGAGATCTCATATCTCGCAACACAGGCACGAGCCTGAGATCCTAATTTCAGCTCTTAGAACATCTAATATGTTCCATGAAGTTCAAAACATTTCAAAGCCTCAATTCTAAGCTGTAATGCATGACGCACTAAACTATCAAATAGTCATTAGAACATGCCTGTCAGATGTTCACGTGCCTGTCAGATGTTCACAACATCTACCCACGATGCTAGAGGGGTTGGCTGTAGTGACCCGACCTGAAAGGTCAAGTCTCCGGTGTTTCCGTACCATCCCAAGATCATGCTGGTACACACACGGTACATCAATGTATATATCAAAAGGGAAATCACACAGCATTATATTAATCGAAATCTCATATCGAGTCCTTTATTACAATAAAAATTAAAATAAAGTGGCTGAAAGCCAACTCATGAGAATATCTAAATCTTGCGGAAGCGTCGAAGGTAGATGAGTCCATCTGACTCCAAGGGCATCTCACCGAGCATAGAACGTGTCCTCACTCCTGGTCGGAAAAGTACTCTGCAACATGATACGTTGCAGCCGTGTAGGTCAGCATATGGAATATGCCGGCAAAGTCACGAAAGAGGGGTGAAAAGATAATCATCTAGTCTACATGCTTATATGGCAGGTGGGGTGGTAAGTTTTTGCGTAAAGCCAATTTTTCCTACATCAAGAGAGGGATAAGCAAAAATTATTACTAAGTTGGTTGATTAATGAGATGGTTCCACCAAACAATTCTCATACCCAATTGTTAAATACCCACATCATCATATTAATTGTGTTGAGAATTCCGAATGTTTTAGTTCCTTTGGCTCAAGTCGTCCATGACCGTGGACACGGCTAATCGATTAGGTTTGAGTACTCTGCAGAGTTTTGCACATGTTCCCCACAAGATTTGGTCGCCTCCGTTTAATTTCTCGCACTTCAGGGTGTTTGAGAAACGGATGACCAAAACATGGTCTTCCAAAGGGTTTCCCTACGACTCTGACGGTGCCCATCCTTTCCTACCGTTTTTCTACATCTCGTAGCACCGCCTGTCCAGGGTCACCACGATATCCAACCAAGCCAGAGCCCATAATGACTTGTGGCTGTGCAGGTAAGCCTTGGGTCTTGAAGCACCCATCCATCTCTTTGTGCCTGGGTGGATCTTTCTGCGTGAATACTGGCCATCTCCAGCATCACCTAGGCAATTCCACTGGTTTTTCCAGGGTGCCGTTCAACCATCATCCACCCAGAGGTATGTTGAAAACTCGGAGTCTTGAAATCTTGATCATTATGTAGGTCTTGAAATTATTAACTCTCTCGACTCTCATGAATCGCACAACGAACCCCGTCTACTAATAGCATAGCAAAAAAGTAAAACAACATTTCCCGGGGCCAATGTGTCAAAGAGTTTGAGGGGGTACCTACCACATGATACTACTACAATGTAACCAAGTTTCCAACTAACCTAACTTGCATGCAATTGGGGAAGATGGTAGAACTAATGCATATAAAACATGGGTAAACATGATCAAAGTGACTTGCCTTATTGATGATCTTCGTACTCGTGGGACTATAAGTAACAAGCTTCGCACTCCGGATAATCTAACGAAGCAAACAAGCACTCAATAAGCATACAACAGAATATTTTAACCCACAAACATCAATCAAGAACTAGTAAACAGTCAAGACAAAACAATGCACAAATCACAAGTAAGGAAGCACACAAAGTTTTGCTTACTAGGAGATGATTGATAAAACACTACTAACATAAAGAAACTATTGGTATTAACCAAAACAATAGTTGACAGCAAGAAAACAATAAAATATTTCATTAATAAACAGAATAAAACCAAATTAAGTTTGTTGGGAAAACTTTTAGTAAAGTTTTTTTTTTGAAAGTTTTGATAAACACTATATGAAACAACTATAGTTTTACTAACAAGAGGGCAAAAAAAAACTTATTACTTAATAGCAAAACATGTTCTTAACAGAAAAGAATTTACAAATAAACTTGTTTTAGAAAACAAAATTAAATTATATAAAACTTTGTTGAAAGAAAACTATTACAAACTAGTTGTTTTAATCAAAATAAACCTATTTGAAAAGAAATTGTGATTCCTATATTAACAAAGGAATAAACTAAACAATTTTACATTTTTATTAACAATAAATAAAACACTAAATGTTTAAACAACAGAACCTACTAAACAAATTAAAACTAAATCTAAACTAAACTAATTAAAACTAAGTAAATAAAACTATATTATAACACTAGGCAGATTCTGTTTATAGCTAGAACACTAATCAAATCATCTAAAAAAATATTCAAACTAAGCATAAAGGTAGTCCTAACTAAGACCAAACAGTAGCAAAAAGATTCATGTCAAAATCTATTTTCAAACTCTAGTTATTCAGATTTGAAGGTTTTAAGAAAATTTGATTCAGTTCAAATTTTATATTTCAAATTTGAAATTTAAAAGTACATGGTGAAACTACATGAAAAATTTGAGCTATTGCAAAAAGAATCAACTCAAAACATAAAATACATTAAAAGTTATAAGCAAAACAAAATCAGAACAGGTTCTGTTATCTAAACAAAATCAGAAAAGGGGTGAAATATCTACCGGACGGCCAGGGGTGACGTGGCGACCTGTGAGTGGTTGGGCTAGTGTGCACGCGGGTGGTTACGGGCAGTTGACCGATCCTAAGATGATACCGGTTCGCGAAATAAAACGTTCTAATCTTGGCCATCGGATATAGATCGGAGGGATGGGAGGGCTCACAGTGTAAAGGTCGCCGGCGTGGGGAATCTCCGGCAAGTCCGAAAGCGGCGAAGACGACGGCGAGGGGCTCCGGTGGTCGAGGGAGGCAGTGCAGTGGTTCAGACGATGGCGGGCGAGGTCCGGCGTCGAATGGTGGGGTCGGAGGGGCGAGTGGACAACCGAGGCGATGGGCACGAGCAATGGGGTTTCCGGTGGTGGCAAGGGCTCCGGCGAGGGTTTGCGGCAGCGTTCTGGCGAACGGAGAGGGGGCTCGGGGAAGAAATGGATGCGGGGAGTTGGGGCTCTTATATAGGATGCTCGGGGGGTGCGGGGGAGGAGAGGGGAGAGAGATCCGGGAGGAGTAACTGCTGGCGACGAGGTCGGGCGAGAGGAAGGAGGCGACCGCGCGGGCGAAACGGTCGGTCGAGGTGGGGCCCGGTGTTAGTGAGAGAGGGGCGTCCGTTGCGCGTCAGTCGGCCGGTCGGTATTAAATCCGCGAGTAACTGCCCGTGGGCCGGCCCGTTTAATACAGAAACCGTTACCGTTTCTTTTAATGATTTTCCAGCGATATTCAAAAGCTTTTAAAACATTCAAACCGTTCATAAATATAGGGGTATTATATATCAAAATTAACAGAATAATAAATTCTATTTAATGAACATTTTTATTCTGTCATTTGAACACTTTGAAAAAAATAATATTTTCAGAAATTGCCTAATTGTTTTTAAATCCTTTTTGCAAATATTTTCAAAACAACCCCTGGTTATTTTTGTTCAAATAGATCACCAAGATGACCCTGGTGTGGAGTGTCATGTTACTCCCCTCTTATTTTGAACATTTTACCAAGATTTCAAATAGGTGAAAGCAACTTAGGGAAAGTAGAAAGGGCTTTCAGAAATTCAGAGAAAGCATTTCAACTAACACATACATTCAAATGATGGTGATGATAGATGCATAGCTATATTTCATAACATTCCAAAATGAAATTTTGGGATGTTACAAACCTACCCACCTTAAGATGAATCTCGCCCTCGAGATTCGGGTTGGCTAGAAAATAGGTGCGGGTGGTCTCTACGAAGATCTTCTTCGCGTTCCCAGGTGGCTTCTTCCTCAGTGTGGTGATTCCACAGAACCTTACAGAACTTGATGATCTTGCTGCGGGTAACTCTATTGTTTGTCTCAAGGATTCTGACAGGCTTCTCCTCGTAGGTCAAATCATTGTCAAGTTGTATGGCCTCTAGGGGCACTGTATCTCTCAAAGGAATATCAGCCATCTCAGCATGACATTTCTTCAGCTGGGACACATGGAAAACATCATGAACTCCACATAATCCTTCCGGCAATTCCAGCTTGTATGCAACTTCGCCTCTTCGTTCAAGAATTTTATAGGGGCCTATGAATCTGGGTGCTAATTTTCCTTTAACACCAAACCTCTTGATTCCTCGAAGCGGGGACACACGAAGATATGCTCGGTCTCCCACTTCATACGTTATTTCTTTATGTTTGCTGTCAGCATAACACTTCTGTCGAGATTGAGCTATCTTGAGTCTGTCACGAATCAACTTGACTTTCTCTTCCGAATCTCGGATAAGATTGGTACCAAAAAGTTGTCAGTCTCCAACACCATCCCACGTCAGTGGCGTTCTGCACCTCCTTCCATATAAAGCTTCGAAAGGGGCCATCTTCAGACTGGTCTGATAACTGTTATTGTACGAAAATTCTGCGTAAGGTAAGTTTTCATCCCAACTAGATCCATAATCTAGCGCACAAGCTCTCAACATGTCTTCTAGAATCTGGTTGACTCTCTCAGTCTGTCCATCTGTCTGCGGATGAAAAGCTGTACTGAACTCCAGCCTTGTACCCAAAGTTTCATGTAACTGATGCCAAAACTTTGAGGTAAACTGTGTTCCTCTATCTGACACGATACTCCTCGGAACTCCATGCAGACATACGATCCTGGTCATGTATATCTTGGCTAGCTTAGCACTGGTATAGGTGGTTTTCACTAGAATGAAATGAGCTACCTTGGTCAAGCGATCAACCACTACCCAGATGGAATCATAACCTGAACGGGTCCTGGGTAATCCTGTGATGAAGTCCATACCAAGCTTTTCCCATTTCCACTCGGGTATCGGCAAAGGTTGGAGTAACCCTGCTGGTTTTTGATGTTCAGACTTTACTTGCTAACAAACATCACATATTGCAACATGTTCCGCAATATGTTTCTTCATACCTGTCCACCAATAACTTTCTTTTAAATCCAGATACATCTTGGTATTGCCTGGGTGTATCGAGTATGGGGAATCGTGGGCTTCTTGAAGTATCAACTTCCTGAGCTCTGGGTCATTGGGCACATAGATTCAGTTCTCAAACCACAAAGTTCCATGTTCATCCTCACGAAAACCTTTAGCTTTACCATCTTCCATTCTCTGCTTTATCTCAGCTATCTCCTTGTCCGATTTCTGGGCTTCACGAATTCTTTCGGTCAAGGTGGACTGGATCTCTAGTGTACCAACACATCCTCTTGGAACTATGTCTAGCTTGAGCTCTCTGAGATCATCGGCTAACTCTTGGGGTAATCCTCCCGCTGTGAGTGTGTTCACATAAGTTTTCCGACTCAAGGCATCAGCTACAACATTAGCCTTACCGGGATGGTAGTGTAATCTCATGTCATAGTCCTTGATTAACTCTAACCATCTCCTCTGTCTGAGGTTCAACTCTTTCTGCGTGAAAATATATTTCAGGCTCTTATGGTCGGTGTAAACATCACAACTATTTCCGATAAGGAAATGTCTCCAGGTCTTGAGTGCATGCACAACGGCTGCTAGTTCCAAATCATGGGTGGCATAATTCAACTCATGAGGTCGCAGTTGTATGGATGCATAAGCTACAACCTTTCCATCTTGCATGAGTACTCCTCCAAGTCCTTGACGTGAAGCATCACAATAAACCTGGAAGTCCTTCCGAATATTGGGCAAAATCAACACTGGGGCTGTGACCAAACATTTCTTCAACTCCTGAAAACTGGCTTCACATTCCTCAGTCCAAACATACTTGGATTCTTTCTTCAACAACTCTGTCATGGGTTTGGCTATCTTTGAGAAATTCTCAATGAATCTCCGGTAATATCCGGCAAGTCGGAGGAAACTGCGGATCTCCTTAACTGAGGTGGGTGACTTCCACTCGGTGACGGCTTCAACCTTAGTGGGGTCTACGGCTATTCCTTCTCCGGAAATAACATGTCCAAGGAATCGGACTTCCGTCAGCCAAAATTCACATTTGCTGAACTTGGCATATAACTGATGCTCTCTTAGCTTCTCTAGAACTAATCGCAAATGTTCCTTGTGTTCTTCCTCGTTCTTGGAGAATATCAAAATGTCATCGATGAACACCACGACAAACTTGTCCAAATATTCCATAAATACTTTGTTCATCAAATTCATGAAGTAGGCAGGAGCATTAGTCAAACCAAAGGACATGACAGTATACTCGTACAAGCCATACCTTGTGGTGAAAGCTGTTTTGGGTATATCCTGTTCACGAATCTTCAGTTGATGATACCCTGATCTAAGATCGATCTTAGAGAATACTTTGGTGCCTACTATCTGATCAAACAAATCATTCGGCAGAGGGTACTTGTTCTTGATAGTCACCTCGTTCAAGGCACGATAATCGACTACCATTCTCAAGGTTTTATCCTTCTTCTCCACCAAAAGAACTGGGGCTCCCCAAGGAGAAGAACTTGGGCGTATATAACCTTTGTCCAATAACTCCTTAATTTGCTTCTTGATTTCCAACAGATCATTTGCGGGCATCCGATAGGGTCTCTTTGAAATTGGGGCTGTCCCTGGCTGTAGCTCTATTAGGAACTCAATCTCCCTATCTGGTGGCATGCCTGGTAATTCTTCCGGAAATACATCCGGAAAGTCTTTTACCACGGGTACTTCCTCCTGAACAACTCCTGTGAGGGAATTTAACCGAGCACTCATCTGGGTGCGTCGGGATACATACTTAATCCTCTTGTTCTCCAGGGTGGTGAGTGAAACAGACTTGCTGGGACAATCAAGATTTCCTTCATACTTGGTCATCCAATCCATGCCTAGGATTACATCCAATCCCTAGGATTCTAAGACGATGAGGTCGGTGGGAAAAACATGGTTTCCTATATTGAGTTTCAAGGCATGGCATCCTATTCCTGCCATCATCATACCTCCTGGGGATCTGACCTTAATGGGCTGTCTAAGGGTTTTAGTGGGCAAACCATATTTATCCACAACTACGCTTGATATGAATGAATGAGTTGCACCGGAATCAGAAAGTACTGTAACTGGACGTGAATGCAATAAAAACTTACCAACCACAGTCTCGGGTTGATCATAAACTTCTTCCACGTCAAGGTGATTCACCTGGGCACGAGGAAAAGGATTTGGCTTCTTAGCTGCGGAGTTGCCGTTTCCATTTCCCTGCTTGCTTTGGGGACACTCAGTAGCATAGTGCCCTGTCTTCTGGCACTTGAAACAGGTGATGTGGCTCAGATCCTTCTGAGTAGGAACGTGACGGTGCTGGTTGTTGTTCCCATTCCCATTGTCAGTCTTGAAATTGCCATGGTTGGGATGGGCATTCCCATTTCCTCCATGGTTGTGGCCTCCATGGTTGTGCACCGCATGAGTGTGCCTTCCAAACTTACCGGTCCCTGATCCGGTATTCCCTGAGTACGGGGAGTAGCGGGGCTTATGATGAGCTCCAGAGTTAAACTTCCCTTGAGTGTACTTCCTCTTGCGGTTCTCAATTTGCTGCTGTTTACCCTCCAAGATGAGGGCCTTGTCCACCAGCTCTTGGTAGTTGTTGAAAGTAGCCACTACCAACTGTATGCTCAACTCGTCATTGAGTCCTTCCAAAAACTTTTCTTGCTTGGCCGCATCATTGGCCACATCTCCTGGGGCATAACGGGCCAATATGTTGAACTCTTCCACATATTGGGCCACGGAACGATTAACCTGGCGCAAGTTGCGAAACTCGCGCTTCTTCAGACTCATGGCTCCAGCTGAAACATGTGCGGTGCGGAAAGCTTGCTTGAACTGCTCCCAAGTTACATCAGCAATAGGATATGTGGTGGTGTAGTTCTCCCACCATGAAGCTGCTGGTCCATCTAGTTGATGTGCGGCAAAACGCACCTTCTCAGCGTCAGTACATCCAACGGTGACGAGTTCTCTCTCCATCTTACGGAGCCAGTCATCTGCCACAATGGGCTCAGTGCTGCTGGAGAAAGTTGGAGGGTTCAACCTCAGAAAACGGGTGAGATTGTCAGTCTGGGGTGGATGTTGGTGGTTGTTGGTCTGATTCTGGATCAATAGCTACATCAGTGCATTCTGCTGCTGAAGGAGTTGCGTGAGTTCCGGGGGAAAGGTGAAATCGGACTCACGTCGTGGAGGCATCTTGCTGTTTTCATAGGGGTGAGAATTAGAATAGAACAAGGGCCTAAAAGGAGAAATTCACTACCCATATGCAATGCAACAAACATATCACACCAAACACTCATTCATTTATTCAATGAATGTCAAACATCGGGAATACAAGTCTCAATCAAACTAAGCATCGACCTACGCTCTTAATGTTAAAAAAAATAAAAGATACATGGAGGGCATAACTAAAGTTTTCCTCAGAAGTACATGGTGACTGAGTCTCCTCCAGTGGTGCCCTCCTCATAGTCATCATCGTCGCTGATGAAAGGTGCCAACTCTCCTTCAGGATGAAGATTTTCACCCATGTCCATCTGTTCCACCAGAGTGGCGATGCGAGTGTTCAGCTTGTCGATCCTCTCTAAGAAATCCTTCCCCTCATACTCATGCTCGTACTCGGCTTCCCGTAAGTCAGCTTCAAGGTCAATCTCACGGTTCATCAGATTCTTGATTGTCTTCGTATCAGCACGAACTCGAAGCTCCAGAGTCCTAATGTGAGTCTCCAGGGTCTGGATATAGGAAATGGTGGAGTCTCCAGTGGGAGGGGTTATGATGTTGCCATGGGCATCTCTGCGGCAAACCATGCTGAGTCATGGTGAAATGGTTCCACCTTTGTATTCCTCCTGAATACGTCCAAGGGCACGATGAATGGCCATGTCTCTCCCAAGTATCCAACTGGGTGCCACGAACTTGAGGTAGATGGGTTCCTTCCGATTCCCAAAGGTCTTCCCTGGGATATGCACCTCGATCCTGTAGCGTCCATCTTGGGCAAATGACATGATAGGAATCCCGGTGATGCTCGGCAATGCAATCCTTACGTCCTTGACGATCCTCATCAGCTCCTTACCAAAAGGGCATCGTTGCGTCAGGCTGGCAAAACTCCGTGATCAACACTGGGATGAAGGTGGCCATCTATAAATTTTGAAATAATCGGAGAGGAGTCAGAAACGAATAGATGAGAGTATAAGAATTTTAAAGACAAAGAGAAACAATCCTAAGGCTTTCCAGTCCTAGAGGTTACGTCCTACGGTCAGCGTGTGCTCTGATACCATTTCTGTAGTGACCCGACCTAAAAGGTCAAGTCTCCGGTGTTTCCGTACCATCCCAAGATCATGCTGGTACACACACGGTACATCAATGTATATATCAAAAGGGAAATCACACAGCATTATATTAATCGAAATCTCATATCGAGTCCTTTATTACAATAAAAATTACAATAAAGTGGCTGAAAGCCAACTCATGAGAATATCTAAATCTTGCGGAAGCGTCGAAGGTAGATGAGTCCATCTGACTCCAAGGGCACCGAGCATAGAACGTGTCCTCACTCCTGGTCGGAAAAGTACTCTGCAACATGATACGTTGCAGCCGTGTAGGTCAGCATATGGAATATGCCGGCAAAGTCACGAAAGAGGGGTGAAAAGCTAATCATCTAGTCTACATGCTTATATGGCAAGTGGGGTGGTAAGTTTTTGCGTAAAGCCAATTTTTCCTACATCAAGAGAGGGATAAGCAAAAATTATTACTAAGTTGGTTGATTAATGAGATAGTTCCACCAACCAATTCTCATACCCAATTGTTAAATACCCACATCATCATATTAATTGTGTTGAGAATTCCGAATGTTTCAGTTCCTTTGGCTCAAGTCGTCCATGACCGTGGACACAACTAATCGATTAGGTTTGAGTACTCTGCAGAGTTTTGCACACGTTCCCCACAAGATTTGGTCGCCTCCGTTTATTTTCTCGCACTTCAGGGTGTTTGAGAAACGGATGACGAAAACATGGTCTTCCAAAGGGTTTCCCTGCGACTCTGACGGTGCCCATCCTTTCCTACCATTTTTCTACATCTCGTAGCACCGCCTGTCCAGGGTCACCACGATGTAGTGACCCGACCTGAAAGGTCAAGTCTCCGGTGTTTCCGTACCATCCCAAGATCATGCTGGTACACACACGGTACATCAATGTATATATCAAAAGGGAAATCACACAACATTATATTAATCGAAATCTCATATCGAGTCCTTTATTACAATAAAAATTACAATAAAATGGCTGAAAGCCAACTCATGAGAATATCTAAATCTTGCGGAAGCGTCGAAGGTAGATGAGTCCATCTGACTCCAAGGGCATCTCACCGAGCATAGAACGTGTCCTCACTCCTGATCGGAAAAGTACTCTGCAACATGATACGTTGCAGCCGTGTAGGTCAGCATATGGAATATGCCGGCAAAGTCACGAAAGAGGGGTGAAAAGATAATCATCTAGTCTACATGCTTATATGGCAGGTGGGGTGGTAAGTTTTTGCGTAAAGCCAATTTTTCCTACATCAAGAGAGGGATAAGAAAAAATTATTACTAAGTTGGTTGATTAATGAAATGGTTCCACCAACCAATTCTCATACCCAATTGTTAAATACCCACATCATCATATTAATTGTGTTGAGAATTCCGAATGTGTCAGTTCCTTTGGCTCAAGTCGTCCATGACCATGGACACGGCTAATCGATTAGGTTTGAGTACTCTGCAGAGTTTTGCACACGTTCCCCACAAGATTTGGTCGCCTCCGTTTAATTTCTCGCACTTCAGGGTGTTTGAGAAACGGATGACCAAAACATGGTCTTCCAAAGGGTTTCCCTGCGACTCTGACGGTGCCCATCCTTTCCTACCGTTTTTCTATATCTCGTAGCACCGCCTGTCCAGGGTCACCACGATATCCAACCAAGCCAGAGCCCATAATGACTTGTGGCTGTGCAGGTAAGCCTTGAGTCTTGAAGCACCCTTCCATCTCTTTGTGCCTGGGTGGATCTTTCCGCGTGAATACTGGCCATCTCCAGCATCACCTAGGCAATTCCACTAGTTTCTCCAGGGTGCCGTTCAACCATCATCCACCCAGAGGTATGTTGAAAACTCGGAGTCTTGAAATCTTGATCATTATGTAGGTCTTGAAATTATTAACTCTCTCGACTCTCATGAATCGCACAACGAACCCCGTCTACTAATAGCATAGCAAAAAAGTAAAACAACGTTTCCCGGGGCCAATGTGTCAAAGAGTTTGAGGGGGTACCTACCACATGATACTACTACAATGTAACCAAGTTTCCAACTAACCTAACTTGCATGCAATTGGGGAAGATGGTAGAACTAATGCATATAAAACATGGGTAAACATGATCAAAGTGACTTGCCTTATTGTGATCTTCGTACTCGTGGGACTATAAGTAACAAGCTTCGCACTCCGGATAATCTAACGAAGCAAACAAGCACTCAATAAGCATACAACAGAATATGGTAACCCACAAACATCAATCAAGAACTAGTAAACAGTCAAGACAAAACAATGCACAAATCACAAGTAAGGAAGCACACAAAGTTTTGCTTACTAGGAGATGATTGATAAAACACTACTAACATAAAGAAAATATTGGTATTAACCAAAAAAATAGTTGACAGCAAGAAAACAATAAAATATTTCATTAATAAACAGAATAAAACCAAATTAAGTTTGTTGGGAAAACTTTTAGTAAAGTTTTTTTTTGAAAGTTTTGATAAACACTATATGAAACAACTATAGTTTTACTAACAAGAGGGCAAAACAAAACATATTACTTAATAGCAAAACATGTTCTTAACAGAAAAGAATTTACAAATAAACTTGTTTTAGAAAACAAAATTAAATTATATAAAACTTTGTTGAAAGAAAACTATTACTAACTAGTTGTTTTAATCAAAATAAACCTATTTGAAAAGAAATTGTGATTCCTATATTAACAAAGAAATAAACTAAACAATTTTACATTTTTATTAACAATAAATAAAACACTAAATGTTTAAACAACAAAACCTACTAAACAAATTAAAACTAAATCTAAACTAAACTAATTAAAACTAAGTAAATAAAACTATACTATAACACTAGGCAGATTCGGTTTATAGCTAGAACACTAATCAAAATCATCTAAAAATATATTCAAACTAAGCATAAAGGTAGTCCTAACTAAGACCAAACAGTAGCAAAAAGATTCATGTCAAAATCTATTTTCAAACTCTAGTTATTCAGATTTGAAGGTTTTAAGCAAATTTGATTCAGTTCAAATTTTATAGTTCAAATTTGAAATTTAAATGTACAGGGTGAAACTACGTGAAAAATGTGAGCTATTGCAAAAAGAATCAACTCAAAACATAAAATATATTAATAGTTATAAGCAAAACAAAATCAGAACAGGTTCTGTTTTCTAAACAAAATCAGAAAAGGGGTGAAATATCTACCGGACGGCCAGGGGTGACGTGGCGACCTGTGAGTGGTTGGGCTAGTGTGCGCGCGGGTGGTTACAGGCGGTTGACCGATCCTAAGGGGATACCGGTTCGTGAAATAAAACGTTCTAATCTTGGCCATCGGATATAGATCGGAGGGATGGGAGGGCTCACAGTGTAAAGGTCACCGGCGTGGGGAATCTCCGGCGACTCCGAAAGCGGCGAAGACGACGGCGAGGGGCTCCGGTGGTCGAGGGAGGCAGTGCAGTGGTTCAGACGACGGCGGGGGAGGTCCGGCGTCGAATGGTGGGGTCGGAAGGGCGAGTGGACAACCGAGGCGACGGGCACGAGCAATGGGGTTTCCGGTGGTGGCAGGGGCTCCGGCGAGGGTTTGCGGCGGCGTTCTGGCGACCGGAGAGGGGGCTCGGGGAAGAAATGGATGCGGGGAGTTGGGGCTCTTATATAGGATGCTCGGGGGGTGCGGGGGAGGAGAGGGGAGAGAGATCCGGGAGGAGTAAGTGCCGGCGACGAGGTCGGGCGAGAGGAAGGAGGCGACCGTGCGGGCGAAACGGTCGGTCGAGGTGGGGCCCGGTGTCAATGAGAGAGGGGGCGTCCGTTGCGTGTCGGTCGGCCGGTCAGTATTAAATCCGCGAGTAACTGCCCGTGGGCCGGCCCGTTTAATACAGAAACCGTTACCGTTTCTTTTAATGATTTTCCAGCGACATTCAAAAGTTGTTAAAACATTCAAACGGTTTATAAATGTGGGGGTATTATATATCAGAATTAACAGAATAATAAGTGCTATGTAATGAACATTTTTATTCTATCATTTGAACACTTTGATTTTTTTTTCAGAAATTGCCTAATTGTTTTGAAATCCTTTTTGCAAATATTTTCAAAACAACCCCTGGTTATTTTTGTTCAAATAGATCACCAAGATGACCCTGGTGTGGAGTGTCATGTTACTCCCCTCTTATTTTGAACATTTTACCAAGATTTCAAATAGGTGAAAGCAACTTAGGGAAAGTAGAAAGGGCTTTCAGAAATTCAGAGAAAGCATTTCAACTAACACATACATTCAAACAATGGTGATGATAGATGCATAGCTATATTTCATAACATTCCAAAATGAAATTTTGGGATGTTACATTGGCGCACCGAGTGGTGCATTAAGGACATAAGACTTCTGTGCAGCAACGAGGACAATCCTCAAATCACGGAGCCAGTCCGCAATATTGCTACCATCATCTTTCAACTCTATTTCTCTAGGAACATATAAAAATTCAAGGGAGCTACAGCGTGAGCTAGTAATCTACAACATAATTTGCAAAGACATTACTGACTGTGTTCATGATAATGAGTTCAATTAATCATATTACTTAAGAAATCCCACTCAAATTGACATCCCTCTGGTCATTCGAGTGATACATGATCCAAATTCACCAACTCAAGTCCGATCATCACGTGAGTTGAGGTGGTTTCAATGGTGAACATCTTCATGTTGATCATATCTACTATATGACTCATGTTCGATATTTCAGTCTCTTGTGTTCCGAGGCCATGTCTGTACATGCTAGGCTTGTCAAGTTTAACCCAAGTGTTCTGCATGCGCAACACTGGCTTGCACCCATTGTTTGTGAACGTAGAGTCTATCACACCCGATCATCACGTGGTGTCTCGACACGAAGAACTTTTGCAACTATGCACACTCGGGGAGAACACAATTTATCTTGAAATTAAGTGAGGGATCACCTTATAATGCTACCGTCGTCCTAAGCAAAAGAAGGTGCATAAAAGGATTAACATCACATGCAAATCATAAGTGAGATGATAAGGCCATGAACTTGTGCTTTTGATCTCCATCTTGAAAGCACCAGCATGATCTCCATCGTCACCGGCACGACACCATGATCTCTATCATCTTGATCTCCATCAACGTGTCGCCATCGGGGTTGTCGCGCCCAACATGCTTCTACTACTATTGCTACCGTTTAGCAATAAAGTAAAGCATTACATAGCGCTTAATGATTGACCCGCACGTCATACAATAATTAAAGACAACCCTATGGCTCCTGCCGGTTGCCGTACTCATCGACATGCAAGTCGTGATAATCTATAAATCACATGATCATCTCATACATCAAATATATCACATCATGTAATTGGCCATATCATATCACAACATACCATGCAAAAACAAGTTAGACGTCCTCTAATTGTTGTTGCATGTTATATGTGGCTGCTACAGGTATCTAGCAAGAACAATTCTCATCTATGCAAAAACCACAACGGTGATACACTAGTTGCTTTTCTACCTTCTCAAGGACCGCCTTTGTCGAATCCGATCCAACTAAAGTGAGAGAAACTGACACCCGCAAGACATCTATGCAACAAGTTGCAGTTGAGGGAACCGGTCTCTCGTAAGCGTACGAGTAATGTTGGTGTGGGCCGCTTCATCTCACAATACCGCTGAACCAAAACATGACAAAGGGAGGAAGCAATCTAAGCATCAACGCCCACAAACTCTTTGTGTTCTACTCGAGATCTCATCTACACATAGACCTAGCTCATGATGCCACTGTTAGGGAACATCGCATGGGAAACAAAAAATTTCCTACGCACACGCAAGATCTATCCATGGTGATGAGAATCTATGAGAGGGAGAGTGGATCTACATACCCTTGTAGATCGCTAAGCGGGAAGCGTTAAGAAACGCGGTTTGTGTAGTTGAACGTCTTCATGATCCAAATCGCCGAGCGTCCCGCGATCTCATCACGATCCGTCCCGCGAACTCATCACGATCCGTCCCGCGATCCAATCACGATCCGTCCTGCGAACTCATCACGATTCGTGCCACGAACTCATCACGATCCGTCTCGTGAGCTTGATCACGGTCCTTCCGATGTAGCGCCGAACGGACGGCACCTCCGCGTTCAGCACACGTACAACTCGATGATGACTCCGCCTTCTTGATCCAGCAAGAGGGAGCGGAGAGGTAGACGAATTCACCGGCAGCGTGATAGCGCCGCGGTGATGGTGGTGGAGCAATTCCGGCGGGGCTTCGCCTAAGCACTGCAGAAATCCGATCTAGAGGAGAAACTATGCACTGAAGGAACGGGCAGTACGTGGCCAAAAATTCTTTGCAAAAAACCCTAAAACCTCTAATATATATAAGATGGAGGGAGGAGAGTACTTGGTTCAAGGGCCAAGCCTCCTTGGGTCGGCCGAAGTGGGGAGGAGAGGAGGACTCCTCCTCCAATCCTTGTAGGACTAGGATTCCTCCCTTTTTTTGGCCTTTTTCCACCTTTTTCCGTTTGAGCTTTTCTTCCCAGCCACATGGGCCTTGTGTGGGACTTCCACCATCCCACAAAGGGCTGGTATTTATTCTCCAACAGCCCATGTAGCCTATTGGGTCGAAATACCACTCCCGATGGTCTCCCGGTACACTACCGGCACTCCCGGTACACTATCGATGAGCCCAAAACTTCTCCGGCGACCAAAATAGGACTTCCTATATATGAAGCTTTACCTACGGACCATTCCGGATCTCCTTTTGACATCTGGGATTTCATCTGGGACTCCGAACAACCTTTGGTAACCACCATACATAACTCTATACTACCGAAACGTACCAAACCTTAAGTGTGCAGACCCTGCGGGTTCGAGAATTATGTAGACATGACCGAGACACCTCTATGGTCAATAACCAATAGCGGGACCTGGATGCCCACATTGGTTCCTACATATTCTATGAAGATCTTTATAGGTCGAACCTCTATGTCAAGGATTCAGTTAATCCCGTATGATGTTCCCTTTGTTCTTCGGTATGTTACTTGCCCGAGATTCGATCGTCGATATCTCCATACCTAGTTCAACCTCGTTACTGACAAGTCTCTTTACTCATTCCGTAATACAAGATCCCGTGACTAACACTTAGTCACATTGCTTGCAAGGCTTATTGTGATGTTGCATTACCGAGTGGGCCCTGAGATACCTCTCCGTCACACGGAGTAACAAATCCTAGTCTTGATCCATGCCAACTCAACACACACCCTCGGAGATACCTGTAGAGCACCTTTATAGTCACCCAGTTACGTTGCAACATTTCATACACACAAGTCACTCTCCGGAATCCGTGAGTTGTATGATTTCATGGTCATAGGAACATATACTTGACATGTAGAAAATAGTAGAAATAAACTGACATGATCATATGATATGTTTGTAGTTTGGGTCTTGTCCATCACATCATTCTCCTAATGATGTGATCCCGTTATCAAATGACATCCCATGTCCATGGCTAGGAAACCTTAACCATCTTTTGACCAACGAGCTAGTCTATTAGAGGCATACTAGGGACATGGTTTTGTCTATGTATCCACACATGCATCTAATTCTCCAGTCAATACAATTATAGCATGGATAATAAACGATTATCATGAACAAGGAAATATGATAATATCTAATTTATTATTGCCTCTAGGGCATATTTCCAATAGGAAGTTCCCCACCTTCTTGAGCGTAAACATATTGATGAACCGCTCCGACATGTGGTCCACCATAAGGAAGGACGAGCACCCCACGGTCAGCCCCTGCTTGCACCTCATGTTGTAGAAGGTGCAAAACAGTGCCATCGAGAGCATCCCGCCCAGGAAGGCCTCACAGAGTACCACGAAGGTGGCGAGGTGGAAGACAAAGTTGGGGTGGAAATGAAGTGCATGGATCTAAACGTGCTCCAGCACAGTGCTGAAGAAATCAGAGAAGGGAGGTAGCAAACCTCCATAGATTAAGCGGAAAAAGAATGGGAATGTCATCGCTGATAGCTCCCTACCAGCTTTGAGCCCGACCAGATCTTGGAGGCCCCATACTCATTGTAAGATGTGGCCGTTGCAAGGGCGAGGTTGTCCAACCTCTCCTGCATCTTGATGGTGGAGGGCTATAGGGACAGCTCGACCTGCTCTCCGGTGGCACTGGTACTCTTCTTCTTTAGTGCCATGGAAGTGGTGATGCAGCATCAGAGGAGGAGGCGTCGAAAGAGAGCAGGGAGCGCTATGTGCACAAGAAAGTAGGAGCAACACGTAGAGGAGGTGTCTAGAGGAAATCAAGCAATGATGGTGGTTCCCTGGCGCATGCGGAAGTCTTAAGGTAGGCATGCGATTACGGAGGTGTCATGCCCAAGATGCGCGCCTCTCCATATTAAGGCACGAGGGCCTTGACAGGGATAGAGGTGCATCTTGCCGTTCGCAAGTACAATATCATTACATACATTTAGGAAGAGAATAGTATATGAGTTGGCTTACACTCTCCACATACTAAATTACAATTCCACACATTTATTCCAATCATCAATACAAAGGCAGGGTCCGGCTACGGACAAAATCAAATGATAAAATGATGCAATGACACTAGCTTGCTAGCCCAAACATCTCGACCATGGCCACTCTACTCGTTTGGATAAGTGACGTACATCCTGCCACACTCCTCGTCATACTCCCACTGGAGCTGCTTCACATCATCTGGCACGATCTCATCTGTACCTGCACCTAGATTGCTGTAGTAATCTGTGAGCCATGGGGACTCAGCAATCTCATGCCCAGGTACTGAGACTATTCAAGCTTATAGGTTGGGAAGGGGTATGTGTTTAGTTTGCAGCAGCACTAAGCATTTATGGTGGCTAATCTTACGGAACATGAAAGTAAATATGTGGGCTATGATAAACGATCGAGAACTAGGATGACCTCTAAGAGATCCTGAACACCTACTTACGCCAATCATAACCCCACCGTGTTCTGTCCAGGTTCATGTTCACAAGCAGAGATGATCACGGTTACTCATACAGTTGGTGCATTTTATTAGAGTTTACTTCAAGTTAACTATAACCAGGTGTTAAACAAATATCCAAGTTTCCCCATAACCGTGGGAACCCCACGGCTTTTTGAAAGTTTTAACCCTGCAGGGGTGCTCTAACTAGTCCATCATAAATTAACCGCACTCCGCGGGAATAGCCTCGACCACGGATCTCGTGATCATCCTAGGCAACTCCAAAGGAATTCCAACACCTCGGGATATCCCGAAGAAAGTCAGAGTCCCACACGCAAGCTACTCGAGAAAGGTAAAACAAGTCCAGCAAGACCACCTGACATGTAGACTAACCCGATAAGGCCGCGTATCTTGTTCTCAGGACACGATCGGATAAGCAAGTGTATGGTGGCCTGATAGAAATCTCCCGAGTTGCCCCTGGTTGGCCCCGCACAGTGCTCTAGTTTGGACCAACACTCATGTGGAGCACTGGCCCGGGGGTTGATTAATTATCCACGGGGTTGCAAAGCCCTATGCAAATTTTATTAAGTTGTTTAAGAAAATAGTACCAAAGTTGGATCTTTCCAGACAAGGTTTAATCTCAACCGAATAATCAAGGGGGTCCCCATAACAACCCCGAGCATGTTAGGAGCGCAAAATATGGAAACATAACACCGATAACAAGAAACTATGGCGGTAAAAGTGGAACGAAACACCGAGCAAAAGGCCAGGCCTTCCATCATACCAAGATATATATGTGCATTAAATTAAATAGCAGATAATATTGTGATATACCAAATCCATGTTATCACATGGATACAGCCTGCACCTGAAACTAAGAACGCTATAAGAGGGGCTGAGCAGCGGTAACTTAGCCAAACAAGGTTTGCTAGTATGTGGAGGGGTTAGAGGCTATCATGGCAATGTAGGACGCTTGACATTCAAGTGGTAGGTAACAAATAAGTAATGATAAGAACGAGACATTTAGCAAAGCAAAAATAGTGTCGAGATCCGGGTACGATCATCTTGCATGTTGGTTCTTCAGAGGGACAAAGAGCGGGGTCCTCGTAGTGGTACTCTCCTGGATCCTCATACTCAGTTTCAACACTCGCGTCTACCCAAGAGAAATAGCAACAATAAACATCCAACCAAGGTGCAATGCACAAACAATATGATGCATGATTCATTAGAAGTATTTAACATGGCAATCCTAAACTAGTAATGTTTCACATGCATTAGTTTAGTTGTTTACAATTATGGACAAAACCTCATGTCAATTTATTTAAACATGCATGATCATCGCAAATATGGATTCTTCATGTAAAATCAATACAAATGCATATGTAGAATGCAAGAAACGGAGTTATGGTTCTCACGCTACGCTCATGACAAGTTACAAAGGCAAAACACAAGACAATGAGGCCATGGGCTATTCCTTGGCATTCCAAGGTAGTCACTGGATAGGCTATGAAAAAACAACCACAATGGAGTCAAATATCAAGTAATTCCATGGAGTATAGCTCCCACAAGTCACAAAACACTAAAACAAACAATCTGCCACAAAACAACAACGTAGCAACTTTCACAGTCAATGACTAGAGCTACAGGAAGTTTCCAACCACCAACAAGGCATTGAAAGAAACTAGATAGCATTCTTATCAAATTATCCAACTACACAATCTGGAATGGAGGCACACATCAATAAGCATGAAGCTCACAAGTTGGCATGATGAAACAGATTTTAGGGACTTAGTGAAAATAACAGTTTTCTAGAATCTAAGTTAAGCTGATAGCAAGTTGACAGCAGAAACTAATGGTGATAGATACCACCTCATGGCCTAAAAATTAACAGGATGGTAGAGGACACCATCTACCTCAAAACACTAGCACTGAGCTTGAGCTAATTCTCAATATATCACTTCGTAGCATCCACTATTCATGACATAAAAATATTACCAAATTCTTAGACTTGGAAATATTTAGCATGTTTGAAAACAACAACATTTTAGTAGCTACTTTAGAGCATGGTTCCCACTTGTATGAAATTTTATCATGAAAAAAATAAATACCATGGCATTCTACTCATCAAAGGCTACCATATTCATGTTGGCACAATTATCATAGCATGCATGGATTAATTATAACAAAAATGACAAAATGGCACTGCGAGACAAAATGATATTTTGACAAACTTTCTCAAATGACCAAACAAGTTACACCAATGAATTCCTTGGGTGATTCTACCCCAAATCATATATCACACTCCTATGTTTGTATGGAGCATCATGGCAAAACACTAGGTAGCAAAACACCAGTCATTCCTATAAGTGAAAATTTACTATAAATGATCATGTCATATATGTTCATGTCCAGAATTAGCAATATTACTAGAAATATAAATATCTTATTTAAATCACTTAAAACACCAAAACAAAAGAATAAAAAAACTAATAGAAAGGGGGACCCACCCGGCATACTCACCAGGGCCCCTAGTGTATGACAAGTGGGGCCTGGGCCCACTTGTCACACACACAACACCACACACACACACAACTGTACACACACACAACACACACACACACTGGATCCTGCCACCACAGTAGATCCACACACACACACCACAAAGACACACACACACAACACCACAACCACAGCAGATCTGGCCGCAGCCACACCAGATCCAGCTACACCACACACCACACGGGATCCAGCACTGCACCGGATCTGCACAACACACACCACACGCACCCAATCAGGAAAAACGAAATAAACGGGGGAAGCTAGGATTGAACCCCAGACCTTGCGGTCTCTCCCCAGGTTGACTACCACTGTGCTACGACGCATTGTCTGAACAAGGGGAGGCCTTGGCCCTCTACTTCTATTGGAACACGGGAACCCTGACAAAACTAAAAACACATGACACTAGCGACAACGGCACATCAGCGACGGTCTCCGAGGACTACTCGCCTCACCGGCGACGCGGACAGGCAGAGGAGGAGCAGGGTTCTACGGGGAGTCCATTCCCCTTCTCGTGTCGTGACGAGGAGGACGGAGGCGACGGCCATCAAGGCCGCACCTTGGGTGAAACGGCGGCAATGGCGAGGCACTATGCCAACGAACACAAGCTACACTACGAGGAGAGGGAAGCAGAGAGGAGGGGGAGGACGATCTGCAAGTTCTCACAGTGGGCTCAACATCGACGATCGAGCTCAGGGAAGAACCATGGCGGCGAAGCGCGGCAGGAGAGCTTGGCCGGAGGAGAAGGAGACGGAGCAAGGGCATGGCCTTGGCGTCCCACGCGGCTGCAGAGGACAATGGGGAAGCAGACGAACAACACGGGATGACCCCTACGCTAGCCCGCTCGGGGGGCTTGCCGGAGAAGCGCCCGCGGCAATGAACTCCACACTGAACCTCTCCAAAAATTGCTCTGAATCTACCCCTACCTAAGATGAAGGAGGAGGAGAGGAGGAGGGCGGCGGCGCGAGGAGGGAGAGGGAACCCTAGGGGGGCGACATGGATGCCAAGGGGACTAAATAGGCTTGGGATTGACGGTGCCTCGACGTTTGAAGTTCACGGCGGCGAACGCACGCTCTCTCTGCTCCCTGAATCTGACAGAAGGAGGCAACAGAGCAGGTAGGCATTTCCTACTTGGGCTGGGCCGCACGGGGGAGGGATTAGGCCCAGCTCCACTCTCTCGCAGACAAAAATAAAATAGAGGGAGATCCTAGTAATAAAAAGATAAAAGCAAGAAAAGCCCTCAGAGAAAAAGAGAAGGGTTTGGTGTATAACAAAAATACTTTTGCATAAAAAAATGTTTCCAATTTAATAAAATTAACAAGTAGATTTTTAGAACAAGTAATTTTAATACTTTTATAAAACAACAACCCCTGTTTAATTTAAAAACCCCAAATCACAAAGCTTCAAACACCAAAAGGAAAACACACATAGACTCAAAATAATATTTCCTACATCTTGAACATTTTAAACAGATTTATTGAGCAAGTTAATCTAGTTGAAGAAAAACAAAGGAATAGGGCTTAGGTTTAGTTTTGAAATAAGGGAGAGGGGAGGAGTTGAGTCCACACATGCACTCATCACAAACCACACAAGAGCTACTCACACCTCTCAACAAGATCACATGGAAGCACACCACATTATGTTATGCATGACATGATGATGAATGGCATGATGCATGATGCTTGAGACAATGACATGGCAAGGAGCAAACTCATATCATACAACACATGACACATGGGTCCACATAAGTTACATGGCATAAAAGGCAGGGGCAGCACTTGGCTTGTCACACGAGGCTTCATGGGGAAGTGGGTGCATCCCGTCCAATCGCTGCTGCCACGCATCATCTCTAGGCCGACTAGTTCGTGAGGCATTGCGACGTTTTGACCCATGCCGTTCCGTGCTCCACTCGCAAAACGTGTGCACCGCAGACGCGAGGCGTACTGTCGGTCGAGTGGAACCAGGGTGCAACTGGCCATCTACTACCGGCCCAAATTATTGTGTGAAAAAGATGCAGTGCGACATCAAGCCCACTGGAAGACTCCGGAGGCCACCCTGTGAGCCCTCGGCTCTAGGAGGACATCTCTCTCTCCATATCTAAGGGGGACCCACCCAACAATCCTCTACCAGAAACGAGTGTCCTTGCACGGTCTCCCCCGCGTGGCTGCTTCCCGCAAAGATCTTCTCTTGGAGGAGCCATTCAACACTAGCAATTCAATGGTCCACCCACCATGTGGGTGGTGTGCAACGCTAGCAGAGGGTTGAAGGACGGCGTCAGCGGGTGCCACAGAAGAATCCTTCCCCTTTATGATAAAAGGGTGGCGAGCAGTTATCCCCCACAGAAGGTGAGTTCTAGCACTTACCTGTTTGGTGCAAGGAGGCCAACGTGACACTGGTCTCTAGGATAGACGTCACCGGTGATCCCCCGAGCGCATCATGGACGGTGCCTTTGGCAGGACGAACACCGCGTTTGTCAAGGAGGACTACGCGTTTGTCACCTTTTGAATTGTCGCCCTCTGGATGTCCTTCGATACGTCTCCAACGTGTCTATAATTTATGAACTATTCATGCCATGTTTACAACAATTCTATATGATTTTGGTATGATTTTATTAGAACTAACCCGGACTGACGCTGTTTTCAGCACAACTACCATGGTGTCGTTTTTTGTGCAGAAATAAAATTTCTTGGAATGGGCTGAAAATTTAGTATGATTTTTTGTGGACCAAAAGAGACCCCCGAAGCATTGGATCTGGTCCAGAAGAGCCACGAGGAGGCGACAAGCCTACTGGGCGTGACCAGGGGGTGTGGTCGCGCCTAGCAGGCTTGTGACTCCCTCATGGCGCCCCTTGACGTTAGACCGACGCCAAAAATTCATATAAATCCAAAAACCACCGAAAATAAACCTAGATCGGGAGTTCCACCACCACGCACCTCTAAAGCCATGAAAAAACAATGTTGGCCCTCTCTAGGGCCCTGCCGGAGGGGGTCACCATCACCGAAGGCCATCTTCATTGTCCCGGAGGGGCATCAACACCGTGGAGGCCAAGGACTAGAGTTATAACCTCTCCCCATAGAGGGGGAGTCCATGGAGGAGGAAGCACAAGGGTTAGACCTTGTCCACCTCTCTCCCGGTGGTGCTGGAGTGCCACCGGGGGAACCGTCGCCGCGGTGATCGTCTCCATCAACATCACCTTCTTCATCACCATCCTCATCTCCTTCGAGCGGTCCACTCTCCCGCACCCCGCTGTAATCCCCTACTTGAACATGGTGCTTTATGCCACATATTCTGATCCAATGATGTGTTGCCATCGTATGATGTCTGAGTAATTTTTTGTTGTCCTATGGGTTGATTGATGATATAGATTGGTTTGAGTTGTATGTTTATTTTGGTGTTGTCCTATGGTTCCTTCCATACCATGCACACGTGAAGGAATCCCGATGTAGGGTGTTGCAATACGTTCATGATTCGCTTATAGTGGGTTGCTTGAGTGACACAAGCATAAACCCGAGTAAGGGGGTTGTTGCGTATGGGATAAAGGCAACTTGATGCTTTAATGCTATGGTTGGGTTTTACCTTAATGATATTGAGTAGTTGTGGATTCTTGATAGATTTACAATCATAAGTGCATATGATCCAAGTAGAGAAAGTATGTTAGCTTATGCCTCTCTCTCATATAAAGTTGTAATACCGATTTCCGATCTTGTGAACAATTGCCTAGGATAATTCCGCACACTGACCCATCATTATTCCACACTCGCTATTTGTAATCTATTGTAATATTTTGATAATAGCACCTATTTTTATATTCTAGTTCTCCGATATCATGCAAATCTATCCTCTTCATACCCACAACGTAGTTTTACTTCTCGTTTCTAGATGGAAGCAAACGTTTGGTGTACGTAGAGTCGTATCGGTGGCAGATAGGACTTGAGAGAATATTTACCTTACCATTATATCCTTTTGGGTTTGACACTCCAAACTTATCGCTTCCACCTTTGGAAATTGCTACGATGATTCCTTGCACTTGGGAATTATCAACCTCTTTTCTGGCGCCGTTGCCGAGGAGCAATAGAGTGGGGTTGATATTCTCGTGTATGCTTGTTTGCTTTCTTCACTAAATAGATTTTATTTTCCCTTTTTTACTTTATGTAGTTGTGGGTGAAACAAACAAAAAATTAATGAAAAATACAAAAATAGTTACTTTCCCTTTTTCCTATGAGTTTTTTTCAAAAAGAGAAGTGATTGGAAGGTTGTGCATTGGAGAAGTGAGGGTCGACCTTGAACACTTGTGTTCATGCTCATGAAAACAATGTAGAATTTTTCATGGAAATTTCTGAAAAATAATTATCACCTTGTATATATCCATTATATTATAAAAATAATGTGCCAAAATTTACTTTTAGGATGATTAGATTGCTTGTTTGGTGTGTGTAGTGCAAAAACAGAAACTTTTGCTGTAGTGCGTGAATTTACATTCTTTTAGTGGAATGCATAAAGTTTCTGAAATTTTTACACAGTACTTCTATGCAATTTTTTTAATTTTTCCTAATGTTTTAGAATTTTTTGAGTTACATAAGTATACAAAGTTTCCAGATTACTATGTACTGTCCTGTTTTTGAGAAATTCTGTTTTCTATGCACTGTTCTCTTATTTTGATGAATCTATGGGTTGTATCGGGGGTATGAACCATGGTGAAGTTGTACTATAGTAGATATAATGCTAATATGAATTCAAAATGATTTCACAACAATACTTAAAGTAGTATTTTACTTTATTATACTAATGGATCTCATGAGGGTTTTGTTATGTTTTGTGTGAATGAAGTATTCGAAGATCGAGGAGGTATCAATATAAGAAGAATACACAGATACAAGAGTTCATGCTTGGGGATTTCCAAGGCACCCCAAGTAAATATTTCAAGGTGACTCAAGCAACCAAGCTTGGGGATGCCCCGAAAGGCATCCCATCTCTATTCTTCAACAATTATCGTTATACCTTGGTTTTTGTTTTGTTCACATGATATGTGTCTTTAGTGATTTTGTTTTCCTTTATGCTCCCTTCTAGAATGAGTTAGTACTTCATTCATTTGTATAAATATTCATTCAATTCACTTAAATCTTTTGAGTATGGATTTATAGAATGCTCTTTGTGTTTCACTTAAATCTTTTTAGTATGGCTTTGTAGAATGCATCATGCGTTTCACTCAAATCTTTTGAGTATGGCTTTATAGAATGCTTCGTGTGCTTCACTTATATATTTTGAGATTGGATATTGGTTAATATATATTAATCTTAGAATTCTCTATGAGCTTCACCTATATCTTTTAGCGTATGAATATAATGATCATCGGAATTTGGCTTGGAAGAGTATCATTGAAATATCATGCCTAGCTAAAAAGGCATTACAGAAAAGCGCTTGTTGGGAGACAACCCAACACTTTTACTTTCTGTTTTGATGTGTTCAGATGATTAAGCTACTGTAGTAATCTTGTTTTGTGCCTTTTATTTCAATAAAGTGCTAAGTAAAGCCCTTGGGATAGTGTGGATACTTTCTTGTTTGATTCTGTGCAAAAACAGAAATGTTTGCATCCAGTATATGAATTATCTTATTTCACTGGAGAGTCAAACAATTCTGAAATTGTTATACAACAGTCCTTTGCAAATTCTGTGATACTTACTAATTTTCAGATATTTACCGACTGTTCGGTTTTTGACAGATTCTGTTTTGCATGCATAGTTTGCTTGTTTCATGTGTTCCTATAGCTTATATTGAGTAATATAAATTGTGGGAATTATGTAATATAGTGTATCATGTGGAATAATTATGAATCTTGTCTTGACAGTACCTAAGTGAATGATTTATCTCTACTACACTAACCCTTCTCACAAAGTTCTGTTATGTTTTGTGTTATTGAAGTTTTCAAGTTTTGGGTGAGACACCAATATGAGGAGAATAAGGAGTGACAAGAACCTAAGATTGGGGATTACCAAGGCCCACCAAGGTAATATTCAAGGAAGACTCAACCGTCTAAGCTTGGGGATGCCTCGAAAGGCATCCCCTCTTTCGTCTTCAACACTATCGGTATATCTTACCTGGAGCTATATTTTTATTCATCACATAATATGAGATTTGCTTGTATTGTCATTTTATTTCGTTTTTACCTGTTAGGTTTTATTTATAATCTTTTTTCCAATAAAAAGTTCTAACAATTGCATTAGGATGCTTGCATTGCATGTTTTGATGTGTGCTCTATAAAAACAGAAACTTTTGTTGTATTGTTTGAATTTCCATATTTTACTGGAACGTAGTAAGTTTCTGAAATTTTTACACAGTGTTATCATATAAATTCCTTGGCATGTCCTAAAGTTTTATAAGTTTTAGAGTTACAGAGGTACACAGGTTTAATAAATTACTACAGACTTTTTTGTTTAGACAGATTGCTGTCATAGTTTTGTTATCTAGTTACCCTATAGTTTCCATAGCCTATATTGGTAAATATAAATTGTGGAAATGATAGTGTATAGTACCTAATGTTTTAAAATTATCGTGTAACTTGTCTTCGAAGTACATGAAGTGTTGATTGGTTTTTATGTGTACTAACCTATCTCACGACTTCCTTTTGAGTTTTGTGTGGATGAAGTTTTTGAGAATATTTGAAACCGGGATATGAGAGGATTGAACAAGATATAGAAGCTAAAGCTTGGGCATGCCCAAGGCACCCCAAGAAAATATTTCAAGAACTCCCAAGTATCTAAGCTTGGGGATGCTATGCATCCCACCTCTCTTCATCAACAATTATCAGTTAGCCTATATTGAACCTAAATTTTTATTCGTGCACATGATGCGTGCTATTATTGGAATGCCATTATATTTTGTTTGTTGTGTCAATAAAATCATTGTATCTGAAATTTTAAATAAGAGAGAGCCTCACATGGATATTTAACTAATTAACTACACATTGATCTTCACTTATATCTTCTTGGAGTAGTTTGTCATTCACTCTCGTGCTTCACTTATATCCTATGAGTAAATGGTTGAATGAATTGAATATCATAAATCTGAAACTAAAAATGCTTCATATACTTATCCCATGGGGAGTAATGACTTCACACATAATAAGTATAGGTGGTGAAATTTATTGAAAGTTAGCAAACACCGCATTGTTCACTTGAAGAATTCATGAAACAATATTGAAGGAAGAGAGATTTCACATATAAATATACGATGTTGACATCTTATATTGTGAATACCCATTAATTATTTTCAAACTTGAGCAAATTAGTTGAAGTTGGACAAGGAAGACAACATAATGAGTTATGCTTGGGTATGTTTGTATATAAGTTATATTGTTTTGGATCCTCCAACATGTGGTGCTTGCTTCCACCTCATACTAGCCAAAACTTCCGCACCAATTAGAAATACTGCTTGTGCATCCAAACACCCTTAAACTAGTTTTGCCATGAGAGTCCACTATACCTACCTATGGATTGAATAAGATCCTTCAAGTAAGTTGTCATCGGTGCAAAAAGCAATAAAAATTGCTCCTAAATATGTAAGATCTTTTATTGTAAGGGAAAATAAGCGTTGTAGGAATTTGTGATGACAAAGAAATAAAAGCGGCGGACTGCATAATAAAGGTTACTTTCATCAAGGGCAATACAACATGATGTTCCTTTGCATTTAGAGTTTGCACATCCAAAAACAAAAAGTGCATGACAACCTCTGCTTCCCTCGGCGAAGTGCCTATCTTTTATTTCTAGTACTTACCTTTATACAAGAGTCATGGTGATCTTCACCACTTCCTATATTTTGCCTTTTTCTCTTGGCAAGCATCATGTGGTGGGGAAAGATCCAAGCATATATGGACATCCAAATATATTTGATCATGAATTATTATTGTTAGCAATTATCTATATGATAAATAAGTTGGGAGGAGAAACTCTAAGCCCTATCTTCCTTTGTGTTCGATGGATGCCATTTTCTCTAAAAATATGCTTTGAGAGTTACAATCATGGAAGACTATATGATAGTTGAGCATGTGGAATTTGCTAAATCAAAGCTCGTACATAGACCCTTCCTGAAAATAGGATGAATTGCAATTATTTGGTGACTGAAGGCATAGTTGTTAGTCTCCAAGAAACTTTATGGTCTACACTTTAACATGTGAATAGCTTGTTACATCATGGGACGTTTTATGAGATGAGCTATTGTTTATGATATATGATGATGCTAGAAAAAGTGATTGGAATTATCATTGGTCAAACTTGTGCACTTGCCAGCATTCACACTTCATAAATTATTTCTTTTATCATTTACCTACTCAAGAACGAGGAGGAATTAAGCTTGGGGATGCTGATACGTCTCCAATGTATCTATAATTTATGAAGTATGCATGCCATGTTTAAAATAATTCTATATGATTTTGGTATGATTTTATCAGAACTAACCCGGAGTGACGTTGTTGTCAGCAGAACTACCTTGGTGTCATTTTTTGTGGAGAAATAAAAGTTCTCGGAATGGGCTAAAAATTTAGTATGATTTTTTGTGGACCAAAAGAGACCCCCGAAGCATTGGATCTAGGACAGAAGAGCCACGAGGAGGATACAAGCCTGCCAGGCGCGGCTAGTGGGGGTGACCGCGCATAGCAGGCTTGTGACTCCCTCGTTCCCCCCTTGACGTGAGATCGACGCCAAAAATTCCTATAGATACAGAAACCACCGAAAATAAACCTAGATCGGGAGTTCCACTGCCGTACACCTCCAGAACCATGAAAAACCAATCTTGGCCCTCTCCGGCACCCTGCCGGAGGGGGTCACCATCACCGGAGGCCATCTTCATCGGCCCGAAGGGGTCATAAACACCATGGAGGCCAAGAACCCGAGGGAGAACCTCTCCCCATAGAGGGGGAGGCCATAGAGGAGGAAGCACAAGGTGTAGACCCTCCCCACCTCTCTCTTGGTGGTGTCGGAGTTCCACCAGGGGAACCGTTGCTGCGGTGATCGTCTCCATCAACATCACCTCCTTCATCACCATCCTCATATCCTTTTAGCGGTCCACTCTACAGCACCCTGCTGTAATCACCTACTTGAACATGGTGCTTTATGCCACATATTATGACCCAATGATGTGTTGCCATCCTATGATGTCTGAGTAGATTTTTGTTGTCCTATGGGTTGATTGATGATTTAGATTGGTTTGAGTTGTATGTTTATTTTGGTTCTGTCCTATGGATTCTTCCATGCTGCGCACACACAAAGGATTTCCACTGTAGGGTGTTTAAATACATTCACGTTTCGCTTATAGTGTGTTGCTTGAGTGATAGAAGCATAAACCCGAGTAAGGGGGTTGTTGCGTATGGGATAAAGGGGACTTGATGCTTTAATGCTATGGTTGGGTTTTACCTTAATGATCTTTAGTCATTGCGGATGCTTGCTAGAGTTCCAATCATAAGCGCATATGATCCAAGTAGAGAAAGTGTATTAGCTTATGCCTCTCCCTCATATAAAGTTGCAATAATGATTTCTGATCTTGTTAACAATTGCCAAGGATAATTTCGCATGCCGACCCATCATTATTCCACACTCGCTATTTGTAATATATTGTAATATTATGATAACAACACCTATTTTTACATTCTAGTTGTCCGATATCATGGAAAGCTATCCTCTTCATACCCACAACATAGTTTTACTTCTCGTTTCTGGATGGAAGCAAACGTTTGCTGTACATAGAGTAGTATTGGTGGCAGATAGGACTTGAGAGAATATTGATCTCACCTCTACCTCCTTGTGGGTTCGACACTCCATACTTATCACTTGCACCTTCGAAAATTGCTATGATGATTCCTTGCACTTGGGGATTATCATCCTTTTCCCGCCATGTTTTGGGGAAAGAGACCCCAACTCCCACTCAAATTGAAATCCCACTAGTCATCGGAGTGATACATGATCCAAATTCACCAACTCAAGTCCGATCATCACGTGAGTTGAGGTGCTTTCAATGGTGAACATCATCATGTTGATCATATCTACTATATGACTCATGTTCGACCTTTCGGTCTCTTGTGTTTCGAGGCCATGTTTGTACCTGCTAGGCTCGTCAAGTTTAACCCGATTGTTCTTCATGTGCAACACTGGCTTGCACCCATTATATGTGAAGGTAGAGTCTATCACACCTGATCATCACATGGTGTCTCGACACGACAAACTTTGGCAACGGTGCACACTCGGGGAGAACACAATTTATCTTGAAATTTTAGTGAGGGATCACCTTATAATGCTACCATCGTCTTAAGCAAAAAAAGGTGCATAAAAGGATTAACATCACATGCAAATCATAAGTGATATGATATGGCCATGAACTTGTGCTTTTGATCTTCATCTCCAAAGCACCGACATGATCTCCATTGTCACTGGCATGACACCATGATCACCATCAATGTGTTGCCATCGGGGTTGCCGTGACAATTGTTACTTCCATGACTATTGCTAACTCATAGAGATAAAGTAAAGAAAAATGGCAAAAAAATTGAAGACAACCATATGGCTCATGTCGGTTGCCGTACTCAATGTCCTGCAAGTCGTGATATTCTATACAAAACATGATCATCTCATACATCACATATATCTCATCATATAATTGTACATACCACATCACAACATACCTTGCAAAAACAAGTTAGATGTCCTCTAATGGTTGTTGCATGTTTTACGTGGATGCTATGGATATCTAGAAAGAACAATTCTCACCTACTCAAAAACCACAATGGTGATACACAAATTGCTATTCAACCTTATCAAGGACCGCCTTTGTTGAATCCGTTTCAGCTAGAGTAGGAGAGACAAACACCCGCTAGCCATCTTTATGCAACAAAGACACATGTCAGTCGATGGAACCAGTCTCTCGTAAGCATACGAGTAAGGTTGGTATGGGCCGCTTCATCCGACAATACCACTAAATCAAAGCACAAAAATGGAGCAAGCAATATAAGCATCAATACCCACAAACTAGTTTGTGTTCTACTCGTGATCTCATCTACACATAGACCTAACTCATGATGCCACTGTTGGGGAACGTTGCATGGGAAACAAAAAATTTCCTACGCACACGCAAGATTTATTCATGGTGGTGATCATCTACGAGAGGGAGAGTGGATCTACATACCCTTATAGATCGCTAAGCAGGAAGCATTAAGAAATGTGGCTGGTGTAGTCAAGCGTCTTCGCGATCCAAATCGCTGAGCGTCCCGCGATCAAATCATGATCCGTCCCGATCTACCGTCGAACGGACGACACCTCCGCGTTTAGCACACATACATATTTATGAAGATCTCCTCCTTAATCGAGCAATAGGGAGGGGAGAGGTAGATGAGTTCTCTGGTAGCGTGACGGCGCGGTGAGGGTGGTGGTGGAACTATTCCGGCAGGGCTTCGCCTTAGCGTTGTTGAAACTAGAAGGAACGCTCTATGGGGGAGAGAGGGATGCACCATGGCTTAGGGTTTTGTGGTGTGTCTGCCCTCTCTCCCCTCCAATAAATATAGGAGGAAGGGGAGGGAGGCCTGCGCCCTTGGGTTGCCCCCTGGGCTTCGGCCTAAGTGGAGGAGGGAGGAGTCCTACTCCAATCCTACTAGGAGTAGGATTCCTTCCCCCACTTGGAAACCTTTTCCACCTTTCGGTTTCTCGACCCCATCTGCATGGGCCATATGGGGGCTTCAGCCAGCTCACAAGGGGCCGGTTTGCCTCCTCCTAGAGCCTTCGAGGCCCTTTTGGGCGAGAGGCCCCTGCCGATGGTCCCCCGGTACCCTCTCGGCACTCCCGGTACACTACTAAAGTACCCGAAACTATTCCGTTGACCAAAATGGGACTTACTATATATCAATCTTTACCTTCGGACCATTCCGGAGTTCCTCGTGACGTCTGGGTTATCATCCGGGACTCCAAATGTTGGGATCTCGATCCTAATCCATATGAATCCATCCCGTAACATGTCACACCACTTTGCGGCGTCACCCACAGTAACCCATGGCTGCCACCTTACCTTGGCCGGGACCGTTTGTGCATTTTGGCTCACGGAGATGAGTATGTAGCAAGCATTCACACGTGAAAGAACCCGGGTCGACATGACTAGTCATAGACCCAAGTGGCACAACCGTACCGGGACATGCATACGTATCCCAAGAATGCAGGTGTCGGTCATCAGCATGTGTAGACAAGTCATAGCAAGCTACAAGAACTCCATTACATCGTGGGACATTAATGTCATCACCTCACATAGATGAGTCGTAGTAGGCTACATGTACTCCATTACACCGCGAGACATTTCCCCGTAGAGACACACACATCAGCAAAGAAGGATACCGTCGGTCAATCAATGTGTCTGGAGCAGTAGCAAGCTACCAATGCTGATGGAAGCACAAAGAGGCATTTCCCCGTAAAGAATGCTACTAAAGGCACACAACTATGTATCGAATCCCACACATACCAATGCATTTCAATCATACACGCACTATGCATGATATGCGTAGATACATCATGGCATCACAGCAAAACTCTACGACTCGAGTATTTATTGTAGACTCATAAGAGCCAACATAGTGTGGTATTACAAACAAGGGTCACATGACCCAAGACTCAAGTCATGCAAGCAACAAGCGGAAGCAAAACATGTCTGAGTACAGACATCTACTAAAAGTGGCTGGATGAGCCTAAAAACCTACAAAGACCCTACCAAAGGAGCCAGACCTTTGTTTGGGATTCTCAAGCTAATACGGTCAACATCGAACTTCATGTCATAAGAATCACTAATGAGACTGAAGTCTCATCTGCAAAAACATAAATCAGAACTATCTACATATGCATCATTTTCAACAAAGGGGGTTGAGGTTGTTATTGCAACAAGCCATCTTTGACTCTTGGCTGACCTGTACTATGACTATGACTACTTTCTTTGAGGTGACGTATCACACACGTGTCCACATATTTACCACATCAATACACCACTACGGATTCACTCTCGTCTTCCTACGAGAAGCCATTCATAGCACTCACACTTATCTGGAGCATTTTAGAGTATCCATTTAAAGTTATCTATGAACAATGCAAGTCTCCAAGTAGTCCATATCCGCGGATGCAGCTATTCGAATATATATATTACCCTGCAGGGGTGTACTTCGTCACACATGCTCCAGCCACTTATCGCCATTTGCACGTAAAAAGGCACCTCGGCAACCTTCAAGCGGAAGCCCAGCGAGGGAGTCGTCCATAGACGTTAACTTACAATGACTCACGTCCAAGTTTGTCGCCTATGTGAGTTGGAACCCATAATGGAAGTCCGGCCGAGGTTTACAACGTGGCCTCAAATGTTGTGTACAGGGCCCCAAGCCAGTCCTGACTGAGCTGTTCATTCACTTCGTAGGCCTGGCCACACCTATCAACGTTTCAAACTACTGAGACTCCTAGACTGAGAACAGGGAAGTTAATAGGTCGAGAGGGGTCGAGTTACCGGTACCCAATGTGCGGTAGCAGCTAGTCTTGGAACACTAACACGAAACTCAGTTCCTATGAGCGGCTTCAATGAGACAACCCACCATGTACTCCTACATGGCCTCTCATCGCTACCTTTATCAAAACGGGTTCAACACTTAACTCTCATCATCAGGACACATTCATTTCACTCCGGTTCATCACCCAAATGAATCAGACCTGACACAACTCTAATCATAGCAAGTATAATAGGGATATAACACAACATGGCTCAAGCATCTACCGGGTATGCTAGGTTGCTTCGTTTAGCTATTTATTGTGACAATGATAGGTCATGCAAAGGAGTGGGTTCATCTACCGCAACACAAGTAGCAGTTGAATCGCATTATCCTAATGCATTGAAATGGGAGCAAGAGGGACAGAGTGGTATTTTATCGAATACGCTCAAGGGGGGTTGCCTGCCTGACACTTTCTAAGATAACAGTGAGTCTTCATCAGTGGCATTGATCTCAATGTCGCAATAACGTATACCGAGAGGGAACTAACACCGACAACAATAAAAGAATAACATTCAATGCAATGCACCAATCATGATGTATGACATGACATTTTAAGGTTCTGAATTAACCTAGAGGACAATTGACCAAGTTAGTTGAGGTGGAATTCAAATGGACATCAAATTCCAACTGCAAGCTATTTATCAAATTTTTCCTAGTCATGAAATGTCCTAGTTGATGATCTTAAGTTTCTCAAACATGTATGAACATGGCATAATCGGGTTCATTGGATTTTTCTGATCATTTTTCATATATAAATTATTTTGATCCAAGTTATTAATTATTTTCTTTGAGTTTTAGAAGTTTTGGAATTTTTATGATTTACTTTATAATAGAAAATCATTAATGATGCTAGCAGGACAACAACATGACATCATCAAGTCAACCCCAGTCAAATTTGACATGTGGGTCCATCCTGTCATGGGCTCTAGGTTAAAAAGAGCTTATTTAAAAATAATCGGGGTTAAATGAGACAACCCACCATGTACTCCTACATGGCCTCTCACTGCTACCTTTATCAAAACGGGTTCAACACTTAACCCTCATCATCAGGACACATTCATTTCACTTCGGTTCGTCACCCAGATGAATCAGACCTGACACAACTCTAAGCATAGGAATCATAACAAGGATATAACACAACATGGCTCAAGCATCTACCAGGTATGCTAGGTTGCTTACTTTATCTATTTACTGTGAAAATGATAGGTCATGCAAAGGAGTGGGTTCATCTACCGCAACACAAGTAGCAGTTGAATTACATTGTCCTAATGCATTGAAATGAGAGCAAGAGCGAGAGAGTGGGATTGTATCGAATATGCTCATGGGGGGGTTGCTTGCCTAACACTTTCAAAGATAACAGTGAGCCTTCATCAGTGGCATCGATCTCAACGTCGCAATAGCGTCTACCGAGAGGGAACTAACACCAGCAACAAAAAAGAATAACATTGAATGCAATGCAACAATCATGATGGATGGCATGACATTTTAAGGTACTAAATTAACCTAGAGGACAATTGACCAAGTTAATTGAGGTGGAATTCAAACGGACATCAAATTCCAACTCCAAGCTATTTATCAAATTTGTCCTAGTCATGAAAAGTCCTAGTTGGTGATGTTATGTTGCTCAAATTTGTCATAATCAGGTTCATTGGATTTTTATGATCATTTTTAATATATAAATTAGTTTCATCCGAGTTATAGATTATTTTCTATGAATTTTAGAAATTTTGAACAATTTCTGGAATTTTTTGATTTATTTTATAACAGAAAATCATTAATGATGCTAGCATGACAGCACCATGACGTCATCAGGTCAACCCCAGTCAAATCTGACATGTGGCTCCATCTTGTCATAGGGTCTAGGTTAAACAGAGCTTATTTAAAAATAATTGGGGTTAATTAGGGAAACTGGCCCCACTTGTCAGTCTCAAGGGGGAAATTAGTGGCTAACAAAGGGGTTATCCTCCGGTTAACCGCGACGTTAACCCGACGCGGTGCCGATTTCTGGCCGGCCGATTACGGCAGCCTACGGATGCGTGCCTGGGCTCTTTAGAATCAGCATGACGAGGCATGACGACTAGTGGTAGCAAAAGGAGGCGGGGTGCCCTGAGGTGATGTCGGCGACGTGCTCCCGCTGCGGCCGAAGCTCGACCATGGTGGGCAGCTTCACTAGAGGGTGGGAGAGCAGGGGCGCGAGGGGGAAAAGGAGGAGGAGCTCACGGGTGTTCGCATGGGGCAGATGACTTGCTTGGGGAGGCGGAGACAACGGCAAATCAATGAGCGTGAGCGGCGGTCAGAGGTGGAGAATACAACAGCGATGGCATCGTTGGCGGGCCTCCGGCCTTCATTCCTTTTCCGGGAAGGAGTAGATCAAGGTGACGTAGCTAAGGGGCATGACAGGGGGCCTCAGCAAGGGCGGTGGCCGCATGGGCAACGAGCAGTAGCGAAGGCGGCCTTTGGGTTGTGCGTGGGGAGAGGAGCAGAGGAGAGGGATATAGCAGCATGGGGAAATGAGGTCTGGGAGAAGAGAGGGGGCTCTCCACGGCTCTCTTTGCGGGGAGACGAGGACATGGGGGAGGCCGCCAGCACGAAGTAGGAGGTGGAGCTCCCACTCGTGCACTGTCTCTCCCTCTGCCTACTGGTAAGAGGAGGGAGACGACTAGCACTTGGGCCTGATTGGCCTCAAGTGCTGGGCCAGGTAAGCTATAGCTGAGATTTTTTCTCCTTATGTTGGACTTGTCCAAAGACACACAATAATTTTGAAGGTTATTTGGATCTATATTATATATATATTAAATATAAGCCAATGCAAATAATTGTTTGCTTCATCTAAAATCCCAATATAAAATGTTTCTGTGGTCCCAAAATAATGGTTGATATTTTTACCTGAGTCCAATATTTTATTAGAAAATCAGGGACATTTTCTTGGATCAATTTGAAGCAATTTTTATGTTGCTTGTTTGACAAAAAATTGAATGGTGAGGCTTGATCATTCCTCATTCCTCTTGAACTAAAAATAAATAAATATGCATGCATGAATGCAAGCACAACCAAGGTTAGAAGTTGGGTTGTGACAACTCACCCCCACCAACAAGAATCTCGTCGCGAGATTCAGTCGTAGGGTAATAGGACAAAGGGAATACAATGTAAGACAATCTTCACGATCCAATTGCCCTTCTCGAAGATGTTGATTTTTGGCATCATCTTGGTTTTGTCTTCCTTGCTTTCAGGATCTTCATCCTAACACGATGACAAAGGAACATGATAACTCTACAAGATTCGATCTTCTCAAAGACTGAGCAACTCTCGATCAACTCATAGAAATAGACGTAAGAACGTCTCTTGAGCTGAGACACAAAACAAATCAAGAGTGATGGAATGATATAGATGACAGGGTTTGGTTGGTAGGCAACAATTCCCTTCTTGAAAGATGGTGAACAATTTTCAAAGTAGCAAGGAGCTAATTGCCATTATTCCATAACGGGGCACCTTAGAGGAGGTGACTCGTAGAGTTATTCCCTTAAGTGGAAAAAAATACTTTTGATATAGAGATCATTGAAACTCTTTATACCATCCTAAGGCAATTCACAATGACCATTTGAAGGAATTCGAAAGAATGGCATTCCCAGATCGGAAGGGAACTAGAGTTATAAAACAAATCGGCAACAGAAGGCACGTTCCAATTGATACTGAGGGTATAACCTAGTGTCTGAGCGTGCCCTCAAGAACTTCATAATTTCCATGTTCATCACGGTTTTACCAACATCCATGCCAACGATCCCGGTGACACATCATACTACCATGATGAATAACAATGGAGGGTGCAGATGCAGAGGAAGACAACACTTTCTCATATTTCACCTTAGCTATGTCAAGGAATGAAATCTTGATGATCGATCAAGAGACATTTAGCACTCCGCTTCTAATGTTCTCCTTGATGAAATAGCATAACCCAATTATAGGTCATTTTCGTTGTCTAGACCATCAAGTAAAAGTCGGACTTCAGGATCTCAAAAGGTCCATGAGGAATCACTTCTAGAATAAGTCATATGCAATTCTCATGGGGAATTTACTAAATTACTGATAAAATACATTATAATAATAGGTCTTCCATCTAGGTGTGTGCTAGCCACGACATCACTTTACCGGGTTACATTGAGAACAATATTATAATTCTTGGGAAATGTTCCAACCATCATGTCTGCTTGAGATTTAGATCTAGTTGGTGATAAGATTTTTCGGACTCAGCATGTGTGAAAGGAAGTTTGCAACACAAATCGACGAGATGGCATTGCGGAATTCTCGGAAGATGAACTGCGGGAGCTAACTCCAAAATATGAGCTATATTGCCAGACTTGCATGGACACACTGTCCAAGACAATCATGACCATACGAAATTCTTACAACAAAACACTACCGAGTTCTGGTTGGGAACCAACATCGGGAATATCAAGTCCTTGCGTAAGGCATGCTCTTAAGAAGAACTTATTTTCCTTGAACAAGGCAGTCAGTGGCTTAGTGTGCTAGGGATACATATGGGATGGAGACGATCAGTCTATCAAACCATAGAATACTTCACACGGGCATGACTGACTTGGGATGATTCCAAGAAAAAAAACGACCATTCTAAAGTTCATGGTGGAACCTTGCACCATATGCACCTGAACTAAGAGTAAGTCACTTCTTACACCAAACATATACTTCATGTATGGAACACGAAGATATTGCATACAAAGTTTCCAACACTAGCATTATGTTCATCATGGATCATGGAACAGATGAAAATGATGTGGATGGTCTAATAAGAATTCATCGAGATATTCATATGGATGGAATTCCACAACTATGAGAACAAGGTGATAGCATTGGTCAGAACAAAAGATATAACGGTGTATGCTTGAGGATACATCCATGAGTAAAACAATATTAGGAAGATCTTTGGTTCTGATTTTTGATTTGACGATAGCCCATACTCAAATCAAAGGTTGGATAAGAAAATAGGTGCAACAATTGATCACAAGGATCGATTGATGAAGATATCATCTTTCTTCAACACACATACACACAAAAGATATCCCTTTGGAAAGAACTAAGTCAGGCAAAGCTTTTATCTTCCAACTCTCCACGTTGTTGTTTAGCTTAACCAACTAGCTCAGGGGTATCCAACACAGAGTCTTGGAGAAGGGGTGGCTTATAGGAAAACTAACTTCATCACGAACTCAACATACCAGTCAGTGGACAACCTGGTGATACTTCCAAAAATATATTCAGAAAATCACGATCCACTGATATGTTATTGAGCTCTAGAACAATCTTGCTTTTCAGGGCAAGACGATATGTTCAAAAGTGCAAGAGATTGATACAATCCTAACTCGTTGAGAGAAGAGTGCACCGTGGAAGATGGACTAGGTAGCACAATCAATCTTGGAATGGTGATTCAATAAACAACGCACCAAGAATGAAATTATTGCCCGTTAACTATGAAGTAACAGAGTTGCTAGGAGTATTGATTTCACACATCGCAGTTCACTTGTTGGCTTTCTAATTACTACTAACAAGGAGACCAAGAAATAAATAATGATGGTGAGAAGTATTATTGTATCAAGAATTCATATGATAGGTAGTGGAATTCTCATGACAACCTTGACGTAAAGAGGGTAATACCCCAAGGTAGAACAAAACAAAAGCTGGATTGGCATTTTGATCTGCGGAATACAAATGCTTCGACCCAATCCAAGAAATAGATGAGGTACTCGAGTTTGTTTCTCCTAGTCATTCTCATATAGAATATCTTGATAGACCACAGGAATAATAGGCATCGATGAAAACGAATGCATACCTACTCTTGACTATCCATTGATATATAAAGGTTAGAGTACAATTAAGGCGGGGCAACTCAAGCGCGCATGATTTTTTTGAGTTCTGGATGCATGGATTGAATACATCGAACAAAGTTCAACATGTTTCTTCTAGATGACCCGGGGAGAAAGGAAAGAATTGGCAACCTCACAACTATGGAATGGAGGGCTCATGAAGAGCACTCTGTAGGATCACTAAAAAAGTGTCTAGAGGGGGGGGGTGAGTAGACTACTAGCGGGAATTTAAAACCTAACCTTTTCCCAAGTTAATTGGTTGCCAGATTTTAACTGTTTTAGCATGTTTAGCAAGTCTAACAGCCCTACACATGCATGTCTAGAAATATGACAGCGGAAAGTAAAGACAATGCACATGAAGTAAATAGATGATATAGGAAGATCAAACACAAAAGGAGATGCAATTTTTTTCCATGGTTCCTCTAGGTGGTGCTATCGTATGTCCATGTTTATGGAGTCTTCAACCCACGGAGGGTAATGGTCGCGAGAGTCCACGGAGGGCTCCACCCATAAGGGTCCACGAAGTAACAACCTTGACTATTCCATATGGCTTGCGTCCACGAAGGACTAGCCTCACTATGCGTAGATCTTCACAAAGTAGGCGATCTCCTTGCCCTTACAAAATTCTTGGTTCACTCCACAACACAAAGTAGGCGGCTCCCAAGTGACACCTAACCAATCTAGGAGGCACCACCCTCCAAAAGGTAATAGGCTCGGTAATGACGATGAACTCCTTGCTGTTGTGCTTCAAGATGATACACTCCTCAACACACAATCACTCTCTCATAGATTTGTCTTGGTAGAAGAGATGGGATTGGTGGAAAGCAACTTGGGGAGGCTAGAAATCAAGATCCATATGGTTGGAGTGAAAGATGTTGATCTCAACACAAGGGTAGGTTGTTCTCTCTCAGAAAATCTGATAGGATAGGTATGGAATAGTTCTGAGTGCTTCTCTTTCGAGTAGGTGGTGGTGAAGGGGTATATATAGGCATCCCCAAAAAATCCAACTATTACACACAAAAAGACCAACTCGGTGACACCGATGTGTTAATCTCGGTGGTACCAAAGTGACCAAAAGGTGGCAACTTTTGAATCTCAGAGGGACCGATATACGAATCTCGGTTGCACCGATAAGGTGACCAATGGTCAGATTTCCAATCTCGGTGACGCCGACCCAACAACCTTGGTGGTACCGAAAATGTGAATTTGCATAACAGAAAGTTGGCAACCTAAACTCGATCGCACCGGTATGGAATCGGTTGCACCGAAGTGGCTAGGGTTTGGCTGAGTCTGTCTTGGTTTTGGAATCGGTGGCACCGGGATAGGAATTTTAGTTGCACTGATTTTGAATGTTTGGCTATAGACATACTTTGGTGGGAGAGCTTGTGGATGTCTTGGTGACTACCACTTGTGCACGTATGAGCATTTTGTTCACCAATCAAACCTTATCCCATTTTAATAGTATTGGCTTTCCTATGGACTCAAAGTGATTTCTCACAAATGTAAATTGTAGAGTCATCTGTCTTGAAGCTTGGCCAACCTATTTGCTTGCACCTTGGGATAATTCCATAATCTCTACAATCCTTTTGCCAACCCAACTGTCCATGGACTATTATCTGAAATACACTAGATAGAGGTGTTAGCCCAAGAGACAATGTATGTTGTCATGAATTATCAAAACCACCAAGGGAGCATGTTCCGCTTTCAATCTCCTCCTTTTTGTTAATTGATGACAACATACAATAAAAGCTTCAAATAAAGATATGCATGGATGTAATGGAGACTTTGATAAATAAATGACTTAGATTTGCTCCCCCTAAATGTGTGCAGTACTTTAAAGGATAGTTGCTTTGGAATGCATGGACATATAGATGAAGGGATATAGGAAGTCATGTGTACCTTGGCTATATGCATCAATATATACGAATGAAATGTATATCCTCGTTCAAGACTTCACTCTTGAAAACAATATGTGCAAGAAGAAAGAGATCATATTGATCAAAGATATGATGCATATACTTACCTTGAGTTCTTGAGCATTCTAGTAGTAGAGACACACTTGAGAAAACAATGTTAGGAAACACAAGAGTATTCTACTAAACAAAAGCAATAGAACTCGATACGAAGATATGGAGAACATATAAAATATGATAATCCTTAAGATTGATATGTCTCCTCCTTTAGCATTTATCTTTTATTGGTTTTCTCCCCTTAGATATGGAATTGGTAGTTCATCCTCTCCCCCTGAATCTCAGCATGTAGATATTGGGATTGGATAGGGTGAGAAAAAGTCTAAAGTGAACAAGAATATTATTGAGAGCTTGTTGACTGTTCACATGGGATTTTCTCCCCCTTACTTTGGTGTTCTCCCCTTGTTTATATAAGTGTGAACTTTTGAACTTTTAATACTCTCCTCTCCCCCTAACTCATATCTCCCCCTTTGCATAAGCAAGTAACTCTCCCTTGAGCATGAAGCTTTGATATTTCCCCCTTTGGCATAAATTACCAAAAAGGTTAAACGTAGGAGTAGTTACAGGGATCATTGACAAGGAAGGGATCCTCGAGAACAAGGGTCATTGAAAGTAGGGTTCATAGAAAAGAACTAAGGGAATCATTGAATATAACTTATCATCCTTTTTCTCTAATAAAGGGGTCATCGAAGGAACAAGAACATCACAAGAACAGATGCCAAAAAAACATTTAAGAAACACAGACTTAGAAAAGAAGAAAAATCGGTGACTCCGGGAGAAATAAATTGATGGTACCGAGATTATGTAGTGCAGCTCATCTGCAATTTTGGTAGAAGCTAGTTATTTATATCGGTGGCTCCGAATGAGTGACCACGTTTTTGTTTCCATGGAGACAAAATAAATAGTTTAAAAAAGGCAATGCGAAATTTTTACAAAGGACATCAATTAAATAAGATTTGAGTGGTTATGAGAGATCATGCAAATAGAGAGAAAACCACACAAGATTCTTAACTAGATGATGGGCGGTGACTAGATCACCTATATTAGAGTATATTGACTTAGGAGCCTAAAAGCACAACATGCTCCCTTGGTACTTTTGATAATTCATGACAACATAGATTGTCTCTTGGACTGATACTTTTACCTAGTGTATTTCAGATACAGTCTATAGAGAGGTTTGGCAAAAGGAGATTGTGCACATACCCCAAGATGCAAGGAAATAGGTTGGACAAGCTTCAAGCAAGAGGACTCTACATTTTATATTTGTGAGAATTCACTTTCAGTCTATAGGAAAGCCAATACTATTAAAAGGGGGTAAGGTTTTGTTGGTGAACAATATGCTCAAACATGCACAAGTGATAGTCGCCAAAAACATCCACAAACTCTCCCACCAGAGTCTGTTCTATACCTAACACTCAAAATCGGTGCAACCAACTTTCCCATACCGGTGCCACCGATTCCAGAACCTAGACAGACTCAGCCAAACCCTAGCCACTTCGGTGCAATCGATTCCACACCGGTGCCACCGAGTTTAGGTTGCCAACTTTCTGTTATGCAAATTCACATTTTCAGTCCCACTGAGGATGTTGTATCGGCGTCACCAAGATTGGAAATCTTACCGTTGGTCACCTTATTGGTGCAACCGAGTTTCCTATATCTGTCTCACTGAGATTCAAAAGTTGCCACCTTTTGGTCACTTTGGTACCACCGAGATTAACACATCGGTGTCATCGAGTTGACCATTTTGTGTGTAACGCTTGGATATTTGGGGATGCCTATATATAACACTTTGCCACTGCCTACTCGAGGGAGAAGCACTCAAAACTATTCCATACCTATCCTATCAGATTTTTTGAGAGAGAACCACCTACCCTTGTGTTGAGGTCAAGATCTTCCACTCAAATCATATGGATCTTGATCTCTAGCCTCCCCAAGTAGCTTTCGACCAATCCCATCTCTTCCACCATGCCAAATCTATGAGAAAGTGATTGGGTGCTGAGGAGTCTATCATCTTGAAGCACAAGAGCAAGGAGTTCATCATCATTATCGATCCTATTACCTTTTGGAGGGTGGTGCCTCCTAGATTGGTTAGGTGTTGCTTAGGAGCCCCTTACTTCGTGCTATGGAGTGAATCAAGAAGTTTGTAAGGGCAAGGAGATCTCCTACTTCATGAAGATCTACCCATAGTGAGGCTAGTCCTTCGTGGACGGAAGCCGTTATGGAATAGTCAAGGTTGCTACTTCGT